>OY728126.1:1423102508-1425502508 GCA_963277665.1 Viscum album | reverse complement strand
CTAATTTTTCTTCCATATTCATGTTTTATAAAATTGTTTTAAGGAATGATTTTTTAATTTTTTTAAAAATTAATCTTCTTTTATTTTTACAAATGAGTTACTTTTAACTTTTTACCTAAAATGTGAAAGGAATATTTATTTTTTATATTAATAGAATGAACTAAATTTCCCATCAATATGACCACTCAATGATTCAAATATTCCTTTATAAGTTTCCATGGTTATTTTAAAGAAAGAATTTTCATTAATATTTGGGAAGTTTTTAGATTTTGAAGAAGATATTTAAAAGTGAAAAAGGTATTTTCATCAAGAAATATTATAGTGATCTTTGAAAGGAATTTTTCATCTATAATAACTTCCTTTGATGTTACTTATGCTTTATTGGGGATAAAATCTAATGATTCCATCTAATTTAATTTTTTGGATGGATTATAATAATGATTTAAGGATGATTCTATGAAACTTGTTTCTTTACCATGGGTTAATTAAGTTATGATGAAACCTTTATGAAACCCATTTCTTTTCCTTGGGTTATTCTATGATTCTAAAATGAATGTTTATGAAACCCATTTCCTTTCCATGGGTTATTCTATGATGCTAAAATGAAATGTTTATGAAACATGTTTCCTTTCCATGGGTTATGAAATGATGAATGTTTTATGATATTTTGGAACACATATGTATGATTTTAATTATGTTATTTTTGGGGATAGAATTATATATCCCTCTAATTCATTTGTTAAAGATGGAAATTTAATGAGCTTATAAAGAATGGAATGGGGAGTGAACCCTGTTCAGTAAGGGACTCTAGTCACTATGATATTATTGGGAGTGAACCTTGACTATGGATATTATGGAATGGGGAGTGAACCCAATATAATACGATATTATTAAAAGTAAGACTTGATTAAGGACATGACTTTATATGATTATGTGTATGAAAAAAACTTATGTCTTAAGCCAATGTAATGCTATCATGGATCATGTTATTTGATTTATTTATGATTCATGTATTATTAACTACCAATATTTATGCTATGACTTAATATTATGATCTATGATATACTGAGTATGGTTTGAAAATGTTAATATCATGTTCTCATACCCTTATTATCATGTTATACTTAAGTTATCACAAATATCTCCCTTTTTTTACTCTTAATGAGCATCTGATCTCACAATTTCTTATGTTTCCTTTCCCCATGTTAAGAAAAAAGGATTTATGTATGATATATATAGGAAGGATTTTAGTTATGAAGAACTTAGTGGGAGATGATGTTGATCTCTTATGAACATTTTTATGTATACAAGTTTCAAAATAAACTAAACTTATACAATTATAGTGTGGATCATTACGTTATGTATTGAATATTCATCTAACAAGATGTTATGTTTATGTATGAAAAGTATGGGTCACTATAGTTGGTATCAGATCAGGGTTTAATGACCTTAGGAAACTAGGATGAGAAAAATTTAGTGAGATAACTTAGGATAATCCTAAGTTCTAGAGAATGAAATAAATTATGGTAAAGGAACGAGTGTGGTGTTCCTAGAAAAATATCTTTGTATGGATACTATAAGTGGTATTGGATTTGAAACAAATACATTTAGGGGTAATAACCCTAAAAATATTTATTTGATTATATCTCATACATTATTCTGGTGGATAGTGAGTGTTCCCTTACTTCACTCCTAGTTTGACACTCGAGTGGGATATTATTGGGTTAATTAAAATTTTATTTATAAAACATTATAAAAGATTTGAATAAATGATGGACATGAATTATCTAGGTTAAACCTAAGGTGTCATATATTTAAAATAATGTGTCATAATTTAGAAATCATATAAATTATTTTTAATGATTATGTATTCTCCTACTATGATTATTATTTCTCACATTATTATTTTTTTTGTTTTAGTTAATGGTTTAAAACTAAAGGAACCATGTTAATGTTAAATATGATAGATGATGAAATTATTGTCCTTCTGAGTAACCAAATTTCATGGGAGATGGAATGAAAAATATTGTTTCTATTCTTACAGAACTTTTTTAAGCTATTATTCATGCTAAACTTTCAAACGAGAAAAGGAGGGAACAATTTTTTTTGAGTCCTTCACGAGGAAACATTCACCTTATTTTATTTGGATTCCTAATCCATTAGTTGTTGAGAAATAGATCAGTACCAATGAAAATATTTTTTTTATCTAGTGTTTATAACATGAAAAATTTATTTGATATGTTTATCAATTGAAAGTTGAATTAGATTAATGGTGGAATATTATCAATAACATGAGGCAATAATAAGAAATTAACTCCATGGATTAGGATGAATTTAATATATTATTTTTTAATTAGTACCTTCAATATATTATTTATATGAAAATGGATAAGTAATAATTTTATCCAAAGTTGAAGGATGATAAATCCATTAGTACCTCTGAGGAAAATTTGATAAGACTTGAAAAGCATGCTTATGGTAATATCATCCAAACTGAAATTAATGTTGATTGATTCTTAATTAGATTAAAAAAAAGTCTCTTATGGGTGTTAGAAATAGGGGACTTCCATAGTTATGAAGAAATTATTTTATTTTCTATCAGGGTGGAAATGGAGATTGGTGTTACCCATCATTCTCATGGTTCTAATAAGAAAATAATGATGGAATTAAAAGGAAATTCTAAAAAACATGGAGGTAAGAATATGAGATATCCTTTATTCTCAAAATATGGAAGTAAACATGGAGGAAATTGACTTAAGATGGTTGGTAAATGTTTTAAGTGTGAATAGAATGGTCATCATTTAATATAATTACAAAGTAATGGGAATAAGAAGTTAACTAATGATGGAGAAAAATCTCCACAGAACCACCCACACCTATGTGATTCAAATTCAAGGAATATAGGTTTTATGACAACCAATTATCAAATAAAAAGGTTAATTAATATGATCATCATGAAAAACCTATTAATCCTAGTGATAAAGGAAAATATCATGTGATCACTATTGCTGATGTGGGGTATGATAACAAAGTGGTGGAAGGTACACTTACCACCCAATATATAAATTCTAATGTCTTATATGATTATGTATCTACCAAATATTTTATATCTTAATAATTTTCTTAGGGTATAAAAATACCACCCCAATGATTAGATGTTGAATTAGTAGTGAAAAATTATAATGGGATGATGATCACATCTCAAGCCTATGATTATTCTTTAATTGAAGTTTGTGGGAATTTGATTCCTCCAAATATCATTATTCCCCCTCTAGTTGAATTTTATGTCATATTAGGCTTGAATTGGATTTGTTTACATAAATACCACATCAATTTTTAGGGAAGGGAAGTCACATTTTATATTCTAAACTAACCCATGATCATCTATCTATGTGATGATAATTATGAAATTATGATGGAAATTATATCCATTATATGGGCCTTGATTCCTATTAAAAAGGGTTTTTTTATCTCAAATAGTTAGAAAAAAATCAAAATCAAATATATTCCTATTGTATGAGAGTTTTTTATGGATTTTTCTAAATAGTTTCCTAGTATTAAACTGAACTGTGAAGTTGAGTTTTCAATAAAAATCAATCCTGGAACTACGCCTACTTCAAAGAATTCATATAGAATGACCCCAATTGAGTTTTAGAAAATGATGAAGAAACTAAATGAGAATATTGAAAAGGGATTAATTTGACCAAGTTAACAACCATGGGGTGAACCTACTATTTTTTATAATAATAAATATGGATAAAATGTGATTCTATATTGATTACCGAGAACTTAACAATTTCATAGTCAAGAATAAGTATCCTTTTCCCCATATTGATGATTTTTAAATTCAATTATTAGGAGATAAATAATTTTACTTGACTGATATTATGTTTGGATTCAATTAGTTGGAGGTAAAAAGTGAATAAATACCCAAGAAAACATTCTGTATGTGGTATAGACATGAAGAATTTATTGTGATACCATTTGGTCTTACTATTTTCCCCAATATCTTCACTAATTTAATGAATAGTGTCTTTAGAGATTACCTTGATTAGTTTGTGGTAATATTTTTTGGTGACATTATTATATATTTTAAAATAAAGGAAGAGAATTAATATCATTTGAGGATTGTACTGAAGACCCAAAATATAGATAATTTGTATGAAAAATTTACCAAGTGTTATTTTTCACTAGAAAAAGTTTTAGTTTTTAGGTTATATAATATCAATCAAGTGTATATTGGTGGATACATCAAAGATGAAAGTTATTTAATATTGGACTAGACCAACCACTATGACTAAGATTCATATCTTTCTTGGTTTATATGGATATTATCATTGTTTTGTGAGAATGTTTTCACACCTATCTAATCTACTAACCATGTTAACTCGTAAGGGAGTTAAGTTCCTTTGGATAGATGAATGTGAGGAAAATTTTTGGAAAATAAAGATAAGGTTCTTCATAATACCGATTCTTATAGTACCCTACAATGGAGAAGGGGTTTTTATATACAAATGCATCAAATAAGTGATTGAGATGAATCCTCATACCGAATGATATGGTTATAGTTTTCACCTCATGATAATTGAAGGTTCGTGGTAAAATTACCAAAATCATGATTTGGAGTTAGTTTTGGTAATTTTTTCATTAATTATATTGAGGAATTATATTTATGGAGAAATTAATGAAATATATAATGATTATAAAAGTTTAAAGTATATATTCACCTTGAAAGAGTTGAATATACCCCAAATAATATTGTTGTATTTTATTAAATATTATAAATTCTCAATATATTACCACCTTGGGAAAGTGAACATGGTGGAAGATGCTATGAGTTGAAAGGATCATGCTAGCTTATCTATGATGTGGATCACAAAAGATCCAATATTTTTGGGGTTTCAAAAGATGGACCTAGAAATATTGAAGGAAGATGAGAAATATTATCTTGATTAAATAAGTGTTCAACCATATATCCATGTGAAGATTAAATAGGCACAAAAAGAAGATTTATAACTTTAAAAGAAGTTGAGAAATTTTCTTGAGTAAAACCTTGATTGTGATGGAATGATATGGTCCATAAACCATGTATGCATCCCATCAATACCAGACATAAAGAGGGATCTATTGGATGAATCTCATAATTCATCATTATCTATTCATCTATGAAGTATGAATATGTATAAATATTGGAAAGAGTATTTATAGAGGGATAAAATGTAGAGATACATTTTAGTGTATTTATCTCGGTACTTAGTATGTTAATAAATTAAGACTCAGAGATAGTAGTCTACATGGATGTCACAACCATTACCCATACAAGAATGGAAATGGGAAAACATCACCATATATATTGTTATTGGGTCCCCTAACACATCTAAATTCCATAACACTATTTGGGATGCATTTATTTACCCTATGAACCTATAAAACTTAATTTTTATCAGAGAATATTTCTCTCTTGATCAAAATTCTATAATTTATATTAATTCATTAGTAAGTTTGCATGGAGTACTAAATTCTATTGTATATGATCAGGATCCGAGGTTTACCTTGAAGTTCTAGAAAATTCTTCAACTAGTTGTAGATTTAGAGTTGTGTTTTAGTAATAATTATCATCCTCAAATAGATGTTCATTCTAAGAGAACCATTAAAACCCTATAGGATATACTTATATCTTACTATATTTATTTCAAAGGTGATTGGGATCAATATCTTCTTCTAGTTTAGTTTTCTTACAATAATAGTTTTCACTCAAGAGTTCAGATGGATCATTATGAAGAACTCTATAGAAATATGTGTATAACTACAACATGATGGGATGAAGTTAGAGGAAGAAAAATATTAGGAATAGAGATAAATATATAAATAGCAGATAAAGTCTGATCCATTTAAAATCACATTAAGGAAGCTTAGAGTCGATAGAAAAGTTAGACTAACAATCATTAGTGAAATATGAAATTTGAAGTTAGTGAGAAGGTATTTCTATGAATTTATACATGGAATAAGGTTATGAGATTATTAAATAAGGGAAATTTGGGCCTTATGTACATTATTACCATTAATATTCTTAATCAAGTAGGGATGGTAGCTTATCACTTAGCGGTTCCACTGAACCTCTCTTAATATCACAATGTGTTCCACGTATCTCTATTAAGAAATTACATACCTGATCCATAACATGTATTCAAAATAGATATTTTAACACTAGATAATTATATTTATTATTAATTACAACCAATATAAATCTTGTATTGTAGAGATAATTTTCTATGGAATAAGTCTACTCTTCGGGTTAAATTTCTATGGAGGAATCAGAAATATAAAGAAGATACATGAGAACCAATGGATGTGATGAAGTAGATATATCCTCATTTTTTATATCAAAGTGATATAATTTTGAGGGAGAAATTAATTTTATGTAGGGTAAAATGTAACACCTCTAGATTTTATGATATATTTCTCTTTAAATAAATTTAATTTTCTCTATAGCTTGCGATACACAGTCCCTGAGTCTAAATAAGCCATAATATAGTATACCATAATAACCTAGATATTAACTTGGTGGAATGAATATGAATATTTTTTTTAAAACTATGTATAAAGGTTTTATATTAATCAAATATATTGATAAATAAGTTCTCAATTTTTAGTAAAGACATTATATGCTTTAAAAATACATTTTTCCTTAAAAATGGTTTTTATTGCCTTTATGATAAAATAATATAACTAATTGATACCATTTTTTTAAATCAATATTAAAAAATTAACCTCATTTTTGAAATAATCATTTCAAAATTATATTAGATTTATTTTTTGATAATTTTCTAAAAAGATTGATTTTACAATTAATAGCGAAAAATACTGATTTTTATTGAAAACTGTCCCTTATTTCAAGAATTTACAATGTTTAATTATATTTTAAAATTATTTAAAAAGAAAAATTATTTTATTTATATTATTAATAATACAATTAAGGTTATTATAAATAATTTTATGTTGAATTTTGGTATAATAATTTTTAATACTTAATAAAACATTTTTTTGGAAAACAGCTTTTCATCGCGTATTGTGGGTTTAATTTTAAATTAAATTATACAAATTTTATGAATTTAATTTAATAAAATGAGTTATATATTTTGGGTCATAATGGGAATTTTTTTAATGAGACCACTTTCATTTTTTTTCATAATTAATAGTGAAAAAAATAAAAATTTTCATTGCGATTGAGGTTAAAATGGATTTACCGTGGTGATTAAACCAATATATAAGGGTAAATTTTCCCATTAAAACTATCCAAATACTATTTTATGAACATATTTACACCTATTAATATCCCAAATTTTAACTTATACCCATATTAAATCATTTTCATTGAGTATAAAATTATTATATTTTAATAAATTAATAAATTTCATGTGTGTCATCTCCCACACTTATAAAATGTCACCCCTAATTTCTCTTATTTTCACCACTTTAAGCCATATAGATAAATTAAAAAATATGAAATTATCTTCTAAACATCACTATACATAAATTTTAGTTAATTTTATTCTTAAAATACAAATAAAATGTTTCTTAAGACATGATCTAAAGGAGGCCAATCAAAGAAGAGGTAATTGTCTTACTCGACCTCTTTCAATTTATTTGTTCTTATACATCTTAAAAATATATTTTATTCATCATAAAATAACTACTTAAATACCCTAAATATACTAAAACGTTATTATGATTTTTAACCCCCAATATACCCTCTATATTATATCAAATAGGATGTGAAGGTATTGATCATGTGTATGTGTGGATTACTTCCTTCACCTAGAGATACAATTCATTTTACATCACTATATTTAAAGGATATTTATTATGATGGGTTTAATTTTTATATATTATATTTAATTAATTATTATTATTTTGTAATTATAATGTAATATCTATATTCTTACCTTCCAATCCATTGGAAAAGGATAATGTCTCTTGTGCGTACGTGTAGACTGCCACCTCAACAAAGCGATGTGATTATTTTTTCAATTCCACTTTACATAGATGGTAATAAGGATATATTTAATGAATATATATGATATATATGAAATAAATATAATTCTATAAAGGTTAATTTTTATTTGTCTTTCTTTCATTATATCTTTCAAAAAGCCAAAATAACGTCCTTGCGTACGTACAATGTACCATCTCCATGAACAATGTAATTCATTTTTAAATCTCTACATTTTATGGATCAATATATATATATATAATTAATATATAGGATATTTATATAATTATTAAAATTTTGGATATGATGGAACAATGATCAAAGTAAAAGGATTCCAAATACTGAACTGAAATTCTCAAGAAAAATGAAACAGTTTACACCAAGAAGCGATGATTTAAATAAGAAATTATTAAAAAATTGGTGTTGAAATATTATAAGTGTATAATATATGATATTATAAGTATGTACATGATTCAATTATATAATTATAATAAATTTTATTTTATTATAAAAGAGTTTAGAGTGCTTCTAAATAAATTTGAAATTGAGGTATGGAATTTGTGTTACAATCTCATTACTTATTAGGATTATTTATGACCATGTTTCAGATGATGAAATTTTATGACCTATATCTCATAAATCCCATTAATTTTAATATATTATGGTTTTTATTGAGATTACATGCTTTCCTTTCATTTTCCTCACTTTAATAACTCAATATACCGAAAGAATGTTTTTGAGGAAACCCAATTTTATTTTTCTTTTTGGATGAAAATATATTCTCTTCCATATCTATGTTTTCTAAAAATGGTTTCAAGAATGTTTTTAATATTACCATTTTATTTTTTAAAGTAATATTTACCCATTATTTAATTTTTAATTTTTTTATAGGTAACATTCTTTTTATTTTTTGAATGAGGTATTTTTGACTTTTTACTGCAAAATAAAAGAAATATTTGTTTTAATGTACATAAAATGAAAAAAAAAATTATTTTAGTGATGAAAAATAAATTATTTGAAGCTTAATTTAAAATTTACAAGGTTATTTTCTAAGAATTGTTTTCCTTAATATTTGTGAAATTTTTATATTTAAAATATGTGATTTCAAAGTGAAATAGGTATTTTCCTCAAGAAATGTTCCCATGATATTTTAAAGGATTTTTTTTTATTTTTAGTAACATTATTTGATGTTAGTTATTATTTAATGGGGATATGATATAATAACACCATCCAATTCCATTCTATAAATGGATTATGATGATGATTTAATGATGATTTTATGAAACTTGTTTCTTTTTTACGGATTTACTAATTTATGTTGAAACCTTTATGAAAACCATTTTTTTTCATGGGTTATACTATGATGATATGATAAAATTATTATGAAACCCATTTCATTTCCATGGGTTATTAAATTATTAATATTTTATGATATTATTGAACACATATGTATGATTTTCATTATGTGATGTATAGGACTAGAATTATATTTCCCTCTAATGAATTGGGTAAAGATATATATATCTCATATGATAATAAAGACTAGAATATGGAGTGAAATGAGTTAAGTATGGGACTCTTTCCACTATGGAAGTCTTGGGAGTTAACCTTGACTAAGGATATTATGGAATGTGGAGTGAACCCAATCCACTATGATAGTATTGGTAGTGATCCTTGTCTAAGTAAATGATTTTATATACTTATGTGTATTAAAAAAATGTATGTCTTATGTTAATTTTATTATATCATAGATTATATTATTTTATTCCTTCATGATTCATGTATATTAACTACCAAGATTATTTCCATGACTCAATATTATGAAATATGATATATTGGGTATGGTTTTAAAATGTTTAGATCATGTTATCATACCCTTATGATCATGTTAAACTTAAGTAATCATTGATATCTCCCTTATTTACCATTAATAAGAATCTGAGCCCACCCTTTCTTAAGTTTCCTTTCCCCAGGTTATAAAGAAATGTTTTAATTATGATATTTCTAATAAGTAATCTAGTTAAGAAGAACTTTGAAAGATATGATAAAGAGCCCTTATGAATAAGTTTTTTATGTATCCAAGTTTCCAAAGATCGTAAACTAATAAAATTATAGTGTGGATAATTATATTATGTATTGAATATTCATCTAATGAGATGTAATATTTATATATAAAATGTATGGGTCACTATAAAATATAGAGATAAAGGCATTATATTATTTAATAATTCAATATATTCCTTTATTGATTGTTCACCTCGATGAACACCCAAAAAATACAACACCTTATAAAATCTCACCTTCTCAGGATAAAACTACTAAATGAAGGAAGCCTTGAAATATCCCCAAGAAAAAACCTCAAATGGTTAAGAATGGAGAGTGAGTTTCCACTAGTCTAAACCTAATAATTTGAGAATATAAATGGTTTACCTCACTCTAGAGGTTTTAGAAGTTTGTAGTGAATAAAATATCTCTTCAAACATTGCTAGAAAATCTGTCACCTCATGAGATCCTTGATCAACAAAAAAAAATTTTGGATACTGATTTATAAATTTTCATTTATAATCCATGAGATATGAATAACATGGACCTACCACTCTATCATGATTCGAGATAGAATCAAATACTGGAAGGAAAACTTCTAGGTTAGTAGGACGACTACCTGAATAATTCCCTTCTTGAATTATCAATTATTTTCCACGATCACATTCTAAAATATCAAAAAAAAATATTCATTAAATAAAAACATTTTAATTACTAGTTCAAAAGAAACCAAACCAAGTAAATAAAAATCACACAACCCCCTTTATATATTATTTAAAAATAATTAAAATAGTTCTAGCTGAATAATAAAATAAATCCACTTCATGAAAACTAGTTTCACCTTCAGTCTATACACACCATAATAATTTATCATTACAAAAATCAATCCATTTTTTTGAAATTAACATATCCCTAAAAACTATCCTTTATCTCAAAAAATTTATGCTAAAGTTGAAAAACAATTCATAAGGACACCTCCAATAAACCAAAACATTGTTTTTAAAATATGTCTAGTTACCAAAACATACAAAATTACCTTAAAAATTAATCATAAAAAATTCATAATCTGTAAAATTTCACATAGGTACTCATAAAAAAATGTTACCAATCATAATAGATGTTAACAACACCGAAAGAGTGGAGTTAAAAAAATTTAAAAACTTTTACTATCGCACATGGTTTGGACACACAGTTTATCAGATCTTGCACCAAATATGTGAGTGACATTGGATGTTACCTAGAATATTTTTTCATGTAATCTTCATGGTTTTAAAAACCATGAACTTTAACCGTGGACCCCTTTGTTTTCCTAAAAATAAATTTTAAATCTAATAATTTCCTAAAACATCTCTTAGGGTCTCTTTAAAACTAAGATTAGTATCAAATCATATCAAAATATATAAAAAAATTAACATTTATAAAACCTGAATTCTTGAAAAAACTCTTGATCATCCATGGTAAGTCAAGGTTTAACTTTAAGAATAGCTAGATATGCACTCCATTGTACCCACCATTCGATATTTGATAATACCATCTCCTTTATACCATTAAACCCAAATAGAAAGAGGGAAATCATAAGAACCTAGGTTCCCTTTTAAGAACCTAGGACCAGATACCATTTGCGACGATCCATCTTGGGATGCTACCTGAATCGACACCTAAATCAATTCACCACTCAGCCCAAAGGTAATTACCAATCCCCACGAGTTAACAAATAGTTCTTGGGTATCATTAAAGAACCTTTAGGAATGATTTAACACCCAAGAATCCAAATATGAACCATGGGTTCCAACTGGAAATTCAACATGAAGTATCTAAATATCTGAAAAACACATTGGAGTATATAAGAAGATGCAATAAACAATATCTAACAAAATAAGACATAATAATAAATAAAAATGAAAAATATATACAAAAACATTCCCAATAATTTAAAAACTACCTTATACATAATTTAAATCTATAAGAAGAAGCTAAAATAAAATATAAGGTCAAGGAGTTTGATACCCTACATAACCCAACTGGTCCAACTAACCAAATAAATTAACCAAACTATCACCATGTGACTCCGAGTCACCAATATGGATTAAAATCACTTACTTCCCAAAGTAAAGTGGTTCCAACCAAACCCATAATACATTCCCTATAAAATTTTTCAAGAAATAAAGACTACATACCCACTAACATGATAATATAGGGTGTAATCCAAATTATAGTAAGATACTTCCATGAGTCTATTTCATTCCCCTTTTAAAACAAACCAAGTACACTAGTTTGAAAATAAATAAGGGAAAATTAGTTTTCATTTTAATTCATAGTTTTAGAAAAAAAAATAGTTAAACAAATCATTTTTACAATGATTTTCAATTGAAAAAATAATTTAAATATTTACTTTTCTACTTGAAATAAAACTTATAAAATAACCCATCAATTTTATTAAAAACCTTTATACACAAGTTAGGTAATAAAAAAGAACATGGTAAACCAAAAAATAAATTAATGCCATAGAGAATCACAAATAAATAATAATAATGAAGAAAGTAAGAACATATAGTCTGAAGGCTTAACCAAGAATAACCATTTTATAAAATAAGGATCAGATCAAGTAGTAAGTTAGAAATATAGTAAATAATAAATAAATAAATCATAATATATGATACATATCATGAGGAAACACCATAGGTAATAGTGGGACAATACTAGATGTTCAAAGGTGAAAAAATATTGACATATAAAAAATCTTATAAATAATCAACCAAATCACTCTAAACAACATCATGAGAGACAACCCCCTAGACAAGGTCACAACAACCCAACTAGGGGCTACTATCCAGAAAATAATCTAAATTAGAACATAATCTATTCCTTGATTTTCCACTTATTTCCTAGATTCCGCATAGAGAACCTATAAGAGGTGGGCCACTATCAAGAAAATTTCAATCATATGAAAACAAAAAATCCATAGGATAACACCATAATCATATCCTTCCCACCTCCAAAAATCTGTTTCAGCAGTTATCCAAAAATTATAATAAAAACCAAAATATTGATTCTAAATTCAACCATTAATCTCATGGATATATATAAACGTCCAAAATAGATAATTATGGGGCTAAAAAAGGGTTTAACCATCAATCAATCAAATAAAATTTCAAAAATTATAGCCATGATATTTTCTTATTACTTATAAACTTTGTATTTTTAAAATATAGTTTTAAAGGCATTTGGAAACTAATAATAAATATTAAGAAATCAAAAACAAAACCAAATCACCATCACAATCAATAAAAAGAAACTAAGAACCAATTTCATAAGTCATATACAACCCTTTAAAATTTATAATACTTTTAAATCCATAAAACACCCCACTTAATAAATCAAATATAATCCAAAATACTATGAATATTTTATATAAGAAAACCAAAATTGGAATTTTCTCAAACACATAGAATGTATAAAACACCATTTAAAGTAAAAGTGTCCTTGAAATACGAAAATCCCCCATTATTTCAAAGTAAAACTGAATAAAAACATGGAAATACTTTGAAAAATTAAAGATAGATAACCTATACTTAATTATTTATCTAAAAATATTTTTTGAAATACCAATCATATAATGTTCCCTCAATAAATATGAATGAGAGGAAAAAACCTACCTAAAGTGATGTAACCATGTTTCCTTCAATGAAAAACACTATTATAGGTGTCAAGAGATGGTTCATAACCCCAAGAAACCAAAAAAACCAATTTTAGGACAAACCTAGACATGTAATTAAGAAAACATGGCTACTAGGGGAAGATAATATGAGAGAAAAATGAAGGAACAAATAAGAGAGGAAAGAAGAAGAGAAAAGAGACTCTTACCTCAATATTTTGTGAAGGAATCACCTTTAAATCACCATATAAGGTAAAGGGAAGGAAATAATGGTCTAAGAAGATCCTTACACATGCTTGGTTCTAAATGAGGGAGGAAGAGAGAAAGAAACCAATTAAAAAAAGTTTAAAAGGCCAAAATACCCAAAACCAAGTAGGTCACATAGTTTACTTTCATAGTTCAACAAACCATGTGGTAAATGTAAGAACATCACTATTAAAAACTATAGAGTTCATACATTTTTCTATTTTATGATTTCAAAATCCATAAACCTAACCGAACAGCCCTAGAAATGATTCAAAATTCTAAAAATTTCACCCAAGGACACCCTAAACTCAACGGTGGAGTTAACCTTACAATTAAAAAAAGAAATTTATATTTCAAGTTGTGATAGGGTTGGTTGGAGGTGGTAAGTGAAGATGTTTAACTTTATTCATGGAGATGGGTGGATGTGGTCCTTTTTATTTAGTTTTTTTCTCCCTCATGTATCATGCCATATCGACACACCATTTTTGAATCTTCTAGTTTGTATTGGATGGTTTATTTTTTATTCATTGTTTATGAGTTTTATTTTTATGATTATACCCTATTTTGTTTTTATTATTTATATATTTTTTTCTATTATTCATGGATCTATGACATAGGGATTGGTAACACCAGACTTTTGAGGATAAGATACATGTTTATCAGGTGAAATCATTCCCTCTATTGTAGTATTTAATTAACTATAGCTAGTTTCAAACCCAGGGGATCAATAATTCCCTTTTGGCTATGTCACGAGCTGAATCAAGGACCTAGATTAAGGGTAGCATTGGTTGGTTCATGTCATAAGCTATCATGATTGGATTAGAATATCATTTAATTATATTAAAAGGATTTTTATGATATAATATAAATGTTTTAATGAGTTAAAAATTTCACTAGGATATATTAATTATTATAAATAGTTTGCAATATGTTTCATAGTTAAAATATTTTTGATGTTTATAATGGTGAAATAATTATTTTTTATAGAATGTTTAATATTTAAGGAGTGTACTTGAAGCACGTAGAAAGAGGATAATTCCATGGGAAAAGGGTATATCATATGTGTTGTGAAACTATTCAAGTACACAACTAAATCTCATTTTATTCAAGCATTTAACTAAAGGTTCTGATAGAAAATGGCTTGAAGAAGATCTTTCCTAATAATTAGAATATCAATGTAACCCGTGGATAATATAGGAAGAAGGAGATCATGGTATACTTCTCATGTATATCTATCAAGATAATGTAGAATATATTTCTCATACTAATTAATCATAGAAAAAGGAATGATATTTATTTATATTTATTCTATCTAAACAAATTTATGAATATTATAGAAAAATTGGTTTCAGTTAATTAGTTACACTACCTTTGGAAAAGATTTTCCCTTTGAAATATCTTTAGTCCCATCATAGAAACTTCCATTATCATTTGGATTAAGTTTAAAATAGATGAATTATTTTCCTAGATAATAAGATGGATGAATGGTTAATAGGGGGAGGTTAATTGACCAATTTATAAAATTTAAATATTAATTATAGTGAGAATAATTATGTAATAGAATTTAAAAAATACAAAAATAATAATTTTTATAGTAGTTTAGATTAAAGTTAACCAATGTTTACTCTTCACACTCTCAATGTGAGAGTATAAAACCCACTATAATGTGAATAAACTTTTAAAGGGGATTTATATCGTGTTAAAATTTATTTTTTAACCTGGATTCATAACATAAATATCCATTCATTTTTAACCTTAGAGGACCCACCAAAATACCTTTCTTTTTCTATTTGTAGTGATAACTAGAATAGTTATAAATTTTACCCCTAGAAGCACAACCTACCTTTTAATGGGTAGTTTTACCCAAGAATCATTCATTTGAATATAGAATCATAAATAACCTCTAACTCACACATAAACTAGATTACAAGAATAAAAAATTATAGAAAATAGTTTAGATAGTAAAGTTCAAAATATCGAGGATGATGTAGCTTTGATCTCTTGAGTGGTATGGACTTTCATGGTTGAGATTATCCAAAAGAGAATCACACAGTATGAATAGTAAGTTCACATGTAAATTACCCAATGTTTAAGCACATATCTATTAATAATTTACACTGAATCTATTTATATAGTTTCATTATGAAAAGAAACTTTCAAAATAGATATTCTCATGCATAACCATTGCAATTTCTATTTTCCTAAACAACAACCACAATTTTCTATCTCAATGATAACAAAATATTTCTGAGTTTGAAGCAGCTTTGATAATATTTAAAAATAAAATAACTATATAGATAAATAGTTATTATATTAAATGAATAAATATTTAATTAATATAATAAATACTTCATTTAAATATCTAAATTAACAAATTTCAATCCACCTTAAAAACATTTTATTGTTCCAAGATAATCATGCCTAAAAAAATTCCATAAATACCAACTAATTTTGAATTTTGAATTTATTATTTTAAATTTATAATGTTAATATTTATACAAACTTTATCCCTTATTATTTTAATTTAATTCTGCAAAAAAACTTCCAATTTAATTTACATATAATAAAAAATAATTAATAAATAACTATGGAACTAATAAATCAATATAATTAAGTAATATAAATAAGTAATGGATCAAAATACATAGAAATAAGAAAAAAACATATTTTATGTTTTTAAAAAATAAAATGGTTAATCCATACAATGTGCATATGAGTCATTCTCCCTAGAATATGATTCATTGACATATGTGTCAATGTGAGTGTCATTCAGCCTATATATGTGTTAATTAATCCTTGAACACATCATTTATTTGTGCGTAAAAATCATTCTAACTTACATATGAACCATTAGACTTGTTTATGAGTCATTTTTTAAGCCACATAAGAATCATCATATGAATCATCTGATACTTTGACAAATTTTAGCCTTTATAGAGTCAATTCGTATTACACAGGGATTGATTTTGTTTTTTATATGAGTCATATTATTTTTGTACTTATGTTATTATAAACATAGAATCTTATTAGAAAATAGATCCACATTTGAGTCATTTATAAAATCATAAGTATCAATTTTCCAAACCATAAGAAATAATTCCTAAATTTTTAAAGATTATTTACTAGGTATGTAAGAATATTTCCTTTGTGAAAAATTCACATTATAATAATTATTTTATAAGTTTGTAAAGATCATTCTTAAAAACCATAAGGAAGATCCCACTATAAGGATGAATCTATTGCTGCATAAGTATCATTGAACACTTAAAAAAATTTCTTTATCCAACAAGTCATTTGTTAACTCTTATTTACATGAAATTTTCTCCTAAATTAGTTCATAAAACACATAAAAAATATGAAAAATAAAAAGTAAAATAAATAATAATGAATCAATAGATAAAAAATAAAAAATAAACATAAATTCATCATCATTCTTTTCTTATACAAGTAGGGCATGATTCAAACTAGGAAAAATACTTTGTTTCTTTTCAAAATTCATGCTAAAGAGACTAAAATGAGGATTTTGTAATTATAAAAAAATGAAGTGAAAAAGATCCACTTAACAACATTCTCTATTTTTATAATTAAAAAACAAATTATATTGTAAAAAATTCCCCCCATCTTTGGAATAATAAAAAAGGTAATTTAATAAATACTACTACTTATTGTAAATAAAAGATTTTTTTAAACTGAAATAAACAAAACAATTTTCTATTTTTTTTAAAATAAAATATATTATTATCCCTAAAAATAGTAAGGGTAACACACCCAAGTTAAAAAATATTAAGCTAATAGAAAACATTTATTATAGGTCTAATAACTAAAATTTAGACAAGCCTATAGATAAAAATAAAGTTAAAATAGATTTTAAAGACCATAGTAGCACATTTCAATGAAAAAATTATTTAAACATTAAATATTCTCCATAATTTATGTTTTCTAAACATATAATCAAAATAATAAAGAAAAATAGTAAAGTAGGGATATAGATAATAAAATAAGTAAAACCCCACCTTAATATAAGCTTCTCTCCCTTTCTTAAAAAATGGAATCTTCAAAACTTTGTAAGCATATTCCAAAATAGTTGTATCCAGAATTAAAAAACCACTTATATGAATTAGTGATAACCCCTACTATATAAACCTTAAAAATATTTAAGGATATATGAAAACATGTTTATATTTTCAAGGAATTAGGAAGTAACTAATTTTTAAAGCTTATAAAAAGCCAAATAATAAAATAGTTTTTAAATTCTCACTAAAAAAAATAAGTTTAAAATTGAATATAAAAAATTATTTCCGAAATTCTATCATACCAAGTTCATATTTGATTTTCTCAAACTTAGTTAAATCCAAAGGTTTGTTAAAAATATCATCTAATATTTTATATCTTAAAACATATTCAAAATATATTTATTCTTTATTCACATGATCTCTAATAAAGTGATATCTTACTTCAATATGTTTAGTTCTTAAATTATGTAAAATATTATTAGAAATAACATTATTAGATGAATTATCACATAAAATATGTAAATTTTCAAAATAAACATCAAAACTATGTAATTTTTTTTAATCCATAATGATTGATCATAAAAAATTGAACCTTCTATATATTCCTCTTTAGCTATAGAAAAGAAACAAAAAGTCATTTATTTGAACTCTTAGAAACTAATTTTTTCCTAAAAAGTGATACATGCCACATGAACTTTCTTTAATCAAAATTTCATCCACCAAAATCAAAATTAGAATAAATTTTCAAATCAATAGAAGTGTTTATAAGATAAAACAAACCAAGGATTAAAGAACCTAACATATCAAATTATTATTTTAATATCCTTCAAGTAACTCTCTTTATGTTCATCTTGAAATATATCACATAAGAATAAACTAAAAATAAAATTTGGTCTAAAAGTTTTTAAATACAATAAATTACAAATCATTCCTTTAAAACATTATTATTCATATATTTTCTAGTTTTATAAGAATCTATCTTACATTAAGTACTCTTATGAATATCTGAAAATTTATAGTTATCAAGTAAAAATATATTAACAAATTCCTTAGTATATTTTGTTTGGTTAAGAATCATATCAAACTCAAAAGTCATTAAATCTGAAAATTATTTACAAAACCTTTCAATTGATGATTTGAAAATAATATAATCAACATAAATTTGAAAAATCAAAATATTTTTTTTCATAATAAATAAAGTAGGGTCTACTTTTACTTTTTTAAAACCATTTTTTAAAATAAATTGAGATAATCCTTGACATCTTACTACAAGGTCTTCTATATGTCTATAAAGTGATTTTTAAAGTTTTCAAAAACATATCAGATTTTTTTTCATGTTTTAATATTGTTAGATATTTTACATAAACTTCATCATATATTAAACCATTTGGTGTAAAGACTTGAAAAATTCAAGGAATTTTTTTTTCTTAAGTTTCTTGGGAATTTTAGAAGAATGTTGTTTCTGACGGCACCTAATTCCGAGGCCCAGTGTGCCCAGAATATTTTTCCGAAGTTTAGCTCGGGTACGTTCAGTGAACGAACGAGCGGGTTTTTCTAACTTTTGAACCGACGCTCAGAATCGAATTCCGAGGGCACCGATGGAATCGCAGCGCCGATATTTTCTTAGAAACACCTCTTCCGGAGTTGCGTTTGTTCGGGTGTGGTTTTTAATTTTTGGGGTTAAGTTAAGGAATAAAATAAAAGTGGTGCAACCGATTTTTATTTTATTTTTCTTAACTTAAGTTATGTGGATGATGAGGGACCCACAATATCCTACCCACTTGGTAGGATATTTATGAGGTGGGGCCCACACGATCCCCACCGTTTCTTTTCTTCCTAAACCCCCCTCCTTTATTTAGGTAACACACCCTCACCCCCTACTAATTGGAAGTCAACCATTGCGTTTTTCTGTTATGAAACGCCTCATTTAATTTGGGCAGTTTAAACGTTGCAATTAATTCAATTAATTGTTTTATTTGTTTTGGAATTTTTAAAACGCATGGCTTGAGAAATAAAATAAGAGAACACTTATTTTATTATTCTATTTGTGTTGAGAGGGGATTGAGAGAAAGAGGGGAGGCTTGAAGATCTTCATCTTATTCGTCGAAGAACGCGAAGAACGCGAAGAACGCGAAGAACGCACTGATCTACGATGAAGAACGCCAAATCCTCGGAGATCGACTATGCGACGCCGTGTACCGCGACGCCATCGACCCTTCTTCCATGATGCTTCTTCTGTGACACTTCTTCCATGACGTTCCTTCTCCGCGACGCGATGATTTCCCTTCCGCGACGCCTACTTCCGCGACGTTCTTTTCCGCGACGAACCCTCGCTCCACGACGCTTGAGGTAGGGGTTTTGGTTCAATTAAATCTATGTGTTTTATATCATCGGAATGTGTTTAAAATTTGTCGGCAGCCTTTTTAAACCACTAACGTGGTGGGTGCGGACCAACGAACAAGTCCGAACCCACTGTCTCTTCGTTCTTGGTGTGCAGATTGGCGGGCGACGATGAAGCAAGCCGCATGGGCGTTGTGAGGTCTTCACAGTGAATAACCGGTCCCAGGAGGACCGTTGGTGAAGACGAAAGTCAAAACCGACCACCGGATCTCGTCCGGTGGTCCGCGGAACACTCCGCCGGCACGCCTCGCCGGCACGGCGGCGCCGGCGGTCGGAGGCGGCGGCTGGCACCGGCCGGCCGCCAGGAGGCGGCGGCGCCCAGCGCGCCATCGGGATGGACCTCCGCGGATGAAGCTGCGGCGGAAGGCCGCTGGTCCCGTGACCGGGTGGAACCTAGGGAGGAGGGACGCGATGCTCGTCCGTGTCCGTTGACAAGGAGAAGCCCTCCATGGGGGCCGCGGTTGCAAGCTGGCGGGGGGCAGCGTGCCACCCCGCACTCCCCATCCGCTCAGCCGAAACAGCCGAGCCACTTGGCCCTGGCCAGCACGCCGGGCCAGGCCTCCCAGGCCAGGCCGGGCCGCGCCAGCTGGGCCAGACCTGGACCCAAGTCAGGTCGACCCGGTTCGGGCCGACCCAGGGGGTCTCGGGCCGGGTCGGTCTGGGCCCGAAACCTCCACTTCCGGAAATCTCACGGTCTTTTGCCCATAACTTGGGCTGTGGACCTCTGATCGACGCATCGTCAGCTAAAATACAATCCTTGGATCGAGACGGTCGTTTCGATATATTATACTTAAGGTTTCAGAGTACTTGGGGTTCAGCCGGGTTGGTTCGTACATGAAACCAACCGGGCCCTTGGAGCAGAAACACTTATAACTTGAGCTCCAGACGTCCGATTGATGTTCGATCGACTTTGTTGGATTCCTCTTAGTGAGACGGACCTTTTGACTTACTCTGCTTGAGGTTTGGATGCAGTTGGAGTACGATCGGGTTGGTTTTGACTTAAAAACCAACCGGGCCCCTGGTACGAAAAAGTCAATAACTCTCAGACCAGGCGTCCGATTGACGCGTCGTCGGTGACCTTGAGTTCCTGTTGACGATACAAAACTTTTGGATACATCAACTCCGGACTATGTGTCAGTTGATGTATCAGCCCCTCGGCTCGTGGAGCGGACCCTCCCGAACGAGCTTGCTGTGTGCGGGAACCCTAGAGCTGGTTGCGACTGCGACGATGATGAAGATTGTGCAGAAATCCTCTGTGGATTCGACGGTGATGACTACAACACTCAGCGATCCTACGTGGATCAGTGCTACCGATCCTGTGTGGGTCAGATCCTGTGTGGGTCAACGCTCAGCGGTCCTGTGTGGGCCAGCGCCTACAGATCCTGTGTGGGTCCGATCCTGTGTGGGTCATTGCAGGGGTTAGTTACCTATCGATTCTATGTGGGTCAGATCCTTTGTGGGTCATTTCGGGGGTTAGATATCTATTGATCCTATGTGGGTCAGATCCTTTGTGGGTCATTACGGGGGTTAGTACCTATTGATCCTTTGTGGGTTCGGCGAATTAGATGAATCAGTGGCTATATCTGATCATCTCTATCGTCATAAGAAGAAGTATACCTGTGTGAGATGTATCTTGACTTTCAATCCTTATCATCAATATGATTGACTTGATATCCTTTATGGATTACGTTATGCTTTCCTGTGTGGATTGCGTTGTGGTTTCCTGTGTGGACTGGGTTGTACTTGAGCTCGGATGTTGGAGCCGAACGAGAATTGATGACTTAGGTATATGTATGTGCATATACCTAAGTAGTGCCGGATGTTACTTTATGTTTGTATCTTTCCTTTGTGGATTATCCTTTGTGCATTCTGGGAGACCTTCGGGGGTCTCGGGGTCCCTACTGAGTATCTTATACTCACCCCTGCATGGGCTATTCCCGCACTACGTTGTGTTGGTTGCCGACGACGGACAAAACTGATCATGGTTGAGGCACGAGGAGAAGGTCGGTACCCGAAGGTGGATCACTGGGCGGGGCGTACTCGGAGTGGACGGCGGGACCCGAGGAGCTGTGGAGGCTATCTGTGCCCACCCTTCAGGTGATACTTCCAGTGGACTGCTCGAGGTTGCGCCTTTACTTTCAGTTGCTGTTTTCTCTTTCCTGTTGTACTTTACTTTCAGTTTGGGTTTGTATTCTGGCCCACTTACTTTTCCGCACTTACTGTTGTACCCAGTTTTTACTTAGTGTTTACTTCTTCTTGCTTGCTCTGTTGTGTTTGTTTACTTTACAAAGGCAATTCCTTCCCTTTTTACTGGTAATTACGCCTTAGTGATAGTCGCCAGCCCCTGGCCTATGGAAGGTAGGTTTGGGGTAGTCACGACACGGGCCCTGAGGACAGGTCGTGAAAAATTGGTATCAAAGGAGTTCGGTTCTACCGCAGAACTCAGGACTCTGATCTTTTTCTATGTGAAGCAATAGTGTTAAGAGTATTGAGTGTGGTTATCAGTCCAGGGAGTCCAGTGTTGGTGCGGTGACCGACGTATCCGTACACCAGGACCTTGACTTCTGATTTCCGACTTATTTCACGAAAACATTGATTGCATGTGTGTTTCATGTTTTCTTTGTGATTACTTGTGTCAGCTCACTAGGTATACTGTTTGACCATGGCACACGTGTTTCTTTTGAGGATGGCCCCACGATGGCAGCCAGCTAGGGTTCTGAGCGTTGTACGTGACGACAGCCCACCGAGTGACGAGGCCTCGGTACAGGGCCCTTTGATAGCAGAGGCACCGGCGATACCTCTACCCGCCGAACCATCGATGTTACCAGCCCCAGCTGCTGACGATGCACGCCGCCTTAGTGCACTGCACGAGTTTCAGCGCCAGCGACCACCCAGGTTCCGCGGGGAGACGGAACCTCAGGCAGCCGAGGATTGGCTGGAGGCAGTTGTATGGGTTTTCAGGTTAGTGAGGACACCAACAGACCTCATGGTGATCCTCGCAGCGAGCCTCCTGCATGCGGTAGTAGGCAGATGGTGGATCTTAATGCTCTAGGTGCATGATGAGGCATCTATCCTCTGGAAGGACTTTGAGAGCCTCTTCTGCTCGGAGTTTGTCCCAGCCACCCTCCGTGCAGTGTGCATCCAGGAGCTTCTACAGCTGCGGCAGGGCAGCTTGACGGTCACCCATTACTCGGTGAGATTTACCGATCTCTCGCGCTACTCGACAGACATGGTACGGGACCCATTCTTCTGGGCCTGGACCTTTGAGTATGGATTGAGGCATGAGATCAGGGCATCGCTGATCTCCCTCAACATTCCGACACAGGCAGGGGTACTTGAGCGAGTCCTTCTGATCGAGAGCTTCCTTGATGAGCCTGCATCAGCAGCGAGACCAACCTCAGGGCGGCACGTAGCAGAGTCTTCTATAGAAGGCAGTCGAAGGATGACTCATGGGTCCAGAAAGACCAGACCCTCAGGAAGACAACCTCAGGACACTGGCTCAGTAGTGCGGGGCACACAGCACGAAGCCAGTCTTTCGAGAGGCAGACAGTGCTACGCATGCGGCGGGCAGGGCCACATGGCTCGTGAATTCCTGACCCGCCATGCTGTGGAGCAGAAGACGGTTGAGGGACCACCCAGGCAGAGGCAGAGGGTCGACCGTGGTGGTCCGCAGGGAGCAGGCGAACGAGGCAAAGGAGCTGGACGAGCAGCAGGTGGTGGGCGATGCTTTGAGGCTCTACCACCACCACCACCACCAGGAGGTCCACCCCGACCACAGGGAGCTGGCGGGCAGAGACAGGTACAACTTCAGGCAGCGGAGGCCTACGACCACGGCGCGCCCGAGATGATTCTTGGTACTATCTGTGTCTATTCCACCCTTGCTGGAGTTCTTATAGAAACAGGAGCGAGTCATTCTTTCATATCCGCTGCCCTTCTTCGGAGCTCGTAGATTCCGACGGATCCGTTGGCTCGATCCTTACGTCTAGAGACTCCTACGGGAGCATACTCGACGATTACACACTGGTACTGGCAGTGTGAGCTTACTCTAGGAGGCGAGAGCTTCAGCTGGGATCTTCTTGTAGCGGCATCAAGGCCTTACGACATCATCTTGGGCAAGGATTGGTTATCTACAGTCCATGCTCAGATTGACTGTATTAGGTGCAAGGTGCGATGTGTACGCACCGAAGGGAGCGGGTTCACCTTCACCGGTGATAAGGGAGCCTTCGCAGCACAGGATGGACCCTCGAAGAGGAGAGGAAAACCCATCACTCATCAGTTGGCTAGCCTCATCCTAGGAGCAGTTGACGTGCAGAGTCCTAGTTTTCCTGCAGTGGTGGATCAGTATGCAGACGTTTTCCCCGATGACGTTCCAGGACTACCTCCTCGCAGAGAGGTAGAATTTTATATTGATCTGTACCCTGGGACAGCCCCGATATCCACCCCAGCATAATGGATGGCTCCCGCCGAGCTTCAAGAGCTACGGGTACAGTTTTAGGACTTACAGGGAAAGGGATTCATCCGACCCAGTGTTTCACCCTAGGCTTCCCCGATATTTTTCACCAAGAAGGCGGATGGGAGCTTGCGAATTTGTGTCAACTATCGTCGCCTGAACCAGGTGACAGTGAGGAACAAGTATCTGCTACCGAGGATTGATGAACTCTTCGATCAGCTCAAGGGAGCACGGTGGTTCTCGAAGATAGACCTCAGGTCAAGCTATCATCAGCTCAGAGTTCGGGACGAGGATGTGCAGAAGACGACCTTCAGATGTCAGTATGGACACTATGAGTTCTTGGTTATGCCATTCGGCATAACCAATGCTCCAGCAGTGTTCATGGGCCTCATGAACAGGATCTTTCATCCATACCTCGATCGATTTGTCGTGGTCTTCATCGACGACATTTTGATATACTCGACGACTGAGGAGGAGCACGCCTACCACTTTCGGGTTGTACTGGACACACTCCGAGAGCACCAGCTTTATGGTAAACTCTCAAAGTGTCAGTTCTGGATACGCGAGGTCCACTTCTAGGGACACGTCATCTCTGAGGCGGGAGTTGCGGTGGATCCTGCGAAGATTGAGGCAGTGCTAGCTTGGGAGCCACCCAGGACCGTGAGGGAGGTGCAGAGTTTCTTGGGACTAGCTGGATACTACCGGAGAATTATGCCAGACTTCTACAGAGTTGCGGCACCACTCTCAGCTTTGAAGAAGAAGGGGAAACCATTTGTGTGGTCAAACAGATGTCAGCAAAGCTTCCAGGAGCTGAGACAGAGATTGACCAATGCACCTATCTTGAGGCTACCAGAGGAGGGAGTAGGGTACGTAGTCTACTGCGATGCATCAGGGACTGGACTCGGATGTGTCCTGATGCAGGAACAGGCATTGATCGCCTATGGATCACGTCAGTTGAGACAACATGAGCAGAACTATGCTACCCATGACCTGGAGTTAGCAGTAGTGGTCTTCGCTCTGAAGATGTGGAGACTATCTGATGGGCGAGCACTTTACAGTCTATTCTGACCACCAGAGTCTCAGGTACATCTTCTCGCAGAAGGAACTGAACCTGAGATAGTTGTTATGGCTCGAGATCCTCCAGGACTATGACTTTGAGATAGTCTATACTCCTGGAAAGGGGAATGTAGTAGCCGACGCACTCAGCAGGAGGGCGGGCATTCAACTAATTGGGGATGCGACAGAGTAGCTAGCTGCTTTGCAGATATCCTTCATGGATAGAGATAGAGAAGCCTTCCTTCAGTCACTCACAGCCACTCCTCCACTACTGCAATGGGTCAGAGAGGCACAACGTGGGGACGCTGACTGTGAGACGCGACGTGCGCAGATATCCTCAGTACATAAACCTGATGGTTTCTCTATAGGAGGAGAGCACGACGTCATTTTTAGAGGATGTACCTTGGTACCAGTTGCTTTAAAGGAGGAGGTGCTGAGAGAGTTTCACACTTCCCCTTTGGCGGTACATCCTGGCATGGAGAAGATGTACCAGGATCTCAGACGACAGCACTAGTGGCCGAGCATGAAGAAGGTTGTGGCAGAGTTCGTTTCTTGATGCCTCACCTGGCAGCAGGTGAAGGAAGAGCACCAGGTACCAGTAGGCTTGGTACAACACTTGGAGGTCCCGAAGTGGAAGTGGGATGGGATATCTATGGACTTCGTGACTGGACTTCCACGCACTTCCAGAGGTCACGACTCCATTTGGGTGATTGTCGACCGAATTACCAAGTCGGCTAACTTATTACCCATCAGAGAGTAGGGAAAAATGGAGAGCTTGGGACGCCTATACATTCGGGAGATTGTACGGCTTCACGGTGTGTCATTATCTATCGTCTCCGATCGAGATGCTCGCTTTACTTCTCGTCTTTGTAAGGGGTTGCAGGAGGCGTTTGGGACACAGCTACGTCTGAGCACCGCCTTTCACCCTCAGACAAATGGTCAGATGGAGAGGACCATTCAGACTCTTGAGGACATACTCCGTGCATGTGTCCTCGACTTTGGTCATAGCTGGGAGGACCACCTACCCTTGGTGGAGTTCGTGTACAACAACAACTACCACTCCACCATCGAGATGACACCATAAGAGGCATTGTACGACCGACCTTGCAGATCACCGCTGTACTGGACAGAACCTGGGGAGTCAGCACTTATGGGACCGGAGATGGTCCAGGCCATGACAGAGAAGGTCCAGGTCATCCAGGAGCAGATGAGGACAGCTCATAGCCGACAGAAGTCTTATACTGACAGGAGGCGGATACCACTAGAGTTCGATGATGGTGACCACGTCTTCTTATGGGTCTCACCTCGACGTGGATTACAGAGATTTGGCCGAGGCAGAAAGTTGTCTCCACGCTTCATCGGACCATTCCAGGTCCTCAGTAGGATTGGCGAGGTGGCTTATCGGATGGCTCTACCACCTCTGTTGCACCAGGTGCACGACGTCTTCCACGTATCCCAGCTGAGGAGATACATGCACGACCCAACGCATGTCATTGACCATGGGGAGCAGGACATTGATGATGGGGCGAATCTTGAGGAGGTCCCAGTAGATATCGAGGATCGAAAGGAGCGTGTCACGACCCGTCCTCGGGGCCCGTGCCATGACTACCCCAAGCCCGCCTTCCATAGGCCAGGGGCTGGCGACTAGCACCAAGGCGTAAATCCCGGAAAAAGGGAAGGCATTGCCTTTGTAAAGTAAACAAGCACCACAGAGTAAGCAAGCGAAAAAGTAAACAATAAGTAAAAACTGTAACAAGCTGTGCTGAAAGTAAAAGGGGCCAGAAACACTAGCTCAACTGTAAAGTACAACTAAAAGGGAAAAACAGCAACTGAAAAGAAAAGCCGCAGAGTCGAGCCGTCCTCTGGAAGTCCCACCTGAAGGGTGGGTACAGATAGCCCCCACTGCTCCTCAGGTCCACCTGAACGCTCTGAGTACGTCCCGCACAGTGGTCCACCTCTAGGTACAGTCCTACTCCGCAAGCCTCCACCACGATCAGCGTTGTCCATAGTCTACAACCAACACAACGAAGTGCGGGCAAAGTCCGTGCAGGGGTGAGTATAAGCTACTTAGTAGGGACCCCGAGACCCCCGAAGGTCTCCCGAAATCCACAAAGGATAAACCACAAAGGAAAGATGCAATCACGAAGTAACAACCGACACTACTTAGGTATATGCCCATACATATACCTAAGTCATCAATCCCCGTTCGGCTCCAACATCCGAGACCAAGAACAACCTAGTCCACACAGGAAAGCAAACGTATACCCACACAGGATAGCTCAACACAATCCACAAAGGAAAGTAATCCGTAAATCCACACAGGATAGTTCAACACAATTCACAAAGGAGAGTAACACAAGATTCAGCTCACACAGGTATACATCTTGTATGATGATAAAGATGATCATTGATCCATCTAAGTCATCGGACCCACAAAGGATCGAAAGGTACTAACCCCTCGAAAGACCCACACAGGATCGGGCCCACACAGGACCTATAGGCGCTGGCTCACATAGAACCGCTGAGCGCTGACCCACACAGGATCGGATCCACACAGGATCTGTAGCACTGATCCACGTAGGATCGCTGAGTGCAGTAGTCGTTGCAGTCCACTAAGGATCCCTACACAGTTGTCGTCGTAGTCCACTGAGGATCTCTGCACTGTCGTCGCAGTCCACTGAGGATCTCTGCACAGTCGTCGTCACAGTCACAGTAGTAGTCGCAGCCAGCTCTAGGGTTCCCGCACACAGCAAGCTCGTTCGGGAGGGTCCGCTCCACGAGCCGAGAGGCTGATACATCAATTGACACAAAGTCCGAAGTTGATGTATCCAAAAGTTCCGTATCGTCAACAGGAACTCAACGTCGCAGACGCCGCGTCAATCGGACACCCGGTCTGAGAGTTATTGACTTTTTTGTCCGAGGGGCCCGGTTGGTTTTTAAGGCAAAAACAACCCGACCATACTCCACCTGCGTCCAAACCTCAGGTGGAGTGAGCCAAAAGATCCGTCTCACTTAGAGGAATCCACCAAAGCTGACGGCACATCAATCGAACGTCCGCAGCTCAAGATATGAGCGTTTCCGCTCCGAGGGCCCGGTTGGTTTCGTGTACGAACCAACCCGGCCGAACCCAAAGTATTCCTAAACCTTGAGTGCGATATACCGAAACGACCGTCTCGATCCAAGGATCGCGTTGCCGCTGACGGTGCATCGTTCGGAGGCCCATAGCTCAAGTTACAGGCAAAAGACCGAATCGGTCCGAAGACGGGGGGTCTGGGCCCGGGCCGACCCGGCTGGACCCGGTCCGGTCCGGCCAGGGCGCGACCCGGACGGTCGGATCGGACCGGCTCAGCTCAGCCGAGTGGCCGAGCGAGGGTGCTGCGGGGTGCTGCCCCCGCGGGAAGAGGATGTCGCGACCCTCGAGGGGCCGCGCTAGACACCAGCGGACGCGGCTTCAGCCGCGGCGGCCCTATCCGGCGGCGCGCCGGGGCGCTGCCATCTCCGCGCCGCCGAAGTCTTTTGCGGGCCACCGGAGTTGCTCCGGTGGTCCGTTTTCCTTCCCGTCTACGCCGCTGCTCCTCCCGGGACCCGTTCTTCTCTGCGGAATCATCAAATTGCCTTTGCGACATGCTTTGTCGTCGCCTGCCAAATCCACACAACAACGAAGAGCGGCGGAGGGTTGTCGGGCCGTGTTTGTTTGGCCCGCACCCTCCGCGTTAGACGACATCAATCGGGAGGATAAATCAACACATAAAAAACGTATCAAAACAAATTTAATAATTTAAAATTGCAATTGATCCAGGTTCTTGTTTTAAAAGAAAAAATCACGGGGATATAAAAAGGTATTTCCAAAATAAAATCCATACCTCGTCAAGTCGTCGCACGCGCGTTCTTTGCGGAAATTGATCGCCGCGGAAAAAGGCGATCGTCACGTCGCGGAGGCGTCGCGTCGTCGCGGTAGGGCGTCGCGTCGTCGCGGAATACGGTGCATGTCGACGAACTCCGAGGTTCAAGAACATATAGATTTAATTAATAATAATTAAATCCATATTGTTGTTTTAAACCACAAAGAAAATTTAAGAACCACAATCTCTCACCTCAACGGATGATCGAAGATTTCTGTTGCGGATGAAGGAACGTCGCAAAAGAACGTCGCGGAAGAGGAAACGTCGGCGTCGCGGCACACGGTGTCGCGTCATATATTTCTACGATTTCAGCGTTCTTCGTCGGAGGCCGGCGTTCTTCGCGTTCTTCGCGAAGAAGGGTGAAGGCACAAGAATTTCCGTCAAAAGCTTCTCAACGTGTAATCCTCAAGATGTCGGTGTTGGTCTTATTTTATTATTATGCCAAAATATTTCAAACCGGTTAAGAAACGAATGAAATTAATTCATAGAATTAATTTCAACAAATAAACCGCCCATTTAATTCAACAAAAAAAACTGCCCAATTAATTGGTGCGTTAAGAAAATAAGAAAACGCGTCAGTTGACTTTTATAATGACGGGTTTTCGCGGGTGCATTACTTAGCGGAAAAGAAACGATGGGGCTCGTGCGGGCCCCACCTCAAAAATATCCTACCAAGGGGGTAGGATATTTTTGGATAGTGCCCTATCCATATCAACTCCGCTTAAGCAGCTTTAAGTGGCTTCAAGTGGCTTCCAAGTGGCTTAAGTGAAATAAAATAAAGTTTGCCGTACAATTATTTTATATCTTAACTTTAAGCCCGAAAATTAAAAACCACACCTGAGTAAACGCAACTCCGGAAGAGGCATTTCTAAGCAAGTATCGGCGCTGCGATTCCATCGGTGCCATCAGAATTCGATTCCGAGCCCCGGTTCAAAAGTTAGAAAAACCCGCTCGTCCGTTCACTGAACGTACCCGAGCCAAACTTCGGAAAATGATTCCGGGAACCCCGGGCCTCGGAATCAGGTTCCGTCAGAAACTGCGTTCTTGTAAAATTCCAAAAAAAAAATTAAGAAGAAAATTTCTTTGAAATTTACGGGTCTTTACATTACTCCCACCTCAGGGATTTACGTCCCCATAAAGATACATCATAAACTAGGGAAACAAATGTGGGTACTGAGCACGCATCTGAGCCTCCCGCTCACATGTGCTTTCCTGGAGGTTCCCATGCTTCCATCTGATGCGCACAAGAGAAATCGATTGCCCATGTAGGACCCGCTCCTGTCGATCCTCTATCTCCACCGGGACCCTTGTAAAAGTCGCTCCATCATCCACGTCTAGCTCCCCATGGTCAATGATGTGCGTCGGGTTGTGCATGTATCTCCTCAGCTGAGATACGTGGAAGACTTCGTGCACCCGGTGCAACTGAGGTGGTAGAGTCAAACGATAAGCCACCTTGCCAATCCTGCTGAGGACTTGGAATGGTCCAATGAAGCGTGGAGACAACTTTCCACCTCGGCCAAATCTCTGCAAACCACGTCGAGGTGAGACACGCAAGAAGACGTGGTCACCATCCTCGAACTCTAGTGGCCTCTGCCTCCTATCAGCATAAGACTTATACCGGCTCTGAACTATCCTCATCTGCTCCTAGATGACCTGGACCTTCTCTTTCATGGCCTGGACCATCTCTGGTCCCACGAGTGCTGACTCCCCAGGGTCTGTCCATCACAAAGGAGATCTACAAGGTCTGTCGTACAACGCCTCATATAGTGTCATCCCGATGGTGGAGTGGTAGATGTTGTTGTACGTGAACTCCACTAAAGGTAGATGATCCTCCCAGCTGCGACCAAAGTCGAGGACACATGCATGGAGCATGTCCTCGAGAGTCTGAATGGTCCTCTCCATCTGACCATCCGTCTGAGGGTGAAAGGCGGTGCTCAGACGTAGCTGCGTCCGGAACACCTCCTGCAACCCCTTCCAAAGCTGGGAAGTAAAGAGAGCGTCTCGATCGAAGACGATAGATGATGGCACACCGTGAAGCCGTACAATCTCCTGAACGTAGAAACGCCCCAAGCTCTCCACTGATCCCTGCTCTCGGATGGGTAAAAAGTGTGCCGACTTGGTGAGTCGGTCAACAATCACCCAAATGGAGTCGTGACCTATGGAAGTGCGTGGAAGTCCAGTCACAAAGTCCATAGATATCCCGTACAACTTTCTCTCTGGGACCTCCAAGGGCTGTACCAAGCCTGCTGGTACCTGGTGCTCTGCGTTCACCTGCTGGCAGGTGAGGCATCAAGAAACAAACTCTGCCACAGCCTTCTTCATGCCCGGCCACCAATGCTATCGTTTGAGATCCTGGTACATCTTCTCCACTCCAGGATGTACCGCCAAAGTAGAAGTGTGAAACTCTCTCAGCACCTCCTCTCGTAAAGCGACTGGTACCAAGGTACGTTCTATGAAAAGGACGTCGTGCTCTGCTCCAAGGGAGAAACCATCAGGTGCCTGTCCGGAGGATATCTGTGCACGCTGTGTCTCACAGTCAGCGTCCCCACGCTGTGCCACTCTGACCCGATGTAGAAGTGGAGGAGAGACTGTGAGAGACTGAAGGAAGGCTGCTCCATCCCTATCCACGAAGGATATCTGCAAGGCGGCTAGCTGCTCTGTTGCCTCCTCAAGTAGCTGAATGCCCGTCCTCTTGCTGAGGGCATCGGCTACTACGTTCCCCTTCCCATGAGTATAGACTATCTCAAAGTCATAGTCCTGGAGGAACTCGAGCCATCGCCGCTGTCTCAGGTTCAGGTCCTTCTGAGAGAAGATGTACCTGAGACTCTGGTAGTCAGAAAAGACTGTAAAGCGCTCACCCATCAGATAGTGCCGCCATGTCTTCAGAGCGAAGACCACTGCTGCTAACTCCAGGTCATGAGTGGCGTAGTTCTACTCATGAGGCCTCAACTGACGTGATCCATAGGCAATCACGGACTGCTCCTGCATCAGGACACATCCGAGTCCGGTCCCTGATCCATCGCAGTAGACTACGTATCCAACTCCCTCCTCAGGCAACCTCAAGATAGGCGCGCTGGTCAATCTCTGTCTCAGCTCCTGGAAGCTCTGCTGACATTTTTCTGACCACAAAAAGGGGTTATCCTTCTTCATCAAAGATGAGAGTGGCGCCACAACTCTGGAGAAGTCCGACACAAATCTTCAATACTATCCAGCTAGTCCCAAGAAACTCCGCACCTCCGTCACGCTCCTGGGTGGCTCCCAAGCTAGCACTGCTTCGATATTCACAGGATCCACCACAACTCCCACCTCAGAATTGACGTGCCCCAAGAAGTGGACCTCACGTAACCAGAACTTGAACTTTGAGAGCTTTCCATAAAGCTGGTGCTCTCGGAGTGTGTCTAGTACAAACCGCAAGTGGTAGGCGTGCTCCTCCTCCGTGGTCGAGTACACCAAAATGTCGTCGATGAAGACCACGACAAATCAATCGAGGTATGGCTGGAAGATCCTATTCATGAGGATCATGAAAACTGATGGAGTGTTGGTTATGCTGAAAGGCATAACCAAGAACGCATAGTGTCCATACCGACACCTGAAGGCTGTCTTCTTCACGTCCTCATCTCGAACTCTGAGCTGATGGTAGCCTGACCTGAGGTCTATCTTCGACAACCCCCGTGCTCCCTTGAGCTGATCGAAGAGGTCATCAATACTTGGTAACAGATACTTGTTCCTCACTGTCACTTGGTTCAGGCGACGATAGTCGACACACAGTCGCCAGCTCCCGTCCGCCTTCTTGGCGAACAATATTGGGGAAGCCCAGGGTGAAACACTGGGTCGGATGAACCCCTTGCCCTGCAAGTCCTCCAACTGTACCCGCAGCTCTCGAAGCTCAGCGGGGGCCATCCGATATGCTGGAGTGGATATCTGGGCTATCACGGGGTACAGATCAATATAAAAGTCTACCTCTCTGCGAGGAGGTAGCCCTGGAACGTCATCGGGAAAGACGTCCGCATACTGATCCACCACTGCAGGAAAACTAGGACTCCGCACGTCAACTGCTCCAAGGATGAGGCTAGCCAACTGATGAGTGATGGGTTGTCCTCTCCTCTGCGTGAGTCCATCATGTGCTGCAAAGGCTCCCTTCTCGCCGGTGAAGGTGAACCTGCTCCCATCGGTGCATACACATCGCACCTTGCGCCTAAAACAGTCAATCTGAGCATGGACTGTAGATAACCAATCCATGCCCAAGATGACATCATAAGGCCTTGACGCTGCTACAAGAAGATACCAGCCGAAGCTCTTGCCTCCTAGAGTAAGCTCACACTGCCGGCACCAGTGCGTAATCGTCGAGTCTGCTCCCGTAGGAGTCTCTAGCCGTAAGGATCGAGCCAACGGCTCTGTCGGAATCTCCGAGCTCCGAACAAGGGCAGGGGTTATGAAAGAGTGACTCGCTCGTGTGTCTATAAGAACTGCAGCAAGGGTGGAATAGACACAGATCGTACCTAGAATCATCTCTGGCGTGCCGTGGTCGTAGGCCTCCGCTGCCTGGAGCTGTGCCTGTCTCTGCCCGCCAGCTCCCTGTGGTCGGGGCGGACCTCCTGGTGGTGGTGGGGGTAGAGCCTCAAAGCGTCTCCCCCCACCCGCTGCTCGGCCAACTCCTCTGCCTCGTCCACCTCCTCCCTGCGGACCGCCACGGTCGACCCTCTGCCTCTTCCTAGGTGGCCCCTCCACCGTCTGCTGCTCCTCGGTATGGCGGGTCGGGCAGTCACGAGCCATGTGGCCCTGCCCGCCGCAGGCGTAGCACTGCCTGCCTCTCGGAAGACTGGCTCCGCGCTGTGTGCCCCGCACTGCTGAACCAGTGTCCTGAGGTCGTCTACGAGAGGGTATGGTCTGCTTGGAACCCTGAGTCATCCGTCCGCTACCTGCTGCCGAAGACTCTGCTACCTACCGCCCTGCGGTAGGTCTCGCTGCAGAAGTAGACTCAGCCAGAAATCTCTCGATCAGAAGGGCTCGCTCTAGTACTCCTGCCTGGGTCAGGATGCTGAGGGAGATCAGCAATGCCCTGATCTCGTGTCTCAATCCCTTATTGAAGGTCTAGTCCCGGAATAAGGGGTCCCGTACCATGTCGTTCAAGTAGCGAGAAAGATCGGTAAACCTCGCCATGTACTGGGCGACCGTCAAGCTGCCCTGCCGCAACTGAAGAAGCTCCTGAATGCGCACCGCACGGAGGGTGGCCGAGACGAACTCTGAGCGGAAGAGGATCTCGAAGTCCGTCCAGAGAAGTGATGCCTCGTCGTGTACCTGGAGTATCAAGCTCCACCATCGGCCCGCTGCTGCGTGCAGTAGGCTCGCCGCGAGGATCACCATGAGGTCTGCTGGTGTCCTCACTAGCCTGAAAACTCGAACGACCGCCTCCAGCTAGTCCTCAGTTGCCTGGGGGTCCGTCTCCCCATGAAACCTAGGTGGTCGCTGGTACTGGAACTTGTGCAGAGCTCCGAGGCGATGTACATCGTCAGCGGTCGGTGCTAGAAACATCGGGGGCTCAGCGGGTAAAGGTACCGCTGGTGCCTCTGCTATCAACGAGCCATGTACCGAGGCCTCGTCGCTCGGTGGGCTGTCGTCACGCTCTACTCTCGGAACCCTAGATGGCTGCCGTCGTGAGGCCATCCTAAAAATTAAACAAGTGCGCCACGGTTAAAACAGTATACTTGGTGAGCTGACACAAGTAATCACAAAGAAAACTTGAAACACACATGCAATCAATGTTTTCATGCATTAATTCGGAAATCAGAAGTCAGGGTCCTGGTGTACGGATACGTTGGCCTCCGCACCAACACTGGACTCCCTGGACTGATAACCACACCCAATACGCTAAACACTATTGCTTCACGTAGAAGAAAAATCAGAGTCTGCGGTAGAACCGACCACCTCTGATACCAATTTGTCACGACCCGTCCTCGAGGCCCGTGCCGTGACTACCCCAAGCCCACCTTCCATAGGCCAGGGGCTGGCGACTAGCACCAAGGCGTAAATCCCGGAAAAAGGGAAGGAATTGCCTTTGTAAAGTAAACAAGAACCATAGAGTAAGCAAGCAGAAAAGTAAACACTAAATAAAAACTGTAACAAGCTGTGCTGAAAGTAAAAGGGGCCAGAAATACAAGCCCAACTGTAAAGTACAACTAAAAGGGAAAAACAACAACTGAAAAGAAAATCCGCAGCGTTGAGCCGTCCTCTGGAAGTCCCACCTGAAGGGTGGGTACAGATAGCCTCCACTGCTCCTCGGGTCCACCTGACCGCTCCGAGTACATCCCGCCCAGTGGTCCACCTCCAGGTACCATCCTGCTCCGCAAGCCTCCACCACGATTAGCATTGTCCGTCGTCTGCAACCAACACAACGAAGTGCGTGCAATGCCCGTGCAGGGGGGAGTATAAGATACTCAGTAGGGATCCCGAGACCCCCGAAGGTCTCCCGAAATCCACAAAGGATAAACCACAATGGAAATATGCAATCACGAAGTAACAACCGACACTGCTTAGGTATATGCCCATACATATACCTAAGTCATCAATCCCCGTTCGGCTCCAACATCCGAGCCCAAGCACAACCCAGTCCACACAGGAAAGAAAACGTATACCCACACAGGATAGCTCAACACAATCCACAAAGGAGAGTAATCTGTAAATCCACACAGGATAGTTCAACACAATCCACAAAGTAGAGTAACACAAGATTCAGCTCACACAGGTAAACTTCTTGTTTGATGATAAAGACGATCACTGATCCATCTAAGTCGTCAGACCCACAAAGGATCAAAAGGTACTAACCCCCGCAAAGACCCACACAGGATCGGGCCCACACAGGACCTGTAGGTACTGGCTCACACAGAACCGTTGAGCGCTGACCCACACAGGATCAGATCCACACAGGATCTGTAGCACTGATCCACGTAGGATCGCTGAGTGCAGTAGTCGTTGCAGTCCACTGAGGATCCCTGCACAGTCGTCGTCGTAGTCCACTGAGGATCTCTGCACTGTCGTCGCAGTCCACTGAGGATCTCTGCACAGTCGTCGTCGCAGTCATAGTAGTAGTCGCAACCAGCTTTAGGGTTCCCGCACACATCAAGCTCATTCGGGAGGGTCCGCTCCACGAGCCGAGAGGCTGATACATCAACTGACACAAAGTCCGAAGTTGATGTATCCAAAAGAACCGTCTCTTCAACAGGAACTCAACGTTGCAGACGGCGCGTCAATCGGACGCCCGGTCTGAGAGTTATTCGCTTTTTCGACCCAGGAGCCCGGTTGGTTTTTAAGGAAAAACCAACCCTACCATACTCCACCTGCATCCAAACCTCGGGAAGAGTGATCCAAAAGATCCGTCTCACTTAGAGGAATCCACCAAAGCCGATGGCACGTCAATCGGACGTCCTTAGCTCAAGATATGAGTGTTTCCGCTCCGAGGGCCCGGTTGGTTTCGTGTACGAACCAACCCGGCCGAACCCAAAGTATTCCGAAAGCTTGGGTGCGATATACTGAAACGACCGTCTCGATCCAAGGATCGCGTTTCCGCTGACGGTGCATCGTTCGGAGGCCCGTAGCTCAAGTTACGGGCAAAAGACCGAATCGGTCTAAAGGTGGGGGGTCTGGGCCCGGGCCGACCCCCCTGGGTCGGCCGAACCGGGTCGACCCGAACCGGGTCAAACTGACCCGGTCCGACCTGGCTGGACCCGGTCTGATCCGGCCAGTGTGCGGCCCGGCCGGTCGGACCGGCCCGGCTCAGCTCGGCCGAGTGGCCGAGCGAGGGTGCCGTGGGGCGCTGCCCCCACGGGAAGAGGATGCCGCGACCCTCGAGGGGTTGCGCTGGACACTAGCGGACGTGGCTTCTGCGGTGTCCCGTGCGGGCGAGCCGGACCCACACGGCCGGGGGTCCGCCGGCTGCGGCTTCAGCCGTGGCGTCCCTGTTCGGCAGCGCGCCGGGGCGCCACCACGCCGGCGACCCGCACCGCCGGAGTCTTCCGCGCGCAACCGGAGTTTCTCCGGTGGTCCGTTTTCCTTCCCGTCTGCGCCGCTGCTCCTCCCGGGACCCGTTATTCTCTGCGGAATCAAAAAATTGCCTTTTCGGCATGCTTTGTCATCGCCCGCCAAATCCGCACAACAACGAAGATCGGCGGAGGGTTGTCGGGCCGTGTTTGTTTGGCCCGCACCCTCCGCGTTAGACGGTATCAATCGGGAGGATAAATCAACACATGAAAAACGTATCAAACCAATTTTAATAATTTAAAATTGCACTTGATCCAGGTTCTTGTTTTAAAAGAAACAATCACGGGGATATAAAAAGGTATTTCCAAAATAAAATCCCTACCTCGTCAAGTCGTCGTATGCGCGTTCTTCGCGGAAATTGATCACCGCGGAAGGAGGCGATCGTCGCGTCGCAGAAGGCGTCGCGTCGTCGCAGAAGGGCATCGCGTCGTCGCGGAATATGGTGCACGTCAACGAACTCCGAGGTTCAAGAACATATAGATTTAATTAATAATAATTAAATCCATATTGTTGTTTTAAACCACAAAGAAAATTTAAGAACCGCAATCTCTCACCTCAACGGATGATCGAAGATTTCTGTTGCAGATGAAGGAACTTCTCAAAAGAACGTCGTAGAAGAGGAAACGTCGGCGTCACGGCACACGGCGTCGCGTCGTCGATTTCCGCGATTTCGGCATTCTTCGTCGGAGGCCGGCGTTCTTCGTGTTCTTCGTGTTCTTCGTGAAGAAGGGTGAAGGCACAAGAATTTCCGTCAAAAGCCTCTCAACGTGTAATCCTCAAGATGTCGGTGTTGGTCTTATTTTATTATTACGCCAATGGATTTCAAACCGGTTAAGAAACGAATGAAATTAATTCATAGAATTAATTTCAACGAATAAACCGCCAATTTAATTCAATGAAGAAAACCTCCCAATTAATTGGTGCGTTAAGAAAATAAGAAAACGCGTCAGTTGACTTTCATAATGACGGGTTTTCGCGGGTGCGTTACTTAGCAGAAAAGAAATGGTGGGGCTCGTGCGGGCCCCACCTCACAAATATCCTACCAAGTGGGTAGGATATTTTTGGATAGCGCCCTATCCGTATAAACTCCGCTTAAGCAGCTTTAAGTGGCTTCAAGTGGCTTCCAAGTGGTTTAAGTGAAATAAAATAAAGTTTGTCGTACAATTATTTTATTTCTTAACTTTAAGCCCGAAAATTAAAAACCACACCCGAGTAAACGTAACTCCGGAAGAGGCGTTTCTCAGCAAGTACCGGCGCTGCGATTCCATCGGTGCCCTCAGAATTCGATTCCGAGCACCGATTCAAAAGTTAGAAAAACCCGCTCATTCGTTCACTGAACGTACCCGAGCCAAACTTCGGAAAATGATTCCGGGCACACCGGGCCTCGGAATTAGGTGCCGTCAGAAACTGCATTCTTGTAAAATTACAAAGAAAATTAAGAAAAAAATTTCCTTGAAATTTCCAGGTCTTTACAGAGCGGGTCCTACGTGGATGATCGATTCCTCTAGTGCACATCAGATGGCAGCACGAGAACCTCAGGAGAGCACTTGGGAGTGGGAGGCTCTGATGCATGCTCAGTACCCACATTTGTTTCCATAGTTTTTTATGTATCTTTACGGGGACGTAAAGCCCTGAGGTTGTAGTTATGTAAAGACTCGAAAAATTCAAGGGAATTTTTTCTTAATTTTCTTGGGAATTTTACAAGAACGCGGTTTCTGACAGCACCCAATTCCGAGCTCCGGTGTGCCCGGAATATTTTTCCAAAGTTTTGCTTTGGTATATTCAGTGAATGAATGAGTGGGTTTTTCTAACTTTTGAACCGGTGCTCGAAATCGAATTCTAAGGGCACCGATGGAATCGTAGTGCCGATATTTGCTTAAAAAAACCTCTTCCGGAGTTGCGTTTTCTCGGGTGTGGTTTTTAATTTTTGGGGTTAAGTTAAGGAATAAAATAAAAGTGGTGCAACCGATTTTTATTTTATTTTTCTTAACTTAAGTTTAGTGGATGATGTGGGACCCACAATATCCTACCCACTTGGTAGGATATTTGTGAAGTGGGGCCCACACGATCCCCACCGTTTCTTTTCTTCTTAAACCCCCCTCCTTTATTAAGGTAAAACACCTGAACCCCCCTACTAATTGGAAGTCAAGCATTGTGTTTTTCTGTTATGAAACGCCTCATTTAATTTGGGAAGTTTAAACGTTGCAATTAATTCAATTAATTGTTTGATTCATTTTTGAATTTTTAAAATGCATGGCTTGAGAAATAAAATAAGAGAACTATTATTTTATTCTTCTAGTTGTGTTGAGAGGGGATTGGGAGAAATAGGTGAGGCTTGAAGATCTTCATCTTCTTCGTCGAAGAACGCGAAGAACGCGAAGAATGCGAAGAACGCACCGATCTCCGACGAAGAACGCCGAATCCTCAGAGATCGACTACACGACACCGTGTACTGCGACGCCATCAAACTTTCTTCCATGACACTTCTTCCACGACACTTCTTCCGTGATGTTTCTTCTCCGCGACGCGACGATCCCCCTTCCGCGACGCCTACTTCCGTGACGTGCTTTTCCGTGACGAACCCTCGCTTGACGACGCTTGAGGTAGGGGTTTTGGTTCAATTAAATCTATGTGATTTATATCATCGGCATGTGTTTAAAATTTGTTGGAAGCCGTTTTAAACCATTAACGTGGTGGGTGCTGAACAACGAACAACTCTGAACCCAACGTCTCTTCGTTCTTAGTGTGCGGATCGGCGGAAGATGATGAAGCAGGCCGCACAGGCGTTGTGAGGTCTTCGCAGTGAAGAACCGGTCTCGGGAGGGCCGTTGGCGAAGACGAAAAGAAAAACCGACCACCGGAGCTCGTCCGGTGGTCCGAGGAACACTCCGCCGTTGCGCCTCGCCGGCATGGCGGCACCAGTGGTTGGAGGTGGCGGCCGGCACCGGCCGGCCGCCAGGAGGCGGTGGTGCCCGACGCGCCGCCGGGACTGGCCGCCGCGGCTGAAGCCGCGGTGGCAGGCCGCTGGTCCCGTGACCGCGTGAGACCGAGGGAGGCGGGATGCGGCGCTCGGCTGCGTCCGTTAACAAAGAGCGTGTAGAGACCCGTATCTTGACGTACATGGACATTACATTACTTTTGCGTAATACTTAGTACATAACAAAAACACACACACACAAGGATCGTAATAGTTTAGTGTCTTTGGAAACTCAGAACGTAATCTTCTAATCGTGGTGAAAGATCTTCAATATCTCCCATAAAGATCTTCCCTTTTTTTTTTTACCTAAAACCTTTCTTTATATCCTGGGGAAAAGAAAACATAAAAGGGTGAGCTCAAATGCTCAGTAAGGGTATACAAAAGAAATAAAAATCATATCATATCTTTTTGAAAATCATAACCTGCAAAAGAGATCATAGTATCTTAACATGGAACAAATCATAGAAGTGAAAATGAGATCACCATAATCATAACATGAAACTTGAAACTTTGTGGCATGCACACATAATCATGGAAAATCATTTCTTGTTAGTCATGACTCATTGTCAAGACTATCTTAGTGGACAAAGTCCCTTTCTGAACCGAGTTCACTCCTCGTTTCAGTCCTGTATCACTGAACCGAAATAACCTTCCGTTCCAGCCATGTCTATCTCATGAGATATAAAGTCTTTACCCAATGCATTGGAGGGATATATAGGTCCCACCCATCTTATAATGAATCCTTTCTTATGTGTGCCACATAATCATAAAACATACATCATCGCATAACACATGTAACAAAAATGGGATTCTTGAAACATCATGACATCATAAATCAATTCATATAAGATAAAGGAATTCATAAACATAATTCCATCACAGCATAGTCAAATCAATGTAAAAATATGGATAGAAACAGAACCCTTTATTATCTTATATGGAAAATAATTTTGATAAAACACTTGAATTGAATTCTTGAGGAAAATATCCTTTCTTCTTCAAAATCAATTTCTTTTCACAAAACATCATGCAATTTTAAAAGAAAGAGATTTTATTGAAAATAGTCATGAAATCTTTTAGAGGAAGCTTCATGAAAATAAGGATTTATAAAACAGTATAAATCCGTTCGTGCCGTATAAGTTAAAAAAACATTCTTCGTACTTTTGTCGGAAAAGTCAAAAAGTACCTCGTACGAAAAACGAAAAAAGATTCCTTTCATATCCTTTACTAAAAACTCATAGAAGGGTAAAATTGGATTTAAACAATTGTAGGTGGATGGAAATAATATTACATATTGAGGGAACATGGATGTGGATGATAAAATACACCCCAGTAAATACTTACGAATAAACAATCTCGGATAAAAATGAGATTGTGATATTTCCCTTACCTTAGGTCCGACTTGCTTTGTAAGTGTCCGAACCTCCTCTTCTTTGAAGCGCCTCTTTGAGACCTCCTCTTAGGGCACTAAAATTGGTCTTTGAGGAAGACCAGAACCTCTAGGATGTTTCTAGGGAAGTGGAGAAGAGATTTGGGCAGGGGTTGGCCGAGCTTGAGAGCTCAAATTGGTGTGAGGAGGAGGGGGAGGAGGTGTCCTTTTATAGGGGAGGAGAGGGGCACCTTAGGAATTCTTAAAAATATTAATTTATAATAAATCTAACCCCACTTAAAAACCTCAAAAAATGACTCATATTCGAAGCTTAGATGAGATAGGGTTGTAATCTCATCAACCAATCAAATTTAGACATGTTTGGATCTTATTTTAAACCTTATCAATTAGATTTAACTCTAAGTTAAATAATTTGACTTTTACCGTGTCTTTTTGTTTTCTTTCACTATATGGTTAATACACTTACTATAACATGCCAAACGAACCCCAAATTGTTTATTATTAATATATATATCCTTATCTAAGTCATTTGGCCGAACCTTAGATTTTTAGGAATAAAATAACAATTAATAATATAATATTTGATTTAAAAACTATTTTGTGTCAATTTTGACACTATTTGATATATGATTTTTGTGAAAGTCATAACAGAATTAAATGTTCGAACCAAGTTGATTAAATCAACATTAATATATCATAGTAACCTATAAAATTAGTGGAATTCATAAAAATTCTCAAATTACATTTATTTTGGTGTTTATAACATCAATTATGTCAATATTTCATAAATAAGATAATTACTGCATCATCTTTGTGTCATAAATTAATTAAATTATTTGATGTCTAAAATTTACAAATAAAATACCATCATTTAGGAAATCTTTTTAGCTTTCTAATGAATATTTATAGTCGAATTTATCTTATGTATAACCCCATATTAAAAATGATTTACTTATTAAACTTTGATTTTAACTATTTTAACCCTTCTTTAAATAAATTAATAATAAATGTCCTAATCTAATCCAAGTGGGCCTAAATGGTCATATTTTATTCCTAAGTTTGTTTTTGGTCGAATTAAACTTGTCCAATAGAATTAGGACATGTGTTAGGGTAATATTAATATCATATTTACCCTTAGTTACCTTATTTACTATTAACCGTGGTAAAAAAAGTAAAAAGTTACTATTCACCAAAAAATTATTTTCATCTCATTGAACCACATTTTAGTCCTTGATATTAACCGTGTCTCTCGGATTTTCGAAATTCCATTCACAGAAGCGGTAAAATTAAGTTTTATGCAAAATTCAGTTTTTAACCTACCACTTAGTAGTTTCACTATTCATCAAAAATTGATGTTTTTCAGAACAATGCCAAAATTTCATCCCAAGCTATATTTCATATTCCGAATTCAAAAATGAAGTCTATTTTACCAAATTCATAACATAAAAGTTGCATTAATTAATTTTATAATTAAATCCCGCTGTTAAAACAAATAGCGTGTTTTTAAGAAACAATATCTATCAAAAGATTGACACTTGTTTATGTCTAGTTTAAATGTGAAATTACATCCAATGACCAACATTGTATTAAATTGTAAAAATATATTCAAAATATACTTTAAAACCACTCAAATTAATGATTTATCACTATTAATTATTTCGATTAAAAAAGTTGTTTTTAATTATAATTTAGTAATTTTCACTATTCATCAGAATATGAAAGTTATCCGAAAAGTACCAAAATTTCACCTTAGGCTAAATTCGATACTCCGAATCCAAAAATAAAGTTCATTTTGAAAAATAAGATTTACTGGATTTCAAAAAGTGGTTATTACTATTCATAACGGCTAGTTTTAATAATATTTTTATAGCATATCGTTGTTTAGTGAAACTCGGTATTGCGTACTACACACGCTATCGAGGAAGGTCGCGATTGCGTGTAATGCAAGTCAAGTCAAGGATGTGTGTTGTGCAAGCTCCTTTTGGTGTAGCGTACAACACAAGACATTAATAAAATTAAAAAGAATATTTTTTTATAAAATCTTGGGCTGTTACATTCTACCCCCCTTAAAATGAATTTCGCCCTCGAAATTCGTCGGGGTTATAAATGGTTTACTATTTGAAAGTTTCATTAATAGAAACCCACATCGTAAAAGGGAATACCAAAACTTGGCTTTAAAAACTAAAGTATGAAATGTAACGATTACCCAAATAAACTAATCACTGGGTTTCCACATAGGTGAAAATATGGATATGGAAGAGAAATCTAACCATCATGTTCTGATGGAGAGTGGTAGAGAACATGGCTATGGAAAATCCAGTAATCACAAATCCATAAATTTGTGACGATCTAAGGTACCATCTGATTCATCAGGTATAAGAGAACTAGGACAACATTTTTGGTTTTCAAGATCATTTCCCTAAAGTTAAAGAATTTGAATTAGAATAAATACTTACTTTATTTTGGTACAATCTCACTGTTGTTCGTGCCTTTAACAATTTCCACTTCATCTCTTAAATAAATGAAGTTGAATTTGTTATTCGTGAAGTGTTAGCAGATCATGTGATAGAATGACGGGTCATTCCATCTGTCTCAAAAGGTTAGCAAAATTTATATACATAAGTCGATCTATAGTGGGATTAATCATATATGGTTCCTAAAATGGGCTTATACTTCATATATCATACTGCTTAATATAATAACACTAGTTTCTACTAAACAGGGACTTCCTGTAGGTCAGTGGTAGGCGATAAAGGCCAGTCGCACTTCGGTTGTGGGTTCGATTCATACAACCTTGTCCGAAGCGATGGGCTGTCGCCCGTCCTGCAGGTTGTCCTTTTTCTAAAACTACGTTACTATAACATCCCATCAATAATATCGAAAATCTTCTATCCTTAAACAATACTAACTTATGTCCAACATAATCCAGTCTAATCTTTAGGCTTATACATAATACTGCAATCCACTCTCATAATATAGTGACAACGATTACCATGGATTTAATACTGTCGTTGATCCCCACATATCATAAGATATGTCTTGTTGGTCACATTCCAAACATTCAAAGTCCTTAATCGTGTATTCTCTTGAATACCTTAGTGAAAACATGAGTGCAGTTAAAAGTTAACACTTTCCACATACCAAAATCCTCAAAATTCTATATACTCAAACCATGATATCACTTAGTCCTTATATCAATCATGAGCTCATGAATACTATTAAACATTTCATTTTCTCGTCTTCATTATGTGCATATCATCTTATTTCCAAAAAATATCTCAATCACTTTGAATACCACATTAATAAATATTGCAATACTCAATGATACAACATTATTTTGGAATCCCATTACATAAACACTTAATCATTCCACCACATCGTTGTCATATTCAACATTGCCAATAGTGATCGCATGTGATTTCCCTTTGTCCTTTGCCTTCAGTGGTTGCTCATGTTGATCATCACTAACCCTTGGATTAGGGCAATTATTAGCATAATGCCCCATTTCCTTGCACTTGAAGCATTGAAGTGTTGGCGGTGCGTTCTCTGCAGTGTTTGCTTTATTCACATCATTAGAAACCCTTTTTCCATTACTTCGACACTCAGCTGCTCGATGACCTTCTTTTCCACACTTAAAACATTTTCTAGTCCCTTTTAGACAATCTCCACCATGCTTCTTTCCACACTTTGTGCATAAGGAAACATTCATCTTCTTTTCACCATTATTCTGAGATTTCTCCTTGAACTCCATCTTTCGTTTCATGTCAAAACTATGAGATGGATATGTAACACCAACTTCCATTTCTACCTTGATAGCACAACGCACAATTTCTTCATAGCTACTAAAGTCTCTTATAGCTAATGACCTTCGAAGACTTGGTTTTAAGCCACTGAAAAATCGATCAACTTTACTTTCAGGTTGGATGATAATTCCAGAAGCATACCTTGCAAGTCTTGTAAAATTTGCTTCATAGGTACCAACAGATTCATCATCCCTTTGCTTCAGTTCAAGAAACTCTTTCTCCATCTTTGTTCGAAGAATACGAGGGAAGTACTTACTGAAAAACAAGTTCTTGAACTCGTCCCATTCCATGGACTCAATTTCATCTCTTGGCCTCGTATTCTTGATAAGATTCCACCATTGATCAGCTTCACCTTCCAAACGATATACTGCTAAGATGAATTTATCATGTTCAGAACATTGAAGAACTGAAAATATCTTTTCAGTAGTACTGATCCATTGTTCAGCCACAAGTGGATCAGAAGACCCACTGAAAGAAGGTGGACGTTGCCTCATGAAGGACTCAATAGAATATTGTTCTCTTCTCTGCTCATTTGGAAGTCCAGAATGATTCATAGCTTGTGTAAGTATAGCAATAAGATTTTTCACTCCATCTCCCATAACATTTGTTTGTTCAGGAGGGCAATCATTGCATTGTCCATTGCATTGATCAACACGGTTCCTTCGGGTTCCAGCCATCGTCTAAAACCCAAAAAGAATAGTGTGAGAGGCAAAAATCATGCTAGGGAAAACAACATAATAAAGGGGAAGTACCTTCAATATCCAACATCTTAGGTTTAATTCTATGATCGTTAGCGTAATTCTATTACTATAACCTATACGTATACTTATCCCTAGGGACATCCCTAGACATACCTTAGAAATATCTCTAGGGATCTCACTAACGTTTTCACATCCTAGTTTCCAAAGGTTGACTAAACCTTTCCTCTGATACCAACTGTAGAGACCCGTATCTTGACGTACATGGACATTACATTACTTTTTCGGAATACTTAGTACATAACAAAAACACACACACACAAGGATCGTAATAGTTTAGTGTCTTTGGAAACTCAGAACGTAATCTTCTAATCATGGTGAAAGATCTTCAATATCTCCCATAAAGATCTTCCCTTTTTTTTACCTAAAACCTTTCTTTATATCCTGGGGAAAAGAAAACATAAAAGGGTGAGCTCAAATGCTCAGTAAGGGTATACAAAAGAAATAAAAATCATATCATATCTTTTTGAAAATCATAACCTGCAAAAGAGATCATAGTATCTTAACATGGAACAAATCATAGAAGTGAAAATGAGATCACCATAATCATAACATGAAACTTGAAACTTTGTGGCATGCACACATAATCATGGAAAATCATTTCTTGTTAGTCATGACTCATTGTCAAGACTATCTTAGTGGACAAAGTCCCTTTCTGAACCGAGTTCACTCCTCGTTTCAGTCCTGTATCACTGAACCGAAATAACCTTCCGTTCCAGCCATGTCTATCTCATGAGATATAAAGTCTTTACCCAATGCATTGGAGGGAGATATAGGTCCCACCCATCTTATAATGAATCCTTTCTTATGTGTGCCACATAATCATAAAACATACATCATCGCATAACACATGTAACAAAAATGGGATTCTTGAAACATCATGACATCATAAATCAATTCATATAAGATAAAGGAATTCATAAACATAATTCCATCACAGCATAGTCAAATCAATGTAAAAATATGGATAGAAACAGAACCCTTTATTATCTTATATGGAAAATAATTTTGATAAAACACTTGAATTGAATTCTTGAGGAAAATATCCTTTCTTCTTCAAAATCAATTTCTTTTCACAAAACATCATGCAATTTTAAAAGAAAGAGATTTTATTGAAAATAGTCATGAAATCTTTTAGAGGAAGCTTCATGAAAATAAGGATTTATAAAACAGTATAAATCCGTTCGTGCCGTATAAGTTAAAAAAAACATTCTTCGTACTTTTGTCGGAAAAGTCAAAAAGTACCTCGTACGAAAAACGAAAAAAGATTCCTTTCATATCCTTTACTAAAAACTCATAGAAGGGTAAAATTGGATTTAAACAATTGTAGGTGGATGGAAATAATATTACATATTGAGGGAACATGGATGTGGATGATAAAATACACCCCAGTAAATACTTACGAATAAACAATCTCGGATAAAAATGAGATTGTGATATTTCCCTTACCTTAGGTCCGACTTTCTTTGTAAGTGTCCGAACCTCCTCTTCTTTGAAGCGCCTCTTTGAGACCTCCTCTTAGGGCACTAAAATTGGTCTTTGAGGAAGACCAGAACCTCTAGGATGTTGCTAGGGAAGTGGAGAAGAGATTTGGGCAGGGGTTGGTCGAGCTTGAGAGCTCAAATTGGTGTGAGGAGGAGGGGGAGGAGGTGTCCTTTTATAGGGGAGGAGAGGGGCACCTTAGGAATTCTTAAAAATATTAATTTATAATAAATCTAACCCCACTTAAAAACCTCCAAAAATGACTCATATTCGAAGCTTAGATGAGATAGGGTTGTAATCTCATCAACCAATCAAATTTAGACATGTTTGGATCTTATTTTAAACCTTATCAATTAGATTTAACTCTAAGTTAAATAATTTGACTTTTACCGTGTCTTTTTGTTTTCTTTCACTATATGGTTAATACACTTACTATAACATGCCAAACGAACCCCAAATTGTTTATTATTAATATATATATCCTTATCTAAGTCATTTGGCCGAACCTTAGATTTTTAGGAATAAAATAACAATTAATAATATAATATTTGATTTAAAAACTATTTTGTGTCAATTTTGACACTATTTGATATATGATTTTTGTGAAAGTCATTACAGAATTAAATGTTAGAACCAAGTTGATTAAATCAACATTAATATATCATAGTAACCTATAAAATTAGTGGAATTCATAAAAATTCTCAAATTACATTTATTTTGGTGTTTATAACATCAATTATGTCAATATTTCATAAATAAGATAATTACTGCATCATCTTTGTGTCATAAATTAATTAAATTATTTGATGTCTAAAATTTACAAATAAAATACCATCATTTAGGAAATCTTTTTAGCTTTCTAATGAATATTTATAGTCGAATTTATCTTATGTATAACCCCATATTAAAAATGATTTACTTATTAAACTTTGATTTTAACTATTTTAACCCTTCTTTAAATAAATTAATAATAAATGTCCTAATCTAATCCAAGTGGGCCTAAATGGTCATATTTTATTCCTAAGTTTGTTTTTGGTCTAATTAAACTTGTCCAATAGAATTAGGACATGTGTTAGGGTAATATTAATATCATATTTACCCTTAGTTACCTTATTTACTATTAACCGTGGTAAAAAAAGTAAAAAGTTACTATTCACCAAAAAATTATTTTCATCTCATTGAACCACATTTTAGTCCTTGATATTAACCGTGTCTCTCGGATTTTCGAAATTCCATTCACAGAAGCGGTAAAATTAAGTTTTATGCAAAATTCAGTTTTTAACCTACCACTTAGTAGTTTCACTATTCATCAAAAATTGATGTTTTTCAGAACAATGCCAAAATTTCATCCCAAGCTATATTTCATATTCCGAATTCAAAAATGAAGTCTATTTTACCAAATTCATAACATAAAAGTTGCATTAATTAATTTTATAATTAAATCCCGCTGTTAAAACAAATAGCGTGTTTTTAAGAAACAATATCTATCAAAAGATTGACACTTGTTTATGTCTAGTTTAAATGTGAAATTACATCCAATGACCAACATTGTATTAAATTGTAAAAATATATTCAAAATATACTTTAAAACCACTCAAATTAATGATTTATCACTATTAATTATTTCGATTAAAAAAGTTGTTTTTAATTATAATTTAGTAATTTTCACTATTCATCAGAATATGAAAGTTATCCGAAAAGTACCAAAATTTCACCTTAGGCTAAATTCGATACTCCGAATCCAAAAATAAAGTTCATTTTGAAAAATAAGATTTACTGGATTTCAAAAATTGGTTATTACTATTCATAACGGCTAGTTTTAATAATATTTTTATAGCATATCGTTGTTTAGTGAAACTCGGTATTGCGTACTACACACGCTATCGAGGAAGGTCGCGATTGCGTGTAATGCAAGTCAAGTCAAGGATGTGTGTTGTGCAAGCTCCTTTTGGTGTAGCGTACAACACAAGACATTAATAAAATTAAAAAGAATATTTTTTTATAAAATCTTGGGCTGTTACAGAGCGGCCCCCCATGGGGGGCGCGGTTTCAAGCTGGCGGGGGGCAGCGTGCCGCCCGGCACTCCCCATCCGCTCGGCCGAAACGGCCGAGCCACTTGGCCCTGGCCAGCGCGCTGGGCCGGGCTACCTAGGCTGGGACGGGCCACGCCCAGGCCGGGCCGGGCCGGACCCAGACCCGGGTCGAGTCGACCCGGTTGGGGCAGACCCAGGGGGTATCGGGCCGGGTCGGTCCAGGCCCGAAACCCCCACTTCCGGACCACTCACGGTCTTTTGCCCATAACATGGGCTTTGGACCTCCGATCGACGCACCGTCAGTGGAAATGCGATCCTTGGATCGAGACGGTCATTTCGATATATTATACTCAAGGTTCCGGAGTACTTGGGGTTCGGCCGGGTTGGTTCGTACACGAAACCAACCGGGCCCTTGGAGCGGAAACGCTTATAACTTGAGCTCCGAACGTTCGATTGACGTCCCATCGACTTTGTTGGATTCCTCTTAGTGAGACATACCTTTTGTCTTACTAAGCTCGAGGTTTGGACACAGTTGGAGTACAGTCGGGTTGGTTTTGACTTAAAAACCAACCGGGCACCTCGGACGAAAAATCCAATAACTCTCAGATCGGGCGTCCGATTGATGCGTCGTCTATGACGTTGAGTTCTTGTTGAAGATACCAAACTTTTGGATAAATCAACTCCGGACTATGTGTCAGTTGATGTATCAACCTCTTGGCTCGTGGAGCAGACCCTCCCGAACGAGCTTGCTGTGTGCGGGAACCCTAGAGCTGGCTGTGACTGTGACGACGATGACGATTGTGCAGAAATCCTCCGTGGATTCGACGGTGACGACTACAGCACTCAGCGATCCTACATGGATCAGTGCTACCAATCCTGTGTGGGTCAGATCCTGTGTGGGTCAGCGCTATGCGGTCTTGTGTGGGCCAGTGCCTACAGATCCTGTGTGGGTCATTGCGGGGGTTAGTTACCTATCGATCCTGTGTGGGTCAGATCCTTTGTGGGTCATTTCGGGGGTTAGTTACCTATCTATTCTATGTGGTTCAGATCCTTTGTGGGTCATTACGGGGGTTAGTACCTATCAATCCTTTGTGGGTCTGACGACTTAGATGAATCAGTGGCCATATCTGATCATCTCTATCGTCATACGAAGAAGTATACCTGTGTGAGCTGTATCTTGACTTTCAATCCTTATCTTCAATATGATTGACTTGATATCCTGTGTGGATTATGTTATGCTTTCTTGTGTGGATTGGGTTGTGGTTTCCTGTGTGGAATGGGTTGTACTTGAGCTCGGATGTTGGAGCCAAACGAGAATTGATAACTTAGGTATATGTATGGGCATATACCTATGTAGTGCCGGATGTTACTTCGTGTTTGTATCTTTCCTTTGTGGATTATCCTTTATGGATTCTGGGAGACCTTCGAGGGTCTCGGGGTCCCTACTGAGTAGCTTATACTCACCCCTGCACGGGCTATGCCCTCACTATGTTGTGTTGGTTGCAGACGACGGACAACACTGATCGTGGTTGAGGCACGAGGAGTAGGTCGGTACCCGGAGGTGGATGACTGGGCGGGAAGTACTCGGAGCGGACGTCGGGACCCGAGGAGCTGTGGAGGCTATCTGTACCCACCCTTCAGGTGGGACTTCTAGTGGATGGCTCGAGGCTGCAGCTTTACTTTCAGTTGCTATTTTCCCTTTCCAGTTGTACTTTACTTTTAGTTTGGGTTTGTATTCTGGCCCACTTACTTTTCTGCACTTACTGTTGTACCCAGTTTTTACTTAGTGTTTAATTCTACTTGCTTTCTCTGTGGTGTTTGTTTACTTTACAAAGGCAATGCCTTCCCTTTTTACCGGGAATTACACCTTGGTGCTATTCTCCAGCCCCTGGCCTATGGAAGGCGGGCTTGGGGTTGTCACGACACGGGCCTTGAGGACGAGTAGTGACATTTAGAAAACAACTTTTTATATCCATTTGACATAATTTAAATCCATGATGATCAGTATATGTTAATAAAATTCTAATAGCCAATAATCTAGAAAAAAATTAACAATTCTCCTCATAATCAATGCATTCTTCTTGAAAATAACCTTGAGAAACTAATATATATTTATTTTTTATAATTTGTCTAAATTTATCAAGATTAATCCTAAATATCCACTTAATACCAATAATTTATTGATCTTTAGGTTCTTCATCTAAATTATAAGAATTATTTCTATAAAAACGGTTTAGTTCATTTAATATAAAAAATATCAATTTTGAATAATTAAAATCTTCTAAAATATATTTTGGAACAAAATCAAAAATAATATCATTTTGAGAACAAAAAATATTAAATATTTTTTTTGGTTTGAACTATTTATTTAAAATCTTTAATAACTATATCTATTGGATGATATTTATGTATTTTTTAATATATTTCATGATGAAATCCTTATTTTTGAATAAGTTCATTAAATTTTTTAATTTTATTATTATATTAAGTTAAGTCCTTAAAATACTCTTCCTGATGATCTAAATTATTATTATTTTATCTTAAAGTATTATCATCAAATTTAACATGAATATACTTTTAAACAACCATGGTAATTTTTTCAATGGCTCTATAGGATCTATTATCATTGGAATATCTTAAAAAACACCATCATTTGATTTTTCATATAATGTTTCTGAATAATATTTAGTGTGAATAAAAACTTTATAACTAAAAACCCTAACATATCTGACTTTATCTCCCCCCTTCCATACTTTCTAAGGGATTTCCCTTAGAAAATATCTTAATAAAATTCTATTAAAAACATAACAATATGTATTCATATATTCTATAAAAAATATTTAGGTGTTTTAAATTAATTTAATATAGTTCTAGACATTTATTATAATGTCCTTTTCCCCTTTAAACTAAACTATTTTGTTGGGGTGCTCTAGGAGATAAAAAGTTATGAAAATAAATATTTTCTTCAATTATTTTTCAAATTATAGATTTATAATATCTAATTATATATCAGTTCTAATTAATAAAATTAAATGAACTCTCTCATTTTTAACTAATTTATAACTTGTAATAAACATATATAGCATTCCACTTTTATATGAAAATAAATATAGCTAGATAAATATACTAAAATCATAAATAGTAACAAAAACATATTTCTTACCACCCACGGTTTCAATTTGTACCAGTCTAAATAAGTCAATATGAATAAGTTCCAGATGCCTTATAGTTTTGAATTCCTTAATAGGTCTAGAAATTACTTTTTGATATTTACCCTTTATGTAAGAATCATGAACATGATTTCATTCTAACATTAACTCAAGTAGCTGAAAAAATCGTCCATATTTAGAAAACATGTGTAATAGCCTAAAATTAGCACGAATGAGCCTCATATATATGGACCTGGCCTTAAACATTACATAATCTAGCTATTTCAACTAGATTTCACTTATTTCATTCCCAAATATCTTTTTAGTTAATAGTTTTAGAAAGTTAGGAAATAACCCATACATATCAACCCATAAGCATAAAAAGTGGTACTATTTAAACAATACCCATTTCTTCGAAAACATATTTTTTAACACAAAACATCAACATTTTTTTTCAAAAATCTTAATAACATTTAACTTGACTTCCTTATTTATCTTGCACATCCTTAAAACTTGTGAAAAACATTTAAAAACATGGTATGAGCATAAAAATCTCAGTAAGGGATATAAAAAGAAAGGAAGAAACCATTAGTCCATGAATACTTATAAACATATGAAATCATTTTCACAAAGAAATACTTCTCACCCATATATACATACTTTGTGAAACATGATATTTCCATTAAAAATTTGAGAACATATATAAAACCATATAGGTATCTTGGGGGATTACTTACTTATATTGTAACCCTCGCGGCTACCTTATGATTTGTAACCCTCACGACTACCTTACAATGTAACCCTCATGGCTACTTTATGGTGTAACTATCGTAGTTACACTTGGAGTAACCGTACATCCAACCTCCAACATACACATACCTAATAAATTGAAGGGTGATATAGGTCCCATCCTTCATCGTAAAGAATTCCCAAGAACTAGAATATTATTATAAAACATGAATAATTGCATAGAAACATTCCTTTTAAATTTGGTAATAATTGAAATTTAAAAAAGGGTTTAAGAAGAAGAGTCCCTCACATATACTATATCATTGAATCAAGAATTAATAAAATAAAATGAATATGTATACTCACAATAAATACAACATAATATAATATAAATTCATTTCAAAAATAATCCTAGTGTGAAAAAATCATTAATTTATAAGGATAACCAAAAGAATATAAATTTGGTTAATAATTATCTTACCTAGGGTTCTTCTGAATTAAAACTTTTTTAAACCTCCTATATAATGGTTAAAAGAGTGTTATTAATATTTTAAAAAATCATAATCATGTTCATAAAACCTTATATTGTATTTTTATAGCATCATTCAACCCATTTACTCATAATATTTTGTTATTTTCATTGTTTCAGGTGCTAGATTTACATGATTTCGATGGTCTGTTTGTAAAGGATTTTCTTGTTGAATGGAAGAGAAACTCCAAAATTAGAAATAAATGGTTTTAAAATGTTTCCAGAATATTAAATGAATCCGTAAATCATTTTGGTTATATGGTATGTGGATGAATCATTAGATAAATAATTAGTGATATTCATTTAGATCATTTCAATGGTTCTTCGATAATCACAAACTTTTTTCATCACATACCTTTAATATTGTGCATATAAGTTAATTACGGAACATAATAGATGTCATATCATACACTTTACAATCTATTTCAACTATTAAAATGATTTTACATCCAGCTGTCTTGACCCGCCCCATGGGGCCGGGGCCGTGACTACCCCAAGCCCGCCTCCCAAAGGCCAGGGGATTTTGACTAGCGCTGAAGGAATTATCTTGAAAGTGGGAGGCATTATCTGATTACCTGTACAAATTCACACACACAACTCCATCCCATAATACTAAAAAGGGAAACATGCATGCCACTAATACAACCACTGAGTGTAAAACAGTACATGCTCAAAGTAAAGGGACCAAAATAAAATCCCAACAAAGATAAGATAAAAAAAGAAAGTTCAATGGTATATATAAATCTGTTTGTAGAAAACCCTACTTTAAGGGTAGGTGTAGAGTAGATATTAGAAGCCATAGGAGTATGCCTCACCTGTCTAAGCTCACCGGGCACCGCCTAGTCCTAGGCCACCAAGGTCTCCTTCAAAGAATCAATCGTCTACACAAGACACGACACATTCAAGAAAATCCCATACAAGGTTGAGTAACAGAATAATAAGTAGGGACCCCAAACGACAAATAAAGACCACAAAGGAAAAGTAAACATGAAGTAATGGACCACTCACATAGGTATAACCTAAATTATAGAAGTCAAGATTATTAGTCCTAAAGATGGATCATCTTGTACCACTGATTGACTAATCCCCATTGATTCACTGAGGCCTTATCATCTTTTGGGCCACTGAGGTCCACTCAACTACCACTTGTCTACCAATCCACTAAGGTCTACTTGGCAATAGCCCATCTACCGGGCTACTAAGGTTCCCTCAATTACTTCTCATCTACCTGGCCACTAAGGTCCACTCGACTACTCATATGCCAGTCCACTGAGGTCCGCTCGGCTACACATCTACCAGAACAGTAAGGTTTTCTCATCTACCTACTGAGTTCCACTCATCACTTCCTTCTTCTCACATCCAACCATAGGATTTCTGCTCATAACACGCTTGATTATGAGAGAATATACTTCTCAATCCATCAGTCATATCTCAATATCCATGTAAAATCACTTGGAGTATTTAAAAATTACCACCTCATTACGAGGGTCCCAACGACACAAACGGCTCATCAATTGGACGTACGATTTAGGAGTTATGACTATTTTAGTAAAAAGGGGTCAGTTGGGTTCGGGTCCCGGTCTGACCCGGGTAGACTGACCCAATCCAGGGTCCACTAACCTGACACAGTCCGCTAGACCTATCCATCTGGGATGCCCGAACTAAGGGGGTGGGTGGGTCTGGTCTTCTTAGGATGCAGTGGGTGCCATGTCTCACCTACAGCGGGCGCCGCGTCCCTCCCGCGGTCCCGCTGGACCGCAACCTCCAACCACACGATGAGGCACGGTTGCCACGTCTGCATGCGCCGCCGCCACTAGATGTTTCTAGCGGCCTGTATCTGATTCTGTGGGCCACCTCACCATCACAGAATGCCATCGGTGCGTGCCACCTCCCTCACACGGTGGCCATCGACCTTGACGGTCTCTTCCACGGGCCATCGGGTCCGCTCTGATGGTCTAATTTCCAATCCGTGAGTGTATTTCAGATCCTCATATAGTCACTGTCCCTATTAAGGACTTAAATTCATCTCTCCATCTACCTATGGGATCGTTCATGAAGAAAACAAGAACACCCACAATGGAGGGATCTAGGCCATGTTTGTGTCGGCCCGATTCCTCCGCGTTAGAATAAAAGGGATAAAATTAACATTAAGTTTCTATCCCTTTGAGCCCATGATAAAAAATTCCACCCCATAAGAACAAATGACCCATGGATCAACCTGTTAGTGGGTTGATCCATGTTCATTGTTTTAGAATGAAAGAATAAGAAACAATTTCACAAATAAGAACCCCTACCTCATGGTTGGATCGTTAATTGGCGAAGAATGCACCGCTGTCGTTCGTTGTTCCTTAATTCACAGCCCACCGTTGTTGTTGGAAATCCTTTGAAGGGTGGAAGAATGAAGGTAGGATGGTTCTCATCATAGTGGGTGGTTTTTCAATCATCTCTTGCCAACACCAAATCTCCAAGTTCAGAGCAACTCGATTGTTCCCACCATCCCGTATTCGATTAACCCATTAAATTGGGAAAACACATTTCAACATTTCTATTACACTTCATCGTAGTGTCATTACACTATTTCATTTATGAAACAACATTTTTGTTAGGCTTCAATGAAATTCAAAGTTCAAATAAAATAAACTAAACGTTTATTTTATTTTCCTGAAGAAAATTATTCTATTAAATTTTCTTAAAATTTAGAAAATTAACTTTTTCCCTTGACCTGCACCAGTCAAGGTTAAGTCCATTCTTAGGTAAATTCATTGTTTTGGATGCAATTATGCCATAATATTGTTAATCCATACACCAATTTAGAGGTTTCTAATACCTCTCATGTGTGCTATTTTAAATAAACTTAAAAAAAGTTCAAACACTTATTTCGGGCTCACCAGGGCTAGGAATCAATTTCCGTATGAGTGCCTTGTCTAAAAATAATCCCAAATAATTTAATTTAAAAAATATTCTAGGAATTATGAGACATTAATTTACCCCACCTTTAGGGATTTACACCATCATAATCCAAAATAAGGGATAAACAAACAAATGGGGGTATTGAGCATGGATCCGAGCCTCCCACTCCCAAGTGTTGCCCTAAAGATTTCCATACTGCCACTGGATGCACACAATAGAAATTGATTTTCAAGAAAGTACACACTCTTGTAAATCCTCAATCTCTACTGGGAACACTACTAACATAACCCCATCTTCGATGTCCAACTTTCCCCAGTTAATGATGTGTGATGGATCATGCACGTATGTCCTCTGTTGTGATACATGGAAGAAATTATACACCCAATGAATCTATGGGGGGATATCTAGGTGGTAAAAAAACTCTCCAAGTCTGATCATAATCTGAAAAGGTATGATTAATCTCAGAGATAGCTTTCCACCCTGGCCAAATATTTACAATCCCTATCAGAGTGAGACCCTGAAGAACACACAGTCTCCCTCCTCAAACTCCAAGGGCCTCCTTCTCCTATCATCATAATATTTATTCTACTATGTGCCATCCTCTTCTACTCCTAGATTACTTTCACCTTATCAGTGGTAGCCCATAAAAACTCTAGAACCATGAGTGCTCACTCCCATGGGACTATCCAAAATAATGGTGATCTTCATGGTCACCCATACAACACCTCGAACGGTGCCGTACCGATGGTGGAGTGGTAGCTATTTTTGTACGCAAACTCCCCTAGTGGTAGGTGATCATCCCAAAAACAACCGAATTACAAGATACAGGCATGAAACATGTCCTCTAAAACTTGTATTGTCCTCTTCGTCTGACCATATGTCTGATGGTGGAAAGTTGTGCTCAAGCGAAGCAGTGTCTTGAATTCCTCCTACAATAACTTCCACAACTGGAATGTAATGCATGTGTCTTGGTCTAAGACTATCATTAATGATACCCATGGAGTTGAACTATCTCCTTAACATATAGTCATCCCAATCTCTCTACTGAACCCTGCCCCTAGATGGGTAGGAAGTGAGACGACTTGGTGAGTCGGTCAACAATCACCCAGATGGTATCATGCCTCTTAGTTGTATGGGGGTAAACTTATCATGAATCCTACAAAGATAACATCCCACTTCCACTCCACCACCTCAAGTTCCGGAGTCAAACTTGCAGGAACCTGAAGCTCTGCGTTCACTTGCTGATAAGTGAGGCACCAAGAAATGAACTCTGCCACTAAATTCTTCATCCCTGTCCACCAGTATTGATGTTGTAGGTCTTGGTACATCTTATCCACTCCTAGTTGTACCACCAAATGGGAGGTGTGGAACTCCCTCAGAACCCAATCATGTGATGCCATTGGCACATTGTTGCATCCTTTGAAAAGGATGACATGATCCCTACCAATCGAATATCCATCAGGATCTTGTTCTGAGGATAACTGTGTATATCAGGCCTTGAAATCAATATACACAAGATGTTCCTCCCTATATCACCATAAGAGTAGGGTAGTGCCAATCATAGACTGAAGATAAGAGGCTCCATCATAATTCATGAAGGATATCTACATCATGGCTAACTCCTCTGATGCCTCACTCAGAAGCTACAAACGAGATCTCCTACTGAGTGTGTCTGCTACCACGTTCCCCTTCCTAGGAGTGCATACTATCTCAAAGTCATAGTCCTAGAGGATATATATGTATCACTACTACCTCAAGTTCAGGTCAACATGATATAATATATACCTGAGATTTAGGTGGTTGGAGTAGATGGTAAACCACTCACCCATCAAGTAGTATCGCCATATCTTCAATGAAAAGGCAACTAATGCTAGCTCCAGGTCGTGGGTCGCATAGTTCTGATCATGCTACCTCAACTACCATGAACAATAGGTGATAAATTCTTTCTCCTACATCAGAACACAACCCATTTTGGTCCCTGATGTGTCGCAGAAAACTACATACCCAATGCCCTCCTCTAGTAGTCCCAAGATGGGGGCACTCTTCAATCTCTACCTTAGATCCTAGAAATTCTACTGGCACTTCTCTATACACACGAAGGGATGTCCCTTCTGGGTCAAAGATGATAAGGGTGCCAATACCCAGTAAAGGTTGGGCATGAACCTCTGGTAGTACCTAGAAAAACACAATAAACTTCGTACCTCAGTCACGCTCCTGGGTGGATCCCAAGAAAGAACCAGTTCTATTATTACTAGATCCGCTAAAACTCTAGCCACTGAAATGACGTGTCCTAAGAAGCGGACCTCCCGAATCCAGAATAGAAACTTTGGGAGCTTCCCAAAAATCTGGTGCTCTTGGAGTGTATCTAGGACTATCCACAGATGAGTAGCGTGCTCCCCCTCGAATGCTGAGTACACTAGGATGTCATCAATGAATACCCAAACAAACTGGTCAAGGTAAGGATGGAAGATCCTATTCATGAGTCCCATGATCATTGTTGGAGCATTTTTCATGCTGAAAGGCATCACCAAGAACTCATAGTGGCTATACCAACATCTAAAGTCTATCTTTGGTACATCCTCATCTCGTACCTGAAATTGATGATAGTCTGATCTGAGGTCTATTTTCGAGAACCATATCGCTCCATTGAGATAATTAAAGAGGTCATAAATCCTTGTAAGTGTATACTTGTTCTTCATAGTCACCTGGTTCAGGAACCGGAAATCCATGCACAACCTCAAACTCAAATCTGCCTTCTTGGCAAACAAAACCGGGGCTACCCACTTTGGAACGCTGGGTATCACGAAGCCCTTCTCCTGTAAATACTCTAGTTGTACCCCCAACTCATGAAGCTCTATGGTATCCATCCAATTTTCTAGTGTGGATATTAGTGCTATTATGGGGTAAAGATTAATGCAGAAGTCTACCTCACTGTGAGGCGGTAATCTCAAAAAATCCTTAAGAAAGATTTCTTCGTACTCGTTCACCACTACAGGAAAGTGAGGACTCTTCTCGTCCACCACACCGAGGGTGAGGGTAGAAAACTAGTGGGTGATCGACTATACCCTCCTATGAGAAATTCCATACTATGCTGTAAAATATAACTTCTATCTGGTGAAGGAAAACCTAGTACCATCCCCATGGACACACCGCCCTCTATGTCTAAAGCAGTTGATCTGAGCATGAATGGTGGATAACCAATCCATACCCAAGATGATGTCTTATGAACTCGAAACTGATATTAAGAGATCCAATCCTAATCCCTAACCTCCCAAATTAATCTTATACCACTAACACTAGTGTGTAATCATTTAATCAACTCCCGTAGGAGTCTTTAAACATAAGGATCAAGCCAACGTATCCACCAGAATCTCCAAGCCCCGAACAAGGTTCGTGGAAAGGAAAGTGTGACTATCACCTGTGTCTATAAGAACTGTAGCTAAGGTGGAGAAGATATAGACAATACCAATAATCATATATAGAGTTCCATGGTCATAGGCCTCCATTCCTGTAGTCGGCCTCACCCCTCTCCACTAACTCCCAAAGCCCATGGTGGACCACCTCAGAGTGGTGGTGGTAGCACATCGAACCTCCATCCACCACATACTTCTCTTCCAGTTCCCCTACCATGTACACCGCCTTGTGGACCACCTTATTAGAACCTATAATTCTGCCTCAGTGGTACCTCGACCATATTCCGGTCATATGTGTGGCAATTTAGGCAATCATGATACATATGCCCCTGCCCACTATATGAGTAGCACACCATGCCCCTCTAATGACTCCCTACTCCCTGGGGATATTTTAACATTGATCCTACATCTTGGGGTCATCCCCTGAAATTCCTGGCCTACTTGGGCCCCCCGTATCTGATGCCTACTACCCACAGCTGAATACACTTCTACCTGAGGTCTACTGGTAGCTCTTGCTGCTAGTTCCTGCTCCACCAAGAATCTCTCTATGTGTAGGGATCGCTCCAGCACCCCAGCCTGAGTAGGGATGATAAGTGATACCATGGATGCCATGATATCCCAATGTAGTCCTTTCTCAAAGTCTTGATCCCTAAAGAATGGGTCTCTTACCATGTTTGTGGAGTAGCGATAAAGCTCAGTGAATCTCTCTAAGTACTCCTCTACTGTCGTTCCACCCTGCTATAGGTGTAATAGCTCTTGTATGTGAACTGAGAACGACATCGCTAGAAATAACTTCTCTATGAAGAGGCTCTAACAATTTATCTATGTGAGGGATGACTCATCGTGTGTCTGGATCATCAACCTCCACAGTCTACCCACTGGGCCCTGAAGAAGGATCACGATTAAGATCAACATTTGATCGAGAGGATTCCTCACCAGAAAGAATACTCATGTAACCGCCTTGAGCCAATACTCTACCACCTGGGGGTCATTCTCACCACTAAACCTGGGAGGTATTTTCCTTTGGAACGCATGTAAGGTACTGAGCCTATATGTTTCCTCTACCGATAGAACCGGTAGAAACTACTGACCAACGTGTGGTGGAAACACTGGTGCACCTCCCGATGGGGCCATCTCCAGTACTGGTCCCTATTCTGATTCCTCATCACTAGGCATACCATCCTCGTGGTCACACAATGGAACCCTCACTGGCTCTCTGCGTGGTGGAATCTTGAAATAGATCAAGATGAAACACGGTCAATAGGTTATACCTGGTGAGCTGACTCAAGAATGACAGGAGGAAACACTCAAAATACTATATGATTCATGCAACTAGTGGTTTCATGTACTGAGTCAAAATGAATAATTTAGGGTCATAGTGTATGGATACATCGGCCACCGCACCAATACCAGACTCCCCAAGCCTAAAAGTAAAACTCAAAACACTTAACACTATTTCCCCAAAATAAAACAACAGACTCTAGGTCTTTAAGGTAGGACTGACCACCTTTGATACTAATTTGTCACAATCCATCCCTCAGGGCCCATGCCACGACTACCCCAATCCCACCTTCCGAAGGCCAGGGAATGGAAACTAGTGGAAAAGGCTTTATCTTGTAGGTGGGAGGCATTAGCTGAGTACCTGTACACACGCACACTCACAACCACAACCCAAAATGATGAAAATAAAAACATGCATGCCACTATGACAACCACTAAGTATAAAATAATACAAGCTAAATGTAAAGGGGCCATAATATAATTCAAACAATGAAAAGCTGAAAACAAGAAAGTAAAAAGGTCTCTGTAAATACATCCATAGAAAACCGTACCTGAAGGGTATGTGTAGAGTAGCTACCGAAATCCATATAAGTATGCCTCACTTTTCTGATCTCACTGGGCACTGCCTGGTCCTGGACAACCAAGGTCTTCATCCAAGATTCGATCATCTACACATGACACGACACGTGATGGTTAAGCCTATGCAAGGGTGAGTAAAAAAATACTCAGTAGGGACCCCAAACCACAAAGAAAGACCACACAGTAAAAGTACACATGAGGCAATAGAAAACTCACACAGGTATAACCTAAATTATAGAAAGAAAGATTATTATTCGTAATGCTGGATAATATTGTACCATTGAGAGAATCATCCCTAATGAGTGACTGAGGTCTGCTTGTCTACCAGGCCACTGAGGTCCACTTGGCTACCGCTCGTCTACCAGGCCACTGAGGTCCGCTTGGATACTACTTGTGTGTTGGGCCATTGAGGTCTGATTGGATGCTTCTTGTCTACCGGGACACTTAGGTATGGTCAGATACTCATCTTCCAGGCCATTGAGGTCCCCTCGGCTAGTCGTCTATCGGACCATTGATGTCTGCTCGTATACTCTACTACATGGACACTAAGGTTCTCTAATCTACCCACTGAGGTCCACTCATAACTTCCTTCTCATCATAGCCAGCCGTAGGATTTTCTCTCATAGCATTATTGATTCCAAGATAATCTACTCCTCAAGCCATCTATCACCTCTCACACTCCATAGAAACTCACTTGGAGTATATAAAATGGATCACTTCGTCGTGATGATCCCAAGACCGAAAACGTCTCGTCAATTAGACGTATAGTTCACAAGTTATAACCATTTTAGTAAAAAGTGGTCGGTGGGGTTTGGGTCCTTGCCTGACCCAGTCAGACTGACCCAACCTGACCCAGCCCGGGGTCCACTGACCTGACCCAAGACTAAACTGACCCGAATCTGACCCGGTTTGATAGGCCTGACTCTGATCGGTTGGGCCCGGACCTCTAGGAGGTCTATTCTGGCTTGATGGGGTAGCCTAACTTGATGGGATGGCCCGACCTTCTAGGAAACCCAACCTGATGGGGCAGGCTGGTTCGGTCCACCCAGGACTCGGCAGGCGTCGCGTCCCACCCGCGGTATTTGTTGCAGGTCTCCAATGCAGTCTAGCTAGACTGTAGTCTCCAGATGTGTTATATGGTGTGGTCTCCAAGTCCGCATGCTCTGCTACTACTATCCGTTTTCAGTGGCCCAATCCACCGCCTGCGGCCGAAGTCGTGGGCCACCTCGCTGCCACAACGCACCAACGGTCTCTTCCACGAGCCATCTGGTCCACTCTGGTAGCTCATTTTCCGATCCACGTGCATATTTTGGATCCCTAGATCATCTCCATCCCTACTATGGCCTTAAAGTCATCTTTTCGTCAACCTGGGGGTTCAGTCACGATGAATACAAGAACACCCCCAACAGAGTGATCTGGGCCTTGTTTGTGTTGGCCCAATTCCTTCGCATTAGAATAAAAGGGAGAATATTAACACTAAGTTTCTATCCCTTTGAGCCCATGATAAAAAATTCCACCCCATAAGAATAAAATAACCAAGAATCAACCTATTAGTGGTTTGATCTGCGTTCATATTTTTAGAAAGAAAGAATGAGAAACAATTTCACAAAGAAGAACCCCTACCTGATGGTTGGATCATTTGTTCGCAAAGAACGCACCACTGTCATTCGTCGTTCTTTGATTTTCAGTCCACCATTATTGTGGGAGATCCTTTGAAGGATGGAAGAATGAAGGGAGGATGGTTATCATCATCATGGATGACTCATCGATTGTTGCTCGCCAACGCCAAATCTCCAAGTTTAGAGCAACCCAATTGTTCCCACTATCCCATATTCGATTAACCAATTAAATGGGGAAAACACTTTTCAGCAATTATATTATGTTGCATCACAACATCATTAGGCTGTTTTATTTATGAAACAACATTTCTGTCATTCTACAACAAAATTAAAAATTCAAATAAAATAAACTAAAATTTTATTTTATTATTCCTTAAGAAAATTCTTCTATTAAATTTTTGTAAAAGTCCGAAAATTGAATTTTTCCCTCGACCCACACCAGTTGATGTTGAGTCCATTATTAGGTAAAGTTTTCATTTTAGATGCAATGGTTCCCTCTGATTTTTAATCCAGGCACCCATTTAGAAGTTTCCAAAACCACTCATGTGCTCTATTTTAAATAAACCTAAAAAAAGTTCAAACGTTTATTCCAGGTTCACCGGGGCTCGGAATCAAGTGCCATCTGAGAACTTGGTCCTGAAATAATCCCATATAATTTAATTTTTTAAAAAATTAACATGGAATTATGAGACATTACACTGATTTGATGTAAGTAAAGTAAATTTAATACACATCTTCCATGATGTCGGTAAATCAACAAATCATGGACAATGTTTTTATTTTGAGAATAAGAGGGAGAGGAGAATAAGTAAGTTAATAAAATTTTCCATAAAAATGATAACATCCATAATATATAAGATTATTGAGGTTTCATTCCTCTTGGATAATGGAATAGGAAGAGAGTATAAGAAAATAAAAATAATTGAAAAGAAAACACACGAAAATGAAAGATGATTTTTACATCTTGAACTCTCCTCCTTGAGATCCTCCATAATGCCTTTGGTTTTGGCCTTTTAGTGATACCAATAGGTCTTGGACATGGGGAAGAGACTTGTGAGGGGATTTTGAAGAATTTAGACAATTCTAAAATCATAAGAGGTGTGAGAGGAAGAGGGGGGGGGGGTGAGGGTGGTATTTAAAATGGAGGAGGGGATGAGTTTTCCATTATTTGAATCATTTGTTTAATATTTTTTTCTCAATACTATGAATATTCTCGATTCCTGCAACCCAAAATAGTAAAGAGATTAGGTGAGTTAGGACCAAGTGTGATTAAATCATCCATGAAGCAAGGAATAATGTATTTAACATATAATGTATATATATAGTAATTTACCGTATTTCACTATTCTTAAAAAATTTGTGTATTTTAGAAAAACCCCAAAACTTCACCCTAACTATTTTTTGACGTTTAGAATTCAAAATTGAACTCCATTTTTTGATTTTTTTTATAAATGTGATTAATTTAATTTTTAAATAAAATCACATTTTATTCGAAAATTAACAATTTTAAAGCTATAACTCATTTTTTATCACCTTAAAAAATTTATCTAGATCCCATTATCTTATAACCTTAAGACAATAAAATAATAACACCATTTAATATTCATAAGGTTCATTTTACTATTTATAAGTGCATGTTACTATTCACCAAAAATCATGTTGGTTCTATAAGACTCTAAATAACTTACTGATCACAATCATAGATGTCTGTTTTCTAAAATTAAAATCATAGAAGAGGAAAAATTATGTTTAATGGATAGATTATAAATGTATCCATAAAAAAGGTTTCATTATGTAGAGACTTAGTGTTTCATGAATTTCAATTTATTTTTAAAACCATGGGGTGTTACATTCTCCCCACCTTCTGGAAATTGCATCCTCACAATTTTATTTACTTATTAAACTAGTGAGCACACCTTTCCCTCATAGCATTTTTATATTCCCATGTTGATTATTTAAACATGTGGTTTATCAACAAAAACTTTACCTGGTGGATTACTTTATTCTGAAATACTTTTTCTCTTCGATCAAGAATTTGAATAGGTTTATTTTCATAAGAATTATTCTCTTCCTACTGAACTGCTTATGGGATTAATACATAAGATGAATCTGACATACTTTTACAACATCAAAACATGAAAACAATTATGTACCTAAGATAAAATTTGAGGAAAAACTACTCAATAGGTGACTGATCCAACTTTTTACCAGATTTCATAAGGTCCAATGAATCATGAAGTTATATTTTTTTCTTACCAAAATGAATAACGATTTTACAAGGTGGGATTCTAATAAAAACACGATCACCCACCTCAAAAGAAAAGTCTTTCCTACTACTATCTGCATAACGTTGCTTTATACTCTGAGCTATCCTCATGTGTTGCTGGATCATCTTCAATTTCTCAGACACTTCCTCTACTAATTATGGTCCCATAAACTACCTTTCTCTGACTTCATCCCAAAATACTAGAGTTCGACACCACTTCCCATATAATTTCTCAAAAGGGATCATCTGTATACTAGAATGAAAATTGTTATTTTAATAAAATTCAACTAAAGAAATATTCTGATCCCAACATCCATGGTAATACATTGAACAAGATTGAAGAATATCCTCCAAATTATGAATCATCCGTTCTAACTGCCCATCTGATTGAGGTTGAAAAGATGTACTAAAATTTAATTCTATTCCCAATAAATTATGAAGGCATTTCCAAAATTTAGAAGTGAGTCTGCGATCATGATCAAATATAATAGAAAGAGGAACTCCATGTAACCTAATAATTTCTTGGATGTATAGTCGAGAAAGTTGATCCAAATATATAGTATCTCGAATAGGAAGTAAATGAGAATATTTAGTCAGTCGATCAATAATAACCTAGATTTCATTGTTACCTTGAGAATTATTTGGTAGCACCACCATGAAGTCCATGGATATGTTTCCCATTTTCACTCTATCACTAGAAAAGACTGATGAATCCCCTTAGGTAACTGTCACTCTGGTTTTACCTGTTGACAAGTCAAACTTTTAACTATAAAATCTGCAATATATCTTTTCATTCCATCTAACCAGTAATACCCATGAAGGTCTCTATACATCTTAGTACTTCAATGATGAACTAAAAATGGAGAACTATGATCTTCAGACAAATTTTTCTTCTTCTTCTGAGAATCACATGGAACACATAATCTCCTTCCAAATCTTAAAACACAATCTTTATCAAGGTTAAATTCTAGCAACTTACCCATTTTAACCAATTCTACATTTTTTTTTGTAAATCACCGTATTCCATCTATGCTTTATTAATTTTGTATGACAAAGATGAGTGTACTAAAACTTGAAAAAATAGAGGAATTTTCTTCACCAACAACTTCTAACCCAAAATTCATCAAATCATTAATCAAGGGGTCATGTTCCAAACGTAACATGGTTAATGATTCATGACTTTTTCTGCTCATTGAATCCACCACTTTTTTTTCTTTTCCAGGATGGTAATTAATCTTGAAATTATAATATTTTATCAATTTGATCCATATTATCTGAATCATTTTTAATTCCTTCTAAGTGAATATATACTTTATAATTTTTTGGTTAGTATATATTTCACATTTGGATTCGAATAAATGATTCCACCAAATTTTCAAAGCAAAAACCACAGATTCTAATTCCAAATCATGTGTGGGTTAATTTAACTCATGAGGTTTTAGTTGTATTAAAGCATAAGAAATTACCTGATCATTATGTATCATAACACAACCAAGTCCCTTTAATGAATCATCACTATAGATGACAAATGTAAGAACTTGGTTCTTATTCTTGAGGTACGGGTTTCTCCCTTTCTCTTTTCCTTAAGTGTTTTTGAGAAAATAAGGAAAATGGGAAAAAAATTACACATTTTTTGGGTACACACTGTGTACTTTTCCACACGACGTATACTTTGGTCTTGTGGGATGAGTACATAGGGTGTGTAGCCATGCTGGCGATGAAAGGTGTAAAAACCTACTACATGCTGTGTAGTGGTATGTACATGCCGTGTAGTTAGTCGGCAGGAAAATAGTAAGGTGGTGGGAACTGAGTGACAGTACACGCTGTGTAATCAGAAATACACACCATGTACTCATGTCGACTGATGAATAGTGCCACGGTGGAAAGAGGCCACCGTAGGAACAGTTAAAATGGAAAGTACACAGAGTGTACTCAATAGTACATGCCGTGTAGTCTGTTTTTTTCACTTAAAATGGGCAGTAGCCTCCTCTGTTCATAGAGAAGGATTATAACCGGAGGAGAGCTTGGGAGGATGACTGAAGATTTGGAGATCACCAGATCGAGCATCGGGAATCTGTTTCCGCCTTCGTTGATATCGTTGGAACCGTACGGGTAATCCCTCCCCTCTCCTTGAGCCCTTCATACCAATTCATTCCTGAGGGGAAGTTATTTACATTTGAATGGGAATTTATTTTACCTCATATATACATTGTTCTTGGATGGTTGGAGGAGTGTCGTTCACATATACCGATCAGGGGCGATCGAGGTAGGTGGTCTGGTGTTTAAATTCCAACTACTGTGTGTTTTGTGTACTGTTGTGCTATGAACCCATGTGCAGGGTGTCATATGGCTGAGGCCATGGCTGTTTAAATACCTATAATTGTATTGGTTATTTATTGTAATTGTAAAACTGCTGTTTGGGATCACTGGTTGGATCCAGGACCACCCCGGGGGTGTATTCCTCTATTTAGCCATTTGGCCAGGATACCCGAGGGTATGCCATTTTAATAATAATTATTGAATTGCCCTGAGAATAATTGTATATTAATTGCTTGTTTATATATTGGGAATGGACCGATTACTTGTTTAGCCTGATGGTAGTGTTGTGATTTGCCTGAGGGCAGTACTCTGTTCAGCCTGAGGGAAACTTCTTTCATTCCTATGGGCAGTAGATTCTGTGCATGAGGGCGACACTTCGTATGCCTGAGGGAAATATCTGCTATGCCTGTGGGAAATTATCTCCAGGTTCGATTCCGATTACCTGAGGGTAAGGGTTGCGTGTCTGAGGACACTAACTGTTACTTAGGAAATTCACTATGGTGATTTCCTTATACTGAATGATTAAATGAATATTAAAATGGTAATATAACTGGTAAAGTTAGTTACTTTTGAGTACTGCTTAGTTATTTCATTTTACTACTGCACACATTATTGCACATTTACACTGATAATTGGGCACGAGCCTTTGGTGGGTGCCTACTGAGATTTATTTCTCACACCCTGTTTGGGTCATGTATTTGGCCCAAACAGACTATGTTGTTGCAGGTGTAGATAAGGGAAAGGGTCCCTATACAGGTACTTGATTGTTGCAGAGGAGTAGGAGAGAATGGGACCGATCTTAGGCTTGCAATGTTGCTGAGTTCCTATTGAACTTTTTTGTTTTGTTTTGCTGTACCTTGTACTTTGAGCTGTATTTTATTGTACTATATTGCTGTGTAACATGTTCTGGATATTTTCTTAGAACTAGAGACATGTTGCATCATTAAAAATATAACTGTTGGTTATTTTTTACTACAATTGTTCATTTTAAATGTGTATGGTTTATTGCTTCCACTATTGTAGTATGCTATTTATCTTTTCCACTATGCTACACTTTAATAAATGAGGGAATAGTTTCCCCACTATCATACCTGGGTCCTCGCTTCTAGTTGGCAGCCTCTGGAATTTGGGGAAATGCACTTGAGGTCATGTGACCAACCAGGTCTGGGGCACCCGTTGAGTAGCCTTCAGAACCAGGACGTTACAAAGTGGTATCAGAGGCGTTTATTTTCTTTGACATACTGTTTGGAGCCTTAGTTAGGTATAGGATGAAAATGGTAGTTGGTAATAAGCTATCCCCGGTAGTAGTTAACCCGTGTATAGGGAAAATCCTATCTACCTCATATTTTTTTTAATTATTCTGATTTTGAAAATTTTACAGTTGATTTGATTTTCACCATTGGGTGACACACTTTTGATTGTGATGTTTATATTTTATCCATGGGTTCTATTTAGTTGCAACCCGATGAGATGAGGGTATGAAATCTCATGCATCATTTAGGAACATGCTAGAAATCACAGTCCATGCATAGTTCCATGCCATGTAGGCGCATTAGAAATTGCATGTTGTTGTGATAGTTGTTGTTCTAGAAAAGCATGTTGTTGTGATAACTGCTTTGATAAATACCTGCTATGTGATAGGGTATTTTTTCTATGAGCCTATTGATAGGATGGATGCCAAACTACGGTTTTTGGAGAGTATGGGCCCTCAATGACTGGAATTTGGTGGATCATTGATGTGTTTACTTGTGTATAACAGGTATAAGATGACAAAATTTGATTCGCGGGGAGTATGGGACCTCACCAATCAGAATTTGGCACTTAGGTGTTGTTTTTTAGTATTTACTGTGTTCCAGAGTATTTTCAGAGGCTTACTATCTGGAAAACCTAGGATACACGCCGTGTAGTTCCTCAGACATACGCCGTGTGTTCTTATATTCGGGAAGAAATGAAAACTTTTTGAGTACACGTTGTGTGCCCTCAGTACATGCCGTGTAGTCTCTTCCTGTGTCATAGACCATGTGGGCGGGGACATAGGGTAGGGAATGTCTTGGAAAAAACACACAGTGTACCGGAAGTACACGCCGTGTAGTGTTGACCCGGAGTCCGCCCGTGTAACTAACACCACGGACGGAGGAGACCTTAAGACATACACGCCGTGTCCATTGTGGAACACGCCGTGTAGTCTGACCTGGAGACCCGGACATGTAGCTAACAAACTCGAGTCAGTGTTGCCTCTTCTTGAACACGCCGTGTACTTGAGGGACACGCCGTGTAGTCTTTGTCGGTGGGAGACTGTGTGGACTTAGCCTTGTGGATGGGGAAATAGGGTGGTGTACACACCGTGTGAGGGTGTAACAGGCCGTGTGGTGTCAGCCAAGTAGTCGGCCATGTCACGAATGACATAGGTAGTTGGAAATTAAAACATAAACGCTGTGTAGATGTTATACACGCCATGTAGTCTTGTTAAAAGAAAGCAGTGTGGCTAAGCCATGTGGCTAAGCCATGTAGAAGGACCTGGGCAGGGGAAGAAAATTCAGGTACATGCTGTGTAATTAATATATACGCCGTGTAGTCTAGTTTTGAAAGTCTTAAAATTCCTTCTTCCTCCTGTTCCCTTTTTGGTCCACTTGTTTTTTTTGTATTTGATAGACTTAAATCTAAGGTGTGTTTTTGACCTTGTAGAGTCATTCCGCCGAGACGACCATGAGTTGTTCACCAAGAGAGCGACAATGATTATACTCCAGAGATGGTAGGCCATGGGCTACCAGTGGATCCTACAGCAGAGACAGATGTGGCACCAGTAATTATACTGAACACAGGCGTGGATGTGAAGTTCCGTGAAGGTTTCATGTGGTTTATGCAGACCTTTCAGGGAGCACCACCGACTGCCTAATCTATGGCAGAGCTGACTCGTATCTTCCAGTAGCAGCATCCTCCTACGTTTTTAGGGGATGGAAGACTACAGGCTGCAGAGTCTTGGCTGGGTTCTATGCAGACTATTTTTGAGCACCTTGAGACGCCTCCAGGGTGGAGGGTCAATCTCACTACTTACATGTTGTGTGATTTCTCCTAGAGGTGGTGGGATTTTACCACTCAGTCTGAGCATCATAGAGACATGGCATGGGAAGATTTTCCGATAGATTTCTATGACTTCTTATTCCCAGAGACGCTGAGGGAAGATAATGCTCGAGAGTTCATGAATCTACAATAGGGAATTATGTCAGTGATGGATTATTTTTCTCACTTCACTGAGCTTCAACGTTTTGCACCCGTTCTAGTGGGTGATGAGACGTTGAGGGCTAGATGCTTTGAGTATGGTCTTCGATATGACATCCGAGCACTGGTGACTGTTTTCAGGTTGCCTACAGTACATGAGATTGTGAATCAGGTGCTAATTAGTGAGTGGAACCTTCGGAAGGATAGTGGTGTGGGCCAGGGCGGTTCGACACCAGTTTCTGGTACTATTGCTACCAGGAAGAGGAAGATACATATGTATTTCTCTCACGGTAGAAGTACCAGCCAGAAGAATGTTTCAGGTATTCAAGTCATGTGCTGCCAGTATGGTAAAGAGGGGAAAAAGAGACCACAGTGTCCAAGTGACCTAGTGGAGTTCCGAGCTTGCGGAAAGATGGGTCATCTACAGTTCTTTTGTAGGGTGTTTCTACCAGTGACTAGTGAGAGGGGTTCTGTTCAGACTCCTCGAGCGGGAGTAGGACCAGCAGCTTCTTTCCAATCAGAAAACTGGAATATGTCAGGGCGTGCAGGCCAAGATGGTGGTCGTGGCCATGGTAGCCAGACACCAAGATCTCAGAGGCAGTAGGGCGAGATAGCTCAGGGTAGCCAGGCTGTGTCGCAGGGCTGTGACACTGGGAAGACATATGCAGTGCAACATACCCAACAGGGGTAGGATCACAGACCTTCTACTATCAGAGGCACTATTCTAGTAGCTTCTTTTTTATCTTCAGTACTTTTCGATATGGGTGATACACCTAGATTTATATCTTTACCCATTATGGAGAGCCTTGGGATCTATGTTTCTTCTTCTTCTAAGGTTATGACACTAGAAACTCCGTTGGGTACTAGAACGGCTGGTCTGAGTCAGAGCAGAGAGTGCCCCATAAAGGTTGGTGGGTGTCACTTTCTATGGGACCTCTATGTCTTGGAGATTATGAGCTATGATGTCATTCTCGGGATGGATTGGTTGGTTCCCTTTCGAGACTTTGTAGACTACTATCGTCTCAGGGTGTGTTTCACGTCACCAGTGGGCGGAGAGTTTCTATACAAGGGAGAGTAGGATGTTCAGACGAGTCGAGCTGGAGCAGAGCATCGTTGGTGAGGTGGAGTCACAGACCAGGTTGCGAGTTTTTTTCTGGATGACCAGGGAACTTTTCAGAAATATTTCCCTCCACTGGTTGATCATTTTAGGGATGTCTTCTTGGACGAATTTTCAGGTCTACCTCTGGAGCGAGAGGGGGATTTCTCTATTGAGCTTGTGCCAGGAGTGACACTGGTGTCCATTCCTCCTTATAGGATGGATACAATTGATTTAGATGAGCTAAATAGACAGTTAGAGGAGTTACAGTCAATGGGTTTTATCCGACCCAGTACTTCTCCTTGGGGTTATCCAGTGCTTTTTGCGAAGAAGGCGAACGGTACCCTCATACTCTGTGTGGATTATCAGAAGATGAACCAGTTGACGGTCAAGAACCGGTATCCCTTGCCAAGGATTGATGATCTTTTTGATCAACTTCGGGGTGCACAAGTATTCTCAAAGATTGACTTGAGATCGGGATATCATTAGTTACACGTTAGACCATCGGATATATCGCTTACAACTTTTCGGAGCAGATATGGTCTATACGAGTACTTGGTTATGCCGTTCGGACTTACGAACGCGCCAACAGTTTTCATGGCTCTGATGAATCGTGTGTTCCACCCTTATCTAGATTATTTTGTGGTAGTATTCATGGATGACATCTTGGTGTACTCTCACACTTGACACGACCATGCTACCCATCTTGAAATCATTTTGGGTACAGTGAGAGAGCATCAACTATATGCTAAGCTCTCAAAGTGCCACTTTTGGATGGAACAGATACACTTCCTGGGCCATATCATCTCAGAGGCAGGAGTTACTGTAGACCCAGAGAAGGTGAGAGAAATAGTTTCCTTGGAGCAGCCTAAGAACGTGTTTGAGATATAGAGTTTCTTGGGCCTGGATGGTTACTACAAGCATTTTATACAAGACTTATCCCTCTTAGCAGCGCCGTTGATGGGTTAGACTATGAAGGGTGTGAAGTTTTTTTGGACATAAGCTTGTGAGACAACCTTCCAGGAGCTGAAGGGAAGGTTGACATCAGCACCAATCCTGATACTTACAGAGCAGGGAAAGAGCTATATAGTTTACTGTGATGCATCAGGTATTGGGCTAGGAGCTGTGTTGATGCAGGGTGATCGAGTTGTTGCGTATGGGTCTCGGTAGTTGAGGCCACATGAGAGGAATTACCTGACGCATGACCTCGAGTTGGTTGCAGTTGTTCATGAGTTACGCTGTTGGAGACATTATCTCTTGGGAGAACATTTTTTGGTGTTCATGGACCACAAAAGTCTCAAGTATAACTTTACTCAGTGTGACTTGAACCTGAGATAGCAAAGGTTGGTTGAATACCTTCAGTCCTTTGATTTTGAGCTTTCCTATAAACCTGGTAATGAAAATGTAGTTGCTGATGCATTGAGCAGGAAGACTCAGAAACAGGAAGTTCATGAGGCCAGTGGTGAATGAAAGCTTATGGATTTGTTCTCTAAGATGCATTTGGAGGTGCACAACAGTCAGGGGAAAACCTATCTTTCATCTGTAGCTATGAATTCTACCCTCCTGGATAGAGTGAGGATGAGACAGATATCTAATTTAGAAGGCCTAGTTCTACGAGAGTCGGTGGCAAGTGAGGACCATCCTCCTGGTTGGACAATAGGCGATGATGAAGTACTGCATTTCCATGGATGAGTATAGGTTTCAGGGGACATACATGAGGAGTTTATGCGGGAGTTTCATGCTTCAGCTTGGGAAGTTCATCATGGAGTTACCAAAATGTACCGTGACTTGAGACATCAATATTGGTGGCCGGGTATGAAGAGGGAGATAGCTGGTTTTGTTACGAGATGTTCCACCTGTCATTAGGTGAAGGCGGAGAATCAGAAGCTATCCAGACTATTACAGTAGTTACCCATTCTAGAGTGGAAATGGGATGATGTCGCAATGGACTTCATGACTGGGTTGCCAAGGTCACCTCGAGGAAATGATGCCGTGTGGGTTGTTGTGGACAGACTCACAAAGGTAGCTCACGTTTTGCCGATCAAGGAGAACTTCAGAGTTGACAAGCTCGAGAAGTTGTATATCCAAGAGATCATACATCTTCATGGGCTCACTCGTTCTATTATTTCAGATAGCGATTCCCTTTTTACGTCTCATTTCTGGTAGAGTTTTCAGAGGGCACTGGGTATAAAGGTGCTTCTGATCACAACTTACCACCCTTAGACCGATGGTCAGTCAGAGCGTATGATACAGGTGTTGGAGGACATGCTGTGTGCATGCGTCCTAGACTTTGGGGGCTCTTGGGATAAGCATATACCCCTAGTCAAGTTTTCCTATAATAATATTTTTCAAGAAACTATTAAGATGTCACCTTACGAAGATTTATATGGGAGGCCATGCTGGTCACCTTTGTGTTGGATAGAGGCAGGTGAGGCAGCTTTACTGGGACCACGTCTTGTCCAGGAGACTTCTGAGTAGGTCTAGTTGATTCAGAAGAGGATGGTTACCACACAATCTCATCAGAAATCTTATGCTGATCGCCGCAGATGACCCTTGGAGTTCGCGGGCAGGGATCAGGTTTTCTTGCGTGTTTCACCAAGGTTGGGACACATGCAGATCTGGAGACAGGGTAAACATTCACCAAGGTGTGTGGGGAAATTTTAGATTTTGGAGAGAGTCGGGCCAGTTTCCTATCAGTTGCAGTTACCACAGAGGTACTGGGCCATGCACGACATCTTCCATATATCTCAGTTGCATCGTTATCATTCAGATCCATCTCACGTCTTTCATCCATAGGAGGTTGAGCTTCAAATAAATGCTTCCTTTGAGGAGCATCCGATTCGTATCGTGGATAGAAGCACAAAGGTTCTCTGAGGATGGTCAGTTCCTCTCATACGAGTGCTATGGCAGCATGGCCGAGTATAGGATGGAACCTGGGAGCAGGAGACCGACGTACATGCTCAGTAGCCAGAGTTGTTCTGAGCTTTACCTTCACCACCCTTGGAAGGGAAATTCAGGGACAAATTTCTTTAAGGGGGGAAGTTTTTAAGAACTCGGTTCTTATTCTTGAGGTACATATTTATCCCTTTCTCTTTTCCTTAAGTATTTTTGAGAAAATAAGGAAAATGGGGAAAACATCACACATTTTGTGGGTACACACCGTGTACTTTTCCACACGCAGTGTACTTTGGCTGTGTGGGATGGGTACACAGGGTGTGTAGCCATGCTGGTGATGAAAGGTGTAAAAACTAACTACACGATGTGTAGTGACACGCCGTGTAGTCAGTCGGCTGGAAAATAGCAAGGCAATGGGAGATGAGCGATAGTACACGCCATGTAATTGTAAAACGGTTATTTGGGATCACTGCTTGGATCAAGGACCACCCCGGGGGTGTGTTACTCTGTTTATCCATTTGGCCAGGATACCCGAGGGTATTCCATTGTAATAATAATTATTGAATTTCCTTGAGTGGAATTTTATATGAATTGCTTGTTTATATATTGGTCATGGTCCAGTTACTTGTTTATCCTGAGGTCAGTGTTGTGATTTGCCTGAGGGCAGTTCTCTATTCAGCCTGAGGGAAAATTCTTTCATGCCCGTGGGCAGTAGATTCTGTGCCTGAGGGCGACACTTAATACGCCTGAGGGAAATATCTGTTATGCCTATGGGAAATTACCTGCGGGTTCGATTCTAATTACCTGAGGGTAAGGGTTGCGTGTCTGAGGATAATGACTGTTACTTAGGAAATTCACTGTGGTGATTTCCTTATACTGAATGATTAAATGAATATTAAAATAGCAATATAACTAGTAAAGTTAGTTACTTTTGAGTACTGCTTAGTTTTTTCATTTTACTACTACACACACTGTTGCACATTTACACTGACAGTTGGGCACGAGCCTTTGGTGGGTGCCTACTTGGATTTATTTCTCACACCCTGTTTAGGTAATGTCTTTGGCCCAAACAAACTATGTTGCTGTAGGTTTGGATAAGGGAAAGGGTCCCTATATAGGTACTTGTTTGTTGAAGAGGAGTAGGAGAGCATGGGAACGAGCTTAGGCTTGCGATGCTGCTGAGTTCCTGTTGCACTTTTTTGTTTTGTTTTACTGTACCTTGTACTTTGAGCAAAATTGTATTGTAATGTATTGATGTGTAACATGTTCTGGCTGTTTTCTTAGAACTAGAGACATGTTTCATCATTACCTATATAACTGTTGGTCATCTTTTACTACTGTTGTTCATTTTAAATGTGTATGGTTTATTGCTTCCACTGTTGTAGTATGCTATTTATCTTTTCTGTTATGCTACACTTTGACAAATGAGGGCATAGTTTCCCCACTATCAGACCTAGTCCCTCGCTACTAGTCGGCAGCCTCTGGAATTTGGGGAAATGCGCTTGAGGTCATGTGACCAACTGGGTCCGGGGCACCCGTGGAGTAGCCTTCAGAACTAGGATGTTACAACAAACTCACCATTTCTGGAAGGTAGGGTCAGAAATGGAGCATTCACCAATCTTATTTTCAATTCCTAAAAACCAACATCACATTCTTCTGTCCAAATAAATTTATCCCCTATTATTTTTAACATGGTTAGTGGGCTGGATAACCATGATTTTTTTAAAAAACCATCAAAAATAGCTTTCCAAACCAAAAAAACTACAAATATAATCTATATTTGTGGTTCTTGACCATTCTTTAACAACTTTAATTTTAGCAGGATCTATAGTTATTCCATCTTTAGAAATAATGTGAACAAGGAAAGAAACTTGTTGCAACCAAAATTCACACTTGCTAAATTTTCCATACAGTTTATTTTTTCATAAGGTTTGAGAAAACAACCCTTAGATGTTTTCATGCTCCTATTTACATATATAATATACCATAATTTCATCAACAAAACAACCAGAAAAATTATCCAAGAACTCATGAAATATTCTATTCATAAGATCCATGAATAACGTATGCGCATTATTTAACCAAAATTATATAAAAAAAATTTATAATGACCCTATCTAGTTTGAAAAGATGTTTTTGGAATGTCATCTTCTTTTACCTTCAGCTGATGGTACCAGGATCTCAATTCATTCTTGAAAAAATATTGATCTCCCTAGATCTGATGAAACAAGTCATCGATGTGAGGAAAGGGATACTTATTCTTAACAGTAATGTTATTTAATGCTCTATAATCAATGAAAAGTATCATGGAATCATCTTTCTTTTTAACTAACAAAATAGGAGCTCCCAATGGTGAAGTGCTAGGATGAATGAAGCCTTTATTAGGAAAATCCTTATATTGATTTTTCAATTCAAGAAGTTCCATTTAAGACCTTAAATAAGGGATATTTGAAATTGGATTATCATCATGAAATAATTTAATTTTGAATTTAACTTCCCAATCAGGTATAACACTAGGTAACTCATTAGAAAAAACATCAAGGTATTGATTTACCATTGCCAAATCATTAATATGAATAGTTCCCTTATTTTTAACAATATGAGAAAGATAAACTTCATTTTCATCTTTCAATAGTTTATCATATTATTGATATGTTATCGATTGTATGGGTTTTTTCTTGTATACAATCTAAAACTGTTTATGAAAAACAACTTCTTTATCTCTTCAATCAATATTAACATGATAAACAGAAAGTAAATCCGTACCTATAATGACATCGAACTCTAATAAGGAAAAACAATAAGGTTTTTAGGTAATGTATTTCTATATATAATAATAGGAAGATTATTAAAATGACTTTTTGCTGTAACATTTCCCTCTAGTGTTTTAACAATAAGTTCTGGTCTCATTTTTTGAGGTGATATTTCCAATTTACATGAAAATTTATCAGAAATAAAGGAATGTGTAGACCCCATTACAAACAAGGCTTTAGAAAAATTGGAGTAAATAAAAAACGTACTTGATACCACTTTATTAAATGGCCTAAAATCTTCTGACGCATTCGAAAAGGTCTCACTACACCTTTCTTCTTATAGTATGGATTGTTTCCATCACTTAGATCTTTCTTTTAGAAAAAATTTTCATAAAGACCTATCTCACTACATTTGAAACACTTTATAGTTTTCTTATCAAAATTGATATTAATATCATTTTCATTACAATATCGGGCCATATGTCCAAACTTACCACATATAAAACACTTCCTAGTTTTGGTAAGACATCCCCCATGGTTATTTTGACCACACTTTTCACAAACTGGAATCTAGAATTTCTTACCATTATATTTCGTTGATGGATTATTACCCATCGATTTCCATCTAGACCACTTCTTCTGTTTTTTTTCAAATTACACTTTTTTATAATAAAACTACATATATAACCTCTTAGAACATAATAAAAATTTTTTATAACTTTTGAACACATGGGAATTAAATTAACTTCAATATATTGGCTTCAATCCTTAGTAAAAATGGTTGATTTTGCTATCGAGATCTAGGATAAGATTTGTATCATACCTCTCCAATCGAGTGAATTTTGATTCATTCCATTGAATATTTCTACTTTTGACGCAATTCAATTAATTTCTTCTCCATACTTTGTCAAACCACATTAGGAAAATATTTTTTAAGGAAAATACATTTAAATTCATCCCAATATAAGGCTTCAATATCCTCTCTATCCATTATATCCTTGACCATTGGCCACCACTGATCAACTTCACAGTCAAAATGATAAATGAAAAAACTAACCTTTTGATTATGTAAACACCCCATAACATCAAATATCTTTTCAAGGGATTTAATCCATCCTTTATCCACTGCTGGGTTAGAAGATCCACTGAAAGCAGGAGTGTGTTGCCTTATAAAATTTTCCACTATCATTTTTGTGGTATCTTTGGTTATTATATTTCATTGATTCCACCACCATTTATTTCCTATTTCAGATAATCCACTACTGTCACAAACTTCTTGGTTCCAATTTCCATCATTCTAGGTTGAAAATTCAGAAAGATATTAGCTTCTTAGTTCCTTCAAACTTTAGCTTCCCTATTTCTTATGCAGAAAACCATTTTGAACAGTCATATCTTAGATGAAGAAACATGGTAATATTTAAATGCTACACCATTTCAACATAAACATATATTAAAAATCATTTATGGTATTCTGTTAACATTATACTAACTCATAAAGTTATCTAAACAATGTTATGAGACCAACTATAAGGACCCGACCCTCAATATTACATAATCTAGCTATTTCAACTAGACTTCACTTCTTTACATTCCCAAATAACTTTTCAATTTAGAGTTTTATAAATTTAGGACATAACCCATACATATCAACCTACAAGCATACAAAGTGGGTACTATTTAAATAATATCAATTTCTTCCAAAATATAACATTTTTAACACAAAACATCAACATGTTTTCTTTGAAAAATATTCATAACATTTAACATGACTTCTTTCTTTCTCTTACATATCCTTATAAACTATGAAAAACATTTAAAAACATGGGATGATCATAAAAATCATAGTAAGGGATATAAAAAAATAAAATAAACCATTAGTCCATGAATACTTGTAAACATATGAAATTATTTTCACAAAGACATACTTCTCACCCATATATACATACTTTTTGAAACATGAGATTTCCACAAAACATTATAGAAAACATATAAAACCATAAAGGTATCTTGGGAAATTAATTACTTACATTTTAACCCTCATGGATACCTTATGAGTTGTAACCCTCATGACTACCTTACATTGTAACCCTCATGACTACCTTATGGTGTAACCATCATAGTTACACTTGGAGTAACCATACAACTGACCTCTAACTTACACATAAAAAATGAATTGTAGGGAGATATAGGTCCCAAAATTCATCATAAACAATTAACAATAACCATAACATAATCATAAAACATGAATAATTTCATAGAAACATTCCTTTTGAATTTGGTAAAAATTGAAATTTTAAAGAGGGTTTATAAAGAAGAGTCACTTACAAATACCATAACATTGAATCAATAATTAATAAAATTAAATGAATATTAATACTCAATGTAAATATAATATAATATAATATAAATTCATTTCACAAATAATGTTAGAATGACAAAATCAATTAAGTAGAAGGATAAACCAAAGAATGGAAATTAGGTTAAGAATTTCCTTACCTCAAATTCATCTTACTTAAAACTTGTTTAAACCTCATGTATAATGGTTAAAAGAGTGTTATTAATATTTTAAATAAACATAATAATGGTTATAACACCTTATATGATAATTTTATAACACCATTCAACCCATTTAGTAATAATATTTTGTTATTTCTATTGTTTCAGGAGCATACTTTTCATGATTTCCAGGGTTGGTTCGTAAAGGATTTTCTTTTGGAATGGAAGAGAAACTACAAAAGTGGAAAGAAATGGTTTTAATATGTTTCTATAATGTTAAATTATTCCATAAATCATTTTTTTATATGGTATGAGGATAAATCATTAGATAAATCATTAGTGATATTCATTTAGATCATTTTGGCGGTTCTTTGACAATCACAAACTTGTTTCATCATATACCTTTAATATTACAAATATGAGTTAATTATTGAACATAATAGAGGTAATATAATACACATAAAAATATATTTAAACTATTAAATTTTTTTTATAACCATCTTTGAATGATTTAAAGGAAATTTAAGACACATCATCCATGATGTCGGTAAATAAACACATCATAACAGTGTTTTTATTTTGAGAATAAGAGGGAGATGAGAAGAATTAAGTTGATGAATTTTTCTATAAAAATGATAAAATCCATAATATATAATATTATATAGCTTTAATTCCTCTTGTATAATGGGAGGGGAAGTGATTTTAAGAAAATAAAAGTAATTGAAAAGAAAACACAATAAAATGATTGAAGATTTTTAACTATTGATCTTTTCTCCTTGAGATACTTCTTAAGGCCTTTGGTTTTAGCCTTTTGGTGAGACCAAAAGGTCTTGGACATGGTGAAGAACCTTATGAATAGGATTTGTTAGAATTTAGAAAATGATAAAAGCTTGAGAGGTGTGGGAGGAAGAGGTGGGGGTGTATTTATAGTGGAGGAGGGGAGGGGTTTTCCATTATTTTAATCATTTGTTTAATATTTTTGCTCAACACTATGAATAATCTTGATTCATGTGATCCAAAATAGTAAATAGATAATTTTAGTTCAAACCAAGTGTGCTTACATCATCCATGATGCTAGGAATACTGTATTTTACATATAATATATATATATGGTAATTTACCGTATTTCATTATTCATAAAAAATTTGAGTATTTTAGAAAAATCCCAAAAATTCACCCAAACCATTTTTAGGCATTTAAAAATAAAAAATGAACTCTATTTTTTGATTTTTTTTATAAATATGATTAATTTAATTTTAAATAAAATCGTAATTTATTTGAAAAATAACAATTTTAAAGCTATAACTAATTTTTTATCACTAAGAAAAACTAATCATGATCTCATTATCTTACAACCTTAAGAAAATAAAATAAAAATAAAATTTAATATTCATAAGGGTCATATTACTATTCATAAGGTTATGTTACTATTCACCAAAAATTAAGTTGGTTCTATCAGACTCCAAATAACTTACTGATCACAACTGTAGATGTCCATTTTTCAAAATTCAAATCATAGAATTGGAAAAATTATTTTTAATGGCTAGATTATAACTATCTCCTTAAAAAAGGTGTCATTATGTAGAGACTTGGTGTTTCATGTATTTCAATTTATTTTTAAAACCTTGGGGTGTTACATTATATTACAGATAATATTGTCAACTTATATATAATTCAAATACTTAACATGTTTATCTGTCAGTTCAAAAAAATTAATTAAATATATGCTGTATTTTTAGTCATCATAAAACAAAACATATTCATATTTAAAAACAATTAATTTTTCATTTAGAAATTTTAAAAACATATCATCATCACATAACTAAGAAATATTAATTAAATTATGTTTCAAACCTTCAATATATAATACTTTAGATATAATAATAGATTTATAAATACTAAATTCTACAAAACCTTTTACCTTACCTTTTAATTTGTCACCGAAAGCTACATTACCTCCTTTACATCTATATAATGATATAAAGTTTGATGAATATCTTATCATATTATTGGGAAACCGCTACCCATATAATAAGTATCCTTTTTGATATTACCAAGGCATATTTCTTACAAAAACATATTTAAGAAATTTTTGGTATCCATGCAAATTTAGGCCCAATAATGTTAGAAAATTATTTTCTAAGAACAAAAATACACATTAAACATGTATTACTAGGTAATATTGAAGATAAAAATTTATAAATAAAGGATTTTATGTGTTCTAAATATTTTGGAAATCTTAAATAGAATTCACTTGAATAACTACCAAACATTATACTTCTAAAACATATAACCGTAGAATAACATCCTTTATAAATTTTTACAAAGGAAAATTTATAATTTTTTTAAAATTATTGATCATATAAAAGTATGGTTTTTTTTATATTTATTTTTTTCCATTATAAACATTTTATCATAGTTTTATCTATATTGAATAAAAGTAGACATATTTTTCTTCAAACTATCAATTTTCTTTTCTGAACATGTCATTCTCCTTTAATTTCATTTAAAATTTCCTTTCTTATTCTTCTTCGTTGTTTTTAGAAACAAAATACTTGTACTTATCATTTTATCCATAAGTTATTTTTTATCTTGATAAATAATCATATTTTTTTAAAAATTGTTTGTATTATTTTCTTTAAGTTCCTTGTATATATTAATTTTTTTAATAACATCATTTTTAATCTTTTAATACAACCAAATAACTCATACGTAGTGGGTTTTTTAGAATCAGAATCATTAGATTCATAATCAAAATTAATAACCTGATTTATTGAAGCCATGATAAAAAATTTGACTGATTATATTTTTTATTCTAGATTAATCTAACGGATTTGAATCCTATGTTTAACTATAAAAACTAAAAAATATATTTATAGTTTATTTTTTATCCTCTTGTTATTTTATTTTAGATATATGAATTTGGGTTTAATATGTAATTTTATTCTTCATTCATATAAAATTACTTCTGGAGCATTATTTGAAACAAAATTACCTTTCCTGTTTCATTTTTGATCATCTTAAAGATAATCCCACCTATTAATTCTTAAATATAATTTCTTTATTTTTTATAATCCTTTTTTACATGAGAAACTTTATCAGTTTAATTTCCCTATAACTTAAAATCAGATGAGTAAGTATTACCATTAATATTTCATTAAAAGAAACATATTTTCTCTTTGTAGATTCATCTTCGTCAATGTTTTTCAATTCCAATTCATATTTCAATAATGAAATAATAATCTCATTAAAAGTATTTTCTTTGAATTTTTTTTACTTTCATCAATATAATTTTTTAATAATTTAATTTCATAGGTAAAGATATAACCACTCTTTCAAAAAGACAATATTATCCAATGCCTCTCTTAAAGATTTCATTCCATTTACAATACTAGTGAAATGATGAAATATTTAGTTAATAGTTTCTTTATCAACGATTTTAAAATCTTTAACATACTATTTTTTTTTATAGTCAACTTATCAAATCCATAATGAGTAGTTTGAAGAATTATCTATATATCATGAGTAATTATACAAGAATAAATACGACTAAAAATACTTTGTATTATATAATAATATATAATATTTATGATTTTATAGTCAAACACATATTTTATAGCTTCAACACCAGTAAGAGAATACAGATTTGTTTATAGAAGTTTTAGGGTTTTATTATTGTATTCTAATGATTAATACATAACTATTTAATATAAGCCTTCATATGAGATTTCAAATATCGATAATCATTTTCATCAAAGAAAGGTGGTCTTTAAGGAATATAACCATCATTAGAACATAATCCTTCCCTCTAGAAATATCTTTTCCCTTAGATATAACAATATTATATAGTGGTTAGAAACCAAATATATATATATATATATCATAGTGTAATATATCCTTTAAGGGTTAATATTTGATACTATGTTTTCCCAATATAGTAAGATAAATGAATGATCAAGAGCGGGGTGGTGAATTGACCAATTTGTAAAATTTCAAATATTATATTGGAGTTAGAATAATTTTGTAGTGAAAATTAAAAGAATATGTACACAAGAATTTTATAGTAGTTTAGATTAAAGTGATCCTATGTCTACTCTTCACACTCTAAACATGAGATCATATCACCGACTATAAAGTGACCTGAATTTTTAAGGGGAGTCAAAACCTGTTAAAACTATTTGAACTTGGAGTCAAAACCCAAATATCCCTATATTTTTCACTCTGAAGATATAACCCAAAGACCTACCTTTTTTTACCAATAGGCTCAAACCAAATATTCCTATCTTTTTCTACATCGAGGTATAACCCAATGTATTTTTAATGGGTAGTATAACTAAATATTCCAACTTTTGAATACAAAAGCCAAAACTGACTCTAACACACAAATACAATATATGGGATGAATATAACACTATAAAAAATTCTATATAGTGAATTTTTATTATTGATTAAATGGAATATTTGATCTCCCTAGTTGTGTAGAATTTCAGGATTGATCATATCCAAAAATAATCATATAGTATCAATGGTAAGTTCATATGTATTTTACTCAACAGTTAACCCAATTTCTCTTAAAACTTTGCATTATTTCTATGAAACTATATTTATAGAATTTATTCATGCATAAAAACTTTAAAAATTTATATTATCATTCATATGAATTACAATTTCTCTTTTAACAAACAACACCTACAATTTTCTCTCTCAATGATAATGAACTACATCATTGTTGGAAGTAAATTTGATAATATGTAAAACTAAAATTACCGTATCAATAAATTCTTATAATATTAAATGAATAAAAATTCAATCACAACAATAAATAATTTATTTAAATATGCGACTTAATCAATTTTAATTATCCTTGAATAATTTTTATATTTCCAAGACAATCATTCTTAACAGCTTTCCAAAAATACAAAGTAAATTTGAATTTTGAATTCACTACTATAAATATTCAACATAAATATTTATACATGATTCATTATTTATGGTATTCATTTAATTAAGCATAAAATAATTAAAATTTAATTCTCATATAATCAAAATAATTAACAAGTAATTATGGAACAAATATATTAATGGAAACAAGTAATATAAATATATCACGGATTGAATACAAAGAAATATGAAAACAGATCAAGTCTTGAGTTTCTGAAAAATAAAATGTTTAAGATATAATAAGTGAATATGAATAATTATTCCTAATATATTAGGGGTATTTATATGGGTTTAAACATATGCATTATTAAACATGTGTATGTTTCAATTAATCTAGTACGTGTCATTTGGATATATATTTGAGTCATTCTAACATGATTATGAATCATTCGACTTGCATATGAGTAATTATTTAACCTGTATAGAAGTATTCATATAACTCATTTCATACTTATCTAGATTTAATCCTCTTTATTAGTTAATTCATTCTATGTATGAGTGATTCATTTTTTCATATGATTCATATCGATTCTATGTATGATTTATTTTATAGTTATAAAATTTTCAACATAAAAGATATTCATATGATTCATTTATAAAACCAAAAGGATAAATTCTCAAAAACAAAACGATTAATTCCTAACTTTATAAGGTTGATTTCTAACATAAGAAAAATGTTTTATTTTTGAAAAATTCACTCTGTAGTAATGATTATGTAATTTCTTAAACATCATTCCTAAAAATTGTAAGGATGATTCCACCATAAGGATGAATCCATTATTGGGTAAGGATTATTCAACACTTTTAAAAATTTATTCCCTATAAGAGTCATTCCGTAACTCACATTTATGTGAATTTTACTATGAAATATGTTCACTAAAAATAAGAAAAATACAAAAATTAAAAAGTAAAAAATTAATGGAATAATTAATCAATTAATAAACAATAAACAAAATTATCATTAATTCAAAATCATTATTTTCTTGTATAAGTAGTTAAAGCCTAAAATATGGAAAAATCCTTTTCTTATTTTCAAAACTCATATTAGATAGAATAAAATGATGTTTTTAATTATCAAAACAATAAAAAAATTATTGGAAAGGATCCACCCAATAGAAAAAATTTGGAAAATGAAATTTTTTAGAACTATGATTTGTTTTATGAAGAACAATCATTAATAAAGAAGTTTTCCAAAACCATGACAATTTACTAATAAAAATATGTTTACTTTAAGAAACTAAATCATGGTTTGATAAAAATAAGGTTTTATTTATAAAATTTAAAAAAATATATCATGGTTTATGAAAAATGGTTCTAGAAAAGTATTTTTCAAATAAATTATTATAATACAATAATTTTATGGGTGTGGTTTTGAATAAAACAATCATAGTTAGTATTAAACTGATATTTATTTAAGAAAACCATGATATATATGATTATAACCATATCATGGTTTTAAATGTATGACTTTTTAAGGTTCTACCCAAAATGAATTAATTAAAGGAAAAGAACATGTTTCCCTATGGAAGGATTTGTCCCGTGGGGATAACTGAATCATGGTTTACATAAAATGGTCTTGTTTTATATTTTTTAAAGACAAAAATATTTTTCTTAAAAATTCTCAAAAACCTTTATCAGTGAGGGACTGGAGAGAAAGCACCAGATCTAAGAGGGTCTAAATTGTACCAAAAATGTTTTAGTAGATATGACATATGTTTAAAGAATGAAATTTACATGGTGTAATTATAAATAATTTATAAATTAAATTAATGATTAATATAAAAGAGTATATTAATTTATGAAATATTTATAAATGAAAATATGAAATTTTCATATTAATGGCCTTATTTTGTTATTTTATTTAAACCATTCTAATTTTTTTTGATAGATTTGATCAAAGTTTAAATAAAATAAAAAATGAGATATATTGTAAAATTTTATGATTAGAAAAGTTTTCATAAATTTTATATATTTTGATAAGAATTATTTTATATTAAAAAATATATGATTTGATAATATAAAGGAGATTATATAGAATTAAATGTGAAATGTTCATTTTTATTTATTTACAAGATCTCTATAAAAGAATATTTTAATTATAAAATATATATAATTACTTTACTGAAAATATGTTTACAAATATTTATCTCAAATCTAAATTAATAATAATTTTTAATTTATTTAGTTTATCTCCATTACAACCAAGAGGTTGTGTTTTTGAATTTTTTACAATAAGAATTGTAGTTTCTGAATTCATAAAAATGGCATACATTGATTTGGAGTTTTTGGAATATATTGTTCTAGAGTTAGACTTTTTCTAGAAGATGAGTAGTTGGATGTTTGGAATTTGTTAAATAAGTGGAAGTCTAGATGTTATATGTTTTGGAAGTTATATTTTAAGAGGATCTAAAGATGTTATAAAAGTCAACTAGAAGTATAAAAGTTGTTTTTGAAATGAAATTCCATAAGTTATTTTGGAAGAGTATATTGAATATTTTTGGAGAATGTTGATATGGTTTGAGGATAGTTGAAAAAAATTAAAATTAATTTTGGTTTGAAGATTTAAAATTTTAATATTTCAGAAAAATGGTAAAGCCCCATATATAAAGCTAATCAGGATAATAGTAATGGTAATCAAAATTCATAGTTACAAGAACATAGAAAATCCATATATATAAAATTAAGAAGGAAAATATGTAAAGGTAACTAGGATGATAAATAAAGGTTACATAAAAAAATTTAATGAGTTCTTAATACATAAAGGTAACTAGAAAAATATATAAAAGTAACCAAGCTGATACATAAAGTTCACTATGGCGATACATAAAGTTTACCATGGAAATGATCTGTTATATAAAGGCAATCAATCTGATACATAAGGGATGTTTAGATAAAAAATGGAAAAGTGTTTAACTACACTAGAATACATAATAATGACTAGGCTATGGAAACTGATGCATAAGAGTACTTAGGGGAGAATATATAAGAGTCTTATATTTTTGAATTTGAAAAACTATTAGGCCACAAATTATGATATATATTATCAATTGTATAATATTATTGATAATGAATTTTATCATGATTGTTATCACACCGTGGGAATAATTTTTACATTGTGAAGAGGCATAAATGGATTTCAAAGGATTTACTTAGTTGTTGATTCGCATGACTTGAGGGAGTATTTCACACCATAATAAATTTTGAGGATTGAGATGATACCGAGGATAATGCCATGATATTTAGAGGATTTAGATATAATAATCCATGATGATTTCATGGATCTAGTTTTCGACTAAGAATCACTCCATGACTAGGTTGAGGAAGTAAAATTTGATTCCCTAGTAAGTTTCATCACTCCACGAATAGAATATTTCTAGAATATATAGAATATTGGGTTAAAGTTTAAAATGAGGAGTAGGTTTGATATTTTAAGAATATTTAATTAGATTAATTGACACATGATGACCACATTATAAAGTGTTGTACACTTGGTATGATGATGGAATATTAGAGGAAGAAGTTTTGATCTCAATAATCAGATCAAATATTGGATGTATAAGAAGCTTTATAAAACTACTTGTAGTAGTTATAGAAAAAAAGAGCCTAAAAATATTAACATATTTATTACAAATGAAGAATTAGAGTCATGTTTTTAATTTATAAATATGATTATTGTATAGGATAAAGAAATTAATTAAGAGTTATAATGATAATTCTGACTATTGAATAAGGGGTGAAATAAGGTTATCCTAGTAGGGATTAATATTCATCTGAAAGTGGAAGTTTCTACTACTATGTTTTATTTTAAAGATATAGAATAAAATATCACATTAAGTATTTTATGTCATCTATAATTAAAGAAGTATACAATATCATAGTGGAGCCTAACATAGCTTATTTTAATAAATAAGGATGCTGAGTGTTTTAGAAACCAATGATAATCCAAAAGATAGCTTCATGTCTATAAATAATTAAAGAAACAATCCCATATATAAACTGACCAATCCTTCACCGAAGTAGTTCTTAGAGGATAATAATAGGGAGTGACCCTTGGTTTGATAGTAATCATTTCTAGAATATTATAATAGTAGTTCACCTTGGAATAAAGTGATCGTAAACTAAAAACTTACATATACTGAAGTGACTATAATGGATTTTGGTCCATCTAGACATCGCTGTGTGCATGATCCTTGGATTATAACTTAGTGGTGAACCAAGTAAAATAATTTTGGGTTCTTATGCATTATTTTATGTTTTCATATTTATTATTTTATTTTATCGATAATGGGAAAAAGAGATATTGAATATGCTCCATCCAAGTGGTAGAAAATACAAAAGGTTCTAACTTAGTGTTCAATCTTAAAATTTATTTTTGGATTTTTGTGCACATGGATTCAAAGATAAAGCCTTCATATTTCAATGTTACAAAGTTTTTATGGATGAAAAAAGGAAATTTAGTGGTTTCTATATTCTTATGGGGAGTAAATTATGGAATATGTCTAATGAGATACGGTTTTGAGAAAGCATAATGATTGATTTCATGATGTAGAGACACAAGATATTCAAAACAAAGGTATCTCAAGTGTGGTATTCTAGAAAAAATATTCATTTTTATAGGGATTTTGTTAAATGGAAATTATTATAAAATATATATGGAAAATAAATGGAATAAAATAATATTATAGGGCCTACCTCAAGAGATGATTATATGTTATAATTAGAAACTAACAAACAAATTAGGTGAAGACTTCCATGTGTTAGAGGTAAAGAAGAAGAGGAATTAGAAGAATACTGTTGAGAAGATGAACATAATTATTGAGGTAAGTGAATGTGATATCAATGTTAAATAATTTTTTAACACGGTTTTATAATAATCATACAAATTTTAATATTAATATTCTCCCATGATGAATGATTTGGATGGTGATTAAATTGAAGAAGTTTCTATGGCATCTAGTAGTTGATCTAAAACATTTTCTTATAGTGAATATGATAAGACCCAATCCCTAGATTAAATGGTGCATTAACTAGAGATTATAAATATATTAAATTATGTATCCATTGTATATTTAGATTTTTAGAATATAATAGTGAATAAAGAGTAGGTATAATTTATTATATACATTATGAAAATTGGTGAAAAGATGAAGGGTAAAAGAAATAAACCTGATGAAATTTCATATGAAGAAATAAATAAAATTACCATGGAGAAGCAGATGAAATAAATACTTATCCTTATTATGAAAAATCATTAAGAGTGGATAAAATTGGGAAAAGAATACAGCTTAAGGTTAAAGAAGATGGCTTCCCAATTACAAGTTAAGGGAATGATGATCAATGATATTGAATTAAAGTTAATGTCCTTGAAAGGAAATGAAAAGGTAAGAACTCCCATCATGGAAGCACCAACAATAATAAGGAATGGAAGTACATATCTATAATCAAAAGATAAGTGGAATAGTCTTGAAAAATATGGAAGATATATCTCTTGGAAGAAAGTAGCTACAAAGTGATACTATTGTGGAAGAATGGGACACACCATGAGTGTGTGTATATAAGTCTAAGGTATTAAATGAGTAAGAATACATAATTAATAAACATCTCAATCATTAAGTGAATATAAAAGGTATCAATTTATCAGGAGATTATTTACTTATGATAACCATAGACATCTGATTATAAACTGTAGTAATAGAGGAGAAAAAAGTGTCTATATTCTTATGAAAAACATATAGAGATATTTTTGAAAAAGAAAATATATTGTGATGGAATTTTTTTTACTAATCTAGAGGAAAACAATGTAGAATAATAAAGGGTACATCAACAACTAATGATGGTATACTCAAAAAAACCTCTTGGAGATATTGGAAGTGAATTTATATAAAACATTAGGAAGATACTTGAACTATGAGAAAGGTGGATTAACATGTAGATAAATACTCAAAAAGGAAAAATAAATTTTAATTGATTCTAATTTACATTAAAAATGATAGACATGAATCACTCCTAAGTGGTTTTAAAAATATTACCATAATCAAAGGTGTAAGGACTGATGGAATATCCCTCCTATGGAAGAGAAATCATGATAAAGGATGCAATAATAAGGCATTGAAAAAATGAACATATACTAGTGGGATTACTCTCACAATAGAGGTAAATACATATCCAAAAAATGGGAAGGCCAAATAAATAAAATAGAATAAAATTTATGTAAGTGTTATTACCCAAATTAGAACCACTAAAAGGTATTGAAAGAATGTTTGAGGAAAAGGGTTGGTCCCCCATAAGTAAGCAAATTTATTTAATTAAAGATGGTCAGGAAGTATCCATCTCTGCATGTGTGTAAATATGTTATTTTTTTAATTTATATTTAAGGGGGATATACGATCCATGGTGTGTGATTATTTTAAAAAGAGATAAATTTCACAAGTGTGGTCATAGGTATTGTAGTTCTTAATTGGTAGCAAGCATAAAGAATATAAAATGGTATCAAGAACCCATATGACTTAATAAGTAGAGTCAATCAACCACTATGTATTTTTAAGATGAATTTAGAGTTGTATAAAATTATGAAGTTCAAGTGATGTGGAACCTGGTCTGGATTTTAAGTGATGTAAAAGTCTCATCTAAACTATCGAGTGGTGTAAAAAAAAATTCGGTGATCAAAAAATTGTATTAGGACATATATTATGTGGTACCATACCACTAAATAAGTGCAAGACAACTCAAAACGAATAAGAAACAACACCCATGGAAATCATTTTTATTTTTTATATACTAAAAATGTGTCATTATAAGATTTTTTTTGCAGTATACCAAAAGAAACTGGGAAGAAAGTTTCATAACCAAAAATTAGTTTCCTCATGTTGAAGATTATTCTCAATAGTGGGAGTCAATAACTGAAGGCATTCAAGGGGAGTTATTGATGATAATTTAAACTATGTTTATCCACATTTGGAAAAGTAGATTACCTATATAAAAAGGAAGGATCATGGATATAAAGTGGTATAACAAGTTCAAGATAAAAAAGTGGTGTTAGTTGGGTTAGAATGTAGTATGAATCACACACTTGGTAATTTGTTTTTAATTCATTAATATTCTCACATGAGTGTAGTTGAGATCATAATAATAAATTTTAAAGGAATTAAAAGCTCAAATTACATTTGTTTATAGAAGTAAGTGATTGAAATGAGAATATTTGATATTATTGACTTAAAAACTTGTTTCATACATTGAGTTACAAATCATAAGGACTCAATAATTTGTTAATGAATCATTTCGAAGAAGGAAATTCACTTACTATAAATCTTTGAGAAAAATATATCTAAAAATAAGAAGTGATTCAGAACATTAAAGGTAAACATATTTTTTTTTCAATAAGTGGTATTGAGATTTAAGTGAAAAATATGAAGTTACTCTATTGATAAATAGTACTAAAGGATTAGTAAACAAGTGGTTATGAGATATTAAAATTTTAAAGGTGGTAAATGGAGCAAAAAATTCAAGAGTTATGCCTAATTGTGTAGTGGTTAAACCAACCCAATGTTTGAAGGAAAATTTTAAATGGATGATAGGGATAAAAGATTTGGATATCATGTAGTGATATAAATTGAGTTGTGAATGAATTTTATGAAAATGGGGGAGGAAAAAATCTATAAATTTTGATTTCATAAGTTGAGGAGAATTAGTATGACATAACATGATTAGGTTAAAGATCATTGGAAATATAGAGAAAGTATTTTATAGGTAAAGGGGGAGTAGAGCTGAAAAATACCTATATGTAATTATATGAAATAGGGGGATATAATTAAATAAAAATATGGGTAATAAGACTTTAATTTTATTAAAAATTGTGGGAGTTATCTGAATGAACTATAATTTTATACATTGTTCTGAATTATTCAGAGATAACAAGAAGAGTATGATTTATGGAAGTATTGTAAAAAAAAATCCCAAGGGGGATAATATTGAACCCAAAAGGTTCTATGTTTGATTTGATGAATGTAACACCCCAAAACTTATTATGTTATGAACATTTCTAATTTTTTTCCAAACCTCATATGTTTTTTCATTTATAAACATTAAGGTATTGGAATTGGACCTAAGAGTTATTTCTAGTAGTTAGCCTAGGTTTGGGTTATAATTTTCTACTATTGTATAATAGTTTTACTATAGATATACCATCATGCTATTATGGTTAAAGGTTCCATTGTGATGTGTGACTAAGTGAAGTTAATATTCTCATAAGTTTAAAGGAGCCGCATTGTGGATAATGGAATCATGATTTGGTAATCTTGTGGTGATCAAATTGATTAGGGATGGACGAGGACTGCACCTTGGATAAGGGTTTTATAGTGTGTCCATCGTTGCATAAGAGTAAAATACTTTAATGTAAAGGTCAATTATAAGGGGATTGATAACTACTCCATTTTAGGGGGATTCATTCTACAGTTATTATTCTTATATATTGAATCCCTATATTTCCTTTGAAAATTTCCATGTGGGTAAGTATAATCACACCATGATGAAGGGAATAATAGTGTAACCATGATTTTTACATATTGAGTCATGAATTCTAGAGACCCTTATATTTGAGGTCCACACCATGATAGAGGCCACCATTCCAGGATAATTACTCATATGTATTGGTTTTGGTGACCCATATGTGTAGAATTTACTAGATTTTGTAAGTGTGATGATCTTGGGTGCAATTAATCCTATATATAATGCCTAACTGTTTGGAATTTGTAAAATATCTCAAGAAAATGTGTCAATTCCATGACCTGAGGATATCATTTTATGAGGATGTCCCGAGGGATAGTGTTATGCCAAGAGGGTGGGGGCTATGTCGTGTAGGTATGGTCATGGGAATTTCGATTTGACCTAGAATATGATTGTGGTACAATGACCATTTGGGGTCATGCCATTAAGATTTATTGTAGTTGGAAGGTCCTGCTGAGGCAAATAGGGCCATGCCTATATGGTCTAGAGCACTATATTTTTATGTTTTTCCTTGGAGAGGTGCATTACACTATGGCCATATAGGACATTCCATGAGGAGGTCCCTGAAGGTCCTTCACACCTTGACTAGTGTGGTCACATCATAACACATGAACTAGATTATTTTTTGAATAAGAAATTAAATAAGTTATTTTAATATTATTTATAATAAATGAGGGTTCCTCATTTACTACAACTATGTACTTCTCCCTTCACACTCCTTCTCGACCCTACCCTTCCGAAGTGGATTTATTTGTTTTTCATTTGATTTGAGTCCCATCTATTTTAGGTGATATGTAGAGGTAAGTTTATCCCTATAATTATATTACTTCTTGTATTATCTATAAGTTCAATGGTTTTATCCTAGTTATGGCCATTGATGCCATATTTTAGGGTTTTTTATAATACCTGCTTCTTCTCAGTTGGGCTCAGATTTACCGAAATTATACAGTGAGTATCATACTTTAAGCATAATTTAGGTGGTAACTAAGATATACATAGAGTATTAATTTATTCCTATATTAATATGATATGAAACCATGTAGAATTAATATATATTAGACATAAAAATTAAATAAATGATTTATATTTCTAATATAGGTAGAATACCAATTCTTCTAACTATGAGTAGTCTACTGATTCATGTAAAGCCTATATTTTTGGTTTTTAAGCGAGGTGTGAAATGATTTGGAGAATAATGGGAATTTAGAAGGTAACCTTAGTGATACCATAAATTAAATTGTTATTTTTTTGAAAATAAAACTAAAGTGTTAACATTGTAAAGATTTAGTGACATGGAATGATAAAAAATTAGGAAAAGAATATGATGTGGGAAATGATTGAACCAAGTCAGGTAAAGGTTATGAGGTGGGATGTAACACCCAAGTGAATGGTAAAATGATAAAGGTTCTAGGTTTGAATGTGTCCCTCAGGTAAATGATAAATGATACTAGTTCTTGGGTAAGATGTGGTCTTTCTAGGTGAATGATAAATGGTAATGGTTTCAAGGTGGGATGTTCCCCTGAGTAAATGATGAAATTATAAAGGTTTCAAAGTGGGATGTGACCCCCTTGGGTCAATTATAAATAAAAAAGGTTATAGGGTGGGATGTATACCCTTGGGTGAATGATAAAATGGTAAAGGTTCTAGGGTGGGATGCAACCCCTAGGTAAATAATGAAATGTTAAATATATAGGGGTGGGATACACCCTAAGGTTAATGATAAAATGAAAAAGGTTATAGGGTAGGATATGGATCTACATGGGTGTTATGATAAAATGTTTAGGGTAGGATGTGGTTCCCCCTAGGTGCTATTATAACATGTTCAGAGACATCTGAAATTGGTTGAAGTAGGTATAGTCAATCCTAGGTGTCACTATAGTGCCCGAGGGTCAATTGTGGTTTATTTTTTTGTATTTAGTTATTAATTATGAAACATTAGAAAGAAATTTATTCATACTATATATATATATATATTTTATGACATATTTAGTGGTCTCAATTAAGTTTTACTCACACCTAGCCTGGGATTCCAGGGATACCTGAGAAGACTTCATGGTTATAGCTCTGGATAAGGGTAAATCCCTAGGATTTATAGTTGATCTAGAAGTTAGAATAGATAATGAGAGATGGGACTGAGCCAAGACTCATGATTTTTTTTTAATTTATCCCATTTTTTGGTATGATTATTTTTTGGACCTTTTTATATATAATCCACCATGGGGGATCCTAATTTTGTATTTATATCTTGTATGAATTGTAAAAAATTTATTTTTTACATGGATATGTTATTTACCTTGTGGCACTTAGATATGAGGATTGTTTCTTATAAATATTTATATGGTTATTGTTGTTTATATTTATACTATATTTATGGTATTTTATCTTGGGTTATTGTCTCACTATGATTAAGATTATACCCTTAATATTAGTCAGAATCCTATGGTGTATGTGGATGCACACTTGGGGTCATGTAATGAAATACTCTAATTACTACATAGTGAGTCTGGTCGAGACTATAAAAAGTGGTATAAGATAATTTCTTCTTTTCATTTTTATTACTATTTAGGAAAGGTAGTCATAAGATAGGATATTTTTGGATCTTGATATATATCTTATTATTGGGTATAGCTAACCCATATATGGGGGGAATGTCATTGTAGATGTGTTGATTAGGAAGAATCTGGGACACGTGGTACATGAGTCATGTAGTGAGTGGTAGATGTTGAATTTTTTTGTTAAGATGAATCTATATTTCCAAGAGTAATATGTCCGAAAAAACCTTACATCCTTTACGACCACATATCTACTCCTTAGGAGGGTGAAAGAGACTCTTCTATCAACTTCATACTATTTGGTGATGAAGGGTATTAGATATAGAATAGAGCCACTACCTAATTAGACTCTCAATGTAGATGAGATCCTTTATATATAAGGTCATGTTTTAGTCCCTATGAGCATGTTTTAGGAACTAATAGGGGACTCACATTCCTCAAGTTGGGTTGTTTACCCAATAAATTACAAGATATACCTATATATTCATATAAATTATTGGTGGTTTGATATGAAGAAGGATATAGTGGGTTTCATCATAGGATGATACATCTATCCGAAGGTGATAGTAAAACACTATAAAACCATCAGTCACCTTCAGTAACAACCCATTCCTGAGTGGAAGTCGGATAATGTGACTATAGACTTCCAGATGGGGTTACCAAACACATCCTGAGGTAGTGATTTTATTTTGGTCATTATAGATTGGTTGAATAAGGTCAAACATTTCCTACTAATAAATGATATGTTTTTAGTGGATGAGATATGTAAGATTTATGTATGATAGATAATATTACTTTATGGAATACCTTATATAATCATCACATACTGATATGCCTATTTTACATCATGTTTCTGATGAGGGTTACAAAAAGTGATTTACTCATAAGTGCACATGAGTAATTCTTATCATCCTTAGAAATTTGGGTAGTCTATGCATACAATTCATATATTAGAGAACACGATACAATCACGTGTCTTTGATTTTGGGTTTTCATGGGAGAACCAATTAGCTCTTGAGGTTTTTCCTATAACAACAACTACCCATCATTGATTCAGATGGTGCCTTTTGAGGATTTATTTGATTTTCCATGTTGGTTACCACTATTTTGGATGAAAGCTAGGGAGTTGGTGATTTTTTTTGATGCTTTCTACCTCGATGGTGCCCCATTTGTCAGTCTAGTGGTGATGTGATTGATTTTTACCCTGGATTCCTACTTTATAAAGGTGGGAAACTTCCATCTCTTTAATCGTATGCATCATCTCCATGATCAAAATATGATGATTGGAAGTTAGTTCCTCTTTAAATTGATTTATTCTTGGAGCTCATTAACTAGTCCAAGTCTCCCTCATAGATTAAATTCATTTTAATTAAACTCATTCTCAGTGCCATCTCAAGGTCGACACCGGTTAATTACACTACTTTTATCTAAATAGGGAAACAATATTTGGTCAGAGTAGATAGTAATGTTGAGAATGTGTGGTCATTTGTGGATTTTGGGTTTCTTGAGAACCTATAGATTATTCCCCTTTTGAATTTATAGGCATCTCATATTAGGAATGTTAGGCATGAAAACTAAGGAATCCTATGTCAACCAAAAGGTATTTTATTCCATGTGTGTAAGTATTATGAGGATTTTTACCTCAATCATCCCATTTTTATTATATGGGGTAGATATTCAGAATCAGTTCCCAAGTTTAATTATATAATGAGGAAATATGAGTCTCAGGTTTAAATTCTTATGGGGATAAGTGGGTTACAAGTTTAATGTCATGTGAGGATAGTTGAGTTATAGTTTTAATTTCATTTGGGGATAGGTTGGTTGTAGCTTTAACATATTGTGGGGAACTTTTGGTTGGTTATGTGTTTCCCCAAGTAGGAAGATTTCACACTTGGGATTTGGTTAAGTGTGTCCCATAGGGAGAAGATTTCACAGTTGTGATTTGGTAAGGTGTGCCCCTAGGGAGGGATATTTCACACTTGGGATTGGTGGTGATGTTAGGGGTATCAGGATTGAACCTTAGGGAGGTGATGCAGATGTGTTGGTATGTCATCATTGAACCTTAGGGAGTTTTCCTACTTACCCTGTTAAAAATAGGGATAAAAACCCACATAGTTTGATGCCATAGTTTAAGGTCTTGTGAAAGGATCGGTCTATGTAGTTTAACATCATATGTTAAGTATTCTCATGTCTCAAAAGGAGAATCAATGAGGGATAGTGTTGGGATTATTCATATGGGATTACTAGACTAGGAGTCCATGTGGGTGAGGGGATCGAGACTGAAGTAGATGTTTATGGGTGTGTCATCCTATGATGAATATACCTGGAGAATCCCATTCTCATCACATGGGTTAATGATATATTTTAACATCATGTACCCAGGATGTTGTCATATAGTTTAACATCATACGACTAGGATGTGTAACTAGGTAGTTTTATTTCCTACAACTTGGGCATAGATGGGGCTTATGCCCGAGGTGTCCATTTCCAAGTGGGATAAGAAGATTCAGAAAAATACCTCTCTACCATGAATGGTTTACATTTTCCATTAATGATGCCACTTTTAGGGGTTAAATTTCCAAAATTCATGCTTCTCTGGGCGGGGTATGGTGTAAACACTACCATGGAGGAGTGATGATCAGGAGTCCCGATGTTAGGATGCCTATTCTTAGGAGAAAGAGGAATTAGGGTTACTATGCTTAGGATCGAAGGGTAAGGTAATGGTCCAGGATACATTTGAAGCATAGGGGGTGTTGGGTCAGGGAGTGGAAGGTTGTCACAAAATACTTTGTTATATTTCATGAAAATGGGGTCATGCGATCCGTGGTCTCTAGTACAAGTCCATCACCATGATTCGGGAGGCATAGGTGCATGAAACTTATAGGTTACATGAAATATGGGGTTGTGAAAAAGAGGATTATCTTACGTTCACCCAAATAGCATTAATATTTGACGTGTGAGGAAGTATCAACCATAGGCCAATACACATTGGGGACCATGGAAGGTTGGTCACACAATTTCTCTATATTTGCGGGTCCATGGAATTTTGGTGTGACCCAATGTCATGGAAGATAGGTTTGCATGACTGAGTGAAACACTTCATCTTATGGATATTGGTTAGTTTCAGGTTTAATTTCTTGTGAGGACTGGTGGGTCATAAGTTTAATATATTTTGAGGATATGTTGGTTTGTTAAGTTTGTCCCTAGGGGAGAAGATTTCAATTTTGGGATTTGGTTAAGTGTGTCCCTAGGGGATATATTTTACACTTTTTATTTTATTATGTGTGTACCCCAGGGAGAAGATTTCATACTTGGTATTTGGTTAAGTGTGTTCCCAGGGGTGGGGGAGGGATATTTCACACTTATTATTGGTGGTGATATCGAGGGTACTGAGATTGAACCTTTGGGATATAACCTGGATGTGTTTTTATGTAAGGATTAAATCTCATGGAGATGTCCTATGTACCCTATTAATAAATAGGGATCAAAACAAATTTAGTTTGATTTTATAGTTTATGGTCATGTGATAAGACTAGTCCGTTTTGTTTAACATCATGAATAAAGGACGCTCGTGTCATGGAAGGAGAATCAATGAGGGATGGTGGAAGGCTTATGCATATGGGATTCACATAGTATGAGTTCATGGGGGAGAGTGGATTAGGCCCAAAGTAGATGTCCATGGGGGTGTCATCCCATGATGATTATGCATGGGGAATCCCGTGCTCATCACATGGGGTAAGGATATGGTTTAACATCATGTGTTAAGGATGTTGTTGTGAAATTTTATGTAGTATGACTAGGATTTGGAGCTAGGTACTTCAAAGTCATGCAACTCAAACATGGCTGGGGCTTATGCCTAGGGATTCTATTTTCATGTGGGAGAGAAAGATCCAGTAAACTGACTCTCTTCTAGAACTACCAAAAAACTGGGTCTGTAGTGGCACCCTTTAACAGTGATAAAAAAAGCACTGATAAAGGGGGTTTCCTTTATCAGCACTAAAAAAATTGCTGATAAAGGGAACTTTTAACAGTGCTAAAAAACACTATTAAAAGTGACCCTTTATCAGTGCATTTTTTAGCACTGTTAAAGGCACCCCCTTTATCAGCGCTTTTTTTAGTAGCGCTGATAATGGCGGGGCTTTATCAAAACTTTTTCCTAGCACTTAAAACGTGTATATTAAAAAAATTATATTTCCTAAAAAATAATATATTGATATACAAGTATATTTATATTGATATAAATATAATATATAAATTTTTTAAATATGTTTTAGATAAGTATAAATACACATTTCCACATAATATGTAAGATATGTAGTGAAAATGGCCTATAAAATATCTTAAAAAATTATCAATTAATAATTTACTAATTATAATTGACTAATAATCATTTAATAACAATTTTAAGACTCAAAAAATCAAAAAAAAATCATAAAAGATCTAAAATAAGTTGAAAATGTAACTCAAACTTTAAACGACCATAACTTTTGATTCGGGTGTCCGTTTGAGCTCTATAACATATCAAATCGAATCTTGAGACGAGATCTACATATTATGATACAAGGTAAACTTCTGTAACATTTTTTGAGGCCAGAAAAGGCCTAGAAGGCCTCCAAAACTGAGTTCTTAGTTCGGATACCCAATTTGTTTAACATTCAATGAAATTTCATCCTCATTTCAGGGGGTATTTTTGACCTTTTCCCCTGGGCACTGAATTTATTTCAAGGGGTTATATTTATATTGATATTATGGATTTGAAATTTTATTGTTTTTTCACAATGTAATGTTACTTATAATCAATTATATAAAAATATATAAATGTTTTTTTATATATTCACCCATAAAAATTTAATTTTATAATTAAATAATTATTCATATTTACATATAAAGTATATTTCTCAATATATAAGGATTATCTAAATAAAAAACTAATATAAATTTTATTTAAAATAAAAAATATTACTATTTATATACCCATATGATGTGTGTGTGTGTGTGTATTTCTGTGCGTCTGTATTGACAAACTGATATATATTATCTATATATTCTAAACATATGTATATACCTATTAATATATAAATTTGTAAATATATATAAATATATATAATTATACTTACAAATACACATATAATATATATATGTGTGTGTGTTGTATATATGTATTTATTTATTTATAAAAATACACAAAAAGAATATTTTTTAAATGTATTTAAAATATATCTTATAAATATATATTAATATACGAATAAAGATATTAATATATAAACATAACTATATATAGATATATTAATATACATATATATATATATTAATATACGAATATATATATATATATATATATATATTATATATATATAGATATATATATTAATATAACTATATATATATTAATATAAATAAATAAATATATTTATTAATAAAAATATATATGTTAATATATATATATATATATTAAAATATGAGTAAATATAACAAAAACTATATATAAACAAATAGATATATTAATAAATGAAGAGAAAATCAATATGGTGAAGTGGTATAGGCTTAGGCGCATAGGCAACAGGTCCGGAGTTCGAATCCTAAGGGAAGCAGGTCACGTGCATGGGTGGGGAATAAGTCCTAGCAGGGATAAAGGGGTTGGGGGCGCTTTTAAAGGCTAGGAGGGTGGCAGGTTCATGTGGGATGCAGTGGGAGGTGGGGCACTATTGAAGGGGCTTCGAGCGCAGTCAAAGCCCCTCCTAGAATTGTAGAAATATTTTTTTCATTTTTATTAATGTTTTTTTAAACTTTTATTTGTTCTTTTAAAAAAGTGTTGGAAAAAGGGGTATTTTATCAGTGCTAAAAAAGCACTGATAAAGGACCCTTTTATCAGCATGTTTTTTAGCACTGATAAAAGTCCCCTTTTATAAGCCCTTTGTTTTAGCACTGATAAGAGGGGCCTATATCAGTGCTTTTCTGATTGCTGATAAAAGGGACCCCCCATTTATCTTTACCTCAATTAATAATGTTTTTCTAGCACTGATAATGGCTATATTTGCAGTAGTGTAGGAATGGTTGGAATTTTCCTGTGATGATACCACCTTTGGGGATTATGTTTCCACTTATAATCAACATTTGAGTGGGTCATATTGTAAACACTACTGTAGAGGAGTAGAAATCAGGGGTCCCAATGTTATGGTGCCTATGATTAAGAGAAATAGAAATTAGGGTACCTTTGCTTAGGATCCAAGGGTAAGGTAATGGTCAAGGATTCACTTGAAGCATAGGGGAAATTGGATTAGGGACCTCACGATTGTGCCTGAAACTTTATTATGTTGTGTGAAAATGGGGTTGTGTAAGCTATATTCTCTAGAAAAAGTCTAGTGTATTTATTAAGGAGGCATTTTTGTGTAATAATTCTGGGTTATATGAAATATGTGATTTCATAAAGGATGGTTATCTTAAATTTACCCAACTATCCTTAAAAGGTGTTTCATGAGGAACTCTCAACCATAGACCAAGACACATTGGAGGCCATGTGAAGTCGGTCTCACATGTTCTCTACCTTTTTGGGTCCATAGAATTTTTGTGTTTCACAATTTTGTGGAAGTGGGGTTTTCATGAGAAAGAGTGATGTTTCATCATCCAGAGATCAGTTGATCATATGTTTAATGTATTGCGATGATAGGTAGGTTATAGGTTTAACATATTGTGGAGAAAGTTTGATTGGTTAAGTGTGTCCCCATGGGGAAGATTTCCCACTTGGGATTTTGCTAAGTGTGTCCCCATGGGGGGATATTTCATACTTGGGATTTGGTTAAGTGTGTCCACATGGGGGAAGATTTCACACTTGGGATTTGGTTAAGTGTTTCCCCAGGGGAATATTTCACAATAAGGATTGGTGGTGATATTGGGGGTGCTGGGATTGAAACCCAGGGAGGTACCCCATCTGTGTTGATATGTCAAGATTGAAACTCATGGAGGTGTCCTATGTACCTTATTAAGATACAGGGATCAAAACCCACATAGTTCAATACTTCAGTTTAAGGTCATGTGATAGGTTTTCTCTATGTCGTTTAACATCATGTGGCAACAATTCTCGTGTTGTGAAAGGAGTGACAATGAGGGATGGTGTGAGGCTTATTAATATGGATTGTCCAAAGTTGGATTTCATGGGGTTGAGGGGATCAAACATAGAGTATATTACCATGGGGGTGTCATCCAATGATGATTATACATGGGGATTTCCATGCTCATCACACGGGGAAAGATACAATTTAATGTCATGTGCTAAGTATGTTGTCATGCAGTTTAACATGAAATTAATATGATGTTAAGGTAGGTATTTTTACATCATGTAACTCAAATGTGGCTTGAAATTATTCCTAGGGAGGCCATTTACGAGTGGGAGAACAAGATATGGTAAAATTCCTCTCTAATAAAAATGGTTGGCATTTTATCGTGATGATGACACCATTAGGGATTTTGTGTCCACTAATCATGAACTTTTGGATGGGGTATAGTGTAAACACTAACATAGAGGATTAGAAATCTGGGTTTCAGATGTTTGGGTGCCTATTATTTAGATCCAAATTCATTAGGGTACCAATTGTTAGGATCCAAGGGTAAGGTAATGGTCCAATATTTACTTGAAAAATTAAGGGCATTAGGTCAATGACCCAATTTTTTATGAAACTATATTATATTGAATGAAAATGGGTTTGTGCGAGCTATGGGATCTAGAAAAATTCCAACACATGGATTCAGTAGGCATAATTGTGTGAAACTTTTGGGTTACACACAAGCTATAGCTATGCGAAGTTGTCTTATCTTATGCAAACCTGACTAGAATTATGAGGTGTTTTCTGAGGAACTATCAACCATAATAAAAGAAATGTTGGGTCCCATGGGAAGTCGTTCATCCAAGTTCTCTACCTTTGAGGGTGCATAGAATTTTGGGGTTACCCGGGTGACATTTTGAGTTGTATTCTGATAGGTCCAAAGAGAATTAGGGAGCTTATTGGTCCAACACCTTTTGTTCTAGACCACAATTTTATGTAAAATTTTAGTGAGGGTTTTTTTAATTCCTTAATATTCCCATTTTCCTGTTCATGGTATCAAGATGTGTGGTTGGACCAGACATGTACTTGGCATACAAGTTCTTCATCTTGGAAGCCTAGAAGTTGGTTCCCTTATTTGTGAGAATTATGTGAGGAACCCCAAATAGATGGATGATGTGGTAGATAAAAAAATTAATCACAGACCAGGTTTTGAATTATTTGAGAGGAACCTATTTTTACCATTTGGAAAATAAGTATTTTTCGGTTAAAATGAACCTAAACTATAGATTTTCACTGGCGGGTGGGTCCCACAACATCGATAACCCATGGTGAAAGAACTAAGTATATTTTTTTAGTGTGTAGAATCATTGGAGTTTAATGAAAAATTTAGTGTGAATTTTACATGCATGACACCTCTTAGATAACTAAATGTAATTGTGAACCATAGTGGGAAAAAGTATCCCAACCACCAAATTTAGTGGGAGTGATTCAATCTTACTTGATGGGAACCAAAAGATTTGGCAAGGACCTCCCACCTAAACTAAGTTATCTCATACACTTAGATGAAACAGAGGATAATTCCATCGAACCCATGCCTTTAGAGGGTTTTATCAAGGTTAGGGCCGCTCTGGTGGGTAAACTGCACTACACATCGACATATTTTCTCATTGTCAACTTAGTCTAGTGGGAGAATTACATGATGGAGAAACTAAATAAAAGGAGTTATATAATCAGGAATTTACTCATTTTTCGCGGGATATAAGGGTTATAGCATATAATTATTGGAATCTAACTGATACACCTATTGGTTTCCATAATATGTGGTGGAAAGGTTGATGACCCTCTGGTGTTCCACATGAATGACTAGGTCATTCTAGTTGGGTCCTGTAAGAGATGCATCAAGGATTTCCAAATCATTGACTTGACAATTCTATGAACAATGAACATAGGTAACATTTGGATGGGAAGGGAACTGCAAGATTAGTTGATGGGTACATTCCATCAGGGGAACAAGCTCTTGCCTTTTGATGATGTAGTTACCCTTGACCTGTTTTCCGAAAAGCTCAGAGTCCCCTTTCATGTGTATGTAGTGAAATTTAATTTCAAAGTCTAAATCAAGACTAGTAATAAGATACTATTACTCTTCCTTGTTATTAGTGAAACCTTTATAAAATAAGAATGAGTTTTGAAATATGGAATGTTCTGGAGTGATGAAAATGATACCTAGGACTACCATATTGATATTGGGGTTGTTGAGCCTTCTATCTGTTAGACTTCAAGAGGAAACATCAAAATGAATCTTCCAAAATTTTACAACCTGATCCACTGATAGAATAGATTCATCCTTAAAATCCACATCTAATTGAAATTTCTCAGGGGCTAGATGTGGGACTAGAAAGTCTTCCAACAATTGTCCTTTAATGGCCTTTTTTGAGACAAAACAGATGTCTAAATTATAGAGGATTACCACCCAGTGTGATGAGGATCCTGTTAGCATGGTGAGATCAAGGATGGGATTTAGTAGTTATACTCAGGACACTGACTATATCTCATGGTGTAGAAAATAATGGCGCAACTTCTGCACTACAAAGACCAGTGTGAGACAACTCTTCTCAATAAGGGTGTATCCGGTCTGCATGTGGAAGAACATGTAGTTGAGATAGTATAGGCTATTTTCCTTACCCTAATTTTTTGGGATATAATTTCATATAAGGATAGTGACAGAGTGTTCATGTAAAGGAACAAAGGATTTATTGAGATGGTTGGAATCAGAACCAGAGGATGTAGAAGGTACTTCTTAATATCCTCAAGGGTAGTATGGAAGTCCTCATCCCACTGGTAAATGGTTCCTTTTTTCAAGATCCTGGAGAAGGGATTACACTTGATGACCATATTTGTAGTAAATCGGCATATGTAGGCTAAGTGGAATTAGAGGCCTCACAACTCTTATATATTTATTGGGGGAGGAATTTTATTGATAACCATAATTTTCTATAGGTTAATATCAATTACTCAGTATCATACAATAAAACCAAGAAATTTTCCTGAGATAGCCCTGAATGCGCACTTCAGGGTGCTCATCTCAATGTGTCTGGAGTAGATAAAGTTGAACAATTTCTTAAGATCCTTGATATAGTCTTGAAACTAGATATATTTGACCACTAGATCATCCACATAACACTCCAACAATATCCCAATAATTGTCTTAAATATGTGGTGTATATCCCATTGGTAAGTGGCTTAAGCATTCTTTAAGATGAACGGCATTACCTAGTAGCGTAAGGTTCCTTTGGGATCCTTAAAGGTGGTGGAGAACTCATACTCAAAGGCCATCTAGACCTGATTATACACAGATTATCCATCCATGAAGGAGAGATCCTAGAACCTAGCCATTATATCAATCAATAGGAATATCACTAGAATGGGGAAATCATCATTCAGAAAATGGTGGTTGAGGTCCCAAAAGTAAAGGTAGACTATGATCTACCCATTCTTCTACATGAATAGGAAAATGTTTTCTAGACACCTAGGTACTGAACATCCTAGAAAAAGTTATCCTTAATAATTTTGTCAAATTTGGAATCTACCATGACATGATGAGAGGGATGTATCTTTCTGGGAGGTTTTTTGAACCCTCATTGACCAATAAAGAGGCCAAAGTGATGAAAAAACCTAAGGTTATATCCCCTGTATCTTATCATAGCTCTAAGTGAATATGCCATGATAATATTTTAAGAAGGCCACATACTAAAACTGATCCTATAGGGAGATGTCTGTGCTGATTAGTGTCGGCCTCAAATCTTCCTCAGTACCAGGTTTCACATTGGCTAGCTCATCAATAGTGGTGGAGGCACCCTCTTCAAATTTAAGAGGTATATCTTTCAAATCCTCTTCATCATCTGAGATAGGGGGATAAAAGAGAGGAGGAGACTCTTCTGGGATAGATAACCCAGAGGGATCACTAGAATCTTCTCTTGTCGATATAAAATCCTTAATGAGGGGTTCTCATTCTATGAATACTATGGTGATAAAATCTATTGATCCAATTCCATTCGGTTTTCGGATTCAAGGTATATTGTTAATATCAAATAAATGGTGATGGGTCAATTTCTATCGAGTCATCCATAATTTTTGGAACATGTAGGAATGCCACGAAACAATGGACATGGGGTGAACTTCTCGGTACTTCATAGGAGTAGGGTCTTTCGGTATCAGCTTGTACTATCTATAGTAAGAGTATGGAGAAATTTATGAGCAATCATATTTCATGGAGGAGATGAAACAACCCCTAAGTTTGGCATCATGGGATCTAACTAATGAATTGAGAGAAAAATTGTGTCCTTCAAGTATTCCCATGGATTTTCTGTAATGTGTGTTTGATCATTAAAGGAATTAATGCGCTTAATCTGTTTAGTGTGGACCTGATTTCCTTCCCTTTTGTAGTAACCAACATCTAGATAGTGGGACTCAAAATAGTCAAAGGGGGATGCATCTCCATATAATACCCCTACATGACCATGAATGGAGTACTTAAGTAATTGGTGGTATAGAGAAAGGACTGCTACATGAAAATGAATCCAGGGCCTTCCTAATAATGAATTGTAGGAAGTATCTTGTGAGAAAACCATAAAATCATTTATTGATACTAGGTCACAAAATTGAGTCCTTAGTTGAATCCTTCCACCCAGATTCTACTCACTCTTATCATACACTTGAATTTTCAGGTTTGAGGGAGTCATATCTGATTATGTAAATCTCGGTTTATGGAGTATCCGTGTTGGGATGAGGTTGATCCTGGATATAGTATCCACTAGGTAGTTGTGGATTTAAACACCATTTAACTGGCATGTGATATACAATGGTTTATTTTCCCTTGAATAGTGACACCCTTATCTTATTTATAAAGTAAGATGATGGCCTGATATTCCCTTCACTCGGCCTCTTCTACATGGTAGGACTCAATGGCAACTACCTCAGTCTCAAACTGAAGAGGGTTTTTAAGGATTCAATAAGGGCCTAAAACTTTTAATTTGACATGTGGAGTGACTTGAGAATCGAGAGCCTCATGTTTATGTAGGTGAGGTTCTTTAATACATCACAATTCCATGTTAGGGGAATATTATTTTTATTATAGAGGGTCATTCTTTAGTAGGTATTATAGCAAATTCTATTGGTAGAAACACTAGGTCCTAACTAGTATTGGGGATATTCTACTACTGGTTAGATGGTCTACTCTGAAAAACTGATGACTGGGTGCTAGTTGGACGATTTGGGTCCCTCACTAGATTTGGTTGATCACGACATGCTCATGGATGAGCCATACAGTCAACCATTACAGTCCACCACTTGGGCATACCTAGTAGACCAAAGTGAGAAAACTAGGCTCACTGAGTTTTGGGAGAGGATTTATACCAAGTTTCAATAGAATGAGAAACTTTATTTAAAGGGACAACTTGATCATTTTAAAAGCTTACATGTCCCCTACCTCTCATTCACCAATGTCTACTAAATGTGATTGAGGAGTTCACATGGAATTCATCATTGTTGGGTGTTGTGAAGTGGTCTACCTATTCAAAGAAATTCATGTAGGTGTATTATTTATCCTCATTAGTTTAATATTAAAGGAGTATACATACCCTAATCACATCTCCCAAATCGGGAGGCATAAAGTCCCCAAGGGTGCGGGCTATTTTTGGCACCGGTGGGGGAATCTCATTCCCCATATGTTGTCAAAGTATATTCTTACGAGGCTAGGAAGCATGTAGTGTAGATGTGGAGGCAGTGGTCAGAGGAGGTATATAAACCATAATAATTTTTGTGTTTCTCAAGTGGGCATTAATGATACCATGGGTGTGAGTGACTACCTTATGAGACAACCAGTCATTATACTTATGTTCTCCATGGATTAGAGCCTATTTCCACTCACCAGAGACTTCACTATCACTATCAAGGTCTGCAAAGACATGTGTCACATATGCTGGGATGTCATCCAATTTGACTTTGTTGTGATCTACTTGGTATTCAATCCAATATTTCAAGGCAAACAATTCTTTGATCGTGTGTCCAAGGATTCTATGATATGGGCTTCGATCAACACGACCAATGAGTTTGGAATCCCAGGGTCTCTTGTATTCTGGAAACTTTAGGAATCTCTTTTCTAGAGAATAGATGAAATATCCTTGGACCTATACCACCTTGAAAGAATATGTATTATTCTTCCGTTATGAAAATGGAACCCTAGGATCCTAGCTCTGAGGGGAACCTGGAGCCACATTCTCTCCTCGAGGCATGGTGGGGTTACATCGAGAAAGGTTTCACTAGGAAAGAATATGCCTGGAGGGACTAAAATTGGTGAGGCTCATCTAAAAAGGGTCCAATAGGTGTACTAGATCAGGAGACTCTGCATGCACAACATCATATGTCTCTACTTTTTATAGGACTTATCATGGGTTCCAAAAGGGGAAATCGGTGGAACCATTATTGGGTCCGCTCCTAGGATTCCTTCAGACAATGATATTTTTCATAAAACTACTACAATTACCCTATGAAGTTCAGGGAGGTGAATTTAGGGACTTAATCATCTGTAATGTTCTCCATACACATCATAATCAGCTAGTAAAGTGTCATATTAATCAAATATGTGAGTCCCTTCCATCATGCAATGAATTCAAAAACTTACTCATCATGCCTATGTTTTCATTTTAAAAGTTCCAAGATGCTATTGTTTAATTATGTGGTGATCAACTAGTATAGGAACTATCTATGGAGGTCCTCCCAACCAGAAACATACCTTGTGGGTAGACAATTGTACCATTTGAATGAAAGTCCTTCAAAATTTTGGATAAAGAATCAGAGCTTGGTGAATTCATTCCATTCTAGAGTCCCCAATATTAGACTTTACTTTGAGGAAAAGTGGGCCATATGCCGTAGTGGATCACCCATTCTATTAAACGGGTTTAATTTGGGATTACTGAATTCTAAGGGTGCTTGAACATGGTCCACCCATGATGGGTACAACTTTCCTTCCGGTAGAATTTCTATATGTTGTGTTTCTAGAGCCTCAAGATGAGTGATAAGAGTATTTATCACATCATCTTGGTTAGTATTTGTGGTCAAAAATGCATTTAAATTCTCAATTACTTGGGGAGAACCATGAAATTGATCCCTATATGGATAATCAATCTACTTAGGTGGGGTGGGAGACTCATATCTCAGTCATTTTCCATAGCTCCTAGATTTTTCTCAGACCGGGTGAATAGAGACACTGTTCAAATCAAGGCACCGGGACAAGGAGGACCTGGTACCCCCACTAGATGAGAGATGGGGTTCCTTATTAAATTGTCAGGGTCCATGTTCTTCTTGGAAATAAGATCAACAATGAGCCTTTTATAGTCCTTAAGATCATGAAGTAAGGCGGATATCCTAGGGTAGAACTTATCTTTTGGTTCAAAATTGGATGTGTTAGTGGGCTCAATACATCATTTTCCTATGTTGACATATTGATGAGAAGGTGGAAATTACTCATTAAGGGTATCTTGAGGTTAATTTATAGTCTCTACTAACATGAAAAAGCATCTATTGGGGGAACTTTTGGTGTTTTTTCATCCCATGGAGAGGGATTTCCCTATCATGTCATGCATCAATGGTCCTATTTTTATGATCCTATGATGGTTTGATGATGAAAACATTAACCATGGTATTATTAAGAGAGTAACCTTTATTTTTATAGAATGTGACATATTGACGGTCCCATCATTTCGAGAGGATAGGATTGAAATGGTGGGAAACATACTACTCCCAACCTATGATCTATGCATTTTGGGATACCTCTTTCATGACCCAATATAGCATGGTAAGGATCCAAATTCAAGGTTTTTGGAGAGTCTGGTAGTAACAATATGATATAGGATTCTTAGATACTAGGTTCACCACTATCTTAACCCTCTTTCACTATTGGTGAGTGGCATAAATGTGCTTTTGGATTCTTGGGTAAGACAATTGATTGTCCCAAAGGCAGCAGAATATTACCCAAATATTATAGTAAAAAAACTACTTTTTACTTCATGAGGGACTCTAAGATGAAAAAATCTAGATCTTCGGGTGAAAAAATATGACTGATAACTAGCTGGATTCCAGGAGTATCCAAAAATCCTCCTGTTTATTACCAGATGGATGGTACTTCTCATGGTCATCCCTAGATCTGATTAGAGTAGGATGAGATATTAATGGTGGCACCCATGCAGATCTTCTTTGTTGCTAATTTATCAGGAGAGGGGATACTGCACAGGTCAAATTTACACTATATACTAGAATGTCTCTTGGAGGGAGATACAACATTAAGATCATATCCATGTAGGATAGGATGTTCACCACCTCCTCATGCATGAGGTAAAAATCATCCCTTTGATGATAAGTGGAGTTATCACTATCACCTAAAGATGTAAACCCTAGTTTTGATATCTCTCCAACTTATAGTTTGGATGTGGAGAGGAGGGAAACTGATGATGATAAAGATAGTTTGACTATGAGTCCTTGGAAGTATGCAAGAGTTTCCTCTACCCATAGGTACCTATAGAGGGATTTGGGGATCTTGTGGTCCTTAGCTTCTAAGATTGTAAACCTCAATCGACGGGCTTCTACTCCCAAATTTTCTAGTGGGGGTGAAGGTTCCATTATAGTTTTATCCATTTATTTAGATTCCGAGAGGTTTATGGTGAAGTGATTGTTCCTATAGTTTTTCCCCAAATAGAATGAGACTTCTCTGATTGTAAGCTATTGAGAGTTAGTTCGGTTCACCTCATGTTTGTTGTGACCTGTGCCCTAGGAATGATCTGCACGATGGGTGTTTGGCCTCCTACCCTAGAATGGTTCTTTAGATAAATGTTTTTTTCATCAAGGGGAGGACCTCCTCGATAGTTGGTGGTATTTTAAGGAGGACCTCCAAATTTGTTGGTGGTGGTGTGGGGAGGAACTCCACATTGGTTAGTGGTAGTGTGGGGAGGACCTCCACATTGGTACTCCTTTTTATGAGATGGCCTGTAATGGCTACCAGTGGCACTGAAAACTAAGAGAGTCAGCTGAGACTTCCTGAGAGGAATATGGGGTCTTAATACCTAGTGGTCAAAGATGGATTCCCATTGAGAAGTTTCAAGGATCTGATGGGATACACCGGTAGTGGTGATGGATACTAGATCTTTAGAAGATTCCTTCTATTAGGAAATGTTTTGGGTTTGTCCCCAACATTGGTTTTGGGTGTTATGAACTGGGGATGGCAGAGTAAGGATGAAGTTAACATACTCATTGAACTATGGTTCTGATCTATGTTTCCATTTATTTGGAATAGTGGGAACCCTCTTGGGTGTCTCCCAAGTGGTGTCCACTATGGGTATGACTTGAACATTCCCTACCTCCTCTATATAGAGGATTGATCTATTAGAGAACTTTGGGGAGAGTCCACTGAAGTGGTTTTCTATTGAAATGAGGGGTGGTTTCCCCCTTCATGCCCCTTTTTGGTGGTGTTGTCGGTGAGGTTCTGATGCTTTGAGATCCTAGCAATCCATATCCCTAGTGAGAAGGATCCCTTCTTGTTTGTATTTATGAACAAGGGTATGATCACCCTTTTATGGATGATCTTGGATGGGGAGATGGGGTAAGGACTCCCAATAGATAAAGACATGGTGGCTATCATGGTTGGAATATAGTCGTGTGGGATTGATGCACCAACATTTTCCCTACCCTTGCACTTATTGGAGTTATGTCACTGATCATCTATAGCGTGATTCCTATAATGTATGTGGAATCATAAGTTAGTATAGATATAGTGAATTTGATTCCCAATTCCCCAACATCACATAATCTTCCTAAAATATATTATGGATCCATGATTACAATTTCGGAGATGGAGGATGCCCAACTTTATCTTCCCTAAGCTGTAGTAGAGTTTCATGCTAGGCCCACTAATTGCTCTGTGGGAACCAAAACTAAATATTTAGATCCGATGACATAAAAATATGACTATTCCATAATGTCACTAGTTACCAATGTTTAAGGATAATACATTTCATGTTGGGTTCACCATTTTTATTTCTGACACTTTCTATCGAGGCTGCACTTCATCTATCAATCTGGTGGTGATGCACTTGTTTATAATCCTACATTCTTTCTTTCTAAAGGTGGGTGACTTGAATTTATTTAATAATTGATATCATCCCCTTAGTCTAAATGGGATGATAGGATATTGGTTCCTATTTCCATGTATTCCTCCTTGGATCTCATCTCCTAGTATGAGTCTCCCTCATAGATTTAAGTCATGTTTATGAAACTCACTCCCAATTCCATTTTGTGGTTGATGTCAGTTAATTATGATTCTTTTGTCTTGATAGGGAAATATATTCAGTTAGAGTAGATAATAACACAGGGAAGGTTAGGGAATTTATGGACATTTGGTTTGTTAGTCACCTAAAAATTATCCCATTATGAATTTTAAGGCATCTCATATGAGGCATCTTAGGCATGGAACCTAAGGCCTCCCATGTCAAACATGATGTAGATGATTCTTGGGGTGTAATTATTTTGAGGGTTTTTACCTCAGGCATCCCATGTTTATTATATGGGTTAGAGATTAATAATTAGGGCACTAGATTAATTTTATTTTAGGGACAGATGAGTCATAAGTTTAACATCTTTTGCAGACAGGCGGGTCATATGTTTAACAACTTATAGATACAGGTGGGTCACAAAATTAATTTCTTATGGTAACATGTTGGTTGTTGGTTTAATGTCTTGTGGGGATATGTAGGTCACATGTTTAACTTATTGTGGGGGTCTATTTCGATAGTTATGTGTGTCCCTAGGGGGGAATATTTGACACTTGATATTTGGTTAAGTGTTTCTTCAGGGGAAAATATTTCACACTAGGGATTTGGTTATGTGTCTCCCTAGGGGGGAAATTTCACACTTAGGATTTGGTTAAGTTTGTTCCTACGGGGGGGGGATATTTGACACTTTGTATTAGTTTTGATGTCAGGGGTGATAGGATTTAACCTTAAGTATGTACCTCATATGTGTTGGTATATCTAGATTTATCCTCATGGAGGTTTCCTATGAACCCTATTAAGAAATAGGTATTAAAACCCATATAGTTCGATGCTTCAGTTTAAGGTCATTTGACAGGACCAATCCATGTTGTTTAATGCCATGCGGTAAGGTCACTCATTCCATAGAAGTATCATCAATGAGGGATGGTGTGGGGATTACACATATGGGAGTCCCAGAGTAAGATTCCATGGGAGTGAGGGGATCATTCCTGGAGTATCTATCCATGGGGGGTGTTATCCCATGATGATTATACGCATGTATACCATGCTCAACACATAGGGTAAGGCTATAGTTTAACATCATGTTATGAAGAAGCTTTCATTTAATTTAACACCCTATGAGTAGGACATAGATCTTGGTAGTTTTACATCATCCATATCGAATGTGGTTAGGTTTTATGCTCAGGGAGTCCATTACCAAGTTATAGTGGATGATCTAGAAAAGTCCTCTCTACCAGGAATGGTTAAAAATTTCCCATGTTGATGAAGAATTTAGGGCTTACATTTCTAAAACTCATGGACCTTTAGATGGGGAATAAAGTATACATTTCTAGGGAGGTGTGACAATTAGGGGTCCTAATGTTAGGGTTCTTATTCGTAGGAGAAAGAGGCATTAGGGTATCTATTAATAGGAGACAAGGGTAAGGTAATGGTTTAGGTTTCACTTGAATTATAGGGGAAATTGTTTCAAGGAACTGATGGTTATTGCATACAACTTAATTATATTTCTCAAAAATGGGGTTCTGTGAGCCATGAGATCCAACAAAAGTCCAGCACATGGATTTAAGAGGCATATGTGTGCATAATTTCTTGGTTATACGCAATCTTGGGTTTCATAAAGGTAAACCCTATTACAAAAACATGATTGGCCTTACGTGGTGTAGCATGATGATCTCCCAACCATGGGCCAAGACACGTTCAGGAACATTGGAGGTTAGTTTCACAAGTTCTATACCTTTTAGGTTATATATAATTTTGTTGTTTCTTGATGTCAGAAGAGGTACGTTTTTATGAGTGAAAAAGATGCTTTTTATTTTATAGATATGTCCCCAAAGTGCGAGGGTGAAGTATTATTTATAGATGAAATGGGCATTTGATACTAAGAAACCTCACTGAAGTTCACAACATGGTTTCATGATTTAAAATCCTTTATCAATGGGGCTTGACCGCACAACATAGTGGTTTTGAAATCACCTTTCTCACATAATTTTTTTTGAACATTTTATGTTTTTATGAAAATCTATCTTTTTGCATGAATAGTCCTTAAATATCACTTCAGGCTTCTAGAGTACCTATGAAACTATTATCTTCAGCATCACCTTTGGAGTGAAAGTCTTTTTTATGAAGAATTCCACACGAACCCCTCAATAAAATTTGGATGATGTCAATGAAGGAGAGGAAAGGGACATGAAAGAGGTCAGAATTATTAGGATAACACATTAAACCAGGATGTTTATTCTACTTAAACTAGGAAGAAAGACTCACATAGGGATTAGTGAGCTCGGTACTTTTGGTTCATTTCTATATGTACGCCTCCGCAGCCGACAACATTGGTTGACCACATAACTTAGCCATGAGCATGCCACGATCAGCTACATCCCTCTAGAGACCAACCTTAACCAATTGGAACCCATAATTCAGTTTTTTAGATTAGACAAGATAACTCATAGTAGAATATCACAAGTAATATCCAAGCCTCAGTGCTTCATCCAATGACATATGATGTGCCCCATGCTAAATAATGACCCTCTATAGAAAACAATATTACCCAAACAAGGAATTTTGATGTACTAAAGCACCTCATTGGCATACCTAAGAGGATATAGATCATCGAGTCACTCCTCTTATCAAATTAAATGCATGAGGCCCTTGCTGAATCCTTAAAAAAATGACATAGTTTGAGACCGAGGTAGCTGTCACTGAGGCCTACCATGTAGAAGAGGCCAAGTGAGGGGAATGTCGGTCCCTCATATTATTTTCTAAATAAGATAAGGGAGTAACTATTTAGGGTCACATATGCCCACTATTTATCATAGTCTAGTTAAATGGTGTTGAAATCCACCCATTCATAGTGGATACTAAATTTAGGATCAAACCTATCTTGAAACAAATGGTCCATAAGTTAGGAATTATATAATAAAATCTAACTCCCTATAAACTGAAAATTTAGGGTAATGATAAGAGTAAGTAGAAGATGCATGGAAATATTCGACTAAAGACTCAATTCATTGTCCTAGTATTAAGCACTAAATTTATGTCATTCTCATAAGATACTTCCTATAACACATTTTTGGGAAGGCTCTATCTTTATTTTCATAAAGCGGTACCCTAATAATACCACTAAAGCCTTAAGTACTAACATGATGGTCAAGTAGGGGTACTCCATGGTGATGCGTCCCACTTTGACTCATATGAGCCCTACTATCTGGATTATGGTTACTACAAAAGATAAGGAATGAAGGTCTATACTGATGGTATTGAGCGCATAAATGCCCCTAACAATCTAATGACCACTACATCCAATCCATTGGTAGACTTGAAATTCATATATCTTCTCCCAATTCGTTGGTTAGAGTTCATGATGCATGATTTGGGGGGTTGTTTAATCATCTATAAGAAAAATGATTTCTTACAAATTTACTCATAATACTATAGTGGACAGGCCTATCTGATAACAAAATCCCCTACTCCTGTGATGTACCAAGAAGTTCTCTGCATGGAAACTGATCTATGGAATTCTCACATGTTCCACAAAGAAGGGATGACTCGATGGAATATGACCCATCACTGTTGATTCAATTTCAAGAGTGGAACTCACAAAAAAACTGAAAATAATTGGTTCAATTTTTTCCATAGTTTCTAAATAATTTGAACGCCTAATTGAGGATTATGTATCTAAAAAAGAAGATTCCAGTGTTCCCCCAAGGTCAGCTATCCCATAAGAGTTGAATCCTCCCTATTTTCCCCCTATATCTGGTGATGAATAGGATTTGGTAGACACCCAACCTACATTTGAAGAGGGTGTATCCACCACTATTGATGATCTAACTTATGTGAACCTTGGTACTAAGGAATATTTGAGGCCAAAACTAATAAGTGATTCCATTTTCCAAGAGGAGTAGTAGAAGTATGTGGAATTCTTAAAATAGAACCATGATGTATTTTATTGGATCTATTATGAGAATATAGGGTTAGAACCTCGAGTTTATGTTCATCACTTTGGCCTCCTGATGGGTCACCACCGGTTCAAACAAATACCCAGAAAGATGCAACCATCTCATAGTTCTATGGTTGAGGCTAAAGTTGACAAGGTTACTAAAGACAACTTTTTTAGGGAGGTCTATTATCCCAAGTGGCAATCCAACATTTTCCCAATCAGTTTCCCATGTTTATTATATAGGGTACATATTCAGAATCGAGTCTCAGATTTAATTTTCTTATGGGGATAAATGACTCATAGGTTTAACATATTGTGGGGATAGGTGGGTCACATGTTTAATGTCTTATGGGGATAGGTGGGATGCAGGTTTAACATCTTTTTGGAATTGGTTATTCATAGATTTAATGTCTTAAGGGGATAGGCCGATCACATGCTTAACATATTTTGGGGACATATTGGTTGGTTAAGATTTTCACTAGGGGGCACATTTAACACTTGGGATTTGCTTAAGTGTGTCTCTAGGGGGAAATTTTCACACTTGGTATTTGGTTAAGTGTGTCCCCAAGGGGGAAAAATTTACACTAGTTATTTGATTAAGTGCGTCCCCGAGGGAGAATATTTTACACTTGGGATTGGTGGTGATGTCGAGGGTTCCAAGATTGAAACTTAGGGTGGTACCCCATATGTGTTGTTATATCAGGATTGAACCTCATAAAGGTGTCCTATTTACCCTATTAATAAATAGGGATCAAAATCCACATAGCTTGATGCAAGAGTTTAAGGTCGTGTGACATGACTGGTCTATATAGTTTAACATCCTGATGTAAGGACACTCATGTCACATAAGAAGCATCAATGGGGGATCATGTGGGGATTATTCATATGGGATACCTGGTGTAAGAGTACATGAGGGTGAGGGACTTAGGACTAGAGTAAATTTTCATGGGGGTGTTATCACATGATGATTATACACAGGGTATCATGTGACCATTGTATAGGGTAAGGATGTAGTTTAATGTCATGTGTTGAGGTTGTTTTTGTGCATTATAACATCATATGACTAGGATGTGTAGCTATGAAATTTTACGTTATGAAGCTTGGATGTGGATGAAACTTATGTTTAGAGAGACCATTTATAAGTGGGAGAAGAAGATCTAGATAATTTATCTCTACCTAGAATGGTGGGAATTTTCTCTTGATGATTCCACCTTTATGTCTTATGTTTCCACTTCTCATAAACCACTGGGTGGGGAATTGGGTAAGCAATGACTTGGAGGAGTAGTAATTAGGTTTCCTTATGTTAGGGTGCCTATGCTTAGGATAAAGAGGAATTATAGTACATATACTTAGGATATAGGGGTAGGGTAATAGTATTGGATGAATTTGAAGCATTTGGAGAATTGGCCTAGGGATCCAAAGGTTGTAGCACACAATTTTATTATATTTCATGAAAATGGGGTTGTGTGATCTTTGAGATATAACAGAAGTCTAGTGAATAGATTTGGGAGGCATAGGTTCACACAACTTCTGGGTTACATGCAAGACGGGGTTGGGTGAAAGTAGATTCTATTATGAGTGCCCAACTAGCCTTAAGAGGTGTTTCCTGAGGAATTCTCAACCATTTTCCAAGACACATTGGGCCCCATGGGATGGTGGTCACCCATGTTCTCTACCTTTAAGGGTCCATGTAATTTTGGGGTTGCATGATGTCACCAAAGAGAGGTTTTCATGAGAGAGAGAAATGGCTCATATTCCAAATATCTATCCCCAAAGTGTGGGGGTGAGGTTTTATTAATAGATAAATTAGTTAGTAAACAATATGCAACCTCACTGTAGTTCAAAACATGGTTACATACTTTATAACACTTGTTAATGGGGCATGATCATGAAATATGGTGGTTTTGATGTTTCATTTCATATAAAAATATATTGGTATTTTATTTGAAAATTTGTGCAGAAAAACCATCCTTTTTAATGAATATTCCTTAAAAATTACTTCAGTATTTAGGAGTACCTGTAAAAATTTATCTTTAGAATAAACTTTGGAAAACATGAAATTTGAACATAGATCCAATTGTTTACACACATTACTAAATAGTTTTGAAAATCTAGATCCTTGGCCCTAGGATATTCCTTTGGGGTCAGCCACATACTTAGTTTAGGAAGAATCAGTCCTTTGAGGGTGAGATATATTTTTGGAACCAACAGTGATTATTAGAATGAGTCTCATATAGGAGAAATCAAAATTTATATGATTAATAAGTGGTTATAAACTGATCAAAGAAGGAATATGTTATATACCAATTTGTGATTTTATCCTCTAAAGTTTGAGTTGAGAGACCAGGCATTCTTATAGGTGTCACTTAGATTGGGATCTCCCCACATTTAGAGGAAAGGTAAGTTGGAACTCAAATACATGGGTTTATTTGATATTTTTAAGAGAATAACTATAGTGGAATACCAGTTGGATCTTCTATAATGTTTTAGTTCTATGAATAATGTATTTCATGTATCACAACTTTGGTTATATCTACCCAATCCTTTCCATGTGATTATTATTTACGATGTCAGGATTGGGGCTAATGTATCATTTTAGGAGTGTTTAGTTCATATAAAGAATAATAGTGAGAAGACTCTATTTGAAAATATGGTTTCATTGGTATGTGTAAAATGGAATTATGGTTTAATCTAGGAGGAGACTTGGGAGAAAGAGTCTGAAATATGTGTGCATTTTCCAGATGTGTTCTCCAATTAGGCTTAGTGACATTTAGGGATACAACTCAAGGATGAATCTCTATATGGTGGGGAAGTTTTAACATCCCAAAAATTATTAAGGTATTATCCTATCTAATTTTTTTCCAAACGCCATATATTTTTTTCATTTATGAATATTAAAGTGTTGGCATGTGACTTGAGTGTTGTTTCCTAGACTTGGACTGGGTTTGGGCTATAAGTTTTTGCTAGTGGTTGAGTGGTTTTCTATAGAGGGACCATAATTCATTATGGGTAGAGATCAAACTGCAATGGGTTCTTGTGCGAAGTTAATATTCTCAAAATTATGGAGGAGTGATAAGTGTATTTCATGAATATATTTTAGATTGTTTTAATGTACTGATTTTTTATTTAAATGAATAATATTTCCTATTTTGAAGTGAATTGACTTGTTTTATATTTTATGGTAGGAAATTATGAATATTAGAAAAAGGAATGAAAATGGTATATTTTTGGAGCTAAAATCTACTCAAAATTGCAAGCGAAGTGATGCAGTGTGACACTAGAATTTTGAACATGGAGAAATAAGGAAAATTAGAAAAAAAATCTTTACATGTCATGACTTCATCAAATGGAACTACCATCACTAGGACAAGTCATGAATAGGTTACACATAATGAAAGCTAGTTGCATGTTGTGAGTCCCAATTGCACATCATAAAAGGAGTCCAAGTCCCAAATCTACGAATGATATTCATGTGAGATTTATGCTAGCTCAAAAGATTCAGAGATTATATTACACAATGTGACACTATGTTACACATCGTGTACATTTTGGGGAACTGAAAAAAATAGAGATAAGAAAGATCCGTGATACGGCTGGGGTTTTTCACCAAAACCCCTATAAATACACCATTGGACGTGCCTTAGAGGAGCATTATGGATGGAGGACCACTGACAGACACTAACAGAGACACATACACCTACTACATAGCTATACTTCACTACTTTATTTAGGATTTTATTTAATTATTTTTCTATACCCACTCTTGGTTATCTTGATCAGGTGATTTATTTTTATAGATGCATTCATGATGAACAAGGATTGAATGTATGAGGTATTTTATATTTTAATACAATTTATTTTGGGATTTCACATATTTTATTCATTTATATCCCTTTTCTAGTTTCTTTTTACATGATTATTATGAGCGAGGTTGGGGAATGGGTTTAATTCCTTTCATTATTTGAGCATGACCATTTCCTGAGTTGATAGAATGCCATCATTTAATAGGATGACTAGGGTTTAGATTTTCTCTATGACCAATGGGTTTATCTCAACCATATGTTTAAATAAAGTTCTAGGTTTCCTATTCTTTTTAATCTGAATTAACTGGCCCTAAGAAAAGGAGAACTTAGGATGGAGGGAATTTTTAATGACCATTTTACTCACTAGGACCCGATTCTGAAAACTGCATAATTGTTAAATAATTATTTCATACCTTGTCATCCCATAAACCCAGATTCATTTCTTCTGGGAATAATTTTAATATTTTTTTATCCCACCTTCTTCACCAAATAAAATTCTAAATAAATTAGATTTTATTTCTAAAAATTATAAATTAGTTTAGGTCTTTGTTATTTAATTAATATTTTCTCCAATACTATCTATGTGGGTTCTTCCTCAAATTTTAAAATCCTATAATAACCTATAGTTCAGCACTTTGTTTGTTTGGTTTTTTTTAATTTATAAATTTAGTAACCCAGTGGGAGTTAATAAAGCCTGCAGGGCTATCAATTTTTGGTCCCATTTCCAAGGAAAGTAGTATAGAATTTCTTAGTTGAATAATTTAGAAAAAGACTTTTCCCATCTTTTTTGTTTTCTGATTTTAACATTGGATTTTTTTATTTAAATATTATTACCTTTTACTACTCTGGGTATTTTTATTTTTGATGGTAGGGATGAAGAAAATAATGACTAACAAGGAAAGGTTTTCCTTCCTACTAGATGATATGGTTAGATACTTGATAAAGTTGGAACGATGAAAAATCAACCCTTTGAGTACCCGCAACTGTTCCCAAGCACTGAATTCACAAAACCCCACAGCTTGGAGATGGATTTCTATGAGGAACATTACGAGAAAATCATGGGAAATGAAGTAAAGGTAAGTAACACTTCTAATGATAATATCTATTATAATCAATATGAATTTATTTTTCCATGTTCATAAGATGATGAATAGGGCACCTTAGCAATAGGACTTGAATAGTCCAAAGTACAGTTCAACAAACAACAGTAAGATGAAAAACATGATGAATAAATTTAAGAGAAAGAAAACCCAGTTCCTGAGGTGCTATGAATATTACTCACCAAACTGGGACAATAACTGAGGGAAAATGAATAAGAATATGAGAAAGAATTACTAGTTTCACCTTATGATGACTATACAGAGGAATAAATTGAAGAAGAAAAATAGAATAATTTATAGAGATAGAGGATGAACATGAATATTTCATCAAAGAAACTCAACACATAAATAAAACCATCGAATAAGAAGAATTTTACTATGTTTGGACAGATGCTGAAATTCTATTGGTTATACTCTTACTATTTAGACTCTGGTCACCACTGCCAAAGCCCACACCAATTCCATTGAGGAGAATTCAAGATGATTTGGGTGGATTTCAAAGATAAAATTCATTTAACATAAGACATTTAGCTCTATATCGCACTCTAATCAGCTGACCCAGGTATGGTCGAGCTAAATGACCATTAAAAAAAAGAGCAGCTTCTCAGAGGCAACCTGATTTTTACTACTTTCTAGGAATTTACATTTAATGATTTCTTGGGATTTAATTTTATATTAGGATTTAATTTCATTACCACTATTATTTTTGATCATATTGCAGGGTCCTATACTTTTACTTATTTATATAAATTTTAAGGTTCATCAAAGGCATAGGTAGTAAGTGAAAAGGTGTAGGCAAAACAAACACAACCAATTTTGAAGGATCAATTTGAAAGGAGAGTAATAATTTCAATTCAGATTTTTTCTATTCCACATATTAATTTTTTTTTCGAGTTTTAACAGCCAATTTCATTCCCCACATTTGATTTATTCTTTAATCAACTGAATTAGGAGACATAAACTACTTTGTATAATTACCATTCCATGAATTTAGATTTCTTTATCAATAAAATTGAATGAGAAAAATGGTTAAAATAATCAGTAGATATAAGAATTTGGATTAGAATTAGAAAATCATGATTTATGGGTGCATATTAATCATTATAAATGAAATTTATCTAATAATTATCCATGTTTTTAATTTCTAATGTTTATATTAATTGATTTAATTATTTATATAAATTTCAATGAGTAATGTTTCCAAAAATACGTCTCATTCCTAAGACATCTACTAAGAAAATATTTTCCATTATTTTTATAATTTATTTCTTTTGAAACTCGGGCATATTTTCTTCTAGAAGGTTATTTGCATCTTATCAAAGATATGAATGGACATAATCACTTTTAAAATGATTGAGGAATTATTTTTTGTTTAGATATTTTCTTGATACCCACCTTGTATTTATCCATTTTAAGACTGTAGAAGCCATGAACAACCTTTTTAGGAAATGATCTCTATTACAAGCCTATCTTATCCATTCCTATCTTCCCCTAAATTTTTTCATGATATTTAAATGAATAAGTGTGGGAGAGGAAGTTTTTTTTGGTGTATCAAGATATACTTCATCATTGATATTTTTCAAGGGGATCACATATTGTGATCTGGGAGAGGCCATGAAATCTTTCATTGTATTATATTATTCACCTTTTTTGATAAATAAATGATTTTTTTTTGAAAAAGATAAAAAAATGAAAAAATCTTGTTGTGTTATGGGAGGATAAAAAATCAACATTTTCCAGACCGATGATCTTTTGACCATATGTGGTTAGGTGATGGATGTGAGATTTTTACTAATCATAACTTTCAAAAAAAATATAAAAAGAAAAAAAGCAAGAGACATTGATTCATTCGTTATGCTTACATGTATAATGATCCCACTTTGAGATTTTTTCGGTGATGAGAGAGATGAAATATATAAATAAGAGACTTTTATTGAGTTGTTTTTAATTATCATTAAAACTACTTTAGAGTCAAACCTCCATTTTTGAGCCTCACTTTTATTATCATTTTCCTACCAAACCTAATGCCTTAGAGTCATTTGATACAAAAGGGTGAAGACTTCATTATTAATTGTGATTTCTCTCTTTATGTAGTGGAGATATTAGATACCTTACAAGCCTATGGTAAGCAACATGTTTTTGAGGTATTATTTGAACCTTATTTACATTTTTAACCTGATAATGAGTGAAAAAATTCATGTTAGGTAAATTAAAAGTGGAATACATATTGATAATGGATTGAAAAATGAAAATGGATGAATGAAAAGGCCCACCTATTTTAAAAAATGAAAATTAAAATACTTGGTTAGCTTGTTTCTTTGAAAAATTATGCGTTGATGAATTCTCCTGTGTTGTGCACAAAAATTTAATTTTACATTTGATCAGTTTCTTTTATTGAGATTGAAATTGAATCACGGTAAGGTGAGTGTCCTTTATAGTATGTTGATATTACATCCTTGAGGAAAAGTATGAATTAAAGTGTGGGGGTATTTTATAAGTGTATTTCATGCATACATTTTATATTGTTTTAAAATATTGATTTTATATTTAAATGAATAATATTTTCTATTTTAGGGATAATTGACTTGTTTTAGGTTTTATGGTATGGAATAATTAATATTTGAAAAAGGAATGAAAAGAGGATATTTTTGGAGCTAAAATAAACTTCACACCACGAGCGAATAGAAGTGGTGCGACACTAGATTTTTGAAGATGGAGAAATATAGAAAACTAGAAAAAACGATTACATTCCATGTAATAGAATTACACGTCATGACTTTATCAAAGGAAACAACCACTATTAGGATAATCGATGAAGAGGTTGCATGATGTGAAAGCTAGTTACACATCGTGAGTCCCAATTAGACATTGTGAAAGGATTAAAAGTTCTAAATATATGTTCGAAATTCACAAAGGATTTACACCAATTCAAAAGATATAGAGATCAGATTATATGATGTGAAACTACATTACATGTCATGTACTTTTCTTCAAATAAAAAAATATAGATATGTGTGATCTGTAACACAACCATTATTTTTTGACCAAAAAACATATAAATACACCCTTGGCCATTCCTTATAGGAACATTCTAGATAGAGGACCACTGGCGGATTTCGATGGAGAAGTGCCCACCTACTACGGATCCTTGATTAACCACTTTATTTAGGATTTTCTTTAATTATTTCTCTACACTCTCTCATGGTTAGCATGGGAAGGTCATTTATTTTTTCCAAGGCATGAAAGATGATTGTGGATTGAATTTATGAGGTATTTAATATTTTAATGAAATGTTTGTTTGGATTTCACATATTTTATTCATTTCTATCTTTCTTCTAATTTCTTCTTGCAAGATCATTATGAGAAAGATTGGGGAATGGGTTTAAATTCTTTCATTCTTTGTGCATGACTATTTCCTAAGTTGATTCAATGCCATCATTTAATTTGAATCCAAGGGTTTATATTTTCTCCATAACCATTGAGTTTATCTCTTACCTATGTTTAAATAAGGTTTCAAGTTTCCTATTCTTTATAATATGAATTACCTGACCATGAGAAAAGCAGAACATATGATGTAGAGAAATATTCATGATCATTGTACTCTCCAGGGCCTGATTCCAATAACTACATAATTTTTAATTAATTATTTTATACATTGTCATCCCAAGAATTTGGATTCAATGCCTACTAACACACTCTTTATATTTTATTCTACCACCTTCTTCAACAAATCAAATTCTAAAAAACATAGATTTAATATCTTCAAATTCTAAATTACCATATAAATTTATTATTTAATTAATATTTTCTTCAATCTTATCCCTGTGGGTTTGACCTCAGTCTTGAAAATCCTATACTACCCTATAGTTTAGCACTTTTTTGTTTCATATTTTTAAATATCTAACTTTAGTAACCTGACAGGAATTAATGATTCCCATAGGGCTATCAAGGAGTCACACCATGTCATGTGGAATAACAAAATGGTGAGGCTGAGGTTATCAAATTGTTATAGTCTATTCAACGACCACACCACAACTAAGGGATTCATAGAATGATAGGTGATGCGTAGGAGTAAACCCCAATAATATAATGGTAAATATGATGGTTATAAGGATCAAACCATGGTAGGGGGGTCACACCATGATTTTGACACTTTTGTATTGGAAACTTGTGTTGTATTTTCCAATTTTCATGTGGGTAAGTATGATCACACCATTAAGAAAAGAGTCATGACATGATAAAAACTTATATATTGAGTTTTATAGTTAGGATAATCATATTTATAAGGGTTACACTATGGTTAAGGTCTCTATCCCATGATGATGACCCATACTTGCATACTTTTCCAAATTTTAAAAAATTACTAACCTTGGGATCGGTGATCCTTACATATCAAGATCAAGTGTTTATCCTATGTGGATTTTTTCAAGGAAATATTTTAATGTTGTGAACTAATGATATATCACCATAAGGATGTCCTATGGGTGAGTGATTTACTACGTGGGTGAAGGCTACACCATGAGGATCAAGCCATTGAAATTTAGATTCATCCTATAATAGGAATTCCATTCCATGTACAGAGGGGGTAACACCATGATGAGATCTTAAAGGAGTAATAACATTCCATTACATGGATAATCATTCTATGATAATATAGAGCAGTAGATTTTTCATTTTTTTCTTTAGAGAGATACACTACGTCGTAACAAGAGAGGCCACATAATGAGAAATACTTGAAGGGGTGTCATGCATTGACTAGTGTGGTCATACTGTGATGCATGACATGGAATATTTTTTTAAATATGAAATTAAACAAGTGGTTTTAATATTAATCCAAGTAAATATGCGTTCCTCATTTATTATAACATCATACTTCTCTATCCTCACTCCCTCTCAACCATACCCTTTCAAAGTGGTGTTCTCCTTTAATTATTCATTTAATTTGAGTGTTATCAATTCTGAGTATTAGCTAGAGGTAAATATTTAAAGTCACCTTGATTATTTATTATATTATCTCATAGTTTAATGGTATTATGCTGGTTATGCCCATTGACACTACATTTCACTATTTTTTTTAGAATCTGTGATTTTTCCCAATTGAACTCAGATTTAATAATGATATTTTTTAGTACCTTCCTTCAAGAATAGGCTTGGGTTTACCTAAGATATACATAAATTCTCACTTCATTTTTATATGTAAAAGATGTGTGGTTATTCCTATATAATAAACATTTGACCTAAAACATAAGTAAATGATTTATATTTTTATTTATGCATAAAACCTATTCTTCAAGTCATGAATGATCCTTTTATTCATGTAAAGAATACAAATTTGGTTGATAAGTGAGGAGGTGCATATATTAGAGAAAAATAGGAATTTGGAAGGAAAGTTAAGTGGTTCCCTAAATTAAAATTTGAATATTTTGAAAATAAAACTGATGTGTTAGTATTTTTAAAATAAGTGACTTGGAATGATAATAATTTGGGAAGATAATTTGATGTGGAAAATTATCTAACTAAGTTAGGTAAAGGTTTTAAGATTAGATTCATCCTACTAGGTCAATGATAAAATGATAAAGGTTCCAGGTTTTGATGTGCCCCTTGAGTAATTGAAAAATGATAATTGTTTAGGGGTGGGATATTCCCTACAGGTGAATAAAGAAATGCTAAAGTTTTTGTGGTGGGATATGACCCTAGGTAAATGATGAAATGATAATGGTTATAGGGTGGGATATTCCCCACTCAGGTGAATGATAACACAGTAAAGGTTCTAGGGTGGGATGCAACAACTTGATTAAATGATAAAGTACTAATGATTTTAGGGTGGGAAGAACCCTAAGTAAATTATAAAATAGAAAAGGTTCTGAGGTAGTGTGTGGTTCTCCCTATGTGTTACTCTAAAAGTTTCTAGCATAGGATGTGGTTCCCATAGGTTATTTCTATGTCATGTTCAAAGATATCTGAAATTGGATGAAATAGGTGTGGTTGATAGCATATGTCACCACAGAACCTGAGGATCGATGCAGATTTCTTTCTTTCTACTTTCACTTATTTATTATGGTTCATTAACACACACATTATTCACACTAGATATATTTTTAGACACTATTTATAGTGGAAAATTGAGTTATACTCAAACACTTATTTAGTATCCATAGGTACTTGATAAGACTTTATGGTTTCCAATTAGGATAAAGGTAAAGACCCTTTGATTTATAGTTAATCTGTGAGTTTTTATAGAGCATGATAAATATACAATAACCAACACATTAGACAAATTTTATGGTTTATACTAATTTTTTTATTTTGAATATTTTTTAGGCTTTATCTTATATGATCTTACACGAGGGATCCTATTTTTATTTTTATACCTTTTATGAATTTTACAGCATTCATTTTTTTATACTATGGATGTGTTATTTACCTTGTGGAACTTAGTTGTGATGATTATTTCTTTTATTTATTTGGTTGGTTTTTATTATTTCAGCTTCCACTATTATTTACATTATTTGATGTTGAGGTTATAGTCTCCCCATGATTATTATTATACCCCCTCTATAAGTTTTAAATATCTTGAGTATGGGTAAGTGTGATTATGGTCACATAATAAATCGATCTGGTTACTATAGAGTGAACCAAGTTGTGACGTTACATTGAAAATAAGTGTTTTAGTTATTGAATGCATAAAAGTGACATAAATATATTTTGGTTTTAGGTAATTTATTGTTATGAAGTTTGATTTGTTATAGAAGATAATTAATTTGATGTGTTGAAGATATTGAATAAGTGGAAGTACTAAAGTTATTTGTCTCAAAAGTTATGTTAGAAGAGGAGCTAATGATGTCTCAAAAATCAATTATAAGTCTGGAAGTAAAGTCCAAAATTTGTTCTTAAAGTATAAATCTAGAGTTATTTTGGAATATAATTTTGGAGATGTTTATAGAAGTATTAGATGGGTTGAATATGGTTGGATAAAATTATGATGGATTATGGTCAAAATGTTTTATAAAAAATGTTAAAGTCTCATATATAAAGGTATCCCAGACAATAGGTAAAGGTAACTAGTATTTATAGTGGTAATAATTTGGGAAATTCTTATAGTTAAAAGAAATAAGGTCAATACATAAGGGTATTTAGGTTGATACATAAATTTAACCAGTAATAATTTGATAAAGTCCCAATACATAAAGGTCACCTGGAAAATATGTAAAATTAACCAAGCTAATATATAGTGGTCACCTAGATGATATGTAAACATTACCATGTAAAAGGAGGATATATAAATGTAACCAAGATGACTATAAGGGTTTTGGAGATGTAACAATGGTAGAGTTTTGAATTGAACTATAATATATAATAGTATCTTGGTTGGAGAAATTGATATGCAAGAGTACTCAAGGGAAAATATATAAGACTCTTTCCTTTTCTAATTTGGGAAATTATCAGGATATAGATTGAAATATACATTGTAAATCATATAATATGATTAATAATTTGACTATTTTTGAATGTTGACACACCATGAGAAGAATTCCAACACCATGAAGATATGTACATGGATTTTAGTAGTTAATATTTTTTGATATTCCCTTTCCATGAGGGAGTGTGTTTCTTTGTAATAGGTTTTGATGATTGAGAACAGTTGGAGGATCAAACTATGAGATTCATAGGATTTATATATAATATATCATGATTATTTTTTTATCTAGTTATTAAATTTGAATCAAATCTTGGGGAAGGATATAACACTATGATCAAACTAAGGAAGTAGAATAACACACCGTAGTAAGGAGCATCACCCTGTGAATAAAGTATTTTCATAATATTTAGTAGATTTAGTTCGAGTTTAATTTGGTAATTTGACATGAGATTTCAATAATATTGAATATGTTTAATTGGAATATTATTACCACATTAAAATGCGTGGTACACTTGGAAATATCATGTGATATTAGTGGATGAAGGATTGATCCCAACCATCGGATCATGGGATGGACACATAGAAATTTTTTTAAAACAACTTTTTGTTGTTCAAAAAATGGTGCTAGAAAATATTTACATATCTCGTATAGTTAAAGAAGGATATTAAATGTGTTTAATTTCTATATATGGTTCTAGAGAGTCTAATGTCTCAGAATTTCCATGAATTGTTTTTTAATTATATGAAATTATTATGAGACCAAACACTCTAACAACATGTGATTTCGAAGCTTGGAGAGCCTTGAATGTAATTCTGAACTTTTTTAAGGTATGTTCAGTAAACATGAAAGCAGGTTTTTCTAAATTTTGAACTGATGCTCAGATCAGAAATCCAAGGACACCGTTGAATTCAAAATGCCATTATTCTCCTAAAAATTACATAACTTTGACCGAAAAGGGTCAGACGAAAAGTTATTTTATGGGACTTTTCAGAAAAATAATAAAATAAATTTAACAAGTTATTTTATTTTTCTTTCACACCATTGAGTAGTGGAAGATGACGCCCCAATGAGGTGATGATGCAAAGATGAGGCAGAATTAAGGAATCCCCTTAATGGATCATTGTGCATGCTTAACCGCTACGTTGTTTCATAAATGAAACAGCATAACAACACAAGATCTTAGTGTAACAGAAACACTGTGACGTGTTTCTTTTTATTAAATGAACGTGTTTGAGAGTGGGAGAATTAAACTACGAGGATTCTCTGACAAACCACTGACGAACTTACTCTCCCAAGAAGAATGACAAACATCGAAAACATCAAACATATTTGATTCACTTCGAATAATGGAACTAGAAGAGACAAATGACGTCGACGTCTTGAAACCTCGAGGACATAACGTTGCGGCAACAAATTTCAAAGAGGTAAGAGTTATTTGATTTAAATTCTCTTACCCACTATTTCTTTCTAGAAATGATGAACGTGGATCAACCCACGAATGGGTTGATCTGTGAATCGTGTGTTTATGTGGGAGGGTAACCTTCTTTTTGGATTTTTGTTATCTAGGAATTGAGATTATCATTTTTTGATTTAATTGGAATCCTCAGACCTCCCATGTTTATAAACCTCTAATATGGAGGGTGCATGATGACATGAACAAGGCCCGAGCACCTTCTATGTGTGATTTCATTGTGGTTATATCCTCAAATTGGATGTAAGAGGTATTTGGGGCCAAGGTAGGGATGGAGGCGACTCAGGAGGCCCCTAGGTGCAGATAAATCAGAAAGCGGACTACCAGAACAATTCCGATGGCCCTAAAAAAGGACCGTCAGCACACCGGCGGCCAACAGTGGCTGGATGGCCATAGAAGTAGGGTGACATGATGCAAGGTGGGTGCCACATGGAGGGGTGGCCCGTGTCTAGGCCACCCGTGGGGCTGGCGAGCCGCAGTCGCCTGACCGCGTCGGATGGAGACTCGTACGTTCATAGGGCAGGTTAGAGGATAGATGAGGGAGGATGCCATGTCCCAGGACGACCGCACTGGATTCTCACATGGCTGGTCTTCGGGCTAGCGGGTAATGCCCCCAGCTGGCAGGCCGTGCCCCCAGCCATCGAGCTAGGCTAGTCCCACACCCAGCAGGCCGGACACGCGTCGGCGGGCAGGACCCACAACCCAGTTGGTTGGTACCATGCCCACTGGGTTGGACCCATGTTGGTGGGCCATACTTGCACCTGCAGACCAAACCCAAACCGGACCAAGTCAATTTGGTCAAATTTAAACCGGGGTATGTGGGATCCCCATGCAAGGTTGGTTGGGTTGGTCTGACAGGGTTGGACTGGGGACAATGCAACCAGTTCCTGTTTAATAAAATGCCTGTATCTTGCAAAATGAGCATCCGATTGCGGAGCTGTTTTCGGAGTTGGAACCCCCTTAACGAGGTGGATATTTTGGAATTCCCTAAGGAGGCTTATATGGAAGTTGAAATGAGATTAATGGGTTGAGGAGTGGTTCTCCTAGGCACACTATGTACGGGACCCTGCGGTTGGTTGAGACGTAAAGACTATTAACTTTCGACTCCGTGAGACTCAACAATGGCCTAGTGGGAAGAACTTCTGTGTGACTTTGTAGGCCCATGGTGGGAAACACTTCTCTGTGAATTTTTAGGCCCACAGTACATGACGAGGAGGAGTAACTCAACTAGAAAAGATTAGTGGGAAGCACTTCTGTGTGACTTTGCAGGGCCACGGTATAGAGTCATGTGTGGAGGAGAAGAAGATGGAGGGGACCTTGGATCAATATTGATTTTTTCTTGACAATTTTAAGGATAGTCCTCCTTTTCATGGAGTGAACATGGCCTAAGAAATATCAGAAACTAAAATTTAGTATAGTATATTCTAGAACATTGACAGACTATCGTGTGTGCTACTTAGATTAGCCCATAGTAGCGAAGCAAGGAAAATCGCTGGGGGTTATTTAACTTTACTTGAATCATTTATATTTTTTATTTGGTGTTATAAAAAATGAGATGAAGATAGGGTGTTTGGAATATGATCCATATATACTAGGGGACTAAAATAATTAGAATGAGTTAATTGTTTTGCACCTTGATTCACCCCTTTGAAGGTTATTGTGATTCCCCAAGTGTTAGGATCCATAATAATAATAATAATAATAATAATAATAATAATAATAATAATAATAATTTTTTTGGTTATTAATATTTATAATTTTAAATAAATTTTCACTATTAATTAAATAGAAATTATGTCCAAGTTACTATGATGGATTATGTTGAGAATTACAAGATAACATAACATAACTTAACCTAGGTTAAACTAAGATCAATATAGGTAGAAATAAAAGAACTATACGCTAAAACAATAATATAAAAGAATAGGATGTTTTAAGGTTTAAATTACTTTTTTGATTATGATAGTTCCTTATATTATTAATGTTTTTCACTCATTTTAAACCCTTTGGTTTTGGTAATGGATGGAACTAAAAGTAACCATGGGTTTGAGGTACAATGGAGAGATTACCTCAATGAAAAACCCAACCGAATGAGACTTGAAATTTGAAACCTTTTAATTATTCCAAACAAGATATCATGAAATAAGACTAAAAATGTGAACATATATGAAGTCCCAAACACTCCAATGAAGATAAATATGATGTATCTTGGAATATCAAGTAACTAATATGATTAATGAAAGAATTTTCAATTTCTTATAAGTTAAAAATGTAAAAAGAACCACCAAGGGAATTACCTAAAAGTAAAAAATGGTTATTTACCTGTGGTAAAGGAGGGAATCATGAATCAAACATTCATATGAAAATGATGATTTTGGTTAATATGATTAAAATAAATAGAGTTCATCCCAAGGAACCATTAATAATTCAATGTCTTATGTTTGAAAAACATGGGCACCATGCATGTCAATGCCCTAAACCAAGGACTAACCTAGATGATGAGAATCACTAACCTCCAAGGCCAATAGAACAATGAAATAATTATATAAGCACTAATATCAAAGTGGATATTGATATTTAACACACACACACACACCATTTATTATAGAGTTGTAAATTTCTTATTAGATTTTTTTTATAGGAACTCTAGCATATCTATGAATTTTTCTAAGATCATGAAATCACCACCCCAATGATTTTATTATTGAAGAAATATTCTAGTGGAATAATTATTGTATTCCAAGTTTAATCATATATGAATTTTCTTTGTGTAAATCTTATTATCGTTTAGATAAATTTAATGTGAGTTTATTGATTCATTGGTTTACTCTACTTAGATGGAAAATTATCTGTTGTAAGGAAAAAAAATTTTATATTAAAATATGATATTATGTTGATTAGATGATAATAATAATCACCTTATAGAAAAAATAGAGACAATGTGGGTCTTGATACCAAATAATGGTATAATATTGGCTAAAATGGAAACAAAAAAACTCAATATTTTGGATAAGAATATTATGAGAGAAGATATATGTTTCTAAATTTTGTAAGGTTAATATCTCTAGAGAAATTATATCTTGAGTGGTATTTATAATTATGATTCCCTTAGATATTTCAATTGGTATATGATAATTAAAATTTTGAGGATGTAATTTATTTCGGTGGGGGGGGGGGGGGATGTGATGTCCTAGGTTTTGTGAGATATTATTATTATTACTATTTATGTATATTATTTTAAAGAACATTTTTCTATTCATTCAAAAAAATTTAAACATTATTGGTTAATGTACCATATAGAATATGAACCAAACCAAATAAAATTTATTCATACATAAGTGGGACATTACAATAAAAGTACACAAAACTAAATACTGGACACAATGAATTATTACTCACCATGAATAAAGTACATCCATTAAAATTGTATAAATCTATAAGGTACAATAGATAAAAAATTAAAATCTTCATTATTAGGATATCTCTTAGATAATATTTATTCTTTAGAAAAACTAATATCCAAACAAAACCTAAAATTATGAATCACACCATGAAAGGAGTTTTTTTTGTGAAATCTATATTATCAAATAAGAACTATTCCTTGCGAAGTGAGAGTGTAATGTAAGAATGATTTAGTAATTCTATATGTAGGAATAAAATATGGATGTTATAAATATGGTCATTATAAATATTATCGTTGAAAATATAATCATCGAAACTATTATAATTGTAGATATGGTAATTGGACATATAACCAATAGGTATTCTGAAGTTGTGTATTTTAAGTAGTAAAATTAAAATAATATAACTCACAATGAAATAAATTTATGATATTAAAATATCATATATATATCTATGAATCACATATAAATATAAATATTTGTATTATTAAATTATGATACAATGAAATAAAAATTAAAATAAAATTTTTAATATCTATGGATTAGTAAAATATATTTTTTGAATATAAATAATTAATGATATTTGTTAAAGTAAATGTTGTATAAAAGTAACATTTATTTTATACTAACTATAGTATATTTTATCCTAATAAATTAAATTAATAATTTTTAAAATATTATTATATATAAACTAACATATTAATGTCTTTTAAATGAGAAAATTATATAAAATAATATTAAGAGTGCCTAATTTTAAAAACATCATTTTTCAAACAATGTAAATTTTTTCTATATTTTTATTTCAAAACTAAATATATAAATTTTTTAATATTAATGAGATAAAATTTACTTCATTTTTGGATTTATATTATCAAAATTATTTTAACATTATTTTTTTATCTAAGGAAATATATTTTGAAGTTAATAGTGAAATATAATGATACTATGAATTTTTGGCCAATATTTGTATATAAGTATGACTTAGAAATTTATGAAACCTTTTTATTGGAAAAATATATTTTATCATTTAATTTATAAATTTTTAATTAATTATTATTAATTAAAAAAATAGGATTTATATTTTATAACTCAAGTAATATTTTTCTCAAAAATTATTTTAATACATTATACATTTGTTATATTAAAATTAATTTTAAAATTTTAGAAATTAAGTCAGGAAAAATATATTAAAATATAGAATAAATAGGTCCAAAATATATAATAGGGTCTATTTTATATTTATTCATAAATATTATGTTAACTTAGGTTAAAACATGTTATCGAGGAAAAAGATTAAATGAAAAAAGTTATAATTCAAGGGGTAAAGGATTGGAAACATGCTAAAAAAATGTTTCTAATTGAGTTTTTGGGAGAAAATAGACCTTTTCTAACCATAAAATCAACTATTTTCTCTTTTTGGAACCATATGACATGTTTAACATGTTATCAATTTACATTAAGTTGAAATATTTACAAAAAATGTCATTCCCACCACTTATAAAAGGGCCCTATATCCAACGCTCAATGAAATTCCAAAAAATTATGTTTCCACATGAAAAAACCACCTTTTCATTTTTATAGTATCCTATTTTACACTATTGAGCTTCTCGACACAAGATATTATCATATTCCATCCATTTCCATAAGAAATCTTAAAGTATACAACGTGAGTAATCATTTTCACTTAACTATTTTATATTCTATTTTTATTTTATTTTATAGTTATAAATTTTAATTGATATGTAATTAAATTAGTGTTGGTTATATAATTAATTTTATTTTTTTATGTTAATAATCATTAATAACCCTTTCCTTTTTTCCCTTAAGAAAAATGAAAATGACATTTGTGTGTGCGCGAACTACCACCACTACAAAACCTCATGTTTCATTTTACATAACTACCTTACATGGCTGGTAATAATGATGGATTTAAAAATAATTATGATATTTTTCATATATTACTGAATCTAAAATTATAAAACATATTATTCATTTATTCCATTCTATGGAAAATGAATCCATCACCCATGTGTACGTGCAGACTACCGCCTCTATAGAACGATTGATTTCCATTTTTATTTTCATCAACACCATTCATAGATGGTAATTATAATGATTTTAATTAATAAATACGATTTTTATAATATAATTAACATTCTATTATTTAAAAATGTATAACCTGTTAATGTTATGATCAATAGTCGCTTATTGTTAACTCAATTATTTAAAACAGGCATACCAAAAGGAAAATCTTCAAATCAAATTATTTAATATTTTTATATCCATTACTTATTTTTTAATTACTTTATAATTATTATAAATCATAATCATAAACACTAAATGAAATCATTATTCTACTAATTTAATTATATTGAAACTAAATGATATCATAATCATCTATTAATGATAGTATGTTCATGTTCGGGTCTATTTGACCACTTTCTTGAACAATTCTATGAATTTATTTCATAGATGATATTAAAAAATTAATTCCTGGTATAATAATATATAAATATTTAAGTAATAATTATAATTTTTTTTCTGGAAAATATCCATCAAAATGTAACTTGTTAATTAATAATATACCCTTCATATGTTAGAAAATGCTAAAAAATGTTTGTTATCACTTTTATATTCTTAGATAAAGAATAAAGTAATCCTGAAAATAAATTTAAAATTCATAAATTTTACAAGTAATACATTTTAGTAATTTAATTAAAATTTAATATCGACACTGATTTTACAAAACTTATACAAAGATCAAAGCTATAAACACCCGATGTTTGCAAATAGGCAAAAAAAAAAACTAGTATACATATTGAAAATGATTATAGATGAAAATTATAAATAGTTTTAGGCTTGAATATAGTTACGAGATAGTATATTAAGATATTTTTTTTACAAGTGGTTAGAGTGAATTCAACTAACTGAGAATAAAGGTAAGGATTTATTTCTTTCAAATTTAATCTCTTGAGGCATATATCTTAATGTGAATCATGATACCTTTAATATGAAGTGATTACTAAATAATTAATTTATTATAAAATTTAAATGTGGTTTGAATATATATATCATTTAATCTATATAAATTTATATCGATTTAAAAGATACCCATCCAGAAATTTGTTTTGATCCAAATGTTGCTCAACACATAAGAGTTTTGTTACCAATATTATTTTCTAATCAAGATTGTTTCTGAAATATATTTCATTTAGGAAATTGTTATTCATTATAAAACCTATCATATTTTTCATTGTATATTCATGGGGTTTTATATGTTTTATCTATGTTTCATTTCCTCTTAACTCATATTTTACCCGATGTGTTTCTTGCAAGTGAAACTGACCTCATCTCTTATTTTTGGTCTTGAAGCTACATTTTTACATTTCTTAATTCATTTAATATTTTGGAAAATTTAGTTTTCTATAACTCAATAATTTATATTTTTTCATTTTATACAACTTGATATTATTTAAAAAGTTTTAATTTTTGTAATGTTTTCAATCTGGGTCATTTTCATCAAAGTATAAAAAGAATATATTTTTAACATTTATCATGTGAACACCATTTTCTTCCATATTTATCACTTTATGTTACACTTCCTATCTTGATTTAATGGTTTTATACTATAAAATATTATTATCCTTTATTTATAAAACATTTCTCTCTATAATGTTTTCAAAAATATTCTAAATGTTTCTTATTCCCAAAGTGATTTTTCCAAATGATCCTAAATATCTAAATCCATATCCTTCGACATAAATTATTCTTGATAAAGGATATTATTATAATGTAACCATCTAACTTATTTCACTAGATAACATATTTAATATCATTATCTTTTGGAGGAATGATCTATCACTCCTTGTGTCTTGATAATCATCCACTATTTTTGATCCTAAATTTTTAACTAATGCCTTTCCTTTGTGAATACCCTATTTTTGATTCATCTGACTAAAGGGTGTTTATCTAGATACTATACATCAATTTACTTGGAAAAATTATTAACTTAACTTTATAAACTTTATCTATATTGTTTAAATACAAACTACTTTATTATATTGATTGAATGGAATTTACATAGAAAGTAACTCGATGTAATTAGATACCCATTAATTTTACATGGATTTATTATGTTATGATTATTGATATAATTATTAATAATTTCCCTATGTGAATCCTTATGAAACCCATTTTTTTCCATGGGTTATTTATGATGTGTTGAATGAAAATTATTTTCTTTCAATGGGTTCTTTTTTATATAACACGTGATTGATTTCAAGTCACACTCATAAGTACAGATCATGATGGATGGGGTCCTATATCACCCTCCAATGCAATGATTTAATGTTTATATCTTATGAGGTAAGTATTTTCAAGTACATTTTTTTTCTTATAATTAGAGGGATTGATGGTGTCTCTCATGAAAGTAATGTTCGCTATACAAATGTTTGTGCTAAATTTGAAATATGTTTCACAGTTTTCTATATATTCTCATGACTGTGTTATGAACTCAAGGAATATAATTATTAAATAATGTTTTTTCACTCTTTTTATTCACTTATAATGACATGAAAAGTCATATTCCATGATTTATGATATATTATTTGTTGGGTATGAATTTTCTTATGTTTCTTTTTTAAAAAAAATTGGGTACAACTGAAAAATTGACACACACACAAGGAAGAAAATAAATTAAACCACTAATATAAGGACATGACCCAGTGACCTTATGAATATTCCCCAAACCCCTCTCCACCCTGACTACCTCACCCAATAATGGGGGGAGTTTTATTATGTATCTTGATTACAACCATTTTCTCATATTATGTTCACTTATGATATTTGATTGTTATCAGTTATGTTAACCCTTATTGGGCATCTGAGCTAACCCCTTTCTAATGTTTCCATTTATCAAGGTTATAAAGATGAGTATAAATTATAATAAGTATATAATGGAGGCTAGTGTGGAAAAATTATGGATAAATGTTCATAGGGATTGTAGAATATGTTTCATATTTAGATATTCATTAAAGACACTAATCCGTGAATTCATGGGATTATGTGATTATTTTTGAGATATAATAATTATATATGGAAATATTTCTTGATAAGTAATGTCTATAATGGTTCAATATAGTGATTTCATCCATCTTGGTCTGAATAATTGTTATCTAATCCAAAATGTTTGAACTTATCATTTAACCTCAAAAATATATTTTTTGATTTGTTGTGCACATGGATTCAATGAAAAAGCCAATATTTTTTAGTGGAACTAAATGTTTTTGAAGTAAAATAGTAATTTATTGGTTTCTAAAGTCTTATGGTGTGGATATTTTGAAATATTTACAATTAGATACAGACATGAGAATGTATAATAAAAGTTCTCATGATGTGGTGACACATAAAATTCTACATTGAGGTATATCTAGTGAGGTATTCAAGAAAATACTTCTTTGTGGTAGTGATTTTGATATTTGCATATTTTTAGAAAATATATATGGAAAATTAGTGAAATAGAATAATATTATAAGTCCTACCTCAATAGAGTTTTTTAAATATTGTTGTAATAAAAAGTCATAAAAAATTAGGGGAAGGATGCGCTATAAAAAAAGAAAGAAGAAGCCGAATAAGAAGAATAATCTTGAGAATAAGAACACACTTATCAAGGTAAGTGAGTTTGAGATAAATTTAAAGTAAAATTGGTTTAGAATAATCTTGAAAATATGAAAATTAATATCCTTGCATTAATTATTTTGTGGATAGTGATTCAATGGAAAAAGTGTCCATGTGATCTAGTATCCGATCTGAAGAATATTCATATAGTGATTCAGATAAGATGTATTACTTTGAAAAGAAGGTGGATCAACTGGAGATTATACATGGAGTGAATCTTGTATTCAAGGTAGATTTAGATTTACAGAATCAGATTTCGAATAAAGAGTAGGTGAACTTGAATGGAGACATTCTGAAAATGGATGTAAAAATTAATGTTCAAAGTGATCTACTTCAAGAAATTTCATATGAAGTAGGAGAAAAATTTACATAGATAAATAGATAAAATAAATAGTGATCCCTCTTAAGAAAAATCTCAAAGAGAGTATAAAATATAGAAAATAAGCTAGATCAAGGTTAGATAAGGTGTATTTACATTTAAATGTGAAGGACATAATGATGAAGGATCATTAATTTAAGTTAAATTTCTAGAAAGGAATGGATATAGTAAGAATTCCCATCATAGAAGCACCAAAAAGTGAAAATAATGTAAGTGCATATCTAATATTTTTAAATAAGTGGAATATTTTTGAAAAATATAGAAGATATGACTCTCAAAATAAAGTAGCTATTACGTGATACTATTTTGAAATAATTGGACATAACATGAGTGTGTTTCTAGAAGACTAATGGATTAAAGGTGGAAGAATATTGACTGTATCAAAATCTCAACTATTAAGTGACCTTAGGTGGTATGACTTTATTAAGAGAATATTTACTTATTCTAACCATGGATATATAACTATAAATTATAGAATGAAATAACCAAGGGGAATGAATATTTCACAAAAATAAAATCTATCATAATTGGAAACAAATTCACTACTCAGGAGGAAAATAATGGAGTGTAACAAAGGGAGAACTAAACACCAATTACAGTATGACAAAAATATCCCTCATAGATATAATGAATGAAAATTTTGAATAAAAATATTAAAGGTACTCTAGTTGTGATAAATGTGGATGGACATGTTATGAAAGACTCACCGAGGAAAAATAAATCTAAAGTGATTCAAATGTCAATTTAAAATGATATATATGAGGAATATCTAAGTTTTGTTTTACAAATATTCACCAAGTAATGTGGAGAAAATTGGAGGAAAAACCCTCCTATTGCGGAGAAACCATGATGAAGGATATATCAATAAGGTATTGAAATAAGAAAGATGTACTCGTTGGATTACTCTCATAATAGAGATAAAAACCAAACATAGAAAATATAACCCCATGAAAAGATCCAAAATGAAATTTTTACAAGTGGTTTCACCCAAAGGAGAACCACAAAAAGGGTTTGAAAGTAAGGTGTATGAAAATGGTTGTTATACCATGAGAAACCACATTATTCTACCTAAAGAAGATTGGTATATACCCCTATCATCATGTATTTAAATGCGTTTAAATTATATTTCTATTATTATAGATATTAGGGGTACATATAATCCATGGGGTGTAATTATTCTTAAAGTATATAAATGCAATGGGTGTGGCCATAGGTACTATAGTTATTAATTTATATAAGGCCTAAATAAAAATCTCAAATGGTATCAAGGACCCATTTGAATCAATAAGTGGTGTTAGAAAACGAATATGTATTTATAAGATGAATCTATAATTTCATACTATGATAAATAAGTTTAAATTATATAGAGCCTAATATGGATTTAAAGTGATGTCAAAGTCTTATATATAATATCTAGTGGTGTCTAGACAATTTTAGTGATGAAAAAACGACATTAGTCCATACCTCAAGTGGTATCATATCACTAAAGAAGGAAAATACAACTCAATGAAAAGAAAAACCAACACACATGGAAATAATGTTTATTTGTTTATGTACTAAAAATATGGCTTCAATGATTGTTTTTAAGGATACCAATAGTTTATAGGAAGAAAGGGTAAAAACTATAAAGTGGTTTTCGCTTTTTGTAGATTATTATCAACACTTGGAGTAAAAAAATGAAGGTATTTAAGGGGATTTGGTGATAAGAATTCAAATACTATTTAGCATCATCTAGAAAATGAGAAGCTATATGAATAAAGGAAGGATCACAGATATCAAGTGGAATCACAATTTCAACATGAAAAAGTGGTTTCAGTTGGTTAAACATGTTTTATAACTCACACACATGGAAATTTACTATTTATTTGATTATATTCTTCAATAAGTGTGTTTGAGAACATATGAATAATTTTTGAAAGAATTAAAAGCTCAAGATGAAAATGTTTATGGAATTGAGTGAGTAACATGGGAAAATTTGAAATTATTCACTTACACTATTTCTTCTTACACCATGTTTTAACTCAATAGGTTTATAGAATTTGTTAATGGCTTATTTACAAGTGGTAAATTCAACCACTGAATGTCATTTAGTAAAATAAATCCAGAAAGAGGAAGTGGTTTGGATCTTTGAAGGAAAAAATCAAGAATTGTTTTGTATAAGAAGTTTTATGGAGGATGAAAAAAATTATCTATTTTTACTGGTAATAAATAGTACTAAAGGTTCAATCAATAATAATCTTGGAGGACTTAATGTTTTTAAGGTGGTAAATAGATCCAAAATTTCAAGAGTTATGGTTGATTTAGATGTTAGAAAAGTAACCTAGTGTTTTTAAGGAATGATTTAAATGGATAAAAAGTTCAAAAATTTTAGATGTTATGTAGTGAGATCAAATTCACTATGAAATATTTCTTGAAAAAGGGGTGAATAAACACTTTAAATACAGATTTTAGAAGTTGAGGAGAATCATTAATAACCAATAAGAATCGGGTAGAGATCATTGAAGATGTTGATCAAGAATTGTATGAATGAAGGGTAGTATAGATAGAAATATATATAAGGTCCGAGGTATTCTCAAATAGTGATTCAGGTTAGAACATGGATCAGAAGGGTGAATTTTTACCTTCTAGAAGTGTTGAGATTATTGGTATAGTATGGGGATCAAGTGTTAATAACTAGCTCAGGCTTTGGGGATATGATGAAATTTTATTTCCAGTCATTTTTAACAGATGTATATAGTTCTGGGTGTATTTTGTTTTGAAATTTTAGATCGGTATGTTTTCTGGGGTGATTTTGGGAGTTTTTAAAAGTTACTATCGATTTTTAGAAAATTGGTTAAGTATTTTGAAAAGTGTGTATTATAGGGGGAGAAAAAATTATATTATCAATTAAATAATATATTATGTATGGAAAAAAAATATTACACACTGGTTTTTGAGTCTAATTAAAAATCCTTATGTACAAAGAAATATATTACATTGGAGAAAAAATATATTATGTATGGATTGGCATATATTATTCAAGGATTTTCATCTAATGGGAAAACCTTACATATAAAATATGTATTACATATGAGAGTTTTAATAAAGGAAATAATATAACTATTGGATATGCCTTTTGGAAAGTATATAGACATCAATTAGATGAGAGGTTCTTAGTGGAGAAAGGGTAGAATGCACTCAAATCCTTCGATGTGCCTTGTATTTTTCAGCAAAGCCCTATTTTCCCACCCCTCCACTGAAAACTCAATTCCCTTCACACCTGGCCTACTCGCTTGAATCATATGTGTTCCCCTACTTTGTGTGATCAAGTCCTTCCTCATGAAGCATTTTTCTTAAGTAGCATTTAAGATGTGGTTACCTTCCAAGAAATGATCCATAGTCTCCCTTTTCTTATAAATACCTACATGTATCCCATTTTTAGATAAAAACCACTAGATAGTAATCAAGTGATGCAAAAAAAGCACCCTAGAACATGTCTATGTCTTCCCATCTTCTTCATGTGGATTTATAAGTTAAAACCTAAGGGTAATGATAGAAAATGAAGGGTAACTGGGTTATCTAAAGATGATAACATTAAAACCTTCATGAAAGGACACTTCCCCTATCCTTCTTAAGAACTAGGGAAAAGGACCTCAATCCAGGTAGACTACACATGGGTGCCACAAAACTATATCCCCTAGGAGTATAATGCTAAGGGGCCACATACCCAAGTCACATTAGGAAGTCCATAATAGGGAGATCCTTAATTATACACCCTATATAATGGCATCCCTTCACCCTTTTATCCACAAAAGGGATAACATTTACTCTCCCTTCATATTAGTTAGACCCTTATCCTTACCTCTATAATTGGGAAATAGTTCACTTTAGTCATATGGATAATAATGTCTTCACCAAGGTCTCATAAATGGGTGCCAATTCATATAAGTCTCATTCCTGGGATCCAATTCAACCAGGAATCACACCTGGAGAACAATTTTTCTAGGTTCCTTATATGAGATCCTACCAATCAAGTAATTATCCATGGAATCCTAAAGTGCATGAATGAGTTATTCATGTTTTAATGAACCCCTTTAATCATTTATTCCCTTTATAAGAGGGATTAGTCCTTCAATAAGATTCCTTTTTGGGGTTTCCTCTTAAAAGAGTAGCAAAATATGGGAAATAAAAATTATTTATTCCTTTAATAACATGGTTTTGTATCATTGTGATATTGAATAATCCTATCATAGATCATTATTCTAATCTTTCTTTCCGCATATCATGCACCTTGTCATCCCTAGTAGCCAGCAAACCTCTTTGGTCAATTCAATGGTCGAAAAACATATTACAGGCCTCCTAATAGGTGTAATACTCAAATAATTCATTCACCTAAGTCACTAACTGGGTTTAGTTCCTTAAATAATTAAAAATGAAATCCCTACATATATCTTTCATACTATTGGGTAAGTCTTGGGCCTCCAATTTAGTTAAATAACCAAATCCCTGTTCAGCATTCAAAATTACCCATGACATAATTCTACCTTAATGGACTATATTAATAGTGTGTCTAACCATAACTTCCCTAGTTTAGTAACCAATAATCAAGATAAATTATAAAGGTCTCCACATATATAAGTACCACACTAACCATTTCCAACATCCTTTCACGAAGTAGTAATAATTTCATAACTTTAAATTACATATCATAATATCCTTACTACATGACAATATATTACATGGGCCATCACATACTATATGGAATTTGATTCCTATTAACCTGGATATTTAGGATGCCTTTATGAGATTTAATACTAACAAATAATAGGTTCTGGGCACATATCCTTGAAAGTAACTTCACCTGGCCAGGGATGTATAACCCTAAAAGGCACCACCGTGGTCCTTATAACAAGTCCTTAAAAGGTATGGCGTGTCCTGTTATATGGAAATGAACCATGTGGGATTTTATTACCTTCATATAAATACATAAGAATCCCTTCCCAAAGGCCATATCCTGACACCAAAACACCTACTACCTCCCTAAATGGTGATAAATTCCAAATCACCCAATCTTAAAACATTAAACCATAGTATAATCACAAGTAAAACAAAATAAAAGTACCCCTAATACATATAGATTTCCATAGTGAAAAATGTTTTAAATCAATCACTTTCATAGAGGTAACCAATATTATTACTATTAATTGGAATTATTCATGAATATGTATTAAATATTTAAGATAAACCCCGAGTAGGTAATAATTTCCCCTAAAAGGGTGAGATGAACCTTAATTCCCATCCTATTAACCAATGTGCAACCCAAATAATTTCTGGTAATGTCACAAAAATCACCTACCTTTGGAAAATAGGTTTTCTCCAAATCAAAAAAAATGTGAGAACATAGTGCCTCAGAAATAGAGAAGTGAACTTGATGAAAATCCTTTACCCCTGAAAGCAATTTACTTTCCATTCTATTAATTAAGATGTTGTATCTTTGATTTTCTTATTTTTGACTGTTGATCCATTCAGGACATTCAAGAAAACCCAGTAGAATTTCCTTTAATCCAAATGGTAAAATTTCAATGTGCATAGGCCAACATATAACACCCTGGTCAGATATATGCCTCATTCATGAGAAAGGACATGACCTTACAAAAAAAAAACAGTGTCACCAACTGGAAATCTCAAACTCTAAGTGGTGAACACCTTCGTTTAAAAATACTATCTCAATGGATCCATCTCAATGTTATAGGAAACACATGAAAACCTCTAGGTAATGAAGCCTTGTGGAAAATCCCATCAATGATAGGCATCATAGATGCTCATTGACCCAACTACCATGTTAAACCACATTAGGATCCGATCCCTAGAGTAAGTCAATACTCACCCCTTATCTTAGGGAGGTGGAGGAGGATGTTGACTAGATACTCACTAGAGATCAAAATATACCTATGAGGGATCATACCAAATATCACCATCAATACCATTATACAACACTATACCCTTAAGAGTATACTAAGAAGGCTACCCAAGAGATCCCATACATTGTTTCCCAAACCAGGGCACCCAAGAGGAGGCCTCTCTGAGGGAACATAACAAATAAATCATAAGAACAAGCTCATATTTTTATTCCCACTCATGAAACCCATTAGTATATCATATAGGTAGTAAGTTTATAGACCCATATCCCTTCCTGCACCCACCAATACTACCAATATACCTTGGTAGTGAAACAAAAATCCCAGATACATATCCTGACATCTACCCAAAAGTTGGTTTTATAAAACTTCTCCCACCTAAATGATTTGTTGGTATAACCTGATAAAGAATGATGTTTAGGGTTTGGATCTTATACAAATTACTAAAAGAGCCCATTGTTATATATGGGTGATATCTTAGGAGATAAACCAAATTTTTGATCTCATCATTGAAGGTATTAGTCATATTGCAACTATAGCACTGAGTCTAACTCATATCCATTTCTGAAAAAATAAATACCAATGGAATATCATGATAACACCTAAGGAGGGGTCTTATATCCCCAACCACATCTAGGAGGATCATCAATATATTTATATTAGAATACAACAACCGACTCATATAACTTCTTCCATTAAAATATAAGAGTAGGATCATATCCCTGATTCAATCTAGGATATTTATTAGTACATTCTAAAAGAATAATAGGGGAAATCTCATATCCCTACTTCAATTCTGGTGGATGCACAAGAGAATTCTTATATCCTTGATTCACTAAATATTCATAAGGGTTCTTGGAATACTCCAGTAATGACTAAGGAGGGGGATAATATACCCACTAACATTAATAAATCCAATTGGCATATTTAAATGACAACCAAGGAGCCACCTAGGAGGTATCATGTTCAGGAGGGCTATTTTGGATAATATATGAATCCACTTCTGATTGAGGTTATAAACTTTATGTCCCTACATATAATGTACAAAAGGAAATCACATTGAGTGAAATATACTCTCCTATAATAGGATTATATCCTCATGTTTTTCAATAATGATATTATTGATGTCCTTAAATGTATTTCCATATCATCACAATAATATTTTGATTCCTCATTAATAGGAGAAAGAATATATCACTATGAAGTTCCTCTATATGGTACTATAGTTAATAACATTATTTGTCATTCCCAGAGTATCCATCACAGAGGTCCTCTTCATGGTTATGAAGATACAATCCATGGATGTCCACTACATGGTACATGTTGTGAAGGTATTCCCAATAACATGAAGAGAAACCTACTAGATGATCCTCCCCTTCAAAACACATCAACAACAAATAACCATCTTTGGCCTCACTGTGAGAACTAACTACGATAATCTAAAATTACTCCTCAAGTTATGTGTTTTTGAATTACCCATTGTGATACATTATTCAACCGTAAAGATTCTCTGCACAGTGCTCATTGTAATGTTCCTCCATGGAATGACTTATCCTATCTACATGAAGGCCTTCCATAAATAAAATATATCCTGATTATTACCTGATATTGGGAGGAACTTGAGAAATTGATACTAACTATATATCATCCTTGAACGGTGAGATATTATCCTAGTTAAAAGATAGTATGAGGTGATCATCATCATCCATACCTTCCTCAAAATTACTAACCCTTTGATGAAACTAAGTAAGTTTCAAATTATCTTGTTCCATTTATAACAAAATGGGGAAAACTATTATAGTTGGATTATATCAAAGAATAACTCATATAGGATGAGACATTTTTATGTGGAAGGAACTAGGTGAATACAGAATACCATTCATGTTATGCACCATTTCTATATATCACTATGAAATTATTGGGGAATTAAAAGAAGAGAACATTCCATACTTCTACTATAATTTGTTGGATAATCACTAATATCTCAAGACAAAATATCTATCTTACATGTAGTATTAAAGGAAACTCAATACTTTGAGTGAACTCTTCAACCAAGTTAATTTCACCAACATCTCAGTAGCCCAAAATCCTAAGGTAGAAAAGAAGCATGATTATCTATAAATGGACTATCTCAGTAGAATAAAGGTGATCTGGTATATAATCATGGATAACCCACCATACATACACATCAAAGGGTGGTGAAAATATTGTGACATATATTTTACCATTTCTTTTATCCAATAAGGACCATTGGGGAAGGAAACATGAAATTTCATTGCATTGGGGAAAGTCTCAGACCCTAGGTCCTCATATGATAGTTGGTCTATAAAATGAATGCATGTCACTCCCAAGGGATATAAATGGAATACTCAATGATAGTGATCCATTGATAGACTCTTTTATAAATTCAATAAGAATATTAAGCATGACTCCACCATGAGGAAAGAAAATATAAAAATTATGGAACATCCCTCAAAGATGATCACATCCCATATACAATATTTTATGCATCTATCTCATTCCCTAATATAGGAATGAAAATATAATAAATACAAAATATAACATTCTTCAATAGTGTTATAGGATAATACCTAACCCCCTTGGTCTAGTGTATTTTTACCACCACCATTTCCCTTGGGATTATCAAATCTATAGTGGATCTAGGATGTGATAATAGTAGAGTGACACCCACCTGAGCCCATAGGGATCGATGAATTAATGCCCCAATCATTGATGAAACCAAATTTCTCTATAATGGTAGGCCCTTAAAAAGAACCCTCTCTTATAGTTTCTTCCACCACTCAATCTATATTCCTTATTGGGGACATGTTTAGTGACAGTTGTTGGGGAAACCCTCTAAATCATCATATAAAATTCACTTTTGGGGGAGAACTGAGGATGGAAATTGAAACATTTAAGGGAACACAAATAGAAAATTTCTAATGGGAAACATGATATCATGGAGGGTTATAAATTACCCTTAGTAAATATTTAGAGGATAAAAAATCCCATTATAAATTTGATGAGGATATAATTACCACAACATGATTTATGTTAATAAATATCATTAGTGTTGTTCCGGTGGATAACATAGCTCAAGACCCTGATATAGAAGACAAGAATAAAGTGACATATACTCAGAACATGGTTGACACCAAATTCCATGAAGTATGAGTTTCTAACCAGCCTCAGAGGTAGAATTGTGACTTGAAATCTCCTCTGAATATCCTAATACTACAAACTCAGTAAGTGTAAAGACCCGTAAAATTAAAGGGAAATTTTTTCTTAATTTTATTTAGAATTTTACAAGAGCGCGGTTTCAGACGGCACCTGATTCCGAGGTCCGGAGTGCTCGGAATTAATTTCTGAAGTTTGGCTCAGGTACGTTCAGTGAACGAACGAGCGGGTATTTATAACTTTTGATCCGGTGCTCAGAATTGAAATCCGAGGGCACCGATGAACTCGCAGCGCCGATATTCGCTTAAAGAGACCTTTTCGGGAGTTGCGTTTGTTGCGAGTTGAAAGTTAGCTTTGGGGTTTTCAGTTGAGTTAAATAAAATTTGTGAAAGACAAATTTTATTTTAACTTATTAAAAACCTACCAAAGGAGGTTGGAAGTGGGACCCACACCCACTTAAACTCCCTTGGGAGGATTAAGTGTGGTGGGGCCCACACGAACCCCTAGACTTTTCAAATTCCCTTAACCCCCTCTTAATTGACTTAAGTTACTTAATTAATTTTGGGGGTTAAACTCTTTTGAATTTCAAACTTTTGAAATTCTTTTATGTTTTGTAATAATAAAATAAGAAGATGTCTTATTTTGTTTTGGGTTGTTTGTTTTGTCTCCTTGAGAGCTTTTGGAGAGCCTCTTCTTCTTCTTCAAACTCAACGAAGAACGCGAAGAACGTCGTTCTTCAACGAAGAACTTCTCCGCCGAAGAACACGATCCATCCGCGACGCCGTATCCGCGACGCGACGTACTTCTTCCGCGTCATCTCTTCCGCGACGGTTTTCCGCGACGAACGCTTTCGACAACGACTCTTCCTCCGACGTCAAAGGAATCGACACCGATATTCCACGACTCCGTCAACGTGCGACTATCGAGGTAGGGGTTCTTGAGTTCGTTGTTTCCTTTTTATTTGACTTTCCTCAAGACTTGACGTAGAACGCTCAAGTTCCGACGAAGAACGCCGCTCCGCTCTTCTTCGTCTTCGGTGTCAACGAGAGAGAACACCGCATCTTCCTCGGACAACCTTCGTCGGCGTACAAGGTTTCGCCAACGACGTGCCTCTTCGGACGCACCTCTTCGTCATCGAATTTGACAAACGACGACCACGACGCCCGACCACCGCGACGTCGTCTTCCACGGAACGTAGACAAATCTTCGAACCTTATACCAAGGTAGGGGTTGTTGATTTCATTTTGGTTTCCTTATTTCTTTTCTTGCTCGTGGACCGCATGTCTACGTGAGGCATTTAAATATTTTATATAAGTGTTATTGTTAACGCGAGGGGGGGCCGGACCGCACGAACACAGCCGAACCCCCCTCCATCGTTTATGTTTATTCATGCGGGTGGAAGCAAGTGGCGTGGTGCCGTCGCACCACGAGGATGATCGTACAAATAATTTACGCGGCGCCGTAGCGCTACGTCAAGGAAAAATCTTCAAGAACGCGACGCCGTCGCGCCGCGTTGAAAATAATCATGGCATGGCGAAAGGGGCGCGGTGCCATCGCACCGCGCCGGACGACGAACACCGCGGCCGGTTCCGGGCCGCGGCGGGACGAGAAGACCGCGGCCCGTTCCGGGCCGCGGTGGAAGAGGAGACCGGCGGCCGGGCCGCCGGCGTCGGAAGTCGAAGGCGGGACCGGAATTTCCGGTCCCGTTGGTAAAAACCGGCCAGCCAGCTGGCCGGCCGGATGACATAAAACCGGGGGAATAAATCCCCCGGCCGGTTCAACAAAACCCCCTCTTAATGAGGGGGGCGGTTCTTGAGGGAAGGGGGCAGCCGCCCCCTTGGTTCGGCGCCAGCAGGCTCCCCCACGTGAGGGGGGGCGGTTTTAAAAGAACCGGCGCGGCACAAAGGTCGCGCCACTTTGAAGAACCGCAGGGCTTAGCCCCCGCATGCGCAGCCCCACGTGCGGCGCCAGGCGCCGCCGCCACAGCCCGCCGCCGACGCGGCCCGCCGCCGCCGCCGCGCCGCCCCAGGGGGGGGGGGGGTCGGGCCGGGTCGGCCCGGACCCGGACCCCCCGTTTCGAACCAGTTTTGGTTTTTGGCTCATAACTTGAGCCTCGGACCTCCGAATGACGAACCGTCTGCGGCAACACGATCCTTGGATCGAGACGGTCGTTTCGGTATATCGCACTCAAGGTTTCGGATTACTTTGAGTTCGGCCGGGTTGGTTCGTTCACGAAACCAACCGGGCCTTCGGAGCGGAAACGCTCATATCTTGAGCTACGGGCGTCCGATTGACGTGTCGTCAGCTGTGTTGTGTTCCTCTTAGTGTGAAGGATCTTTTGACATACTCCGCCTGAGGTTTGGACGCAGGTGGAGTACGGTCGGGTTGGTTTTGCGTTAAAAACCAACCGGGCCTCGGGGACGAAAATGCCAATAACTCTCAGACCGGGCGTCCGATCGACGCACCGTCTGTTGCGTTGAGTTCCTGTTTACGATACGGAACTTTTGGTATCCTTCGCCCGAGTTTTGGTTACAGATAGTTGTGGCCGGGTTGGATCGCACCCGAAATCCAACCGGGCCCCTGGAACGGAAAAGCTGATATCTTTCAGACAGGACGTCCGCTTGACGAGCCGTCAGCAGCGTTGGTGGTTACGTTGAGTAACGGTCCCTTTGAGTATACCCTATGGAAGTTCGGGGTACAGTTGAGATACGGCCGGGATTGGTTTCGCTCACGAAACCAACCGGGCCCCTGGGACGAATAGGCTAATAACTCACAGACCGGGCGTCCGATCGACGCGCCGTCTGTTGCGTTGAGACCCCTGTGACGAGACGGACCTTTGAGACACTTCTTCGTGGGACTTTGAGATACTTGGAGTATCGACCTGTAGCTCGTGGAGCGGACCCTCCCAGTGACGAGCGTGCGAAGTACGGAGACCGTGTAGCTGGCTGAGACCTGACGACTGCTTGACCGACTCGACTTGGAGTGAGTCGACTAGCCCAGTGGACGGAGCACTACTTTCTGAGGTGCAGACCCATGGCGGACGGAGCACTACCTGTGTGACAGTGCAGACCCGCGGTGCTCGTCCGGAGAGTACCTCAGCAGGCTACTAGGGGGTGTGCACTACGGTGTTTGGGTGACATACCTCGGCGGGAAGAACTACTATGTTTGGGTGGCTGGCCCGCAGTACTCGACAGGAGGAGTACTTCAGCAGTCTTAGGTTGGTGAGCAATACCTCAGAGTCGTGACAGGACCACTGTACACTCTAGAGACGGAGCTCTTCAGCAGTTACGGTTTCGATAATGAAAATCCTGGTTTGAGCTGAGACTTTTGACCTTGTGTTTACCTCATGATTGAGATGGGTCACTTGCTAACTTTGGTATATGTATGGGCATATACCCGAGTAGTGGTTATCCGTCTTTTTCACAATCCTTGTGTTTCCTCATGATTGAGATGGGTTACTTGATAACTTAGGTATATGTATGGGCATATACCTAAGTAGAGTTTATCTGTTGAGATCTTCTTGTGTTTATCCTTGTTGGTTTTAGTGAGACCTTGAGGGTCTCGGGGTCCCTACTGAGTATCGTTATACTCACCCCTGCACGGGCTATGCCCGCACCTCGTTGTGTTGGTTGCAGACGACGGACAGTGCTGACAGAAGCCGAAGGTTCGAGGACTGGACGGTACCTGGAGGTGGACTATACGACGAGGCGGTACCCGGAGGTGGACCACTGGGCGGGACATACTCGGAGCGGATGGCGGGACCCGAGGAGCAGAGGAGCTATCTGTACCCACCCTTCAGGTGGGATTTCCAGTGGACATCTCAGCGTAGCAGCTTTACTTTTCAGTCGCTGTTTTCCCTTTCGAGTTGTACTTTACAGTTGGGCTTGTATTTCCGGCCCCTTTTTACTTTTCAGCTCTTCTTTTTGTACTTAGTGTTTTACTTCCGCTTGTACTCTGTGGTGCTTGTTTTCTTTTATAAAGGCAATGCCTTCCCAGTTATCGGGATTTTACGCCTTTGGTGCTAGTCGCCAGCCCCTGGCCTATGGAAGGCGGGCTTGGGGTAGTCACGGCACGGGCCCCGAGGACGGGTCGTGACAAATTGGTATCAGAGGTGGTCGGTTCTACCGCAGACTCTGATCATTCTTTCTGTGAAGCAATAGTGTTAAGGGTACCGAGTGTGGTTTTCAGTTCAGGGAGTCCAGTGTTGGTGCGGGCGGCCGACGTATCCATACACCAGGACCCTGACAACTGATTTCCGACTTTGTGCACGAAAACACTGATTGCGTGTGTGTTTTCAAAGGGTTTTCCCCTTAAAACAGCTCAAACCAGGTCAGCTCACCAGGTATAATCGTTTGATCGTGTTACGTTGTTTCTTTCAGGATGGCCCCACGACGGCAGCCAGCTAGGGTTCCGAGAATCGAACGTGACGACAGCCCACCGAGCGACGAGGCCCCGGTGCATGGCCCTTTGTCAGCAGTGGCACCGGCGGTAGCTCTACCCGCCGAGCCCCCGATGCTTCCAGCAGCAGCCGCTGACGATGCACGTCGCCTCAGCGCACTGCATGAGTTTCAGCGCCAGCGACCGCCCAGGTTTCACGGGGAGACGGATCCCCAGGCTGCAGAGGACTGGCTGGAGGCAGTGGTACGAGTGTTTAGGCTAGTGAGGACACCATCAGACCTCATGGTGATCCTCGCTACGAGCCTACTACACGCAGCAGCAGGTAGGTGGTGGAGCCACTTGTTTCAGTTTTGCGATGAGATGAACTTCGCATGGGAAGACTTCGAGACCTTCTTCAGGGTGGAGTTTGTGCCAGTATCTCTACACCCCGAGCGTGTACAGGAGATTCCGCCTTTACCGCGTGTTTTTCGATCAGAAGCCGAGTCATCTGTGGGCAGTAGACAGATGATGCAGAGGTCCAGGAGGACCAGACCAGCAGTTGGGCGATCTCGGGTTTTAGGACCAGTGGTGCAGGGCACCCGGAGTGGTAACAGAGCTAGCCGTGCAAGGAGCAGGTTGTGTTACTCATGCCGCAGAAAGGGTCACCTGGCACGTGACTGTCCGACTCCTCGATCCGCAGGCTTGGAGGGAGCCACCGTGGTTAAGGCAGCGACAAATGCTTGAGCAACAGTAAAGCAGGTGGACAGGAGCGGAACTAGTGGATACGTCTCTTGTACTTCTAGTTCCATGTTGATGTTGCTTTTGTGTAGCGTCTTGTATTATGAGCTGCAATAATAAAAGACGCATCCTTTGTGAAGTTTTCATTCCTGTCCTCTTTTGTGATGTTACTAAGAGGTTCCAGTTGACTGTTGACTTGACCCTCACTTGTGAGACATCTACTGGAGGAGACCCAGTTACCACACACTGATGCCGACAGTGTGACTCAACCCTTGGAGGCGAGAGTAACGGTTGGATCTCTTAGTAGTAGCGTCGAGGCCTTACGACGTCATCCTTGGTATGGATTAGTATCATCCATGTTAGGATTGACTGTTTTAGGCAAAGAATGTGGTTCATCCAGGGGATGAGACCAGGTTTCTCTTATCGGCAAAGAAGAAATCTCGCAGCTCTTATGGGACCAGAGATGGTCCGGGCCACATCAGAAGAGGTCCATGTCATCCAGGAGCGGATGAGGAAAACACAGAGCCGGCAGAAGTCATACGCTGACAGGAGGCGGAGGCCACTAGAGTTCGAGGATGGTGACCACGTCTTCTTGCGGGTCTCACCTCGACGTGGTATTCAGAGATTTGGCCGAGGCGACAAGTTATCTCCGCGCTTCATCGGACCCTTCCAAGTCCTCAGCAGGGTTGGTGAGGTGGCTTATCGCCTGGCTCTACCACCTCAGATACACCGGGTGCACGACGTCTTCCACGTGTCTCAACTGAGGAGATACGTGCACGACCCGACGCACATCTTTGACCATGGGGAGCTTGACGTTGACGATGGGGCGACTTTTACGGAGGTTCCGGTGGAGATAGAGGATCGACAGGAGCGGGTCCTACATGGGCGATCGATTCCTCTTGTGCGCAACAGATGGCGGCACGGGAATCTCCAGGAGAGCACATGGGAGCGGGAGGCTCAGATGCGTGCTCAGTACCCTCTTTTGTTTCCCTAGTTTTTGTTTTATCTTTACGGGGACGTAAAGCCCTGAGGTGGGAGTAATGTAAAGACCCGTAAAATTCAAGGGAAATTTTTTCTTAATTTTCTTTAGAATTTTACAAGAGCGCGGTTTCAGACGGCACCTGATTCCGAGGTCCGGAGTGCCCGGAATTAATTTCTGAAGTTTGGCTCGGGTACGTTCAGTGAACGAACGAGCAGGTATTTCTAACTTTTGATCCGGTGCTCGGAATTGAAATCCGAGGGCACCGATGAACTCGCAGCGCCGATATTCGCTTAAAGAGACCTTTTCGGGAGTTGCGTTTGTTGCGAGTTGAAAGTTAGCTTTGGGGTTTTCAGTTGAGTTAAATAAAATTTGTGTAAGACAAATTTTATTTTAACTTATTAAAAACCTACCAAAGGAGGTTGGAAGTGGGACCCACACCCACTTAACCTCCCTTGGGAGGATTAAGTGTGGTGGGGCCCACACAAACCCCTAGACTTTTCAAATTCCCTTAACCCCCTCTTAATTGACTTAAGTTACTTAATTAATTTTGGGTGTTAAACTCTTTTGAATTTCAAACTTTTGAAATTCTTTTATGTTTTGTAATAATAAAATAAGAAGATGTCTTATTTTGTTTTGGGTTGTTTGTTTTGTCTCCTTGAGAGCTTTTGGAGAGCCTCTTCTTCTTCTTCAAACTCAACGAAGAACGCGAAGAACGTCGTTCTTCAACGAAGAACTTCTCCGCCGAAGAACACTATCCATCCGCGACGCCGTATCCGCGACGCGACGTACTTCTTCCGCGTCATCTCTTCCGCGACGGTTTTCCGCGACGAACGCTTTCGACAACGACTCTTCCTCCGACGTCAAAGGAATCGACACCGATATACCACGACTCCGTCAACGTGCGACTATCGAGGTAGGGGTTCTTGAGTTCGTTGTTTCCTTTTTATTTGACTTTCCTCAAGACTTGACGTAGAACGCTCAAGTTCCGACGAAGAACGCCGCTCCGCTCTTCTTCGTCTTCGGTGTCAACGAGAGAGAAAACCGCATCTTCCTTGGACAACCTTCGTCGGCGTACAAGGTTTCGCCAACGACGTGCCTCTTCGGACGCACCTCTTCGTCATCGAATTTGACAAACGACGACCACGACGCCCGACCACCGCGACGTCGTCTTCCACGGAACGTAGACAAATCTTCGAACCTTATACCAAGGTAGGGGTTGTTGATTTCATTTTGGTTTCCTTATTTCTTTTCTTGCTCGTGGATCGCATGTCTACGTGAGGCATTTAAATATTTTATATAAGTGTTATTGTTAACGCGAGGGGGGGCCGGACCGCACGAACACGGCCGAACCCCCCTCCATCGTTTATGTTTATTCATGCGGGTGGAAGCAAGTGGCGTGGTGCCGTCGCACCACGCGGATGATCGTACAAATAATTTACGCGGCGCCGTCGCACTACGTCAAGGAAAAATCTTCAAGAATGCGACGCCGTCGCGCTGCGTTGAAAAGAATCATGGCATGGCGAAAGGGGCGCGGTGCCGTCGCACCGCGCCGGACGACGAACACCGCGGCCGGTTCCGGGCCGCGGCGGGACGAGAAGACCGCGACCGGTTCCGGGCCGCGGCGGGACGAGAAGACCGCGGCCGGTTCCGGGCCGCGGCGGAAGAGGAGACCGGCGGCCGGGCCGCCGGCGTCGGAAGTCGAAGGCGGGACCGGAATTTCTGGTCCCGTTGGTAAAAACCGGCCGGCCAGCTGGCCGGCCGGATGACATAAAACCGGGGGAATAAATCCCCCGGCCGGTTCAACAAAACCCCCCTCTTAATGAGGGGGGCGGTTCTTGAGGGAAGGGGGCAGCCGCCCCCTTGGTTCGGCGCCAGCAGGCTCCCCCACGTGAGGGGGGGCGGTTTTAAAAGAACCGGCGCGGCACAAAGGCCGCGCCACTTTGAAGAACCGCGGGGCTTAGCCCCCGCGTGCGCAGCCCCACGTGCGGCGCCAGGCGCCGCCGCCGCCGCAGCCCGCCGCCGCCGCGGCCCGCCGCCGCCGCGCCGCCCCAGGGGGGGGGGGGGGGGGTCGGGCCGGGTCGGCCCGGACCCGGACCTCCCGTTTCGAACCAGTTTTGGTTTTTGGCTCATAACTTGAGCCTCGGACCTCCGAATGACGAACCGTCTGCGGCAACGCGTTCCTTGGATCGTGACGGTCGTTTCGGTATATCGCACTCAAGGTTTCGGATTACTTTGAGTTCGGCCGGGTTGGTTTGTTCACGAAACCAACCGGGCCTTCGGAGCGGAAACGCTCATATCTTGAGCTACGGGCGTCCGATTGACGTGCCGTCAGCTGTGTTGTGTTCCTCTTAGTGTGAAGGATCTTTTGAAATACTCCGCCTGAGGTTTGGACGCAGGTGGAGTACGGTCGGGTTGGTTTTGCCTTAAAAACCAACCGGGCCTCGGGGACGAAAATGCCAATAACTCTCAGACCGGGCGTCCGATCGACGCACCGTCTGTTGCGTTGAGTTCCTGTTTACGATACGGAACTTTTGGTATCCTTCGCCCGAGTTTTGGTTACAGATAGTAGTGGCCGGGTTGGATCGCACCCGAAATCCAACCGGGCCCCTGGAACGGAAAAGCTGATATCTTTCAGACAGGACGTCCGCTTGACGAGCCGTCAGCAGCGTTGGTGGTTACGTTGAGTAACGGTCCCTTTGAGTATACCCTATGGAAGTTCGGGGTACAGTTGAGATACGGCCGGGATTGGTTTCGCTCACGAAACCAACCGGGCCCCTGGGACGAATAGGCTAATAACTCACAGACCGGGCGTCCGATCGACGCGCCGTCTGTTGCGTTGAGACCCCTGTGACGAGACAGACCTTTGAGACACTTCTTCGTGGGACTTTGAGATACTTGGAGTATCGACCTGTAGCTCGTGGAGCGGACCCTCCCAGTGACGAGCGTGCGAAGTACGGAGACCGTGTAGCTGGCTGAGACCTGACGACTGCTTGACCGACTCGACTTGGAGTGAGTCGACTAGCCCAGTGGACGGAGCACTACTTTCTGAGGTGCAGACCCATGGCGGACGGAGCACTACCTGTGTGACAGTGCAGACCCGCGGTGCTCGTCCGGAGAGTACCTCAGCAGGCTACTAGGGGGTGTGCACTACGGTGTTTGGGTGACATACCTCAGCGGGAAGCACTACTATGTTTGGGTGGCTGGCCCGCAGTACTCGACAGGAGGAGTACTTCAGCAGTCTTAGGTTGGTGAGCAGTACCTCGGAGTCGTGACAGGACCACTGTACACTCTAGAGACGGAGCTCTTCAGCAGTTACGGTTTCGATAATGAAAATCCTGGTTTGAGCTGAGACTTTTGACCTTGTGTTTACCTCATGATTGAGATGGGTCACTTGCTAACTTTGGTATATGTATGGGCATATACCCGAGTAGTGGTTATCCGTCGTTTTCACAATCCTTGTGTTTCCTCATGATTGAGATGGGTTACTTGATAACTTAGGTATATGTATGGGCATATACCTAAGTAGAGTTTATCTGTTGAGATCTTCTTGTGTTTATCCTTGTTGGTTTTAGTGAGACCTTGAGGGTCTCGGGGTCCCTACTGAGTATCGTTATACTCACCCCTGCACGGGCTATGCCCGCACCTCGTTGTGTTGGTTGCAGACGATGGATAGTGCTGACAGAAGCCGAAGGTTCGAGGACTGGACGGTACCTGGAGGTGGACTATACGACGAGGCGGTACCCGGAGGTGGACCACTGGGCGGGACATACTCGGAGCGGATGGCGGGACCCGAGGAGCAGAGGAGCTATCTGTACCCACCCTTCAGGTGGGATTTCCAGTGGACATCTCAGCGTAGCAGCTTTACTTTTCAGTCGCTGTTTTCCCTTTCGAGTTGTACTTTACAGTTGGGCTTGTATTTCCGGCCCCTTTTTACTTTTCAGCTCTTCTTTTTGTACTTAGTGTTTTACTTCCGCTTGTACTCTGTGGTGCTTGTTTTCTTTTATAAAGGCAATGCCTTCCCAGTTATCGGGATTTTACGCCTTTGGTGCTAGTCGCCAGCCCCTGGCCTATGGAAGGCGGGCTTGGGGTAGTCACGGCACGGGCCCCGAGGACGGGTCGTGACAGTAAGCTTCAACTAAATATAAAGGGAAGGGTGTAGATATATCTACAACCCAGAAACCACCCAAGGAATATGATCCTTTTTCTACTAAATAGAGGGTAGCTCAGTACAAAGTCTAGTTATATAGGTTGAGACACATAAATTCCAAATTAGTAATAGTAAACATCTATTCCAAGTGTAACTTCTAGAAATAGTCACATATTTATCCTTTAATAAATATTAAACAAGGGGTTTCTCAATTTATATGTGAATTTTATAGTTATATAAATGTATACAATTCTAGAAAATTAGTTTTTCTGAGACCAACTGAAAAATATCACCAAGGATTCCTCTATTAGGGAAGAAACCAATGCCATTTCAAGTGAGCTACCTTAAGACCGAATTGAGTTAGAATTAAGAATTTGGATTTGGTGAGATAACTCTATCAGGTTATACCCACTACTTCTTCTTAGGCATCATGCCATGAAACATTACAACCATATATATTTGAATCCATTGATTCCCTTTTTTCTTTAATGGATTCCATAGAGGGGAGACACATATTAGTCCAGAGAGGAATATATATCTTGATTAGGTGGATGTGACTCCTCATCCACCCATCTTTTGGAATCCCATATTCCAAATCTTCAAACCCATGAGAGACCCAGAATGGAAACTCACACACTTCATGTCTCAATGTGGACCCATGATGGGAATATTAGAGCTATAAGAAGTGAAAAAAACTAGGTGATTCATATAGACCCATTAAGGGATAATGTTCATCATGTAGAGTAATCTGCATGCGTGTCCAATAAATTTCTCAATCCTTAAGGATTATCTCTTGCATTCATGTACAAGAAATTTTATATCATATCCCTTCTCTCAAGAATGTGTTGAATACATGGCAGTGAAACCTTTAGTGTGATTAAGAACTTCTTAAATATCATTTATCCATAAACCAACATAATTCTTCAAGTGTTTGAATCCTCAGAAAACTTTCATAGATATCGGTAACAAGTGTATTTGGATCCAAGGGAAACCAATACTTGGTAATAATATCCATGATTTGAAATTTGGAACTAAAAACCATAGGAATATTTTCATATTGAGGAGAAATTCCTCTAACCCTATACTCCCCTGACAACATCACAATGGAAAATTTCGTTCAAATTTGGATAATAGTCACCCCCACATAATTGTTATAAAGATTTATTTCCCAATTCAAATGTCTCAAATTATGATTTACACATTATTTAACCCAATTATTAAAGTTTATTTGATAACCCTTTATGTTACACATAAGTGTATCATTCCCATTTTCAAGGAAATATTATGAAATACTATTCTTGAACAATTTGTAGTACTTTTCACATGAACCAAGACCATATTAATAAATTGTCCAACCATCATAACCCTACACAACATTCACCTATCAAAAATGATATCTACATTAGTATCATTGGGAGTTTATTCATGTTAGGATTACCTCACCCTTACTTGTGTGTATAACGCCTCATCATTTGGTCAAATCTATATAAAATTAAACAATATATTCGTTGGTTTTAATTGTATGACATTAAATTGATCAAGTATAAAGACATAATACTGGCCCAATTGAAAACCTATAAAAGGCGACCTTGGTAAATGTTGATTATTTTCTCTCTAAGAATTAACCTTTAATTTACAAGAAAAAAATGATCCTTTGAAAAAAATGAAAAAAATTATCGATTGAAATCCTATAAAGGGAAGAATAAAAAAATCCAAGTCCCTTTACACTAAGACTACACTATTTAATTATTAAGTACAATTTAAGGATAAAAAATAAAAAAAACTTGTGGGTATGACCATATATTCTTTGAAAAAGTCATTCCTTGATCATTAGGTCCCTTGAGCTAGAAAAACGTTAGAGCACCTCTCTATTCCTTTCATATTGGTTTAGATGATCCATATACAATTTATGATGGTATGATTTTAGAGTACTTGAGACCTTTTGAACATTAGAATCCTCATTCAAAAATCCCCCTCTAGGATTTTCATCATGTTGATTCATTTAACCCTCCCATATCCAAATAGACTAACCTTAACTTATGATGATTGTATATATGATGCTATATCCAGATTGATTATACCGATCTACTAGAATGTGCTACTTGGGAATATATGAACCACTAGGGGTGGATTAAATTAATGGTTCTATCTTATAAATTCCTTTAATATTAAGTTAAAATCTATGTCCTATTAAGGCCTAGATCTTCTCAAGTAATAAAATCAATCTCACTTATATATATTAAAATAAATAAGTGAGTAAGGAAAATAAATTTTTAAAAGGTTTATACCTAATGAGGGAACCTACTCCTTGTGGTTATTATGATATTTAATTCATATATTTTATACTATAATTAATTATCAATTATAGTGGGTTAGGAATGGATTATCCTTATCCCAAATGTGATTCCCACAATTATTTCTCGTGAAATGATGATTATACTAGTTCACACTAGTAATAAAACATATCGCATCTTCTGATCCTCATGAATAGAAAAATAGCTTCTATAAAAAAAATTTAACCTCCAGAACTTAGACATTCAAAATTTTTTATATTATGTTCCTTTAATATACGGTCACCTTAAGAGGTCTACTTCTTTGATTTAGTGTATCTTATGGTGAATTTAGGTTTATCTAATGATATTATTGACATCTCAAAAGGTATTAGTGTCTTTTGAAACAATAATAAAAATAATAACTCAAATGATGTTCCCCCGTTATATAACCAAAATTTCTTTGATAAAAGTGGGTAATATGTGGAATCTGATTTGAAACTCCCACCCAATTCAAGTATTTAGTTAAAAACCTTTAAAACATTTTTATGATATCAAAGTTTAACTTCAAAAAATACTCTAAAAAACTCTCCATAAATATTCTTCAACTCTTCCATAGATCATGGATTGAATCATGAAATTTTCTTCATGAATATTGAAACTTTGACCATCTGATTCTGCATCTACATAATGGTTATTACTTTATGATTTTTATGTGAAGTCACTAAAAATAATTTGGTTAATGTACTTATATAGACCTTACTTATCCCATATTATACTTCTACCTCTACTTCATCTCAACTCAACCTTCTATATCATCAAGTACTTCAAACAACTCTGATATGAAATTTGTGCTGTCGGTGGTATGAATCCTTTTCACTTACACTGTGTTTAAACTTTTGATTCTATCAAATCTTTTTTATCAATTCATAATTTGGACAGACATTTATCCATATTCCAATAAAATTATAGATCATTATTATTTTATTCCTATGGAGCTTGGACATCGACCTTTATTTTGGGTGTCTAAATATTCGACCAATTCCGTTTGAATCACTGTTGGTCTTCTGCCAAAGTGAGATTTAATATTTTTATAGAACAATTCATGAATCAACATATTGAAATTTTGGAAATCCATATAATAAAATCATTAAAACTTTATTCCTTTTTGATCATTCAATGGACTTATGAAATCCTTTAATTCAGTGCTCTATATTTACAAAATTTTACAGCTCAACTAAAAAACATTATTCAAAACAGAGTTGACATCAAATAAAACACATTCATAATCCAATAGGAACTAAAATATAAACCTTTGTATATTTTTTGATTTTTTTTAATATTAAATAATAATAGTTTATATCATATCATATCCTTTCTCAAGGATAAATTTTCTATCACCACACTGTTGGGTAAATAAATATTTTTGAGATAATTCCATCTCTCAGTGATAAGAAATTTGGGCAAAGTGATTTTGTTGTACTCTCCCTAAATTCATTCACGTTATTTTTTTCTAAAGATTCTTCATAAGAAATAGATCACTAGATCATTGGATGATAGAAAAGTTTTTCATACTTCTCTTTACATATATTTATACATCTCTTCCCTTTTGAAAACATAATCCATGGCACAATGGGAGAACTTAACATAAATTAAGTGAGAGGGTGTCATGAACTTCTCCCACTGAAACCCATCTAGGGTGAACATAGAATGTTGTAATAATTCATAAGGATATCCTCCAATTGGACCTAGGTTTGAGACTAGAATCGAGGGAATATTCAATGAGAATGGGAAGCATTACCCATTTAATTTCTAGAAGAAAGAATAAAATCACTGATCAACCCCTAAGGAATCCCATAACCCAATGTCTCCTACATTTCATACAAATTTTAAATAATATTCATGCTAGAATGGATTGGAAACTCTAAATAATCCTTTAAATCCACCTAATATACCTAAACAATAAATCTATTATAACCTAGACTATACTATAAAAAACAGAGCAAACTGTGTTGGGGGGAGAAATGGGAAGTACTCAGTAGGATCATATTTCTATAAAATTTTATATCCAGAAGAAATATAATTCCAAGATATACATACATGAATATAATATAAGAAAGATAAGTGTATGTATAACACTAATAAGTAAAGTAATACTCGCATACTATAAATTATTAATAGCATCCCCATAGATAAATTTTCATATTATAAAAATTACTTGTCTCAAGTGAGAACTTGAAATTCCTTTCCAAGAATTTATAATAACATAATAGGGAGTCAAAATATAACATATACTATGAATAATCATGGAATGTTACACATACGACCATTATTTCACAATAATAAATATAATTTTGGATAAAAATGAATTCCTAACTTTTAACCAACACCAAACATTTCGGTCACATCATCAAAAAAGAAAGAAAACAATAATGTCCAGTTCTCATCCTATGTCAATAATCTCATCACTATATCCCTACCTCTTTTACAACTATATCACCACATTCATGAACCCAAATCATCCAAATCATTAAATCACTACATATCATGCATCCATATCATCATATCCCTTCACCCTATACAACTATATCATCACATCCCCACATCCCATATAGCCACACCATCTATCCACCCCATAAATTCTATGACTCTTGATAAACTTCGATCCATTACAACCTAATATAATACAAATTATTTAGGCCACCATATCCTGAGGATATGTGTAAATTTCAACCTTAATCCATTAAAAAAAATAATAAGTTCACTTTTTGTAACCTTAATTCATCGCAACCCACATACATAAATATAATCTAGTCAAAATCGTGAGCCATTACAAGAAAAATCATACACGAAAAATAATAATAAAGAGGGTAAAAATACAACTATATAAGAAATTATTCTTATAAAACAAACACATAAAATCAAGAAGATAAAAAAATCATACAAAAAAACCAAGAAAATATAATAAAATGAAAAACTCAATACATAATAAGAAAGATAATAAAAAAGTAGTCATGACATTCCATGATTAAATAAATATTGTAACTAAATTCTCAACTCACCCACATTTATAAGTTATTATTTTTTAATTTTCCAATCATACCTATTAAATATTACCACAAAGAATAAACTAATTAATAAAAATGTTAACTATTCAATTAAATTACCTTAGAAATAATCTAGTAAATTAGACTATATTTCTTGGACATAACCTAATATTATGGGTCTATCCTAATATAAAAACACTATCAATACCAATAATCATATAATCACTAGTCTATAATCCTTTACTCATCCATATTTTACATGTTACCATATTTAGATTAATTCCTTATACTCAATTACCAAATATTAATAAAAAGATCAATAATTATCCACTATTAATTAATCAAATTTATTCACTTAATTAACTATATAATTAATTGAGACCTATAATTTGCAACATATGATTAACCATTTAAACATTCTTCACTGAAATGATGTCTTATTAATATATGGATTTTCTCTTATTTATATTTAACCTTATGTTTCAAGTACTTTATCCTAATATTTTACACATCTTCTTTGTCTTCACATTTTCTTCTATTTACCCAAAATGGTTTACTATAGTCATTAATTAATAGTGGTATGTTTTAAAAAGAACTATTATTATAATAACCCATGTTTTTAGAAGAATCTCCATAATTTAACCCAATTAATATGTGGCATATTAGTGAAAGGATAAATGAGCATATTCATTATACCACATTAGTTGTTACCTTAAAAGATTCATGAGTTTACTTCTACTATAACACTATAAACATAAATCCAATTTACATCCCTATATAAATTCAATTTTATGGAGTCCAACATTTTCCAAATTTCATTCTATATTTCCATGTCAATATTACCTTTGAATAAATTCCCTTTCACATATATTTAACATAATAATATCATTAATAAGAAACAACGTATAAAAATATGTTTCAATAGTAGAAAACACATGAAAAAAATCAATGAGGTAAAATTAACAAGCATGTTAGGGAAAAATGACTCACACTATTATTTCCAATCTAGATTCCCATCCTTTTTATGCCTCCAAAATAGTTTTCCAACAACCATGGGAAATCTCATAAAATTATAATTTAATATTTAATAAAAAAATATAGAGTAGAAAAGGAAACCATAATCATCACTCATTTCGCACTACCAATTTGTTCCCCATTATCTTATCCATTTTCTAAGGATTCACAATTCATATGGAATCATATAAACACATCAATGAACCATATATTTAATTATCATAGTACTATAAAAATAATATATCTACATGATGAAATTAAATGAAAGGAAAGAATTCAATAATCCCTTCCCTTAGACCAAGCAAGGGTCTGAGAAAAAATTAGCAAAGAAAAATAAAACAATTAAATTATATCCCCACGACTAAATCTATACCTCCAATCATGTAGAGATATCATAATAGAAAATTTTTAAGTAAAACAAAACCTCTCCCCCAGACTATATCATCTCCATAAAGATCAAGGAGAGAGTTAAAATTATATTAATATACATGTTTATTGAAAATTAGATTAAAAAATTATTTGGGATTTTCTAGAAGTCCTAGATTAAGGAAATAATAGGTGAGATTCAATCGACTGAATGTGGAGGTTTCTATAAAATCATTCAAAAGGGATAGAAATCAAGGGTGACTAATGATAATTCCAGTTGTTCGATATCAGGGGAAAAAATTAAAGGATTTTAATGATCTAGAAGGCTTATATGTGTTCTCTGTATATCAAGTATTTTATATTTCAAAATGAAAAATATAGAAATCACATACCTTAATGATTTGGGTTATGCTACATGGAAATCATTGTGGTAGAACAAATTTTTATTCTGTGAACAAGATGTTACGTTGTTCTAGACATGTGAAATTAGGGATGTAGGGTTGTTTTCAAATCCTCTAACTGTTAAGGTCGAGTCTTGGACTGCTTAGAAAATTTTAGAGACTCTTCAGGTTATATATACTCATGAAATAGTTGCGAAAACATGGAATGTATAAAAATTGATGGGATCAGTTTGAGATATCAAATACTCAAAATACATTGCATTTACAAAATATCCATAATATTCAATAAAGATTTTCATATATCTCATATTTCCATTTTTTTTAAATTATCATATTCATGAAATTCATGTGATAGTGTGAACACATTACCCCTTCTAAAATAGAATATTTCAATTTCCATAAAAACATATTCCACATATAGTAGGTCACATAAATTTTTTTACTCATTACCCCCACTACATGACATCAAATTAATATAGAATACTTACAATAGTTTTGTACATTCATTCTTGTATTTCATCTTACCTATAAATTTTATATATTTTCATCCACACATATATATATATATAAATAAATGTTCAATGTTACATTTATCCAAATTTTATTATTACCATTGAAACATTTAGACATTTATTTCCTTTAATTTTCTTCCTAACTTTTTTTAATCATTACCCCCACTACATGACATCAAATTAATATAGAATACTTAAAATAGTTTTGTACATTCATTCTTATATTTCATCTTACCTATAAATTTTATATATTTTCATCCACATATATATATATATATAAATAAATGTTCAACTTACTTCTACTTTAATACATTAATATAATGTTTTTTGTTTATTTAACATACCTCAAAATTTTTATAAAAACCATCATGTGTGACTAATTTATATTACACTAATATTTGGAACATAACATGTATGTATATGAAATATTTGGTCAAGATGTAGTAAATTCGATTAAACTTACAATCAACTTATAGTAGTCTCCTTGATTGGTACGTTAACTAGATTAATTATTTTTTATATTTACTCCAATGCAGATAAGAATATAAATTTCCTTTGAATCTTCCCCATCAAACATTCTCAGTAGATCATTGGAATACATTTACTATGAAAGGAATATATAGCTTCCATTTTTTAAATCCTAAATCCTGAGAAAGAAAATTATATTCCCTAGTATTGACATTTTAAAGTTCTCTTTTATTTGTTTAGACAAATCTATACATGAAAGATCATTTTAACCAGAAAATATTATATCATCAACATAAATATTCACTATTAGAGTTTTAGAACATTCCACCTTCACATATAAGTTGTTATAAAATTTTACTATAGAAATTTTCAATATCTTCATGAAACTATATAGTTTAGAGTACTAGGAATGAAGGGCCTGATGTAACCAATATAAATATATTTTTTAGTTTATAAACCATACCACCATCCTGATCAAGTATAAATCCCTCTGGGTTATCAATAGAAAAATCTTATTTAACTTCACCATTCATGAAATATAAATTTACATCCATATGATAAAATTTATACTCCTGATGAGAAAAAATGGAAAAAAATTATATGGTCTAAAGTCTTGTAGTATGGGAAAATGTTTGTACAAAATAATTACCTTTTACCTATGAATATCCCTGGTAAACAAAACTTGATCTATTTCATGAAACATATCCATTTTCATTAGTCTTATTATTGAAAACCCATATTTCTTTGATCATATTATTTCCTTTAGATATTAGAAAAAGTTTCTAGGTGTGATTATTCTTAGTTTGACCTAATTTATCATTCAATGATTTTATCCATTACTTATGCTCAAATGATACTAAATGAGGTTTATCCCGAGAGGTGATTTCTATTTGATTATCCACTCTCATATTTATACTTTTTTAAACTGAAGATTCAAAACTTCTTATGATATTACTTTCTTCAAATAGCTTATTTAATATCTGAATCTTTGAGTTTATATTTTTGGTAGAACTTTATTTATCACTGATTCATCATAACATGTTTGTTTTCAATATTTGGCTCATAACATTCTTTCTCTTCACCAATTGTTATGGAATATTCTTTTATATCTTTTATTAGTTCATGAAATTCACCTTTCTCTTTTTCCAATGTATTGGATTTATTTTCAATCACTTTAACATCACAAGATTACACTATTTTTTTAATCATTTATTCTAGAAGATATAGAATATTACATTGGATGAATTACCCTAGAATATCCATTATTCAAATTTTTTATCAAATTTTATGATGTTTTGATTTTTTATGTTCATTAGGAAGGGACTTACAAACACTTTAAAATATTTCACCATTTTTTTCATATTGTAGCACATATTAGAGGGATTAATGTATACTTATAGTTTAAGTATAAGTATATTATGATCATGCACCACTGTACATATAGATTCTATCTAGAATAATTTTAAGAGTTTATAATCCATAATCATTGTTATTACCATTTCAATAAAACCTATTTTTTCCTTTTTGGAACCCCATTTTGTTGAGGGGTGTAGGGAGAAATGGGATAATGTTTAATTCTATGTTTTGAAAGATAATATTTGAAATATTTAGATGTAAAATCCTTAACATATCTTATTTTTATGTTTTGAATATGTAGAAAATGTTCCTATTCTTTATCCCTTATATAAAACTTCAACATTTCAGTAACATCAGATTTATGCTTTATAAAAAAACACTAGTTATCTAAGTGAAAACATTAATAAAGTGATAAAGTATAAATCAACCTTTGTGGATTGATACCTCATTGGTGGATGTACATCATAATTTATAAGTTCAATAGGTTTAGTGGAATTAAAATCTACCCTCTTTAATTTTTTTCCTTTAGTCATCTTCCCTTTTTGACAGGCTTTACAAATGATGTTTCTTTCTCTTTTTAGTAGAGGTAAATCTTTAACAACTTCTTCCATTGAGTTTTTTCTTAGGTTTTGATGCATAAGATAATCAATATTTCTTTTGCATAAAATTTCTTCATCTTTATCACTTAGTTAATATGAGTTACTATGATCACCAATATTAAAATATATTTAATTAAAATATTAATCCTTTGAAAATTGTTTTTCCATTCCTCAAGTACTAAAAGATACAAAAATTTCTCTAGAAAAACAATTAATTTACATTAGCATACCAATGATTTACACTTAGTAAGTTATGTTTCTGTTCATTAATAAATATAAAATCCTTGGACTTTAACTTATGATAATCTATAATAGTTTTACCACTTACTTTTATTTTTAAGGAACTATCATTTCCAAAGGTAAAAAATCCTTAATTATATTATTTGATGTGTTTTAATATTTTAACCTCACTTATTATACGTGACAATCATCCATTATCAAGAATACTTAGTTTCTCCTTCGACCTAGATTTTATGGGGACCTCAACCCTTAGTAACTTTTTATTAGTATTTTTTCCCTTATCCATTTTTCTTCTTGTGTTAGGATCCTATCAAGGAAGAGTTTTCCTGCATTCTTCCATATAATAACTAGTCTAATCACATATTCTATAGGTTTATTCTTGGAAGTTAAAACAATTTCTTATTAAATAGTTCTTAACAATTGATTCCTCATTATGTTAGATAACTATTATCATCTTATGATTGGTATTTTATACTATTTTAGAGTTTCGCCCCTCAACAAATTCCATTTTCATAGAAGTGACACATTTTTCCCACAATTATATGTTATTTACCTATAGTTTTACTAATACATACAATAACATTAAAACCTCTACCTTTCTGATTGATAGAAGTTAAAATTATAAAACTATCATGGAAGTTCAAAAATATACATGAAATACTTTCACTATAGAATTAAGGATCTTACTTCTTGACATTGTGTCTGATTTCTATATGTTTAATATAAGAACAATAACTCTTCTTATCAATCCACAATTTCTCATTTTTAGTTAAGAAACCAAATTTTTTAGCCAAAATTTATTTATCTTTATAATTACCTGGAACAATTTTCACCTATATTTCAAGACTAACCTTTTCAATAGCTTGTAAATATTTGACTTTAAATTTCATTTTCTTGTTGAAATCATCATTCAACTTCTTTAGTGTTTTTTCAACTTCAAGACAGTTAGACTAAATCTCAACCATTTCATCTTCTGTTGTAGCTAGATTCTCACCTTTATCTTTCAAAATTGTATCCTTTTAGACCCCATTGAACTTGAGGCTATTTATTTTCTCAATTTATACTATCTGAATTTAAGAAAATATTCTTCAAATTCAATATTATTCTCTCCTTTCTAATAAACTAGTGTAGTTCCTTTTTGAAATTATTATTTTATGCATGATAGGATTTTAATTCTGATTTTAGCATGTGTTTTAAGTATCTTACTATGTATTATTCTTCTACTTCAATTGAGGTTTCATCATATTTCACATGAGGCATGGTGTTCATAAATGTATCTTGAATTCTTCATTAGATGATATATATTTTGATGAATGCTCTTTCTATTATTTTCTTATAAAACACTTTTCACCATTCATATGATTTTTTTTCCATTAATGGATTTTGTAACTTCCTTTGGGTTTTACTCAATTTATTCTTCTATAGGTTTTCACAAGTATTATATTCTTCATATTAATTACCTTTTATCATAGGGTAATTGAAAGAAAAGTTCACATCTCTTTTGTAATCGAATCATTTGAATGGAAGTTGTCCCTTATACTTCACTTTACCTTTCCTGAAATTTTGATAAATAGAAGGAATCATTCTCATTTTCTATTAATTCACATAATCTTCATATTACAAATCATTAGAAGGTTCATCTTCCAATTAATTTATTTTATGATCCATCATACATTCAAAAACCATTTCTTCCTTCTCCCTTTTCTTAAAATATAGAGAATTCCTCATTTCATACACAACTAGGATATTTTGAGGTTAATCTAGAGACAAATCATCAATATCCTATAAGGATAAGGCTTTAAGATAAAATCTATCTAGGAAATTTATCATTAAATTTTTTACATTAATTAAGTTCGTCTGAGTTTCTCCAAATACCTTAACATTACTGGAAATTTTATTGAGTATTGTAAAATAATCATCTATGTTTTCCTCATTTTCCATCATTAGGTCCTCAAACAAAAAGGAACCTGGGGTTTTTTAGAATTATGAATGGGGTATTTTATGATTTTTCCACATTTTTTTTCAAAACATCAAATCCTGTATATCCCTACCTAGATTCAACCATGGATTTCATGAAATTTAATCTAATCATATAAAAAAAATCCAAAAATTAAATTAAAATTATACCTCTTCTAATTTTGATCAGAAACATTTTTGGCTTGTTCTCGATGACCATTTCTCAAAGAAGATAAATTTGGAACCCTTTAGATTATCCAAACTCATTGAAAATGATTTATTAAACGTTTTACTATAAAATCTAGCTACTAGACTGAATAATTTAAGGCTATTTAATGTCTTCATTATTTTGGGATACCAAACTATCAATCCTCAAACATGGAATGAATGATTATTGATAACACCTTCACTTTCTATATCTAGGAATTGAAAAAGAGGTGTGGAAGGGAGATAATTAGATAAAGCACTTCAAATCATCATTTTGGTTCATAGAAAATATTTAAATCCTTAGGTTATAATTTTGATAAATATCATTTAGGTCCTTATGGAAGTTAACCCTTAAAATAGACCCAAAAATGGCCCAAACAGCCCTTAAAACTTAATGAAATTGTTTTAAAATTTTTAGCAGATGCTTAAAAAATATAAAATGCATTACATGATAAAATATGAGCCATTAACTCGACCCACCTCTTCTATAAATATTAAAGGAACTTTGAATATTAAATATTTAATATTATTTCAAAAACATTTTTCATTATATTCACGGAATACCTTGTGAATATAATAAGTAAATAAATTAAATAGTTATTCTCCTAAAATAAAATAATATTGAATTTATTTATTTATTTTTCAATTGTATAGACTCAAAAATCAACTCATCCACACCATGGGGCCCACCATGTCTTAAACTCTAATTCACTTGTATTGGAAAATTTTCTCAATAAATTATGTGTGTAACCCTATATGAACTTATCTCAATAGAAGTAATTAATACACATAAACTAAGAGTAAAGTCTAGAAACCCATCAATTCCCATAAAGAGATAATGTTTATTCATAAAAAAGAAAACCTCCTATAAACACACAGTATGTAATATAATCTCATTGTCTCATGATATCTCATAAAACAGGATGCACACTTCATGTCATAATCTTATCTTAATTTATTTATTTGTGACATTACTATATATTCTTTCTTTAAATCACCATGGATATTTATTTAATAAAATTACTACCATCCTAGTTAATAGGCCCTGAGATATTTCTTCCTTTCAAAAGAAAAAATATATTTCTTAATCATTCATGCCATGTTACACCATCAATGATTTACTCAATGAAAGATAACTTTCCATGAAATAAATTTCATGGTTTTAATATTAAATAAATGTAAACTATCAAATGGTATACAATGGTAATGATCTAAAATTGAGATCTCAATACACAAGCACATAAATAGGAATAACCAATGACACCTAAAACATGTCACGTTCTTATTGGAATGCTAGACCTCATGATATCATATACTAGAGATCAAAAAGTGTTAAATTCATGAGAAGAAGTCTCGATGATTATAATCCCTCAGCACTTGATAGTTATAAATAATTTATGTTCACATAGTATGATGTATCTTGACTATATGAGATATATTTAATATTACTATCATAGTACCTTGAGTTTCTCATTATAACCAAAGACTATTATAAACCATTGATATGAAAAATAATCTAATTATACTACTATTATAACCCATTGATATGATAGATGTTTAATATTACTATAATAGTATCTCAAGTTTCTCATTTATATGTTATCTCTCACATGATAAAATCATTCTTTTACTTTGTTAGGGACTTAGCCATTGGGCCTACCATGTTTCTTACGTGGATACTTTGGAATATATGACTTCAACTTATTGAGTAAAATTCCTGAAGAGATGATATTACCAAGTGTATTCCTTATTTCCACTATTATAATCTTGACATCTTGGATAGTACCTATGGTACGATTCCAAGAACTATAACAGATCATTGCATATTTTATTCATATTTAGTTGCATCAAAACCCATAATGTACTCATTATATATAGATATTGATACCAATAGCATGAATGATATTTTCTTAATCATTACCTTACCTTAATTATGATATTAGATCGAATTGATCTATAGGATGACTAGTTTTTCCCCTTTGTAACTAGTTTTCTACGCTCTCCAAGTAACAAGTGTATATCCCTTGTACTTTCCCAAGTAATATTGGATACCTATGAATTCTTATCATGTATTTCTTTTGAATTTATTTGATATTTTCCTACCTTAATGTATGTGTTGGAAATATCATATTTAGTATATGACATAGCATATATGATAGATCCTTCATGGTAGTATATAGAGTTCTATTCACCATGTCAATATCCTCCTATGTATTATACATGTCTTGAAATGTTCTTGGCCTATTTCTCCCGCATGTGACCGAGATAGGTTATTACCTGACCTCAAGTATGCCTGCCCATATTCCATATACTATCAACTAGTAGCGAGGGACTAAGGAATATAGTGGGGAGAATATACCCTCTATAAGTTAGTAGTAATCACTATAGAAACAAGAAAACCCAATCAAAACATAAAAAAAAAGTTGATTAAATATGAATAACAAGAAATCCAAATGTAATAAATCATTTCATTCAATACAATATTCCAAACTAAATGCCATATTAAAAGTTATACAAGTAACCAACAGAAGGATAGACACTAAAATAATGACTCCAAAAAACCCATTCCCAAACCCCATGTATGGTCTCATCTCCATGATCCAATCCGAACTAATATAGTAACCAATAAACTATAGTGCCCATTTTTTTGTATATACCTGCATTCATGAAGACTATCGGGGTACCAAATGGTGTCCAAACATGCTGTGAGTAAAACTAAATAGGCTAACACCCATGGTGTCTAAAAAAATCTAGTCTAAAATAACAGTTCATGAAATATTATGATAATCAGGGGACTTGATTCATAATCTAATATAGAACATCAAATAACTCGCTGACCCTTGATCTCTAGGTTAACACCTAGGGTTGGATAATACCTTCTTTTTCCTGATTCCATATATCTCTATCTATACCATATCAAATTCCATGAGTATTACCATAAAAAAACCAAATATCCATTATAGGTATTAAGTTACTATGTATCTCGTCCTCAGGAATCAAGTAACCATGTATCTCACCCTCAAGTATCAAGTAACCATACATTTAGACCTCATGCATCAAGAAACCATGTAATAATGGACTCTATGTGAATTATCATTCGAGAGCTACTAACATGTTCCTAAGGAGAAAGGATATACAAAGGGAAGAAGTATCATTGGACCCAGTTTGAATTACCATGATAATTCCATTTACAATCTCAGAGGACATCCAACTCAATGGGAATTCCCATGCTAGAATCAATTTAACAATTCAATGAAAAACAAAAACAAGATCCAGAGCATTTCAATTTACCAAACAAACCAAACATATTAACATATTCCATATTATATATTTTATCCAAATTCCCAATTATCATACCATTTATTTAATTAATCTAACTCACCCATTTATAGATTAATAAATCAAAATTATATATGTACCAGTTTTAGGACAATTCATGTAGCATTGTAATAATTTTTGATTTACATATCAATTAAGACCAATTGTTGTTTCACATGCCATTAAGTTAAGGGTAGGCACACCTCTAACATTCCAATTTACATCTCACATCCAAGTGATTCTTTAAAAATCCTATCACCCAAATCCAAATGTTAAGACTATTCCATAATTTATTTCTCATTTAACAATGGGACATAGGTTCACATGTTCCATGTTCTAATCTAGGGTAAAAGTTAGGAACACATATTAGGTGGCCTAATGTCTATGTCAAAATACTGATGGACCCAAAAATATTCATGGGAGGTATAGGAATAAGGATTCAATCTATACAAGATAACTTCATTCAATAGGGTCTGCATGCATGGTGTTCCAATATGATCACATAATTTTTACATAATAAAAGGAAAAGGAAGACCTTGGGGATATTTTTATAAGCACCAAACATAAAAGAAGATAAATAGAGGCCAATTATAGAGCATCCAGATCAACACAAAACACTAATATCCTCTATATATAGTAGTAGATCCACTATATCAAGGCTTGAAGAAGAATATCCAAGGAAAAAATGGTGCAATTATCTAAAATCAATATAGACTCACCAATTCATGTTTTATGAATCAAATAAAGGACCCATAAGTTAAGGAATGATGTTGGAGAATCCAAGGAATTCATAGAGAACCTTTAAAGTCATAAATAATGAATTAGAATAATAAAGGGGGATTAAATGATTCTACACCTTAATTTTGTGGCCCATCTTGATGACACCAGCTTTCCTCTAGCTTCCACTGGCTAGTTGGTGGTGTCTTCCAGTACCACTATGAGGCAAGATGCCCCACTGGCTAGCTGATGGATATCCATTGGTTGTCATGTGAGTCACTTGTAAGAGACCCATTCTACCCGATCCACACTGGCTAGCTGGTGGGTCTCACAGTCTAGCCGGCGGGACTCCTAGAGACATAGTGAGATATTATCCATTCTATCAGTGGACTGGCGAATTGAACTATCTAGCTAGTGTAACAACACTATCTCCCAAGCTACAAATGACCTCTAGACACTAATAGACCACATCCTCTTAGCCTTTGAGTACCTATAAAACAATATTTAAATCCTGGAATGAGGATTATTTATAGAAACCAAAAAGGTTGAACAAAAATTAGTGTGAAAATTACAAGGATAAAAGGTTTTTATCATACATTTACTCTTGGTGATATTTATTCCCTTTTGTATTTTCAATAATTATCTCTAAAATTTTTCTAATACATTGTCACTGTATGTACTTTGGATTCATCTAAATAACTCATTAGATCTACCTTAATAGATCACGTTCTCTAAAACTTAGGTCACAAAATTAAGTCATTTTTTGGAGAGTTACATTGAACAGTGTCCTAACTAACTATAATACTAATATCTAATTTCCATATTTTTTCAATAAATTTCACTTAGAAGATTGTGGAGCGCCCACTAACCTCATTCAAACATATGTAATACTTTTATTCCAAATTAAAATTATATGATCATGATAATTTCATTAATATATAAATGGATCTCTATAACTTGAATTTCATATTGGTATTTTATGTTGTCACTTACCCTTTCCAGTTACTTCACATATACACCTTCTAAGAAAGGTGGTCTTGACATTAAATGCTTAATATAATCATTTTAGAAATTTTCTTTGATTATTATAATTCTAATGTATTTAAGATTAACAACTTGGTATAACTAGTCAAGAATTATTGGTACCATTACTATATCATCCTTGTATAGATTCTCTTGAATACCCACCAATGACTTTACATCAATTTGAGAAACTACCAAAATACAAATTGATTTATGTACATGTAATCCATTTTTGAATTTATATGAACTTTTCAAATGTATTTTATTTCCATTTACTAATTCATTATATTATGGAGATTCATTATTATTATTGAATAATAAATCACCTTGACATGGTGATCATGAATCCATTTATCTTGATTTTATACATTCTTACACAATATGTGACTCTAGAACATTCTTTTTACAAAATCTCTTATGGAACTTGTTCCTATGACATCTATTTGTGTGTCTTGATCCTTCACTTGGACCAAGTCAATTTATCTCCCACTATCTCATATAGAGATGTTCACCCTTTTATATAAATATTTTATTTCACTTGACTATAATTTTTTCTATTTTAAGGATTTATATAATATTCTAGATGAAATTTATGATAATTACCTAAGATTTGCTTTATGTTATTCTTGATTCATTTTTTTTATTGACATATCCTTAACAAACTCTTTGAATTTAAACACATGATTTAAAATATAATGGATTTAACTCAGTATATAACTCATGAAATTAATTTTTCATTACAGTTTACATATAGTTATAGATTAATTCCTCTATTTTTATATCAAAACTTGAAAAGATCATATAAGTGTTTTCATGTATTATAAAAATCATAATTGATCCTCCTTCTACTTACATCATATATCTAATGTGTAGAATAAAATTTGAGTTTATAAAACAAATTATCTCTAAATTTTAATGATCAATTAATACTTGTAAGATTCATAATTTATCCTCCTTTTACCAATATAATGGAACTGATATGTATAAGTAAATATGAGTTTAGGAAAAAATACACTTTAAATTTTTAATCATCAGTTAATATATGTTTAATATGTACTCAAACAATCCCATTTAGAGGATATACTATCATTTGAAGTATAACCCTTTAATCAATTTTATACCCCTTAAATCACTTAAATTAATCTCTTAACGTATGAAAATTTGCCTCCAGCTTCTAAATGAAATAGGTCAAACTATCTAGATGAACTAATTTAATAATATTTTTGTATCGAATTTATTTTCTAAAGGTTTATTTGTCTAAGAATTGATATATATATTTAATGATAATACGTAAGGTTCTTACCTCCAATGAGTCTAAATATTGTTTTAGATATTTCCTTTAATATTATTTATAGTTTTACTCGATAAATATTTATCTTTCCATAAATAGGTTTGAGTTTTAAATTTAATATTCATTATTTATTATAAATGATTTGTGAATTACTAATTTTTTTTTATTAAATACAATAATCTATATTCATTCATAAATGTTTTATCAGAATTCAACACACAATTATTGTTTCTCAAGAATAATTCACTTTGAAATAAAAATTCACGTGCTTCTCTCTACTAATGCTAACATAATCCTTTCTCAGCCACTCGGATAACACATCTTGACTCCTAGTAATGTTTATTTAATTACTAGGACATTGTATTTAGACAAAAATATGTATGTGATATATTTTTTCAAATATAAAATAATTATAATTGAAATATTAAATTTAATGATTAATATACCTAAAGTAAAAGCTCTTACTTTCTTCTTCTTCAATTCATTACAATTTCTATTCCAGTGACCCATCTTTACACATGTGAAGCACATAACCTCATATTAAATTCTCCCCATATTTATCTTTGGTTTTTTAGAATAACATTACAAATGTTCCTTTTGTGGTGTACTGTTAGTTGGCATTTTTTCCTTATTTTTTTTATTTTTCACCATAATAATTAAATATTTAACTTTTTTTATTTTCTAATATTATTAGAAAACCTTCCCCAAAATATATCTAAGTGGGTTCTATATACTAATTTTTTACAACTCTCAATAAAACTAGAGAAATATGGTGGTAATGATGAAGGAATAAAATAAACTAAAAGTTTTTTATTTAACTTGAATACCAATTATTTTAGTAGATCAATTACTATATCATCCTATGTACAGAAAGACTAGCTTTAATTTAATATTTCAATATATACGTGATCTATGTGATCCTAATATCATTGATCTCTCAAATCACTTTCTTCTTAAAAGCTTCTCGAAGTTGAGACAACTTGGTATAACCATCTATGTACTCATATTTCTTTTGCAACTTTTTGGAAATTGTTGATATAATTATGGTATATACATCAAATTAATCTTCCATGATTCTAATATAATAATCCTTTTCATCCAAACTTACATATTGAGGTCATTGAATAGGTAGTGAGAACTATAATAGATATAATTTCCTTTCATAATGTAGTATTATGAACATGTGATTGTACTAGTCTTGGAAATTTATGTCTGTAAGGACATGTTCTATTACCATTATTCATAGCATTGTATATGTGGTATTACTTTCCATTTTTTACAAAATAAAACATAAGTAGATTAGTATTTTTTCATGATTATAAATTATTATAGACATTAATTATTATTTTTATTTCAATGACTTCAAGTATTTTATTGAATTATATTGTCACGAAAATAATATATTTGGAATAATTAGTCTCTTGAGTATTATAGTTGAAATTATCCTTAAAACCTATCCCCATAGTCCAATATATGGATACACCACTAATCATCGAGTCTTAAGGTTAGATTTTAGCCATCCAACCACATCAAATCACGGTTCCTTGATCTATTGAGTGGATTCCCATATCCTACTAAGAAAGTATTTATTTTACACAATATTTTACATCTAAAATTGCAGCAATATAGATACAACTATATATTTGATACAAATTTTGTTAAGTAAACCCACCACTAAAATAATAACACCACAGTTGTAGGAGGCACACCTAACTATGGTTGGAGAGCACCTCAAACATATAGTTTGTTCAAATCTAAGTGATAAAAGGTGTTAATGAATTAATATTTTAATTGAGAGGTTTTAGTTATTATTGGTGAATGTAAAACATATCTATTTATAATTTCTTGTTTTATGTGATTGGACTCACATATTTATAATTCTATAAAAAGAAATCATTCGTCACATATGTTTTTTATCTGTATGTCCTTGTTTATTGGTATATGTGATCATGTGTATAAAAACATACACAAAAATTATAAACCATTAATAAATAAATAAAATAAATTATGGGACCTTGATTCCATTCTAATGGTTGATCTATTGAGTGAAAAATGCATAAACCTAATTCCTAGGGGTGACTCCATGAGTCACTCCATATGGAATCTGACTGAAGATATAGTAATAACCCCATCAAATGAATTAAAGTCATTTCTGTTGTCTTTCCAATTATTGGAATACAATGCGTCACCTTTCATCTTTATCATTTTAAAATAATACTTTCATGAAGGTGGGGGATTCTCGGGAAAGTGAGATATGCATGAATAAAATATCAAGGACACACATGACCTTATATAATGAATGAAATGAATGATTATGTATTTATCGTTATTAATTTAGTAATTTTTACAAATAAACACAATACATTAAATAAATAAATAAATAAATAAATAAATAAATAAATCCAGAAATGTTCTAGTCTATCTGTAGCTCATGATCATTTGGTACACATTAAACACACGTAAATAAATTAAATTTGTTAATAATTATACTCAAGGGTAGTTTTTATTAATGAAAATATTATAAATTAATTTTATTTTGCAAAAATCAAGCACATTATCCCATAATTAATTTCAATAAATTCCAAATTTGTTTATTTGTTTTTTATTTTTTTACAATTTTTAAGACTCTCCAGGTATTTTTAAACCCATCTGAAGTGTTTTGGGTTATAGGGAAACCCATATTGGGTGGGAAAGTTGGGTATAGTCCAACTTTGGATAGTTAGGGTGAGGATGAAACATCCACAACCCACAAGGGGGCATAACACAAGGAGGGGTAGAACCATAAAGCACCACCTTTTTGTTAAAAAAATTATTTTATTTAAATACATAGAGAGCCCCTTGGGCATCTCTCTTATACACACCCCCTAAAGTGGGGGGGGGGGGGTCTTTAACATGGGGGGAGGTTACTCCCCTAATTACAATTTTTTTGAAATGTAAATTTCATTTTTAATTTGGATTAATTATATGCAAGGTTTCTTTGATAAAAATTGAAGAAACCTTAAGCATTTACGAACCATCGAAAAAAGAATTAAAAAAGGCCTGGATTTATGTCGAAATATCAATTCTAGTATATCCTGGATGAGATAAAACCAAAGATCACATGAAATTTAATTTAATCATTAAGAAAAAAATAAGAAAATTGAATCGAAATCATAATTCATCTGATTTCAATAAGAAACAAATTTTGTTCATTGTCGATGACTTTCACTTGAAGGAACCAAACCTAGAAACCTATAGATCATCCAAACATATTACAAAAGATAAATCAAATTCCTTACAATGAAATATAACTTCCAACATGGATAATCGAAGGCTCTTCGATATCATCATTATTATGGGGGATCAAACTGTCAATTATCAATCTTATATTGACTGATTCTTAATATTCCCTTCACATTCTCTCTAGGACATAAGATAATGGAGGAGAAGAGAGATAATTCAATAAAACACTTTAAACCTTAATTTTGGTTATTAAAAATATTTAAATACTCAGTTTATAACTTCCATAAATTACATTTATGTTCTTATGGAATTTAACCCTTTAAATGGTCTAAAAAATGACACAAATGGCACTTAAAATTACTACAAAATTCATTAATATTTTATCAAATGACTATAAAAAATAAACTATGTGATAAATTATGAGTCATTAACTCAACTTGGATCTCCCTTAAATGTTAAATGAACCTTGAATCTTAAATATTAAATATTCATTATAAAAATATTTTTCATTATATTCACTTAATAACTTGGGAATATAATATAAAAATAAATTAAATAGTTAAAAATATAAAATTTAATAATATTGAATATATTTATGTATATTGTGATCATATAGACTCATACATCACCCAAACTCTTCCATAGAGACCACCATATCCTAAACTATAATTCACTTGAATTGGAAAAACTTTTGTATATGCTATGTGTGTGACCCTCTAGGACCTTTTCTCAATAGTAGTGAGAAATACCTATATACTATTATTGGATTCTTGAAACCCATCAAGGCCTTTAAGGAGAAAAGGTTTAATCATAACAACTAAAACCTCTCAAAAACACACATAGTGTTATATAATCACTTGGTCTCATGATATCTCAAAAAGAAGGACACACACTTTATCTCATCATTATATATTGGTTTATTTATTCATGACATTACAAGATAAAATTACCTTAAATCACCATATCCATAGAATTATGAATGAAATACCATCCTATTCAAAAGAACCTGAGATATCTCTACCTTTCATAAGTGAAAAATTCTTTCTTGAACATTTAACCAATGCCATACCATTAATGAAGCACCAAATATAAGCAACCTTGACACAACATAAATGTATTTTTTTCAAATTAAATAAAATAAGAAAAATCAAATGATAAACATTAATAATGATATAAAGTCAAGATACCAATATTGGTTATCATAAATAAAAACAAAAAATGACACCTGAATCATGTGGTGTTCTAATGGTGGGACTGTCTTCATGATATCCTATACTCAAAACCACTAAGTGATAAATTTATGATAAAAAGTATCAATACATATGATACCCCAAAACCTGATAGATAGATATGATATGTTTTTTGTTATAATAATGTATCTAGATTCTAGGACACGTGTGTATCATTATTGTCATAGAATCTTGAAGTTTTCAATATTATTGGGAACTAAAATAACCTAATTATACAAAAAATAATCTATGAACATTACCATGTAGACAGTGGGAATGAAAGTATCAACATTATTATGGTAAGATAGAATCATGAACAACACTTTGTATATATGATATGGTAATACAAAAGTACTATTAAATATGGGTCATGGGCCTCCACTTTCACAAAAAAAATGAACTTCTCCAAATTTTATGTTTTTCATCCTATACTTTTACATTACCTTCAAATATACTTTCATGATTATTCCATGTTTCTTTAGATAATATAAGGACCATCACCTTAGTGTATAATTTTATTGAAAAATACATGATAATATTATTCTAAGACTTACCATCATCCTTCATGTTCTTTTTTTATAAAAAAGTCATTAGTGAATTCTTTTCTCTAGGTGGAAAACTAATTGTAGTAACATCCATCACTTCTAAGAAAAGATATAGGAGATATGGTATCATCCTATTATTCAATAAATGAAAATTTTATCCATAAAATATTGGGATATTATACATGATAACATAATTTAAGTTCTATGTATTTGAAAAAAGGGTCTAATAGAGGGAACCTAGATATGATACAACTAGTGATACCTAGGAATGGTTTAACCACTAAGAAGTGGAGGGGGTCAAATCAATGGTTCCTTTATAACTTAAATTTAATTTAATTTAACCTCTACAATTTTTTACATTATCAATCCACTAAAGAATTACTCACTCTCACTCATATGTAGTAAAGTAAACAATATAGTAAAGAACACATATTTTTAAAAATTTCCCCCCAATGAGGGTAACTACTCATTACTGCACTTGGGAATATTGAGTCACAAATCATTCACTATAATAATTTATCAATTATAATAATTTTGGAAGTGATCATCATTTTACAAAAAAAATTATAACATAGTTTTATACCTCAATAAAATGATTATACTCGTTCCCACCAATAACATAACATAACTTACCTTCTATGACTATTTAATTAGAAAAGAACTTCTTCTAGAATCTTTAATTTCCAAAACTCAGACATATGAAATTTTGTATTTTTCAGTCCTTCAACATTCAGTCACATTAAATTAAAAATGTACTTTTTTAATCTATTCTATATTTCAGTGAATGTTGTTTAGGCCCATGATATTACTCTTCCCTCAAAATGGATTAGTATTTTTAGCAACAACAACAATCACAATAAATCATATTATGTCCCACCTTTATATAACCGAACTTTTTCTAATAAAAGTGGGGAACACATGGGATCTAATTTGAACCTACTTCTTACATTAACTCTTCATTGAATATAGATTAATATATTTTGAATAAATTAGAGTTTGAATTCATCAAATCCACTTAAAAACACACCATTAATAGTCTTTATCTCTTTCAAAAATATCATCTTGAATCAAGGAATTTCATTTATGAATATTGGAACTTTAAACATCCTGATCATCATCCTCACAATTTTTGTGACTTAATAATGTTTTCTTGAAGTCACTTGGCATATTTTGGTGAATATACTACCAAATAATTCACTCTACCAATCATATAGTTTTTATTCTACTCCATATCAACTCAAATTTATATAACCTCTAATACTTCAAACAACCATGAGATTAAATTTGTGATGCCAGTGGTATAAATATATTGCACTAACACTGTGTAAAAAATTTAAATGTTGACAACCCTGTTCGATCAAATCATCATATAGGCTTCTATTTCTCCATATTTTGGTAAAATTAAAGACCATACTTTTTGTCTTCCTTTGGATCTTCAATATTAACCATTCTTCCAGTCATCCAAATATTTATCCAATTTAGCTTGAATAATTTTTGTACTTTTAAATAATGTATATTTAAGGCTATTGAAGAATAATTCATGAATAAACTTGTTTAACTTATAGATACCATTATTTTAAAACCTATAACAAATCATGCCCTCATTAGTGAACTTAAAAAATCCTCTGTATTTAGTGTTCCATATTTCTAAACATTTATAGCTCAGTTTAAAAATATCCCCCCAAGCATAGTTGAAAAAAAATTAAACACCATTATAAACCTAGTGAAAATTTAGAACGCATATCCAAGAGGAAACCGTATAACACATCATAGTGAGATAACGTTGGATTATGATGATAGTGTATGTGCTATTATATCCGGCCTGCCTATATCCATCTAAGTATACATCCTTAGGAAGAAACCATATTCTATAGACCTTATCTCACAAAATCACCTTAGATTATACTAATAGTACTTTTTTACTATATCTATCCCAACTATACCCATCTAAGAACACACATCTAGGAGGAAACCAAAGATCATATATAAGAGAGCTAACTTGGGAATACAATGACGGTGTATGTGGCACAATGTTGATCTATGTATAAAAATTAAGGAGCAATCCAAATTACATAGTCTTTTATCTCATAGAATCACCCCAACAACTGTGATGGTAAATATTCTACCTTATTCGATATGATAATATCTGTCTAAGGGAACATGTCCAAAAGCTACTGGGTTTATTAACATTTCATATTTAGCTTAAGACTTTGAAAATTATTCTTTAATAAATCCACACCCATAAATTTTTTTATACATTTGGTTATATGGATATTACTCTTTGAAATATTCATAGTCTTTTGTGAATTGATGATTGGGATGGGACATGAGTTGGATATTTGAAAATGATTTAGGATAAATATATGTTTCTATTCATTAAAAAAATAAGGGTAACATCCAAATATTGGAGTCTCCTATCAAAATTTTAAAAAGTTATGATAAAGTTGTAGGTGGTTATACACAATAGACTATTCCCCACCATGTCTTGGATTTCATCTATTTATTATCTGGATTAATTCATATTACATTAAGTTTATCCAACTTTTCAACTTCATATATCTTTGTAGGGGAAAATCATTTCGTTCTTGTAGTGAAATATACCTCTTTTCTCTTGGTATATTTAATAAACCATTGGTGTTCAACTACTTAGCCCTCAAATTAACTTAATTACTAATGGATAAGGCCTACTAGAAACTCTCCCTTTTTGGAAAACTACTTCTTCTCTAGTACCACCTCTATATAGTGGATATCTATTGAAGAAATGTATCCCTAAGGCATATAGAATATGAATTTAACTCTTCTTATGTGAAATATAATTGGGATATCTTATCATATTTATATTCATATGAGATCTATTTTATAATGAAATGGATTCTTTGGTAGTCAATCACCAAATATCCTAGTAACATTAACATATGGTAGAGCGTATTTAGTATCTTTCGTAGATACTACATAGTAATTTTATAGATTAGCTTCTAGATATCTTTCCACTCACTCTAACATGAGGTGCATTGAAAGTAAATAGGCTCTTAATCATACCTAGATTTTCTCGCAGATATTTCAATATATACTAAGACTAGGTCACTGAGAGAGATCATCTTTCCTTTACACTCTAATATTATTGAAACTAGAATGACTCTAACTTTGTGAATTTTGGATGTCAGAGTGTGGGAATAGGAGCATCCTTGACTATCTCCTCCACATATATCAATATGGTTGATACCATGAAGGATTTATTTTGACCTTGGTAAATATTTTTTGAGAAATAAGAAGAGTTTTTTTATTTAGGGCTAAAGAAGAAGTTGATATGTTTGTTATATTGGATATTGTGTTCAACATATAAATTATATTCAAACTCATATAAAATAAAGTTTAATATTTTAAGTGAAGGCTGTTTGGGAATTTGGAAGAGTTTTGAAGATATTTATAATTATTATGGAGGTTATTTTTGGAATTAATATGATTTTAATATAAAAAATCCATCTATGTCTGGACTCATTCATATTATATATATTTTTATCCCCAAACAAAAATTTCACAATGTACTAGGTGATCACTGCATACATATTATATTCTCTATATATTACAAAAAATTAGAAAAGGAATAATATTTATTGTATATGTAACATCATATTAGATTCATATATAATACATTTAACTATGTTAAAGAAGTAAAATTAGCACTGGAAATTTATACATAAGATATTAGATTTTCTACTTAATATAGTTGGTGAGGAAAAATGAAATAACAAAGGTAATTATTCACTATGATATATAATATACTTTGATCAATATGTAATAAATAATCTAAGTTGAATCTTTAAATATTACAAAGGAATTGGAATATGAATGATAAGAGTTACTCACACTATCTTACTCATTGTGATATATAATACCTTGGTACTAAAATCTAGATAAGTCCAGAATATTACATAGTATATAAGATATGTGTTAATCACATTATGATACATAAGATGTTCATTATCTAATATTTGTTTTAAAATAATATAAAAGTGTGATTTCTATAGAATATTAACAAGGACTTTTAAAATTACAAGGAAATTTCATAGGAATAATTATTGGAAGATAAAGAAGAAATAAAAATTTGTTTTTAAAATTAGAGGATTTTTAAACTTATCATTCGTGGTTTAAATATAAAAAATGGAGTTTTTTATTAAATATGTTGGATAAATACTGTTTATGCTATGGATAATCTCTTTTTTCACATTAATATTCTCTTTAAGAAAATAATAAGAACCTTTCACTCTGACGAGAAAATGTGGGAATTAAGTCATGGGATGTTTTAAGGGAGAAATATATTTCACCTTGGGTTTAAATGTGTTATACGTTGAAAGAAGATGTATTTTAATAATAACAAAGATTACATGCCATTTTTCATATAGTTACACCATGTTTTATGTTAGATTACACCAAGAAAAATCCAATGATTGAAACACAAGATAAACAAGCGAGATAAGTTTAGAAAATAAGTTAGTGTATTCAACGAAAGTTATTTGTTTGAAGCTGAAAGTGAAATTAAAATTTGAACATGAACATGCATCTATGTGTGAGATAAAGTAAAAAAGGATCTTGAATTATTTAGAGAAAGGTTCTTTAAATATGAAAAAATTATATTTCATATACATTATACATGAGGAAATAATAATATATATTTTTCAACAGAGATAAATAACAGGGAAGAAGAGGCTTATTACTATAAAAATTCAATATAAAGAGTAAGAATAAAAATAATAAAAATAATAAACACAGTAAAATATTAATGTAAGTCTAGTTTAGAGGCATTATATCTTGTTATTTTTAAAATTGATTAAATATTTTTGATCATGTAGGAGAATTTTACATTGTTAGGTGACATTTTTGTATAACGAGTAATGGACAAAGCATACTTTTTTTTGTATTATACATGATTAAAGTAATGTGGTGTATGATATATAGTAAATATAGATCATTCCAAGGACTAAATAATCATTTTGAATAATGATTATTTTAAACTGTTTTGTTCTTACTGCATGTTTTTATTGGAGTGTGTTTGAAAGTGCACTTATATTTGATTTAAATGGGAATGAAGGTTGTTAAAAAAAATAAAGTGAATTTTACTAAGTGATTCACCCCCATCAATGATTTTCAATTGATATTGAGGTTCCTTTTAATGTTTTATCTGATCTAGGTTCTATACATAGATGACATTCTATTTCTATTTTTAAGTGACATTTCATTATCTATATAAGAAGATTTGGGTATTATATTTATATTATAAATATTGACAAAATGAATTCAGTAAAAAAAACAATGGGATTCCAAATATCAATGGGAAAAAATTTTATATATTGAAAGATAAAATGATTCCTTATTTTTTATCTATATGTTTATAATTATTGGAAGCCACAATATATAGTTTTACTCCCCATTCTGAAGGTACTACTAAGTAAGTAGTAGATATAAAGAACATAGATAAGGAGGAATATGATCAGAATGCTATCCTGTCATCTCTTTTAGGGAAAGATCTTATCCCGGTAACAGGGTTGAAGATAGTAAAGGGAATATGGGATAAGTTAGAAAATTTGCATGAAAGAAATGGAAAGTTGAAACAAGATAAAATATAGGTTTAGAGGTTATATGATTTTTTCACTTGAGTTAATGAAATAACATGAACTATTATGGGTTTTCAAGAAAATTTGGGGGATACAACAATTTTTGAGAAGATTATACACATTTTTTTAGAACAATTTGATGAAAAAGACTTAGATATTGAATACCATGATCTTGGAACACTTACTTTAGATTAATTATAAATCATTCTTATTCAATATGAGATGTGTAAGGGAAGTGTCTTCAAAAATAAGAATAAAAATGAAATGGAAATTTCATTTAAATCCTTAAAATAAGAGAAATATATAATAGAATATATTTTTTAAGAATATGACTCTGATAAAGAATAATTTATTTAATAAAATCTAGTTAAAATTATTTCACTCATTTCCAAAAGCGTTAGAAGTGGTAAAGGAACATTTTGGGGAAAGTGACCACTGAAATGATGAAAGTGTGGATAAATTGTAATTTTTGATTTTTTTTCAAATTTGAAAGAATAAGAAGCTATTGAATATGAGTATGAGAGGAGAATGGTATTATCTGATAATAATGTAACAAAATATGATAAATAAATGTATTATTCAAAAGGGAAGGGTAATTATTTCTCTAAATTAAAAATTGAAATTTATTATTAAACTTTGATGATGATGATAGTAGTAATAATGAATTGAAATTTTAGATTTTTAGTGTTGTTTATAAAAAACTACTGATTACTAAGTTTAATGAATAATAATTCATATGTGATAAAATCAGTGGTGTTGAGATTGAAGAAGAAACAAAAATGGAGTTCATGTTGATTTGATAAATCAAGGAATGTGTTTAAATATATAAAAGTTAGAGAAGGAGATAAAAAATTTAATATAAATACAATAAATATTGAAGAAATAAATTTTATTCCTATGCTGATAAAGAATTAATATGGATGAAGGATATTTTTGACTTGAATATTTTTATTCTAAATAAAAGACATTAAAAAGTAAAACGAAAGAAAGATTTAAAATAAAGGGAAATGAGCTTGAAATTTTCTAATTAAATTTGATCAATTATAAAAAATAATTGGGAAAGAATAAATAAATATTTCAAAATTATATTCAACAAGTTTGTGAAAGATTAAATAAGAATGTTTTGAAAGATTTTGAATATTCATAGGTGAATAAAGTCATGTTTATGGAAAAAGATGATGATTCTCAAAAATCTAGAAATTTTGGGAATAGTAAACTAAAGGTAAAAAATATAAATAATTGTCTTAAAAAGGTTGAAAACAAGCCTTGATAAAAGAATCATGTATTGGGATTATATAAAAATTTTGGCTCACAAAAGGATACAAACATTATGACCAAATGATGGAATAAAAACTAGTGTCAATATCTAGACAAAAATATATTTTCAAAGGTAAATATGCATTTTCTGATTAATATTGGAATCTTAGAGGATTTAGGAACACTAAAAGAAATTTTTTGGTTCATTTAATCTATTTATATAAGTCTATAGGGTTTTCTAGAAAACGTTTTAGGGGTATTCAACCCATTAAAAGGATAAAATTTTAAAAGAAAACTGAAAATTACAGACTGAAGGTTGATACTAAATAAGAATAATTATAATATTTACATGGAATATGTGATCATTAAAATTAATTTTTTAATTATTGTCTCTTAATCCCACCATACCAATTGTGTATTAATTACAATACTCATAATTATTATAAGAATATGGATAAAGGAAAAGAACAGTCTTTTATTCTTGAAGTTTAACTCAAAGTATCTAAAAGGGAATATCCATAGATTATGGAAAATGGATATTTTTCACACATTAAAGGGGATTTATATATTTTTAATGATGTTAAAAATTTAAAGGAATACATGATTAACTTTTGAAAAATTGGATAATTTAAAATCAAAGGAGTCATATGAGCAGTTATTGTAAAATAAAAGTTAATGTCGGAGAAAAATTTATATTTTGATGTGATAAGATATAATTTTTTATATATATAGTACCTATGTGATGAAGTTAATGAAGTGGTTTTCTATAAATATGGGTTCTTGGTTAATAATTTGGAATATGGATGTATTTTGAAAAGAGGATTGTAAATAAGGGGTAACTTTTTTCTAGTTGGAATTGCTAAAAATTCATTTTACCAAAGTTTAATAGAATAAAATAAATTGTGAAATCAGTGACTTGGTTAACCTAGAAGAAATAACATAATAAATATTACCCAATTTTGGAATTTTCACTATGCCCATGTGTTTTATAAAGAGATAAATTTGATGTTATATTTGTTAAAAAATGGGAATATTGTTAATTATCCATACAAGAAAGTTTTGATTCAAAAAACTCATCCATTATAGTGAATCCGTCCAAACATTTGTGGAATTATAAGGAAGAAATAAATTAGTTCAGATAATTATTTTTTAGTTATTTATTACTTTATTAATATTAATTCAATTATTCTTTTCAGGAATAAATCAGAGGCTCTAAGAATGATTATGAGTTTCATAAGGTGCGATAAAAAGATGTGCAGTTTCTATTTGAAAAATATATTGATAAAAAATGGTTAATAATACACTATGATAATATTTTAGTAATATATTAAGAATCATTGCAATCACCATAAACTCAATTAACCCTGAAAACTACAATAAAATGGCTTTACTGAATGAAATAATTAATGTTTGGTAGATATAGATCATATCTTGTTGATCGAGCATGATAAATATTTGTATTTATGAGGAAAAGGAATTGGAGGAGTGGTTCACATTCAAAATAATTTTTTAAATAGAAAGAATTTATTTATTTCACTTATAATATTCTGATATATTAAAAGGAAATACTATATTTGATATTGTATAAGATGTAAAACTCCAATCCTAAATGAACAATGGAATGTTATTATTTAAATACGACCATTATAAACTAGCTGTTAAATTGGAAGGTATTAATTGGTTTAACTGATTTATAAAATATATATAAAGGATTAATTCATTATAAATTTATTTAAGAATTCTTATAAAATAATAAAATAAAATTTTAAAAAGTCATTTTATTGTCAAAAAAATGTGTTTTCTTAAAAAATGAGTTTTTTTCCTTTTTATTTGTGAATGTTATAATTACGTTATAGAAGATCAAGAAAATTTATTTTAAAAAATTTATTTTATTTTTAAATTAAGCATGTCAAAATAATCTTATGATTAATTTTTGAGAATTTTTTGAATGATTCATTTTTTGATGAATAGTGAAAAAATAATGTTTTTTATTGAAAATTATATTTTTATTTTAATCTATTTACAAAGTGAAATTATATTTTTTATTATTAAGAAAATTTCATTAGTTAATTTTTATTTAAATTTATTTAATTATGGTTTTTTGAAGTGGATTTTATACTTGAATTTTACATGAAAACATTTTATATTTAAAATGGATTTTTTGTGAAAACTGCTTTCTATCACATTTTTCTGGTTTAATTTTAAATTAAATTCTTCCACTTCTATGTTTTGAATTTGAGAAAATGGATTCTATATTTTTAATTTTTAGGTAAAAATTTATTAAATATTTCCCTTTTATTTTTGGTCAATATGAATATGAACTTTAGTAATTTTTGTTACCCTGCTGAAGGGTAAATCTGGTAATTAATGTTAAAAATAAAATGATAAGAATTATAAAACAACAAAAAACATTAAAAAATATTATTTTATGAGTTAATTTCCCCAATAGTATTCCAATATTAATTTATATGTCATTTTATGGTCATTTGGATCAGATTATGACATTTATAGTATTTTATTTCAAGAAAAGTCAAACATGATACACTCTTGTTTTTAATAGCTATAATATATTTAATATGGGGTTATCCAGAGGATATGTTTGACTATAAATATAATTTTTAAATACAAATTATTTATCTATACTATGTTATTTTTTTAATTTTTTTTGATGAAGTAATTACCTTAAATGCTTTCACAATTGTGGTGGAATTAATTATTTAATTAATGAAGAAAATAAAATAAAAGATATTAGTCATATTAAAAGTAATATAGTTTGAGGTAAATAATATGATACAATAATTTTATAGATTACCATGACATGTTAGGGATATCATAAAATATATATATTTTAATTATATTTGTTATCTTTATATTATTAAAGTCAATGAGATGAATATATCTAAAATTGACATTATTGATATTTTATAGTGAATAATATTTTATTAAATGATATAAAATTCATAAAATCATATATTATTCCAAGGTATTATAATATGGTTTATAATATCAATCGTGGTCTATTTATGGGCCTTTTTTCATTCTTAGTAACTATATTGATCCTCAAAGAGTAAAAATTCTTGTTGTCATAATTAGATTAGAATGGGTTAACGAGGGGTTTAAAACAAATGATAAGGGTAAAATGCGACCTAAACTTGTATAAAAAATAATTAGTGAGATTAAAAATACATAAAATAATTATATATTCTAAATAAACTATTCTTGATCCATTTTAAATTTAATATTAATTTTTATTAATTTAGTATTTTGAGAAATTCCAAAAGTATCCCTTCCCTCTTATAAATGAGAACCTCTTCTTCTCAATCCTTCACATTTCAAAAAAGAATTTTTTGAACAAAAACTACTAAATTACATTCCTATAACCCATTAACTAATTCTATATGTCTTGGTTTAGGTATAAAACCAACCTTAGTGGTCTTAAGGTTATAAGAAAAGGAGGTTATCCAAAGAAGATGTATCGTTTTAATCGAGTGTTTCTATTTTGTTACTTATTCCACATATTTTAAATGTTTTTCAACCATGATAAAATAATAAAAAATATCCTACATATAATTATATGTTATTATATTAATGTAATAAACTATATCCATCTTATCTTCCATCAAATATGAAATTATACCATCATTTTTGTGTACAAAGGACTACTGCCTAATGAACCAATGTATTTCATTTTCCATCACTATATCTAAAGAATGGTTATAATTATGGAATTAATATAAATATATGATATTAATGAAATGTTTATAATTATAAAAAGATAATATACCACTTAACTTCTTATCATTCCATTCACTAAAAAAATGATAATGTTGTTCATGCGTACATGTGGACTACCACCCCTATAAAGCGATGCGATTCATTTTTCATCACCCCATCACATGGATGATATGTATATATATCTATATTTAAAGAATCTGTACGATATAAATAAGATATTTTTATCATTTTATAAAGATAAAATAATAGTTACCTTCTTTCCATAATGACCATTGAAAAAATGGGGATGTTACTAATAGGCACATAAGAACTTCCATCTCCCTAATAGTAATGCAGTTCATTTTTAATAACCATATTTAATGGTTGGGTTTAAAATTATAATTTGGGTATAAAATTTATAAATATTTCATGGTAATTATTATTCTGTATATTATTTAAAATTCACCTCTTTGACTATAGTCAACCTACAAAATTCATTTTGGACTTATGTACCAAATATCACGAAAACATACGATGAGAAGATAAATGAATAAGTAATTATTATAAAACAAAACTAATTTAGGTAAAAGGAATAATAAAAATTATAAATTTTATTAATCAATTAAATAATTAAACTACATTTATTATTTATGAATATAAATAATGAACATAATGATTCAAACATAGGGTAAGAGATTTTCATCTCACTTTTATTCCAATGGGACACAAGACATATACATTACATATTTATTTTGTGTGGTGTATATAATTCCCATGAATGTATTTGGTGATTATTTTCAGTAAATTTTTTGAAAATTATGGGCTATAAATATCCATCAATATTTATTTATTTCATGAGGATCATAACTCATAATGTTACCAAAGTGGTAAGGGTTTTACTTCACAGTCTCATCATTATTTGGAATTGTTTATGTTTAAGTATTCACTAGGGAATATTTCTATTTTATATCCATATTTTCTAAAAATATTCTAAATAATGTTTTTAATATTATCCTATGATAGATTAAAGTCATTTTCCAATGTTTTAATTTTTAAATTTTTTTTGAAAGGAATCTTCTTATCGTTTTTCGAATGAGATAATTTTTCACCTTTTACTCAATTGTGAAAAAGTAATATTTTTTTTAAATTATATATAAATAATGGATTTTTCTGCTGTTGTGACTAATTTTTGGTTTGAATATTCCTTTACTTGTTTACATGGTTCTTTTCAAATAAATTTTCTCATTTATATGTGTGCAGTTTTTGTAAAAAAATTATAAGTGATTTCAAAATTGATCATTTATTTCCCTCAAGAATGATTCAATCATATTTTAATTGTATTTATATTCATACATGAAAAAACCCTTGATTTCACATATAATTTAATGGGTATATGATCCAAGTATTTCATCCTTATTATTTATCTGGATGCTTAATGTTTTTAATGACATATTATTTATGAAACCCGTTTCTTTACCATGGGTTATGCTATTAAGAAATGTTTATGAAACCAATTTATTTTCCAGGGTTCTGATATGATTAATTATTTATGATATTATGGAACACATATTTAATATTTTCATTATGTGATGGGTGATACCTATATCTCTATCAAATTCATTGGGTAAATATTGATATCTAATGAGATAACCAAGAATTGAATGGGGAGTTAACCCAGTTCAATAAGGGAAATTTTCCACTATGATAGTCTTGGAAGTGAAAATTCACTGCTATGATGGTTTGGGAAGATAAACCATTCCACTATGATATTTTAGGAAAATATCCTTGACTACTAATGAAATAATTTTCTATACTTATGTGTACTCCACAATTCCATGACTTATGTCGATGATATGCTCTAATGTATATGTACCTTTATGATTCAAGTATTATGAACTACCAAGAATTATTCCTTAACTCAAGATTTTGATCTATGATATGTAGGGTATAATTTTAAAAATGTTATGTTCAAGTTCTTATTCCCTTATAGTAATGTAATTCTTATATAATCATTTATATCTCCCTTTTCTAACATTACTAAGAACATTATCTCAGAATTTCTTATGTTTCCTTTTCCAAGGTTATGAATAATTATGATATATGATTTATGTTTAGAAATGTTTCATATGTGGGTAATTTTATGGTATATTTATAAGAATTAACATGGAATATGAAAAGATAGTTATAGTGGGAGATTATTTTAAAATTTATGAAGTATTTTTTTATGAACCCAAGTTTTTAAGATATTGTCATAATATAATAAAACTATAATCCTAAAAGGTCACTTAGTTTTTAAGTGATCCAATATTTCCTTTTGACGTAGTAATTTTTTTATGGAAAAAAATGGGTCACATTTATTTGTATCAAAGAAAAAAATGTAATGTTTATGTTTTAATAAAAAGATACATAAGTGTGGGTTTTGGGTAGTTACATCACTATATGAGTTGTTTTATATGAATCTCCAAAGTCTGTAATATTTAATAGTATTTGGAATCACTTGTATTATCAAAGTAAAAGGTAAAAATCTTAAGAAGTTTCTATAAATAATAGTTGATTGTATCATTGAAGGATGTCCTCCAAATGAAATAGGATAATGTTATTACAATAAATAGACATGGAAAATTATTAACACTATTAATATAAAGGTTTTGGAACACTCAAAAAAAGTAAACACACATCAAGAATTATTTTACAGAATTGAAGATAAAGTTATTTTTGTTGAGAATTAGGGTGAAGGTTCTAAAAATAATGTGAATTTAATAGAAGTGAAGAATGAAGGTGATTATTTAACCTTTTCTTATGATGAAAAGAAAACTTTTTCATATCATACAAGGAAAAGAATGTAATAATAGGTCTAAAATATAATTAGAGAAAAAAGATATTAGGTTTATACTAGAGGAACTTTGGGGAGAACAAAACACAACTCACTGTTCTCACAAGTTGAACTAATTTATGTGAAAGAGGCATTGAAACATTAATAGTTGGTTAATGATATGAATGATAAATTAGATCATATTGTGAAGAATAAAACTTGAGAGTTGGTACCCAATTCTAAAAAAAGAATGTTATGAGAACAAAGAAGGTGTTTCAAAACAAGATGAATTAATAAGAAAAAGGTATAAGAAATAAGGAAAGAATTATTTGAAAATGGTGCTCATAGGTTAAAGGAATTTATTTTCAGGATATATTTTCATTTGTTACTAGACTATATACCATAATTATATCTCATTCTATTTTAGTACTATAGAAAAAAATGTTTTCCAAATGGTTTTTATGTTTTATGTCCTCAATGGAGAGTTGGAAGAGAAAGTTCATATTGAGAAACCCAGTAGTTTCTTTCTTAGAAAAGATGAGAGTTATATTTTCAGGTTTACAAAGGCTCTATATAGTTTAAAAAAAAATCCCCAAGAGCATGTTACTATGCTATATACTTTCTTAAAGTAGTTAAATTTCAGTAAATAATGAGTGGACAACAAAATCTGCATTAAATATGAAAAAGAGGCATCCCTGATTATTATTGTTTATGTAGGTGATACTATTTTTTTTTCTAGAAATAGAGAATGATTTGGTGAAAAAACATCTTTATAGATGGGTAATTTTTTTGAAATGTACATTCCTAAAAAATGGGTTACTTTTTGTGATTTCCAATTTCTTAAGAGGAAGATCATACCTTTCTTTATCAGGATAAATATGATCAAGAAATTATAAATAATTTTGTCTTGGGGGATTCAAATATGGTTTTTATTTATATTTTAGTATGAACCAAATTTTTAAAGGATGAGAAAGGAAACTAAGCTATAATAAGAGGATTTAGGTATCTTATTGTTAGTTTGTTATACATGACAACTTTAAGACTAGAAATTTTATATTCCATTTCATTATATGTTGTGTATCAGAGTGCACTAAAGGAGTCTCATTTCATTATTAAAGAGATAATTATCAGGCATGTTAAATGAAAGATAGGCTACATAAAAAAATAAAAAAAATGGAAAGTTTGATATATTGTTATATATAGATGTGTATTGGGATATAAATTTAGACTCTCAATGATCAAAATGTATTAGAGTTATATTTTTGGGTAAAAGGTGTGTATGGTGGTACAAAATGAAATAAATATTAGTCACATTGAGCATTTTTGAAGTAGACTATATTTTTTCCACTCAAGATAAAACCTAATTTATTTGGATTATGTCTCAATTAGAATATCTCAAGGTGGAAGTGAAATTTACACTATTTGTGGGTTTTGATAATTAGAAGTATATCAAATTATTAAGAAATATAATTTATCTTTCTCATTCAAATAACATTGATATAAAATATCACATCATCAAAGATATTATGGAGAAAAATATGTTGATGTTGGTATTTATTCTAATAATAGAACAAATAATTTTTTTTCACTAAACCACTTCCAAAAGATACAATTCAAAAATTTTGGTTGATAATGGGAGTTTAACCTCAATCCTCTATAGGTTAAGGTATGGTGAATCTATCCCCTATCATAGTTTTTCTTTGGATATTGTTTTCAAAGGGGGAGAAAGATAACATAAATCCCTTTATGATTATCCATTATATATTTAAAAAATTTATTTAAAAGGGGGACTATATAGGGGGAGTAATTTAAAGATACGTGTTTTACCTAATGGGGGTGGGGATATCACATTTAGGGAGAGTATATATTTATGGAGATTTATTAAAAAGGGTAAGCTATGAGGTTAGCATGTGGGTGTATGAGTTTTTTGATATTTTAACTAATAAAATATGTTTGGTTAGCATTTTTTAGGATTTTTTATATACATTTTCAAATGATTGATTTTTGAATTTGAATTTTTTTATTCTTATTTGGTATCAAGTTGTATCAAGAACCACAAAGGAATGGATTTAAGTCACTGTTTAGGTGAAACATGATTTTATTATTTAATATTCTTGCCTCCTACATCATGTTTATTCATTTAGGCATAAAATTATGGATAATGATTGATTTATATGTGTAATGATTCTGAAAGTGATTTATGTTAAATGGTTTCTAATAAAATACAATGGGGTGAGATTTTTTAGCCGATAAATATTTTCTTGTGACCTTGGTAAATATTATTGTGACCTAAGAAGAGTTTGTTGTAATGAGAAGTCAAAAAAGAAGTGAATATGTTTATTGTGTTGGTTTTTGTTGTAAATATATTAATTATATTCAAAATAATATTAAATAAAGTATATTATGCGAGTTTAAGGATATTTGGTAGTTTGGAAGAGTTTTTAAGTGATTTTAAATTATTGTACAGGTTAGTAAGGTTATACAGAATTGAATATAAAAAATCTACTTAAATATAGATTTATATGAAATATATTGGATATTAAATTAGAATAAAAATTTCATAATGTATTGGGATATCACTATATATGTGTGACATTATATAAATATTATATAAAAATTTTAAAGGAATAATCTTCAATGTATACATAAGATTCTCTCATATTTATATATAATATATTTCTCTTAGTTGAAGAGTTGAAATCATAAAAGGTAGTTTATACATTTGATTTTTTGATTTCACATGTAAGATGAATTCATTATGATATGAAATATACTCTAATTAATATGTATGAAATGATATGAGATGAATATTGAAATTTGACCAAGGAATTAGAATATGTAATAAATTCTCTTGTTATCTTTCTAGTTGTATGCTTCTTATGGGGATTCCTAGTATCCTTATTCCCTATATCTAGTGATAAAGTTGTAGTGACCCTGGAAAATTTCCCAAAAGTATCCCACAAGGGTATGAGAAAATCTAGGAATGGGAATACCCAAATGTCAACCTGATGAATATACCTAGGGATGGAAACCTGATTTCTGCCCGAGTGGTTTCCAGGGCCATCATCACCCAAAGATATCATGCCACAGTGGGATACTGCTCCTTCATATCCACTAATAATGTTAATGTTTTTATTAAACCACTACAATTGATTCAAGAATTAATAAGGAAAATATGCCTAAAAAATAATGTCATAGTCAATATCGGCCACTAAGATGTGGTCCCTCATGACCATTTTGTACGATAATATATCATAGTCAATATACCTATCATATATGATCATCCGAGTAGAAGGGAAACTATAAGGTTTAAATTTGAACTTTGAATATAGGATTAATAGATTCACTATCATTTATTACTTCAGTGATAGTATCTTAATACTGGGGATGTCTTGGATAAATGACTAGAATATAGACTATGGGATATATACCTCACCATAGAGATAATATACATTGAAGTGCATATCCATCCATCCCCATAAAACTTTTAATGGACCTGAGATGCGAAATAGGTCCTTCCCCTATTAGATATATAACATAGACTGGTGGATCTTACCTAGAAATGTTAACTCCAGGATGATGTTATTACCCTCTATAAGATCTATATCCATTAAAAATGGACTTGTCCTAACATCATTGAATGAGCCAAAAATTGGGAGAAAATACCTACTTAACCACATGTCAAGGAATCCTAATAGATGAGTTTAAGATATGATCATTGGATTGATTTCATATAACCAATCCTCATAGTAACCTCACTCTAACTATGACTAGTATATACTAATAATCCCCTTCTTATGAATATAGGGGTACCACATTGGTCATCTTGAGGTTATTCTATTTCCCCATGGAAAAAGAAGATATTTACACACTTATAAAAACCAATTTATATTTGAGAGAGGGTATCATTTTTCATATAATTGGTTTCCTCTATTAATAGTGAATGAGTTAATAAAGGAATCTATCATAAGTCTCACCTAAAAACATTTAGGGGGTGAAACTTGACAAACATGGCTACGAGGATTGGTGCCCAAAAGTCCTTGTAATAATCCAATTAGATGATCCACACTTTACCATGAGTCAAATAGAATGTATTTTTCTAGGGAATTTTGAATCTCAAAAAATCTAGGATAAAATTAATATTCTTTTATATTCACATATGTGATATTTAAAATTCTATATAGATCATCACCACCTTTAGTAATTTCTAAAACATATCACATGTGTGTTAGAACCTATATACCCACATCCATTCAGGCTTATCATCTCCTAAGAGGTGAAAATACCAATATATTTTATTGTATTGTAGTTTATAGATAGCTTAGTGATATAATATGGAGGAGAAAAAATATGTTTGAAGTGCTGATATGTGTCAATAGTTGTTCGAGGTAGCTTTGTAGTGATGAAATATTCATGCCCCACTAATCTCCTCCTCATTAATGTAAATTACATTTGATAATGTGTTGTATCTACACATATTTTTATATTTTTAGAACTAATAAATTTAAACATTGACATCTATATTTTGAAATTTTACATAAATAAAGAGTCTTTGTCTGTATAGTGAAAGAAAATCCAATACTAAGTATCTCTAATGGTGCTCCCACATAACTTATACAAGCACAAAATGGTGTGGTCTTCATTGTCTGGTTATATATTTCTTGATATATTTGTCTATAAAATTGATATAAGAATAAGTTTTAATGTATAGGATATTGTTCAAGGTAAAATAATTTTTTTTCTATGAAATAAAGTAAAATGATATCTTTTTGATAGATACATAGAAAACATGAAAATATCTATGAGTTAAGATGAACTAAGCATGATGACAAATGATAAAAAAATTGATAAAGGAAAAGATTTTTCTCATGATCCTTATCTTATCCCACTTCCCCTAAGTTCATAATTCTAAAATCTATCACCTAGGTACTTTCACCCATGTGATAGTGCACATGAAAGAAGTATAATACAACCTATAGAATTAATGATAGAGTGAAGGAATAATTCAATGATCACCTTATATAGGGAATACAACTTGAGAATAAATAGAGTGATAATAATTTGATTAATTGTATGTAATGTGTGGAGTTGGGATGGAAAACCAATATTTTAATAGGATCGTATGTCCCACTCCATGGTATTAATTCACATGACATTCAACTATAAGCACACTAAACGTCCTTCACAAGGGAATATCATATGATCTTAAAACTAAATTGGGTGTGAGTAGACTGATTTGAGTCTATCCTCATGCCAAAGACATATTGACCTAAGATTTCAATCCTACTCATACTGATCAGAACAATTTTTTTAGGGGGGGAATTTGTCAGTGCTCTATTTTGGTAAAGATGAGAAATTTAGTCAGATGTGAAGTTCTTAGTAAAGCATGGGGTGAATTCAATAAAATAATTATATATTACCATGTCATTTATTCTAACTCCCCTTCACACACCCCTAATCCATGTTATCAATTCCCATAATTCTTAGTCTACATGTATGAAGTATCCACACACCCTCAGTTTTTGCACTCAAGTCCACCAATTCAAATCGAGCAAGTCAACTAGTGTGCAGGAGGTGATTACCCACATATCCATGAAATCTAGTCTCCTTTTTCTTATTAATACCCATATACATCCAATTTTTAGGGAACACAATTCAGGTGGAATCAAGATACACACATAAATCACTCTTTAATGTGGCCAACTATTCCCATCTACTTACTTTCTAAGTAAAAACGTATGAATAATAATAAAAATTAAATGTAACTGGGTTATCTAAAGATTTAAATACTAAAACCTTCATGAAAAAATAAGTAAAATATGTTACTTGATAATTAATGTGAAGGAATATATTTAAAGAAGACTATACTCATGTGACACACACCCATATCACCCTAAGAGTAAAGTGCTAAGGACTCATGCACCCAAGTCACCCTGAGAGGTCTATATTAAGAAGACCCTTAATTTTAACCCCATAATATAGAGACCATTTATCAAACCCTCTTTCCTAGGTAAACCCTCTTCTATAATACAATACAAGGATTCCCCTTCACCATACCTCCATAATAGGGATATATTTCACTCTAGTCCCATAGCTAAGCACAACCTCACTCTGGTCTCATACATGGGCACCAAGCCACCCACACCTTTAAATCAGGAGACACTTCACCCAGGTCCTCTATATGGGTGACTACATACTCAAGTGTCCTATATAACCTTATAAAGTACATGAAAATGATATTAAAATTTAAGTACACCCCTTTGATTATGTATTATTTTGATAAAAGGAATTGATCCTCCAATAAGATACCTTGATCGAGTTTTCCTACCAAACTGAGAGGTATCTTAGGGTAATCAGAATATTATATTTCCTTGATAACGAGGGAACCTATCATGAGGATATTAGTAAAACCTTTCCTAGATCATGTTTCTTATCTTGGTTTCTCCATATCAATAACCATTTTGGCACTAGTACCCAAGATGCCTCTTTGGACACTAAATTAACTAGAGAAATATTGTGGGCCTCCTACTATGTGTCAACCACATAAACTACATTCAATTAATTAAAAAACTAATTTTAAAAACTTCAGAATCATAGTTGTAAGACCAATACACATCCTCCATTCTCCATGGTAAGGAATGGTCCTCCAATTTGGTGTAATACCCAAACCCTTCCTCAATATGCAATCTTACATACGATTCAATTATACCTTAATGGGAAATATTTCATATGAATCCAACCATAAACCATCTTCTTTATTTTCCAAAAATTATGATAAAAAATAAAGGTTCGTCTATACATAAGTTCCCCATTAACCATTTCTAGGGACATTTCACCCAGTAGTCATAGTTTCAGGATTTGTATTATATTACATCTTTACTATATGATGTTAAATTTCATGGGATTGTATTAGACCATAACCTTAAAATAATAAACTAAAACTATGTGGGATTTTATTCCTATGAACCAAGATTTGTTATATTTCTCTTTGAGGTTCAATGAAAAAACATCATAGGCCCAATAGAAATGATCATAAATAGAACTTCACATGGTCATGGTTCTAAGACACAAAAAAAGCACCACCATGGTCCTTCTCACATGATTATAAAATGAAAAAAATGTCCCATTAAGTGGAAAAACTATATAGGGTCTCATTTATGTTTTTAGGGATATATAAGAAGCTATTCTCACTAGCCTAATCTCTATATCACAACACCTAAAACCTCCCTAGATAGATATAAATTCTAGAGAAACCAGTTTTTGAAACTTTAAACCATCACATATTTATAATTAAAATAAGCATTGAGAATATCGAATACATGTAAATGTTCACATTAACACATGGTTTCTATCAATCACTTACATAGAGGTAACCGGTAACAATAGTATTATTGAAAATTATTCCTGAATACGTTTTAAATATTTGAAAGAGTCCCAGAGATGGAAATAATTCACCCATAAATGGGTGATATAATATCAACCTCCTATCCTCTCAAGAAATTCACAACCGAAAGTACCACTGGTAAATCTATAACCAATGATTTAATTTGGAAAAAAAGGTCTTAAATGACTCAAAAAAACATGGTCACATGACATTTCAAAAATAGTAACATATGAGAAATAAAAAATTATGCATGGAAGAAAAATATTATGTAAATAAGATATATATTACACATAGAAATATTTATAAGATACAAAAAATAATTATGAGATAAAATATTTCATATAGTTTTCTCTAATGCAAAAACAATATGTATTAATGAAAAATATTTCATATAGATATTTGGTTGAGGAAAAAACCTTATTCATGGGAGATATAAACTATGAATCATTTTTGTAGGGTGTACGTAAGGTTTTTATTGAAACTATGGAATTATATATTAGATTTGATGAAAATATGAATATGGACTTGTGGAGAAGTTACAAGGATATTTGGAAGTTGATAAAGTTTGATAATTATATAATGATCAAATACATGGGATGTATGAAAGTAGTGAATGATATATTTTTTAAGGGATAAAACTAATTTGAGAAAATTTTCCAGACTACGTAAAGGTAAAAAAATATCCACATAAGGGTAATTCAATATTCAAAATACCTTAATAAATTTTACTTGATACATATATAAAGGTAAAAAGGTATAGTTGAAGGTTTTTTAGCCTATAATAGCATTTGTAAAGGTAAAAAGGAAAATTTGAAGGCTGTGTAAAGGTACACTGATCGATGTAAAGGTAAAAAAGTTTATCTTGAATGATGTATAAAGGTATGGATAAGAACTTAACTTAGGTAAATGTAAGGTGGTTTTTTTATGTAAAGGTATACACCAAGACCCTAAATTCTTTTTAAAGGTACAAGGGGAATGTTAAAGGCTCTGTAAATGTAAATTTAGGTGGTCAGAGAATGTGTAAAGGTAACATTTTAGGTAACCTACATTAAGTTTATTCTATAGAATAACTAATTCTACATGAGGTATTGTGGAATTTTATATAATTTTGAATGAATAACTATGATATTGATGCATGATCAATAATATTTTAGAGTTTTTAAATAGGACTATGTTATTCCTTATTATTTAGATATTTAAAGGAGAATTTAAAATGGATATTTTACCATAGTTTTTTAGATAAATTGAATGATTATAAGGATTGTAACCTGAATGAATTTACAATCTTAAAGAATTAGAGAGAAGATAAAAATTATTAACCTTTAATAACCACACTATTTTAGTGACCATGGTTGAGGTTGTAGTGTTAAGATACATATTAAACGAGAAATAGAAAATCATAATACCGCAGAGAAGGGTATTTTTTACTAAGAGGTTACCTAAGAGGCACAAGAAGGTCCTATATAAGCATAGTTAAGTGAATGGTGTAGATTATATCAAAGTTCTAAATTTCTTGAGAGTATGATCAAAATAGTTAGAAAAACATAGGCACATCATAGAGTTATACGTGGTTCATTAATAAGATCCATTTTTAAAATTTGACTTCCTCTATGGGTATTTTCAAGGGCGTGAACGTGATATGGTAAATTATTTAATCATTTATAGATAAAGTATTAAATAAATTTTTTTAATTGTAGATATTTTATGTGATAATCTAGGATGACAAATGGAAACTTTGGCTAAATCATCCAAAAAATTTAAAATAACATTTTTCATGGATATAAGATGGTATGATATTCAGATATTTAAATGGAAATATTTTTTCTATAAGAGTTGAAGATTTAAATGGAGAAGATCATGGAGGCAATATAATAGGATTTATTTTAGATAAAGTGGCTAAGTTGAAGAAATTAAATTTTATGACATTGTTAGGTGGTTTTAAGAATATCTAAAAAAATTTATGGTGTTTTATTTAGGGTTTTATCTCATGGGTATGATGGTATAATCATAGAGAATAATGGAAAATTAATGTGATCCAAAACATTTTATTCATGAAAAATAGGAATACATAGACACACACACACACAATTTTCAAAAGAGTTCTAAAAAAAATATTAGAGTAGGTAAATATTTCTATATCTAGTCCAAAATAATAGAATATATAATGGGGTTTATATATATTATATATTATTATTTGTGTAAACATTAAGGAGATAATATTCTAGTGAATATATCTAGGTCCTATTGAAATTATAATATAGCATCCCATGCTTCTCATACATGTACATTACATCTTTTAATATGAACATTCATTACATTACATGAACACATTCTAGATGACCATAATAGTTTAGTGCCATTGGAAACTAGGAACATAATGTTTTAATATGGTGAAATATTTTCAATTTTTACCTTAATGATCATCCCATTTAGTAATCTTCATGGACATAACCTTCATAAAACCTTTATTCATAACCTGAATAAAGGAAACATAAGAAAACATGAGCTCAGATTCTTAGTAAGGGTAAACATAAGAGATATAAATACATGATCCTACGAAAGAATAATATAAGCATAATGGTATGTGATAATGAACATAACTTATGAATTTTCATACATAACTTTTCATAGACCATAAAAATGATTCATATAATAAATATTGGAATTTAGTAAGACAAGAATCACAAGGGAATCAAATAATATGTTCCATGAGAGCATAGCATTGGAATACAAAAAATATATTTGTGGGACTCAAATCAGTTTATAAAATTGTGAAAATTTATAAATAAAAATTGGTTTACTAATTAAGTTAAGGAAATGAAATAAGTACCTTGAATAAACTTATGGACATACAACCAGGTCTATGCATAACATTATGGACATGAAAGACCGGTATATGCATAAAATTAGGAATGTATAATCGCGTTCATGCATAACATTGTGAAAATTTAATTAATTTTGCATAACATTATGGAAATGAAAGATAGGTCTATGCATAACATCATAGTAGTCAAGGTTTACTTCCAAGACCATCATAGTAGATAATTCCTTTAATGAACTAGGTTCACTATATATTCCATTCCTATCTGTCTCATGGGATATTATTATTTAACAAATGAATTGGAGGGAGATATAGGTACCCATATTCATGGTTATAACATAACTACTTCCATTGGATATAAAGTAACCACCATCACTTAATGAAAATCATACATATGTGTAATAAAATATCATAAAAATACATCATATCATAACCCATGAAATGAAATGGGTTTTGTGAAGATTTAAACATATCATAACCTCTGGGAAAGAGACATTTTTTATAATCATTTCATCATAGAATAATTTTTGAAAAGAAAAGGGTTTCATAATCATTTCCTCATGGTGCAACCTCTAGAAGAGAAATGAGTTTCATAAACATAATTCTATAAAATCATAAACCATTCAGTGAAATAATATGAATGGTATCCTTAGATTATATCCCCATTAATCCATTGATAACACCAATGAATGACATTTTAGATCGAAAATAATATTGAAATACCATTTCAAACTTTTCTCTAGGAAAATAACTTTTCATTGAAAATAATTTTTTAGTAGATAAAAAAATTTCAAAATACATTTCATTTCAAATAACCATGAAAACTTATAAATGATGCTTTAAAAATAATTTAAAATATTTTTTGAAGAAAACAACCTTTCTTATTTGAAAAATTCTTTTTAAAAAATAAATAACTTTAAAAATCCTATTCAAGTAGAGAACATTTATTTAAAAACTAAAACATTCCCAAATATTGAGGAAAAAAATTTTCTATGAAATGATATTTGAAAACTTATAATGAAATCTTGAAAACATTGAGTGGTCATGAGAGTAGGAAATACTATTCATTTCATGTGTGTTAAAAAAATATTCTTTTCAAATTTTCTTATAAAATCTAAATGATAATTGTTTGGAAAAGTAAATTAATATTACTTTAATTTTTTTTCATAAAAATTTAAACATGTGAAAAAATTTATTTTAAAACTAATGGGACAACATTTTTTATAACATTTAAAAAAACATGGATTTGGGAAAAATAGATTTCTGGACAAAGAGAGAAATAAAATCAGATGATTTTAAAAACATTTTATTAATAATTTTAAGTTACAATGAGTGGAAAAATGTTACCATTACTTAAATATATCATGAATAAATAGATTAGAATAAAATTAATTATAAATTTTTACTTTTATATCATGATATTTAAACCTTTGAGACTTAATCATATACAATACTGATAAATGATAACATTGTAACAAAAAATATTTATCACTTTAGTAACATTGAATCATAAATCTCATGAAAGAATAAAATAAAATGAAACTTAAAATATCATTAATATTTTTAAATTCATGTTATTACATGTCAAAGGGTGTGTATACAAACCTCATTAAAGAATATTGATGTACAATATAATGTACGCGTCATAGAACGAAAATTGAGAAAATAATCCCTTACTACTTTGGTAACTTTTGAATCATAAACCCTATAAAATAGAGATAATAAAATGGGTATTTAAATAAAAATAGTATTCAGTATAAGTATCATAAAATAAATTCATCATAGTATATACATTACATAAAAGAAATAGGTGGTGAATATGGTATGTGTCTCATTGAAGTAATAAGTAAGACCAAAATCTCTTACCATAAGTTTTGAATTTCATAGTAGTCATTAAAACATGATGTGTAATCAATATATGTTTATTATAAATATATTAAAGAACCATATTCATATATATATAATACAATATAATATTTTCTTATGACATTTTATTACCCATTTATTTACAATTTCTTGTTAAAGTTACGTTTTAGGTAATAACCAATTTGTTTTTCATATATGTTTTGATTTGTTATATATTTTATCCTATTAATTTGATCATGGTTTCATAATCAAAATATGTATAACCATAATATTAAAATAATATATGTTTAGTATATATTTATTTATAGTAATTCATAAAATTAAGTGGTAAAAAATGAAATACACCGTTCATGGAGACTGTAGGCCATATGTAGGTATGAAAACCGTTTCCATTTTATTTTTGGATTGAAATAAATAAAATAAAATGAAATATATTATAATTATTGAATAATTTTTATTTTATATATATCATAATTTTTTTAAATCCATTCTTGATAAATTTCATGTAATGTGTGAATGAATCACACCACTTCATGAGGCGGTAGTCCGCCGTACACAAGAGTGATATTATATTATTATCACAAAATGGAAATAATGAAATTATGTTTAATATAATAATTGAAAAATCATAAAAAAATAAAAAAATATCATATATTAACAATAAATTCATCATTAATTCCAACTTTGATATGTGGTGATGAAAAAACGAAGGACATTAGTTCACGAGGCGACAGTCCACCGTACACATGAATGATGATTTTGTAACCCATTTGATGGAAGTAGAGATGATTTTGGGTCAGTAAATTAAAATTAAAATATATAATTATATTTAATATAATTTTTTTTTATATAATCATGTTATAATATAAATTTAAGGGGGTGGAGGAGGAAATAAAACAAAAACACTTGTCGATAAACATTACCTATTATTTGGGTATCCTCATTAGTTTTGTAATAAAACCATTCAAAAGATAAATTTCAGACCAAAATAAGGCTTCTTGGATGAGGGTAGGGAGTTTGAGACATTATTTGGGATGGTATTTCCAGAACCAAATATTTTTCAAGTTATGAGAATATATGAGAGGGTGTGGCCTTTTATTAGTCGAGGAGTGGACATACTTGTTTTTTTAAAGGAATTGAGTGATATCACATTTTTCATATGTAAAATGGAACCAAAATAAACCATTATAGAATATTATAGTTTTCATGGTATAAATTTCCCTATAAATTATTTTTTAGACTAGTTTATTGGTAATTTTTACCCTTATTTTTTTTATTTTAAACCATGATAAACCTATTTTTACCTTAAGTGTGGAAATTATTTTTCACTGCATTCACTATTCATTTTTTCCAAAAATTAACTTTACCTTATTTTAAATTAAAAATTCTTCTAATTAAAATTACTGATATTTTTAAAAAATTCCATTCATAGTATTAGAAAAAATTAATTTAAAAATAATCCCTCAGATGCGATGTGAAAGCATCTTTTTAAAGAAAAAAAGTTCAAAAGATTGACTTTTTTACAAAAAAAAATCAATTTGAAATTGATTACAATGATGTAAATTCAATTAATTGATATAAAATTTAACTAATTTTATTTTAAAACAAATTAAAAATTTAATTTAATATTATAGATAATCTAAATGAAAAGGTAGTTTTCAATTAAAATTCAATATTTTCACTATTTATCAAAAAATGAAAATTTTTAGAAAAAATACCAAAACTTCACCCTCAGTTAATTTTTATATTATGATTTAAAGAATTTATATTATTTTATCAAATTAATTTTCTAGGTGTCATGAATTATTTTTTATTATATGTTCACAAAATAGGGAAAAAAATTTTTTAAAAAAAATTTAAGCATAAAATTGTATTGATTATTATTTTTATCTAGAAAATATATAAGATAAGTATTAAATTTTTTACTAAATATATAATATAAAAATTTAAATAAATCATTAACTAAGAGTGATTTTCTTAATTTATTAATCAAAATCACACTTGTGTGCATAAAAATGGTTTTTTAGAGAAAGATTTACTTTTATTTTCTAAAGGATTTTAAAAATTTATAATTAATTGGTTAACAATGAATTAATTTTATATAAATTTTAAACCATATTTCCATTATTTAGTTAATCTTATTCATAATCTGAATTCCAACATTTATGTGGTAACTATCAGATTATATAATTATATTTTAATAATATATCACGTTTCATTTAAACTGATTTTTGTGTATAATGAAAGATAAGATCATTATTGCATGTAACATAATCCAAACTCAGTGTTTCATGTAACTCAAACTAAACATAGTTTTGTGCGTGAAGGAAAATATCAAAAATATTAAATTAATTTGGAAAAATATTTTATAAAATCTCGAGGTGTCACATATAAGGATCAAGTGAGTGGAGTGAGTGTTTTATAATTAATATATCTAGATATAGAAGAATTAAAAGAATAATTATATCCTTGGAATTATCACTAACCAAAGAAGGAATTACTGTGAATTAAGGGAAAAATTTAGTTGTCTTAATCTACATTCAATAGTATGAGGTCATGCTACAGATTGAATATCAAGGTGCATATATATATAGATAAAATATACAAGGTATTTTTAGTAAAATATGATAATTTAAAGAAGAAAGTAATGTTTGTATACTATGGAAGATAAACTCAAGTCAATAAAATAACTATTCCTCAATTGAGTAGTGCATGAGTGTAGATGAGAGACATTACACCTAGGATCAACAATGAATCCTTCTTAAATCCCATTTAATAACCTTGATATAGATTATTAAAAACTAGCACACCAACATATCATTGGTGTGTGCTCCTTATATATGACCATTTGAGTGAACCAAGTAGAATCCAAGTGTCCCTAAATGGTTTATATTCTACATATGTGTATGTTGTGTTGTGTGGATTTATTTTAGGGAAATAATATGTTGAACCTAACAACTTGTGGATGAGATCTTGAATATAAAAGATGAAATTTGGTAACACCTAGATTTACCACCCTCTTAGGGTGTCTCTAGTTCCAACAAGTAGTTTCAAATACAAAAGATTCTAACTTGCTAGTTAAATTTCAATCTATTTGGTTTTTTTTCCATTTATGGTTCTGACTTGAAGGTATTTTTTAGTTTTTAAACCACAATTTTTAAATTTAATCGACTATGGTGGTTAATAGAAAGAAAATATTATACTATTACAGGCTTATGGAAATGTGGTAATAGAATATATTCAACATGATGAAAATTTGATAAAACATAATGAGAGGATTGGTGATTCCTCGATATAAATTTCTCTGATTAGATCTATATCAAATGATGTTCTCAACAATACCACTAATAGTGCCACTACCTTGGAAATATGGAATTACATGTAGATTATTTATAAAAATTCAATTGAATTAAAAGAGGTTGATGATATCCATTTAAAAGAACGATAAAAAACTAGTCAAGATGAGAAAACAATACATATGGTTTGTGGAGACTTCATTATAACAAAAGTTAAGTAGAAAAATAAAAATAAAAAGAAGGCTATTATAAATATTGACTCTCAAACTGAGGTGTAACGTTCAGAACTTGGGGCCACACGCTGGTGCCTCGAACTAGTTCTCCAAATGACATCAAGAACTCCTCATCATATTCTAGAGGATATCGACAAGAAATAAGGGTCTAATATAGATCATTGGGAGACTATACCCTCTTTATCAGAGTATCACGATGATAGAAATAAACAATAAATAACCAAATTATATAACATAACCTAAATAATTTTAGTATCATAAGATGACCAAAACTAAAAATACAATATCAAAACAGAATAATATATATACCATGATAATGCATTTTCCAAGTGTCACAATGAAAAACCAAAAGTAAAGATACTAAATACTCCAAAGTGGGTCCTAAACTAAGTATGGTTCCATCATCCATGCTCCATCCCAAATTAACTATCTAGTACATGGCCTTTTCCCTTATCTTATCCTACAAACTTGATGTCTATTTGGGTAATGAATAAGAAACCCAAGTATGGTGTGAGTTCAACTCAGTAGGCCACCTCCAATGATTTCTAAATCAATATCTAGTTAATAACTGTGTATCCAGTTGTAGAAAGAATAAAATATGATCAATAAAGTATATAGTTACATTTATTCACTTACTCTTTATTTAAGCACATAATACTTGGGTTCCTGAGGACACCCACACCCTCAATACCTAGTTCATCCCATGCCGGAGTATGAACTTTCCCCAAGGAATATCATATATCTGAATTCCATTATTACCATTCATCAATTCAATTCACATATAAATTACATTATTACCATTAATCAATTAAATTCATGTGTGAATGTTAATGTTACCATTCATCATTTTAGGTCACATGTGAATTCCATTATTACCATTCACCATTCCTAGTCATGTGTGAATTTCATTGTTACCATTCACCATTTCAAGTCACATGCGAATGTTATTGTTACCATTCAGCATTTCAAGTCACGTGTGAAATCCATTGTTACCATTCACCATTTCAAGTCATGTGTGAATTTCATTGATACCGTTCACCATTTCAGGTCACATGTTAATTCCATTATTACCATTCACCATTTTAAGTAACACATATAAAAAAATCACATTAATTAATATAACAATTAATTAATCAAACTCAACAATTACACAATGACATAATTCCCTTAATTAATTCAAAAATTAATTGAAAACATCAATCTCATTACTAATCCAAAAATTAGTTTATCACATCTATCACATTAATTTATCAACCAAATAATCAATCACCTTAATCCCATTAATTAATTCCCAAATTAATTAATCACATCAATCCTGTTAGTTAATTCACCAATTAATTAATCAAATTAACAATAATGAAACCCCATAATTAGTTTATAAATTAATTTATCAAAATTAGTAGTCCCAATATCCCTATAATTAATTCATCAATTAATTATTCTAACTCATTCAATTTAATATCCCCAATTTCACAATCCCTTAATTAATTAATATACCAAATTAATTAATTAAATTTCTGAAACTCAATTGCTAGTCAACCAATATAAATGATACAATTTGATACATGTAACAAAATCAAGAATTTGGTATTTGAATTACAGACCACCTATATTAGATTGATGATAAACATTCACCAATGGAAATCCCAAAATTTGATAGAAATAATAACATAGAATGAGATCAGGATATGAAACCCTAATTCAATATCAAATAATATAGATCCCAAAATTAATGATCTAGATAGCACCATACTAGATCTATATTCAACAAAACATAGGATAAAATCCCTCAAAAATATGAGGTTGAGGGGTTAGAGAAGAAAGAAACCAAAATAAGATAATATCCTCTTACTATGAGGGGTGAAAATCTTTAATTCGGGATTCACATAACCAATAAAGGAGGTTCTAAGGGTTTAGAATCTGTATGGGATCCCCCAAAATCATGAAAGGAAGATTAGGGTCGAGCTAGGGATAAATAGGGGTTAAAATGGGGGGAGAGGTTCAGAATTATAAAAATAATTTTAGTGATGATTAAAAACCTGCACTCAGTTTTCTATATAGGGACACATGATTTTACAAAATTGTGTGACTTAACCGCACACCTCTTGGGGGGGGGGGGGGGTCATGGTATCACCTTATAGGGAACACAGTTTGACAAACCACGAACTAGTTTTGAAATCCCTCTCTGTCTAGGGTTGTACTCTTTATCGGGATAAGGTGTATAGTTTGGGGAAACTGTGCACCAACCCTGTACTTTCCTCTTCATTCTAAAATTCCTAATTTCCACCCAAACATACCCCATGGTAAAAACAAAATAGATATACTCAAAACTTGGAAAAATAGTACCTATAAACAATCTTTATACATCTACAAAAATTTTCAGCATCTTATAATCTCACCACCTTAAAATAGCTCATCCTTGAGTTTTACTCCCAAAGATATCTAAGATTTTGAGTCAAAAATATTGGGCCCATGATCCCTCATATATGCTTCTATCTCCCATGCTTCCTCCTACACATGCACATGTTTCAATAATACATGAAATAACAGCATGATATTTCCCTATAACACTTTCTCACTGAGATCCAACATACATATCAGGTGCTCCTCGAAGGACACATCTATCTCAAGCTCAACATCATCCACATAGATCTCATTAGTAGGGTTGGGGTGATACTGCCAAAGTTGTGACACATGGAAAAATTCATGCATAGCACTATATCTATGTCGAAGATCCAGCTCGTATGCCACCATCTTGATTCTCTCCACAATTTCAAATTGTCCAAAAAACCTAAGTGATAACTTTCCCTATCTCTATATCCTTAGCTGGCCCAACGTAGTTGATAATTGATGCAATACACGATCACTCTCTATAAAATCTAGGGTGTATTGATTTATATCATCATATTACTTGTGTCTACTCTAATCCATAACATTATGATTTTTAATTAGCTATACTTATTTCGATGTCTACTTCACGAGACTTGGTCCCAATAGTTTTGACTCACCTACCTCCATAAAACATAGAGGTGATCTGTATGGCCTACCAGAAAGTTCCACATATGGTTTCATATGAATATTTTCCTGATAACTATTGTTATAGGTTAACTCCACCAATTCAAGGTGCTTCTCCCAAGACCCACAAAGTCTAAAACAAATGCTTGTAGCATATTCCTAAGCACCATTATAGTATGTTATGACTGCCCATCTATCCAAGGGGTGGAAATCCATACTCAATATAACTTATCTACTAAGAACCTTCTATAAGAGCTACCATAATCATGAAGTAAAGGAAGATTCATGGTCTAAACCAATAATCCTTGGAACTCTGTGTAAATAGACTATCTCTCAAACATATATCTATACAAATTGTAGAACTGAAAGTGTATTTGATATAGGTAAGAAATGAGATACCTTTGTTAAATGGTCAACAATCACCCAAATAACATCAGTCTTCCAAGGAATACTTAGGGGAACCACCACAAAATCTATAGTTATGTAATCCCACATCCATTACGGGATGAGAAATAGTTATAGTAAACCACCAGGTCATTGATGATCAACCTTCACATGTTGACAAGTGTTGCATCATGTCACAGACCCTACTATCTCCTTTTTCATGTCTTACCACCAAAAATACTGTCATAAGACATGGTACATTTTGGTCACTACGGGATGCACCACCCACTTCAAGGCATAAAACTAACATATAAGCTCTTCCCGCATGATCATAGGCACAAAAACCCAATTCTTGACATAAAGGACCTCAACCTCATATTGTATCCAATCTCAAGGAGTCTCTACACCATCAAGGATTTTCCTCAAGGTTAAACACTTTAGATCCTCATACTACCTATCTTTAAGCTATCTCAAAAGTGCATACTCCACTAAAACTGATGCAAGATTCATCTAATCATGGATATCCTAAACCACAACATGCATCTTAGCTAGAAAATTCATCATCTTCCACTCAGTACTAGACCCCTGAACTGCCTGAGTCTGAGTCTTCCTGCTCAAAAATAGGTAACACTACTTCCTTTTTTGAGTGTATATTCTAGATCAAAATCGAATGATTGAATATACTCAAACCATATCATCTTCTTAATGTTCAAATATATCTATGAATATATATATATATATATATATATATATATATATATTAAGCTCCTGTGATCAATATACACCATAAAATTTTCACCCAAAAGATAAAGCCACCAACACTTTAAAGAATACCCCACTACAGCTAACTTGAGGTCTTGCATAGGGAAGTTCTTCTCATGTTACCTCAACTTCCAAGACTCATATTCCATAACTTAGTCTCACAAAATCAACACAACTCCATGTCTGATCCTAGATGTTTCAAAAAACACCATGTACTCTTCACCTATATTGGGTAGGATCAAGATTGGTGGTGTCGACAAATACTTATTCCACTCCTGGAAAGCATTCTCACATGATTCTGACTATTTGAACATTACTCCCTTCTTGGTCAAGCCCTAAATAGGAGTTTTCAATCAGGATAAGTCTTGAATGATCCTTTGATAATATCCTTTTAACCCTATAAATCTACAAATATCGAAATCATTCTTGGGTTTTCCCAAGAAACCACTACCTGAACCTTCTTTGGATCTCCTGACAAACCTTCCTCCAAGATGATGCAACCCAAAAAGTGTACCAGTTAAATAAAAAACTAACACTTAGATAGGTTAGCATATAGATGATGCTATCTTAGTTTACTTGGTAACATCCCAAAACTTGGATATCATATAATGATAATTTTATGCTTTTATTTTTGTTTAAATTTCTTTGAACTGAACAAAAATTTAAAAGATAAACATGAGGCTCTTTATTTAAATAAAAACACCATACTGTTTACAATACACTGAGATCAAAAGAGTAAACATTCTAACCAAAAATACCTATTAAAAACCCTATCAAGACTACTAGAAGACCCCCAAACACCACAACGAGGCCCGGTATATAAAGGAGATCCTTCGATTCAGTTAAAGAAAAGAACATCACCACCATGATCATAAAAACCATGCTGAGCATCAGTGGAATGTGAAGCACCATCTTCTTCCTTTTGAGCATCAACGAGGATGTTGTACTCTTGGGGGGGGGGGGTGATTATAACACCCCTAAATTATAAAGGGTTAAATGAATAAATGATATGACTCATGTAAACAAGTTTCACCTTCATTTTCGAGAGCCTACCTGATTAGAACTCCACAGTTAAGCGTGTGTTTTATAAGGCACTTTTTCAACTGTTTCTCTAATGACCGTTTAAAGGTAATGACTATAAATATAGCCGTTGAGATTTGATAAGTTAATAAAGAAATACTTAAGTATAACTTAGTCCTAAACATTTAAGGTATAATTAAAAATATAATTTAAACCGTCATGTTTTGATCTCTAAAAAGGATATGAGTTAAAACTTCGTTTCACCCTTAAGTGATTTTGAAAAGTATTAAGGGATCCAAAACACTTTGCGAATATTTCAAAAACAATGTAACGATTTTCATTTCTTAAATAATGTTATAAAATATGTTTAAATTATTCAAAATAAATTATGTTTTTGATTTAAATTAAGTTTTCTATGATACTAGCATAAAGAAAGAAAACAAAATTTATCATACAGGTTTATTAAAACCTCTTTTTTTTGTGTTAAAAAGGTTTAGTGTTTATAATTTTAGAAGTAATTTTAATAAAGAAAAAGTTTATTTTGTATTCACTAATTTTTATGAATATATATTCTATATAGTTTTATAAATGAATTTTTTTATTTTCTTTAAAACTTTTTATTTTTGAGTGTATATTTTATAAATATAATTGGATTGCTAGGGCCAGCCCTTTATGGCTATGGCCGAGGGAGGAAACTCACACAATGTTTTTGAGCCTAAGACCTCTGCCCAAGCCCAGGTCCAGCCCGAGTTCGGGAAGAGGTTCCCCGAAGGGCGCACAAGAGCAGGATCACGGAGACGCACCACCGCGAGGGTGAGGCCGCGGAAGAGCTTGGATAGGCCAAGGCCTGCGGGGATGGGAGACCATGTATAGGGCCCCCTTGGTGTGTGTTGTTTGTTTTTCTGAGCTGTCGTTGGGAGGACCGGGCTTATAATGAAGGTGAAAACGACTCGTTGTTTCGATGTGGGGCTTGTTTTTTTCAGGAGAAACATGATATGGATTGTTGGATTGTGTTGCGTGTGATCGGGACCACCGATCTCGATCTTATTTTAAACCTTAAGCAACCGTGGGTTTCCACCGTGTTTTTCTTTGCCGTTTGATCTTCCAAAGATCTAATTATGGTCGTCAGTTTGTTTTAAAATGCCACATCGAATCGGGATCATCTGATAAAACTCAGATCTAATCTGAGCTGCCCATTCCTTTTTAAAAACACAGACACGTCTCAACCTTTGGATCAAGATCGGGATCTATCTGGACCATCCATATGTTTTTGGTTTTCCCTCTTCCTGCATCATCTTCTTCCTCCACACATGGGTTACACCAATAACCCTACACCTATGGAACCTCGCGTTTGCTTCACCACTGACCATCGGGGACCCTCCATGCCTCCCTTTTTTCTCTAAAAAAGTCACCCCCATTTAATGCACCACAAGGGGGTAAGTTTTTCATGAAAAAGTTGTGTGTTCCTTTGTATATAAATACCCTAGACCTCTCATTTCTTCTCCCCCATCCAAGTCTCCAGCAAGTCCCTACAGACCTCCCTCAAGTCCTTCTCCCCTTAGTTTCAAGGTAAGTGTTTAAATTTTCTTTTCCTTGTTTCTTTGAGAGTGTATACACATATATACTCTAAAAAATATATTTATATATATATAGTTACAACTTCACGGTTTAGTTCCAATGCCCATCTATACTGAACCTCGACCTTCAGGTTTTTGTGTTTAAATGGCATAATAGACGTAAGGAGTATTTTTATTTGATGCATGGTGTTGAGTTTATAAATATATCTACATATATGTTTGTGCTTATAAAACATTGTATTTTAATTAACCATACGGGTTATTTTAAACCCTTCCTTAAGACCGAACCTAGGACCCTTAATTTTATACTTTAAAGTGTTTATAAAATTAAGAGTTATTTACGGTTCACACGGCTTAAGACATGCTATATATATATAATACATATATATGGTATATATATATACTTTGGTTTATATATGCATAGGTATTTATGTAGCCTCTTGATTTCAAGTAGAGACCCACGATTACCAATATACAATGTTCTAAAAATGTTGATAAGAATTTCATTGTAGAAGTATGGTATTTCCTTGTAATTTGTTTATATATAAGAAATTATATACTTGGTACATGTATATATAAATTTACATTATATGGATAGTGACATATATGTTCAGTTTATACCAAGTTCATGAGGTCCTTGTACCATGAATCTCGATGTTTTTGTGGAGTTTTAAAACATAAGAAATGTTGTGTTTTTTTAAACTTATATCCACATTTATGAGTCATTTATTTTCTTAAATGTTAATTAATGTTGATTATAGTGAAGATTCATGATTTTTATTATGGGCTTTATTTTTGTGGTATACAAAGGCTTATCAACATTGAATGATTTAGCATCTATAAGCTTTAAACCCTACATGAAAGTTTTAGTTTAACTTTTTTTATTTAATTGGTTAATAAGGTTTTTAGAATTACGAGAATAACATTGCATTTGACAAATTCTATTTTCTTTTCTTTTAGAACCTTGTATTTCAATCTACGTACCATAATTTTCCCTTCTTTTTATCATTTAATGACAGTTGCATAATTGTTAACTTGAGTTTTAAAACATCTAGATACATGTCTCACTTTTTGAAATATGTAAATTCTAAAGGATAAATTTACATTACTATGACCAAATATGGATATACCAAAAATTATTCAAAGTGGTATGGGACACTCTAAATATACGACCTGATTTGACACATGAGGAATGTATCAGACTATTATGTTCCGGGTTGGGGAACGATAAAAGTAATCCCTCTGGGTTAGAGTCCGTTAACAGATACTCTCTGGGTTGGAGTCCAGTTACAGATACTCTCCGGGTTGGGGTCTGGTTATAGTTATCCCTAGGTCTTGACAAGAGGTCTTATCATATAAATTGAAGTCCTAAATTACAAATTCCCTCAATTTTGTGTATGATAACTAATTATCCATTGGACATTTGATGAGTAGAATATCCATGGTTAAGAGCCAGTAACTCTGAGTATCAGAAAAGTAAATGTTTATGGTATGGTATATGTTTAGTACTCAGTGGTTTGATTTTCAGTGCATGAAATTGAAGTTTTGCCTTTACGTGAAACTCTGATTATTTATTTCTCTTAGATGTTTAATTTGTGCATTCATATTATTTGGTATTACATGTTTATAATGTATTTTATCTGTTACACCAAATAATCATGCCTTTATTTGAATCTCATATCCTTGTAACACTATTATCATGTTGTTAATTGAGAAATTTTATGAAATGTTACATATATTAAAACTTTTCTTTACGAGAAATGTTATATGGAATGTTTTGAAGAGAGTTTTCAAATGTTACATTGGTTTATTTTTTTTAGAAAACCCCTTACTGGACATTTTTGTGCTCACCCTATGGTTTTTATTTTAAAATTTTCAGGTAACAGTTGAGTCTAAGATGTATGAAAGATGTGCTAGTTTCCCAGAACCTAAACCGAACTTGATCCTCTCCTCCAGACATGTTGTGTGATTTAATAGTGTATGTTATGAAGAATTACACATCACACATTGAAGGCACCAGCTCCGGGTTTTCCTGGGGCTGGGTCTCCACAGTTGGTATCAGAGGGTTCGATTTGGATAACTCTAGAAAACCAGAACTTAAATAAAGAAAAAATTATGTAAGTATTACTTACTATGAGGTTTTTTTTAAATTTCAGATGGAAAACGAAGGTACTAGTCTTATTTCTCTTCCCAGTGAGGCCTTAAGGACTATAATTTCCATAGATAGCCATGAAAATTATATAAACTATGCCCATATCTGTATGTCAAGCAAACATCTCTATGATATATCCAATTCTCCCGGAGTACTTCAACTCCACTGAAGAGTGGGTCTGGATTACATATTTATGATGCAAGCCCAATTTTCATCCTATACACAATGGGGAAATTACTACGAGTAACTTTTTAGATGCTTCACTGCAGCAGAAGGTGTCCAATCCCTCATTAACTTCCAAGAAGCTGTAGTAGTGAGAGACCTCCATGCAGCGTATATGTTTCAAGTCCTGTCTTATGGCCATTACGGTCAAGTAATGGACTTTATAGTTCTTTAATATGAAGCCTCCCGATCGGTGTATAGACATCAATTTCATATTGATGTCTCTCATCAATACACCCCTCATGTCAAACTATGGATACACCATAAGTGCTTCCACGATATCAAACCAGATTGATAAGGTTTCATATGGTTTAGTGAGATAGAGAGTTTTGAGCTTGTTTTGGGGATTTGTGTTTTCAGGAATTGGGGAAATCATTGGCCTTCATCTTCTTATGGACCAGTAGTTATATAATAATATGGCTTGTTATCTTTTCTTTCTTCTATCCTTTCATTGGTTATACTTTTGAATGGGTACCACTAAGTGAGCTATCATAATAAATTTTGAGATGGATGGAAAAAACCACATCTTATCTCTTCCCAATGAAGTAATGGTGTTTATTATGATCAAAACCTGTGAGGAAGAACGTCTACCCTTCACAAAATTGCAAAGGACATGTAAAAAATTATATGAGGTGTAAAATGGAATGGTCATTCTACGCACCTTACAACAGAATGATTCCATTTACCACTGTATAGGCAAAGAGGGAAATATCATGAAGGAATTTTTTTGTGCTTCACTCTAGGCCGGAACTACACGGCCAGGGTAAGTTTTCAAGAAGCTGCTATAGAGGGAAACCTTCATGTAGCCTACATGTACCAGATCCTCCGTTTCATCCTATATGACACTGTCTATGACTTAGGTGATCTCAATCGAGTTTTAGTCTGGCGATTTCTACGTGAGTTGGTCTATTCGGACATCTCCAAACTTTCTTCCATGTGGGCCTCCCTCTAGAAGTCCGAATGCACTATGCAAGAGTTCAAACCCTTATGTACGGGGTGTATTTGGGTAAGGGAAATAGAGGAGTTGAGCATCAATGTGGGTTTTTCGCTGGAATGACCTGACGATTATCCATGACGGGGGATATGGTAGGAACATCAGAGAGTTTTCTCTTAGTGAGGTTGTATACAAGGAATTGCAGGGACACAATTCTTGAAGGGGGGAGTATTGTAACATCCCGAAACTTGGATTTCATATAATGATAATTTTATGCTTTTATTTTTGTTTAAATTTATTTAAACAGAACAAAAATTTAAAAGATAAACATGGGACTCTTTATTTAAATAAAAACACCATAGTGTTTACAATACACCGAGATCAATAGAGTAAACATGCTAACCAAAAACACCTATTAAAAACCCTATCAGAACTACTATAAGACCCCCAAACACCACAATGAGGACTGGTATATAAAGGAGATCCTTATAGTCAATTCAATCAAAGAACATCTCCACCATGATCATAAAATCCATGCTGAGCATCAGCGGAATGGGAAGCACCATCTTCTTCCTTTTGAGTTTTAGGACATCGTATGGCTTGGTTTTATAAGAAACTTTTTCAACCATGGATTTAGTGACCGTTGAAAGCTAACAGCTATAAATATAGCCGTTGGGATTTGATAAGTTAATAAAGAAATACTTAAGTATAACTTAGTCCTAAACATTTAAGGTATAATTAAAAATATAATTTAAACCATCATGTTTTTAACTCTATAAAGGATATGATTTAAAACTTTGTTTCACCCTTAAGTGATTTTGAAAAGTATTAAGAGATCTAAAACACTTTTCTAGTATTTCAAATACAATATAACGAATTCCATTTCTTAAATAATGTTATACACTATTGTTTAATTATTCAAAATAAATTATGTTTTTGATTTAAATTAAGTTTTCTATGATACTAGCATAAAAAGAAACAAAATTTATCATATAGGTTTATTAAAACCTCTTTTTTTGTGTTAAAAAGGTTTATTGTTTATAATTTTAGAAGTAATTTTAACCAAGACAAAGTTTAGTTTGTATTAATTAATTTTTAAGAATATAAATTCTATATAGTTTTAATAAATGAATTGTTTTATTTTCATTACATTTTTTGATTTTTGAGTGTAACTTTTATAAAATTAATTGGCACACTAGGGCTAGCCCTTTATGGATAGGGCGAGGGGAGGCAGCTCACATGAAGTGGATGAGCCTAAGCCCTAATTCCAAGCCCAGGGCCGGCCTGAGTTTGGGTAGATGTTCCCCGAATGGCGCACGAGAGTAGGAGCATGGAGACGCAATACTGAGGGGGTGAGGACACAACAAAGCTTGGGTAGGCCAAGGCCTGCAGGGGCGGGAGCCCGTGTATAGGTCCCCCTTGGTGTTTGTTGTGTGTTTTTCTGAGCAGTAATTGGGATGCCCAGGCTTATAATGAAGGTGAAAACTACTCTCTATTTCGATGTGGGACTTGTTTTTTCATGAGAAACATGATCTGGAATATTGGATCGCGTCATGCACGATCTGGACCATCAATCTCGATCTTGATTTCGACCTTCAGTAACCACAGTTTTCCACCACGTTTTCTTTGTTGTTCTATCTTCCAAAGATCTAATCACGGCCGTCAGTTTGTTTTAAAATGCCACGTCGAATCGGGACCGTTCTATGAAACTCTGATCTAATATGAGCTGCCCGTTTCTTTTCAAAAACACGGACGCGTCTCAGCCTTTGGATCAAGATCGACATCGATCTGGACCGTTCATTTTTTTTTTCAGTTTTCCTTCTTTCTATGTCTTCTTCTTCCTCCTCGTACGGGTTACACTAGTAACCCTACACCTATGGAACCTCTCGTTTTCTTCACCATTGACCACTGGGAACCCTCCGTGCCTCCCCCTTTTCTCCAAACACGGCACCCCATTTAATGCACCACAAGGGGGTATGTTTTGCGTGAAAAAGTTGTGTGTGCCTTTGTATATAAATACCCTATACCTCTTTGTTCTTCTCCCCCACCCAAGTCTCCAACAAGTCCCTACCAACCTCCCTCAAGTTCTTCTCCCCCTAGTTTCAAGGTAAGGGTTTAAATTTTTTCCTTTCCTTGTTTCTTTGAGAGTGTTTACACATATATACTCTAAAATATATATTTATATATATAGTTATAACTTCACAGTTTAGTTCCAACACCCATCTATACTGAACCTGAGCCTTCAGGTTTTTGTGTTCAAATGTCATAATGGACGTAAGGAGTATTTTTCTTCGATGCATGGTGTTGAGTTTATAAATATATCTCTATATATATATGTGCTTATAAAACATTGTATTTTAATTAACCCTACGAGTTTGTTTAAACCCTTCCTTAAGACCGAACCTAGGACCCCTAATTTTATAAATTGATGTGTTTTTAAAATTGAAATTTATTTAAGGTTCACAAGGCTTAAGACGTGCTATATATATATAAGACATTTATATTGTATATATATACACATCTGTTTATATATGCATAGGTATTGATGTGGCCTCTTGATTTCAAGTAGAGACCCATGATTACCAATCTACCAAGTTCTAAAACTGTTGATAAGAATTTTAATGTACAGGTATGGTATCTCCATGTATATATATAAGTGATTATATACTTGATACATGTATATATAAATTTAAATTATATGGATAGTGACATATATGTTTGGTTTATACCAAGTTCATGACGTCCTTGTACCATGAATCTTGATGTTTTTGTGGAGATTTTAAATATAAGAAATGTTGGGTTTTTTAAAAACATATATCCACATTTATTAGTCATTTATTTTCTTAAATGTTAAAGGATTTTGATTATGGTGAAGATTAATTCTTTATATTATGGACTTTATTTTTGTGGTATACAATGGCTTATCATCATTGAATGATTTAGCTTGTATAAGCTTAAAACCCTACATAAAAGTTTTAGTTTACCTAATTTTTATTTAATTGGTTAATAAGGTTTTTAAAATTATGAGAATAACATTTCATGTGACAAATTCCATTTTCTTTTCTCTTAGTACCTTGGATGTCAATCTATGTACCATAATCTTCCGTTATTTTTATCATTTAATGACAGTCGCATAATTGTTAACTCAATTTTTAAAACATCTAGATACATGTCTCACTTTTTGAAATATATAAATTCTAAAGGATAACTATACACTACTATAACCAAATATGGATATACTAAAAATTATTCAAAGTGGTATGGGAAACTTTGAATATATGACCCGGTTGGACACATGAGGAATGTATGGGACTATTATGTTTCAGGTTGGGGACCTGTAAAAGTAAGCCCTCTGGGTTGGAGTCCAGTTACAGATACCCTCCGGGTTGGAGTCCGGTTACAGATACTCTCTGGGTTGGGGTCCAGTTACCGTTAGCCCTAGGTCTTGACAAGAGGCCTTAACACAGAAATTGAAGTCATACATTACACATTCCCTCATTTTGTGTATGATAACTGTAGAGACCCGAAGCTTGAAGTACATAGAAAATACATTACTTTTGCAGAATACTTAATACATAACAAAAACAGACACACAAGGACCGTAATAGTTTAGTGTCTTTGGAAACTCAGAATAAAATCTTCTAATCATGGTGAAAGATCTTCAACAACTCCCATAACGATCTTTCCCTTTTTGTTTCCTTACCTAAAACCTTTCTTTACTTCCTGGGGAAAATAAAACATAAAAAGGGTGAGCTCAAATTCTCAGTAAGGGAAAACATAGATAACATAAAACAATCCATAAACATTTGGAAGAAAAAACTTGAACATGGAATGTAAACATCAAAATCTTGAGCAAAGACATAAATCGTGGAAGTACGTAAAGAATATATCATAATAGAACATCAACCATGATAAAATTGGAATAAAACATGTAATTGTGGCAACCATTCAGCACATGTCATGATTTCTATAGTATCCAAGGCATTGCTTCCAAGACCATCATAGTGGATAAAGTCCCTTTCTGAATCGAGTTCACTCCTCATTTCAGTCCTGTAACACTGAACCAGATTAACTTACCGTTCCAGCCATGTCTATCTCATGAGATATAAATCTTTACCCAATGCATTGTAGAGAGATATAGGTCCCACCCATCTCATAATTAAATCATTATTACTTGTGCCACAAAATAAACTTAAAACATTTATCATAACCCAATGAATAAAATGGGTTTCATAAACATCATCCCATAATAACATAAACCATATAAAAGAAATGGATATCATTTCATAATGAGAAAAGTGAAACCATTTAAATCATAGAGACTTTATACTTGAAACATACACATATGAAATAATTTCATCTTAGATGGAAAATGGTTTTGATAAAACACTTGAAATGAATTCTTGAGGAAAATATCCTTTCTTCTTCAAAATCAATTTCTTTTCAAAAAAAATCATGCAATTTTAAAAGAAGTATATTTTGTTGAAAATAGTCATGAAATATTTGGAGTAATCTTCATGAAAATAAGGCTTTATAAAACCTTAAAAATCCTTTCATGCCGTATAAGTTAAAAAAACATTCTTCTCGTACTTTTGTCGGAAAAGTCAAAAAGTACCTTGTAGGGTAAATAAAAGAAGATTCCTTCCATACCATGGGGTAAAAGTCAAAATGGGTAAAAAGGACATTAAACACACATGAATACACTTTTATAAAACATGGAAATGGATGACAGAAATAACCCCAGTAAATACTTACGAATAAGCAATCTCGGATAAAAATGAAATTTGCAAAATTATCCCTTACCTTAGGTCCGATATGCATAGTATGGATCCGAACCTCTTGTATAATGATTTAAATAATGTCATTGACTTATTAAATAATCATATTCATTGTTATGATATCATATATGGTTCACTTATGACTTTATATTACCCGTTCTGTTGTAAATTCCATGTTAAAGAGCGTTTTGGGTAAAATCGTTTCATTTGTCATCCGTGTTTTGACTTGTAATTATTCATATGATTACTTAGATCATGATTACTTAATTCCAGAATATAAAACATAATTTATATATAATGTATATTCAGAATATACATATATATAATAGATTGATAAATGGAAAGAAATACACCGTTCATAGAGACGGTAGGCCGTACGTACGCATGAACATTGTTTTCGTTTCCTTATTGAGTCGAATAGAATTAAGTATATGACATACATATATATATATATATAAATAAAACCTGTAGATTTATAGTGGAATATATTTCATTATCATTGATTATATATACTTTATAATCATTCTTAAATGGTTAACATGGAGAATGAATCTCATCGCGTCGTGGAGACAGCAGTCCGTACGTACGCACGAGCGATGATATCGTTTCCATAATTATTGAATTGAATTGGAGTGGATGATACAATATATCAGAATCATTAGGATGTTATAATAACTATGTATATTTATTCTTTACACCATTATACCCATCCATGTAAGGTGTTGGTGGAAAAACTGATTACACCATGGCGTGGAGACGGTATTCCGTACGTACGCACACGTGGTGATTTTGTTTTTTGTAGGATGGATAGAAGGTGAAATGGGGTTGTTTCATATTTATAATAACATATAAGTATATTAGTGATACTTATGTTATTACTTTATAATGAAATAACTAAATAAGAAGAAGTTGAAGAAGAAATACGCTTGAAAGAATCGGTAGAAGAAATTACCTCTTCTTCAATACGCCTCTTTAAAACCTCATCTTAGGGCACTAGGATTGGTATTTTAAGTAGACTATGATCTCTAGGATGTTTCTAGGGAAGTGGAGAAGATAATTTGGCAGGGTTTGGCCGAGCGTGAAGGCTCAAAGTGGTGTGAGGAAGAGAGGGAGGAGGTTCCCATCTATAAGGGAGGAGAGGGGCACCTTTGGAAATCTTAAAAATATTAATTTATAATAAATCTAACCCCACTTAAAAACCTCCAAAAATGACTAATATTCAAATATTAGATAATATAGGGTTGTAATATCATCAAACAATAAAATTTAGACATGTTAGGAATTTATTTTAAACATTATCAACTTGATTTATCCTTATTTAATCAATTTAATTTTATTTGTGGTAGTAAAATTATTAAATTTAAATTATAACAAATAACTACTGATTTGTTGTGAATAGTCCATAATTGGATACTTAATAAAATTTTAGACCATATAAATTTAAATTTATAATTTTTAAATATTTTTGTGATTTTTAAACAATTTTATAATATGTTATTTTTATAAAATAAGAATAGTGTCAATTTTGACACTATTCATTTATTTGAATTTAAATAAAATAAATACAGAATATATGTTCAAAATAAAAGCTTTAATAGATTCATAAAATGTCACATGTATCTAGAAAATTAGTTGAGCCCATTAAATAGTTCATATAATATATTTTTTATTATTTTTAAAACCATTTATTTGGTTTATCTCTTAATAAAATAATTACTACAACATTTTTGTATAATTTTTTAATATACTTATTTGTTGCATAAAAATTAAAAATAAAATCCTATGATAAATATATATCTATTAAAGTTCACAATAATACTTTTACTTGAATTTATCATCTTAAAATCACAATATTTAAATTGTTATATTTATTAAATTATGAATGTGACAACTTTGGCATCATTTAAAATAAAAATATATAAGTGTCATAATCGCTTTTAAAATTCACCAAATTGTAAAATATTCGACAATTGGATGATTATAGTTTAAATGTACATGAAAAATAAGTTTTGGTTAGGTTTTTGTGCCTTTTATGGTCACTATTAGTTTTATAAAAACTATATTCTTGATTTTTCACTAGATAAACAATCTCTTCATCACTATTGTGTCACAATTAATGATAATTATTTAATCCATAAAAATTATAAATAAATTCATTTGAGGTATATAATTTTATTATATTTATTCAGACTATTTATTTTCTAAGTTTTATGAATTTTATCACTAAGTTAAAATTAATATACTTATAAGATTTAAGAGAGTGACATGTTGACACTTTCTTTGGATTTAATAATAATTAATTTATTTTCATGGAAAAAAGTCCATTAAATGAATTTAATCGGACCCTTAGGTGATATGGGTCCACTTTTAGTTATCCAATAGTATTTTGGAAGGTGTTAGGATAATTTTATAATCTTATATTTACCCTTAATTACTCGATTTACCTTTAACTATGGAAAATAAATTTTACCGTAGTTACTATTCATAATGCCCAAAAATAAAAAGTAGCCTATTAACATAATTTGGACCCACTTATTCCAAATATGGAATCAATTTTTCCAAATTCAATACACAAAAGTTTCGGAAATTAAATTAAAATTAATCCCGTTGTCGAAAGAAAACAGGTTTTTGTTTAAAACATTGCAAAAGATTGAATTGATTTAACCTACGAATTCAAGGTAAAATCAATTCTAATGACATACATTATATTAAATGGTAAAAATATATTCTATTTATAATTTAAAACCATTCAATATTATAATTTAACCATATAAATTATTACGATGAAAAAAGTTGTTTTTAATTAAAATATAGCGTGTTTTTACTATTCATTAAAATATGAAAGTTATCAAAAAAATATCAAAACATTATCCAATGTAAATTTTTATATCATGATTCAAAATAATAAGTTAATTTTGTAAAATTTAACTTATAAACTTCTCAAAAATTATATTTAAAATGGGTGCGCCATCAAAAGGCGACAAAAAAGCATTTTTTGAAGAATACTTATTTTACCAGAAAAAATTTATTTTGTTCTCATACCATGTTCTAGAAAATGTGTAACATGAATAATAATGTTATAAAATTAAAAATGTATTTAATACTTTTCATAATGGCTAGTTTATAATAATATTATAACCATATATCATTGTTTAGTGAATCCCGGTATTGCGTACTACACACGCTGCCGAGGAAGGTCGCGATTGCGTGTAATGAAAGCCAAGTTTGGGTTGCGTGTTGTGAAAGACTCCTTTGTTGTTTCATATAACAAAATCCAACCATATTTCATTTATACATTGAATATATATATATATACACTCAATGTTGTTTAGAATGACTATTATCAAACGAACTTGAAATTGTGTATAACACGATCCAAGAATTGTGTTGTGTATACTACAAGCTAATAAGGTGTTGCGTACAGCACAAGATAATCATGGTGTAGAGTAAAACACATGACATAAAATAAATTAAAAATAATACTTATCATAAAATCTGAGGGTGTTACATCCTACCCCCCTTAAAATGAATTTCGCCCTCGAAATTCGTCAGTGTTATAAATTGTTTTCTACTTGAAAGTTTCTTTAATTGTAACACACATCATAAAATAAAATACCAAAACTTAACTTAAAAAACTAATGTATGAAACGTAACGGTTACCCAAATTAACTAATCACTGGGTTTCCATGTAGGAGAACATATGTGAAAATATGAATATGGAAGAGAAATCTAATCGTCATGTTCTGATGGAGAGTGGTAGAGAACATGGTTATGAAATAGCCAACAATCACAAAGACATAGATTTGCGACGTTCTAAGGTACCATCTGATTCATCGGATATAAGAGCACTAGGACAATATTTTTGGTTTTCAATATCATTTCCCTAAAGTTGAAATATGTGAATTAGAAGAAATTATTGCTTGATTTTGGTACAATCTCATTGTTGTTATGCTTTGAACAATTTCAACTTCATCTCTTAAAGAAATGAAGTTGAATTTGTTATTCATGAAGTGTTAACAGATTATGTGATAGAATGATGGGTCATTCCATCTGTTTCAAACAAAAGGTTAGAAAAAGTTATCAAATATGCATAAGTCCATATATGGTGAGGTTAATCGTATACGATTCCAAAAATGAACTTATAATTTATATATCATACCGCATAATAAAATAAAACTAGTTTATACTAACCAGGGACTTCCTGTAGGCCAGTGGTAGGCGATAAAGGCTAGTCGCACTTCGGTTGTGGGTTCGATTACCACAGCCTTGTCCAACGCGATGGGCTGTCACCCGTCCTGCAGGTTGTCCTTTTTTTAAAATTACTTTACTACAACATCCCATCAATAATATGAAAAAAATTTCTATCCTTAAACAATACTAACTTATGTCCAACACAATCCATTCCAATATTTAGGCTTATCTAAAATACTTCGGTCCAAGCTCATAGTATAAAGAAAATGATTACTTGAAATGTCACATAACAATCACGTGAATGCCATCATTTATCCCCCATATATCATAAGATATATCTTGTTGGTAAAATTGCAAAAATGTGAACACCTTAATCATGTATTCTCTTGAAGAATGAATACCCATTGAACCTTAGTGAAAACATGAATACAGTTAAAAGTTAACACTTTCCACATACCAAAATCCTCAATATTCAATATACTCAAACCATGATATCACTTAGTCCTTATATCAATCATGAGCTCATGAATACAATCAAACATCTCATTATCTTCTTATCCCTTAATTATGTGCATATCATCTGCTTTCCAAAATATTTGAATCACTTTTCATGGTTACTGGTACGATAAAATTATTGAAAAACACAACAGAATAATACAAAAATATTCTAATACACCATAAAAGTACCTCAACAACATTATTCTTGAATACCAATACATAAACACTTCAATCCATCCTCTTCAATTATTGTCCTGGAATAATTCCTTCCTTGATTTAAAAGTAACTTTTTAGGTCAGGGCATTGAGTTGGGTAATGCCCATGTTCTCCACAAATAACACATTGGACTCCATTATAGTCTGTCACTCTATGACCCTTTTCTCCACACAGATAACATCTATCCCTCCATTTGAGGTATTCCTCAAGGTTCTTTTTCCATTCTTTAGAAATCCCAATCTTCCCTTCTATATGCTCCTCACTATATGAACATGCATAAAATTCCATCTTCCTCTTATTTGATGACTTAGTAATACCACTAAATTTCACCTTGTTAATCATATATCGCTATGAATGATTCGGTATAATCAAAATATATTTCTCTCTAGGAATTATGAAATTTCGTTTCTCATAGTCACCAATTTGTCCATTTGATTCAATGTTAACTGAATTTCTTCTGGTTCCCTCCATTGACTAAAACATAAAAAGAATTCTGTAAGAGGAAAAAATCATACAAGGAAAATAACATAATCAAGGGTGAGTACCTTCGACATCTAACATCTTAGGTTTAATTCTAATATCGTTACCGTAATTCTTGGACTATAAACTATACTTATACTTATTCTTAGGGACATCCCTAGACATACCTTAGAAATATCTCTATGGATCTCATTAAAGTTTTCGCATCATAGTTTCCAAAGGTTAACTAAACATTTCCTCTGATACCAACTATAGAGACCCGAAGCTTGACGTACATGGACAATACATTTCTTTTGTGGAATACTTAATACATAACTAAAACAGACACACAAGGACCGTAATAGTTTAGTGTCTTTGGAAACTCGGAATAAAATCTTCTAATCCTGGTGAAAGATATTCAAAAACTCCGATAACGATCTTCTCCTTTTTTTTACCTTACCTAAAACCTTTCTTTACATCATGGGGCAAATAAAACATAAAAAGGGTGAGCTCAAATACTCAATAAGTGAAAACATAGATAACATAAAACAATCCATAAACATTTGGAAGCAAAAAATTGAACATGAAATTTAAACATCAAAATCTTGAGCAAAGACATAAATCATGGAAGTACGTAAGACATATATCATAATAGAACATAAACCATGATAAAATGGGAATAAAATATGTAATTGTGGAAACCATTCAGCACATGTCATGATTTCCATAGTACCCAAGGCGTTTCTACCAAGACCATCTTAGTGGACAAAGTCCCTTTCTGAATCGAGTTCACTCCTCATTTCAGTCCTGTAACACTGAACCAGATTAACTTACCGTTCCAGCCATGTCTATATCATGAGATATAAATCTTTACCCAATGCATTGGAGGGAGATATAGGTCCCACCCACCTCATAATGAAATCATTCTTACTTGTGCCACAAAATAAACTTAAAACATTCATCATAACCCAAAGAATAAAATGGGTTTCATAAACATCATCTCATAATAACATAATCCATATAAAAGAAATGGATATCATTTCATAATGAGAAAAGTGAAACCATTTAAATCATGGAGACTTTATACTTGAAACATACACATATGAAATAATGTCATCTTAGATGGAAAATTGTTTTGATAAAACACTTGAAATGAATTCTTGAAGAAAATATCCTTTCTTCTTCAAAATCAATTTCTTTTCACAAAACCTCATGCAATTTTAAAAGAAGGATATTTTGTTGAAAATAGTCATGAAATATTTTGAGGAAGATTCATAAAAATAAGGATTTATAAAACCGTAAAAATCCTTTCATGCCGTATAAGTTAAAAAAACATTCTTCTTGTACTTTTTTCGGAAAAGTCAAAAAGTACCTTGTAGGGTAAATAAAAGAAATATTCCTTCCATACCATGGGGTAAAAGTAAAAATGGGTAAAAAGGACACTAAACACACATGAATAAACTTTTATAAAACATGGAAATGGATGAAGGCAATAACCCCAGTAAATACTTACGAATAAGCAATCTCGGATAAAAATGAGATTTTCCAAATTATCCCTTACCTTAGGTCCGATATGCTTCGTATGGATCCGAACCTCCTGTATAATGATTTAAATAATGTCATTTACTTATTACAGAATCATATTCATTGTTATGATATCTTATATGGTTCAATTATGACTTTATATTACCCGTTCTTTTGTAAATTCCATGTTAAAGAGCATTTTGGGTAAAATCGTTTCATTTGTCATCCAGGTTTTGACTTGTAATTATTCATATGATTACTTAGATCATGATTACTTAATTCCAAGAATATAAAACATGATTTATATATAATATATATTCATAATATTCATATATATAATAGATCTATAAATGGAAAGAAATACACCGTTCATGGAGACGGTAGGTCGTACGTACGCATGAACGTTGTTTTTGTTTACTTATTGAGTTGAATGGAATTAAGTATATAACATACATATATATATATATACATAAATGCAGTATCTTTATAATGTCTTATATTTCATTATTATTTCTTATATATACTTTATAAGCATTCTTAAATGGTTAACATGGAGAATGAATCTCATCGCGTCGTGGAGACGGTAGTTTGTACGTACGCACGAGTGATGATATCGTTTCCATAATTATTGAATTGAATTGGAGTGGATGATACAATATATCAGAATTAGTATTATGTTATAATAACTAGGTATATTTATTCTTTACACCATTATACCCATCCATGTAAGGTGTTGGTGGAAAAACAGATTACACCATGGTGTGGAGACGGTATTCCGTATGTACGCACGCGCGGTGATTCTGTTTTCCATAGGATGGATAGAAGGTGAAATGGGGTTGTTTAATATTTATAATAACATATAATTATATTAGTGATACTGATGTTATTAATTTATAATGAAACTACTAAATAAGAAGAAGTTGAAGAAGAAATAAGCTTGAAAGAATCGGTAGAATAAATTACCTCTTCTTCGATACGCCTCTTTAACACCTCCTCTTAGGGCACTAAGATTGGTATTTGAAGTAGAATAGGACCTCTAGGATGTTTCTAGGGAAGTGTAGAAGATAATTTTTTAGGTTTTGGCCGATCTTGAAGGCTCAAAGTGGTGTGAGGAAGAGAGGGAGGAGGTGCCCTTTTATAATGGAGGAGAGGGGCACCTTTGGAAATCATAAAAATATTAATTTATAATAAATCTAACCCCACTTAAAAACCTCCAAAAATGACTCATATTAGAATATTAGATAATATAGGGTTGTAATCTCATCAACCAATAAAATTTAGACATGTTATTAATTTATTTTAAACATTATCAACTTGATTTATCCTTATTTAATCAATTTAATTTTATTTGTGGTAATAAAATTCTAAATTTTAAATTATAACAAATAATTACTTATTTGTTGTGAATTGTACATAATTGGATAATTAATAACATTTTAGACCATATAAATTTAAATTTATAATTTGTAAATATTTTTTTGATTTTTAAACAATTTTATAATATGTTATTTTTATAAAATAACAATAGTGTCAATTTTGACACTATTGATTTATTTGAATTTAAATAAATTAAATACAGAATTTATGTTCTAATTAAAAGCTTTAATAGATTCATAAAATGTAATATGTATCTTGAAAATTAGTGGATCACATTAAATAGTTCATATAATATATATTTTATTATTTTTGAAACCATTTATTTGGTTTATCTCTTAATAAAATAATCACTACAACATTTTTGTATAATTATTTAGTATACTTATTTTTTCATAAAAATTAAAAATAAAATACTTTGATGAAGATAAATCTATTAAATTTCACAATAATACTTTTACTCGAATTTATCATCTTAAAATTACAATATTTAAATTTTTATATTTATTAAATTATGAATGTGACAACTTTGGCATCATTTAAAATAAAATAATATAAGTGTCATAATCGCTTTTATTATTCACCAAATTGTAAAATATTAGACAATTGGATGATTATAGTTTAAATGTACATGAAAAATAAGTTTTAGTCAGGGTTTTGTGCCTTTTATGGTCACTATTAGTTTTATAAAAACTATATTCTTGATTTTTCACTAGATAAACAATTTCTTCATCACTATTGTGTCACAATTAATGATAATTATTTAATCCCTAAAAATTATAAATAAATTCATATGATGTAGATAATTTTATTATAATTCTGGAGGCTATTTGGTTTCTAAGTTTCATGAAGTTTATCACTAAATTAAAATTAATATACTTATAAGATTTAAGAGAGTGACATGTTTTCACTTTCTTTGGATTTAATAATAATTAATTTATTTTCATGGAAAAAAGTCCATTAAATGAATCTAATCTGACCCTTAGGTGATATGGGCCGACCTTTAGTTATCAAATATGATTTTTGAAGGTGTTAGGGTAATTTTATAATCTTATATTTACCCTTAATTACCTGATTTACCTTTAACTATGGTAAATAAATTTTACTGTAGTTACTATTCATAATGCCCAAAAATAAAAAGTAGCCTATTAACATAATTTGGAACCACTGATTCCCAATATGGAATCCATTTTTCCAAATTAAATATAGAAAATTTTCAGAAATTAAAATAAAATTATTCCCGTTGTCGAAAGAAAATGGGTTTTGGTTTAAAACATTGCAAAAGATTGAATTGATTTAACCTACGAATTCAAGGTAAAATCAATGCTAATGACATAAATTATATTAAATGGTAAAAATATATCCTATTTATACTTTAAATGAATTAAATATTATAATTTAACCATATAAATTATTATGATGAAAAAAGTTGTTTTTAATTAAAATATAGCGTGTTTTTACTATTCATTAAAATATGAAAGTTATCAAAAAAATATCAGAACTTTATACAATGTTAATTTTTATATCAGGATTCAAAATAATAAGTTTATTTTGTACAATTTAACTTATAAACTTCTCAAAAAATTATATTTAAAATGGGTGCGCCATCAAAAGGCGGCAAAACTGCATTTTTTGAAAAATACTTATTTTACCCGAAAAAATTTATTTTGTTCTCATAAAATGTTCTACAAAATGTGTAAGATGAATAATAATGTTATAAAATTCAAAATTTAGTTAATAATATTCATAACGTCTAGTTTATAATAATATTATAACCATATATCGTTGTTTAGTGAAACCCAGTATTGCGTACTACACACGCTACCGAGGAAGGTCGCGATTGTGTGTAATGAAAGCCAAGTTAGGGTTGCATGTTGTGCAAGACTCCTTTGTTGTTGTGTATTAAAAAATCCATCCATATTTAATTTATACATTGAATATATATATATACACACTCAATGTTGTGTAAAATGACTATTATCAAACGAACTGGAAATTGTGTATAACATGATCCAAGAATTGTCTTGCATATACTACAAGCTAATATGGTGCCGCGTATAGCACAAGATAATCATGGTGTAGCATAAAACACATGACATCAAATAAATTAACAAGAATACTTATCGTAAAATCTCGTGGCGTTACATCCTACCCCCCTTAAAATGAATTTCGCCCTCGAAATTCATCAGGGTTATAAATGGTTTTCTACTTGAAAGTTTCTTTAATTGAAACACACATCGTAAAATGAAATACCAAAAATTAACTTTAAAAACTAAAGTATGAAACGTAATGGTTACCCAAATTAAATAATCACTGGGTTTCCACGTAGGAGAATATAGGTGAAAATATGGATATGGAAGAGAAATCTAATCGTCATGTTCTGATGGAGAGTGGTAGAGAACATAGTTACGAAATAGCCAACAATCACAAAGCCATAGATTTGTGATGATCTAAGGTACCATCTGATTCATCAGATATAAGAGCACTAGGAAAACATTTTTTGTTTTCAATATCATTTCCCTAAAGTTGAAAGATTTTAATTAGAAGAAATTATTGCTTGATTTTGGTACAATATCACTGTTGTTCATGCTTTGAACAATTTCCACTTCATCTCTTAAATAAATTATGTTGAATTTGTTATTCATGAAGTGTTAACATATCATGTGATAGAATGATGGGTCATTCTATCTGTTTTAAACAAAAGGTTAGAAAAAGTAATCAAATATACATAAGTCCATCTATGGTGAGGTTAATCGTATACGATTCCAAAAATGAACTTATAATTCATATATCATACCACGTAATAAAATAAAACTAGTTTCTACTAACCAGGGACTTCCTGTAGGCCAGTGGTAGGCGATAAAGGCCAGTCGCACTTCAGTTGCGGGTTCGATTCCCACAGCCTTGTCCGACGTGATGGGTTATCGCTTGTCCTGCAGGTTGTCCTTTTTCTAAAATTACATTACTATAAAATCCCATAAATAATATAGAAAAAATTTCTATCCTTAAATAATACTAACTTATGTCCAACATAATACATTCCAATCTTTAGGCTTATCTAAAATACTTCGGTCCAAGCTCATATTATAAAGAAAATTATTACTTGAAATGTCACATAACAATCACGTGAATTCCATAATTTATCCCCCATATATCATAAGATATATATTGTTGGTCAAATTTAAAACATGTGAATACCTTAATCATGTATTCTCTTGAAGAATGAATACCCATTGAACCTTAGTGAAAACATGAATGCAGTTAAAAGTTAACACTTTCCATATACCAAAATCCTAAATATTCTATATACTCAAACCATGATATCACTTAGTCCTTATATCAATCATGAGCTCATGAATACAATAAAACATCTCACTATCTTCTTATCCCTTCATTATGCGCATATCATCTGCTTTCCAAAATAGTTGAATCACTTTTCATGGTTACTGATACCATAAAATTATTGAAAACCACAATAGAATAATACAAAAATATTCTAATACACCATAAAAGTACCTCAACAACATTATTCTTGAATACCAATACATAAACACTTCAATCCATCCTCTTCAATGATTGTCCTGGAATAAGTCCTTCCTTGATTTAAAATTAACTTTTTAGGTCAGGGCATTGAGTTGGGTAATTCCCATGTTCTCTACAAATAAGACATTGAACTCCATTACAGTCTGTCACTCTATGAACCTTTTCTCCATAGAGATAACATCTATCCCTCCATTTGAGGTATTCCTCAAGGTTATTTTTCCCTTCTTTAGAAATATCAATCTTCCCTTCTCTATGCTCCTCACTATATGAACATGCCTAAAATTCCATCTTCCTCTTATTTGATGACTGAGTAATACCACTAAATTTCAACTTGTTAATCATATATCATGATGACTGATTCGGCATAATCACAATATCTTTCACTCTAGTCATTATGCAATTTTGTTGCTCATATTCACCAATTTGTCCATTGGGTTCAATGTTAACCGAATTCCTTCTGGTTCCCTCCATTGACTAAAACATAAAAAGAATTCTGTAAGAGGAAAAAATCATACAAGGAAAATAACATAATCAAGGGGGAGTACCTTCAACATCTAACATCTTAGGTTTAATTCTAATATAGTTACCATAATTCTTGGACTATAACCTATACTTATACTTAACCTTAGGGACATCCCTAGACATACCTTTGAAAAATCTCGTGGGATATCATTAAAGTTTTCGCATCCTAGTTTCCAAAGGTTAACTAAACCTTTCCTCTGATACTAACTATAGAGACCTGAAGCTTGACGTACATGGAAAATACATTACTTTTGCTAAATACTTAAAACATAACAAAAACAGACACACAAGGACCGTAATAGTTTAGTGTCTTTGGAAACTCGGAATAAAATCTTCTAATCGTGGTGAAAGATCTTTAACAACTCCCATAACGATCTTCCCCTTTTTGTTTCCTTACCTAAAAACATTCTTTACATCCTGGGGAAAATAAAACATAAAAAGGGTGAGCTCAAATGTTCAGTAAGGGAAAACATAGATAACATAAAACAATCCACAAACATTTGGAAGCAAAAACTTGAACATGAAATTTAAACATCAAAATCTTGAGCGAAGACATAAATCGTGGAAGTACGTAAGGAATATATCATAATAGAAAATAAACCATGATAAAATGGGAATAAAACATGTAATTGTGGCAACCATTCAGCACATGTCATGATTTACATAGTATCCAAGGCATTGCTTCCAAGACCATCTTAGTGGACAAAGTCCCTTTCTGAATCGAGTTCACTCCTCGTTTCAGTCCTGTAATACTAAACCGTATTAACTTACCATTCTAGCCATGTCTATCTCATTAGATATAAATCTTTACCCAATGCATTTGAGGGAGATATAGTTCCCACCCATATCATAATGAAATCATTCTTACTTGTGCTACAAAATAAACTTAAAATATTCATCATAACCCAAAGAATAAAATGGGTTTCAAAAACATCATCCCATAATCACATAATACATATAAAAGAAATGGATATCATTTCATAATGAGAAAAGTGAAACCATGTAAATCATAGAGACTTTATACTTGAAACATACACATATGAAATAATGTCATCTTAGATGGAAAATGGTTTTGATAAAACACTTGAAATGAATTCTTCAGGAAAATATCCTTTCTTCTTCAAAATCAATTTATTTTCACAAAACGTCATTCAATTTTAAAATAAGGATTTTCTGTTGAAAATAGTCATGAAATATTTTGAGGAAGCTTCATGAAAATAAGGCTTTATAAAACTGTAAAAATCCATTCATGCTGTATAAGTTAAAAAAACATTCTTCTCGTACTTTTGTCAGAAAAGTCCATAAGTAACTTGTAGCGTAAATAAAAGAAAGATTCCTTCCATACCATGGGGTAAAAGTCAAAATGGGTAAAAAGAACATTAAAAATACATGAATACACTTTTATAAAACATGGAAATGGATGATAGGAATAACCCTAGTAAATACTTACGAATAATCAATCTCGGATAAAAATAAGATTTGCCAAATTATCCCTTACTATAGGTCCGATATGCTTCGTATGGATCCAAACCTCCTGTATAATGATTTAAATAATGTAATTGACTTATTAATGAATAATATTCATTATTATGATATCATATATGGTTCACTTATGACTTTATATTACCCGTTCTTTTGTCAATTCCATGTTAAAGAGTGTTTTGGGTAAAATCGTTTCATTTGTCGTCCGTGTTTTGACTTGTAATTATTCATATCATTACTTAGATCATGATTACTTAATTCTAGAATATAAAACATGATTTATATATAATATATATTCAGAATATACATATATATAATAGATCGATAAATGGAAATAAATACACCGTTCATGGAGACGGTAGGTCGTACGTACGCATGAACGTTGTTTTCGTTTCCTTATTGAGTTGAATGGAATTATGTAGATGACATACATATATATATATATATATAAATAAATCCATTAGATTTATAATGTAATTTATTTCATTATTATTGCTTATATATACTTTATAATCATTCTTAAATGGTTGACATAGAGAATGAATCTCATCGCATCGTGGAGACGGTAGTCCGTACGTACGCACAAGCCATGATATACTTTCCATAATTATTGAATTGAATTAGAGTGGATGATACAATATATCAGAATCATTATTATGTTATAATAACTATTTATAGTTATTCTTTACACCATTATACCCATCCATGTAAGGTGTTGGTGGAAAAACAGATTACACCACGGCGTGGAGACAGTATTCCGTACGTACGCACGCGTGGTGATTTTGTTTTCTGTAGGATGGATAGAAGGTGAAATGGGGTTGTTTCATATTTATAATAACATATCAGTATATTATGGATACTTATGTTATTACTTTACAATGAAACAACTAAATAAGAAAAAGTCGAAGAAGAAATAAGCTTGAAAGAATCGGTAGAAGAAATTACCTCTTCTTCGATACGCCTCTTTAAAACCTCTTCTTAGGGCACTAAGATTGGTCTTTGAAGTATCCTAGGACATCTAGGATGTCTCTAGGGAAGTGGAGAAGATAATTTGGTAGGTTTTGGCCGATCTTGAAGGCTCAAAGAGGTGTGAGGAAGAGAGGGAGGAGGTGCCCTTTTATAAGGGAGGATAGGGGCACCTTTGGAAATCTTAAAAATATTAATTTATAATAAATCTAACCCCACTTAAAAAACTCCAAAAATGACTCATATTAAAATATTAGATAATATAGGGTTGTAATATCATAATCCAATAAAATTTAGACATTTTATGAATTTATTTTATACATTATCAACTTGATTTATCCTTATTTAATTAATTTAATTTTATTTGTGGTAATAACATTCTAAATTTTACATTATAACAAATAATTACTTTTTTGTTGAGAATTTTCTATAATTGGATACTTAATAACATTTTAGACCATATAAATTTAAATTTATAATTTGTAAATATTTTTTTGATTTTTAAAAAATTTTATAATATGTTATTTTTATAAAATAACAATAGTGTCAATTTTGACACTATTCATTTATTTGAATTTAAATAAAATAAATACAGATAATATGTTCGAAATAAAAGCTTTAAATAGATTCATAAAATGTTATATGTATCTATAAAATTAGTGGAGCACATTAAATAGTTCATATAATATATATTTTATTATTTTTAAAACCATTTATTTGGTTTATCTCTTAATAAAATAATTACTACAACATTTTTGTATAATTCTTTAATATACTTATTTGTTGCATAAAAATTAAAAATAAAATCCTATAATGAATATAAATCTATTACCTTTCACAATAATACTTTTACTATAATTTATCATCTTAAAATCACAATATTTAAATTTTTATATATATTAAATTATGAATGTGACAAATTTGGCATCATTTAAAATAAAATAATATAAGTGTCATAATCGCTTTTATAATTCACCAAATTGTAAAATATTCGACCATAATATGATTATAGTTTAAATGTACATGAAAAATAAGTTTTGGTAAGGGTTTTGTGCCTTTTATGGTCACTATTAGTTTAATAAAAACTATATTCTTGATTTTTCACTAGATAAACAATTTCTTCATCACTATTGTGTCATAATTAATGATAATTATTTAATCCCCAAAAATTATCAATAAATTCATATGATGTAGATAATTTTATTATATTTCTGGAGACTATTTATATTTTAAGTTTCATGATGTTTATCACTAAGTTAAAATTAATATACTTATAAGATTTAAGAGAGTGACATGTTGTCACTTTCTCTGGAATTAATAATAATAAATTTATTTTCATCTAAAAAAGTCCATTAAATGAATCTAATCAGACCCTTAGGTGATATGGGTCGACTTTTAGTCATCCAAAAGTATTTTGGAAGGTGTTAGGGTAATTTTATAATCTTATATTTACCCTTAATTACCCGATTTACCTTTAACTATGGTAAATAAATTTTACCGTAGTTACTATTCATAATGCCCAAAAATAAAAAGTATCCTATTAACATAATTTGGACCCACTGATTCCAAATATGGAATCCATTTTTCCAAATTCAATACAAAAAAGTTGCATAAATTAAATGAAAATTAATCCCGTTGTTGAAAGAAAACGGGTTTCTGTTTAAAACATTGCATAAGATTGAATTGATTTAACCTACGAATTGAAGGTAAAATCAATGATAACGACATAAATTATATTAAATGGTAAAAATATATTCTATTTATACTTTAAAACCATTAAATATTATAATTTAACCATATAAATTATTACGGTGAAAAGTTGTTTTTAATTAAAATATAGCATGTTTTTACTATTCATTAAAATATGAAAGTTATCAAAAAATATCAAAACTTTATGCAATGTAAATTTTTATATCATGATTAAAAATAATAAGCTTATTTTTTAAAATTTAACTTATAAACTTCTCAAAAATTATATTTAAAATGGGTGCGCCATCAAAAGGCGGCAAAACTGCATTTTTTTGAAAAATTCTTATTTTACCCGAAAAAATTTATTTTGTTCTCATACCATGTTCTAGAAAATGTGTAAGATGAATAATAATGTTATAAAATTAAAAATGTAGTTAATACTATTCATAATGGCTAGTTTATAACAATATTATAACCATATATCGTTGTTTAGTGAATCCCGGTATTGCGTACTACACACGCTACCAAGGAAGGTCGCGATTGCGTGTAATGAAATCCAAGTTAGGGTTGCGTGTTGTGAAAGACTCCTTTGTTGTTGTGTATAACAAAATCCAGACATATTTCATTTATAAATTGAATATATATATATATACACTCAATGTTTTGTAGAATGACTATTATCAAATGAACTTGAAATTGTGTATAACACGATCCAAGAATTGTGTTGCGTATACTGCAAGCTAATACGGTGTTGCGTATAGCACAAGATAATCATGGTGTATCATAAAACACATGACATCAAATAAATTAAAAAGAATACTTATCATAAAATCTTGGGGTGTTACAATAACTAATTATCCATTGGACATTCGACTAGTAGAATATCCATGGTTAAGAGATAGTATCTATGAGTATTAGAAAAGTAAATGTTTGTGGTATGGTATATGTTTAGTTCTCAGTGGTTTGATTTTCAGTGCATGAAATTGAAGTTTTACCTTTATGGGAAACTCTGATTATTCATTTCTCTTAGCTGTTTAATTTGTGCGTTCATATTCTTAGGTCTTACATGTTTAGAATGTCTTTTATCTATTACACCAAATAAGCATGCCTTTATTTGAATCTCATATCCTTGTAACTCTATTACCATGTTGTTAATTGAAAACTTTTATGACATGTTACATATGTTAAAACTTTTCATTTAGCAAAATTTTCTATGGAAAGTTTTAAATAATGTTTTCAAAAGTTACATTGGTTTTTTTAAAACCCCTTACTAGGCATTCGTGTGCTCACCCTATGTTTTTTATTTTAAAATTTTCAGGTAACAGTTGAGTCTAAGATGTATGAAAGATGTGATAGTTTCCCAGAGCCCGAACCAAACTCGATCCTCTCTTCCAGGCATGATGTCTGATTTAATAGTGTATGTTATGAAGAATTATACATCATGCCTTCAAGGCATCAGCACTGTGTTTTCTTGGGTCCGGGTCTCCACATACATAAATATCAAGATATTTATCATGATCACCATGAGTCTTAGTGTTCCCCAAGATGAAATCCACAAACACTACCAAAAAATGATATCATCACATATGAAATATTCTTTTCATCATGTCCATATACACTACTGGTGAATTCAGCAACCCAAAAAACATTTGGGAAAACTCACATAGTTGATACGTGCCTCTGAAAGAAGTCTGAGGTATATTATAATTTCGAACTCCTAACTAATGATACCCTAATCCCCCAATTCAATCTTAGAGAAAAAAATATCCTATCAAATGGTCAAGTATATCTTTAATACGTGGAAGAGGATATTGTTTTTTCCTAACCATCTAGTTCAACTTCTGTTAATAAACCCACAATTGTAATGTTCCATCAGTATTCATGGAAACAAATACTGGAGAACCTCAAGGTGACGTAATCGATCAGGTAAACCCCTTCATCATCCAAATCCTACAGCTGAGTCTTGAGCTCTTGAATCTCATTCGGGGCTATTCTATATGAAGGAATAGAAACTGGATCATCCCCTAACATGATCCCAATAGTAAACTCCACATCTCTCTCAGATGAAAGTCATGAGAAGTCTTTAAGAAACACAACCTGAAACCTATCCAACATGGGTGGAATGATATCCTTCTTTACACCTCCATCATCAAGAAAAAAACTAGAAACCTAGGTGGTAAGGTCCCCCAGTTACTAGTGAACTAGCCCTACACAACCCACCTTGATATCCCACTCTCCACAGTGAATATACTTTTCCCCCTCAGGAGATTTAAACATTACTATTTGGAAATAAAAATATATTTAGTATTAAATTTCTACTATCCAGTCCATACCCACAATTAGGTTAAATCCTATCATGTCAATAATCTAAAGATACCAATTGAAATGATACACCCCAACCTCAAAGGAACACCCATTACATAAACGTATTTATCTCGAACGTATTCCCAGAGGTGTGTATATCATCAACACACCTATCATGAAATCCACTTCCTAGATCAAAACATTCACACATTATGTAGAAATAAAATAATAAGAGGAACCGATATCAAAGAAGGATCTAGCTATATTAGAATCAACAAGAATAGTACATCTCAATGTCGATGGTGTAGCCTCACTCTCCACAATTATAGGATGAATGGTATGTAATGGTCATTCCCTTATTCCCTACAATGCAACTTGAGTCTCATGTGGTACACCACTCTATTGATATGGGTGCTCTTTCCCAGAAGTACCTCATATAGAACCTCTACCACCACAGATAGTAGAACTCTAGTTTCTAGACTAATATGGTGCAGAAAATCCCTTTACTACACCCTTTTTTTGTCTTGTTTCTCTATCACTACCCATATTTCATGGGTTCCGGCGTAACTTCTATAGATGACCCATCCTATGAAAAGATCATAACTCTAGTAGTGGTCAAGGAAAGTGTCTACGATAGTGGACCAACCTACTTCACTAGTGGAAAATAACTTTGGTAAGATCCTAAGTAACCGTTCCCTCCCCATGGATAATCCTCCTGCTATCCCCCCTAGTTAACATTATCATAATGATGCTCCCTAATCTCAGAATAAGTACCACCTAATTTTCCATCAACAAAAATCTATCCTACACTAGAATCCTCCATTAGGTTCCCCTAATCTATGATATCCTGGTCCACCACCTTAGCAATATTCTTTGACAAAAAAAATATTAACTTGGGGATTAATCTCCCATTTAAGATCATCCTGAAAATGCTTTTCTATAGAAGTCATATTCCATGCCAATGTTGGAGAAAACTTCTATGATTTTTTAAAGTGTCTAGAATAGTCCCAAACATATAGACTCCCCTGATCCAACCTCAAGAACTCTTCTTCTCTCTCATTCCTTATCATCTCTGGATGGAATTACTCTAAGAAATTCTCAAAAAAGTCAATCCAAGTCATCCAATCTACATACCCTATCTGAGGCTCAACATCCCAAGAGTGCTTCACTAATCATCACAACATGGAAGAAACCAAGTTTACCCTGTTATTAGCTGGAGTCTCGAAATGGTCTAGTATAGTCTGAATAGACTAAAATAAGAACTCATCTCCCTCAAGTACACCCTCTCCATTAGAAGTCAGTGGGTACTATAACTAAAGCCGCCTTATTAGATCAGACATTCTTTTCACAACCCACCCTAGGTAACTTTACAAAAAATACATGAATGGAATTAAGTTCCTTAGAATGGCTCCCCCACTTCCTCGCATGGAGTTACATGTTCCTCATAATCCACCACTGAAGGATCATCTCTATCGATGCCCGCCTTTCATCCTCTAAACACGTGTCGTCATGGAGGAATATATCTCAACTCCAAAAACATATCTCGGGACACATAACACAACTTTAACACATTAAAAATGATTTTTTTCACATTAATCAATAATTAGTCATTTCTCCAAACACCATTACATGGTCTAAACTAAGGGGCTATCAGTACCCTTAACCATCCTACAGTAAGGACCTATTTAACAAGGTTAAACACATTTTCATTATTCACATTTCTCATTAGAAACCCATTTATTCAAATATTGTACCATCTTAAAATTATAAATTTCTTATTATAAAAATTTTCATTTCAATTTCACAACCATGGAAAAATAGTTCAAGTTCAAAAACATACCCAAAAACCATTTCCAAAGCGTTCCTAAAATGATTCATGTCACCAAAATAATCTTGAGTACCGAGAATGATACATGTATAAAAAACTCTAATGCCATACTGGGGAAAGATTAAAATCACATAAAGTCAAAAAATAGTCACAACACACAATAAGTGTGTCACCTAATGTGAAATATAATTAAACTGTAACAATAAAAATAAATAATAATAATCCCACCCTAGTTTCATGGGTTCTCCCCCAAACATGGGTTTACTACTCTCATGCACGAGGTCATTACCAAGGAAAAACTCTTCTAAGTCTCCTTTAAAAATTTACCAAATATTAAGGAAAATGAAAAGAAAAAAACCACCTCTCATACCACTTTGTAATGTCCTGACCCGAGTGCCACACGCTGGTGCCCCGATCTGGTTCACCACAAGACCTCAAACTCACCATGCTCTATGGAAGATTCTACTGACTAGTAGAGAGGGTCTAATATCTATCATGGGGACACTATACCCTCTTTATTATAGTAACACAATAATAGACATAAATAAGAAATAACCAAATGATATAACATAACATGAATAATTCCAATATCACAAGATGACCAAAACTGGAAATAAAAAATCAAAAATGAATAGTGGATATACCATGCTAAAGTATGTTCCAAGTGTTAAAATACAAACCCAAAAGTGAAGACACTTACTATTTACAAGTGGGGTCCTAGACCATGTATGATTCCCTCATTAATAATCTCTCCCAAATCATCCATCTAACATAGGGCTTTTCTCTTATCCTATCATGAAAACATGAAGCCAGTTCAGGTACTGATCAGGAAACCCAAGTAGGGTGTGAGTACAACTCAGTAGGCCACCACCAACTACGTATAAATAAATATCCAATCAATAACAGTGTATGTAGCTGTGTAAATAATAAAATACAAGAAATAATAAAAATAGTTACATTTATTCAATAAATCTTTATTTGACCACATAACACTTAGGTTCCCGAGGACACCCATACCCTCAATACCTTCTTCAAACCATGCATGACTTTAATATTTTCCTAAGTAATATCACATATTTTAATTCCATTGTTACCATTCCTTATTTCAATTCAGTTGGGAATTATACTATTACCTTTCATCAATTCAAGTCACATATGAATTCCATTGTTAACATTCATCATTTTAGGTCACATGTTAATTCCATTATTACCATTCACCATTTCTAATCACATGTGACTGCCACTATTACCATTCACCATTTCAAGTCATGTATGAATTACATTGTTACCATTCACCATTTCAAGTCATGTGTGAACTTTATTGTTACCATTAACTATTATGAGTCATGTATGAATGCCACTATTACCATTCACCATTTCAAGTTACCTATGAATGCCACTATTACCATTCACCATTTTAAGTCACATGTGAATTCCATTGTTACCATTCAGAATTTCAAGTCATGTGTATCAATAAATAGCATTAATATTTTAAAAATTATTTAATTAAACTCAAAAATTTCACAATCACATCATTCCATTTATTATTTCAACAAATATTTAACTACATAAATATCATTAATAATTCAATAATTAGATTATCACATCAAACCCATTAATTGATTCAAAAATTAATTTTTTACCTAAATACCATTAAACAATTCACCAATTAATTAATCACATCAATTCCATTAATTAATTAATCACATCTCCTACATTAATTAAATCAAAAAACAAATTAATCAACCTCACAATCACAAAAATACCCATAATTAATTCATCAATTAATTAATCAAAATTCTCAATCCCAATATCTCCATAATTAATTCATCAATTAATTATTCCAACTCAATCAATTCAATATCCTCAATTTCACAATCCCTTAATTAATTAACCAACCATATTAATTAATTCCATTCAAGAAAATTGATTAATAATAAACCAATAGTAATTCTATGATCCCATACACACAATGAAATCATTATTTTGTAATTTGAATTATAAACCACCTACTTTAAGATCATTGATGAACTTTCACCAATAGAAATCCCCAAATTAGAGCAAAACAACGATGTATAATGAGATCTGTATATGAAACCCAAATTCAGGATTGAATAATAAATATCCCACAATTATAGATCTATATACAGCCATCCTAGATCTAGATCAAAAAAATAGTGGATAATTTCCCTCTAAAGATGAGGGAGAGCCTTTGAAGCCCCAAACTCACGTTTTTGGTTTCAGCATAAAAAAATACTGTGTATTTTTTTATAAAAGACAATTAAAAAATAAACAGAAACATTTTACTTGTTAGGACCTTTTCTAGTCTAGGTTTTATAGTATTAGAAAGATAAATCAAATTTTATTCATGATAAAGAAAAATATAATAAAATATCTAAAACAATTCTTGTGTGGTAACTCTGATAGAAAAGTTTATCATATTAGAACTTATAATTGACCTGTGAAAATAATTTGAAAATAAGGGATGGACAATTAATGGACCAATAAGGAGTTTTCTAAACTTACAGTGAAAAATAACTTTTTAAAATACCATTATAAAATATTATAATACTTTTAATATAATTAAACATTGAAAATGATTTAAAAAAAATAGTATAGTGATTTTTTTAGAAAATATAAAGCAAGATTTTAAAAACAAAACCATGAGGCCACTTGAAAAATTGAAGGCTGTCTAGGGATACCTAGTTTCTTAAGGGATGAGTTCACTCCCCACTCCCTATCCTGTTTACAATGTACAAGTGCCAATTTTTTGTAAATTATTTTTGATTTTTCCTTACATGTATATATTTTTCACTATGTTTTTTTATTTAGAATCATAACTATTTGTTAAATACATAGATAGTTTTATTTATATGTAAGTATATATATATAAATATGAACTTTCATTGGAAACAACATATGACATCAGGTATAAGAAAAACTCATAAAATAATCTTTTTTATGTACCATTGATAAAAATAATAATTAACATCCAATTATTAAAACTTTCTTTCATAAAATCATGAAATAAATTTTATTGAAAAAGGACATAAAATATTAATCATTAATTTTTAGAGATCCATACTCAAATAAAAATATTATTTTATACATAGAAGAATGGTATCAAGGTATAAATATTTACATTAAATAATAGTAATTGTGAAATTACTATTCACATAAAATTTTTCTTTAAAATATATAGATATATATAATTTTTCTTTCATAAAATAATCATGCACAAGAGAAATTATATATGTCACATAAAATTATAAAAGTAACACTTTTAAAATATGCATCACATACTTGTATAAAAAACTCGAGTAAGATGGTATTTTGAAATTGAAATAATACATGAATTTATTACTCATTTATATAATAATGGAATGAATATATATATATATATATATATATCATAAAATCATAAATTAAAAAAAGAGATATAGAAACATTAATAATTATGATAATCCATTAACATAAGTTGAAATTAGAAGTCCAATGATACTGAAAATTGAAAAAATCTTATATATATATACATATATGTTTGAATAATATAACTTTTACATAAATATAATAATCCTATAAAAATAGTCTCACAATTTTTGAAGTAAATAATCATAGAGTATGAAAAATAAAAATTAAATATGTATGTAAAAAAATTTTAAAATTACTTATATATATAAACCATGAATTTAATTTTAGAAAATATAAACTTGAAGTTTCTCCTAAAAATCACACACACACATATATATAACATGGGATTTGTAATAAACAAAATAGAAGAATAAATTTATATTAAAAAACATTGATAAAAATAAATATAATCCCTAACCTTCAAATTGAACTATAAAAGTGTATTGTTTGAGCTAAGAAGGACCTCGATAGATGATTTATTTCTCTCTTAATTTCCTCAAAAAGGGTGTGAAGGATGTGCAACATGAAGGCAGAGAGTGAAACATGGTAAGTAGAACTCAAAATAAATAAACAGAGAGTAAAAGATGTTTAATACAAATGAAACACCTATTTGTAAACCCAAATTCATTATTTATATGATATTTATATATATAATTTATCAGCAGAAGTGTATTGGAGAAGATATTGAAACATAAAAGAAATAAATATGAATCAACAAATCTTCTTGAGGTTTGGTCCTCACCAAAAGCAACACAATTCAAATGAAGAAATCATACTTATTTTATTCTAGCTGAATTCTTCGAAAAAATATAGCATAACGATTCCCAAATCAAATTAGTCCAAGTAATTTCTAGAAGATTGAAAATATATCAATATTTAACTGGTGTAATTTATAATTTGAAACCAAAACATCTTACCTTTTATTTATAATCCAAAATAAAATTAGAAAAAATAAATAATCCACAATAAACATACATATCAATGAAGAACAATAGATACCGACAATGTCTGATGGAGAATACAAAAGAAAAAAGAGAACATCATAGTTTATCCTAATAGAAAATTGGACACCTAAAAATTAAAATAATAAAAACCTACCTCACATAGATACGAAGATGATGAATAGATTGAAACTGAGTTTTTTTAAGTTTTTTTTTTAAATTTTTTCCAGAAAACGGTTAGGTTGAAAATATTTTAAAAAATGCACCCGAAAGGCAGCATCTCAGATGCCACCTTAGAATTTTGGGTGCAAGGCAGCATCCGCGATGCCGCCTTTCCCCAATTTTTTTTTGAAAATTTATATTTATATATTTTTTTATTTTGATTATATATATATATAAACAAAACGAAAAAATTTAGAAAAATTTCTCTACTATTAAAGACCAGCGCTACAGCCATTAAAACAGTCTGGATTCTGACACAAACCCTTACCCAGACCTCCCTTTTATAAGAGGGCTTGCTCTGAAAATCATTCTGCATTTTCGATGTGGGATTCAGGTTCTCCCTTTCCTGCGCAGTACATTCTGCATTTTCGATGTGGGATTCGGTTTCAAGTATGTGACTTTGAAATACAATAAAATATAAACTATAAGACCAATATAAATGAAATTTTAAAAATTAATTAAAAATATAATAAATATTTGAAAAAAAAGAATTTCCTGAAAAATGATGATGAAAAATAATCTATGTCCTTTCAAAATCGCCTACTTGAAACTTAAAAATGTTTCAAGTACGTGAATTTGAAAGTCTATACAATATAAACTATAAAACGAATATAATTCAAACTTTAAAAATTAATTAAACATATAATAAATAATTGAAAAAAAGGAATTTCCAAAAAACCGTTGATGAAAAGTAATTTATAAGATTTCAAAACCGCCTACTTGAAACTTAAAAATGTTTCACTTACGTGAATTTGAAAGACCATAAAACATAAAACAGAAGACCAATATAATTGAAACCTAAAACATTGATTAAAAATATACAAAATTATTTAATTATTTAATTAGTAATATAATTATTAATTATATAATAATTAATTAGTTAATTAGTAATATAATTATTAATAATTAATTATATACTAATTAATTAGTTAATTAGTTATATAATTATTAATTATATAATACGTAATCAGTAATATAATGATTAATTATATAATTATTAACTATATAATAAATAATTATTTAATTAGTAATATCATTATTATTTATATAATAATTAATTAATTAATTATAAATATAATAATTATTTATAATAATTAATTATAATTATTAATTAGTAATTGTTAATAATTAATTATGTAAAAATTAATTAGTTAATTAGTAATAATATTATTAATTATATAATAATTAATTAGTAAATTTTTAATATTATTTTTACTTATAATTATTCATTATAATTATTCATTAGTAATTTGTAATATAATTATTAATTATAATTATTCATTATAATTATTAATTAGTAATTATTAATAATTAATTATATAAAAATTAGTTAGTTAATTTGTAATATTATTATTAATTATATAAAAATAAATTACTAAAATAGTAATATAATTTTTAATTATATTTATTCATTATAATAATTAATTATTGATTAGTACTTAGTAATTAGTAATTAGTAATTATTAATTAGTTAATTAGTAATATAAATATTAATTATAAATACTTAATTATAATTATTAATTAGTAATTATTAAAAAGTAATTATGTAATAGTTAGTTAGTTCATTAGTTATATAATTATTAATTATATAACAATTATTTAGTAAATTAGTAATATAATTTTTAATTACGTTTATTCATTATAATTATTAATTATTAATTATTAATTAGTAGGTATTAATTATTAATTATTAATTAGTAATATAAATATTAATTATAAATATTAATTATAAATATTAATTATAATTATTAATATAACTATTAATTATATAATAATTAATTAGTTAATTAGTAATATAATTATTAATTATATAATAGTTAATTTTTTAATTAGTAATACTATTATTAAATATAATTATTATAATTTTTAATTAGTAATTATTAATAATTAAATATGTCATAATTAATTAGTTAATTAGTAATATTATTATTAATTACATAATAATTAATTAGTAATATAATTATTACACATATAATAATTATTTAGTTAATTAGTAATATAATTAACAATTATAACTAATTAATTAGTAATTAGAAATTAGTAATTATTAATTAGTTAATTAGTAATATAAATATTAATTATAACTATTCATTATAATTATTAATTAGTAATTAATAATTTTTAGTAAGTAATTATTAATTATTAATTAGTTAATTATTAATATAAATATTAATTATAACTATTCATTAAATTATTAATTATTAATTATTAATTATTAATTATTACTCATTAATTATTAATTATATAATAATTATTTAGTTAATTATTAATATAAGTTTTAATTATATAATAATTAATTAGTTAATTAGTAATATAATTATAATCTTTCAAATTCACATACTTGAAAAATTATTAAGTTTCAAGTAGGCGGTTTTGAAAGCTTATATATTATTTTTCATTAACAATTTTTTAAAAATTAATTTTGTTTTCAACTACTTCTTATATGTTTAATCAATGTTTTAGGTTTCAATTATATTGGTCTTCTTTTTTATGTTTTATGGTCTTTCAAATTCATGTACTTGAAACATTATTAAGTTTCAAGTAGGCGGTTTTGAAAGCTTATAAATTACTTTTCATCAACATTTTTTTGGAAATTCCTTTTGATTTCAACTATTTATCATATGGTTAATCAATGTTTAATGTTTCAATTATATTCGTTTTATAGTTTATATTTTATAGTCTTTCAAATTAACATACATGAAACATTTTTATGTTTCATGTAGGCAGTTTTGAAAGGTTATAGATTATTTTTCATCAACATTTTTTAGGAATTTTTTTTTGTTTTCGACTATTTATTATATGTTTAATAAATATTTAAAATTTCATTTATATTGGACTTATAGTTTATATTTTATTGTATTTCAGAGTCACGTACTTGAAACAAAATCTCACATCGAAAATGCAGAATATACTGCATAGGAAAGGGAGAACCTGAATCCCACATCAGAAATACAGAATGATTTTCCGGGCAAGCCCTCTTATAAAAGGGAGGACTCAGAAAGGATTTCTGTCTGAATCCAGACTACTGTAATGGCTGTAGCACTGAATCTTTAATAGCAGAGACATTCTGCTGAAAGTTTTTGTTTTGTTTATATATATATATATATATATAAACAAAACAAAACAAAAAATAAAAGTAAAAATTTTCAAAAAAGTTTTTTTAGGGGAAAGACGACATCGCGGATTCTACATTAGACCTGAAATGCAAAGATGGCATCCGGGATGCCGCCTTTCGGGCGCATTTTTAAAAATATTTTTAACCTAACCATTTTCTGGAATTTAAAAAAAATGTAAAAAAAAACTCGATTGAAACCCCTTTGCAAGTTGGAAAGAGCTCAGACTCCCCTATCGAAGACTGATTTCCATCAGCCTGATTCGAACCCTAAAGCAAATACGGGCCACATCTATGTTACTCAGACCACCCTTGGTGTACAGATTTGACGCTCGATTAATCTCCAACGATCAAGACACTTTATCTACACTAGATCTTGAACTCTCAGTCATGTTTAGCTGGAAGCTTGAATCCCCATCCTTTACTTCGGGTTCTCAAAGCCCAGACTACGAAACCTTGAGACCCTCAAATATCCCCATGATTTCACTATTTTCTTAAACTTTCTTTTATTTCAATTTTTTAATTCATTGTTTAATTTTTTAAATAAAAATATGGAATATATTTTTATATTAGTAATATAATTCTATTTATAAATATATCCACAAAAAATATCATATTCATAAATATATAATCCAGATTTAAAAAAATAATAATTTTATTAATAAAATATATTGACATTATTATTTTTATTGGATTCACATGTATAAACATATTTTTAATATTAACTTTTATAATATAATTTTAAATGTATTTATTGTTTCTAAAATAACTTATTTCATAATCCTTTCATTTTTTATATATCAAAATTGTTACATTTATAATTCATATTATTAATTTTTATCATTAAATATTTTATTTTCCATTAAAATATTATGAACAAAATATTTATATGGTAAGTGATTAGTGATAATCATTTTTAGTTTCAAAAATGGTTTATTATATTTAAAAAAATTCTATTAATTTATAAATATAACATGTAATCATATATAAGAATTTCATAATAAATTAATATCGCATTTAAAAGTAGTATTTGTTCATAATCAAAATTATTTTCTTAAAAAATAATAATATATTAAAAACATTTAATTTTAAAACATAAATTATTTTAAAAATGAATTTATTTTAACATATTTTAAGAAAAATACATTTATTTAAATGAAATAGTATTTCTTAAAAAGTGATATTTTATAGTTTGAAAAAAATATATTATATTCAAAAGAGTTTTTATTAGTTTAAAATTAAGAAACATATATTAAATAAATACTAAAATAAAATAAAATTAGTACTTATATTTCTTGGGATGTTACACTCCCCCCCCTTTAAAAGAATTGAGCCCTTACAATCATTCATCGAGCTCAATAAAATTCTAAATTTATGCCTTTAGAATTATAAAAAAACTATAACTGTTAATCTTATATTATATACCACTTAGACTACATGTTATCTCCAAATTTATATACACCATCACACTGATACCACATCTGAAGCCCTGCACCCATGCTTTCGTGTTCAGTACAAAAAAATGTTGTGTATTTTTTATAAAAGGTAATTAAATGATAATTTTTTTTACATGTCTGGAACTTTTTTGGTCTAGGTTGTTGAGGATTAGACCTATACATTACATTTTATTCAATCTAAATACAAATAAAATAAAACAACTAAAACACTTTGGGTGTACTAACTCTGATAGAAAATTTGCACATATTTGAACTTCTAGTTGTCCTGTGAAAATAATTCTAAAACAAGGGATGGACATTAAATTGCACAGTATGGAGTTTTCTAAATCGATAGTGAAAAATACCTTTGTAAAAAAACTTTACAAAATATTATAATTCTTCAAAAATAATTATATTTTGAAAATTATTTAAAAAAATAATTCAGTTATGTTTTTGGAAAAATTGATAAATATTTTGAAAACAAAACTATTTGGTCACTTGAAACATTGAAGGTTATCCGGGCCAACCCACTTTCTTGAGGGATAAATTCACTCTCCACTCCATATCATGTTTACAATGTCTAATTTCCAATTTTTTATATTTTTTTTGATATTTCCTAATATATATATATATATGTATTTGATTAGATTTTTTGATTTAGAAACATAATTTTTCATTAAATACACATGCAATTTTATTTATATATAAGTATATATATAAATATGAACTTTAATTGGAAATCACTTGTGAGATATGTTACAACCAAAACTCATGACATAATAATTTTCATAGACTCTTAATACAAATAATAAATAAAATCCATGTATTCAAACATTCATTCATAAACTCATGAAAAACATTTTATTAAAAAATGACATAAAATGTTAATCCTTATCATATAGAGATACATACATGAATAAAAATATTATTTTATATATAGAATAACGTTGGGAAGTTATAAATCTTCACATTAAATAATAGTAATTATGAAATTACTATTCATATTAAATTATGCTTTAAATATATATATATATTCTTTCTTAAAATAATCATACACAGAATAAATTATATAATACACATAAAATTATAAAAGTAAATCTTTTAAAATAAACATGTCATCCTTTCATAACCAAATTGAGTAATATAGTAATTAGAAATTAAAATAATACATGAATTGATTACTCATTTTTGTAATAATAATGGAATGGGTATATACACATATATCACAAAATCGTAAAATTAAAACTAAGAGATATAGAAACATTTATAATTATGATAATACATTAACGTAAGTTGAAATTAGAAATAAAATTATATTGAACATTGAATAAATCATATATATATATATATATGTTTGAATAATATAACATGTACATAAATATAATACTCCCATAAAAATACTTTCAAAATTTTTCATGTAAATAATCATAAAGTATAAAAAATAAAACATAAATATGTATGCCAAATCATAAATTTAAAACTATATATATAAACCATGAATTTAAATTCAAAAACAATATATAAACTTGAAGTTTCTCATAAAAATCACATGCACACACACACACAAATATATATATAAAACATGGGATTTGTAATTCACATAATAGAAGAATAAATTCATATTTAATCCAAACATCGATACAAAAAATATAATATCTTACCCTTATATTGAACTATAGCATACTATAATTGGATCTAACAAATACCTTGGAAGATGATTTATTTTCCTATTATTTACCTCATGAAGGGTGTGTAGGACAAGCATCACTCATACATCGAGTGAAAACAGGGCGATCAAAACTAAAAATAGATAAATAGAGGTAGTGGTGTTTAACACTAGTGGAAAAACTATTTATAAACTCCAATTAAATGTTTATATGATATATATATATATATATATATATATATATAATTTATCTGCATCAGTGTATTGGAGAAGATTTTGAAACATAAGAGAAAACAAATATTAATCAGAAAGTACACTTGATGTTTAGTCCAAACCAAAAGTAGAATAGTTACAAAAAAATCATATATATTATATTCTATCCAAATTTTTTGACAAAAATAGAACATAACAATTCCCAAATCAAATTAATCCAAGTAAATTCTATAAGGTTGAAAATATATCTATATTTAATTGTCTAAATTAATAATTTCAGACCAAAATGTCTTACCTTCTATCCATAATCCAAAAAAATCAGTAACAAAAAACATACATTAATAAAAATACATATCAATGAAGAACAATGAATATCGACAACTATTAATGGGGAATACAAAAGAAAATGATGAACATCATAGATTATCTAAAAAGAAAAATAGACACCTTGAAATTAAAAGAAAAAACCTACCTCAAATAGATTTGAAAATAAAGAATAGATCAAAGCCCCATTGCAGGTCGGAAAGCGCTCAGACTCCCCTACCAGATTCCTATTTCCATCTTCCTAGTTCGAACCATATACTATGTACGAACCACGTCGATGTTGCTCAGTCCACCATAAGTGTAAAGATCCGATGATTGATTTCTCTCCAGCGACTGATAATCTTTATCTGGACTAGATCTTGAACCATTAGTCGTGCTTGGTTGGAAGCTCGACTCCCCCTCCCAAACCTTGGCTTCTTGAATCCCTGAATGCATGACCTTGAGACCATAAAATGGACCCAATGATTTCTTTATTATTTTTAATCTAATTTTTATTTCTCTATTGTTTAATTCACAATTTTAATTTTCTTAAATACCTATATTAAATTATGTTTTTATAATAATAAAATAATTCTATTTCTTAATATATCAATTGAAAATATTATATTCAGAATATATAATAAATATTTAAAAAAATAATAATTTTATTAACCAAATATATTGAATTTATTGTTTTTATTTCATTTATATGTACACACACACACACACATATATATATTTAACATTAAATTTTATTAAAAAAATTTAAATATAATTTTTTTTCTAAAACAATATATTTTATAATCATTTTTTATATATTTAAAGTGTTAAATTTATAATTCCTATTATTTAATTATTTTCATCATCTATTTTATTTTCAATTAAAATATTATGAAAAAAATATTTATATGTTAACTGATCGATAATAATCATTTTTAGTTTCAAAAATAGTTTATAATATTAAACATTTTTGTATTAATTTTTTAAATATAACAAATAATCATATATAATAATTTCATAATAAATTAATACCACATTCAAAATTAGTTTTTTTATAATAAAAATATTTTTCTTGAAAAATAATAATATATTTGAAATATTCAATTTTAGAAATTATTTTTTTTAAATAAAGAATATATTTTAACTTATTTTAAGAAAAATATATTTATGCAAATAAAATATTATTTTATGAAAAGTGATATTTTATATTTTGATAAAAATATCATAGTGTTATAAAAGTGTTTATTAGTTTTAAATTATAAAAAAAATTAAATAAATACTAAATTAAAATAAAATTAGTTCTTAAATTTATTGGGATGTTACACAGACGAGAGAGAAGAAAGAAACCACAAGGGATAAGATCCTATTTATGGGAGGGGTGAAAATCTTCAATTTAGGATTCTAATCACCAAGAATGAAGGTTATAGGGGATTGAAATCTATTCAGGAGAATCCAGAAACATGAATGAAAGCTTAAGGTTAAGCTAGGGATGGATTTGGGTCAAAATAGGGGGTTTGGGAATTTTAAAACTAATTTTCGAGTTAATTAAAAACCCATGCACTGTTTTTCAAACTGTGCACCTTAACCACGTGCCTGATCTTGGGGGTGGGTGGGGGGATAGTTTCTCATTATAGGGAGAATGGTTTGAAAAACTATTCACCTGCTATCCAATCCCTATCTTTCTTGAGTTACATGATTTACTTGGTCAGGTCACACAGTTTGGGAAAACCATGCGACAACTGTGCACTTTTCATATTCTTTACACAATCCCAAATTTTCACCCAAATTCACCCCAAGGTACAACCCAATCAAAATTACTTAAAACTAGGGAAAAGAGTACCTATAAATTATCCTAATACATCTCTAGAAAAGTTTTAGATCTTATACGAGATGAATAATATTTTTCTATTGTTATATATTATTGTTAAATTAGTTTGTAATTTGTATGAAATCCAAGAGTTTCATAATTAGAATTAGAATTTAGAGAGGATAAAGATTGATTGGATTAAAAAAAGTGACATCTTTTCATTTTTCGATATGTTCAAGTAGTAATTAAGATGTGATTGAATCCCTCTTTGAAAATACAATCCCCATGAGATCATTCACAAAGTGGATCATTAATTTAATAAATATTTTTTCCATGGAAAACAAATGGTTTATAATAACAAAGGTATAATTGAATCTAGTTATGACTATAATAAATTAAAAAACAAAGAGAAACGTGATTTTCTCAACGAACTTGGAAAATAAATAGGTAATGAAATAACCATGGAGAAATATTTTTGGGAAAAAATTATTCCTCTAAAGAATAAATTTGAAGAAATGAGATGAGATGAAAATTAGTTCAAATCAGGATGGAAGGATATGACTTCCCTTTTGAAATAGAAATATGACATGATTAAGGAGCTCGAGTCAAATATCATATCATTGAATGTAAAAGACAGGATGGATATTCATTCTTTTGTATACTTATTAAGATATTATTAGTATAAATGAAATATAGAATATATAAAAATATATATTTCTCTTGAAAAACCTATATGAAAATGATCTCAAGTTAATGTAGAAACAAATTACTATTTTTTGGAATAAAGGGGAACATAGTGAGTGTTTTTATGGAATCCTAGAAGCTCAATGGTGAAAGAAGAAATTTTACGTCAACATCTTAATAAAAAGAAAATAGAATGACCATGGAGAGAACTAAATAAATCATGAGGAAATTATCCAATCTAAAATGTATAAAGATACAAATTACATTGGAATAAATTATGTTATGATGGGAAATTGAACCCCATTTTTTAGAGTATAGAATAAGAGCTCAAAGTAGGGTGCCTCGAATATTAATCAAGTTTCACTCATAATATCCATCATAGAAATAAAATAAGAAATTATAAATGTCAAATAAATAAGAGGTGGTCGATCCAATTATCATAGAAAGCAGCATGTAATTGAATAAGTACTCACATAGAAATAATTAATTCAAGGAGGATCATGTGAATATTAAAGAGGATATGTATAGTCGAAGACCCCTGTAATGGTGGAAAAAGTTTGTCCACAGATGCATGGTTAGAACATCAACATTAGAGGATACTTTAATAAGTGTATTTAATACCATAAATGAAATTAAAAACAAGACTAAGGAGAAGGATACACACAAAAAAGAAGACTAATATTTTTACTAAAGAATGATGAATCAAATTTATAGATTTGTTTGTATTGTCTAGGATGACAGAACAAGTATAGAAAGATAAATTTTTTCTTGAAACCTTGAAGATTCCTATAGAGATAATCCATAATGATGATTGAATAAGTGGTATCAAAAAAATAACCACTAAAAAGGATTGGAATAAAGTGAAAATAAATGGGTTGGTTGACCATGACTTACCACAATTGTCAAACTAAGAATGAATGGAGGTTCCCTTTTTACCTACGTTTTAAATGTATCAAAATATTGTTTAATGTAGAGAAAGATATTGGGGGAGATATAATCCATGGGGATGTTCCCCCAAAGAACATTTTATGGATTTTTAAAATAGAATTTATTAAAATGGGATTCATGATATGTAATTTCTTACTAAATTTGAATATTCACCATGTATTAATTTGAAGGAGATGGTTTTTGTATCTGAAATAATGAATTAAAGAGTAAGTGTAGGAATATATTTATACATTCTGAAATGATAAGTTGGATGTAGTGTTAAGACTGAATTTATCTAGTTATCTTGTAAAATCTATCATCTTGAAAGAAACCAAGCTGGATCTTATCTAATATGTCAAAATTTATGAATATATGCTGAAATACAGAATATAAAATGGGTATCAAGGATATTTTAATGTGATCCAATTGTAAAAATAATGTTCTAATCCTTATAATTATGTTAGATCTATTTTGGTATCCTTTAATATTATATCATGCCTTATCTGATAGTGAAATACCCTGAATAAGTTGATGGAAAAATTGATAAATAATAAGAATTGTTTAATAGTTCTTATATATTTTTTATAAACTAAAATAATGTTATCATATTAGTGTTATTTTTAGTTAACACTAAATCTTCTTAATTAAATAATGATATCGACAAGGTAGTATCGTAAAGATCCTCCCAGGATAAAATCATTTCAATAATTGGTGTCATAAGGTGAACACACCAAGTAGGAGTTACAACCATATACCTAAAGGCTTATTATCCTCAATTGAAAGAAGATAGATTTTTTGTGAAGACATTATTATTATGAGGCCAAGTGGTATCAAATTTTTATATGATAAGTTGAATCCATTGGTTTTAAAATTTGTATGTCCCTCAACTTTTTTTTTAAAAGTTTGGGGCCGAAGCTTCAATTATTATTTAAAGAAAAGAAAAGACCCCTTTTAACAAGGTAGAGGGAGACCCATTACATAGCCCAAATTCCCAATGGGAATTTATCCCATTACATGGACCATAGGCTCAATGTTTTGGCCCAAGGCCCATTTGTTGAATATTACTTCTACAGTACTCTGCCTGCTACAGTATCCGTCGCTGCAACTGTACCCCTGCTGCCGCTACAGTGCCCGCCGTTGCTACAGTGCCGCTACTACTATAGTGAACTTCAGTACTGCTACAGTACCCCCCACCCAGTGGGTTTTGAACCCCCATTTTTCATGTAGGATTATGGGGTGCTTACCACTAAGCCAAACCCCAACTACATGTTCCTCAACTTTGTGAATTTAAAAGAAATAAACTAATAGTTGTTTTGATAAGTTGTTTGAGTTCAATGAAGTTTGATTGATCATGATATATATGGTTTATGAAATTTTTTTAATTATTATAGAAGGAATTGATGATTTTTTACACAATTTTGTTTCCTACACCAAGCTTTGACTTGGAATGCTTATAGTATTGGTTGAACACTCATTGCTAAGAAGTGAAGCTCACTATTTAGAATTAGAGTGTAAGTATGAAACCTTCATTTAAAAAATAAGTGGATTGAAATATTAATGTAAAACCCATGATGAAAAAGAAAAGTGAAATATTATTTTTTATTAACATTGAATATGAATGTCAGTATTAAGGGGTATATTTCTATGTCTAATTTTGGAATTCTTGAAAGGATCTTGAAGTGATGATTTCTATAGTTAAATTTGTTGAAAAGGGTTTATTGTAAAAATATATTAAGAAATGGTAGTTGAATCCTTGAGGGATGAATAAATAATACCCATTTTACTTTATTGAAAAAGGGGATACAAGAGTGATATGGATTTGTAAATTAAATTTTATCATACATTTTCAACAAAATTCAAACAAGGGATAATGTTGCAAACATTATTTTACATGTTTTTTTGAAAATATTTATATGGAGTTGTGGAGGGGTTGCAAGGATATTTTTATGTTGATAAAGTTTGGAAATTGGATAACGATCATGTTTATGTGATGTATTGAAGTAGTGTAGGATATATTTTATAAGGGATAGAACTGATTTAAGTAGATTTTACAGGTTGTGTAATGGTAAAACTATATGTGTATAAGGGCCATTAGAGATGTGAAATATTTTTGTAAAGGTAACTTGATACCCATGTAAAGGTAATATGGTAGGGGTGAAGTCTATGTAAGGGTACACTGACCATTGTAAAGGTAATCATGAAAAGTTGATGGTTTTGTAGGAGTACACTAATCTACATGAATGTAATCAAACATATCTTGAAGGCATTATAAAGGTATATGCAGAATCTTGACCTATGTAAAGAAAAGGTGGTTCCAATGTATAAAATTGAACAAAAATACCTTTAAGGATACAAAAAGGTACATAATTAATCATGGGGGTTTCATAATGACAATGTAAATTGAATGAGTAGGATATAAAAAGGTTCAAGAAGGATATTGGACGTTTCATAAAGGTAAGATCTTAGAGAACCTATATAAATGGTATTCCAGTGAATTCACAATGCTATTAAAGGGTATATGAAACTCTATGTAAGGTAAAATGAATATCCAGAACATGGATGAATGGAGGAGAAGATTTAATAGTTTTTAAATATAAGTATCTCATGACTAATTGTTTTGAGATTTAACTGAGTATTTAAAAAAGAGATTTTATAAGATTTTTATTATAGAAATTATAGGATTTGGAGGATTATTAATAGAATACATTTATAAGACTAAGTAATTATAGAGAGTATAATAATGACCAACATTTTGGAACTATTTCATTGTGGTGACTATGGGTGAAGTTTTGGTGTTCAAGGACATATTAAATGGGGAAAAAAAATTAAAACTCTATAGAGTATAGGTTTACTCACAAAGAGGTTACCCATGATACATAGAATGGTCTTATATGGGAATAGTAATGGGTTCTTATAATTGTGATCAAAATGGGTATAAAAATGAAACCACATCATAGAGCTAGACATGGTTCATTAAGAATACAACTTTGTAAAATGAGATTTCCTCCATGGGTATTTTGAAGGGCATGAGAAATGTCTATTAAATTATCTAAGTAGTTATAGTAATAGGTTTATATAATTATTTTTAAGTAAAGATATTTTATATGATAATAAATAATGATAAATATAAAGTTTAAATGGGTGATTCAGAAAATTTAAAATAAGGTTTTTTCATGGAGATGATGGAATGATATTTGGATATTTAAATGGTAATATTTATACTAGACATTAAAATATTTAAATAGAGAAGATCATAGAGATATTATTATAGGACTTATTAGTGATAAAAAGAGTATACTGACCACATTATATATCATGATACAGTTTAGAGGTTTTAAGAACATATGATGAAACCCATGGTTCTTTATTCTAGTTTTTAATGCATGATACACATGGTAGAATCAGGATGAATAATATGATATTTTTGCAATCCACAACACTTTTTTGTTATGTATGAAAACAAGAATACATATATTTTTCTCAAAGTATTTCATAAAAATAAAAGAATAGAGAGGGGAAATATTTACAAATATAGTCTAGAATATAGAAAAAGGAGAGTTGGGTTTTCATATATTATATATTTGGTTTCCATGAACAATAGAAGGAGATGGTATTTCCAGGAATATATCTGAGTGTTATTGAAAGTAAATTTATTGAGGGAGAGAGATAAGAAAGAATATTATCGTTTATATATCTAGCCATAAAAGAAAGGTAAAATTCAAAGAAAAACTCATGCGTTGGAATTATTACTATCTGGAGAAGGAATTATTGTGGACCAGTTATGTTAATTTGTCTTAAAGAGGAGGATATCATGAAACATATTTAAGATCAAGGAACATATATCATGAGATAAAAGATTAAAGGTTTATCAAAAACATATGCTGATTTGAAGAATACCATCATGTTTATAAACTATTAAAGATACCCTTAAGTATATAAATTGAAAAATCACCACTTACGCAACATTTGAGTGTAGAGAAGAGATATTAAACCTGTATTGGTAGTGAGTCCTTGTTGAATACCATTAAATAACACAAATGTAGAGTATTATAGATCTAGAACACCAACATAAGGTTAGAGTGTGCACTTTGGATTAAACAATTTGGGTGAACCTAGTAAAATACTAAGGTCCCTATGTGCTTTACAATCCTCATATGTGCATTTTGTGTGGTGTGGATTTATTCAAAAGAATGAATATGTTGAATTGTCACACCCCAACTAACGCTTAATTTTAATTTAATTATTTTGGGTCTCTCTTTTGAGCTGCGGTTTGAACCGGTTCTATTTTAGAAGAAATTTGGGATCTTATACTAGTGTGCGACCGTACGCATGACCGTGTGTAGTGTAAAACATTAATAATAAAGTGTTTTATTATTAAGTTTGTTATTACATGGGTGCGCGACTGTACTCGTGACTAGGAACACATCTGTGCACAGTGTCCAGACCCAATAATTAATGCAATTTTTTTGTGACTGGTTTTATTAGTTTAGTTTTATTATTAGTATTATTGTTATTTAAGTTAATATTTAAATTATGTTTTCTTTTTTTAAATTAATTATAAATATAAATTTATTAACATTAATTTTTTATTAAAATTGCTAATTATTATTATTACTATTATTAGTGAAAATATATTTTTAAATTAGTATAATTATGAAATTATTAACATGTTATTTTTATTATTACTAAAACTCTATTATTTATTTATTTATTTATTTTTCTTAAGTTTCATTTCATTTTTCCACTTATTTTATTCCTAATCCCCTCTTCCCATCACCCCATTATTCCCAGCCTAACACTACCCGCACCCACTCTCCCTCGCATCTCCTTCAACTGCGAACCATACCTCCCTTTGCTCCCATCTTCTGGCAGTCTAGAATGGCAGCCCTCCTCCCTTCCTGCTCGCCCCGGTGCCTGGCTCACCACGTCACGATGCCCCTACTCCTTGCACCTCTCCCCTCAATCGGTGCCCCTTCCCCAATCCGACCGAACCTTAGGTGACACCTCTTTTCCGACGTGGCACACCTCTAAAAGACCCTCTTTCTGCTCGACCTACCTTCCTCTCCCTCTCCGCATGTGTGTGTTACACCGGTGGGTGTTTTCTTACATTTGGCAGTTTTTCGGGGTTAGGGATCGATTTTTTATGGTCTAATTGTGATATGTTTGTTCCAATTCTTGAATTAGGACATATCTGAGTTTGGTTGTAGTGTGATTGAAGTGCGATGGACTTTATGCACATATTTTGTGGTGTTTGGTCTATACCGAGGTTAGTGTTTCTGTGTATAATTATTGTTTGATGGATTAATTATCTCATTTAGTTAATTTATAATGTCTATTAATTATTTTTCTTGGTGTGAAATTAGTTTTTATGCATGTTTACTATGTGTTTTATTTTTAATGTGGCATGTTCATGTGAAATGTGGTGCGTCTAGGATGAAAACTCATATTACATTATTAATTGGTGTTTTTTAAATTGTGAAACTAGTTTATTAAATATTACAGGGGTTGCAGATTCTATTTTGATATATTTTTGGGGTGTATTTTGTTATAAAATAGGTTTTTGAACGAGTTTTGTTGGTAAGGCCAAGCGTCACTTCCTGAAAGTTGTTTTATAAACTTTTATTTATGGTTTATTAAATTTTATAATGTTGAAAAAGTAATTATGAAGAGATTTGATATGCAATAAGTTTTAAAGTGGACTTTACATGAAAAAATTTGGTGTAATATTGATTAAAGACCTTGTTCTTTTCTTTTGAAATGTTTTAATAATTGTTTCAATGATTTATTAAATGGAGTTTGTGTTACGGAACATGTTTGTGAAGAGTTTTTCTATGCATTTGGTTTTAAAGTGGGTTTTTATATGAAATTGATTGTGATTTTGGTGTAAACTTTTGTTGTTTAACTTTTAAGTGTTCTATACTTTTTTTTAAATGATTTATTAAATTATGTGTAGTGATTCCAATTCCTTTGGAAGACTCGTGAGCATATATGAAGGTATGTATATATATATATAAATGTGTATATCCTCTATGTGCTTATTCCCTTTATGGTACGGGGAGTGCGAGCATTGAGTAAAAGGATATACATAAATATAAATTAAAGTATGTGCATGCGAGTGGATGTATAATTGAGTAAGAAAGTTCCGAATGCTAAAAATTGGATTGGGCTGCTTGAGGTAGGATCTCTATTCCTAAACGTTTAAATTTAAGAATCATTGATTTCCTTCATTTCACATCTAGTTTTTTATATTAATTATTGGTATAGATTTGTTAGAAAAATTTTCTGTATTAAATTAGATTTGTTTTTCTATGATGATGTAATGAAATAGATGACTTCATTTCAATTTTCACATCAAGTGTTTGATGAAATACCACTTTGGAATATGGAAATGTGTCTTTAGTTAAAAATGGTGATTTGGGTTTCTGAAATGGATTTCTTAAATGGGGTTTCAGATGGTTTTGAGATTGAATGTGGTGTTTCATTGATTCTTTGGATGTGAGTTGGCATGTGTTGGTTCTTCTCAAAATAGGTTAGTGTTGAGTGGTTAGTTAAGGCCCGTTTGGCACTTTAAGAAATGAAATATTTTGAAAACTCTTTTTGGGTGACTTAGGGGTGATCCTGCTGTGTACATGGATTGTGTGAGTTGTTGTGTGTGGTGGTCATGCATTGTGATTGGTTACTTGATTTAATTTGTTGACTCACCCATATTTATTATACATGTTGACATTGGAACCTGGCATAATAAGTGAATTTTCTGAGAACTATTGCTGTACTAGTTTAGATTACGCACCAGATAGTGGCTCTTAGTATAGAATTTACTCTACTAGGGGATTGGGCCCCTCGGTTAGGCCGTGTAGGGCAACACCAGGCGTTAGGGTGTTATGACATCATTGAGTAGGGAATGCCTTTAGGATGAGTCACATGTATAGTACGTTCTATATTATTCATGAGCTTCTAGGTTCAACCCATGTTTTCTTTAGCACTTATTTGTATGTGGAGGAAATTTGAGGTGATTAGTTTGGTTGCTAGCCCCGTGTGCCACTTTTCCATTTCCCTTATTGTGTGTTGTGTGTGTGAATATATTCTTCCTCTTGTTTACTTACTAAAATTTGGATTTTAAATTGTTTTCGAAAATGTTTTAAAAATTTAATTTATCTTTGTCCTCCAAATCTTAAACATGCTTTAAATTAAAAAGGCCAACAGACTATTAATTTTCCGAGAAATGAAAGTGCATGTGGAAAGAAATATTTTATATAATATAGTTCAAACCTAAAATGAATGTTTCTTTATTTAAACGATGTGCATTAAGAATATTTATCAGGCTAGCCTACTGAGTTTTAATACTCATGACTATAGTGTTTTCTTGTTTTTAGTTTCTATCGTAGGTTCGACATGAGCTTGTTCACTTTGAGATACATTCAGTCATGAGTTGGAGAGTGACCCATGAGGTCACATGGAGATTGTGGTTATTCCATTCGGTTAGTTTTGTTTTATTCAGTTCTTGTTTAGTAGCTTTATTTGGTTTATTTATTCTGAGTTTCTCTTTATTATTTCCTCTACTTTTATTACTTTGTATTGGTAAAAACCGTTCCCATCATTTTTGTTGATGCCCTAGCACCTGCCGCCATCCTGGGAGGATCGGGAATGCCTCTCAGGCCTTGCCACAGATCGAATCGGGTAACCGGTTCAGGGTCAACCTGGGTTGGATCGTGAAATGAATGATTGTTCTAGACAACATTCGAAAAAGATGTTGAAAAAATATAATTTTTTTTAACAACCTGATTCAACCCCCCTTATCAGGTGTATCTAGTTGCAAAGATTTATATATATATTATGTATGGGGGAGTAATATATAAGGTTTTAAAGTTATCTAAAAATTTAGAAATGAATAATTTTTCATTATTTTTCTAAAATAATTAAAATGAAATACTAAATGAATAATATGATTATAAATGGGATATAAATCCATTTAGACGAATGTAAAATTTCTATAACCCAGTTTTAACAATCTATCATTCCTCCATTTTTCTTTGGAGTTATTTGTTGTTTCTTGATGGTTCTTTGTGATGATAGTTGTAGGAAGTAATTTTTATTAAGGGTAATGACTCTAGTGCGATTGAAACTATATTTTTTCTTTTCATCCACATTTTATGATGATAGTGACCTAAAATATGGATTTTATTATATTTCTAGATTTATTATGACTAATGCTGGATCTATCAAAGTTCTTTAATGAGTGGAGTTCTTCATACTCCAAAGAGGTGATTCCTAAATATTTATTTTATTTTACATGTGTTATATGATGCACAATAAATAATCCTATGTAGGGTTGTGTATTTCTGATAGGGAATGAAACCACATTAGTTTTCTATTATATTTAGTAGAAACCTAAGGGTGTTCTCATTTAGAAAATGGTGGATCTAGTCTATTATAAAAATCATTCCCAATATTTTGGGTCAAGTTCATGGAGATCTTGATGCTGTGTGTTGTAAAGTGAATATTCTTGGGTTGTGATGAATGATGGGGTTCTTTTGGAATGTGTCGGGTGTAACCCATGTTACTATGGGTGATGTTAATCACTGAGAATAGGGTGAAGAGGTTCACCAATAATGTGTGGATGATATTATAAATTATTATCAGTGGTAATAGAGGTTACCAAGATGTGGTATAGGTTATTAGAAATTGTTTCTCGCTGGGGGGGGGGGTGAGGATAGTGGTGTTAATGTGAATGAAGGAGAGGGTACATGAGGCATTTTATTCTAATTCTTATAGGTGAAAACTCTATAGATTTAGCGACATAGGGTGATGGTGTTGACCATCAATATAGAGGAGGGGATACATCATAGTTAGCCACAATAAGTGGCATTGAGGCGATTGGATGAGAGTATGATGATCACCATATATGATTGATTTGTTGGGATCGATGTTCTATATTTGGAAAATGATGGGTGTGGTTATGCATTGGGTACATTGGTCTATTGATCCAACATTTGAGATATGGTGAGAGATCCCTTAAAACATGTGATATAGTTGTGTACATTTCATTATGGCATTATAATTTATTTGGTGTGGTGATTCCAAGTGACATGAGAATTGGTTTGAAGGCCTTGGGGGACTCTATCATGATATACTATAGATGTATCATTCTACTATAGCTCTGGATGAGGTATCTAAGAGATCAGTTATGTCTTATTGAGCCTGGGTAGGGAAGGTTGTGTGTTTTTTTGATTTTCCTTTTATTATACCTTTTACACACTAGTATACATATGAATTTTATATAGGGAAACCATTAGTGGTGTCATAATAACATCATACTCACACCCTTGATGGTTTCTTTGTGATTTGGGTAAAATATATGACTCATGATACATATAATGGTAATTTTTTTATTTCTTTAACTATATAGAGATGGTTGTGTTGGTGGGGCATGAGCTTCAGGGAATGGGTTTGTAGACCGGCCAGGTGGATCCTCAGTACAAGGTTTATGATATTATTTTCACACTTTATTTTTATATATAGGTGTTCTACCTAAAAGAGATCTTGTTTATTTTTATATTACACATCTAACCTTTTATACATTATTTCATTATGTAGTATGTTATGAGATTTTTCCTATTATAAATACTCTTGTATCTATAATTGAAATGTTATTCATTTTTATTTATATTTATAGGGTATTGTCTCCCCACTATCACATCTTAAACCCTCAATGATAGTTGAAAAAAATTTGTATATGGGGAGTCATACCTAAGATTTAGAAACACTCCAATCTGGTTACTATGGTGTGAGTCAGTTGAAGAATAACAAAGTGGTATCAGAGAAGATTGGGATCAAATGATACCAACTGAGTCTTGTTTGATTATTTGGGTTGTAGTAGATTTAAGATCTAGGAATTTATTGGTACTTGTGATGTATGTTTCATTATATGTATGGTCAACACAAGTATTATATGAAGTCTAAGTTACCTAGGAAATTGAGATTTCTATTTTTTTTTTCATGGTTATAAGTTTAGATATATTATCTGGATAATTTTTTTATTTTGTGTCATTGATTTATGTTTTATGCTATAGGATCTGAGGGGAAAGAGGTAACACTCATGAATAATTTTGAACATATAGGGACCACATGACATGTGTGTACTACTTTGGATTTCAATTTTTCTTTTGGAATGGAAATGAAGGTTTTAGTTTTTTGAATTGGAAACAACAGTCTAAAACATTATTTCTTACATAGTCTCTTTATGGTATTCTACTCAAATAATAAAGGAAGGGTAATTATTATAGAAATTCAAAGGGGGTTGACTATTTAATTTTAAGAAAAAATCTTATACATTTTTTTTCTCATATAGATTCTTATTGTAATTATACTTAGCTAGCTTGGGGTTGTGATTCATGGTATGATAAAGTATGTGAATACTAGATGTGTATAATATATGTGGTACCTGACCCTGATATAGGTAGGTGGGGCTATGAGGCCATATAGTATGGGAATTCTGTGTTTTTGGGAACTGAAAGGGCTTTTGGGTTGCTATTCCTATTGCACATTTCCCTATTTATGTTGTCTAAAATATTATATAAGTATTAAGAATGGGACATTTTTGTCCTAAATTAAAGTGTTTGGAGGGAAGAGATATGGAGACACTAAGGTATGAACCAGATTAGGCTATGAGGGAAAAGGAGATCATGATCCACAAGGAGAGGCTTTGAGGCATGTAGGTTTGAAACCATTGAAAGATGGTGTTGAGAAGTGGTTGTATGAGAATTTCAAGGAGATATTAGTGTGATTTATATAGAGTATTTATTAGGTAACAGAGAGAGTTGGTCCATCTATGGAATAATGGACACAAAATTTCTAAAGATAACATCCTCTATTATTTCATGGGGATAGTGGACCATAGACAATAGAGTATTAGATTGAGTAAATGTAGACTATTTTTGATCTAATTGATATATCACCAAGAAAGATAGTGAAATTGGAAATTCATATTCTTATGGGATTAAAAAACATATGGTGGGAAGTATAGCAGTAGGTAGGAACACATATGGGGGTAACATGGATGGACATTGAGGTGATATTCTATAAAAATTATTTCCCAACATATTTAGGTTATATAGAGTATACGAGTTTATGGACTTGGTGTTTAGTGAGATGTGGGCCAGGGATTATGACATGAGGTTCACAAACTTGTTGTAGATTTTCACTGATATTGGAAGGATATTAGATCACAAAGTTTTGGTGTTTTAAGGACTATTTACAAAATATTTTCAAGTTTTTGATATTTTTTTAGGTTAACCTCATTATCTAATCCATTAAACCATTAAATGATAGAATAAAAGAACATAATTGATGTGAGTAGTCTAAGAAGGAAAGTACTATTAGGAGAGATAGGTAGTAGATCTCTGGGTTGAAAAAAGTGGGGATGTGGGGAGTCTTATTGGGATAATATGAGAAGAGGCTCAAAGATTCCACCCTGGGGTGAATTTCTAGTGACATATTACTTGTGTGAAAATATAGGGAATGTTTAGGCTTAGTGTGATTGGCCACAAAATTAGTGTTGGTCATTTTTCCAGATGGTACAGTTGGAGGGGTTTTATCAAAGGACCTCATAGTTAGCCAAGGTTCATGGATTGGGAGAGACTTAGGCATCAAGGTAGGATTGGGAGCAGTACCAAGGGCTAGCAATAAGCTTTCATATACACACACAGGTCGGGGAAGTGGATAGGATTCGCAATTATTGTCATATTGAATGATAATAAGTACAACTATATTTGGTGGATATACATCAGGTAATAAGATTTTGGGACAATTTCATATGATACAGATTGATTTTTTAGAGTAGTATAATGAGTTATTGATATTTAGAGGTATTCTAAGAGACTAATAGTTTATGTTTTTTATAGTGGATATTGGTGAAAAAGGCGTGTATATGGTAAATGAAATGACTAGATATTGGTTGAGGAATGGGTATCAGTCTGATTTTTGATAAATGTGGGATGAATTGGTACTAAGTATAAAGTGGTAATTAGGTATGATGAATAATTAAAGTAGGAACTATGTATGATATAGGGAATTAATGATTGATGAGTGGTGGAAATATGTGGATATCTAGTATGTACATGATGAACAATTATGAAATCGTTGCTTTGTAGGAAATATTTGTGTGTGTTAAGCTTGGTTAGGTGATTCCTATGGTGGGGAGTACCAATTAAAGGAATTGGTATATTTGAGTTTGGAATCTAGGGATGTATGAGTATATGGTAAATAGACTTATGAGTGTGATATTGTCTTAGTATTTTAGAATGTGGTGAGTTAAATGTCTAGGTTTTGGTAAGAATTTGTTAGTGGTTGGTTGAGATAGATCTAGGATGAGCTATCATATAGTGGGGATGTTTTAAGGTCTTGGGTATTTATAAATAGTGGCTTAGGTTGGATCTTTGATTGATCATGTAAATTTAGACCTTATAGATATGTCAGGGTTTTAGATATAGGATAGGGATTGATTCTTAGGAGTTATCTAAGGCTTGGGTGTCAAGATGTGATGAAATTATACCACTAGTCATTTTTAAAAGAGTTATGTAGTGTTTATGTATTTTCTGTAATGAAATTAATGAAATTTGAGGTATGTAGGTATTTTGGGGTGTTTTTTTTGTGTTTTTAAATGTTTTATTATATTTTTAGAAAATATGATAAGTGTTTAAAAAATATTACAGTTTATAGAAGATGAAAAAATATATTACACATGGAATAATACATTATATATGGAATGAAAATATTGTATAAGGTGTTTTTACTCTAAGTAAAAAATGCTATGTATGAATAAATATATTACGCAAGAGGAAAATATATTATTTATGGATCAACATATATTATATACTTTTTTTCATCAAAAGGAAAAGACTTACATATGAAATATGAATTACATATGAAATTTTGTAAATATTAAATAAGGTTTTGTTTGAGAAAGAAAATATTATTAATGGAAGAAAAATATTATTTATAAGAGATATACATTACATATGAAAATATTTCTAAGGGAAAAACCTTATGAATTGGATTTTTTAAATCTAAAAACCTTATGTATCGAAGAAAAAGATATGTATGGAGATTTGGATAATGAAAAAATCTTACACATGGGAGATATTTATAATAAAAGGTTTTTGGATATATGATTTTCATATATATTTCATATAGGATGGTTGGTATGTAAGGTTTTGGAGTTTCTAAGAATTTAAAAATGATAATTTTTTTCTATATTTATATGAAATAATAAAAATGAACTATTTCATGGGTAATATGATTATAAAAAGAAAATAGGGTAATTTCAAACAGTGTAAAATGTATGTCCCATAGTTATGACCCTCTCTCATTCATGCTTATTTTTTGGGAGATCTTCATTGATTCTAACCGATTATTCATGATAGTTTTTGGAGGAAGTAACTATAGGTAAGGATAGATTTTATAGAGTATTTAATATTTCTAATTTTGGCTGTATAATTATTTTTTTATGGTTGCCTAAAATATGTATTTTTTCCACATTTTTATATTTCTTCTGACTGATGTTAAATTGGTCCGAGTTTTTAAATGAGTGGATTACTACATACTTGAGGTAGGGGATGCCAAGACATTTCTTATGATATAAGTTTATTATATTATTTATAATAAATATGTGTGGTCAGGGTTGTGTGTATATGAATTGGGAAAAAACCACATTGGGTTTCTTTTTTCCTTAAGATATTCCTAGGGTTAGTCTTATGTTGGAAATAATGGATGTAATCTGGTGTGGAATGATTTCCCAAAAATGTGGGTTTATTCATTGATGGTCTTGATGCAGTGGGCTATAAAGTGGTGAATCTTTGGTTTTAATGACTAGTTTGGTTCCTTGTGAAAATGTTGGGTGTAATCCATGTGATTATGGGTGATGTTGATCACTAAGAAAAGGGTTATGAGGTTCACTAGAAATGTGAAATGGTATTGACCATTTCCATAGGTGGCGATGAAGGTTCACCAAGGTGTGGCCTAGGTTGTTTAAAATTACTTCTCACCTTAGGGGCTATGTCAATTGGGGTTATGAGAACACATTATAAGGCCTATGAGGTGGTTTAGTCCTCTCATTTTGGGTACAAACTCAGTGGATTCAATGATCTAGGGTGATGGAATAGACCATAAATATAAATAAAAGGAGGCATCATAGTTGTACATGGTAAGTGCTGTTGATAATATCAGATAGATGACAAATTCTTTCCACATATGAGGGATATGTCAAGGCTAATGAGTCAGATCTAGATGAGGATGGTTGTGTTTGTTTCTTAGGATCATATGATCATTCATATGATCTCGGAAAAGTGGTGTGGGAGGTTTTAGGACATGTTAGATGATTAAGGATGTGTGTTTGGGGTGTCAACATTAATTTTTGATGGGGATTACAAGTGACATGAGAATTGGTTGGAAGGTCTAGAGCACATTTAACATGATATATTGTGGATATATTTTTACCTTCTGGTGCTGAATGAGGCATGTAAAATCTCACCTAGAGATGGTTGATCGTGAGTGGAGTAGGTTATGTTTTTTTATTGATTTTTTATTTATTGTACTTTTCATACACTAGTATACTCATGCATATTAGCTAGGGACATCATTAGTGGAGGCATACTTAGTTCATACTCATACCTTTCATCACCACTCTTGTAATATTTTAGAATTTATATCTCATGGTATTGGTAAGGGTAAAGGTTCATCATTTGGAACCTATTAGAGAGGGATATATGAGTGGTTCATAGGATAAATGGCATGGGTACAAAGATGTTCCGATGGATCATTAGTGATAGGATGATAATATTTTTTGGATAATTTGTGTATGTACATATATGATCATCCTAAGAGTGATATTTTTTATCTTTCCATGACATGTATGACCTTATAGAAGTTATTTCATTGTGTAGTATGTTATGAAATATATTTTATTATTCTTACTCTGGTATTCATAGTTGAAATATAATTATTGTTGTTATTTATATCTAGAGTGTATGGTCTTCATACTATCACCACATAGACCCTTACTATAATTTGATAGATTTTGGTTCACAAGGAGGTGTTTCTAAGGTACACTGACACTCCCATATAGTTACCATCTTGTAATATGGATTGGGGAATTAAAAGATACATGTAACTACCTTATGTGAAATCCACTCTATACTTATATGTCCCAAAACACTATATAACTTCAAATGTTCTTTCCCATATTCATGAGACTGCCGAATACCAGTGAGGGTCTAATATATAAAATGAAAAGGCCATTCCCTCAATCCAATGTATAAAAATAGTAAAAAATCATCGATCACTATAAAAATAGTAGTGTATGAAGAATTAAATGAAAAAATGTTATAATAAATGAATGAAGAAGAATACAACCATAAATAAATAGATCTCCCATTAGAAAAATAACATAAAAAAATAAAAAAACTAATGAAATACACAACATCCCCTACTCCAATTGTGAGCCTCAGCAACCATTTCTCAAAATACAAATTGAGTTGCATCAGCTCGATCCACTCCATGTCCTAGGCATTGAAATGAAAGAAGAAATATGTTTACATGGATACTAGAGTTCCTATGTTAGGTGTGATAAATATATCTCATTAGGGTCTCACAAATTTCTCCTAGTATACACCATTATATATTCATATGAACAAGGTATGTATGTAAATAAACATGTCACACAAGTGCATCAAAAATCATGTCCTAACTAGGCCACCATGACTACATACACATTCGGTCATTGTGTTCTAACTAGGTCACCATGAAACCCAGTCATACCTCCTTCAGAACCATTTTGGGATCTAATTATCACATAATATTATATAGTCTATCATGTACTCAATGAATTAGGGTAGTGAATCATCCAAGTATTCATCTCATATAAGAAGGTGCAGGGTGGGGTATCTACCATGCCCCGAACACTACCCAAATAAAGAATGTAGTATCCCTCATCCATGTCCTATCCTACACCCTATCTCTTAATTTATGGTCCCTCATACATGTCTTTACACTCTACCTTATCACTAAAGAAAGGTAAAAAATCCCTTCATTACCAGATGAACCTTCATGCTAAATACTATCTACTATCCTAACCACTACCTTATAACTCAAGGAAAGGTCCAGATAAACACATTATCATGCATGGTTATGAAAAATACTCTCAATACATTACTTCTCACTCCTTGAACTCTTATACTTGAATATAAAATAGGAGCATATATCACTCTTTCAGATCTTGGCTACTTAATCTCACTCATAGAGGGGATAGACCTTAGGGTCCATACCCCACACCAGTGTCCATCTCCCATCACAGTCACACTTATACAATAATAAACATGGCCTACAAACCATCACATATACCAACATATCATCACCCAAGAATTAGTCACTCATACTGAGATCTATAATGCAACACACATCTCATCTCATCCATTAAGGTATCTACCAGGGTCCACTAGACTTATTCTGATATTGTTTTTCCGATAACTTATCATGTTTATCACCCCTTACTGACACTAAAACCCATAGTCTCTTACTTAAATTATCCCCAAAGGTGGGTCCCGTATCCTCATCCAATTCCTTGTAACAATCCTCACTCGGGTCCCATATAACATCTCCTAAGAATGATCTCATTTCCTTCCACCTAGAGGATACCATCTCTATCACACCCCATCTAGACCTGGAGGAATTATCCCACTAACAATATTTTCAAAAAGTCTCAACCCACCCTTGAGAGTGTGTTAGTTATCTTGCATGAGATGTATAACAATATCACCTATCCCGTTAAGCCTAAGCTTCCCATGTCTTCATGAATATCTATAGGAAACTAAAATATTCTATTCATGCAATATCTTGAACCCCAAGACCAAACCACAATCTCTCTTCAAGTCAATCAACACTCTCAAGCCTTAGAGACATAATATATAGGTGATCCCAAATACAACTCATGTTCTAAATAGAATTTATCAGAAACCAATGTGGATCAAAACCACCTTTCCCTTTCTCTAAACACTCTCCATCTATATTATCTACCCAAACCCATTCAACATTCAAGAAATATAAATCCTTTTATAAAAATAATATAGTTTTATATTAAAGGGATCACCTAACTCAATACCAAAGTTAACTCCTTACAGAGTACTGCTCATCCTCATCAAAGCCAATATATTCCTAGTCTAAGATAATAATACCACACGATCACCTATATCATTACATAAAATATAAATATTTAATTATAAACTGTTATAATTAATTATTTTATTTCATCCAAGGAGGTATACTCACCTGAAAACTCTACACGCATCCTCACCACACTGAAACCACTTTTGACAGTGGGTGATCAATATTCTAGGATCTCCTCTCACCATCACACATGAAATCATCTTCATCATAACATGATTCCACCATGATCTAGTGAAATTAGTATTAAAAACCTAGCTTTAAGCACATGAAAATTAGAGTCTATGAAGGGGAAACAAAAATGGCAGAAGAATGGAAGATCATAACTCATATTACTTCCAAAATTCATCTAAATATGTAACTATATATAGTGTATCAAAGAGAGGAATAAGAAGAGAATGTGATGAATGAATGTCCCTTATTTTACAGATGGTAAACCTAAGAACAAATTGGGGGAAACCCTAAAAATATTGGTCATCCCCTGATTAAAAAACCTACCAAGGTGGTATTCACGACATTACATGCCCCATTTCCTGAATTTTTTTTGATGCAAACAAGGGTGTCATGTCATGAATCAACCCTATGTAAGAGAGGAGTCACTACTTACCTACATAAAAACACAACACCTTTCACCTCCATGGTGTATCACCCTTTACAAATTTCATAACTGCATGAACAAGGGGCTGGGTGAAACATTTTTATGAAAAAACTTTTTAGCTATGACCCAAGACCTAATTCTAACACCCATCAACTCAACTGAACCCAAACAATAATTTTTCATCATTTAAAAACTTATTTTATAGATATTATAATGCTTATATTCTCAATCTAAATCCCAATTCATGGAATTAACCCTACTTTATGAAAAAAATTAAGAATCCCCCCCAAAAAAGTAATGATCCTTAAATTAAGGGGTTGTTACAAACTCCCATCCATAATTCTTCTCATCCTTGGGAAGATGTGGTAGTTATATAACCATAAATCCCAACCTACCTTAGTCATCAATTTATCGATAAGGAAAACAAGGTGGTTGATTCTTTATGATAGAACGACCATGCTAGTTTTTCCATGATATGGATGGAATGATATATAATATTTATGTATTTATAGAATTTTCACCTTGAAATCATGGGGAAAGGAAATATAACATATCTTTCTTAGATGAATGGTCAACTATCCATCCATGTGAGGACTAAAGAGATGCACAAGGAGGGTGTGAAATTATAGAATATGGTGATAAAAGTTCTTGAGTTCAACCATGATTGTGAGGAAATGATAAGGTCCTGAAACCAAGTATGTGTCCCATCATTACCCGATTTGAAAACAAAGCTATTGGATTAATATCATATTTTAGTATTCTCTATTCAACCAGGGATTTTGAATATGTATACAGATATATAACTGTATTTTTGGTGATATAACATGAAATGGGATATTGTAGAGAATGTATGTTGATTCATGGTATGTTATAACCATTACTTATACCATAATGTAAATGGTAAACCATTACCATTGATTTCATCGTTAGAATCCCCAAAATATCTAAAGGGAATAATGTTATTTGGGTTGTAGTATATCTAATTTTGAATTCAACACATTTAACTATAGTAAGATAATATTTATCTATTGCCCATATCTATAGGATAAAAATTAATGAAGTGGTAAGGTTTCATGGAGTACCAAATTCTATTGAATCTAATTATTTCTAAGGTTTACCTTGATGTTTTAGAAAAGTATTTTGTATGATTTTCATTCAGAGTAGAACTTTAACACTAGAGATTTTCATAAAATTGATGGATAGTATAAGAGGTTCATTAAAACCCTAGTGGAAAATATGAGACTCTATCATATGGGTTTGAAATGTGGTTTATAAAAGCACCTTCCATTGATGTAATTTTCTCACAACAATAGCTTTCACTCAATAATTCAGATGGATCCTTCTGAAACCCTCTATGGTAGGAAGCTCGGAACACAAATTTCCAAGGATGATGTAAAATAAAGAAAGATATTGTTACATAGGCTAGAAAAAGAAATTGAATAGAATGATAGATCTATTCAACATCACATCAGGATACCTTATAGTCAATACACATGTTATGGTGACGATCATCGACGAGACCTAGAGTTTGAAGTTGGTGATAATCTATTCCTATGAATGTCTCCCTGGTATAATATTATGATATATTGAAGTATTGGAAAGATAATATGTATATATATCATCCCTTTAAAATTCTTAATAGTATTGGGATGGTTTCTTATCGCATGGTGATTTTGATGAATCTCTCTCAAGCTCACAATTTGTTCCATGTATATCTCTCGAGGAAGTACATACCTGATCTTTAACATATAATGAACTCAAAGGTCATACCACAGAATAATGATATCTATTATTAGGAACAACTGGTAGATATTATTTTTTGAATAAAGAATGTCTTAAAAAACAAGAACTCCAACCTAGTAAAATTTTTGTGGAAAAAACCATACATTTGGGGAGTCTATGTGGAATCTAAGGATGTCATGAGTCATAATAATACTTAGTTATTTATATCGGTGTGAAAAAATTTCACTGAAATAATTATTATAGTGGGGGTATATTATAGGACCTCAATCTTTTATTATATATTTCTCTTTAGATAAAATTTATTCCCTTGATAGTTTTCCTTAGACGAAACATCTTGTTTGAAAAAACAAATATATACTATTGAAATATTAGTATTTAATATGATAGATATTACCCAACCATTAGATAAGAGGGAATGAATAAGACTAATTAAATTATGAATAAGTATTTTTTTTTGCATCAAATAAATTAATAATCAATTAGAAAATGATTATCAATTGGTTTGAAATGATGATAAAATCCTTTAATGTTAAAAATAGATATTTTTCATTAAACTCTTTTTATGTGTCCAATGTATTTTTACCTTAATGGATTAAATTAATAACTAATAATAAATGAATATATTAAAAATAATAAGTTTAAATAACAAATTTAAATAATTATCATTAATTTAATTATGATTATTAGGAAAGGAATGATAATAATGTCATTTTATGCATCAATGATATATTTTATTCAGAAACACTTTTATTGAATTTTGTGCATACATATAATAATTAATTTATAGCACTTTTATAAATTAAATATAATAAAATGTAAATATTATTTTAAATTAATATTTAATAATATTCTTATGATGATTTTTTTGTATTTTTATAAAATGATTGACTAGTGAGTGAATAATGAAAAATACTATTTTTTGAAAATCTATCATTTCTTTCAAATAAAATAATTTAAAAGACCCATTATATTTTGGATTTAATTTTCTGGTTTAATAAGATCCATTTGAATAAAAATAATTTTATTAATTACGTATTAATCAGTATTATATTTTATTTTGTTATAAGTTCATTTTTATTTTTGAAATTTCATTTTTCTAAAAATGAATTTAATTGCATTTACGATCTTATTTTAAAATGAATATTTTTAAAAAATAGAAATTGAATCTTTTAAAGTGTAATAATTATTTGGAATTATAATAATTAAAATTATTTAATGAGTAAAACTTAATTTATTTCTAATATGAATAGTAATAGAGGTAAAAATTCCTTACAACATTAAAGGATAAAAGGGCTTAAAGTGGGGTAAAACTAAAGAGGTAAGAGTTAAAAGACCTAAAAACTTTTTTAAATCATGTTTACTGAATTTATTTCATCCCTCTATCATCATATCATTTCTATTTATCTAATTTAGAGCCAATTTTTTTTGATAGTGACTTTATTATATTTTAATATTCCTAATAATTATAAGTGTTCCACTCCCCTCACTTATGAAAGATAACCTCTTCTCCTCTATTCTCCATGCAACTTAATCCCTTTATTTTGACCAAAACTTAAAAAAAATTATTTTAAACATCCATAAAAATGTTCTATATGTGTTTCTCATCCTAAAATACCAACCCAAGTGTCTTCAAGAAGATATTTAAAAGAGGATTCTCAAAAAGAAGAGTTATATGTCCTCACTAATATTTTTTAAGCTTAATTATTATTTTACCACCTATATGTATTCTATAACCATATAATAATGATTTAAAAATTATATTAACTATAAATACATTTTTTATGTTTTTATTATATCCATTTTATATTTTCATTATATTTAATGGAAAATAAAATCATCTCTCATGCGTACATATAGATTACTCTTCCCATGAGGAGATTCTTTTTTATTTCAAAAACATCTACCGAGGATGGTTATATAAATTAATTTAATGGATATATATTATGTTTATAAAATAATTATGATTAAATATATATAATATATTATATACCATGTTACCCATCAAATAATTGTAAAATGATAATAATGCTCCTGCGTACATACGGACCACCACCTCAATGAAGTGATGCGATTCATTTTTCATTTACATTTTAATGGAAAAGAATAAAGATATATTTAATTAATATATATGTTATTTATGATAAAATAATTATTCTATAAAATTTAATTATTATTTACCTTTATTTTTTTTAATCTATAAAAAAATTGAAATGTCCCTCATGCGTATGTACGGACCTCCATCTTCGTGAAGTGATATAATTAATTATACACCAATAAATTCCATAAATGGTTATAAAATTATATAAAATAAATAAATATTATATTCATGAAATGATTAATATTCTGGAGATGATGAATCCATGACCAATGTGCAAGGTCCAAAACCATCAAACAAAAACATACATGGAAAATGAACCAATTTTCTCATGAATAATGATTTTAATGAAGAGTTGTTAATATATGGATAATTTTAATTTACAAGGGAATGATATATAGAAGTATATATACATGAATATGGTTCTATTATAGTTTTAAAATAAATATATATTTATTATATTTTTGTTTTGAATACATACAAAAGATTATGGGATTTGTGATAAGATATTTATGATAAAATCTCATTTCTTTTTGGGATTGTCTATGATAAATCTACATGGAGGGAAATTATATGGATCTTATCCTTTAAACATGATTTATTTTATTTTAATTTTCTTATTCCATTAATTTTCATGTAATAGTATTAGTTTCCTCTCTTTGGTACTTAAAATGAAATAGAAATTTTTGTAATGAAAAACCAACCTTATTTCTTATTTGGAAGACAAAATATTTCTTACATATCAATTTTATTTAAAGAGTATTCGATAATATTATTTTATTTGATCCAATTACTGTTTATATTGATTTAAAACTTATTTTAATTTCATTTGAAAGGTTTAAAATGGGATGTTCATAATGTTTTCTTCACTAGATATTTTTTACATTTTACAAATAGTGTGAAAGAAATATTTCTTTTAATTTTTTCTGCATAAAAAATATTCCCACCATTAAGAAAATCAGTTTATTTGAAACATTATTTAAAATTTTTCATTGTTATTTTCAATGAAAATAATTTTCTCAGTATTCTGGTAATTTTTTATTTTAAAATATACCAAAATAAAAGTGTATTTTACCTATTTTCAATGAAATATTTTATTTCTATTTTAAATATATTTTTCATCTATGTTAATATCCTTTAAGGTCATTATGCTTCACCGAGGATATGATATTAGGATACCATCCTCTTTAATTATCTGTATGGATTATGTTGATGATGATTTAATGAAGATTCCATGAAACCTATTCCTTTCCAATGGTTCATTAATTCATGATGAAATCTTTATGAAACCCATTTATTTTCCATGAGTTATACTGTGATGAAATGATGTATTGTTTATGAAACAGGTTTCCTTACAATGGGTTAAGATATGATGAATTGATTAGTGTTTTTATGACATTATGAAACACATATGTATGGTTTTCATTATGCGGAAATTGGACCGTTAAATCCTTTAAATGAACTGGGTAATACAATATAGAAATATCATGGGATGGTAATTTTAGTGCCCAGAACCGTTTAGCCACCCCAATAGTTCTATGGGCCAAGTCCCACTAGACCATAAGAATGCCTCCCCATATGAAAAAGGTTTATGAATAGAAATGAGGGTGTAAAGGGGTGATAATAGGGAGACTATACCCTTTGGCGACGATATAATAATGGTCTATTTAAATATTAAGTACTGAAAAAGAGAGAACATATGACAATGGACTAGTAAAACAACCATGGAGGAAGCACAAATAATAGTTGCAAAAAAATAATAATCAAACCCAAAAAAACTATTTTTATAATAAAACATCACAAGATACCATTTGTAAAACAAGAAGCCAAAATAGTTCATACATACAATAAGTAGAAGGGTCATTGATGGTCAAACAAAGTACGCACATATAATATCTTGCAGATACCAAAGATAAATAGGAAAATCCAGATGAGTCAAGAAACCATGGTCCCTTACCTTCAATCATAAGCTACCTCAAGAAGTAAGATATAGATCCTAAGACTGAAACTTTACTTAAATGAAAATCCATAAAGTATACACATGTCTCGAAGGGCCCATTTAGGGTGTGAGAAAGAATCTCACTAGGCCACCACCAACATGTGCCTACATAACATCTATGATTAGGCAATTTATCTAAATAATGAATAAAATAGCACAAAAAAACATATAAATAAACTTTCATCCATTGTGCTCAACATCTATATGGTAGCAACCACCTACTTCAGACAATGATAGAATAATGATAGTTGAGATAATACTTAACATAAATACCTAGGTATCCCCGGAGGTAAATCATCCCATGTTAACCCTTATATTCCACCACCAATAACCTTACCTAGAACCTCATTCCAACAAGCACCTAATTTCTAAACCATGTAACCAACATCTTATAGGCACACCTAAGAAAGTACCTGGTCACAAGGAACTTATCTTAAAATCTACCATTAGCTTGAAATATAATATAACAAGCCACAATGATGTATTTCCTCCACATAATATCACTATTGGCTCAACATATGACATCTCGAGAAATGATGAAGTCCATCATCCAAAATATGTCCTGACCCATTTCCCTCAAGTACGGTGAGTCTCAACCCCCAATCGATAGTCTGAACACTGTCAACTAATAAATGCTCACCATACCCATAGATTTATATGTAAAGAAAATCTAACCATAATTCCAATACAAATCTAATGGTGGCCTCTAACACACGAGTGATCAATTATACCTCATCATCTGAGACATACAGTGTGTACATGACTCCAAAAGACCCATTTCCAAACATGGGTGAGAAAAGATAACCAAATAAGCCCCTAAGACACATCATCTGGCACCTTGTGCCTATATGATTGTGGCTCTCAACTTGATGTTCAAAACCAAATTAAATAACTCAGGCCATGACCACAATCTTATGACCTCATCGACCCATTCTAAAGAACATGTCCCCCAACTTGTGATCATCATCACTCATAGAATCTGGGCCTTGTCCCACCTGATAATTATATCACCTCAGTCCAAATGGATAATACTATCTCAATCCTTGAGATAATCCTATATAGTTCCTATGTAACACATCACCTGTTAATATAATTAAAAAATTTAGTTTAATTAAATAAACACACCTGGAATAACTACCAAAGTGGTATCAATCACCATACCCAACCCGATCATGGAAGCAATGGCTAGGGCATGATTATATGCTTACCACATGGTCTCATATTTAATTTTAAGGAAATAAATTAATTAATTTGGGTCTCTCTCAACCTAAAAAATAATTTTATAAGGAAAACACACCAGAAAAAAACACAAAATCAAGGGGAAAGACAAGCACCACTTACCTAATGTTGGTAGACATCCACTTGTCTGATCTTAGCCTCTAACTCACTTTTATTTGGAGGAAATCATCTGATGAATCACCATAAAATGGGTAAATCAAATCACACAGACATATATCTTCATACGGTGAGGGAAAAGGAGAAAAGAGGTAGGGGGAGTTGGATCCTTACCGATACCCATCAAAAACCATAGACAAATCAAAGAATAGAGCTCAGATGAGAGAGTAATCTCAACACCTTGGAGGTGGAAACAAGATCCATGATTCTTAGAAGATAATTCCACATGTGGGAGGAAAGAAAGGAGAAGTAACTTTAAATAAATTCGTAAAAAAATGATAAATTATCTACATTAAATGAGGTGCATGTTTGGATCACACGGTTTGGCTATCTATGCACCAATCATGCAACACCCACTATCCAAAGGGGTCCCTCACATGGTTGATCAGCATGGTTTTCCAAATTATCTGTAAACTGTGTGAATCACCTCTACTAAAAACTAGAGAGGTTTTACATGACCATGAAACACCTCCAACATGGATTTTCATAACATGTATTGATAACTTAGAGGGCCACATTGTTTCTCCTGGTAGGTCGCACGGTTTGTCCAAATAATGATCCCCACACTGCGCAACCCAAAAACATGGGTTTTTGATATTTGATTCACCCGAAACCTAACCAAAACACCGAAAAACATCCCAATAATCTAAAAACATGCAAAATAAAATCCTTGTATCAACGAAACTCCCTTTATTAGGTTCCTATAAATAAGAAAAGAGTTGGTATAACCAAAAAACTCTAAAAATTCCAAACTAGATAGGACTTCAACCCACTTGAAAAACCTCAGATGTTACCGTGATGATAAGAGTGGAAATTCTTGTGAATAGATATGTTATAATTTTATGCATGAGTATTATTACATGTATATATTTTTACAAGATTATACGAGGAAATGATTGCAAATTTCTATGTGCACAAGATTGTGATTTTCTATGCTTATGATGCCACATGCCAATGTTATGACTCTTGAATGATGATTATAGCTTTGAAACCTTTTTTAATAAATCTTCTATATATAACTTGATTTTGGAGTATATTATCTCATAATTTATAGGTATGAATATTTTATTTTGAGAACATCTAATTAATTATGCTATCATACCCTTATGATCATCTTATGTTCACTTATGATTGATATCTCCCATGTTCAACAAAACCAAGAATCTGATCTCAAACTTTATTCTATTTTAATTTCCCCAAGTTATGAATAAGGGTTTAATTTATGGTATGTATAAGAAGTTTTCTATGTGAGAATAACATTGTAGGAAAATTTGAAGATCTTTAATTAAATAAGTTGATTATTTATCAAGTCTCCAAAGACACTAATACTTTAGTGTCATTGGGTGTGTATAATGTTTCAATTTATCTAATATTCATCTAAAACTATGTAGTATTTATGTATTCTATTATTGGGTCTCTTCAAAATTTAATATTCAATATCCTTGATTCTATGAAACACCCCATTGAATAGAAATCCACTTTTATTTTCTATTTGATGGAATTTCTCTCCAAAGACACACATCCACAACATTATCACCTCAAACCATAATTTAATTATTCTTAATATTATTCACTCTTTGATTTTTTTGGTTATAATTGTTGGTTTTAGTGTGTTATGGGTTTGGAAAAGTGATACTTTTTTGTTTTAATTGATTTGTGCATTAATTATAATGTACCCATAACCTTAAATGATTCTAAAAATCTAATTTACATAGAATATATTTCTATAGATAATAAACATGAGTATATAGATAGTTTAATGGTCCACACTCCCATATATATCTACCCACAGTCCAAAAAAAATTGGTGTCATAATTTAAAACAATAATTTCTAATTTAAATTATGCCTTTATTGAGGATATTAACCAATTTACTATCATTATTTCCAACAAACTCTCTCTATAGTAGGAATAAAAATGGCTAAACCTTTTTAAAGAGTATAAAAACGTGATTGAATAAACATTGGTTGATATTCTTAATATTATCACATCTATTTATATGTACCATATACTCTTATGTAATGAGGATTAGTTTATATGAAAATCTTAACTTTAGTTAAATCCCATAATACTTGAAGTGATAAAATCATAAGTTAAAATATTATATGATATTGGGATCATTTATCCCATATATGATAGTAAATGAGTCATCCTAGTGAAATTTATGCCTAAAATTTGAATAATTGTCGATTTAAATGAAATGAGTGAATTGGTTTTAACTCTTGTGTCAAACATTTATAAAGTTTATATTGAGTTCCATTGACTAAATCAGGACACATGAAAGGACCACTTTAGTATACCTTGCAATGACCAAATGTTAGAATTATTGGATGGTAAGTCCCATTAACATTTCTTTTATGGATATTCAAGTCTTTTTCAAATCCACATATCCCACGAGGTTTAAGCAAACACAAAATTTACCTATCCATTCAGCCCAATTCCATATAAGATGATTCTATTTAGTTTCTGTAATTATCTTGGTACATTTTATAGTTATATGTTGTGTATTTTTTCTGAGTACCTTGAGAATTTTATTGATGTTTTGATGGATAATTTAATAATTTATGTCTCTTTATTTTATGATTGTTTGACACACATATCTTATTTTCTACATTTATCATATAAAAATATCTTATAATAAATTATGAGAAATGAAATTTCACGGTATAGAGGGGGATTGTTCTTGGTCTTGTTATTTCAAGTAAAGATATTGAAGATTATAAAACAAAAATTAAAATATTTATCTCCTTAAATTTAAAAAATGTGTTCATGAGGTGTGATATTTCTTTGGTAATGATGGTTTTTACCAGTTATTCATTAAATAATTTATCAAGATAACACTTACCTTATATAGATTGTTACAAAAATATTATGAGTTTTTTTATAAAATCTATGAGGATGTGTTTATTTAAATAAAAATGCGTCTCACATCACCTACTATCATCAAACTACCAAGTTGGGATCTCCACTTTGAACTTACATGTGATGACTATAACTTTTTAGTTAGGAAGGATTTATCACAATGTGTTTTGAGGGTTCTTTATGTCATTGTGTATTCCTCACATAACCATGAACATACCTAGGAATACAAGACTAACATTGAAAAATAACTTCTTTCTATTATAATTTGATTGGAAAAAGTACGTTCGTATCTTCTTCAGTCAAAATTCATTATGTTTTATGATCACACTTCCCTTTGGTTTCTCCCTAAGAAACCTGATGCTAAACCCCACATCATATAGTAAATACTCTTCATCTATGATTTTGAACTAGATATTAGAGATAATAAATTATTGGAAAATTTGGTAGACGACTACATTAATAGGATTTCTCCACCATTGGACCACCATGCTGACTGACCCCCCCATTGAAGAATTCATCCCTGATGAGAACCTTTGTGATATAGTTGACCTTAAAACCTGGTATGTGGGAATTTTAAAAATTTTATTAGTATGTAGGGTACCCATATATTTTATCACTTAATAATATAAATTAATTAATCATGAGTCATGATGGTTGATTTGGGATGACCTATACTTGTGGAGAATTTGTAGTGATCAGGCTATTCGTCAGTGTGTCCCTGACCATGAGTTCACCTTTGTTTTCTATTCATTCCACACTCTATCCTATGGTTTCAACTTTGGTTCTAAACATATATCTCGAAATATACTTGAATATAGAATTTATTTCCCAATAATATATTCATATCCCATTTGTTTTGTAAGTCATTCACTCAATGTCACTTTACAGGGAATATCTCTGAGAGGAGTGATATTCTCCAACAACCCATGTTATTTTGTGATATCTTCAATTCATGGATCATTAAGTTTATGGGGAATTTTACAAATTAATTTTTATTTATGTAAATATTATTATCTATTATATATGTCTCTAAATGGATTAACTAAAATGATACTAGGACATATAGATCTTGAGTGGTTGTAAACTTTGCGAGATCTCATATTTTCATTAGGTTTTGTTTTCCAATATTCACCATTAGTGATAACAGTTCACATTTTTTAATTTAAACATAAAAAACATGATATGTAAGTATTGGGTTTTTAATAAATTCTCTATTTTATATCACCCCAAACAAAGAGACAAGACAAAACATGAAAATAGGAATTTATGTGAATCTCATAAAAAGGGTTACTAACCAATAGGAAAGATTGGAGTTTTCACTAGGATGATTCACTTTAGGTCTACTATACATGTTTCAAAATCCCAATTTAAATTTCATCATATAGGACTCTGTTTGGAATGTATTTTCACCTCTCTATGGATGTAGATCACTATTCATATTAGGCTAAAAAACAATATAGTATGAATCTCTTTGATGCATGTCAGAATGGGAAATTACAAATTCTAGAGTTATATGAAATTCAATGTGATGTATATGAGAACTCCCAGATATATAAATAGAAGAGAAAAGAAATCCATGATGAGATGATTCATTAGTAGAAGTTTTATTTTGTTTATAAAGACCTCATGTATAGTTCTAGGATAAATCAATACCCAGTTAATATTTTTTTTCCATATGGCTCAATCCTTATACTATTACTAATGTATACCCTTTTTGTGAAATATAAGTTTTGCAAGACTAGAGTGGTAAAAGTTTTACCGTCAAAGGTAAGAGAATTATGAAATTATATAAATATTTTCTAAAGTATATTCTTGAGGAAATATAGCTAATGAATCCCACATATGACACCACTTAATAGGATGTCCCTTCTCCAAACCTTTATATACAGGTTATAACAACCCTGCTTTTATTTCACACTTAAAATTAATTTATTACATAAAAAAATCACTTGAAACAACATATAAGATTGAGATTTATAGTGTCTTTGGGTCTTAGGAACATTACATAACAACTTAAAACATAAAACACAACATCTTATTGAAAACGTCCTTTACATGACCACTATATTCCCTCAAACATAGCATTGCATGGGATAACCTGAGGACATGCATAAGAAAATGGTGAGACATAAAGCCCAGTAAGGGAATAAACATATAATAACATGATAAATACAATACATGTTATAAAATAGGCATATCAATGAATCACAATAGAAACTTGAACATAAAGGCATGATAAAGCATGATAATCATAACATGGAGATGTGGGAACAACATTTAACATGATATTAACATGAGAAAAGGATCATTGCACATGGAGAATGAGTAAAACCTCATTGTACTTGAATTATCATGAGTCAATAGTCATTTCACTTGAGTTATCATGATACTATACTTTACCCAATGCATTGGAGCACTATCAGGGAACACCCTTCTAAAATAATTCATTTCATGCATATGTGTGCCATATAGATCATACAAAATGGATTCATTAATATCTCAATTAATTCTATGAGTAAGAGATGTGGAATACATAAATGTACATCCTCAATAAACAATTACATGTTCATAAAGGTGAATACCCTTGATAGAGGAGTGGGTATGGTATTCACTACACAATGATTTTGGCATGATAATTTTTGTGTAATTTCGGCAGCATAATGGCATCAATTAGAGATTCATAAGATGGGTTGATGAGAGTGAAAGAGGTATCTCATCGTTTATACATTAAAGAGACAGTAAATGGATAATTGGACATAATATACCAACATATGGAATGGAATTTAGATGCATAATATAAAATAATCGATTGAATGTAAATGAGGGGAGATAAATCTCTTACGAAATTTCAACATGGTAACATGTATACATGGGAGGAATTGATGGGAGAGAAAGGGGTTTATCATCATTCAAACATAAGGCGTACAGTATAGGAGAGGTGAGAAATCACACCCCAACATGTATAATTTAAAATAAAATGGCATAACAATATGAGGAAACTTGGATAAAATGAGAAAGGAAGGAATCCCTTACTTGGAAATGTGATCCCAAAGGCCTGGGAGATGTTTGAGAGAGGCTTCTTGGGAGATTGGGAAACCTTAGGAGGATTATATAAAGATGAGGGCAGAGGTTGGATGAACTCAAAAGGCTTTGGGTGAAGTGGAAGTGAGATCTTGGGTGGGTTTATATAGGAAAGGAGAAGGAATTCTTTATTATTTAGGTTTGGGACACCACACATTAAACTAATCATAACCACAAAATAGACCATGGTTTTTGCCAAAGGGGAGTGGAATACAATATTTTACAAGTAAAATGGTCTGGATTCTTAAAATAATATGGTTGATTATGTGGAGGTGAGTCACACTCTCAAGTAAATCAATTTAAAAAGATAAAATGTTTTATAAGTCTTGGAGGGTCCACTAAAGCTTTGTAAAATAAATCAAATAAAACTAAAAGCACATTATTTTAATGATAAAACATATAATAGAAGAACATATTGTTTATTTTATTTTATTACTTCACTATTGGGTCGTTATGATGTTATAAAACACATTATATAATTAAATGGTATTTAATTATCCCCAAAAAATTTGATTATCTAAGAAAATTATGAAAAATTCCCTATTGGATAATTTCAACGTCTTAATTCCAAAATTAATATTCATTTTACCTAAATAATTTTCTAAATATGTGAATTTTCACTTTTAAAATAAAAACTGACCTTAATAAAAAAATCATGGGTTTTGTGAAAAATAGCTTTCAAACCTTAATAAAAATTACAACTGTATTCATAAAATTATACAATCGTTTATATTTAATAAAAAGTAATTTAATAATAATAATATTTTATTAAAATATTATTTAATTCAAAAATCCGATAATTCATCAAAATAGATTTCTTAGTTGAATATTAACTAAAAATACTATTTGCGCTTTAAAAACTATTTACAAAGTAACAATAATAGAATAATTTTATATTATCTAAAAAATAAAATATTGTACATAATCATAGTACTATGGTCTCGTTACATAACCCCTTATAACACTCACATAAGATCGAAGGGCAATCTGTGCCATAGCGATAGACTCTTGGGGTGGCACTGATAACATCTCTGAGGTGGTAATCTCTATCAACTACCACTTCTCCCATAGACGGTTCTGTTTGAGCTTAAAATGTTGAAGCTAGGATTGGGCTTGTTCAAGAGAAAAACCCAATGATTCCACCTCCTTTACAAGCTCCGTAAAATGCGATTCGTATGGGGAAAGCCTTCTTAATGAGGCCATCGCTTCCTTTGTCTGAGTAAATTGGATTTTGTGAAGCCCTATATTTATACTAATCATGTGATCAATGTTCAAAGACTATATTAGCAATGGTAACAATTCATAACAGTATTTTGAAATCCAAATACATAATTACAAGGAAGTTCATATTTCATATAACCATTTTAAAAAATGATACACTTCAATAAATCCAGATTAATTTCCATTAATAATATTTTTGGTCGTTACAATCTTACCCCCTTAAGAAACATTGCCCTCAAAATTTCTTTTTCGCACACTAAAATAGATGAGGATAACTCTACCTCATCACTTCCTCCAATTCCCACATCAATTCTTTAAACTTGTGGTTTCTCCACAAAACCTTGACGAGGGGCATTGTCTTATTCTGTAGAACCTTTTCTCTATGATCTAATATCTTCACTTGTTGCTCCTTATAAGAAAGATCATCCTCTAACTGTACTACCTCTGAAGAGAGTACATGTGAAGGGTCTGATATGTACTTCCTTAAGAGGGATACATGAAAGAAATCATTTACTTTGGCCATGATAGGTGGAAGTGCTAGTCAATAGGCCACAACCCTCACACGATCAAGAATCTAGAAGGGGATTATGTACCTAAGACATAGCTTCCCTTTCTTTACAAACCCCATGAAATTATTCCATGGAGATATGCATAGAAATACCATGTCTCCAACTTTGAACTCAAGGTCTCCTTGGTGGTTATTTGCATAACTCATCTATCGACTTTGGTCTACCTTGATATACTACTGAATGGTCTTCACCTTATCCACCATTTCTTCTACCATTTCAGGTCCTATCATCTTACCCTCATTGACTTCATCCAAACATGTCGTTGTTCAGCACCTTTTTCCATAAAGGGCTTCATATGGTTCCATTCAAATCCTCGAGTGGAAACTATTATTGTAAGAGAATTCAACTAGTGGAAGATGTTGGTCCCATCCTCCTTTGAAGTCCATAGAACATGATATTAACATATTCTCCAGTTTGTGAATAGTTCACTCAGATTGGCCATCAGTTTGGGGATGATAGGCCATACAGAAGTTCAGTTCAATGCTTAGAGCATGCTGGAGAATTTTCCAAAACTTCGAGGTGAATCTCGGATCACGATTAGGTACAATAGATAGTGGTACTCTATGAAACCTTACTACTTCTTTGATGTAAATATGTGCAATTTTATCCAATGAGAAGTCCTCCCAAATCATGATAATGTGATCTATCTTTGTAAGATGATCCCCAATGACCCATATAGCATTGTTTAGTATATATTTCCTTGGAAGTCCAATGAAAAAGTCTCTGGTATTGTTGTCCCACTTCCATGTTGGTATGGGTAGTGGTTGCATCATCCCCTTTGAATTTTTCCTCTCAACTTTCACTTTCTGACATACCAGGAACTTTGATGTATATTCAGTAATATCCCTTTTCATATTGTCCCACCCAATGTTTTCTCTGAGGTCTCGATACATCTTTTTGCTCCCCGGGTGAATAGAGATGGTTGAGCTATGAGTGTCATTCAAAATCCCATTCTTTATCTCTAGATCAGATGGTACACATAATCATGACCCAAATATTACAATTCCATCCTTTTCAACCATGAACTCTGAGGATTTACCATTTTTTATAGCTTCCACCCTTTTCATAATTTCCACATCCTTTCTTTAAGCATCCTATATTTTCCCCATGAGGGATGGTTGAACAATCATTTGAGAAAGTATTAATGATGTTTCTCCCTTAATGATTCTCATATCCATTCTTTACATATCTAATAAGATTGGATCCTTTTAAATTCTCATCATTGATAAAGACGTAGGATCCTTTCTACTTAGAGCATCCTCCACCATGTTTTCTTTACCGGGATGGTAGTAGATTGAGCAGTCATAATCCTTAATGAGTTCTATCCATATTCATTGGAACATATTAATCTATTTTTGTGTGAATATATATTTGAGGCTCTTGTGAAGAGTATATATCTCACACATATCCCCATAGAGATAATACCTCCAAATTTTCAATGCAAAGATCACAGCCTCCAATTCCAGATCATGCGTGGGATAGTTTTGCTCATGGATTTTCGGATACCTTGAGGCGTAGGCAATGAATTGTTCATTTTGCATCAACACACAGCCTAAGACCTTCTTCTAAGCATCAATAAATACTAAAAAAATTTCTCCACTCGTGGGTAATGTGTGCATGGGCATAGTGATAAGCCTACTTTTCAACTCATTGAATCATTCTTCACATTAATCACTCTAAGCAATCTTGACTCCCTTCCAAGTTAGCTTGGTTAGAGGGTTTGACAATCATGAGAAATTTCTCACAAATCAATGATAATATTCAACTAATCCCAAGAAGCTATAGATAACTGTTATCGATGTCGGCATTGGACGTCCCTTATTTACATTTTTCTTGGAGGGATCCATCGATATCCCATTGCTTGTGATAATATCACCCAATAATGGGAACTCCTTCAACCATAACTCACACTTTCTATACTTTTCATAGAGCTTATCCTTCTAAAATGTCTTCAGTATAGTTCTTAGATGATCCTAATGATCCTAATTGGTTTTGGATTATATTATAATATCATCTATAAATACTGACAAATTTTTTTTGAGGTAATCTCTAAAGACTCTATTCATCAAGTCCATGAAGATTGCTAGAGCATTAGTGAGTCCAAAAGGCCTTACTATGAAATCATAGTGCTCGTATCTTGTACGAAAAGTAGTCTTGGGGGTGTTTTCCTTTTTCACCCTTACATGATAATATCCTGACCGAAAAATACACCTTGGAGAAGTATTCTGCTCCACGTAGCTGATCAAACAAGTCATCAATTCGTGGCAGAGGATACTTTTTCTTTATTGTGATCTTGTTGAGATCACGATAATCAATGAAAAGGTGCATTGACCCATCCTTCTTCCTGATGAAGAAGACATGTTTACCCCATTGTGAAGCAGTTGGGAATATAAACCCTTTATCTAGATTCTTTTTTAGTTGTTTATTCAGCTCCTCAAGCTCCACAACAACCATTCTATATGGATTCTTGGATATTGGAAACACCCCAGGTATAAGGTCAATTGATAATTCAACATCTCTTCTAGGAGGAAGACCATACAATTCCTTGGGAAACACTTTAGTGAATTCCATCACAATAGGAATGTCTTCAAGGATGGTTGCTTCCATATACTCAATCATCTGATCCATATACGCTTGCTCATAGGGTAGTAATATCCACGCTTGAGATGATGGTGCTAAAGAAGATTCATCTTCCTCCTTGCACCTGTATTGAATTAGGGGTCGATTATCCATATGGAGAGTGATTTACCTATCACAAAAATTTATGTTGGCTCTATACAGGGAATGCCAATCCATGCCAATAATTTCATCAAATTCCACCAGAGGGAGTATGACGAGGATCACTGAGAAATTAAATTCACAAATTATGATAGGGGAGGAGTTATATTCATGGGATGTAATGATTTCCCCATTTTCCGTACTCACCAACATATTTACTTCCATGATTTGTGGTGGTGTTGGGATTTTTCTACTAAACATTCAAGATATAAAATAATGAATAGAACCTGAATCAAAAAGTACATTCCCTATTCTTGAATGAATAAATAGCATACCTGTCACCACTTCATTGTTGAGGTTCACTTTGGCGATAGTGATAGAAGATGATTTCCCTTGCTACCTTTGAGGTTGTTGGTTACCTCCGAAAACCGATGGAATAGGGAGCTGATTAGAAAGTTTCCCTGGTTCTTTGTAGTTGAAGAAATGAACAACGCATTGAGAGTTGAACGGAGCGTTCATCTCCTCTATCTCAGCCGTACGTTTTTCTTATCGGTAGTAAATGGCTAGGTTCCCTTCTCTTCCACACCTAAAGAATTTCATCATCCCATTAATTTGATTTCTACAGTGCTTATTTCCAAACCTTTTCCAAGTGGGGTGTTGGATTTATCCATAGGACTTCTATAATTGAAGTCCACCTCACGCTTCTTATCCCCATAATATCCCTGAGATTCTCCAATCTCCATTTTGACCTTAAGTGTAGGAGGAAAATAATTATGTAGATGCTCAATATACAAGTGGGGGGGGGGGGTGAATTTTATACTTTAAAAATTACTTTGGAACTTTTAAAGATGTTATAAAACTTTCTATTTTTAACAATTTTAAACAAGGTACATTCACATGTCCTCTTAGTTCTACAAACTTGCTAGATTTCAGAAATATGGTTCTGGAAATGAAACTTAAGAAAAGTTTACAAGGAAAAAGATTCTACCTTAAAGTGTATAGAATCTTACAAATCAGAGTATACAAGAATAAGAAAGTATAAGATAGTTATACTTTCCTTATTAATCAAAATACAGAAGAAAATAAACTTGAAACAATATACGTAACAAGTTCAGAATATTTTAACCCAAAGCGTAGGGTATCCAAAAACCTTAGATAAAGATCCCTTGATTTATACTTTTAAGAATATCTATCTTACCACCCCAGGGTAATCCCTCGAATGGAACATCGGAGTCTATATTGCTATCCCCGCAAGACCTTGAACATTAAGGTAGTAGAAACCTCTATCTTCCTTATCAAGGAAGTCCTCAAACTTTAAGGTAGTCGACACCTCTAACTTCCTATCCTCGAAAGACCTCGATTGTAAACAGCAAAAACCATAGATGCATGAAGCAATCTGAACAAGATGTTCAGTATACACAAAGCATGAGAGTCTCTCTCTCTAAAAATCACTTCAGCAACATGTAATATCTAGAGTTGTAGAATAGTGATGAGCTCATTCAAATGAGCTCCTATTTGTAGGCATATTTCAAATGGTCGACACCCTCCTCCAACGGTCAAATTTTTCCTTGAATTTTGGAGGGACCTATACACATGTCACTCTAACAAAAGTTAGTTAGTAATAGAATAAATGACATCATTTTATAATTATAACAAGAGTAAGTAAAATATGGTTTCTTAACCAAATATATTTTTCAGAGTGTAAGGAAAAATAATTTTTGGAGTTTAAATTACATGGATATTCAGATTATTTTTTTCCAGGAATTCAAGATGATAATTATATAGACTTTATAGTCTGAATTCTGAGGAATTAAGAACCTGAATTCTGAGGAATTAAAAACCTGAATTCTATGGAATTCGGAACCTGAATTTTGAAGAATTCAAATGATAAATTATAATGAATTCGAAACCTGAATTTTGTGAAATTCAGAACTAGAATTTTGAGGAATTTAGAGTCTGAATTTCAATGAATTTAGAGTCTCAATTTTAGAGAATTTATAATATGAATTTCAAGGAATTCAGAGTCTGAATTTCAAAGAATTTGGAGTCTGAATTTTTGAGAATTCGGAGTCTAAATTTTAGAGAATTCATAGTATGAATTTCAGAGAATTTGGAGTCTTAATTTTGGAGAATTTGGAGTCCGAATTTCAGAGAATTCAGAACCTGAATTCTGAGGAATTTAGAACATGAATTTCATAGAATTCGGAGTCTAAATTTCAGAGAATTTGAATTCTGAATTTTAGAGAATTTGGTACCTGAATTCTAAGAAATTCGAAACCTGAATTCGGTTCTAGAAAACAAAATATTCAATATCTAAGTATTTATAGAATTGTGAGGTTTTAAATATGAAACTGACTTTTTCACTTGTGAATAAATTTCGTTAGATTTAGTGAAACTAAAATATGATCAATGAAAAATTGGTAAGGATAAAAAAATTTTGGGGAAGGAAAAGTTTCCTTATTAAGGAAAATCTAACTGAAAAAGAAATTTTCCTTGAGGTAGAGTGTTTGTGATTTTCAAAACATAGAGGAATGGAAAATTCATAAGGAAACCTTATTGGCTCAATAATCTCCCCCTTTTTGGAAAGAAAAACCATCCTTACTAAAAATAATATAATGACTTTGAAATTTTTATGATCTTAAAAAAAGATATCTCCCTTTACTTATGGATCATAGTGAATATGACTAATTCCCCCTTAGGATTTGGAAACCATAAAAATCACATTCTTGATTACCTGAATGATATATTTTCATTTTCTTGCATACAAAAATCTTCATGATTAATACACCCCCTTGGATGAACTCCCCCATACTTAGGGAAATTTCTTCTTTACTTAGTATTCTATTTGACATTCATTCCCCCCCCCTTTGTGATTTTCAAAAAGGAATAAAGGGAATTAAAAAGAAAATACAGTTCCTAAAATATAAGTATTAAATATCTAAAAATATGAATTTCTACAATAATTTAATTAAGATTGGAAGAATTTTTACAATAGAAAAATACAACATAAGATCGTATTTGAGAAAGATTATCCTTCATTCTCCTTCGACAATAGCTCCTTCACAATAGTCTTCAGCTTTTTGAGTTCCTTGTGATCATCTTCCATGTGCTTTATTAGCTAATATTGATCTTCAATATTCTTTTCTAAGGCTTATATTTTTTCTTCCTGAGCCTTAAGAATATTAGTCTGAGCCTTAAAGGATTCTTCTTATTTAGCATGTTTTTCCTCAAGCTCGATTCTAAGATCCCTTTCCCTATTCGAACTCTGAGAAACTGAATGTAATTTCCCATTCGGATCTTTCACTTATTGCTTTCGAGTATTTTCTTCAAGAGATATCTTTTTTTTCAAAAGAATTTGTGAGATCTTTGAACTTACCATCTTTGGTTTCAAAGTAATCCTTGACATTATCTTGAAAATCCTCGAGAATTTTCATCTCTTAAATAGTTTTCTTTGACCATATAGTCATCTTCTTTTTAGATCTTTTATAAGATTCATAATTAATGAAAAAAGTTTTGAAATCAGCCTCAAATTTTACACACTTATCCACCACCATGGATACTGAATTTGTTTTCTGATTTAATGAATGCTGAATCATATGGAATCTTGAATCTATACTTGGAAAATAATGAATAGTTCCAACCATCTTTTTAAAAGGCTGAACCACAAATTCATGGCCAAGAGAAGATGATTCTGAATTAAAATGCTTTTTTGATGGAGATTCCTCTTCAAGCACATCAGCTTTCCTCTTTGATGAAGCACGATCATCTTTTTTACTAACCAATGAATTGGTAGGAGTATCAAACACCACCTACTTTCCCTTATCGGTTCTCCAAATGATTTCTTCATATTTAGGTGATTCATGTTCACTATTTAATAGCTGAACAATCTTATCTTCGTTAACTTCTTCCTTCTCAGATCTTGTCTCAACACCCTCTGGCTATATGAAATCATGATTCCTACTTTCTTCTTCAGAAAATTTATTTACTTCTTCCTTGCCCTTGTCAACCTTTCATGGGGTAGAAATTTTTGAAGACTCGGCTTTAGAAGTTCGGATTGATAACTTCTCAGAAGGACTATCCTTATCATGATAATCTTCTACTTGATTTATCATATCCTCAGTATCACCGCTCCCTTATTCGTCTTCTTCCACTTCTTCTTCTTGCAATATTTCTTATTCTTGATCTCGTTCTGAAAACACCAACTTCTTTTCCAGTGTCTCTAGAAGTGATTCAATTAAAAAAGATTCTGGTACTAGAATTTTCATAGAATCTTTCTTAGTATCCTTAATAAGGGATTGTACTATCTTTGACTCATACATATTCTTATTTGTATTCTTCTTTTTTGTTGCTTCTCAAGCTCTTCAGTAGCCTTTTCTTTTAATGATTTTCCTCATTAGGGTCCAAGACATACATAGGCTCACCTTCCTTTCAGTTTTTCTTATATTCTCTCCACTTAGCCACTACTTCATTAGGATAAGATTTTTGTTTCTTTGGCTTCAGAGGTGCATACTGGGTTTCCTCAGCCACTGGGGTTTTTCCTTTTCCTTCCAGTTCCTTTTCTCTCCTCTTCCTTCCACCCTTTTTGGAAGTCTCAGCCACTTCCTGTTTCTTTTGAAGAACATTTATTTCAACTTCCGAATTCATAAAATTCAATTGAAACACTAGAGAAACCATTTTTTCATCTTCCTTAGTGTGTCATCACTTAGAATCATCACTTTGAAATTTCTTGACTTCGACTTGCAAGAAATTTTCATTGATTCTAAACAATAAAAAATGATCTTTTATAGGATTTCCGGATACATGATAATCTAAAACTTCAGATTCCCATTCATGATATTCTGAATAGTATCCAAAATATACTTAACCTGATTCAGCTTCTGGAGGTTCACTAATAAATACAAAACATATATGTTGCTTTTCTTCAGAGTATCTTTATCTCCTTTCCTTGGAATGATAAACCCTTGAACCCAAAGTTGTAGAATCCGTAAATTTGTATAAATATAAAGAATATTTGGAGTCTTAACTCCAACCAAACCAAGACACTCTATGGACTATTATTTATCAAAACTTCCTATAACATCAGGTAACTTATGCAAACAAAATTCATCTTCTTCTTCGTAAGGTATTCCAATCAGACTGGTTTCCTTAGAATAAGAAAGAGAATAAGTTTTACTATAATTCTTGAAAAAAAATTCTATTTTCCTCCTTGATTGAAAAAATAAACAGATTCATAACACTCCACTAGAAACTTCGGAATCACCAGATCCTCTACCTTGGGTTTAGATACAGCTATACTCTCCCCTTTATTTAACTTGATATTCTTTAAGATGGTTGAATCATACTTATTAAAGAAGTCAGGGTCTACTAACCTTTCATGATAAATCTTCCATTCAGAGATTTCCTTCATGGTTGAAATTTCTTTCTAATCATAAGCTTCTATAGACATTTGGGACTAAGGAAGACCTGAGAAAATCGAAATAGTCTTAAGTAGGAAGGGCTGAGCTTCAACATGCAAGATATTGGGATTCGATGTGGGATAAGCATCGAGGGTCCTTTATATAGGCATTTGAAACGATGATTCAGCTTCCAAACTTAATCCAATGTTTGAAAACCATCTGATCAAATCTGACGATTGATATGATAGATGAATAAGGATTTTGATAGATTCTGATATTTTGATGTTTTTAAGATAAAACATTCAGATTTAAGGAAAAGTGAATCTGAAAAATTTAAAACAAAAGGAAAACACCAACATATAAAAGATGATTATGAGGATTTATAAAAGAAAACATACCTTTTGGAATGTTAGGAAGATTATTCAAAATGAGGTTCTTCTAGAATAACTTTATATTATGAAATTTTGATTACAAAAATTTTAGACTACAAAAATTTTGACTATGAACAATTTTATATTACGGAAAAATTTAGTTTACAAAAATATTTAGCTACGAAAAAAATTTTGACTACTAAAATTTTAGATTATGAAAATTTTTTAGATTACGAAAAATTATGACTACAAAAAAAATTTGGCTACTAAAATTTGACTAACAGGAAAATGTACTCCCCTAATGAAAAGAACTTTCTTACTATAATGAGATAGGTTTCAACAAGAAGTTAATATGGAATATTTCCTTACGGTTATCATTCCTAACTTCTGTTTAATGTATTAAAATCTATCAGATAGAAAATGTTTTGTGAAAATATCATCAAGTTGATCTTGTGTTCTGATAAATTGAAAATGATATCTCCTTTTTGTGTGTGATCCTTAAGAAAGTGATCCCTAATATCTGTTTTGTTTTTCATGAGAGTGATGTGCATGGTTTTTAAATAAGGAAATGAAACTAGTATTATCGCACAATATTTGTGTTTTGGTAAAACTCCCACCATAGTCTGTGAGTGTGTGTTGCATCAATAACACTTTGGCACAACAACTTCCAGATACTACATATTCATCTTCAGAAGTGGAAAGTTCTACTGAGTATTGCTTTTTTCATGACCAAGAAACTAATTAATCTACTAATAAATGACAAGTTATAGATGTAATTTTCCTATTTAATCTACATCCACCAAAGTCAGCATTCGAAAAACTTTTTAAAACCAAATCATTACCAGAAGTATAAAGGAGTCCTAAATCCATGGTTCCATTTAAGTAGTGAAAAATCATTTTCACTGCCTTTAAATGAGATTCCTTAGGATTGGATTGATACCTTGAACATAAGCATACTGAAAACATTAAGTCTGGATGACTAGATGTCAATTAAAGTATAATTCTTATCATACCTCTAAAGGTTATTTGATCTACTGGTTTCCCATCATCATCAAGTTCAAGTGAATTTGAAGTACCAAGGAGACTTATACTCTTAGTGTTGTCATATCCATACTTTTTAAGAAGATCATTAATATACTTATGACGGGATATGTAGAAAACTTCACGTTTTTGAGAAAATTGAAAACCAAAGAAAAATGTTAACTCACCCATCATACTCATTTGAAACTCAGATTTCACTAGATCCACAAAGGAATTAGTTAAATATTGATCAATTAAACCAAATATAATGTCATCAACATAAATTTGAATAATCAAAACATTTTTATTATCTTTATTTATAAAAATGGTTGGATCAGCATTTCCCTTAACAAAATTATTTTGATGAAAAAACCCTGTAAGTCTATCATACCAGTCTCAAGGGGATCATCTATGTCCATATAAAGCTTTGGTAAGTTTGAAAACATGTTCATGATGTTTTGTATCTTCAAAACCAGGAGGGTGTTCAACAAAAACTCCCACTTGAACAAAACCATTAAGAAAAGCACATTTAACATCTATTTGAAAAAGTTTGAAATTAAAGAATGCTGCAAAGGCAAGTAGAATAAGAATAGATTCAAGTCTTGATACTGTAGCATAGGTTTCTTCATAGTTTATTCCTTCTTGTTGATTATAGCCTTTATCATCAAATATAGATTTATTTCTTAGTATGATCCCATTTTCATCACACTTATTTATGAAGATTCATTTTACTCCAATAACAATATTTTCCTTAGGTCTTTCAACCAAGGTCCAAACTTTATTCCCTTTGAATTCATTTAGCTCATCTTGCATAGATTTTATCCAATCATCATCAAATAAAGCTTCATCAATGATTTTTGGTTCTAATTAGGAAAGGAATTATAGATGTTCTACTTCATTTATTAAGGAACTTCTAGTCCTTACAGATTGATTTACATCACCAATGATACTATCACTGTGATGATTCCTAAGAAACAACTGATATGGGTTTTGTAAAACCAGTTCATCAACATTTTGTAGGAAGTCTTATAGGGTAAATGATTCATAAACATTTTCTTGAACATTTTCCTTATCAGAAGGATCTTCCATCAAGGGTTGATAATCAGTTTTTGAAAAAACATCTCTAGATATAGGTTGAGGATGTTTAAAAATAAAAGGATCAGTTTCATCGAATTTAACATTTAGGGTTTCTTCAACAGTACAAGTATATTTATTGAAAAATCTATAAGCCTTAGAAGTTATACAGTAGTCCAAGAAAATTCCTTCATTAGATTTTGGTGTGAATTTTGTGTAGATTATCTTTAGTATTCATAATGAATACCTTGAAACCAAAAACCATGAAGTAGGAAAGTCTAGGTTTTCTACCATTCCATAACTCATAGGGAGTTTTATTAAGAAAAGGTCTAATCAAAACACGATTTATAGTATAACAAGTAGTACTTACAGCTTCATCCCAAAAATGTTAGGCTATAGAATATTCACTCAACGAGGTTCTTGTTATCTCTTGAAGAATTATGCTTCTTCTTTAAACAAACACATTTTGTTGAGGTGTTCTTGGTGCCGAGAAGTTATGAGTAATGCCTTTTTCACTATAAAACATTTCAAAATCATAATTTTGAAATTCTCCTCCATGATCACTATGGATAGTTATCAATGGAAGGTTTTTCCCATTTTAACTTGGGCTCCAAAAATATTTAAATAGAAAAAAGCTTCATATTTCTTTGCTACAAAATAGAACCATGAAAATATGGTGTAATCATCAACTAAGAAAAATACAAAATATTTTACTCCAATGCTTCTAGTTTTTGTTAGACCAGAAAGATCCATATGCACCAACTATAATGTATCAATAGTTGAGACTTCGCTGATTGATTTAAAACTCGATTTATATTGCTTTCCATATTGACAAGGATCATAGACTTTTGGAGAATGAAATCTAAGATCTAGTAGATCCTTATTAATTATTTTCTTAGAGAGTTTTCTTAGGTTCCGAAAGATACATTGTCATAAAATTCTGTGTCGTAAAAAGAATGATCTTCCATTTCACTAAGGGAAGGTAGGTCTTGGCTCCTTAGGTATTCTAAGTTTAATTTGTAAACATTCTCTTGCCTATAGGCAGAAAGAATAAACTCTTCCTTGGAATTGTGTACTAAACAATTGTCATTACTAAAATTCACAAGGTAACCTTCATCACATAATTGACTTATGCTAATAAGGTTGTTCTTAAGACCTTTAACAAATAAAACATTTGAAATCAATGTTTTTCCAATAAGAACAATTTTACCTATAACAATAATTTCTCCCTGAACATTATCTTCAAAAGTTACTTTCCCTCCCTTCGTCTTGACAATCTTTTCAAAGATGTTTTTGTTACCAGTCATGTGTTGGGAAAATCCACTATCCATGTACCATGTATTTCCATTGGTACAATCTTTATTTTACTGAAAATAAAAGAGTTAGAATTTTGGATCCCAAACTTTCTTGGATCTAGAAACTTCAGGAAGCAATATTTTAGGAATCCACATTTTCTTTGAAAAATAATCTTTATGAAAACCTAATGACTGAGTTTTGATTAAGGAATTTATTTCCCAATTCCCACCACACTGAAAATTAGTATAGAATGGAGTGATTTGAGGAACAACATAATTATTACTAAAAATTGTTTTTGAATGAGTATAACCAAATCTAGAATTATTCCTTAGAGGTCGAATTTGAGAATACATCTCATAAAATTATTCCTTACCTAAGGTAAAGTTTGAGAAACACTTCCTCAAGGAAATTATTTCTGACTTTAGCTTAGTAACTAAGTTTGTATCCTCAAAAACATTAGTTTTATCACTAGAGTTAGTCACAAAAATATTTTTCTTCAAAATTACTTTTTTTAGATCCTTAGAAAGTTTATCCTTCTTAGAATTAACTTCCTCAAGTGTTTTTGAAATACATTCCAAATAAAATTTTTTTTATCAATATCTTTAGAAAAATCTTATATTTCCTTAGAAAGAATAGTATTTATAGAATTTTCCTTTTCAATCTTTTTATTGAATTTATAATTTTCATTCTCAAGAAGCTCATCAATCCTAACAACTTCTTCATAAGTTGGTAAAGTATTATCTTTATTAGGAGAATATTCTTCATCAGAAGATTCATAATATTTACTATCACTATAATTATCATTCAAGGATACATTGGTTATATATTCCACATTGTGTACCTTGGCTATTAAACAATTATTTTCAATAAGTAACTTGACAAGTAAACCAAGATTCTTCTGACCAGAAAATTCATACTCTGAGGATTCATCAGAAGAGTCTCCACCACTAGTACTCTATGTGTCATTGGCTTTCAAAAATTTCATAGCCTTATCCTTGTAGTATTTCTTTCTATTCCTTTAATATTTTTTCCATTCTATCCTTTCTCTTAAGAATAGGAAAATATTTCCTTATATGACCTGTTATTTTTCATTCATAACAAGTGACTTCAGAGTCTTTCTTGTCATTTCATTCCTTCTTTTTATATCTATACTGAAAGTCTTTATTCCCAACTATCTTGTTCATACTTCTAGAAATATTAGCCAGTTAATTCTTAGAATTTTCACTTTCACTAGATTCAGATAAAACAGTAACCTTTTTATATTTAGATCTTGTAACTCTCTTAGGAGTCTTGGATTTCATATGATTTGAAGCAGTTATAAAAGCAACACTTCCATTTCAATTCTTCTTTTTATTCAAATCAGTATCTCTTTTCATTCTTGTATTGTGTTGAAGAAGAGTTCCAAACAGCGCATCAAGGGTAATATGAGATACTTTCATATTCTCATCTATAGTTTTCCTCTTATATTCCAACTTGTTAGGCATGATATCTATAATATTTTCTACAAGTGCCTCATCATATAAACCTTTCTCAAATATAGACTATAAACTGTTAAAAATAGTCATAAACCTTTGTTGTACCTTACAAAATAGTTCTCTATCAGGAAATAAAAATCCATGATAATCATCTCTATGCATAGATCTTCTAGTTTTGATTACTTTGGAAGTTCCAAAGTGAGTTACTTCAAGTTTCTTCCAAATACAATTTGCATCTTAGCTAGAAGAAATCTATATATATATATATATATTCCTGGCCATGGAACACAACAAAGTATTGTGTACCTTATAGTTAAGTTGATATTATAACTTTTCTTGATTAGAAAATGTTTTGACTTCCTTATCAGGAATCTTGTAATCTCCAGTAAGAATGAAAAAGTTTTCTAATTGAGTATTAACAACAAAAGTATTCATATGATCTCTCTAATAGTCATAATCATTCCCATAAAATATATGTGGTCTAGTAGTATTAAGATTGTAAATTTAACCAACATTCATTCCTTCCATATCAATGAAAATATATTTACACAGAAACTTTTTAATAAAAAATGATTGTAAACAAGGATAAAAAAATCCTAAGCAAGGAAAATATAGAACAATGAAAACTGAGCAAGAAAACTTATATGTGAATATAAGTATTTCAGAGACCTTCTCTGATACCAATTGTAGGATCTAAATAATAATTTAGATTCTCAATATATAGGAGGGGAGGGGAATTTTATACTTTGAAAATTCCTTTGAAACTTTTAAAGATGGTATAAAACATTCTATTTTTTAACAATGTTAAACAAGGTACATTCACAAGTCCTCTTAGTTCTACAAACATGCTATATTTTGGAAGTATGCTTCCAGAAATGTAACTTAAGAAAAGTTTACAAGGACAAAGATTATATCTTAAATCATATAGAATCTTACTAATTAGAGTATAATAGAATAAGAAAGTATAAGATATTTATACTTTCTTTGTTAATCAAAATGAAGTGGAAAATAAACTTGACACAATACAAGTAATAAGTACAAAATCTTTTAACCAAAAGAGTAGGGTATCCAACAACTTTGGATAAAGGTCCCTTAATTTATACTTCTATGAATTTATATTTTACCCACACCAGGGTAAGACATCGATAGGAATATCAAAGTCTGTCTTGCTATCCCCGTAAGTCCACAAACTTCAAGGTAGTCGACACCTATTTCTTCATTATCAAGGAAGTCCTCAAAATTTAAGGTTGTTGGCACCACTATCTTCCTATCCCTGGAAGACCTCGATTGTACACAGAAACAATTAGAGTCATACAAATAAATCTGAACAAGATGTTCAGTACGCACAAAGCAAGAGAGTCTCTCTCTCTAGAAATCACTTCAGCCGCAAGTAATCTCTAGAGTTGTAGAATAGTGATGAGATCGTTCAAATGAGATCCTATTTAGAAGAATATTTACAATGGTCAGCACACTCCTACAATGGTCATATTTTTTTAATTTCAGAGGGACATGTACATGTGTCACTCAAACAACGGTTAGTTAGAAACAGAATACACGACATCGTTTTATAATTATAACAAGAGTAAGTAAAATATGGTTGCTCAACCAAATCTATTTTTTAGAGACTGAGGAAAAATAATTTTTAGATTTTAAATTACATGGATATTTGGATTATGTTTTTCAAGGAATTCATAATCATAATTCCTTAGACTTCGTAGTATGAATTATGAAGAATTCGGGACCTGAATTCTGAGGAATTCAGAACCTAAATTATGTGGAATTCAGAACTTGAATTCTGAGGAATTTAGAACCTGAATTCTGAGGACTTTAGAGTATAAATTCTGAGGAATTCAGAACCTTAATTATATAAAATTAAGAACTAAAATTATGAGTAATTCGGAGTCAAAATTTCAAATAATTCCAAGTCTGAATTTCAAAGAAATCGAAATCTAAATTTCATGGAATTCGGATTCTGAATTTCAGAGAATTCAGAGTTTGAGTTTTAGAGAATTTAGTGTCTGAATTTTAGAGAATTTGAAGTCTGAATTTCTAGGAATACGGAGCCTGAATTTCATAGAATTCAAAAGTCTAAATTTTAGAGAATTGAGAACCTGAATTCTGAGAAATTTGGAACCTGAATTTCAGAGAATTCGGAGTCTGAATTTCATAGAATTCGGAACCTAGATTCTAAGGAATTTGAAACCTGAAGTTGGATCCTGAAAACAGAATACTCTATATCTAAGTATTTCTTGAATTTCTAGGTTTTAAATGTGAAACCTAATTTTTCACTTAGAAATAAAAAGAGTTATATTTAGAGAAACTAAAATATGAACAATGAAAAATAGGTAAGGATAAAATTTCCTTGGGGAAGGAAAAGTTTCTTTATTAAGGAAAATCTGAGTGGAAAAAAAATTTACCTTGAGATAGAGTTTTTGTGATTTTCAGAAAATATAGGAATGCAAAAGTCAAAAAGAAACCTTATTGACTCAACATGGAGGGAACATTAGGAAATTACCTCATAGATTTCGAAGTCACGGATCACTACAACTTTCCGTAGGCTAGGTTTTAGTCTACCAAAGAAGCGGTCAACCTTGCATTCAGGGGTTACGACAAAGGCAAAGGCGTATCATGAAAGCCTTGTGAAGTTTTCCTTGTACACTCTGATTGATTCGGCATCTTTTTTCTTGAGAGAAAGGAATCCCATTTCCATCTTAAGCCAGAGGGTGTGAGGAAAATATTTATCAAAAAACATTTTCTTGAAATCTTTCCATTAAAATGCCTTAATATCCTCCTCCGACTTCGTATTTTCGACCAATGTCCACCATTGATCAGTTTCACCCTCCATACGATAAGCATCCAAAAGAATCATCTCTTGTTAAGAACATTGAAGGATAGAGAAAATCTTTTGAATGGAGTTGATCCATTGTTCAACGATTGAGGGATCAGATGATCCATTAAAAGTAGGAGGCCTTTGTCTCATTAAGCTCCCGATAAATAATTTTTCTTTCTTGGGGGGTGGGGGTGGGGGGGGGGTTGAGAATTCCTCTTGACTCATGTTTCTATTCAAATATTGATTTAACTAAGAGAGAATCATGACCAATTTCGCAATTCACACTCCCATCGGATTGGACAACTCATTAGAACAATCATCACATTGATCTTCGCATCAATTGTTTGACTGAGTCCTCATATTACCAGCCATTGGATGGAATAAAAGGGAATTTTTGGGGTAACACATAAAGGGTAAGCCATGGAAAAAATGGAGGACTTATAAATAAATTTTCTTTCCTGAACTTATGAACTTATGGGATTCATTCTATATTATCCATGATCTACTTTCCAACACACATTATTATGGGATTTTTTTTATTTTTTTAATAATGTTTCATACAAATCTTGTGAATTTACCAAAGAAGATCCCCCAGAAGTGGCATAACCAAGAGTGTAGAAAGGCCCTTTGTCATGTACCGGGATACCCTTGTTCAATCCCGAAACTTCTTGTCAGATTTTTCACTCCTAAGTACATCCGTGCCCGAGTTGCCTTTACATTCTCGTATCTAGACATGGATTTATTTCGATGAAAAACCACTTACTCAATTCTTACCAAAACATAGGGATATTTTTATTATACTTAGTCTTATCCCTAAGGCTTTCACAAGTGTTTTACAATCCAAATCTTAAAAATGACTAAACCTATCCTCTGATACCAACTATAACAACGCTTCTTTTATTTCACACATAAACATAATTTGTTACATAAAACATTCACTTGATAAAACATAAAATATTGAGAGGTATAGAGTATTTAGGGCTTAAGAACATTACAAAACAACTTAAAACATAAAACACAACATATTATTGATAACATACTTTACATGACCACTACATTCCCTCGTACTTAGCATTGCATGGGATAACCTAATGACATGAATAAAAAAGGGTGAGATATAAAGCCCATCAAGGGAATAAACATGGAATAACATGAGAAATGCAATAAATGTTAGAAAATAGGCATATCAGTGGAGAACAGGGGAAACATGAACATTAATTCATGATAAAGCATGATAATCATAACATGGAGATGTGGCAACAACATTTACCATGATATTAGAATGAGACAAGGCTCATTGCACATAGAGCATGAGTAAAACCTCATTGCATATGAAGCATGATTAAACCCTCATTTCACTTGAACTAGCATGAGTAAACACTCATTGCTCATGATATATCAAGATACTATACTTTACCCAATTCATTGGAGCGCTATCAGGGCGCACCCTTCTTAAACATTTCATATCATGCATAAGTGTGTCACATAGATTATAAAACATGGATTCATTAACATCATAATAAATTCCATGAATAAGAGATGTGGAATATGTAAATTGAATTCTTCAATCAACAAGTACATGTTCATAAAGGTTAATACCCTTGACAGATGAGTGGGTATGGTATTCACTTCACAATGATTTTGGCATGGTAATTTTGGTGTAATCTTGGCAGCATAACGACGAGAAATAGAAATTAGTAAGATGGTTTGATGATAGTGAAAGGGGTATCTCATAATTTAAAAATTAATTGGATAGTAAGGGGATTATGGGAAATAATATACCAACATATGTAATGGAATTTAGATTCATAATATAAAATAATTACTTGAATGTAAATGAGGGGGCATAAATATCTTACAGAATTTCGGCATGGAAATGGGTAAACATGAGAGGAATATATGAGAGAGAAAGGGGATTATAATCATTCAAACATAAGGATTACAGTATAAGGGAGGTGATAAATCATACCCCAACATTTTATACATGAAAATAAAAGGGCATTACAATATAAATAAACAGGGATAAAATGAGAAAGGAAGGAATCCCTTACTTGGAACTGTGATCCCAAATGATTGGGAGATGCTTGAGAGAGGATTATTTGGAACTTGGGTTTCCTTAGGATTATTATAGAGATAGGAGGGAATAGGTTGGACGAAATCCAAAGGCTTTGAGTGAAGAGTAAGTGAGATCTTGGGTGAGTTTATATAGGAAATGATAGGGAATTCTTTATTATTTAGGTTTGGGACACCACACGTTAAACTAATCAAAACCACAAACCAACCCATGGTTTTTCCCCAAGGATTTTTACAAAGGGGAGTGGAATTTTTTTTAAGTACAATTTCCAAAATTCTTAAAATAATAGGGTTTCTTATGTGGATGTGAGTGACGCTCTCAAGGAAATCAATTTAAAAAGACAAAATGTTTTATAAGTCTTGGAGGGTCCACTACAACTTGGTAAAATAAATAAAATAATCCTAAAATCACATTATTTTAATTATAAAACATAAAATGGACGAAAGTATTGTTTATATTATTTTATTACATCACTATTTGGTCATTATGATTTCATAAAACACATCATATAATTAAATAGTATTTAATTTTTACCCAAAAATTCGACCGTCTCAGAAAATTATGAAAAATTCACCGTTGGATAATTTCTACGTTCTATATCAAAAAATAATATTAATTTTATCCAAATAATTTTCTAAATATTTGAATTTTCACTTTTAAAATAAAAACTGACATTTATCGAAAAATCATGGGTTTTGAAAAAAAACTTTCAAAACTTAATAAAAATTACAATTGCATTGATAAAATTATAAGATCATTAATATTTAATAAAAATTAATTTAATAATAATAATAATATTTTATTAAAATATTACTTAATTAAAAATACATTAAATCATCAAAATAGATATCTTAGTTGAATATTAACTAAAAATACTATTTGCACTTTAAACACTATTTTCAAAGTAACAATAATAAAATGAATGTATAATATCTAAAAAAAATAGTGTAAATAATCATAAAACTAGGGTCTCATTACAAAACCCCTTATAGAACCTACATAATACTGAAGGGTAAGGTGTGCGATGGTGACAGACTCTTGGGGTGGCTTAGATAGCATCACATGAGTGGTAATATCAATCAACTTCCACTTCTCCCGTAGGAAGTTCTGTTCGACATTAACATGTTGAAGCTTGGATTGGGACTGGTCAAGAGAAAACCCCAATGATGCCAACTCCTTTACGAGCTCTATCAAATGGGCTTCATACAGATAAAGTCTACTGGATGAGGCCATTACTTCATTTGTCTGAGTGAATTGGATTTTTTAAAGCCCTATATTTATACTAATAATCTGATCACTGTTCAATGACTATATTATAAATGGTAACAATTAATAATGGTATTTTGAAATCCAAATATATAAAACCAAGGAAGTTCATATTTTATATAACTATTTTACCAAATGATACATTTAATTAGATCAAGAGGAATTTCCATTAAAAAAAGTTTGGGTCGTTACACAGGTATATTAATTTAAACTTATTACACAAAAGAAAAAGTAATTTTTATGTTTAGGGGAGGGAGACATTTGATAGTTAGGATTTAAATTAAAAAACCAGATGTCATGCATTTCCATTTACATCCGAGGTACATATATATTAAAAAATAATTGTATTTCCATTTTTATTTCTTCTTTTTCTATTTTTGAAAAAAATTTATCTTAAAAAGAATATTCAAAATAATTTTTCAATCCTGAGTTAATTTTTTGAAAAATTCCTTTTATTTTTGAAATATGATTTTAGATGAAAATTTATAAGTAATCATTTTCTATAATTTTTATTTTCATATCATTTGTAAGAGTTTAATGGATTTTCGAAACATATGTCGTAATAACACTAACCAATATATTAAATCCCTTAATTTAGATAAATTATAATCCCTTCATTTCATATTCTTCCATTTAATCAATTTTTTAGAGTATTGGGTCATGTATAGAAACTATAAATTTCATTAATTATGTTTGAATCTATAAGTTTTGTGTTGAAACATTCATGATAGAGATCATTCATTGAATAAATCTTTGTATAATTAACTTATATTTTGGGATACCTTGACATTTAACATTATTAAGCCTTGTAGACTGTGAAATTATATTTAATAAAGCCGCATTATAATCTAATTTATTACCACCTGCCTATCTATTATGAATATTCCTTTTTAATTCCCATTAATTGTGGTGGAGAGGATGTTTCCATGGGAATTCAAGGGAATGATTAATGTTTTAGGTTGAGAGAAAGACAGCCAAATTTTTTTTTGGAAATGGGTTCAAAATAAAAATTATATAATTGGTTTACACATGTTTACATATTTATGTTCAAAAAAATTGTATATAAGAAAACACAACAACTATGCACATTGAAAAAACTAAATAGAACAAAATAAAAAAAAATGGATAAAATATAAATTTAACTAATTATTATTCACTTATTTTCATTGATCTAGAATAAATTAATAAAGGGGAGAGTGAGTTTTAAGAGATAAAATCTTTGAGGGGTTGAGAGAGTACATTCATTGTGAACACCTACTGAATTTTTACATGTTTTTTACTTAAGAGATCAAATACTCGTTTTCTAAATCAGATTTTTGAAAATCAAATCCTACTAACCCATGAACCTTAGAACAACATATTGGAATTCATATTTAATAGGACATTAGTTTTTAATGGAAGATAAATTAAGATATTGTAAATAATATAGTAGGATCACATGAACTCTAGAAAATGAGCTTGAATCCACTTTTATATATTCTTGGAGTGCAGAGGGAAAAATTATAAGTATGGTAGGTTGTGACATATTTCATGGGTTAAAAAATGTAGTTTAAAAAATTTAAATTCAAGAGAAGAATAATGATAGAAATTATTATTTCATAAATAATACATGAAAGATTTAATTTAAAAATAATCTTGGATGGTTTCTCAACTTTTATTTAGGAATAATATTTTATTAGGATATTATACATTTCCCAGTACTATAAGGGTTAATGCATCGTGGTTCAGTTGAATAGTGATATATCATATATTATCAACCTTATACATGTGAATTTCATTATTTACAGGTTTTATTATCCAATTATTAAAGTATATACACTCAATATATATTTTTAATTCTTTTCTTGAAAACATGAATAAAAAGATGAAATTACATATTAACTCAATTGGACAACATGTGGGAATGTTTATCATTAAATTATATAAACTAATACCAATAATAAATTACTTTTTTACGATAAAACATACTCTGGGAAGAGATTTATTAATCTAGACTCAGATATAGATATAATTATAAGAGGTCTAATGGATCCCACAAATAGAAGAAAATATGGGAAGTTAGATTGAAACACCCTTCAGTATTTGGGCCATATTGTAATGACCCATACTTTTTAAATGATACTGGTTTCATGAATAAATGTTTTTTTTACAAATTATATAATATTATACATGTACAAAATAAATGTAAAGAAACTAAATTCTATCTCATAAACAATTAACATTACATTACTTAGCTATAAAACCAATTAAATTTCAAACATTACAACTGAAAAAAAAAATATAAAATAGAATTTATGAAATGGGAAAGTTTGGAAAGACCTAATAAACTAGGACCATCACCCTCACTAAAAAAATGCTTAGAAATGAAAAAAATATTTTTAAACCAATAAAAATCTTAATAATTGAATATAAAACCTTAGGGATAAGTTTTTGGTGAATTTTGAGTGAAATAATGAATTATATTTATAGGGTATATAAGGAAATGTGACCATTGGGATTCAACGGTTATATGACTACTGGTAAAATATGACCATTGATCAATATAAACTCTAGAAAATATACCATCAATTGATAATTGTACCATTATAATTAGTGTTTATAAGTAGTAATGATAAATGATAATTAATAGGGAAAGGATAATCAATGGACTCACGTAGTAGAGTCATGTCATTTAAGGCCCATTTGATAGAACATTAAAGGGAGGTATAATTATCGAGGTTCACCCTTGACCAATCTCAAGACGAGCTTCAAAAATTTAAGCTTGAATGAAACCACCTATGGTAAAATTTAAAATTAGTGGATATTACAACTCGGTTGATGTTAGCCAAGCTACCCCATGAATCCACCACTATCCGAATCCTTAGCTATAGGGAATATGTGGCTGTAATAAGGGGTTACATGTACAAAAACTAGTTACATAATTTGTAAATTACTTCTTATAAATAAAATTTATATTCTATAAATTCATATCAATAATATTTATTCTTAATAAAATTTAATATTAATTATGATGATTTGATAATTTGATTTTTGGATGCAAATAAAACATAATTGTATTTTTCTAGAAAATATATACAATTTTATAAAAAAATAAACTATTAATAATATTATTTTATTTAATACGATATTATTTTAAAACACATTAAAAAAAATATACATGATAAAATAATTTTATAATGGTCGAGGAATGTTTTTCTAATTTTCAGAAATTAGACAGTGCCTTAAAAATGATATTTTTAAATAAATAAGGATTTTTATATTTAGACGTTAAAATTATCATATTATAATAATTTTGATGATAAAGTAAACCTCATATTTTAAATCATTATGTCAAAATTTGGTTAGGGTGATTTTATGGTAATTTTCCAAAATACATTAATTTTTTCCTGAATAGTAAAAATTCAATTCTGGTTTTTTATTATGAATAATGACTTAATATTTATGTTTTAATGATTTAATAATTAATTAACCATAATCCAAGACCTATATAATGTTATTTTATTAATATTAATTATTTTAATATATTTTAATCAATTTCCAATACCTATAAATGGCTTTATAATGTCTAAATAGAAACTTTAACTTTAAAAACATTCCTCTATGGAAACGTTACCTTTCCATTCCCAAATAAGTGATAAAAACATATTCTTAGTTCTTATGGGTTAAAATAACTTAAAATTTGATCGTAATTTTTAAAACTATGAGAAAAAACCATAGGTAAGACAATGGTTTTCCATTTTCTACAATATTGTTCTCCAAGACATATATTTGGAAATTATTAAACAATTTCTCTACTTTTTCTATAAATACCCACACATTTCTACATTTATATTCATTCCCAAATCATCCTCCATGAATTATGGTGATTTTTCCTACTAAGGAGTCCCCCAAGTAATCCTTAATACCCCAAGGTTCCATCCTCATGTTTGAAGAACAACTCTTCATGGTTAGGTAAATATCCCCATCTCTTTACATTCAAGTTTAATTTTCTTGTGGTATTTCTTAAAATTTAAAAACTAAGTTATTTTTCTAATTTATATTATCCCATTAATTTAAAAATATTATTTTATAATTGGGAGACCCCTGTCCCCTCTCATTTTACCCTTTTCTAAAAACATGTTTTCTACCCCCCATGATTCTGAATTTACATATCAAGTTTCTCTCTTTCACATGATAATTTCTTTTTTAATTTTTATTTGAATATCCAAAACTATTTTATTTTCAATTCCTATTAATAAATATGTATGTATTACATTTTTATTTGAGGGATTAAATATATGAAAATCAAATTACTTTTCATGGGTTAAAAATAACATAATGATCATCTCTTTAAGCACTTTTTTATGCTAAGATTTTTATAACAAACCCATTCATTATTCTCTATAGGTTATTAATGAAATGAATTTTTTATAATCTATGTGGATAAAATGAAATTATAAAATATGAATGGTTCCCCCATATATCACTCCATCACATTGGGTAATAAATTTAGTCTCTAGATATGACATATTTTACTATAACTTGTTGAATAACATTGGTAATATTCATTTATGAAAACTTAGTAAAAAACATGGGGATATTATTATAAATGTATAATTTAAATTTTGTATCCACATCTCCATGTTATGATTCATGTTTTCATTATTTTTATATGCCTCTTGTTCATGCATTATTATTATGCCTCATGACCTTATTGATATGTCTGTAGATCACATGCTACATGTCTCTTTTATTTATTCCCTTATTGGGCTTCATGATCACCACTTTACTTAGATATTTATCCATAAGATATGAGATATAGTAAAATTAACCAATTTTTAACCCATTAATATATATTTCAAGTGTATTTAGAATTTTTTTTACATTTTCATGCATCATGTCCCTTATTTCAAAGAAACAAAAATTTAAAAGATCCTATATTTTGTCTTATGTAATGGAAGGTTATGTAATTAATTGAAGTATTCCATAGTTGGTATCAAAGGATGGTTTAGTTATTTATGGAAATTAGGACTTGAAAGATTTAGTATCTTCCCTAAGGACATGTCTAATGACTGAAAAAATCATGGTAATTTTTCAAGTATTAATTAGGTGGTTTCTAAAAAAATACATCTCTATCTAGATAATACAAGTGAATGTGTCTCTATAATAGATGTACCAAGGGTTAACACACGAAAAAACCACTTTGAATTATAATTGAATGAGAACTAGTGCATGACAATGGGCCTTTCTGCATAACTAGTTTGACAGTTCTGGTGTATATTTTTGGTTAATCACAAGGTTTTGATGAAACTTTATGAAGGATATATATAAAATGAAATTTTTATTAGAGGATATTAATAACATATTTAAGAACAATGTTTTAATAAATAAAATCTCTTTAGAATTTTAAGATTTTTCAAAGTAAGATGATTCTCACCAAGGATTTCTTCTTTTCAAAAAATGGGAAGAAATATGTGGAACTGTGTAAATGATGAGTGAAATAGGAAATTCACTAATAATGTTCTAATAGAATATGGAATAGAAAACTTCACGAGGTTGATGAATCAACTAACTTGAGATATGAAAAATTTGATGAATCAAGTTGAGAGACTAAATTCAACTCGAAGGGAACAACTTTCCATTGATTCATTTATGCATCAACAACTATCTTCTTTTATGGGATCCAATGATCCCTTAATTTCTATATAATGGATAAGCTCTATAAGAAATAATTTTTATATTATGTGTTATTCAGAGTAAGATAAATTCACCCTGGAAATATATTTCTTAATAGGAGTATCTAATTAGTGGTTTACACTGATTAAAAACATGAATCTAATAAGGAATATTGATTTTATAGAGTGAGAAGTGTCCATAAGAATATTTTTCAATAAATATTTTCCCCGTTCAATGTGGAAAAAATAAAGAAGGAATTTCTAGAGATGAAGAATAATGAAAATGAATCAGTGGTAGTCTATGATTTGAACTTTACTGGGCTTTATCTATAAACCGCTTTATTTTTTATGGATCCTAAGGGAAAGGTTGATAGAATATTTGGTGGGATGAGGCCCCATATGCGGTGGAATCTAGAAAATCAAGACTATGAATTCTATGAGGAGATAGTGTAGAGTGCTATAAAGGTTGAGTGGGATTTCAGAGAGATGATTTTGTCACATATATTGAATGAAATGAAGAGAGAAATGCATCTAAAATCAAGGAAGAATTTCGATTATGGAAGAGGAGGAAAGAAATTCAAACTATCAACTAGCAATAAATATGGGAAGAAGCATTTTGGGAATTGATTTATTGCGAGTGGGAAGTTCTAAATGTGTTTAATAAATTTCCATATAGCTCAAAACTATCGAGGTGAGCTGAAGCATCAACTTCAGAACACTATTGGAAAAGGGAATATGGTTTAGGACCAAATAGAAGTTTAATTCTTTAACTATTGATAGATTGGGAACATTTTTGATCAATGTACAAATAGAATGATATTGGAGGAAAACCACCATCAACCCAGACACAGTAAAAGAGATAAGGTTTAGTCATTTTCTATTAGGGCGGTGGAAGAAGGGGCTCTGATTGATGTGTTGGAACATACACTCATTTTCAACTCAAAGATATAAAGTAATTTGTTTGTTTCTAGTTCTAGGCACTCCATTATTTCATCTAAGTTTGTACATAATATAGAATAAATCCTTGAACTATTATAAGTAGATTTATCAATCAAGAATCATGGAGGGATTATCCTATCATCATCAGTGTATAGAAACTATAGTATTAAGTTTGGAAAATACAGTGTCATGGAAAATATTGTTGTCATTCAATTGGTGGAATTTAACACTATACTAGTAATGGAATGGATCTCAATTTATAATGATTATATCAACTAAAAAGGAAAGGAAATTTTGGTATTCTTGAATGGAAAACCTATAGTGATATTTAAAGGAGGGATATCCAAGCCAGAGCTTTTTCAAGAAGAACCTTCCCTAGACTTATGTATGAAGATGATTAGTGAATAGTGAGAAGGAAATGAAATTATAAATATAGACAATGTCCCCATAATTTACAAATATATTGATGTATTTATTAAAGAGTTACCTAGACTTCCCCAGAAATAGTGGAAGAGTTATCCAATAAACGTATACATGGATCCTAGATGATATCAAAGATCCCATATAGAATGAGAAATATGAATTTAGAGGAATTAAAAAACAACTTAAGTATCTATTGGTGAAGGGATTTATCTAAAAAAAAGTATCTTCATGTGATGCACTTGTTCTATTTTTAAAGAAGAAGGATGGATCAATGTGGCTATGCATTGATTATAGAAAACTTAATGAGATCACAATAAAGAACAAGTACCCTATCCCAAGGATTGACGAATTATTTTACTAGCTTTACAATGTTCAATTATTGTCTAAGATTGACCTCTAATATGGGTATCATCAATTGAGGGTGAAGAAATAAGATATTAGAAAGATTTCCTTTTAAACAAGATATGGTAGTTATGAGTTTTTTTATTACATTCGTCTTAACTAATGATTCTACTATATTTATGGATCTGATAAATAGAGTCTTTTAGGAGTTCCTTGATAAATTCATGGTTGTTTTTTTGATTATATTATTGTATATTAAAAAAGTCATCTAGATTAGGAGGATAATCAAAGGGTTATTTTGAAAACAATGAGGAAGGAGGAACTATTTGGAAAATTATGAAAATGAAATTTATGGTTATAGGTAGTTGAATTCTTGGGGAACATTGTATCCATTGAAAGAATCGCAGTTGAAAATAATAAGAAAAAGCCTATATATGAGCAGAATCCTCCTACAACAGTAACTGACATTATTATTTTCCTTGGTTTAGTAGGATATTATAGGAGGTTCTTGAAAAAAAATCACAACATTCTAAAACACTACCAAGTTATCTAGAAAAGGGACTGAGTTCATCTGGACAAAGGAGAGTGAATAAATTTTTCAATAACTGAAGAAGATACAAGTTACTTCACCTGTGTTAACTCTACCCTCTCTCAGAGAAGGATTCATTATTTATAGTGATGTATCACTAAAATAGATTGGGTTAATCTTCATGCATATGACAAGGTGTCTTCTTATGAATCTCAAATGTTATATCCTCATGAGAAGAATTATACTATGCATGACTTGGAGTTATATTTAGTTTTTTTACCTGATAATATGATTCCACTAAATTTATGGAGAGAAATTCAATATATACGTAGACCAAAAAATATTAAAGTATATATCCAAGGAAAAGGAATTGAATATAAGATAAAAGAGATGGTTGGAACTTCTTAAAGACTATGTCCATTTAATTCACTATCACCTTGGAAGATAAAACAAAGTGGTTGATGCATTAAGTATTAAATACCATGTTGTGATGATAATGACAAGGATTCAAGGAGATCGATTGATCAAGGACCTAGTAAAATTGGACAAGGGAATCGTAAAGTAAGGAAAATCGTCAAACCTATCCCAAATCATTTATTAACCATCATTACTATAGAATATCAATAAAGATCAAAGGGACGATCCTTTTTTATAAAAAAAGATAGAGTCTATGAAGAATGAGAAGTTCCCTAAGCTCAATATTGATCTAGAAGGAGTATTGAAATTTCATACAAGTTTATGTGTCCCATTAATCCCAAAGAAAAAAGAAGGAGATGATGGATGAATCTCATATATCTAACTTCTCTATACATCCTAAAAGAATTAAAATGTATAGGGACCTTAATAATCCTTATTAGGGAGATAATATGAAAAGTGAGAATTTCGACAACATTGTACAGTGATCTGTGTGTCAACAAGTGAAGGAAGAGCGACAACTTAAATGGGTATTGAAAACACCACCCATACCAACATGGAAGTGGGACAATATCACTATGGAATTCATCACTATTATCCCAATAAAATCAAAAAGAAACAATACAATATGGGTTATAGTGTATTGAATCACCAAAAAAGACCATTTTATTGATATTGAAAAAGCTTTCTCTCTTGAACAACATGCAAATATATATATATATGAAGTGGTGAGGTTTCTTGGGGTGAAACTTTCTATAATTTTTATCATTATCCAAGGCTCACATCTAAATTATGGAGAATAATTCAACATTCTCAGAATATTGAATTGAATTTCAGTATGAAATATCACCCCCAAACTGATGGACAATATAAAAAGACTATTGAAACACTCGAGGACATTCTATGAACATGATAAATTAAATTTAAAGGTGGATGGGATCAACACCTCACACAAGTTTAGTTCTCATACAATAACAACTTCCATTTAAGTATTCAAATGGAACCATATGAACCTCTATATTGAATGTGATGTGAAACTCCTACTTGTTGGGATGAAGTTGGTGATGGGGATTTTCTTGGGGCCAATATTGTGAAAGATATGACATAAAAGGTTCATGAAATCCAATAACATATAAAGGGACTAAAATATGATAAAAGATCCTTGCCAAAAATTATTTAAAGGACTTCAAGTTTGATGTTGGGGAAAAACATTTCCTTTAGATATCACAATGGAAGAGAGTCATGTGATTTTAATAGAAAGGTAACCTTAACCCTTGGTACATTGGCCCCTTAGAAATCATTGATCACATAGAAGAAGTGGACTATTGACTAACACTTCCACCAAATCTTGACAAATTTCATGATGTATACCATGAATCTCTCTTGAGGAAGTATATACCTGATCCCTTACATGTACTAAACATGGAGGTGGTACAATGGGAACATGACCTCTCTTATGAGGAGAAGCCTATGAAGATCATAAATAGTAAAGATAAGGTTCTTTGCAACAAGACTACCCACCTTGTCAAAGTGTTATGGAGGAACCATAAATATGAATAAGGGATATCGAAACTAGAGGAGTCAATGAGACAAAATTAACCTCACCTTTCCTCAACCAAGATAATGAGTTGAAAATTTAGGGATGAAATTTATTTAAGGGGGACGAATGTAACGATACTAAATTTTTAAATGATATTGTTTCTTAAGTAAATGTTTGTTACATATTATATAATATTATACATATAAAAAATAAAGTGTAACAAGAATTTGTTTTCTCATTAACAATGATTGTTACATTAGTCAGCTATGAAACCAATTAAAATTCCAAACATCACAAATATACAAATAATATAAAATAGAATACCTAAATGGAAATGTATGGATCACCCCGATCTACTAGAATCATATCCCCCATTGAAAATTCCATAGAAAGGAAAAAATATATTTGAAAACCAATGAAAATATTATTAAATGAAAATAAAACCTTAGAGTGAAATCTGCAGTGAATATTTAGTTGAATAATGAAGTGGTATTTATATGGTATAAAGGGAAATGTGACCATTGGGATTTGATCATAATATGAACATTTGTAAAATATGGCCATTGGTCAATATGACCATTGGTCAAAATGACCATTTCAACATTATTGTTGGAAACTATAACCTTTTTTGATAATTTTACCATTATAATTAGTGTTTATAAGTAGTAATGAAATAGGATAATTGATATGGAAAGGAGAATCAATGTCCTCAACTAGTAGAGTCATGGTATTTGAAGCCCCTTTGTCATAACTTGGGGGTGAGGGGGTATCATCACAGAGGTTCTCCTAGGACCAAGACCAAGCCGAGATTAAACAAGTGAATCATTAATGAAATGACCTGTGGGAGAATTTAAAATTCATGGAGATTATCACTCGATCGATGTTAGTTGAGCTACCCCATGAAACTGCCACCATCACACACCTTCCCTATAGGGTGTATTGCAGTGTAATAATGGGATACATGTCCAAACCTTAGTAAAATAATGTTCAAATAACTTTATATAAATAAAAATTGTATTCCATAAATTTCTCTTAAGAAAAGTTTTCCCTAGTAAAATATATGTTTAATTGAGATGAATTTGATAATTTGATTTTTTGATTCAAATAAAACATTATTGTATTTTTATGGAAAACGTATACATTTTATAATAAACATAGGTATTCAAAATAATATTTTTTTTTATAAAATATCATTTTCAAACAAAATTATCAAAATATACATGATAAAATTATTTTATAATGGCATAAGAAATTTTTTATAAGTGCCAGAAATTTACTTATTCTTTAAAAACTGCTATTTTTAAATAAATAAGTATTTTTATAATTAAATGTCAAAATTATAATATTTTTAGATTTTTTGATAAAACAAACATCATATTTAAAATCATCATGTCAAAATCAGGTTAGGGTGAATTTATGATAATTTTCTAAAATACTTTATCTTTTCTGTGAATGAAAAAATACACTTTTGGTATTAAGTATGTTTAATGAATTCATATTTATGTCATATTTATTTAATAGTTAATTATCCACAAAATATGATAAAAAATATTTTATTTTATTAATATTATTCAATTTAATAGATTTTAATCAATTTTAAAAACCTATAAATGAATTTCCAAAATCTAAAACAGAAACTTTGACTTTAAGAATGTTATAATGTGAAAACGTAAACTTTTCATACCAAAAGAAGTAATAAAAAACAATTCCTAGTTATGGTGGGTTAAAATAACTTAAAATTTAACCAAAACATTGAAAACCATTAACAAAAAACCATGGGTAATCCAATGGTTGTGTATTTTCCACAACCCAGTTTACCAAGACCTATATTTGTAAATTATTAAACAATTTGTTGAAACCAAGGATGTTCATTGATAATATTTGAGTTTGGTTTGTGTTTATTGTCAATATTCACATGGTTGACTAAAGAGTTTTTAAAGAATGGGGTCATATGTTTTAGTCTGAAAGAAGTATTGAAGGTGGTTCATGTTCCCAGTGTTTTCAAAATTTTTGGGCCTCAAAATAGGGATTTTGGTGATGGAAGAGAATGTGTGTTCACATAGAAGGGAATGATATGAGAAACAATAAATAAAATCTCCAAATAAGGGAACCACATAACTCAGAACATGGACGATGTACCATGTTCTGAGAATGGTTTGTGGCCTCGTACTTGGTAGCGGGAACGGTAGGCGGAGCATTGCTCCGAACCAAAAACTACTCGCAGTGACAGTACACAGTGAAGGAGTGTAGTACATGGAATGCATCTGAAAACTGTTCATAGTGATGGTACACAATGAAGGCATGTGGTATGCAGAATTATAAAGGTTGGAAGGATTTCTTTGGTTCACAAAACATGAGCGATACATGCCAGAGGCTAATAGTATGTCGATGGAGTTCAGTATACTGTGAAGATTTTCTCACATTGAAAATTGGGGTCAATCGAATTAGAACAATTTTTGGAGTTATATGCCCATTTAAGGAGAAAAAATCACCTTTTTTAAAATTAGAGGTTGGAGATTAAATTTTTTTGTAATAAATATAGTTAAGTACGAAGTGGTTCGCAGAGGAGAAGAAGTTATTTGGAGTGGATCATCCACGTAAGGAAAATAGTTAGTGGAAGAGATTGTGGTTTTCACAAGAAGCTCTCACAGTTCATTGTAGAGAAAAGAATTACGCGGAGAAATATGGTACATGGAGAATTTTAGTAGTACATGGAGTAGGGTAGTACGCAAATTAGGTTAGTTCATGGAGGGGCTGCACGGTACATGGAAATAACAGCAGTACACAGAAATAGCAGCAGTACGCAGAGCACCCAAGGAAGCCTAAAAATTGACCAAATAAGTTTGCAAAATTAATTTTCATAACATATCAGTGTACATGAAAATAAATTAAATATGTGGGTGATTATGAGACTTCAACAAAGCATCCATTTATAGTTGAGGATTCATGATCTAATTTTAAACCATTGAAGAAACCATCAAGTCGATAAACTTAGAGAATAGTTTTTCGACACAGTGAGAAAAGGGGAGTCAATAGAAGTGATATGGGGGATGTAGTGTGATATCACTAAAACCTTGTCAAGGCCATGCTCCTAGCATAGAGTGACTGTGCTAAACTCTTGTAATCCAAAACATTTGAAGATTAGTGGTTTTTGGTATGATAGACACACTATCACCGTATGCTCCTTGTACGTAGCCCTTAGTGGTGAACCAAGTAAAATTATTGTGTCATTACATTGCATGTGGTTTTTTATTTTCTACAAATCATCTTTAGATAGGTTTAATAGGTTTCTACCCAATTGGGAAAAAATTCTGTCATTTTAAAAGAAAAATTCGAAACCCTGATTCACCCCTCTCATCTCAAGATGTTCCGGGGCCATTTAAGTGGTATTAGAGGTTAAAGGTTGCTCGTGTTAAATCTGTCCTATTTTTCTAACACGGATAATAAAATTAAGGTCAGAAGAGTTCCATTTTTTTTATGGAAGAGCATTCAACTAAGGTAAAACATGACGGTATCTCATCTAAAATATCTTATAATTGATGTACTTTTTTGCAATGCACAAGGAATACATGTCACTGATCCAACCGCTCTATCTTTGATAGATACAGATTGAAAAATACTATGTGCTGATGCTGAAGCACAAAATACCTTAACTTCATCTCTTTTTGATAAAATATAGTTGAAGGTGATGAACTGTATGTTAGAGATTCTATGTGGGAGAAAATAGAGAATATTTTGAAAGGTGACAACAAATTGAAGGAGGTGAACCTCCATGTTTTACGCAACAGGTTTGATGATCTGAAGATGAACCCAAATGAAAATGAAGATTCATTCGTCAATAGAATTACTGAAGTTATAGGATAAATTCTAGGTCTTGGAAAAGAGATCAAATACATTGATATTGTATAGAAAATATTGAGAGGACTTTAACCCATTTATAATGCAAAGGTTTCAACTCTTGAAGAAATGGATCTTTCCAAACATTCTCCTGACAATATGATGAGTATCATGGTAGAATATGTGATGGGTGTCAACCCAGAAGATGCAATGAATCATGTAAGCAAGGAAATGGAATTCCATTCCATAAAAAAATAAAAATTTCAGGAGATTGTGTTGTTGAAGATGATGAGAAAAAATAATGTATTTTTCTCATCACCATGAAACTAAATAAGAGAAAACATAAATTTTATGGAGAGCTACCTCTAGCTTGTTTTTACCATAGAAGAGTTTGGAACATAGCCACTTGTTTCCCAAGAAAGTTCAATGATGAAGAAAGTGAAGTTGGAGACATTCAAAAGCCTCAAAAAAGGTTTTCCAGGAAGGGAGATTTCAAATATTGAAATAAATTTCAACGAAAGAGTATTTCTATGAAGAAGAAGATATAAAAAAGAACTCTTTGTGGAGGAGGAAGAAAAATTCAAATCTAGGATCCATTCTTTCATAATGGATACCATTGAAAAGTCAGAACTATTGATAGATAAATCTAGATATAATCAATTGACCACTAATGTCAATCCCATGTTTCAATATAAGGATGAATTTTCTAGTATTGAGAATTAATTTAAGAGATCCAGTAAGTGGAAAGTAATGGTGGAGGAATATTTATAATATACTGATCATCTAGAAGTATAAATTGAACAACTGAAAAAACTAGTGAATATAAAATCATTAATCCTTGAAAGTACTGATGATGTTGTGAAACTAAAACTCATAATTTAAGAATAGGAAAAGGTCATCAATGACCTTACCTTGAGACAATAGGAGATGTACAAGACCATTGAAGGACTCAAAGAAGAAGTTATTACTCTGAGAAGTAAACTCAAAAGTGAATCAATTTCAAAAGAATCAAAGAAGAAAATACAATTTGGAAGGTTCTCTGATTCTAAACTACTAGGGAGAGAAAAACATGGTTCTGAGGGAGTTGAAAAGATCTTGAGTGATCAAAGACCCGCATGCATGGGAAATAGTTTAATTAGTTGGGATGATAAAACATCAAATTCTAAAAATAAATTGAACTAGAATAATGGAAATTTGAAAGTTTATCATGTTGAAAATCTACCATAAGTGCCGAAAAAAAACCCTTAAATCAAACTAAAAAGAGAAATTAAGATTATCCTTGAGTTTCCAGAAATTATAGGGAGCCAAATTATATTCCTGAGGAAGAATGTATGAGGAAAAGTAGAAGTGAGGAGATATTTCCTTTCATGAAGTGTCAGTTTTGTGGCTATCTGGTCCATACCATGTCATAATGTGAAGAGGCAAGGAGCTATATGAATAGGGAAGAGTTAGGAGTTCAAAAAATGAGAACATATTTATATCCAAATTATTATAGAATATATAATTTCTATGGATATTGTTTTGATTATTCTAACTATGGATATAAAGTAGTGTATTTCAGGTAAAGTTATAATATGATAAATTCATTCAATGCTCAGAGATGAGTCAATACTCGTCAACCAGATGGTGTTTTTATTTCAAATTGGTTTTATCCACTGGAAGAAGAATATGAATATGAAGAACCCATTCACACATAATAGAGAATTGAAATACCATCAGTTTTCTATGCTCAATCCAATATCTCATGCAACATAAAGAGGAAAACTGAAAAATCCAATTTTGTAGAAGTAGCCCTCAAAGCTACAAAGAACAACAACACTTGGATTCTTGATAGTGGATGTTCATACAACATTATGGGTAATAAGGCCTATTAATTAATGTTAAGAAAATGTTCGATGGAACGGTGAGGTTCGGTAATGATGGTGCTTTGAAAATAAAAGGTATTGGAAGTACTGAGTTAGCTACTGTAGAGTTGAAGAAAACTGAAGTCATTTATGTTGATTATCTGTGTCACAATCTTCTTAGTACAAGTAAACTCTATGAATTAGGTCTTATTGTGACATTCAATCAGAATGGCTATACTATAAGAGGAATGTCTGGGAATTCTCTCATGAAAGACTGCAGAATAGATGATAACTTATATCAGGTCGATAGAAAAAAGAACATTTTCTACCTAACTGTTGAAGAGGAAAAAAACTTATGGCATCAGATATTGGGTCTCATCAATCAAAAAGACATGGAAAAGACATCTAAGATAAATATAGTCATGGATATCCCTAATCTGATCTGTGGACAGGAAAAGACCTATGATGCATGCATGCAAGCGAAATTGATATGTAGTTTCTACTGGACAAAGAAGAAAAGGGCATAAAATCTCTTTGACCCCATCCATACAGATGTATGTGAACTGATAAATATTTTTATAAGACATGGAGAAAGGTACTTTGTTCTTTTCATATATGATTATATTATAATGGTATGTGTGATTGTTATACATAGGAAGTAGAAAGTGCTTGATTTCCTGAAAAGGTATCGTAGAATTAGTTAGAATGATACCAGGCAGAAGATAAAAGTCATATGGTCTAACAATGGATGGGAATACATGTCTTTTGAATTTAAAAATTACCTAGAGAAGCATGAGATACAACATGAGGTGGAAAGTATGAGAAGTCCATAGCAAAATGGAGTTGTTGAGCGTAGGAATCGATAGGTAAACAACATGGCCGGAACTATACTGATTGAGAGTCATATTACACAACATTACTGGAAAGAGGCAGTACAAGATGCATTGTATATTTAAAATATAGAGGAAGGAATATTTCTTAGATAGTCAATGAACAACGAATCCTACAACTGTTTCAATAAGTTCTTGGGAAGAATTGTAAAAAGTAGTGATGTAAGGATCATTGAAGAGAAAAACATGAATGCTACAAGTAATTATTATGATGATGTGATAGAAGATGAGGAAGAATGAAAACATGGAATAAATTATAATACATAGGTATAGAAAGGTGTGAAAAACTCTTAGGAGTCACATCATGATGTTGACTCTGAAGAAGAATCATAAGAGGAAGCCATAGATGAAGAGAATTTGGTTGAACCCAAAAGGGAAAATCTAAGAGAATATATTGATCATTCCAACAATATTAGAGATCGAAATGCACTTACATAGATAAGTATAATGAGTAATAAAGCACAATCTTCATTTGTATCAGTTGTGGAACCATCCTCAATTGAAGAGGTTGTAAAGGACAAGTCATCGGTAAAATCAATGAATGAAGAGTTAGATTATATTGAAAAAAATAAAACTTTGGATCTTGTCAAAAGACCCTATGGACATAATGTTATTGGTATGAAGTTGATCTTCAAGAAAAAATTTGACATGAATGGAAATGTGATCATAAATAAGTAGTGCTTGGTCTGTAAGGGATATTCAAAAATTTAAGGTGTTGGTGTTGAAGAGATATTTTCTCTTATAGTGAGACTAGAGTAAATCAGACTATTTCTTGTCATGGAAATCGAAATAGGTTATAAATTTTATCAAATGGATGTCAAGACAGAATTCTTAAATGGAGTATTGGAAGAGGAAGTCTACATTGAAAAACCCATGAGATTATTTCTTGGCAATGATGAACTAAAGGTTTTCAAATTAAATAAACTCTCTATGGCCTGAAATAGGAACCACATGCATGGTACTCTTGATTGGAATGTTATATAAGAAATCTTGAATTTAAAATTGGTGGAGTAGATCAAAATCTCTATGTGAAGAATTATCAAAAGTATTAGTTCATGGTATTTGTATATGTGGTCTATATTATTTTCTGTGGAAGCAGGCATGGATCAGTGTATGAATTTTCTACTCACATGAAATCATAATTTGAAATGTCCATGATTGGTGAAATCAAAAACTTTTTAGGGTTTCATTTAATTTAGAAGAAGTATTACACTTTAATTTCTTAGGAAAAGTATGTAAGAGATCTGTTGAAGAAATTTAATATGCATGATTCCAAAAAAATTTCAACTCTAATTTCACTTGGAACAATGCTAGGGAAGCATGAGGATGGAACTTTTGTGGATCCCACCATGTACAGAATAATAATTGGAAGCCTACTGTACCTAACGACGACACGATTAGATATTGTCTTTGCAAATTTCCTTGTGGACAATTTTCAGTGTAATATGAAGGAAGAACATATGGAGAGAATGAAAAGAATCATGAGATACATTCAAGGTACACATAATTATAGGCTATAATTTTATATAGGAAGTGATAGTGAACTATCAACACTTTATGACACTGACTGGGCTATAGATGTAGTGGAAAAAAGTCTACCAGTGGTGGAACATTATATATTGGAATAAAATGTGTTGTCTGGTTAAGAAATAAATATGAATGTACTTCACTTAGTACTATTGAAGCTGAATATATATCTACTACCATGGTGTTCACTGAGTTACTTTGGATGAAGCAGCAATTGATTGTCATAGGTGATGAGGTGAATCAAACAATAGTGATTTACTATGATAACAAGTGCACAATTGATCTTAGAAAGAATCATGTTCATAATTCTCTTATGAAACATATTGAAATCATATATCACTTTATCCAGGAAACATTTGAACAAGGCATGATCAAAATGGACCATGTGGGAACTGATGAGAATGTATCTGACATTATGACCAATCCACTATCAGTGACTATGTTTGAGAAACATTAGTCGAACTTCATTGTTTATCCACATCCAACTGCATAAGGATGTTACAAGATTTCCCTCTCCCTAGTTTTTTTAATTATTTTTAATATTTTTGTAGAAATGGTTCAGGTTTATGGGGGAGATAAGATCCAGGGGTAGCATGTTTTTTACTCTACAAGTCATGATTTTGTTCATTGGGTTTATTGACAATGGGGAAGAATGGATAAATTCAATGGAAAGTGATCTGTTTCTTTCTAGATACAGGAAAGATGGAGAATGGAAAAAATCTAGAAATACAACTATTGGGGAGAAAAGAAAAGGATGAGAACTCAATTCATGTCCTCTCTCTTGTTTTCTACACCGATCATTGCTCACGTAGACTTTGAGTGATGGCAGAGTCGTTTCTTAATGTTTTATGATTTGATCATGGATGGTGCATCAATGATTTTATCAAGAGATTTTTCACAAACACAAAGGGGGAGATTGTTGGAACCAAGGATATTTTTTTTGATAATACTATAGTTTGGTTTGTGTTTTTTGTCAATCTATATATGGATAACTGGGGAGTTTGCAAAGAATAGGGTCATACATTTGAGGCTGAATTCAATAATGAAGGTGGAACAGTTTCCTAGTGTTTTACAAATTTTTGGGCCTCAAAATTGGGAGTTTGGTGAGGGAAAACATAGTTTTTTACATAGGATTGAATGGTATGTGCGAAGAAAAATAAAATATTAAAAATAATGGAACATCATACCTTGGAACTTGGATTGATTACCATGTCGTGGGAATGGTTCACGGCTGCGTACCTAGTAGTGGGAATGGTACTTGGAGCGGTTCACCGAACTAAAAACGGTTCGCAATGATGGTACGTGGTGAAGCTGTACAATACATGGAATGATGCCAAAAATGTTTTGCATCAATGGTACATAGTGAAAGAATGTAGTACACAGAATGCTAAATGTTGGTGGGATTACTGTGGTTCACAAAATAGGAGCAGTACACGGGGGATGCTAACATTACGCTGATGGAGTTCAATATACAGTGAAGATTGTCCCACATTGAAAAATTGGGTCAATCAGATTAGAAAAATTTGTGGAGTTATGTGCCTATATAAGGATAAATAATCACCTTTTTCAAAATAAGATATTGGAGATTAAAATTTTGAGAATAAATCCAGTGAATTCTGAAGTGGATCGTGGAGGAGAAGACGGTACACGGAGTGGAACATCTGTGTAAGGAAAAAAGTCTTGGAAAGAGAATGTGGTTTAAGCTATAAGCAAACATGGCGGAGCAAGGAAGTATGCGAAGAAGGATGATATGCAGAGGAGTGGAGAAACACATAGAGTAGAGAAGTACATGGATCATGGTAGTTCATGGAGGAGATGGATGGTATGTGGAAACAATAGTAGTATGCGGAAACTATAGTAGTACACAGAACACCCATGTAAGCCTAGAAATTGACCAAATCTATTTGGAAAATTAATTTCCTTAACATATTAGTGTACGGGAAAATAAATTACATTGTGGGTTATTACAAGACTTTAATAGAGAATCCATTTATAGTTGAGAATGCATGATCTAATGCTAAACCATGGAAGCAACCTTCAAGTCGATAAACTGAGTGAAGATTCTTCCAATAAAGTGAGCAAGGGGGAGTCATCAAAAGTGATCTGAGGGACGTAGTGTACTATTCCTAAAACCATGTAAAGGTAGTTCACCTAGCTCATAGTGACTGTTCTAAAATATTTTAATCCACAACTTGTGAAGATTAGCGGTTTTTTATATGACCGACACACTGTTGGTGTATTCTCCTTGGACATAGCCCTTTGTGGTGAACCAAGTAAAATTTATGTGTCATTGATTTGAATGTGATTGTTTATTTTCTACAATTTTTCTTCATAAAGGTTTAATAGGTTCCTACAAACGTGGGAAAAAGATTCATCTATTTAAAAGAAAAATTTGACACCCTGATTCACCCCTCCCCTCTTAGGGTGTTTCAGGATCCTTCATAATTACTCCTTTATTTCTATAAATACCCAAACATTTATCCATTTACTTTCACTAAAAATACATCCAACATAATGTTATGGTGATTTTCCTCCCCCAGAATCCCCCCCAAGGAGTCCTTAATCACCTGAGTTTCCATCCGTATGTTTTAGGAACATCTATTCATTGTTAGGGAAATCACAACTTCTCTTTCTATTCAACTTTACTTTTTATGTGTAATGTCTTATAATTTCAAAAATAAGTTCTTTTTTAGACTTTCAATTATCCCATTACTATAAGATTAGGTTTTTATTAATGGTATAACCTTGTCCCCTCTCATTTTACCATGTTCAAAAACCATGTTTTCTACCTACCATGCTAATAAATTTACTTCTCAAATCTCTCTCTTTCACATGAGAAATCCCCTTTTTCTATTTATTTGAATACCCAAACCTCATTTTTTTCAATGGTTATTAAAAAATATTTCAAAATGAATTCTTTATTCGGGTATTTACAAATATGAAACTCATATTTTATTTTATGGATTAAAAATGAAGTAATGATCATGTCTTTAAGATCTTTTCTACACCAATATTTTGATATGAAACCCAATAATTATTCTCTATAAGTTATTAATGAGATTATTTTTTATGTTCTATGTGGATGATGTGAAATTAATAAATTTGAAGGGTGAACCCTAATAGCTCTCTAATGCAGTGGGTAAAAAATTTAATCTCTAAAGATGACATGTTTTACGATACCTTGGTGAATAACCATGGTAATTTTCATTTACGACACCATGATGACAAAACATGGTGATATATTTATGAATGTACCATTTAAAAAATTTATCCACATTTCCATGCTATGATTCATGTTCTTATTATTTTGATATGCCTTATGTTCATTCCTTTTTGTAATGTTTCATGTTCTTATTGATATGTCTTAAGATCACATTTTATACGTCTCTCTTGTTTATTAACTTAGTAGTCTTATTTATCACCCCTTTCAATTAATGTATATCCCCAAGAAATTCAATGTTGTAAAATAATCCTTGAGTGAAATCATGAAGATGTATTTCATGTGGATTTTGAATAATCATTTATGTTTTCATGTATCATGTATAATATTTCCAAGAAAATAATATTTAAAAGATGATATGTTTTTTATTATGTAATGAAAAGTTATGTAATAAAAAGGTAGGATTCCATGGTTTGTATCATGAGACAGTTTTGTTTTTTTTTAATTCGTACTTGATAAATCCATTATGAACACTTGGGAAAAGATTAATTATATGAAAGAATCCTAGTATTTTTGTTAGTATTAAGTAAGTGTTTTCTAAACAAATACTTCCCTATCTTGATACTACAAGTGGATTTGGCTCTAGAATAGATGTACCTAGGGGTAACAACCAAAAAAATCACTTTGAGATGGACTCGAACATGAAAAGGTGCATGATAATGGGTCTTTCGGCACACGCGGTTTGACCCTCTTAGGGGATGTGTTTGGTTCGTCATAATATTTTTATAAACATTTATGAAGGACAATTAGAAAATGTAATTTTTATTAGAGGAGGTTGATAACATATTTACGAATGATGTTTTATGATATAAAATCTCTTTATTAATATAATATTTTTAAAAGTAACACATTTCTTATTAAGGTTTTCTTTTTTCAAAAAATGGAGGGAAATAGGAGAAACCGTGTAAATGGTGAGTGAAATAGATGGTGTAATAATGGAATTACAATGGAATCTGTAGTGTCAAACATCATGAGGATTATGAGTTAACTGACTTGAGTAATGAATAATTACTTGAAACAAGTTGAGAGACCAGATTCACTCGAATGGAACAACTTTCCATTGAGTCCTTTATGTGTCAACGACCACCTTCTTTTAGTGGATCTACTAACCCATTGATTTCTGAACAATGAATAAGCTCTATAAAAATGATCTGTCCTATAATCCACTATTCAAAGTAAGAGATAGTTACCCTAGTAGTATACCACTTAGAAAAAGAAGCCAATCATTCATGGAAAATAATTAAAACCACGAATCCAAGATGGGATATTAATTATATAGAGTGGTAATAGTTCAAATGAGCCTTCTAGATAAATATTTTCCCTGTTCAATGTAAAAAAATAGAGAAGGAATTCCTAGAGATGAAGTAGAATGAAAATGAATTAGTGAAAGTCTATGAACATAACTTTATAATAAATTCATTATTCACCTCTAGCTTATTTATGGATCCTAATGGAAACATTGATAGATTATTCTGTGGACTAAGGCCCCATATGTAATGGAATATAGAAAATCAACATTATGAAAGCTACGAGGAGATAGTGTGAGGTGGAATAAAGATTGAATTATAGTTTAGAGAGATTTAGTGGTCAAATATATCGAATGAAAATAAGAGATAAATTGATAAAAACAATGGGAATAATTTAAATTACAGAAGAGGAGAAAAGAAAGTGAAACTTCACCCACTAAAAAAATTTGGGAAAAAGAATTTGGGGTTATTCTTTCATAGGAGTGGAAAGTGATAAATGTGTGGAGTTGATGACCATATAGCTCAAAACTATCATGGTGTGGTGAAGCCTCAACTTATCAAAACTAATGAAAAAGGGAAGATGGTGTAGGCACAACCTAAAGTTCAATGCTTCAAGTGTGGATAGATTGTGAAATTTTCTAATCAATTTACAAATAAGAAGATAATATAAGGGAACCACCATCAACATCAGTATAGGACAAGGGATCACAATCAGTAATTTTCTATCATAACAGATAAATTAGAGTTTATGAATGTTTTGGTGGCTACACCAATTGTTCTCTCAATGATAACAAGTACTTTGTTTGATTTTGGTTCTACAAATTAATTCATTTCATCCATGTTTTGAAAGAATATATAACAAATACATGAACTTATAGAAGAAGAGTTATCAATCAGGAATCTTATAGAGATTATCATATCATCGTTAGTGTGCAGAAACTGTATTATTAACTTTTGGGTGTACAATATCATCAAAAATATAGAAGTTATTCCCATCGTTTAATTCAACACTATACTAGTGATGGACTGGCTCTCAACTTATAATTCTAAGATCAACTGAAGAAGCAATTAAATTTCAATAATCTTGAATGGAAAACCTACATTGATTTTAAAAGAAGATATATCTCGACCTGAGATTTTTATAGAAGCACTTCCCATAGTCTTCTTTATGGGAATTATTATCTATGAGGGAGAAGGAAATAAAAGTATAAAGATAGATAATGTCCCCATAGTTCATGAATATATAGACACATTTCTTAAAGAGTTACCTAGACCTCCCCTATAAGGAGTGGTAGACTTCTCCATTTAATAGATACCTAGATCTAAGCTGATATCAAAGAACCCATACAGAATAGAAAACATGGAGTTATAGGAAATAAAAAAACAACATAAATATATTTTGGAGAAGGGATTTTTCCAAGACAGCATGTCTCCTTATGAATAACCTATACTATTGGAAATGTAAATGGATGGATCAATGTAGTTATGAATTGATTATAGAGAACTTAATGGGATCGTAGTGAAGAACAATTACCCACTCCCAAGGACTAATAATTTATTTAACCGTCTTTGTGGAGATCAATTCATCTCAATGATTGACCTCTGATATAGGTATCATCATTTGAGGGTGAACAAAGAAGATATTGAAAATATTGCCTTCTCAAAAATATATGAGAATTATGAGTTTATTGTTATACCCTCTTGATTGACTAATTATCCTTATCTATGTATGTATTTGATGAATAGAGTCTTTTAGGACTACCTTGATAAATTTGTGGTAGTTTTCATTGATGATATTTTGATATGTTCCAAAAGTGAAGAAGAGGACGAGGATCATATAATGGTTATATTAAAAACTATTAGGGAGGAGAATCTATTTGAAAAATTCATGAAATGTGATTTCTGGTTATAACAAGTTTCATTCTTGGGGCACATTGTAACCAATGAAGGAATCTTAGTTGACATTATAAATAGAAAGTCTGTATAGTAGCAGCCTCATCCTAAAATAGTAACTGAGATTCATAGTTTCCTTGGTTTGTAAGGATATTATAGTATGTTTTTGAAAAAAATCATGAATTTCAAATACACTAACCATGTTATCTCAAAAAGGGGATATGTTCATCTAGACAAAGAAGTGTGAATAAATTTTCCCAAAACTAAAGAAGGGATTGGTTAATACACCTCCGTTAACTCTACTCAATGTCATAGAAGTATTTTTTTTTAAATTTATAGTGATACATATATGAAAGTTATTGGGTGAATCTTCATGAAAAATTATAAGGTTATTTCTTATTAATCACTATAATTTAAGAATCAGGAGAAGAATTATCCTATCCATGACCTAGATTTAACTATAGTCATTTTTTCTCTAAAAATTTAGAGGTAGTATCATTATAGGGAGAAATATAATATATACATAGAACACCAATGTTTGAAGTATATATTCACACAGAAATAATTAATAATGAGAAAAAAGATATGGTTTGAATTTCTTAAATACTATGACTATTCAATTCATTATCATCCTGGAAGAGTAAACAACAACGTTATTGCGTTATGTAAGAAAGATCATATTTTGCTAATATAATGAGGATTAAAGGAGATCCATTGATCTAGGACATAGTAAAATTGGACATGGGAATCATAATAGAATAAATATCATTAACACTATCCCAAATTATTTCAAAACCATCATTTTTAGAGAAGATTATAAAATCTCAAAGAGAATGTCCTTTGTTACAAAAATATATAGGTTGTGAAGAATGGTAATTTTCATGATTTCAATATTGATAAGGAAGTCATATTAAAATTTAATACAAATATATGTGTCCCATATATCCCAATGATAAAGAAGGATATGATGGATGAAACTCATATCTCAACATTCTCAATAAATCTGAGAAGAAATAAAATGTATATGGACCTTGATGATCATTATTGGTGGGATAATATGAAAAGGGAGATTTATGACTACACTATAAGGTTCTTGGTGTTTCAACAAGTTAAGTCATAGTTAAAACCTAATAAAGGTGTATTGTAACCACTACCCTTACCAACAGGGAAGTGGGACAATATCACTATGGACTTCATTACTATTATCCCAAGAACATCCAAAGAAAATAATGCAATATGGATTATAGTGGATCTACTCACCAATAATTCCCATTCTAACACTATTTGAGAAAATTTATCTCTTAAAAAACATGAAATGATATATTTAAATGAAGTGGTGAGGTTGCATGGGGTTTGACTTTCTATAATTTCTGATCATGATCCAAGGTTCACATATGAATTCTAGAGAAGTATCCATTGTTATCTTAATACTGAATTGAATTTCAGTATGTCATATCTCCCACAAATTGATGGACAATCTGAAATTACTATTCAGGCACTCGAAGACATGCTATGAAAATACTCAATGGAATATAATTTTGGATGGGATCAACACCTCCCTTTGGTTGAGTTCTCTTATATTAATAGCTTCCACATAACTATTAAAAATGGAACCATTTGAACCTCTATATGGGAATCTATGTAGAACTCCTAATTGTTGGGATGAACTTGGTTATAGGAAGTTGTATGGGCATGATCTTGTTAAAGAGATGACAAAAAATATTTAGCCATTAGAAAACATGTAAAAGTTGCTCAGAGTTGGTAGATGAGAAATTCTAACAACCATCAAAGGGACTTAGAGTTTGATGTCGGGAACACATTTTTCCTTCCGATATCACCATGTAAAATAGTCATGTTATTTGGAAAGAGAGGCAATCCTAGCCCAATGTATGTTGACCACATTGAAATCCTTGATCACATAGGATCAGTTTTCTATCCTCTAACACATCCACAAAATCTTGTTTAAGTTAATGATGTATTCCGTTTATCTCTTTTGAGTTTGTACATACATTATCCCTCATATTTATGGAATCGAAAGGTGGTACAACCGGAACACAACCTTTATTATGAAGATCAGTTGGTGGAGATCTTGGACTATAGAGACATGGTTCTACACAACAATACTACCAACATTGTCAAAGTGTTTTGTAGGAACCATAAATATGAAGAAGCGACGTGGATACCTGAGGTGTAAGTGGGATATAAGTTCCCTCAGATTTTCTCAACTGAGTGAATGAGTTGAAATTTCATGGATGAAACTTCTTATGGGAGAAAGAATATAAGGAACAAGACTTTTTAAATGATATTTGTTTCCTGAATATTTTTTTTACTTATTATATAATATTATACCCATAAAAAATAAAGAGAATCCATTTTTTTTATCTCATTAAAAATGATAATTACATTAGTCAGTTATGAATCCAATTAAAATTCCAAACATGATAACTAGATAAAAAATATAAAATAGAATAGCTAAAATGGATATGTATGGATCACCCCAATATAATTAAATGATTAAACCCACTTCTGATGATATAGAAATGAAAAAAATATTAGTAAACCAATCAACATCTTAATAAAAGAAAATATTACTTTAGGGATAAATTTTTGGGGAATTTTTAGTGAATGAATGAAGTGGTATTTATTGGGAATAAAGGGAAATGTGACCATTGAGATTTGACCATAATATAATCCTTGGTTAAATACTACCATTGTTCAAAATGACCGTTCGAAATATTACTTTTTTTTTCTAATTTTAGCATTATATTTAGTGTTTATAAGTTGTAATGATAACTAATAATTGATACAAAAAGGAGAATCGCTGACCTCAACCACTAAAGTCTTGTTATTTGAAGCCCATTCATCCGAACTTTGGAGGGTGATATCATCACAGAGGTTCTACCCTGACCAATCCTATGATGTTCTTCAAAAACTCAATATTTAATAAATTTCCTATGGGATATGTTTAAATTAGTACAGATTACTACTCGATCGATGTTTTTCGAGCCACCCCTTGAAACTACCACCACTACACAACTTACCCTTAGAGAGTATGTTGGTGTAATTAGGGGTTATGTTTCTACAACATAGTTACATATATTGTAAATTAAATTGTATAAATAAAATATTTATTCAAAAAATTCCTCTTAATATTTTTTTATTAAATAATTTGTTTAACTAAGATGAATTTGATAATTTTATTTTTGGATGCAAATAAAACAAAATTTTATTTTTCTAGAAAATATATACACTTTAATAATAAACTCAGGTATTGTGAATAGAATTTATTTTAATAAAATAGTTTTTTAAAACATAGTTATCTAAATATATAGGATAAAATAATTTTATAATGTCCTAGGAATATTTCTTACAATTGTCCAAAATTTGACTATGCCTTAAAAACTATTATTTTTAAATAAATATAGAATTTTATATTTAAATTTTAAACTTATCTTATTTAGAGAATTTGTATGATAAAATATGCATCATATTTTAAGTCATCATATAAAAATTAGTTTAGGGTTAATTTATGAGAATTTTCTAAAAGTCATTAATTTTTCCATGGACAGTAAAAATACATTTTTGGATTTTTGGTATGTTTATTGAATTCATGTTTATATCATAATTATTAAATAATTAATTAACCAAAATCAATGATGAATAATATTTTATTTTACTAATATTATGTATTTTAATATATTTTAATCAATTTTCAAAACCTATAAGTGATTTTCTAAAGTATGAAATGGAACCATTGATTTTAAAAACATTACTTTGTGGAAACTTCACCTTTCAATACCCAAAGAAGCAAAAAATTGATTATTGGTGTTTTGGGTTAAAATAACTTAAAATTTTACCCAAATTTACAAAACCATTAGAAAAAAAATGGGTAAGACAATGGTTTTTCATTTTACACAACCTAGTTCTCCAAGATCTATATTTGGAGATTATTAAATAATTTCCCCACTTTTGCAATAAATACACTTCCATTTCTCCATTTCCCTTCACTCCAAATCAATCCTGCACAAATATTTGGTGATTTTACATCCTATGTATTTCTCCAATGTGTCCTCAATCCCCAAAGGTTTTATCCTCAAGTATTAGGAACAACTCTTCAAGGTAAGGTAAATATCTACTTCTCTTTCCATTCAAGTTTCATTTTCATGTGGTATGTTTTATAATTTACAAAATAAGTTATTTTGTGGAATATTTATTATCAAATTATTAAAATAATAGTATTTTATAAATGGTATACCCCTGTACACTCTCATTTTCCCTTTTCTAAAACCATGTTTTATACCCCTAATGCTATTGGATTTACTTATCAAATTTTTCTCTTTTACACGAGAAATTATCTTTTCCATTTTATCAAAATACCCAAACCTATTTTATTTTGAATGAGTTTTCAAAAATATGACTGAACATTAATTTTTTATTAAAGATGGAACAAGTTCCACAAAAACAAAGAAAGACTCAAGGAGGTCTAAAGTGGTGAAGTCCCAGGGCATCCCCTTGGAAATAAATTTTACATTCCAAAGGTAGAGAACCAAAACTATTAAAAATGAGAAGCGTGTCATTTAGATTTCCCACACAAGAGGAGAATCTGCTGGTAAATTGGCTTCCTGCAAAATATGCCTCACCAACTGACCACCATTCGACTCCAACGAACAACTTCTGCTGAGGTAAGCCAACTCCCATGGAGCGCCGCATTTCCCCTGTAGAATTATAACCAAGACCTCAGAGCCCGACTCAATTTCCAACACCTGGAGGTAAAACTCTCTACATAACCTGAGACCAATATGGAGCACCCTAACTTCTACACCGAGCGAACATCCCTACTCATATAAGGAACTAAAAAAAAACACACTAAACCCCGAGAGTCCCTAAGAATCCCCCCCCACCTCGCATCTATCCGCTCAAAAGGGATCCACTAACATTAAGTTTCAGTACAACACTAGGAGGAAACCATCTAATCCATCGACCACTAGTTCTCACATCCACCAATGGTCTATTCAGAAAACCAACATGGGTGACCGAGTTCTGACCCCCTTTCAGCAGGGAACCAAATTCAACCAGCAACGATCACATTCTCATCTGGATATAGAGAAGCGAACAACTATTACCCAATCAAACCTAGTTATAGGATTCCCAAAGAGTCCATCAGATGGAAGTGAAAATAGTACTCTGCACCTTCAGCTCCATGCCATTACGATCCAGCCCATGCAGCCATGAAGAGATTATAGCGTGTATGGAGAACTCCTCCTCAGTGGATCGAGTCTGCAGTATGAAGAAGGACCAAAGAGCAGAGGACCATTCGCCTTGGAAGAAGAGGTGTACCATCGACTCAACCTGTGGAGAAGAGCAACAAATACAGTGAGAGGCAATGGAAATACCCCTCCTTTGGACATTCACATCAGTAGAAATCGACTGGTTCCTCACACGCCATACCGAAAAATTCATTTTAGTGGGAAACTCCTTGCACTATAGCCTTGCTACCCACTCATCAAGAACACCGACCACGACATGGTGAGACTTTCTATAATCACAAGTTGAAAAAAAAACTGATCTTGAATCCGGGAAACAAAATCTATCATCCTCATCATTAAAGGTAATAGTTTCAAAAATCCCCCACTAGTCTTAAGAGAGAAGTATCCAGATCAAATCCGGATAACCGCTCGCTTCCTTGAAAGAACTGCAAAGGGCCAGACATCCAGGGAAGAAGAGCTTCACACCAGCCCAGTTCACGTCCCAAAAGTTGATATTACCTTTTCCCATAATCCACTGGGATGATCCCTGAAGCTCCTCCAGAATGGGAAACAAACATCACGCTAAGCAAGAGGGACGACCTCTACGAAACACGCCATCCTCCCATTGATTACCATATCTTGCCCGGAAAAGGGATTCCCACAAGTAATCACCTGCAATGATATCCCATGAAATATAGGCTTGCATGCCTTGCATCGTTTCGGTAATGTCACATAAACCCACACCGCCTTCCAGAATCGGCTTGGCCATGCATTTCTAGGAGGCCCAATGGAAGAGACCTATATGATTGGAATCCCACAAAAAAATTTTCATCACCTTTTCCATCTTATCAATAGTACGTTTTGGAGGGGTAATATTTTCCAAGATATGCATTGGGATGGAAGTTAAGATGCTGTTAATCAATGTTACTCTCCCTCCGAATGACAAGAATTTATTCTTCCAGTTCTGAATTCTTTCCAACATCCTATTAATTATGTCTTCAAAATAAACCATCTTAATGCAGCCAAAATAAAGGGGAGTTCCAAGATATGTAATAGAAAAGTGCCCTTGTTGAATTCCCATCATGTTTTGGATTTCCCTACATCTCCTGATAGAGCAATTTTTAGAGATAAAAACTCAGATATTCCTTGAGTAAATGTGTTGGACAATCAAACCCCCATAGACAGACAAGACCTCCAAAAAAACCCAAAGTGATCTTTTCCTTCCATTGATGAATATCAAGATTTCATCTGCAAAATTAAGATGAGAGAAAATATCTTGACCCCTTTGGTTATGGAATGACAGAATTCTCCCCTCATACATACTGCTATGAATATTCCTAGAGAGATCATCTTGAGCCAGAATAAATAGCGATGGTGAAAGGGGGTCACCTTGGCGAACACCACAAAAACTTTTGAAAAAACCCAAAGCCTTTCCCCAGAAGAGAAATAGAGGGCCAAGGAGAAGAAAAACACCTGAAACAAAGGTCACAAAACCACTCATGAATGCCAAAATTCCTCATAACCTGAAAGATAAATCTCTACTCAATTTTGTCATAATCTTTGTCCATGTCAATCTAGATGATAACATTTGATCATATGGATCTTTTGTTAATATCATGAATCGGCTCATTTGCAACTGCAAACACCCCTTGAATACTCCTTCCTTTCACAAAACGATGATGTTCTATAGAGATCCCCTTTGGAATGAGCCTATTTAGTCTATTGGCAATGAGACTAGCAATGATCTTATAGGAAACATTGCAAAGGGATATGGGTCTATAGTGATTAATTATAGAGGTATCCTTAACATTCATCACCATGATCACTCTAGATGAAAAAACACTCCTAGTGAGATTTCCACCCCAAAAAAGTCTTGGATGGCCTCCACCACATGGCCACCCATGATCTCCCATGATGCCATATAGAAGGCCCCCATAAAGCAATCCGGTCTAGGGGCACTATCATGAGACATCTTAGAAATAGTAGACCTGATCTCGTCGTCATCTAGTAAAGCAATCAAAATTTCATTATCAGAGCTATTCACCAACATAGGAATGCACTCCATAAAGCCCTCCTCTAAATCCACCAATCTAGAGGCATCATCCCTTCGAGATACTTTTCCCGCCAACAATACTTCAAAGTGCTCAAGGGCCATCTTACCTGCCACATTCACATCCGACGTAAAGGAACCATTTCCCAAACTGATATTAATTTTTGTACTTTTATTCTCCTTCAGACAGGCCTGAAAGAAAGCATTGTTCCTATCACCCTATTTTAACCAATGCATGCATGATCTTTTCTTAAAACCCTTTCTAGCTCAAGTATTTTTTCCACGAGAATCGTCCTCTTGTCACAAAGAATGGAAAAGGAATTCTCATCCCACCTTTCCTGGGATTCATGATCACCCCTTTCCGTTTATGTATATCCTCAATATATTATATGTAGTAAAATTAACCTAGTGTGAACCCATGAATATTTATTTCAAAAGGATTTATAATAATATTTTATGCTTTCATGTACCATGTGCCTTATTTCTAAGGAACTAATCTATAAAAGATCCTTTTTTTATCTTATGTAATGAACATTTATGTAATAAAAAAGTAAAATTCCACACATATCATGGTATTTGATCCTAAAATATGGATGGTCTCACATCCATTAGATATATGACTCAAATTATTTCTTTTATACCAAATTTCAGTTCAACAATATGTGTTTATGTCAATCATCCAAGCATACTAATTATAGAGAGAAAGTCTTCCATGAATAGTCACCAAGTCGATTAGACACTTGACTAATTTTTGTGTAAATTTGGATGAAGGTTTTAATTAATTTAATCCTAATACTCATTTAAAATGTATTCGAGTCCATATAGAGAGTTTATAGTGCTTTTTATATCCTGCTTCTTTATCTATGTCTTCTTCCCCTTACATGGGATTCTAAAGTATTTGTGATCTATTTTGGAGGAACATGATGCATATCCCAAGCTTCATGTTTTTATAATTTGAATGATATTTTAAATTCAAGGTGTTTATAATGATTTATTCATACTATTTTCTTATTTAATTAAGTTATTTACTGGAATGTTGTACTCAAACTTAGGTGATCATGTTTGGGGTTACCCATTCATATGATGTTTCGCAAATCATCCCCCACTCCCTACCTCAATTTTTCAATCAGGGTGTTTTTCTGGTTCATATTGGAATATTATCTCATATAAATAATAAAATATATGTAAAAATTTATTTTATTTTATCACAATGAACCAAAATACAAACCTATACAACACATCATGTTCTTTGTTTTTTTGACATAGTGAGTTTTATAAATAATGTCTGGAAAAATCACCCAATCATCAATGGTAGTCAGTGAATCATTTTATATTTTTTACCAAAACATGGGAGGTATCCAAGTATGAAATTAGTAATAAAATATTTCATGGTGTTATAAATTATAGATTAAATGATCTAAACCCTATCTCTTAAAGTTATGAAGGATGCCTGTGATGAGATTTTCCCGGGTTGATCATGTTTAATCGAAACTGTTAATTTCATATTTATTTTATTGATTTATTATTTATTTTTCCCAATTAAATACAAAACCACACATATTTTACAATTATAATCCTCTATTTTATAATATAAACCTTATTTTTAATTTAATGATCTTTGTATCCATTGAGAGATGACATAATGATCTTTCTTCATTATAGAAATTCTAGTAAAAAAATAATTATATAATTTAACGCACTCAATACCATAATCAATGAAATGGTTTAGGTAACGGTGAGATATTGGGATTAAATTTCTAAAAAACTCAATAAGATGTTATATCTTTTCTTCGAAATGTCTAGGCTCTTGTGGTAGAATTATAGAGGTGCACCACGACGTGCTACAAGCCATGGTGCTACGCTACGTTGTTTAAATTTTTGGTGAATCCCCATTTTCACATTTCAATTTTAATACCCTTATTCCATATTTTTATATCGAATATATCCAAGAATAGTGGGTTTTATGCTACTTATTTTTATTTATTCTCTATTTTAATGGGGTTTTCTTAATGTATATTCTTTATCATTTTGAAGCATGATATCACTTCTCCAACCTCCCTAATATTCCTACTATGTTTTTCTCAAATTTTGGTGTCCCAAAAAAGGGTCTAATCGATTTTTATATTTAATTTGGGTGGAATAATACTTATATGATATAGATTTTGGTAACCTTTTAGAAAGAAATACCTAATATGATGTACTGGTGATGTTTTGATAATGGTGCACCACCTGGAGGTTTTTCTTGAGGGTTTTACCTAAAATAAATAAATTATCTATTTACTCGGTTGTCAATTGTTAGAGATTTATCTTGGGATTATGGAAGGAGTGGCCTAAATACCTTTAAAAAGTGGTTATTAACCATTTATATGTTATGAGGTAAACCAATTAGTTTTAGTAAATTATTCTTAATTGATTTAACCTGAAATAAATAATAAAATGTTATAATTAAATTGAATTATTAATTATAAATTTTTTATAATTAAATATTTATTATTAGGGGTTGATACATGTTCTTGGGAAATTATTTGTGATTTGGGTGAACTCAAGAGAGAGTTTTTGAGATTCCCTTAAAATGTGAAAACACCAATTGATATAGTTGGTAACTTGTACATACCACTATGATATTTTTATTTATTATTTTTGAAAGTGGTATAAGGTGTCTCCATTATGGGTGATTGAATTATCTACATAAAGGTAAAATTTTAATTTAAATTAATTAACATATGATAAAAAAATTCTTATAAATAAAATATAAGCATCCTAAGCCACAATAAACCCTTGAACATTTGTTGAATCCTAAACAATAGATGATTAATTCCTTAATTATAAATGCATGCCTTATGATATGTATACCCAAGGGGTGAGGCTTAAATAAATTTAGGGAACCTGGAGAATCTTGATAGGTTCTCTAAGGATACTTGAGCATGGTTGAGTGATGTACTGGGATGAATATCTTGATTAGAAAATGATATCATTGTGAGATCCCATAGATCTATTAGGATAACTAATTATAGAGTGGGAGAGTGTTCCTCCCCCACTAGAATGTGATCACCCAGGTGGGTTAACCCTATGTGGATTATGATAGGTTGGGTGTGAATATTGACCTAGTATGACTATAGAAAGTGGAATGAGATTTATAACCTCCAAAACAAGTATAGATAGGTATCTTATCCTATGAGTTCAATGAGGCTATAATATGATTATAAGAATATCGTGGGATCTTAGGATCTTTGAATTATGGGTGTTGACCTAGAAGATAAGACTAAAATTAAGTAACCCATAGAGGGTGTTTGTGGGTTGTTGTGACCAAGGGGTCCCCCGCAAGTGGCTGAATTTTATAACAACCCATAAGAGGGTGTATACAAGAATGTGTAGTGATTACTGTGGGTGTTACCTTAGAAAATGAATCATTTGTGTGAGCCTAAAATATTTTAAGTGTTGATGTTAGGCTATGATCATGAGAGGTAGACCCTTATTACGTGTAATGGGTATGGGCAGATGCCCATTCCACATTATGATTATAGGAGTTATTTCTGGGAGGGGTATATGAATCTATGTTTTGTATATGTTATGTATATATTTCCTTGAGTATTTCCTAAGAATAAAACATTTTTAATGGTTAATATAATTCCATGGGAAATCCCCTTGGATTCAACAATGATTCTTATCTATTTGAAAAACCATGGTAAATCCCCATGGACTCAACTATGATTCCTATCAATTTATAATAACTTTTGAAATCCACCTAGATTTAGATTCTACTTATATATTTTTCTATCAATGATGATATTACACTTTGAGGTCTGTCCAGATTTCCTAGGGGCACCCCTAGGGATCATCTGTATTCATACTACCTGATAAATGGCTAGGATTAATTCTTGTTGATTCATCCATTTTCATATTAAACTATTTGGATTCAATTGGATACTTAAAAGGATATGGTTCTTTCATCTGCTAAGATATGGAAATTGGGTCTTGTATTTATATTCATAGTAATGTGACATGGTCAAATATACTTAGACACTCACTGAAGTAGGCATAAATTTGACAAACCTTATCTTTATAACACATAAATTTGTGATTTATTACATAAGAATACACATAATAAAACAAAATAGATCAATAATTCTATTGTCTTTGGGTAATTAGATAAATAAAATAATAAATTAAAATAGTGGGCTCATCAGCATTATTGAAAACATATTTAACATGCACATAATATTACATCATACATAAAAATGCATAGGAAAACATGGGGACATACATAAGAAAGGGGTGATCTGTAAATAATAGTAGTGGAATAAGAAAATAATAACAAGAATAAGGTATTAAATTTAATACAATATGCATTTAAATAAAACATAAAAGGGATGAGAATCATAAACATGAACAATGAGGCATGGTATAACGTGATAACAAAACGTCATCACAAGAATGTGGAAAAAACCTTTTACATGACATCATAATAATAAGTAAAGGTTAAAAACATTACATCATAACATAATGTGCTTAGGATATCCTCCTATTCACCAAAAATAGAATACCATGGAATGAAAACATTACCAAATTCATTGTAGTGCTACATGGGTTCACCCATAACAATCATATCATGTACATAAATAACTACACCACATAGATCATATAACATAAGAATATATTTCATCACATTTAATTCCAAGATCCAAGAGTTTGGAATAAATATATTGAATTACAAAAAATAAGTACAGTTATGTGTAGGTGAATACCCTTGAGTGTAAATTTCAATTTTATTCAAAAAATAGAGGTTTTTCATAGAAAAATCATATTAAAATATCAACAGCATGACGACCATACATAAATATTCATAAAATGGTTCAATTAGAGAGAAAAGGGTCACCCATCACTTGGAATTAAAAAATGTAACTTATTAAATATTTATAAGAAAATAACCCCACATAATTTTTTTTAATTAATAGGGGTAATAAAAATAGGGGGATTGAAAAAAACCTAACATAGAAAAGGTGTAGGATAATTTTAGTAGCATAATGGAGGTGCATAATGAATCACATGAGGGCTTAATGAGACTGAAATCCACCACTAATCACTCAGATTTCATTATGTATGTAATAGTGATATGTAAGATTCTATACTATTGATAGAAAATATATTTTTAATAATTTCATAGTGAATTTCAATGTTTTAAATCTCACCAAAGTGTTATTTTATTTCAAATTGCCACATTATATGATTTTAGTGGTATTTCGAGCTTAATCATAAAAATAGACCATTTCAGGTTTTTAATAGTTTAAAATTATTTAAGTTTTTCAGAAATTACATTTTATATAATGATCCAAATCATTAAATTATCTCTTTTCAGGATTCTATAATTCCTAGGATTCATTTCATCATTTGGGACCCAAATCCAAATCCTCCATTTGGAAGCCCAAAATCTGCACCACGTTAGATCATGAAAACTGTGCACGAATCCAGTGATTTTTATGTTGGGACTATAACTGCTAAATGGGATAACCAAATTAACTTAAATTCGAAATATATATGTGATATACATTGAGTAATAGCTTTAATGAATAATTATATGCATGAATTCTCTATTTTCATGGTCATTAATGCATGATAATCCATAAATTTGAAAAATAGGGAGTCTTCCTAGATAGAATAAAGTCTCAGCTTAAAACAGACATAAATATATCTATATATGAAAAAATATGCTAAACGTTTTAGGGATGTCATTGAATATATTTATGAAAAACTTTCATAAAGGATGAAATGTTTTAATCATCGATTTAGTGGGTAAAAAACAAGCAATCTTTTGAAGGACGGATTCTGGAACGAAAAAGATCCCTCCTCCCATATAAAAGGAGGTGAAACCCTACTTTCCAAACTATATGGGGAACCAAGGAGGATAGCTCCACTATGGGAGGATGTATACTTAATCCTTCTCCCAAATTTCTTATTCTTTTTTTGTTTTATTTATTTTCTTATTTTTCAACTGTAATTTAGATTTCTAATAAATTCATACATTCTTAACTTCTTCCAAAATTTTATTCTTCTTTTTTTCACAATTCATATTCTATTAATTTTCATATTAACACTAAGACCTCTTACCCTCATAAATAATGGGTTTACCCGAGGCTTGTCCTAGGGGAGGTATGTGGAAATTCCATTCATTCAGCACTTAAATTATTATGTTTTATTATTTTTGTGATGAGAAAGAGTGATTTTTATAGGTGTGGCGATCATCCACCAAGACACTATTCTCGAACTCATATCTATTCATTTATTTAATATTTTCCCTCCCTTTTAATGGATAAAAGATCATCATATAACGGATTTAATAAATTCAGTATATGAGTTAGAATATGACAGATCCATGTCTTGGAAGATTACATACTCTCTATCAAGGTGTAACATTAACCATGATTATAGGAGGAGGTGGAATTAAAATTTCTAAACGCATTTGAGATTTCACACCACTAAATAAAATAATTTAAATTCATGAATGATGTTTGAAAATTTAATTATCAGACTTAATCTATACATAAACAAATATTATTATGGGACCCACAAACAATATAATAAAGTCCATGTTTTTATTTAATAATCTCATTTTGTTATTGCATGTTAGTATAAGTTTTATAATTTCATTTATCTTTTAAATTAAATTACTTTTATAGATTAAATAAAAAACAAAAAAATATGTAGTTTATTTGAGATATAATAAGTTTGTGAATGAATTAGAAAGATCCTCAAGTGAGATGACTCGGGCTAGCAACTGTGTTGCACTACGAAAATGTAGAAATTTTCTTTTTCCAAAACCTACGAAAGTCGGACATAAAAACTGGTGCCAATTCTAGGTATCCAATAAGTAGTTTAATTATATTTTTATATTTTAACATTTTATATAGATTTTTATATTTTTTAAAACCAAAAAAATCCATAAAAACCATGATGTATCCAAACTACAATTAGTCTGCATGGGAAGATTACTCGTAGGTGAAATATGAAGAACCAAAAGTTCATTATAGTGATTAATATGACCTAGTGGAAAGGATGAAAAATATGATGTATGACTTGGGGAGTAAAATTAAAAAAGGATTTGACTATTTTCATGCATTAATGCATCAACTCAACCTTGATCCAGATCAAGAACCAGAGGTTGTGGTGGAAGAAAGTTCACTACTCATCATTAAAATTGATGAACCAGTGGAGGTAAATGTGGAAGTACCTAATGATTCATTCATCCTCACTCAACCAATTCTATGAGTGATAGATGAAAATTACTTCCCAAATATAAAACACGAGGGAGATGAACAATAACTAAATGAAATTTAGAATGAATGTGATGAGCAACTTGATCTTCCTAGACCATGCAATGAAGAAGATCCGACACCCTTAAAAAAGACACCACTGAAGTGGTGGAATTTGAAGTAAAATATGGAAGAGCCTGACTACCTACCTCCACCCATCGATCATCAACATCAAGAGGAAATTTATATTGAAGAAGAGATTCAAGATGAACCACCTCAGGGAGAAGATATATTATTGAACTCAAACTCATTTAATTATAATAAAACAACTTTGAGTACTACTAAAAACTGTTTTGAATTTTTAGAATTAGGAGAATCTTATTATTCTCTGTTGGGTGAAGAGGAATAATTAACTGCACCTATGGAGGAAAAACTATATAACCCTTAATAGATTTGAAATTTACAAAAAAAATTACCAGATTATGCCCCAATTGCTTTTCATTAACAACAAGTGACATAATTTACCTAAATTAAAAGTGGAAATTTTGGAATTAATACTTAAAATTTAACATTTGAATCTCCCTTTTATTATTAATTTCATGAATAAAATCTAGATCAACCACTATATTGTGAAGAATCCATTTCACAAGTAGAAATGATGTAGGAGGAGGTTCCATACTTAATCCTACCCCACCATGAAAGATATAATTAATTATGAAGGGGGAGGATATAGTGTACTCTATACATGGAATTATCCTAAAAAATAAAGAAGTAGATTTTAGAAAAATCTATATGTGGTGGTTCTTGTCAAAGAATCCCTAACCACCATCAGAATTCAGATAATAGCTCGTACTTCCCTCTATAAGTAGTAAAAATTCAAGGCCCACTTGGGGGATTTTACCAAGATTTTTCCTTTACTTGAATTATCACAATTTTATTTTCTATAATAGGAATTTATATTTCCAATTAATTCTTATGAATTAGTACAAGATGAATCCAACTCCCTATTATATTTTTTTAACATTAAAGACATGATCCATGTGCTTAATTGAGTAATTTTATTTTGTAGTTTCTTGACGGTACAAGGAATCCCCAAATATCCAAGGAGGAAATTTTACAAAGATTAATTTCAAAAAGGAGTTCAATTTTAATTTTTATATTTTAAATTCCTTACATTTTTGTATGATATTTTGATTTGAGATTTATACTGGAAATTGTAATCCCACAGTTGATTTATTCTTTACTTATCCAGGAGAGATGATCTTCTTAGGAATCCCATGATTCCATGCTTAAATTTTCAATGTTAATTATATTGAATGAGTAAAATAGAAAATTTAATGATTAAAGTGAATCCTGGATATTAAAATGAGGACTCAATATTTAAATGAATTAATTGATTCATGTAAAAAAAATTCCCAACCATTATTCATGCTTTGATATTCTGAAATTCATGTGAATTGATTTGTTATTATTAATCATTCCTTGAGTAAATTTCCCAAATCATATGTCCCATTCCTAATAGGATTTCTAGATCATGTACTTCCAATTTTATCTTGAGTATATTTCTTTTGTGATCTTGGGACAGGCCACCTTATATAACTAGAAATTGAACTTTTCAAAGCTATAACCATGTAAAAACACATTTAAAATGAATTAGGTATCCTTTTAAAATCCACTTATCCTTAAAAGAGCACCTTTACATCAATATTTATTTATCACATAGAGACCATGAATGACCTTGTTATGGATGAGCGACTTTTCAATCCATTTTTATCCATTCTTACCATAATCATAGTAATTGAATGATATTTTATAGTTTAAGTGTGGGGGAAAAGGGAATCATGGTAAATGGGATGATTTAAAATGTAAGTAATACGTGTGGAACAACTTATTGTGGTAATTTTAAAAGGTTCTGTAATAATTCAGTACACTATTATTTTTCACCTCTTTGATATAAAAAAATTTGAAAAATGGAGTGTGAATTGGTTAAACCAAAAATCAACATTACTAGATCTGTTATTTATATCATACATTGTTAGCTGGTGTATGTGGGTTTTTTTCTAAATTATAACATTCTAAAAAAATGAAATAATATCTTTTAAAAAAATAAAAAAATTAAAAAAATTCAAGAGGGTGCACAAATCATTCATTATGCATAATTGGATCATGACCTTACCTTGAGTTTGGGGGATGTCAGGGTTGATACATTGAAGGGGATAATTTCACTACAATTTTATTTCTAATACCATTCATTGTAATTAGGATATAATCCTCCTCCTCAGACATTATTTTTTAAATCATCAAACCCAACCAACCTTAAGCCTCATAGCAATTTGAACCTTTAATGCAAGGCCTCATGATTTTATGTGAATTTTGTCATTAAAAAGTGTATAAAGTAGTTATTTTACAAGATTATGGATAAGGATAATGTTCTAGTGATATGAGAATAACAATACATGAATTTTATCACGAGTGATGAGGAAAATTTTTGACAAGTGAGGTATGTCATGATTTAACGTGTTTAATAATAATGAATTGACAAACTTAAATGAATGAGAAGAGAAGTTTCAACATTTTCAATATGGAGAAAGTAAAATAAATGAGTTTATTGTTTCATTGAAAAATGGTAAATTTAAATGATATTTTATGTGACATTTTATAATTTGTTTTTACATTTATTTGTTTTGATTTATTATTTTTGAATTTGAATATTGGTAACATTGGTGCCCTCCGAATTCAATGTTGATACTTTATGCATGAGGAAAGGCATGTTTTTAGTTTGGGGGAATTAATAGAGAAAATATTTTAAATGATTTTATAGTGAATTTAATTTTTTTATATACAACCAAAGTGTTATTTTATGCGAAATTTCCACATTACATGATTTTAGTAGTATTTTGTGCTTAATTGTAAAAATGAACCTTTAGGACTTTTAACAGTTTTAGATATTTTCTATTTTTCAGCCATAATATTTTATATAATGATCCAAATCATGAAATTATTTCTTTTTTTTATTCTATACATCCTAGGATTCATTTCATCCTTCTAGATCCAAATCTAAATCCTCTATTTGAAATCCCAAAAACCTGTCACAAGATGTGTCATGAAAATTGTCCACATATTTGACAATTTTTTATGTTGGGACTATATCTCCTAAATCAGATGACCAAAAGACCTTAAATTAGAAATAAAGATGAAAAAGAAATTGAGTAAGAGATTTAATGTGTATGTCTACATATGAATCCACAATTTTCATGGTCATTAATTCATGTTAATCTTGAGATTTGAAAGATGGAGAGTTGGCCTGGGTAGAATAAATTCTTAGAGTAAAATTGATATAAATCTCATTAAATGTAAAAATATATATTGATATCTTTAGGGAAGACAGTGAATACATTTATGAACAACATTAATGATGGATTTAATGCGTGAATCATCCATTTAATGGGTCAAAAAAATGAAACATTTTTGGAGAATAGATTCTAAAACAAAAAAATCACTCTCCTAACCTATAAAAGGAGGTGAACCCCTCATTTATAAACCATCCAAGGAACCAAGGAGGAGATATCCACCGATGGAGGCTTCCTACTACAACCTACTCCCACATTTATTCATCTTCTTTTTTTCTTTAATTTTTTTAGTTTTCAATTATAATTTAGATTTCTTATAAATTCATGCATTCTAAACAATTTTCCACCATTTTATTATTCTTATTTTCATTCTTCTTGATTTATTTTCTTTCTTCTTACCACCAGGATTTCATACCCTCAGAAATTATGTGCTAATCTGAGGATCAGATTATGAGAGGTATGTATAAATTCCATTCATCATGTTCTTAAATTATTATTTTTTATTATGTTTGTGATGAGAAAGAGTGATGTGCATAGGTTTTTCAATCTTCCACCACGAAACTGATCTTAGATTAATTTATATTATTTTATTTAATCATTTACCTCTATTATACTGGATACTATCTCTTTATATAATGGAGATGATCTATTCAGTAGATGAAATAGAATATGTTGGATCCATGTCTTGGAAGATGTCACACTCTCGATTGAGGTGCAACATTAACCTTGATTATAGGAGGATGTGGAATTAATATTTTTAAATTCTTTTGATATTTCACACCAAAAAATAAAATTATAGTAATTAATGAATGGCATCTCAAAATTTAATTATCAAACTTGATCTAAAAAAATAGAATGATGGAACCCACAAACCCAACAAAAAATTCCATGTTCATTTTTTACTAATCTCATTTTTTCATTTCATGTTTGTATAAGTTTTATCATTCATTTATCTTTTAAACTACATTAATTTCATATATTAAATAAAAAACCAAAAATAAGTAGTTTAGGTGAGATAGAATAAGTTAGAGAATTACTGAGAAAGATCCTCAAGTAATATGACCTGGGCCATCCACTATACTGCACTAAGAAAACATTTAAATTTTCTTTAGTCACACCCTATGATAGGAGTGCATCAACCATAAATAAAAATAAGATAATAAAGTGCATTACATAGATAAGTTTGTTGAATAAAGATGAGAAACCGAGGATATCTTACCTTGAGACGGTGATTCCAAAATATTTGGAGGAGATTATTAAGAGATTATGGAACCTTTATTTGATTATGTACATGTAAAGACGTGTAATTATGTGCTACAATATTTCTTTAGTGAATATAAATGAGACCTTGGGTTGGTTTTTTTATGAAAGGAGAGGGGAGTTCTTTATTATTCCCAAAAAATAGGTTTTGGACTCAATTTAAAAATATAATAAAAAACAAGAACCTACCCATGGGTTTTACCATTGATTTTTTCAAATAATAGTGTTTTTAAATATTTTATAAACCCATGGACCAAACATATTAAAATATTACACTTGATTATGTGGAAGTGAGTCATGTTTATAAAGATATGATTTTAAAACCTTAAAATACAATTTAAATTTTTCAGGATAGATAAAGGTTTTATAAAATTAATCAAATATCCTTAAAAAAATTATTTTAAATGGAACACATATATTTGGTCGTTTATACCATTTAGGGAATTTATTACAACACTTTTGGGTCATTGTATTATCATAATACACATCGTATATTTATACCGTAATTAAATTTTTCGAGAAAATACTTATATCTCCAAAAAGTATGAACTATTTACCATTGAATAATTTTGATGTGATGATTTCAAAAATAATATTTATTTTATTAAAATAATTTTATAAAAATGTGAATTTTATATATTAAAATAGTATCAACATTTATTTGGGAATGTTGTGTTTTTTTTGACAATAACAGTTTTAAAACCCTAATAAAAATTACATTTGATTTCACAAAAATTATACCGTAATTTATATTTAATGAAAAATTATTTTATAATAATATTATATTAATATTATATTTATTTAAATAACATAATAACTTTTAAAAAATATATTTCTTAATAGAAATTATATATTACCCAAAAATAAAATTTTTATTTTATCATATCAAAATCAAAATTATTTATATGTAACAACAATCCGAAGTAAATATTGGAATTATTATATTGAAAATAAAATATAAATATTCATATTATTATTGTCTCGATACATAAACCTTTATTACATAGGAAAACTCTCTAAGGGTAAGGTGCATGATGGTGAGATTTTTTTATGTGGTGGTTCAGTGCACTTGGTTTGGGATATGATCTCGATGAGCTTAAACTTATCCCACAAACAGTTTAGATCATTCTATGGTTTTTGGATCTAATATTTGGATTGATCAAGGGAAAATTAATGTGATTATATCTCCCTCAAAATCACTAATAAATGGGATTCATAGGGCATAATCCTTCTGGTTGAGAATATTTCTTCTATTGTTTGTGTCAATTGGATTTATCATAACCCTATATTTATACTAATCATATTATCATTATTCAAAGACTACTTTATCAATGGTAATGATTATTAATAGTATTTTACATATGATATTTACAATAAAACCAAATATGTTCATGTGTTTTCTATAATCATAATACACAATAGGGCATTTAATTCAATCCTAAAGGTAATTTTACATATTAGAGTTAAGCACATTACAATATTCTCCATTTTAGAAATTTCACCCTTGATGTTTTCATTAAAATCACTAAAAAAGTTTAGGGTAATTCTATTTCATCACCTCCTCCATTTCCCGTATCACTTATTCAATCATTTGTCTTTTTCATATCACTTTAACTTGGTGCATTATCTTATTTTGTAGAACTTTGTCTCTACAATCTAAGATATTCACTCGATGATCCTTATACGAAAGATAATTTTCCAATGGCACCACCTATAGATTCAAAAAATTTAATGGGTCTATTATGTACATCAACAATAGGTATACATATAACATATCTTTTAATTGAGACTAGTTAGGTGGGAGTTCTAGTCGATATGCCTTCACTTTGATACGATCATGGATTTCAAAGAGACCAATGTATCTTTGAATAATATTTCACTTATTACCAAATAAGAATATATTATTACATAGAGATATGTAGAGGATAATTTTATCCACAATATCAAATTAAATGTCTCGTCAACTATTGTCATCATAGCTCTTATATCGACTCTGATCATGTAACACCCTGGATTTTTATGAATTATTATTTTTCAAATAAATAAAATTTCTTTGATGTATTTAATTGTAACCAACACCATGTTATTATTTACCTACACATAACACTTATATTATCTTTAGGTACACTCAAAACTATTTTTTCTTATGATACACATAATGTTGACTTCCTTCAGTAGCTTGTGTTACACGAAGACCGAGTTTTACCGAACTACATTATTATTATTATTAAAATATTTTTATAGTTATCACCTAGACATGAGAATGGAATATATAAATAATATTAAATAAATTATTAAATTATGGTTTACATTTCTTTCTAAAATTAATTCATTGGTTATCAATTGATTAGAAATGAAAATAAAAACCAATTGAATATAAAGGATGTGTCTTTATGAAAAAGAACTATATTATTCCCACAAATGAATTTTATCTAATAAATTAAATTAACAAATATTATTGAGAGATATTAATTAAATTTATATATTATAATTTCATCCAAATGTTTTTAAATTCATCAAATAATTTTAATAGGCATAAATTAAAAATAAATCTAGTTTGGGCATAAAAAATGTATTATTCTATAAGGTAGTTTTACCACCTTATAATGGAAAACTTATTTTAAAACTAATATTTGAAAAAATTATAATTTATAATTTGAAAAATAATCATTATTTTGGAAAGCATAATATCAAAATTATCTTAGGTATAATTTATGATATTTTTTGAGAATTTTAATTTTTTGATGGATAGTGAAAAACACGAAATTTTAATTAAAACCCACATTTTATTATAATTTATTTATATAGTAAAATTATATTTTAAAATTGTTTTAAATTATATTTATATAAATTATACATACAATAATAAAATTTTGTTAATTCAAATCAATTTTACATTGAAATTGGACATAAAAATATTTCAAACTTTTGAACATCTTCACATTAAAAACTCGTTGTTTCGTTCCATCTGTGGGACTATTTTAAATTTATTTCAACTATTTATGTGATTAGAATTTATCAAAATGGAATTAATATTTTTAATAATGATAATTTATAATTTATATTATATTATTTTTTTACCAAACGTATCATTGAAATTAATTTAAATTAATTACAGCGATTAAGGTAAAAATGAGTTTATTGAGTGGTTAAAATTTATTCTTAAGGGGAAAATGACACAAAAACTTTCCTAAAATTCATTTTATGCCAATATATAGACCATATCCCCTCTTATATAGAACATATACTCTTATTGGTGGCACATGATGCATGGGAGACCTCTCAATAGTGCTTACCTTTTGGTAATTACTATATTATCACTCCTCCTCCACTATATAAAGGCACTAACCCCCATCACTTATTCAAACCTCATAGGATCATTTAATAAGAAAAGAACAATAAAAATATCCTAATAAAATATCTAACATATACAAATTATCCTCATTTTTTCACAAATAAAACTGAGGAATCCATTTGGTGAAACCAAAAGGAGTTACCTGAAGAAGAGGTAACGTCATTCAACGTGCATTTTTGTTTTGTTCCCTTATCCTATCACTTAAATCAATATTATATCTATATTATATGATAAAATAATTATCCTAAATATAATTATATTTTTTTGATAAGGTTAATACCTAAAACCTAAAATATTTCTATCATATGGGATACACAATCATTTTTCTTGTGTACGGAAGACTACCGTCTTGCAAACCGATGTCGTTCATTCGTCCATTAAAAACTATCAAGGTTTAGAATAATGATGTGCACAATATTATTGTTATATACATATATATATATGATATATATGATTCATTTACACTTCTATAAATATTATATAACACATAACTTCATGATTTATATTTTGTGTGAATACAATAACATTGTTTGTGGACGTGTGGACTACCACCTCCTCAAAGTGATGTGATCCGTTCTTTCTTTACATGGAATATATTAATTATTATTTTATTATAAATTTTATATATATATGAAATAATAATGATAATAGAATGGTAATATATATATATATATATAACATTAAATTTTTTTCATTTAATACAATAGGAAAATGGAAACAACATTCATGCGTACATACTACCTACCGTTTCCATGAATGATGTATTTCATTTCCTATTTTTATATTTTATAGATTATTATACGTCTAAAAATATTGAATATATTAAATACTAATATCATGTTTTAAATTTTTTAAATAAGGAAATCAGGATCTAAGAAATAGGACAAAGAAAGACAAGTCAAATCATGTACGAAAAAGAAAGCAATTATTACCCAAAACACAACTTTAACATGGAATTGTTAATAAGAAGGTAATATAAATTCATAAGTAAATAATATATTTTATGAAATAAATAAATATTATTATTTTATATTTGTATAATAAATTTATATTTATTATAAATGAGGTTTGATCAAGTACAATGAGTTTCAATACTTAAGGTAAGGGGATTTCATCTCACTTTTTATATCTATGAGATAAATGCTATATTCACCACTCATCTATATTATGTGAAGTATATAATTCCATATGAAATGTTATACCATGAATTATATTTATTTAATTATATTATATGGTTTAATTTATGTTATTATTTCTTGGGGATCAGGATTCAAAAGTTACTCATATAGTAAGTGGATTTCAAGTGTCACTTTTATTTCTATGAGACTTATGACTTATTCACCACTTTTTTCATTTGAGTGATGTATATAGTTACCATGAATATATTATATGATTATTATCCTTAAATTTATAAATTTTTACATATCAATTTTATGAACTCTATTTCATGGGTTTTACGTTTCAGAAGTTACCAAATTAGTAAGGTAATCTTGTCTCAATTTTTCTTCCTTCAGAAACATGTTATGTTATGTAACTATAATATTTTACAGGGGTTAAATAATGAAATTTCAAATTTATTATCATGAATATAATTATTTTGATGATATTTTAATATTATTTTAATTCCATTATCTCATGATAATTATTATTCAAAGTTACCAAAGTAGTAAGAGTTTATTACTATAGTCTCATTGTTTACCATGATTGTATATGATTAAGATTCCATTGATGAAATTTTATAATCCATATGTCAAAAATAATCATGAATTTTATTATCCTATATTTATTCATGATATATTTAACTAATGTTACTATTTTTCACTCTTTATTACTTAATATAGTTATTAAAATGTTTTTAAGAATATCTTGAATTTATCTCTCTCTTCGTTCAGAAATATGTGTTCTTCCAAAACCATGTTTTATAAAAATTTATTTAAAAATTTTATACTATTATCCTATAAAATTTTAAATATATTTTTACCCATGTTTTACCATTTCAAAAAAATTTGTATAAAAAAAATCTCCCTATGGTTTTCTGATTTAGGAATTTTCATATACTTTTTACACTAATAAATAAATGTTTGATATGTATGCATTTATCTTTTATCATGAGCTCTATTTATTTTAAGCTTCTATTTCATATTTTTAAGATTAATGTTTTTTGTTTTTTTTTCATAATATTCTATAAAATAGTTTTTAATGTGGTTTCCAAAGAAAAGGGTTTTTAAAAAGGTTTTATGTTCAAGAAGTGGTTTAAATGACATTCAAAGATTCCTTTAGGATTTTTTAAGATTACATTTCAATAAAAAAGATTTAAATTATTTAAAAACATTATTTGTAATTTTTAAAATATATTTAAAAATAAAAATGTTTTAATTTTTTTTATTATTCCTTTATATGTTTTCAATGGTCATTTTTAAATAAAATGATTTCTATGATTTCAAAGATTCCTTCATAAGTTTTAAAATCTATTTTAAGAGAAAAATGTTTTAAAGGATTAATTTATATGTTTTCAAATTCATGTTTATATAAATGTATTTTCAAAATGTTATATGTTTTAAAAATCATTTTAAAATTAATTTTTTTTCTAAATATTTTTTAAGAGTTATGAAAATTATTTTACATATAAGATGAAATCTATTTATGTTACCTATATATTACTGGGGTTAGGATCCAATGATTCTATTTTTATTATTTCTCTAAATATTCTTTCTTTTGATGACATTTTGTTTAGGAAACATGTTTATCTTTCATGGGTTATACCATGAAAAATTATCCTGAAACCTAATTTTCTCAAGGGTCATTATATAATGAAATGATTATGAAACTTGTATATTTTCCATAGGATAAGATATTATGAAATAACTATGATGCCCATTTTTTCATTTCATGGGTTAAGATATGATTATTACTTATGATATTGTGGCACAACTATATTTTATTTAGTTATGATATAGGTATGACCTATATCTCCTTCCAATGAATTGGGTAACAATTTATGTCTAATGAGATAGAAATGGATTGAAAGGGGAGTGATCTGGGTTTAGTAAAACAATTTGTCTACTAATATGGTATTGGGAGTGAAACTTTTCTACTAATATGTATTGGGGATTGAACCCATTCCACTAATATGGATGTGACAGTAACTTTGACTACCATGGACATCATTTGACATGTTTATGTGTCTTCCACAATTCCATGTCTTATTCCTATGTTATGATTTAATGGCTTATTATATTGATTCTATTATGATTCATGTCTTACCAAATTCCAATATTTATGCCATAAATCTTTATTATGATCTTTTATATGAAGGGCGTGATATTATATTGTTATTATCACGTTTTCAAACCCTCATTCTCATGATTATTCTTATATGTATCCTTTGTTTATCCTTACTGATAATCTTTGAGCATCTATTTGTGTTATTTATTAAATATTATGAAAAAATGATGTAATTTCTATGTATTAGAAGTGATGGTCTCTATAGTAGGTATTGGAGATAAATTATAGTTAACCTTTATAAATTGAGATGAGAAAACTATAGTGATATCCTTTAGGATATTTCTAACTATATGCCTAGGGTTGTATCTAAGAATAATTATAGTAATGAGTTAAAGTATTGTAAAATGTCCTAGAATTTTGGTAGAAGATAGTGCAAGTGGTTCCCAAAAAATACATCCTTGTCAGAATAATACTAGTGGATGTGGCTCTAGAATAGATGCACATAGGAGTAACAAAAAAAGGCTATATTGAGATAGACTCGATTGAAAACTATTCATGATAATGGGACTTGCTGCACACCTAGTTTTAAAATCCATGGGGATATACATTGGGAATTAAAAAACTCCTTTAAAACCATCATGAAGGATTTAATTAGAATATGAATATGAATAACTGAGTTTAATGACAAGTTTTCATAGATTAAAAAGTTTTCATAATTTAGATATCATGTAAGTGAAATTTCATTAATATGTGGTTTTCCACTAGTAATAGTATTTCTCACATTATGATTTTGGTTTTAGTCAATGGTTTGAACTAGAAGGAATCATGTTATCATGGAATCAAATGGAAAATTCAGTGACCATGAGAAACCAAAGTTGAAGATTACTATACAGAAGGATATTTTTATTATTCATAATGAGATATCATGTTATATGATTAAAAACATGAGATTCAGTGAGATTCCCAACACATCAAATAAGTGGAAGATTTTATTTTATGAAAGATCGTGTTGGAATGAATATCAATAAAAGAAGATTAATCTTACTACATGTCAAGAAGAATGGAATAAGAACCTGGGGGAACACCACAAAAATAGGGGAGGGTGTTATTTGTGTCAAAAAAGGGTCATAGAGTTAAAAATTTTTAAAGAGTTCAATGTATTATTTTTGTAGAACATGGGAATTACCCAAATCAATGCCCAGACTTAAGAATATACTTCTAAAACAAAGAAGGAACTATTATTTTCTAATCATTTGAGTGTAATGATTTTAATATTTATGTATTTGGATTCAATATTTATAAAATATATAATGATTTTTCAATATAAGTTTTTATAGGATTTGAATGAATATGTTGAACGGTATTGAGGACCTAGAAATGTAATTTAATGAAAAGTTTATATTTTATAGAAAACAAATCATTATGAGAAGGTACCCATTAATTTTTTCTAAATGATAAGAAATTAATGTTAAATATGGATATATAGATGATTGATATGAATAAAGTAAATTTGATAGTACTTATGACCTTAGAATTGATAAATTATTTGTTAAAAAAGTAGTTTATTACATCTTTGATGATGTTTATTTCATTTTGGTATTTAATGAATATATCTAAAAAATGGAAGAAAGAAGCATGCATGTTTTAAATAAGGATTTATGGTAATGTAGGTTATTACCATTCTTCAATAGAATACATTATGAAGTCATTAAAATGTTTTTAATGTGATAACCAAGAGCTAATTTATGTTTTTTTGGGGAACAATATTAAGATTATTTTGATAATTAATGACCTTATTTCTAACGTTTGGGATTTTAATATTTTTGAAGGGTTAAAATATTAACCATTTGTGAAATATTTTATGTTAAACATCATATGAGGTTTTAAAAATTAATGTATTATCTCACCATATGATGATTTATGCATATTAGATAACCAGTTCTATCCATTTTTCTAGGAATGTAACTAAATATGGAAGAAATGAATTATCATTCTATTTGTGGATATCATGATTTGTTAGTTCTCTAGTAATGAAAAATTCAACTTTGTTTCTTAGAGTAATAAATTTAGTGGAAATTTATCAAGGAATAACAAAAGGGTGATATTGTGTATAACAAATGGAATTAAATCATGTAAGTATACCTCCTTGTGATAATTATTAAACTTTAAGAAAAGGGTCTTGAAATAAAATATTGTCCCATTATCATCATTTTTGATGATCTAAATGTACTTTTCAATCCTATTCGGTATATGTATTTTGGATCATTATCATTCTCTGGAATATGTTCTCTATCACACTCCATCCGAACACTATTGTTATATTTCTCTTCCATATATATGTTTTCACATGGCACATATGTTCTCCTCCTATGAGGAAACCTAATTATGAGATAATTTGGGTAACTATTATGTTTCTAACTTTATTTTCTTAAAGGATGCAATAGTATTAATTTTTTTAATGTGGGTTTCTATAAAAGGGATTTTCATGTTTGAAGCCTTTGGTAACCCAGATAAATTTTGATAGAGAAATTCATTTTATGGGGGGAAGAATGTAACACCCCAATTTTTTATGAATTATTATTATTTTGGAAAAATGAAATTTATTAGATGTATTGTAGTGTACTCAGTACCATGTTTTTCTTGTACTAAAAAACACTTATATTATCTTTCAATAAACGAAACACTATATCTGGCTTGTGATACACATAATGTTGAGTTCCTTCGATATCTTGGGTTACATGCAGGATTAAGTTTAGAAAATTATAATAATATTGATAAAATATTTTTATAGTTATAATGTAACCATTATAATCAAATATATGAATAAGATTAACTAAATTAGAAAACTATTGTTCACACATGTTTATAAAATAAATTTTTTTCTAATTAATTAATTAGAAATGAAAATAATAACCTATTGAATATAAAGGAAGTGTTTTTATGAAAGAGAAATATTTTAATACCCACAATTTCCATTAATATTAATAAATTAAATTAATCACTATTATTGAGAGATATTAATTAAATTTATATATTATAAATTAAATAAATTTTTAGACATTAATCCAATAATTCGGATTGGCATAATGAAAGAACAAATCTAGTTTTAAGCATAAATAACTGTATTATTCTATAAGGTAGTTTTACTACCTTTTCATGACATAATTTTTTTAGAACTAATATATAAAACTTTAATTTTTTTAATTTTAAAAAATAAAGTTTTTTTTGAAATTTTAATTTCAAAACTAGATTAGGGTGATGTTTTTGAATTTTTCTAAGAAGTGTATGTTTATGATGAATAGTGAAAACAAAGAATTTTAATTGAAAACTACATTTTATTATAACTTATTTATATAGTTAAATTATATTTTAAATTGGTTTTAAAGAATATTTAGATAAATTACTCATCTAATAATAAAATTTAGTTCATTGGAATAAATTTCACAATAAAATTGGATATAAAAACATTTCAAGCGTTTGAACATGTTCACTTTATAAACCCGTTGTTTCATCCCGTCCATGAGATTATTTGAAATTAATTTCTATGATATATTTTATTATAATTTGAAAAAATGGATTCCATATTTGGAATAAGAAAAATTTTAAATTTATATTATGTTCAACTTTTTTTACCAAAAATATTTGTGAAGGTAATTAAAATTAATTACAATGATTAAGGTAAAAACTATTTTTCTTAGTGGTAAAACTTCAACCTTAAGAGGATAAATGACCTAGAAACTTTTCCAAAATCCATTGGATGCACATATTCTGAAAAATTACCATATTGTATATAAAATTGACATTTATTGGAGGTACATTATGAATAGGATACCTCTCAATAGTGTGTAATATTTTTTATTTACAAGAATGTCAATCTTCCTCCACTATATGATGGCAATACCCGCCCTCACTTATTCACATTTATCAAGACATTAGTATCAACCAAAAACTATAATTGTATCCAAAAAAAATACCTCATATAAACCTAGAATCCTCAATTTTTTAATAATTCCAACCAAGGAATCCCTTTGGTGTAAACCAAAAGGAGTTACACAAAGAAGAGGTAACTTCCTTCAACGTGCATTTTCGTTTTGTTTCCTTATCCTACCCCTTCATTTCCTATTATATCAAGATTATATAATAACATAAATATCATAAATATATTGATATTTTTTAATGTTAAATTTATAACCTACATATTCACACACTTCCATCAAATTATATACGCAATCATCGTTCCTGTGGACAGTGAACAACTACATCACGAACTTATGTTGGTCGTTCTTCCATTAACACCTATCGTGGTTAGGGATATTGATGGAAATACTATTTTTATATGGCTTATATGATTTTTAGAATTTATTTATACTTATTTATTTATTATATAACATATACCTTTATGATTTTTATTTTATGGGAATATAATAACATCGTTTGTGGACATGTGGACTACCGCTTCCTCAAAGCAATGTGATTCTTTCATAGTTTACATGGAATGTATTAAGGATAGGTTTACTAAACATATGTGTTCTATATAAAACAGTAATTATAATTTAATTATAATATATATAGATAAATAAACACACACACACACACACACACACATATATATATATATTACTTTTTCATTGTTTCAATACAATAATAAAATTGAAGCATTGTTCTTACATAGGTAACACATGTCATCTCCTCAAATGTTGTATTTAATTTCCTATTTCCATATTATATATATTATTATAAATAAATATATAATGAATATATATGATATTAATATCACATTTTACATTATTTAAATAAAGAAATTAGTATCTAAGTAAGAGGACTAAGAATGACAATTCAAAACATGTATGAAAAACAAAGCGATTATTACCTAAAACTTAACTTTAGCATGGAATTGTTAACAAAAGGGTAATATAAAGTAATAATTAAATAATATATGGTATGATATAAATGCTCATTTTTTTATTATATATGTATAATAAAATTAGTTTTATTATATAAGAGGTTTTAATAAATACGATGAGAGTCATGACTTAAGGTTAGGAAATTTCATTTCACTTTTTATATCTGTGAGATAAATTCCATATTCACTACTAATTTTTGTTCTTTGGGGAATATAGTTTCCTATGATATGTTATAGCATGAATTAATTTTTTTTCATGATATTAAATGATTCAATTTATGTTATTATTTAATGGAGATCATGATTCAAAAGTTACTCAATTAGTAAGGGGATTTCTAGTCTCAATTTTATTTCTAGGAGATTTATAACTTATTAACCACTAAATTATTTTTTTGTAAATTGTATAATACCCATGAATGTATTATATTATTAGTATAATTAAATTTATTGGTATTAACGATCCATTCTATAAACTCTATTTCAAGGAGTTTACAATTTAAAATTCACCAAATCAGAAAGGTAATTTTGTCTCAACTTTCTTTCATTGAGAGACATGTTATGTTATGAACCTATATTTCTTTACATGGTGTACATAATATAATTTGAGATGTTTTATCAGGGATATAATAATTTTCATGATATTCTAATCATATTTTAATGTAATTCTCCCACTTGAATTTTCATTAAATGTTACCAAAACAGTAATCGTTTATTGCTACAATCTCATTATTTATCATGATTGAATACGACTATACTTCCATTGATGAAATTTTATGACCCAAATATTTAAAATATTGATGAATTTTATTAAAATATGGTTATTCATGACATATTTATGTAATGATACCAATTTTCCAATACTTTTTACTTAAAGATAATTATGAAAATATCTTTAATAATATTCAAATTTATTTATTTATTTGGTCAGAAATCTATGTTCATTCAAAATAATTATTTCTATAAATGTATTTAATTTTTTTTATATTCTACTATGATATTTAAATTAAATTTTTAAACATTTTTTTTACCTATTTAAGAAAATGGTTTAAAAAAAAAAAATTCTTGTATCTTTTCCATCGATGAACTTCTCTAAAATTTTTATAATGAAAAAGGAATGTTCAATATATATGGATTTATCCACCATCATGACAATAATTTCTTTGATTTTTAATTTGAATTTTTACAATATTAATTTTATATAATTTTTTTCATAATATTCTAGAATTATTTAAACATTTTTTTGAATGATTTTTTTTTTCAAAATTGTTTTGTGTTCAAGAAGTGTTTTAAATGATATTTAAATATTAATTTATATGTTTTCAAGGTAATTTTTAGAGAAACAGATTTCGATAATTTCAAAGATTAAATTTTATATTTTCAAATGTATTTTCAATGAAAAATATTTTCAATGATTCCTTTATATATTTTCAAAGGTTATTTTCAATGATAATGAATCCAATGACGTGAAAGACTGTTTATAAGTTTTCAAAGATATTTTCAAAGAAAAATGTATTCAAGATGTTTTCAAATATTACTTTATTTTTTTTCAAAGTTATTTCAAGGAAACGTATATTCAAAAATGTTTTATGTTTTAAAAATAAAATTTCAATGAATAATGGATATGTTCCTCAAGAATTGTTTTTAAAAGATTTGTCAAAATTATTTTCCATCTAAGATCACATCTGTTGATGTTAACAATATCTTACTAGGGTTTTTATCCATGGATACCATTCTCTTTGTCTCTCAAAATCATTATGATTTTGATGAAATGTTGTTTTATGAAACCAATTTCTCTTCTCTAGGTTATACCATGATAAATTCTCATTAAACCCATTCCTTTTTCAAGAGTTATTTTGTGGTGAAATAATTATGAAAAATATCCCTTTTCTACAAGTTAAGATATGATTAAATGACTACGATACCCATTTATTTCATTTTTGGGTTATGATATGATGATTTTTATGATCTTGAGGCACACATATGTATGATTTAATTATGTTATGTGTAGGTTCTATATCTCCGTACAATGAATTAGGAAAATATTTATATCTCATGAGATAGTCATGGATGGAATAAGGAGTGAACTAATTTTAGTAAATGTCTTTTTCTACTAAGATGGTAGTGGGAGTGAACCTTGGATAATAAAATGATTTTGGGAGTGAACCCATTCCACTAAGATGACTTTGGAAGTGATCCCTGACTACTATAGAAATCATTTTATTGTTTATGTGTCTTACACAATTTCGTGTCTTATTCCTATGTTATACTTTAATGGATTATGATTTTGAATCCCTTTTGATTCACATCTTAATAACTACTAATATTTATTCCATTACTCTTTATTATGATCTTTGATATATAGGGTATGATCTTATAATGTTTTATCATGTTCTGATACCCTTATACTTAGGATTATGCTACACATCTGCTTTGGTTACCCTTAACGAGGATCTAAGATCACCCTTTATTTTGTTTCATTTACCCATGTAATGAAGATATGTATTATGTATGATGTGTCTAGGATGAGTACTAGTTATGAAGAACATACTAGGAGATTATGTATCTTACTTATGGAACAATGTTCATGTTTCCATGTTTCCATAGGAACTAAACTAATATAGTAGTTGGGAGTCTATTGTTGTAATATGTTAAATATTCTGAAAAAATGATCTAATTTACATGTATAAGAATTGAGGGTTACTATAGAGAAACCCTAATATGGTACTAAATGGTATTGAACTTTTCCACAATTTTCGTGATGATTTTAGGACCCAATAGTTTGCATTCACCAACTTCATTCTAGCAATAAGGTATTACGAACCTATTAACATATTGTTCTTCATAGAAATCGATTTATATGCTTGAGTGGAAACTATTTTTATATGAGACATTGACTAAAGGATAATGTTGATCCCATGATCCTTTGATGTCCATAGAGAATTCTATCAAAATGTCATCGAGTGTCTGGATAGTCTTCTAATATTTTTCATTAGTTTGTGAGTGTAAATCCATCCTAGTGTTTAAATAAATATTTATAGGACATTTGAGACTATTTCATAACATGGAGGAAAATATTATGTCTTTATCAAATACAATTGATAGTGGTTTTCCATGAACTCTCACCACTTCTCTAATGCATATCCTTACAAGTTGATCGAGTAAGAATTCCTTTCAAATTGTAATAAAGTGAGCAGTCTTTATAAGATGATCCACCACAACCCATATAGAATTATTTCTTTTTGATTTCTTAGAAGACTAATGAAAAAATCATGATTATTTTATACCATTTCTAGGTAGGTATGGTTAATGGTTGCATTATCCCCTTGTATTTTTGTACATTAATCCTTCTCTCTCTAACAAACAAGACACTGTGATGTATATTCTGCACTCTTGTTATTCATATTGTCCCACCAATAGTGCTCTCAAAGATCTAAATACATATTCATTCACTAAGTATGGATGTATAATGTCTAGATACATGTATAATATATAATCTCCTTCTTTAACTTGTAATTTGATATTTTACGTAATTGTGACCCCAATATTACAACTCCTTATTCATTAATTTTGAACTATGAGGATTTCCCTTTTCTAATAGCTTCCAAAATCTTTTAAATTTTCACATCATCTCTTTGATCATCCTTTATATTCTCTAGAAGGGATGTTTGATTAATAAATTTTGAAAGGATTGGTGATTTTAATTCTTTTATGATTCCTATATCAATCCTTTTCAAGTATAAGAATATTGAATCCTTATCAATTCTCATCAACGATAAAATTTATAGATACTTTCCACTTAGAGGAACTACTACTTTATTTTCATTATAGGGATAATAATGGATTCAGTATTCATAGAATCATATCTAACCACCTTCCCTAGTGCATATTCATCTCTTTCTGCATGAATATATAATTGAGTATCTTATGATTCATATTTATTTCACACTTTTCCCCAAAGAGATAATGCCTCCATACTTTCAATGTCAATTTTACTATAGCTAACTCCATATAACGTGATGGGTAATTATATTCATGAAATTTATATTTCCTTGAGGAATAGGCTATCACATTATAATTATATTTTAGTACAAACCCCATGAACTTCGTTGAAGCATCATTGTATACCATGAAAAATTTCCCACTTGTGGGTAGTGTAAGTACATGTGCAGTGGTAAGATTTTTTTATCTTATTAACTCTCTCTTAATATTCATTATTCCAAAAAAAATTGTCTCCCTTATAATTTATCTTGGTTATAGGGATTGAAAATCATTTGAAATTTTTCACAAATCATCGATAATACCCAACTAGTCCAAAGAAACAATGCACATTAATCAAATTTATTTGCCTCATCTATCCTTCAATTATTTTTTTATTTAAAAGGTCCACAAATATCCCATTTCTTGTGATAATATGACCCAATAATGTGAATTATTTCAAACAAAACTCACATTTTCTATACTTTTTATAAGGATACTTCTTTGGTAAGGATTATACCTTAGTTCTCAAATAATCCTCAAGATTCTCCTATCATTTGATTTATATTATCATATCATCTATAAATACCATAACTTTTATTGAATTAATATCTAATGGATCTATTCATCATGTACATGAAGAGTAATAGAGTATCAGTGAGTCAAAATGACAATAATATGTACTCATACTGCATGCCCCTTGTATGTAATGTATTGTTGGGGATACCTCCTTCTTAACCCTTACGTGACAATACCATATCTGAAGATCCACCATAGAGAAGGACTGGCCTCCACACAACTGATCGGAAAATTCATCAAATTGTGGTTGATGATACTTTTTATTTATCATGATATTTTTGATCTCATGATAATGAATTTAAAAGAGTATTAAACCATCCTTATTCATGTTGAAGAGGATGGGTGCACCCCAAAATTAATCGTGAGAGAATGAACCCTTTATCCAGAAACTCCTATAGTTTTTTCTTAAGATCCTCATGTCCCGAAACAACCATTCTATATTGATTATTATATATTGGAAAATCCCCAAGTAAAATCATGATGGAAAATTAAACCTCCCATCAAGTAGGAAGACCAGATAATTCTTTAAGAAACATTTAAATGTATTCCCTCACAATGGGTATTTCTTCAAAGATAAACTTTCCTTAGACTCAATAATTTGATCTAGATAAACTTTCTCGTAGATAAACAATATCCATTATGGAGATTATGGTTCTAAATATGATTCATCCTCCCTTTTACTGGTATATAATTAGAGTACAATTCATTATATGTAGATTTATTGACTTATCATAAAAAATTATGTGGGATATTTACAAGGAAATCCAACCCGTACCCAAAATTGATTCAAATTCCACTAAAGGGAGTATAAATAGGTTTATAGGGAAATTGAGGCCACAAATTTTGATAGGGGTGGAGTTATATATATTGTATGAATTAATATCCCCATTTCTCATTTCCACCAACATCTCTAATTCGGTGATTTGTTGTGGTATTGGAATAAATCTATAAAAATTGTGTGATATGAAATAATATATTGAAATTGAATAAAAAATTACATTCTATATTATTGAATGAATAACTACTGTATATATCACCTCCTAATTTGATGTATCCACCTCTGTGGTTGTGATGGTATATGATCAGTCTTGATACCTTGGAGGTTGTTATCTTTGATTGTCTCTGATAACCCCGGGATAAGGGAAATGATTCACATAGCGTCCCTCTTAATTGTAAGTGAAACATTGGATAATAGGATGAGGGTTGACTAGAGTATTTTTCTCTTCAATTATATGTATAGGGTTTCTCCCATCAACAATATCTAACTATATGCCCTTCCTTCCCGCACCTAAACCATTTCCCTATCCAATGGAAATTTTCCTGGATTCTTCTTCCGAAACATTTGACTAGTGGGATGGTTAAATTTCTTATAACCATTATATTTTTACATCACACAACTCGAATTAAACTGAACTTTTCACTTTATATCCCCATGATACCATTGATATTTTTTGATCTCCATGTTGACTTTTTGGTCACATCATATAATTTCATTAGAGATATAAAATTCTTAGATCTCTATATATTTTTTTAGACTTAGTTTTATCCCAATAAGGAAGAGGTAAACATTGAATTCACGGGTAATGATAATGATGGAGTCATTTCCTTAATGTTTTTTAAGGTTTCCTCATACACCCCAATGGATTCGTTACATTTTTTATTAAGGGAAAAGAAATTCATTACCATCTTAAGTCAGAGAGGGAAAGTAAAATATTTGCCAAAAAACATTTCCTAAAGTCCTTCCACCTAATAATTTCAATATCTTCATCATGATTTGTATTTTTGATCAATGTAAACTTCTGGTCAACTTCTTCCTCCATATAATAAACGACCAATGTGACATTCTCCTTCTCAAAAAAATTAAAGGATAGAGAATATCTTCTCAAGGGAGTTGAACTATTTCTCCATGATTAATGAGTCATTTATCCATTGAAATATGATGGACTTTTTCATGTAAAGGTCTCAATTGTATCTTTTTATTTCTTTGAAGGATTTGGGAATCAGTCCTTAATTAGTTTTCTATTTATAACATGTTTCAACTAGTAAAGTATGGTCATAAAGATCTTGATTCCTTCTACTATCTGGCTGGGTATCTTGTTTTTGAAATCATCATATTTACCTTCACATTAGTTGTTTACTAAGTTCCACCTATTTTCAAACATTGGCTAGAATAAATGGGAAATTAGGGATAATTACTTTAAACTATTTAGCACACAAATGAGAATCCATTAACATTAAAGGGTTAATTTATAAATGAAATGTATTTCTTTAACATATGAATTTATTGTATTTAATCTATGTTATGCTCAATATATTTTAAAACATCTAATATTATGGGAATTTTTGTTCTCTTAATAATGCTTATTAATTAGCTTATGAATTTACCAAATTTTATTCCTTGGGATCATCAAACCAGGAATGCAGTAAGGCCCATTTTCATGCACTGGTTTTTGATTGAGTCTAGCTCAATACGGTGTTTTCGGGTGTTACCCCTAGGTACATCTATGCCAGAGCCACATCTACTTTTTGTATCTAGACATAGATTTATTTTCTTGATAACCATTTACTCAATAATTTTATAAAAATATGGATTTTTTCTTATCATTATTATTATCCCTAAGGATTTCAGTAGAGTTTTTTAATTGTAATCCCAAAATAACTAAACATTTCTTTGATACCAACTATGAAAACCTTTGTCTCTATTACACATAAGATCATGATTTATTACATAATAATACACATAATAAAACCTAAAAAATCAATAATTCTTGAAATTTTGGGTAATTAGGTATATTACATGAAAAACATAAAACATGGAGTATATTTCCACTATTTAAAACTTTATTAACATGCTAATATTATTCCATTATTCTTAAAACTGCATGGGATAACCTGAGGACATAAATAATAAAGGGGAGGGATATAAAGCCCTATAAAGGAATAAAAATAGCATAACATGAATAAGGTATTAAATTTTGGACAATACTCACTTTAATGGGACATAAAATGGGTGATAATCACAAACATGAACAATAAGGTATGATACGGTGTGAAAACATAAAGGCAATATGAGAATCTGGAAATAACATTAAACATGACATCATAATCATAAGTCAAGGTTTACTACCAAGAAATCATAACATAATGTTCTTAGGATAACATCCCATGAACTATACACTTAATATCATGAGACTAAAACATTTACCAATGTATTTGAGTTCTATTTAGGCACACCGATGAAAATCATATGATGCACATGCATAAGTGTGAAACATAGATCATATAATATAAGAACACATTTAATCACATTTAATTCCATGATCAAAAATTGTCGAGTAAATAAAGGATTTAACCAATAAAATATGTATAGGTATTTCTATTTTAATACCCTTAAGGTTAAATAGTGATGGTATTCACAACAAAAAGGTTTGGCATTGAAAAATGACAGTGAAATTTTAATAGCGTAATGAAAATACATAAAGATTCCTAAAATGACTCAATGATAGGTAATTTTTCTCTAATGACTTGGAAGTAAAAAAATCAAAGTATGAGGTATATTTAATAAAATAATACAACATTAAAAATTTAGAATTAATTGGAATAAGAAAAGGAGGGTTCTTGAATAAAAACATGGCATATAAAAATCATAGGATAATTTTGGAAGCATAGCATGGGAACATAGTGAATCATGGGAAGGATTAATGAGATTTAAAGGGGTCAAATATAAATTGGAAATAATTAGGGTTGTAAGACATATATTAAAGAGTATATCAAATAAATAAAAATTTTATGATAAAGTGCATTACATAAATAAGATTCATGAATAAAGAAGACAAAGAGAGGATCCCTTAACTTAAGAGGGTGATTCCAAAAGATTGGGAGGAGATTATTGAGAGATTGGGGAGCCTTGGGAGGATTATATATAGATGAGGTAATATTAAGTATGTTATGCATGGTTTTTATAGAATATTTATTAGAGATTGGGTGGTTTTATATAGGAAAAGATATGGGCGTTCTTTATTATTTCCTAAAATTAGGTTTTGGACTCTATATTACAAAGTAATAAAATATGAAATCCTTCCCATGGTTTTCCCATGAATTCTTCCAAATATAAATTGATTTAATTTTTTTATAATTACAATGGAATAAATTTTTAAAATATTACACTTGGTGATGCAGAAGTGAGCCATGTTCATAAATAAATGATTTTAAAACCTTAAAATATAATATAGGTTTTGAAGGATTTATAAAGGCTTTATAAAATTAATCAAATAACCTTATAAAGACATTATTTTAAAGGGGGAAAATATATTTTTTCAGGGATTACATTTATATCATTTATTACATCACTTTGGGGTCATTATTATGCTATAATACACACCATATATTTATACATAATTTAATATGTACTCGAACATTCGACTGTCTCAAAAAATTATGAAAAATTTACTATTGGATAATATAGAATTTATTATTCAAATAATAATATTTATTATATCAATTTTTTTTAAATATTTGAATATTCACTTTTAAAATAAAATCATCATTTATAGAGAAATTCAAGGCTTTTTAAACAATAACAGTTTTCGAACCCCTATAAAAATTACATTAGAAATTATAAAAATTATATCATCATTTATATTTAATAAAAATTATATAAAAAAATATTTTTTTTCAAAAACCATTAATTTATCAAAATAAATGTCTTAATTAAAATTTCATATTAACAAAAAAATAAAATTTGTGTTTTATCATATCAAAATAAAAATAGTTTATAATGTAAGAACAAGAGGAAGTAAATATAACCATTAATATACTAAAAATACAATATACATATTCATATTATTAGGGTCTTGACACATTTCTCTTTATTACATCATATAATTCAGTAAGAGTAAGGTGCATGATGAAGAGATTTTCATGGGGTGGTTCAGTGTACATGGTTTGATATGTGGTCTCGATGATCTTGAACTTCTCCCCCAAACGGTTTCTCTCAAAATTAAGTAATTGGATCTTGGATTTGGATATTTCAACGGAAAAGACCTGTGATTCTATCTACCTTGTATGATCTAATAAATTGGCTTCATATGCTATAATACTTCTGGTTGAGGGCATTGCTTCTTTTGTCTGTGTCAATTGGATTCATCAAAACCCTATATCTATATTAATCATATGATCATTGTTCAGTAACAATTTTATAAATATTAATGATTTTTAATAGTATTTTTTATCCAATAGGATATAATAAAACTAAATATGTACATGTGTTTTCTATAACCATAATAAATAGTAGAGCATTTAATTCAATAAAAAAGGAATTGTATATATAAAATTTCATGTCATTTCAATAACCAATAATGGGTGTCATGTTAGAACCGTTAGATTGTTGAGGACCATTTATTTATGCTTCAATAGATTATTGGTTTGTTAGTATGATCATGTCACATGCATATACACTGTATTTTATAGTTATGTTTAGGACCATATCGGTTGTTCCCTATTCTGCGGTACTCAAAATTTTCTCATGTGGCCATGACATGTGCGTAAATAAGAAAGAATAACTAATTATAGATTCGAATTGTAAAGTGGGTTGGTGTTTCAAGATAGAGCAAGATAACTTTTACGAGGCTTAGAGATTGTATAAGGCAAGGATTAGGGATGGTAGTAGAGTCTCCAATATTTTAGCCTTTTATTTTTTTGTATATGTGATCAGACCAATAGGTGATCAATTGTTGTATGTTTTCATGGCCATGAGTCTGTGTGACTGTATGTTTGATTATTTAAAATAGATATATCATATATTTTTTATTTATTCTATATACTCTGGTGTTTAATTTTTATGTATGTTTTTTGGTTATTTTTATGTTATTTCTTATAATGATATGAGGGTATAGTTTCCAGAAGGTAACACCTTAGACCCTTACTACTATATGACATCCACTAGTGTATGGGGAGTCACACCTGAGGTCATGTGGAGACATTTCTTATCTAGGCACTGATCAGTGGCCAAAAACAATGGGAGTACATCATAGATTGGGTTGTGTTCTTGATACAACTGAGATTGGTGATCGTCTATGTGTCCCAGTATTTATAACCCAATGAAGATAACTAATATATCCATGATCACATTCTTTCCATAGTTTTGTTTCCTCTTAATTTTTGGTGACTCTATCTCATTAGAGAGTTATTTGTGATCTCAATAGATCACAAGAGTTTGAGATATATCTTCTCACAATATTAATTAAACATTCAATAATAGTGATGGATAATTTTTTTATAGAATTAATAATTCTTGATTTTTTATAAACTGAGGTAAGAGAATGTTTTTAGTAAATCATTGAGTAGAAAGTCCCATGCTGACTTTGTTCAAGAGTATGGGGATTCCCAGAGTGTTATGGAGAAGTTTGCAGTGATGAAAATTGATATGGGATAAGTTGATGGTAAATGGTTTCGATGTCATATTATTGTGTATTCATAATTGGCACAAAAGGTGGATGAATCTTAGTTAGGGGATTCTATGATTAAATTTTGGCTAGATCATATTTTTCTGTGGATGACCATATGGGATAGTCTGAAGATGGTCAGAATTAAGTATTTTTTGGGGGTGGCTATTTGTTCCCCTGATGGTTCATGACATGGTTCTTCGTGAGTTTCATATATCATTCTTGGAAGTGTATCCTAGTGTGGATATGATGTATCATTCCTTGAAAAGTTATATAGTGGCTAGGTATAAAGGCATAAATTATATATTTTTTACCTCAATGTTTAGTCTACAAAAATGTGATATCTAAGAATTATGTTCTTAGTGGTTTCTTCAACCACTATATATTCCTCAAAGGATGTGGGAGGGCCTTTTAATGAATTTTTTTGATCATTTTCCTCAGAATCATTGTCGATATAATGATATAGAAATTATCTTGGATCATTTGATGGAATTGGATCAAATTATTGTTATTAAGGTATAGAGTGCGATTGACATCCTATCATGATGGTATATGGAGAATATTTTAAGGATCCATGGGGTTATGAGTATGATCATGATCTCCATTTTACCTCATGGGTATGATGGGGGTATTAAATGTTCCTTTGGCTATCTGATATTACTTAACATAAAATTTTATTCATAGAAGGATAGACAGATAGATTATACTATCAAGAATTTTTAGGATATGTTGTGAACATGCATTCTGGATTTTGGGGGTTCATGATTCAAAAACTCACCCTTGGTTTATTTTACTTATAATAATTTTTTTCACTCAAAAACTATATTTTTGAACTTTTAGATTCACATTGTGATGGGATGAGGCCATAGAGTTAAAAATTCTTTGACGGTAATTGGTTTAGAGAATGGTAGAGAAGGTTCAAGTTATTTTTCAGTAGATAGAGGTAGCTCAGTTTCATCATAAATCCTATGCAGATAATTATATGAGGAATCTATAGTTTATCCTTAGAGATCACATATTCTTTATGCAACCCCTCATCATGGGATGTGATGGTTTGGTCATGGGAGAAATGCTTATCCTCAATTTATGGGGCCCTTTGAGGTGTTGGAGTACATTAGTGTAACTACACATTGATTAACACATCCTCCATATATGGGTTGTATCCATGAGGTTTTCTATGTTCCATAAATTTTTTATTATCCTTATAATGAAAACCACATAATTTAATGGGGTGATTGGGATGTTATGGATGATGTGATGTTCCTACAATGTCTCATGGATATTCCAGAATATCAAAAAATGGTGTTATAAGAGTGTTTCATTCCCTTAGTTCATCTCTTATGGTGTTATAGTGGATTATAAGAGTGTACATGGGAAGGGGAGTCATAAAGTTTCCCTAAATATCCTGATTTTTTGATAATTGATTTCTAGAATGATATGTATAAACCTAGCTTTATTTTTTATGATATTTTTGTGTGATTTTGGTTCCATTTCCTTATGATGTGTTGGGTTTTAACTTATTATAGAGAGACCCAAAATTTGAGATGTATCTCACAAGGTGTTTATTTTTGAACCCTCAGTGTTTCCCTTCCAGTTTTAGTTTTGATTATTAAAGATAATAATCCTTTGAGTGGTATATTTTGTAACAAAATGGACCCTCAAAAACCATTTCTTTTCATTATATGGGTATTTTTAGTGTCGGGAGATTTTGGTGGAAGGGTGGTGTTGTTAAAGTTGAAATTTTAGCTAGAAGGGAATCATCATGGCATGGCAATGGGTGTTGTATCATAATGAGTTAGCTGGGATAGGGTAGTTCTATAGTCTGGTGTATTGTTTTGATAAACTATTTTTTGAAAAGTAATTGATTAACCCTTATGTGAGGTTTTTATGGTTTTATTGAGGTGAACATAATGGTTTGTTGTTGTCTTATTTACTATCCATTATTTTATAATTTCTTTATGTTGTTTAACTTCATAACCTATAGTGGTACCTTACTTTACGATAGGGTGGTTGTGTGTTAGAAAACCAGAATTATGTAATGATAAATGGGAAATGAATTAATTAAATTGTATGGTTCATGAATGTTAATGATAATATGGTAAAATTATTCTAAATAAAAATTTCGATTGATTATTGATTAATATAGAGGGATACTATAAAATGATTTATATTTTATTAATAATAAAATACTAGTGATTATAATGAACTATGTTGCTTGTAGTATCCCTAGGAGAGTATTATCTTCCTTTACATTTATTATTCTAATGATATGTTTATTCCTTTTGGTTGATATTTTATGATTTATTCTTGGAGAGGTTTATAATTTAGATATACTAATTCAGGTAACAAGTTTGTTCCATTGTTAATTCATTGGGGATTTAATATGCTTCTTCTGTATTTGAATGAGTTGTTTTTGGGGAGGATCCTGTTGTTTATAATTATATGTTAACCTATATATATATATACATATTTGTGTTTGTGAGAGTTCTTGTGTGTGTGTGCGTTTTAGGTCTACAGGAGGGAGGTGGTGTTCGAACAGGAATATAATATATTTTAGATGTTTTCTGAGGTTACTAGGGATCTTGAATTTATACATTAGGACTTTCTCAAGATATTTTACCAGTTTTTATTTTATTATATTAAATTAAATTTATTGGGATTGGATTATTTTATTTATGGAGTTGATTGGTGTATTTTTAATATTTTTATGAGAATTTTGATGGTAATGAATACAATATGTGTGTGTTTTATACCCACGATTCTTGTCTCCAACCCTTGAATTATTAGAGGTAGGGTACAATGGTTAATCCAGTCATCACTACTAAACTAGGAGGGGTCCCAGCGGGGGAGGTTCATAAAAAGTTTTATGAGATATTTTGGTTGAGAGATATGATTGAGTTTGGTGATAGTCATTTGTGAGGATTTTTTGGGTTAGTATAAAAATAATATTATTTTAGATTAGTATGTAATGTTAATAGGGGAGGATATATAGGAAATTGGAGATTGAGGAACTCAATATTCAAATACAAGGTAATTATGTTTATATAATATACTACGTTAAGTGATGGTGCTTTTAAGGTAGATACCTGTGTAAGGATCATGCATCAAAATTATTTGAAACTATGATTAAATTGGGAAAATAATTATAAATAAGATGAATTCTAATTAAATAATTTTTAGGATTATATATTATTTGTTTGAGAAGTATCTAATGGTTTTCTATTTTTATGGTATTCTTCCAAGTCGATGTATTCATTAGGCTCATGCGGGTGATGTATAAAAAGATACATCGACTAATTCCCAGAGAGTTGAGGTGGACAATAATAACACCTAGAGGAAGAAACTTCCTGAGTTTAAGTGTAAGGGATAAAAAAATTATAATTTTTATGTTTCTAATTAGGATAATGAGTCATGGTTTAATGATGTAGAGGTTTATTTAATTTTGATCCATGATAATGAGTATTGGATTCTATTGGCTATCAGAATGTTGCGAGGATATTATCATTAGTGGTGGTTTTATTTCACAATGATATAAAGGATTCAAATTTTTTCATGGGATTGGTTCCATGATCATTTATGTGACAAGTTATCTTCCTCACCTAGGAATGTGTCACATTAGGGGGGGATACTTCCCCTTCACTAGGGGAGATCTAGCATTTGGGAGTTTGCAACTCAGTTCAAGAACCTATTGTATCATGCTTTAGAACTCCTACCAGATTAAGTCTCTATAGTGACAAATTTTGGGGAGGTGTTTTATTTGGATATATATCACTAAGTCACCCAATTAAATTTTTTTATGTTTTTTGAGGCTTTTTTTAAGGCATAAGTCATCAAGAAAATGAAGGAACATACTAGATAATTATATGAATTAAATCACCAGGACTTTCATGTGATGGTGGGCATGTCAAGTTTGGGATAGAAATACAGATGTGTTTCTAGGATTTTTATGTTTCTATATAGGATAATTTTTTTTGAGTTTTGATAGCTATAGATTTAAATTTAATAATCTTGTATAGAGAGGTTTTTTGACCTACTGTGACCCCTTTGGGTGCTTCAGTTTTGTTTGAGAAGAATGTGAATGGAAGTCTATGGCCATATATTGGTTATCATTTCATGAATTAGGTGACGCTGAATTACTATTTTTTCACTCTCTATATTTTTGATTTATTCGATTAATTTAAGGGTGTTGAATAGTTTTCATGGAATAATTTTTAGTTAGGATATCATCAGATGCATGTAAAAGATGAGGATATTATAGAGACATACATCTAGTTTCATTATGGGCACTACATGATCATAGTGGTATCCTTTAGTACCATGAATTCACTATCCATATGCATATGACTGACTAACTCTTTGTTTCTTACAATCCTCAACTGGTTTTTGGTGATGTTCATTGATGGCATCCTAACATATTTTGAGTATGGTGAATAGAATATAAAGAATCTAAAATCAACTATTGAGGTTCTTCAATATCATCAAATACATGGAAAGTAATCAAAGTGTATGTTCTAGGATATGAGGTACATATCTTAGAACATGTCATTTATTAGTTCTGAGGATTTGTAGATCGTTCAAAGATTATGGCTGTTATTTCATCATAAAAACTAATAATGTTTCCAAATTTTGGAGTTTTGTTGGCCAAAAAGCTATTATAGGTGGTTTGTGTCTTATTTTTCTCAGATTGTGAATCCTCTAATATTTTTTACTAGGAATAATCATCCTTTCTTGTGGAATAACAAGTTTCTAGATTATTTTGAGTATCTATAGGATAATTAGTTAATTTATCATATTATACATTTTTCAATGGAAAGAGTTATGTTTGATGTTTACTATAATGCTTTACACATTATCATGGGTTGTGTTTTGAAGAAGCAGAGAGTTGTAATATCCTATGGGTCCTTATAGTTATGACCCCATGAATGAGACTACACAAAAAATGATATCATTACTTCTGAAAAAACATCCTTGAAGTTATAGTGACACTATGTCAATGATGATAATATTTTGGTCCCATGGATAATAAGAGTTTTGGAAACTTTTCTTTATAACATCACTTGAACTTGAATGTGGAGATGGATGAAATCATTGTTGGTTTATGAATTTCATTTTTCTTATACACTAGGTAAATTTAATGTTGTTACTATCATGCTAATTATAAATTCATGTGGTGATTCTTTCCATGAGTCTGTTTAATGTTGGAGAGTGAGGGAGGATCTTGTAGTGGTGTATCTTGATATGGGATAAGTTGATGGTAGAGGTGTATCTATCAGATGAAATTTTATGAATCCTTGGGGAAGTAGGTGAAGAATCTTAGTTGAGGGATTTTTAGTTGTAATGTTTGTGGGATTTTGTTGTTTTCGGGAAATGAGGGACAATTTAAGGATAGTCAACATCGGTGTTGTTTTGTGATAGTATTTTCATTCCCTTGGTGGTGTGTGATATGGGTCTATATGAGTTTTATATATCACCCTTGTAAGTTAATACCTTTGTGTATAAGATGTATTATTACATAAATATTTAGTTCTAGTGGTCAGGGATGAACATACCAGGAATAGAGTTTATATCCATATGTTTTTTTCTACCTATAGGTGAGGTCTAGCTTCATATTCCTGGTCGGTTTCTTCACCAATTTGATGAACCTGGTGTAAGTGGGAATATATTTCAATTGATATAATGATTGTATTACCTAAAAATTAGTGTTAATATGATGATATATGGCTGATCATGAGTCCTTTGACGAATTAAGCACACATTTTGATGACTCGGGAGTCAAATATGATGGATATCCTATCAATAATATATTTGGATAAGATTGTGATACTCCATGGGGTTCCAATAATGGTCATCTATGATCATGATCCTAATTTTACATCATAGTTATACCATGGTATCCAATATGTTTTTATCTTTCATATATAACACAAAATATGATTTTATCTATTTATGAAAAATCATATGGATAAGTCTATCCAGACCTTTTAAGAAATGCTGCGTACACGAGTTTAAGATTTTGGGGGTTTATAGGCAAATAAAAAACCTTTGGTTGAGTGTTAATACATTAATATCTATCAATCAAATATTTTATGGCCTAACTCTAAGAACTGTATGGAAAACCTTACAGAGGTATGCTGTGTTGGATTGAGGTTTTAAAGTTAGTGAAGCTCATATTGGAATTGGTGCAGAGCCTGATATAGATGATTCACGTCATTTATGAGAAGATGAAGGTAGATTAGTATCATAATAAATACTATATAGATTATTAGACGATGTCTATAGAGTTTTACATTGAGGATCACATATTCTTGGAGGTATCTCATTAGTGTGGGAAGTAACAGTTTATTCATGGGTGCAATATTTCCACCCATATTTTGGGGCCTTTTGAGGTTTTGTCGTGTATTCGTGTTGGTTCATATCGTTTGGTGCTTCCACTAAATATGGGATGTATCCATGATGGCTTGCCAGTGTTTTATATTTTCAATATCACTAAGATGCCTCCCATGCCATTGAGCCAGGTGAGTTTGATATTAAAGATGATGAAATGTTTTTGGAGTGGCCTATTGTGATTTAGGGTCATCAGGAGGAAGTGTTGTGGGGGAATGTTAATCCATTAGTTTATGTTATTTTGTGACACAATGGCTTGTAAGTGTGTTCATGGGAATGTGATTTGAAAATTCAATCTCAATAAACCCTGTATTTTTACAATTGACTATTGAGATTATGTAAATGACATTGGATTACTTACTGATGACAATGGAATTAGATTTTTGTGCCCTCTCTCTAGAATATGTTGGGTGTGCTACTATAATATCAAGATACCTATTTAATGGGTTTTGTCATGGGATTTTTATTTGTGATCCATCCGTTTTTTTCTTCTATGTGCTATTTTTATTATCATGGATTATAATATTTTTAGTGGTGTCTGATGTAAAATACTAAATATTCTCAGACTATTAGATTTTATCTTTTGGGCTCTGGAGGTGTTTGAAGTAGGTTGGTGGAAGGTCTGTGTTACTAGAGTTGAGATTTTAGATTTATGTTAAGTGTCATGGTGTGGACCTAACTTCTGAAAAACACATCATTAATAATTTCATCCTTTATTAGTGCTAGAAAAACGAACTCATAAAGGCACCCTTTACCAGCACCAAAACAAATACTGATAAAAGGTACATTTTATCAACACTTTTTTAGCACTGATATAAAGATAACCTTTCTCAACACAGTTTTAGCACTGATAAAGGGTAATCATTATAATTGATTTTCTTTAGCACTGATTAAAGGCACCCTTTATCAGCTCTTTATTTATTGCGTTTATAAAAAGTACAATTTATCAGAGATTTATTTTTAGCACTGATAAAGGTCCCATATAAAATTAAATATTTACATAGAAAAAATTAAAAATGATTTTATTGAAAAATATTAAAAATATTATTAATTAAATCTTTATTGATAAAAATGAATTAATTTAATATACTATATATATAATATAAATACTAATAAATATTATATAATAAATATATAGATATGAAAAAAATAATAATTAAACAAATACAAATTAAAAATAAGTAAATTAAGGAAAATATTTAACATTTTCTTAGTTAAATAATTATTGATAAAAATTAATAAGTTTAATATAGATATAAATATATTATAAATATAAATAAATATTATATTTTAAATATAGATTTATATGAATGTATATAATATTTCCTAAATTTGATTTATTTAATACAAATTTTTTTTCATTACATTAAATAAGTCATATATTTATTGAAGAATGGTTTATAATTAAAAATTAATATCAATTAAAAATAATGACTAATTACTTCGAGTGACAGACATAATTGAATATCGTTTGATTTTTAATTTAACATGAAAACACACACACACACACACACACATATATATATCAAATATGTGTTATATTGATTTCACAGACATATATGATATTAATAATTTTTTATATACAGAACACACACACAAATATTTTCATAATTAATGAAATCTTATATAGAAACACAAAAACCTAATATTTATGTAATTTATTAATATATTGGTTATTTTTATAATTTCATTATAACATTATACATTTAATATATTATGTATTTAATCCGTAAATTTTATTTATTTACATTTCATTTTATTACAGTATGTATTAATTATTTTTTAATAATTTCTTAAGTAATTGATCAATTTATATTATTTAATTATATATATTTATTTACTATGTTTTAATATTTGAAATAGATATTTATATTTATTTCAATATATATCCCTATTGTTTTAATAGTTTATTTTTAATTAATAAAACTTATCAATTTTTTAGTGTTGTTAAAGTGTAGTCATTTTTAATTATTCAATTTCCCTCTTTTTTAGCCTCATGGAATTAAGATTAAATATCCCTTAATAATGTTAAAAATATATTTTAAAAATATATTTATAAATTAATATATTTATAAATGTATGTTTACTATATTTATATTTAGAAATTTACAATTATAAATAAATAAATATTATTTTTTAAAAGTGTTGATATAATTGTAAATAATTATTTATATATATTTATAAAATTTTAAATTTATAATAAATTTATTTAAATAATATATATATTTACTGTATTTATTTTTTTATATATTTATTTTATATGTATGTATAATTATATTAATATATATAATGACATAAATAAATAAATATATAAATATTATTTTTCTAAAAAGAATTTATATAATTTTAAATATATAATTAATATTTAAATAATTTCAAAATAATAATTAATATATTTAAATAATGAATATATTTACTATATTTATATTTATATATATTTATTAAATATTTATATAATTATATAAATATATTTACTAAAGTTATTATTTATAATTATAATTATAAATCCTTTATCGGCACTGAAGTTTTAGCACTGATAAAGATACATTTTATTAGTGCTTAATAATTGAGATAAGATAAAACATAGCTTTATCATTGTTTTTTAGAAGCCCAAATAAAAGTGTCACTGGTCTTTTTAAAGAACCCCACCTAGTTGCGAACCAATTACAATATCTGAAGCTTTACGTGGAAATAACCTACTACCGGCACTCCTCCTTGTTGAATCCAAACTCAAATTAAGGGTCGAAAAAACACAAGGCCCAAATCCATGGCCCGAACGATTCAAGGGTCGAACTAATCTAAGGCTCGAACAAATCCAAGGCTTGGATATATCTCTACTTTTTACTGGATGACTCAAAGATTCAATCCAATGTATGTTATTTTCTCCTATCCTCACTCATTGATTTCTTTTTTGATTATATCTATTTGGATTTTATGTTCATTATCTCTTAATATTCTTTATCCATCATCAATTTTCCTTCCAGAATGAATTTTTAATTGGGGGATTCTATGATTTTGGGTTTGTATTGACCCTTTAATGGCTCTTATTGATGCCTTGTTTCATATTAATAATTTCACACACTGATTTAATCCTTGTAGAATATTATGTTTAAATGTTTTGAACTTACTACCATGGAAATAACGCACAAAATGTGTTTATTAAAATTACAACCATGTTTTTTTTAATAAATAGAGATGGGTTTCATGTAATTATTTATTTAAGATGACGTGTAGTTTGTTTGAGTTTTGTCTATTTTGAAGCATCATTGGTATTACATTGAGATTCTTATTCTATATTAGGTGTCTAGAATTTAATCACTTTGTTTTATTCTTGATATACTATATGAACATCCATATATATATATATATATATATGAACATACTATTTCATGTATATATGTAAGTATGTAGTCATACAAAATATAGAAAGGATTTATTCAATAAAACAGATGATAATTTTTTCTTGGTTTAAAAAATACATTCGAAGAGAGACTATTATTGTGTGTGTTTTAAAGTTATGAATTTGAGGCATGTTTGGAATTTTTTAAAATTACTTTGATTATTACTTTGTCATTTTAAATAATAATAAAAGAAAAATGTTTTTCCTTTAAAATCAGAAGTGGTATTAAGTGTTATGGCCTTATTGGTACCATGGAATGGTTTTTATTTAAATTTATCACCATCTATGGAAGGTGCCTATATTAGTTTTTATGAGGTTATATTTTTTTTAAATTTTAAATATAGAGATCGTATTGATGGGTGTTGGAAGGATTTTTAATAGACATGTTTTGGTTATGTTGATTATCGATTGATATGTTATCTAAAAAATTGACCATACCTTCCATTACTATCATAATAGGGATCATATGCATCTTAGTTAGGGATGATAAATAGTTAAAATGTTGTCTCGATAAGATTGTATAGGTTATCACTAGTCTCAAATTCCATATGGGAGTCTAAAAAGGTTGGCTAGTAGTTGGTCTCTAGTATATCATTAACATAAGAACTCATCATTAATCTTATTCGTTGTTCCAACCCAAGTATGTTCAGAGTCACCTGCCATGATATTTTGGAATTTTCCAAGATTACATATTCTTTATTTACTACAGTTTACATGAATATTATTTTTGACTTACTCGACATTTAATATTCATTTATTATAATGTGATCGGTTTTTTATATTTTATATTTTGTCATATTGATGTATTTATTTTTTTGACTAATGTTTCATTTTATTAATATATAATATTTTTCATGAGTATGGTAATAAATAAGCCTAGTCAATAACCCTAGAATATTAATATAGTTTGTAAGAATATTCATTCAATGAAATATCTATTATTATGGTGAAAATCATCATTAAGAGAAGTTATGAAGATTAATGATATTTGATATACCATTAATATTTAATGTAATAATTCCATAGGTTGTTACATCACTTATTCTAAAAAAATTTAATAGAGGTTTTAAAAATCTATATATATTGGAATAATTATTAGAATTTTTTTTAGGTGATCATCATTTTAGGTATATATGTATTGGTTACAATGAATCACTGATTAAAAACCATGCATATTAAATAAATCATTATTTAATGAAATGTTTTATCAGTATATTTTTATATATTCTAGTTGATGGACTGAGAGTTTATTATTTTTTTATCATATATGGGTTACATATTACTACTTAATTTTATATATTATATTTTAATTTGTTTAGGGTATTTAATAGAGAATCTATGACTCATTTTAATAGAGGTTGGACTAGTCTTAGTTAGAGGATTTAAAGTTCTAAAAGTGGCTTTTCTCTTACAAATATATAATTCATAGAAGACCCAAGCATTCATATATCATAGAAGGTCCCCATAGAGACCCCTTGAATCAAAGACAAGAATTTTTATACCCCCAAAATATCACATTCAATAGGCCACAAGTTAATAACTAGTTCCAACGGTGTAATGTTCAAAAAATGCGAGGCATTGCTCCTTTTAAAGAGCATGATGGAGTACGATTTTCACCCTCATCAGCTTCATCTACCAAATAGTTATGATTGAATCTTGTTACTTAAGACTCATCCCCCATGCCATTTATATTTATTGAAATATTTTGAGTAGTATTAATCTAATGGATTGTTACACCATAGAGTAGTTCTAGCAATATAGTTTCATGTCTATAAGAGATTGAAGATAAGTTTCAAATAAAAATAATATAATAATAAATGTCCTGGATATGAATCCAATGAAGATGAAATTTGTTTATAAGTTTCACCTTTGGATGAAATCATAGGATAAAACCTGCCATAGGGGAGTAATTCTTTTATTGATTTCAATTTCCCATTCCCTACAAAGCATACTAAAATTCTTTAAAACAATCAAATTCCTCGTTCCATTATTAGAATTATTTATAAATATAAACTTTGATATTGAATATCATTTGTGTATTTATTTATTTATCATAAAAAATGAATATTTTATGAACCTAATAGGTTGAATATGAATAAAAAATGGATGCATGCTAATCATTAAAAAAATATAATGAATATGGAGTTAAATATTTCATCACGTTTTCAAAAGATCATACATACAACCATTCTCAAATCTTTTTCCATGTTTAAGTTATTGTTATGAAAGAAAAATTAGTCCTGAAGAGTTGGAAGAACATTTAATTTTTTACAGAATACATCAGATCTATAAATGATGGAATAAACATGGGGAAAACTGAACGTGAAAACCGATTGAGATGATAATGTGGTTTGTGGATCATTTGACATCAATACCAGTGTAAATGATGTTAGAGATCATATGAAATAAATGAAAATTTCAATTGAATATGAAATTCATGATTGTAAAATGTTATTTGAGAATTTAAATAGTTTTGATAAGAGACCTTTGTACACCAATTTTACTAAATACACAACTTTGTTAGATGTATTAAAGTTATATATTTTTAATGATGAAAATGGATGGAATGACACCAGATTTACAAAATTACTTGTTCTCTTGAATGATATTATACTAAAATTAGACAAACTAACATGTCAAACATATAATGCTAAAAAAAGATACATTCACTGGGAATGATCTATAAAAAATACATGATTGTAGAAACGGTTACATATTATTTTTCAAGGACCATGAATCACTCATAAAATGCCCTAATTGTGGTGTAGATAAACACAAGAAAAAATAATCAAGACCTTCAAACTATGAAGAGTAATTTCCGATCATTCCATGGTTTCAATGAATATATGAATTTTCAGAAACCATGACAAAGTTGACATGGAATGCAAATATAAGAATTAAATATGGGAACCTATGTCATCCAGTAGATTCTCCTCAATAGATGGAAATTTATTATGAGTATCCTGATTTTGGAAATGAGTTGAGAAACATTCTTGTTGCATTATCTATAGATGGAATAAATCCATTTGTTGTAAATATTAGTACTCATTTTACATATATCTTCATGTTGTTAAATTATAACTTCCCTACATAAATACTTCTGAAGTGAAATTATATTATGTTTCCATTGCAAATAACTAGAAAACATTATCCTGGTAATGATATTGATGTATATTCTGATCCATTGATCGAAGATCTTAAATTGATGTAGGACACATGTGTTACAATGTTTTATTCTCATAGAAGTGAAGAGTTCACCTTGAGGGCCCTGTTGTATGTGGCAATAAATTAATTTCTTGCTTATGGGAATTTATCATGATATAACATTAAAGGAATGTTGGGGTGTCCCACTTGTGAATAATGCACACACTCAATTATATTGAAACATTCATCGAATTCTATGTTTTTAAAAAATCTGAATTTTTTGCCTTGGAAACATAAATACTGATTCTAGACAACAATATTCGATTGGAATATCAAACAGTATACAACACAATCTACACTAATAGGTGATTAACTATTCGATAAAGTAAAAGATATTGACACTGTTTTCGGTAAAATATTTTCTTAAACGCATTTGAAATCAGGTTGGAAGAAGAGATAAATATTCTTTGAATTACCATATTGGAATTGTTTATACATCAAATATTTTCTTAATGTCATTAATATAGAAAAAAAATCATTTGATAATGTTATTGGCATGATACTAAATGTTCCCAAAAAATGAAGGATATCATCAAGTCTAGGTTGGGAATGATTTAAATGGATATAAGTGAAGAGTTGGCACCAGTGAAGCGTAAAGTTTTTAATTTTATTCCTCCAACAACTTATACTCTATCCAGACATGAAAATTTTAATTTTTCACTTTTCCTTAATAGTGTAAAAATTCTATAAGGTTATTCATTAAATATAAATAATGTTACGTTAATGAACAATTTGAAGTTCTTGGGACTAAAATCACATAAGTTTTTTGTTTTGATCAACGATTTTATGCCTGTTACTTTTTGTTTCATTCTTCCAAGAAATGTACATCATACAATAACCGAAACCTTATTCTTTTACAAAACCATATACAATAAAGTTATAGACCAAAACAAGTTGTTAATCAATATTAAGGAAGTTATAGTAATATTATGTGAATTAGAGATGTTCTTCCCAACATCATTATTTAATATAATGTTCTACCTGATTTTTCAGATGGTTATAAGAGTTCTAATATGTGTTCCTCTCCATTATTGATGGATTTATCCTATTGAGTGGTATTTGATGATTTTAAAATGATATATTAATAATCAAAGTCATCCAGAAGGTTTTATTGCAAAACAATATATTTCTTAAGAATTTTTTGAATTATATACTGATTAACTATCAGATGTTAACATCACCAGTCTCCCAAAGTCTGATCATAGTAGATGCTTTATGGTTAAAGGGATTTATGGAATAGATGGTGTTAAAATTTCCTTTATAGAGTGAGATAAATCTTAACATTATATTTTACATAATAGTGAAAATGTTGTTCCATAAGTTGAAGCCAAAAAATAAATTTTTAGAAAATTGAATCCATCTGGGGCAGAAGTATGGATATCAACTACACATAATCAATAGTTTATAAGGTTTTTATAAGATCAAATTTATACATATTTATCTAAAAATAAAAAATAAATTGGTGAACTATTTTTAGGTATAGCAAGGGGACTGAATGAAAATGTTATATCTTATAATGGTTTTTTAATCAATGGTTAAAATTCTGTAAAAAATAACTTGATGAGTATAGTAAGATGAAAAACAATGAAGCTACACCTATGGTTGAATCTATTCACATTTCTGGTTTCATGTATTGAAATATGGTTTATGAAAATATGTCATATTTTTTCATTATCAAACAAATATATGAGTTGAATAATATAACATTTCATGTTTTGATTTTCCCTTGAAAATGGGTTTTTAGAGACCCAAATCCTGATGTACATGGACATTACATTACTTTTGTAGAATACTTAATACATAACAAAAACAGACACCCAAGGAACGTAATAGTTTAGTGTATTTGGAAACTCAGAACATAATCTTCTAATCATGGTGAAGGATCTTCAACATCTCCCATAAAGATCTTCCATTTTTTTCTTACCTAAATCCTTTCTTTATATCTTGAAAAAAAACAAAAAAATGGTGAGCTCAAATTCTCAGTAAGGGTAAGCATGGATAGAATAAAACAAACCATATACATTTGAACATAGAAACATGAACATAATGTTTAAACATCAAGATCTTGAGTTGTGAAATAATTCTTGGAAGTACGTAAGGCATATATCATAAAGAAACATTAACCCTGATAAAATATCATGGGAATAAAACATGTAATTTTGGAAACCATTATGAAAATGTTATTATTTCTATAGTATCCAAGGAATTGCTACCAAGACCATCATAGTAGACAATGTCCATTACTGAATCGGGTTTACTTTCCATTCTAGCCCTGTATTACTGAATCGGATTCACTTTCAGTTTCATCCATGTCTATATCATGAGATATAAATTTTTTCCCAATTCATTGGAGGGAGATATAGGTCCCAACCATCTCATAATGAAATCATTCTTACTTGTGCCAAAAAATAAACATAAATCATTCATCATAACCCGAAGAATAAAATGGGTTTCGTAAACATCATCCCATCATAACGAAATACATATAAAACAAATGGATATCATTTCATCATAATAAGAATAAAACCATGTAAATAATAGAGACATTATACATGAAACATAATCATACTAAATAATTTCATCTTAGATGGAAAATAGTTTTGACAAAACACTTGAAATGAATTCTTGAAGAAAATATCCTTTCTTCTTCAAAATCATTTTCTTTTCACAAAAAGCCATTAAATTTTAATTGAAAAATATTTTTTGGAAAATAATCATGGAATTTTGTAGACGAAGATTTATTGAAATAATTCATTATAAAACCGTAAAAAATCCATTCACGCCGTATATGTTAAAAAACATTCTTCTCGTACTTTTGCTGGAAAAGTCAAAAAATACCTTATATGGTAAACAAAAGAAAGATTCCTTCCATAACACAAAGTAAAAGTAAAATAGGTGTATAAATGACTTTATACATACATGTAAGAATATTAAAAACTTTCGGAAAAATATTTTTATGGACATGGATGAAAAATATAACCCTAATAAATACTTACGTATAAGCAATCTCTTATAAAAATGAGATTGTAAAATTATCCCTTACCTTATGTCTAATTTCTTCCGTGTATGTCCGAGACTCCTATATAGTGGTTTTAAACATATTATTAACTTTTAAGATAATCATAATAATATTTATGATATCATATATGATTCACTTATGACTTTATATTACCCGTTTTTTTGTAAATTCAAAGTTAAAGCAGTGTTTTGGGTAAAATCGTTTCCTTTATTGTACGTGTTTCGACTTTTTGTTCTTGATATTATTACTTATATCCGTATTTACTTAATTACACAATTTAAAAAATTATTTATATATAATATATATTCAGAATATTAATATATATAGTAGATCGATAAATGGAATGAAATACGCTACTCATGGAGACGGTAGGCCGTATCTACGCATGAACGCAGTTTTCGTTTCCTTATTGATTTGAATGGAATAAAGTAAATGAAACATATATATACATAAATCCAGTATCATTATCATGTAATACCTTTCATTATTATTTATTATATATACTTTATAACCATACATGAATGGTTAATCAGGGAAAATGAATCTCATCGCGTTCGTGGAGATGGTATTCCGTACGTACGCACGAGCGAAAATATCATTATTTTGATATTAAAATAGTATATAATTGGATATTATATCATATATACAGAATAATAATAGTTTTATATTTATTATTTATATCATTTATACTCATTAGAATACCCATTTAAATGATAAAATGTTTGAATAACAAACTACACCACGATGTGGAGACGGTAATCCGTACGTACGCACATGTGGTGACTTTTTCATTCATAGGATGGATAAAATAACTAATATGGTTGTAAAATTTTTATAATAACATCACATTATATATAATATACTGGATTTATTATTTTAAAATGGAAACAACAAATAAAGTGGAAGTGGAAGAAGAATGTAACTTGAAATATGTGGTGAGATATATACCTCTTCTTCAGGTTCTTCATTTTGATTTGATCGAAAGGGATCCTTTGGTTGGCTTTATGACTAAAGTAATGCCTCTATTATGAAGGGAGGAAAGTTGATATGGTATTTGGGCAGGGGTTGGACGATCCAATTGGCTGTGTAGGTGTGAATTAGAGAGAAGGGGGAGTGTCCTTTTATAAGAGGGGTGATGGGCACCTTAGGAAAAAAACATAAAATATTATTTTATAATAAATTTATATTAGATTTATAATGGATCCAAAGTGACTTATGTCGATGTTGGGGTGGGGATGGATCTAAATCCTCTCAAAAAATATGTTTTAGACAAGTTTAGGTTACCATTTTAACCTTATCATTTAGATATAACTCTAAGTTAAACAATTTTACTTTTACCGTGTCTTCTTGTATTCTTACACTATATGGTTAATTAACCTAATATAAACTACCAATAAAACCCCAATTGGTTCATTAATTTCATATATATTATTATATAATTATTTTGGCTTAAACCTATATTTTTAGGACCATTATAGAAATTAATAATATAATATTTGTTTTAAAAACTCTTTTATGTCAATTTTGGAACTATTTGATATTTTGTTTTTATCTAAATTTATAACAGCATTATTACTTATAAAATTCATCAAAACAACCCTAATATGTTATATTAACATATAAAATTATTTTATTTCATAAAAAGTCTCAAATTACATTTATTTGGGTATTTATAATATCAATTATGTTAATATTTCATTAATAAGGTAATTACTGTATCATCATTGTGTCATAAATAAATTGAATTAATTAATGTATAAAAAATATAAATAAAATATAATTATGTATGAAATATTTTTATCTTTCTAATGAATATTTATAGTCAAATTTATGTAATGTATAACCCTATATTAAAAATGTTTTAGTTATTGAACAATGATTTTAACTATTTTAACTCTTATTTAAATAAAATAATAATAAATGTCCTAATCTAATACAAGTGGACCTAAAGGGTAATATTTTATTCCTAAGGTTGTTTTTGGTCGAAATAAACTTATCCAATTTAATTAGGACATGTGTTAGGGTAATAATAATATCATTTTTACCCTTAATTACCCTATTTACTTTTAACTGTGGTAAATAAAAGTAAATGGTTACTATTCACCAAAAATTATTTTTATCTTATTGAACCCCATTTTACTTCTTTATATTAACTGTTTTTCTTGTATTTTTAAAATTCCACTCACAAGAGCAGTAAAATTATGTTTTATGTAAATTTGCAAATTCTCCTAAGAGGTGGGTAAAATATGGTGAAAAGTTCAATAAAATTTTTATATATCTAAAATTATTATCAAATGACTTCAATGAATTACATTGATCTTATATAGGTATTATGTAACAATTTTGACCTAAAATAACTTTAAATTAAATAAATAATTATTTAAATAAAAATTCAGTTTTAAACTATAACTCAGTGTTTTTCACTATTCATAAAAAATTGATAGTTTTCAGAAAAATACCAAAAAATCACCCTAGGATAATTTAGATATTCTGAATCCAAAAATGAAGTCCATTTTGAAAGGTAAAATTTATAAAATTTAAAAAATTATGTATTGCTATTCAGAATGGCTAGTTTATATAATATTTTAATAATATATTGTTGTTTAGTGAAACCTGGTATTGCGTACTACACACGCTATCAAGGAAGGTCGTGATTGCATGTAATGAAAGAAAAGTCCGGGCTGCGTGTAGTGAAATCTCCCTTTGGTGTTGCATATATCATAATAAAAGATTATTTTATTTATACATTAAAAAAAGTATCTAAAATGTTGCGTAAAATAATTCCCACAAAATGAACATGAAATTGTCTATAACACGAGCCAATAATAGTGTTTTGTATACTGATAGCTAATATGGTGTTGGTATAGCACACGATAATCTTGGTGTAGTGTACAATATAAGACATCAATGAAATTAAAAAGAATATATCTCATAAAATCTCGGGGTGTTACAGGGTGTATAATAGGAGTGTAGTGAAAGTTGATGAATTGGGCATTGTGAAGGTGACTTTAAGTGTGGAAGGGGAAAAAGGCGATCCATTCATAATCGAATCACAAGTAGTTAAATTATTTTATTTCTAATATCTAAAAAACGTGTATAAGTAAATTTTCCTGAAATATACTAAAATAACTATTAGGTCATATGAAAATTTGATCGTGGATGACACTTTCATTGGGAGATCACAATAATTTCATGCCATTCCTGATGTATACAATGTATTGTGCGTTATATGAGACCACAAATAGGGGATTTTAATTTTTTTAAAGAGGATCCCAATCTATAAAACATATAAAAAAAGAGAGATTAATTAGAAGGTAATTTTTTTCAATAAAATATGTTTTTAATCATAATATTATATGTTCGTTTTCTATTAACATAATATTAAATAAATTTTTTACTACTCATATAGATAATGAATTCTTCACACGATGATATTACCAATATCATGGAATAAAATACTATAACAAAGGAAACCCTTTGGGAGTTGTAAAGGTAACGTTATAAAATACATTCTCTATTTTAACAAAAAATTACATAATGAAACATTGATTTAATTTTCATTATTCCTTGCAGTTTTTGTTTATTTTATAAGATTTAATTGAATATTTCATGACATTATGCACCAAAACTTCCACATATTTATTCTCCCTTATTACCTGTTCACCCCTGTAGTGTTATCATTTTTAACTTTCCTTTATATTACCTCCAATGAATTTGTAGGAAGAGAAACTGTAACATCCCAGGAAAATAAAGAATAAGACATTTTCATATTTATTAATATTTTTTAATTAAATATTAAAGTTTCCTTAATGGGGTTTCTATGTTCAATGGCATAACCGATATGCAACAACAAATTTCTTTGAAATCTTATGTGGTACACTAATAATATAATAATATTATTTTAAATGGTACTTAACATGTAGCCATTATATTTTTGGGAATGAATAGAAATAACTAAAATATGATTATATATGTTTGTTAAATGTTTTTAAATTTAACAAATAATTTCTAGAGGCTTAAAATGCGAATGAATCCAATTTTAAGCATAAATAATCTAATATTCACTAAAAGGTCGATTTATCACCTTTTAATGGAGAACCATCTTTAAATATATTTTTGGTCACTTTTATACATCATATTGGATGAAATAAGATTCTTCTTTAGAATTGGGACATTGAAATTTACTTTGGATAAATTTTTGTCATTTTTCTGACAATGTTCATTTTTTAATGAATAGTGAAAAATACTGCATTTTACTTCAAAACTACTTTTTCATCTAATTTAATTATATGGTTATAATATCTTTTTATTGGTTTTAAAGTGTAATTAGAATATAGTTTTTACCATTTAATCCAGTTGTGGTCATTATAATTAATTTCACTTTGAAATTGGACGTAAACAATTATCAATCTTTTGATAGATAATGTTTCCTAAAAGCACGCTATTTGTTATGACAATAGGAATTATTTTTAAATTAATTACTACAATTTCTGTGTTTTGAATTTGGTAAAATTGATTTCATATTTAGAATAATATGGTATAAATTATTTAATTAAGAACTTTTTGTTTTTGAACATTATGAATAGTAACGACGGTAATTATCTTAAATTTTCGTGATTAATTAGTAATTGGGTAGTTAAGGGTAATAAAATAATATAATAATAATATAAAATGACCCCAACAAGTGTCCACATCCTCTTGGATTTCTCATTTATGACCATGGGATGCCTTGTGACAACCTTGGGACCCCATGGAATCACTTTAGTGTGATAGTGACATTTTATCAAATTATTTTTAATGAATGGAAAATATAACCAAAGTATGTAATACCTAAGTAAAAAGTTTTTATTTTGTTTATATAAATGATATTTTTTACTATAAATATCCATTATAAATCTAAAAATATTTCCTACATCATGTCAATTTTTTATATTTTTTAGACAACAAATAAATAAAATTATTTATGACACAATGATGATGCAATGTTTATGTCATTATTGAATAATTTAAATAAATAAGAAGATAAAGTTTGAAACAATATCCAACACTTGTCCAATTATTATTGGATGATTTTATTTCAAAAATGGGACACCTTATCTTAGACTTTAATATTTTTTGGACCATTAGAAACCGAAAAACATTATATAATAAAATAATATTTTCAAGCTTTCCAAAAGAGCCACTCCTCTCTCTTATAAAAGGCCCCCACCTCTACCCCCTTACCCACACCTCTCAAGACAATGGCTCATCCAAACTCTGCTCATATTATCTCTAAAAATCCTTATATTACTCCTATAAGCCTCACTTTGTACAGAAGTCTTCCCAAGGAAGCCTTTGGCTCAAATAAAAAAAGAGTTACCCGATTTAAAGGTTACATCTTCTCTTATGTTGTTTTGTTTTATTTAGCTTCTCCAACCCCAGAAACTCTTTTTATTCATTTATATTGTAACAAAACCAGTATATTAAATATACTAGGATGTTTTTATGAGAAGGATTCGAGCTACACTTACACACCTCTATCTAATCCAAGAAGAACGTATTGTTTCTGTGGACAGCGAACTACTGCCTCACAAAACGATGATTGTTCAATTATCTTCTACCGCCTCTCATGGTGGCCATTATGATGAAATATTATTTATATATGATATATATTATGTTTATGTTTTATTTATGCTTCTATATTTTCCATTTATAGAACACCTTTATGGTTTCCATAGTGAGTAAATACGATAATCTCATTTGAGGAAGTGTAGACTACCGCCCCCTCAAAGTGATGTGACTCGTTAATACCTTAGGTGGGATGTATAAACGATAGAGTTAATGATATTATATATGATATTATACTGTAATTATAATATACCCATATATCATTATGTTTTAATTCAGTTAAAATAATAAATAGAAATGAAAGTACTGTTCATGCGTACGTACGACTTACCGTCTCCATGGACGGTGCATTTCATTTCTTGCTTCCAAATGTTATGTTCTATTATAAATACTTGTATATAATAGATATATATCATATATATGATATATAAATAATTAATTTTATTCTGGATATAATGTACTATTGACCACATGGAAAACTTGTAAATATAACGTGTTCATTTTTGACTTAAGTACCAAATATCGACAAAATGAATATTATTAACTTAAATGATTACATAATGTTTATAACATGGAAATAAGTGATCTAAAAGGAATAATAAATTTGAAAAGGGTTCCTAAGAGAGTATAAATTAACTTTAGTTTATTATTCAGGACATTAAATAATGATCGAGTCAAGTCGGACACAAGGTAAGGGACTTTGTCTCAATCTCCTTTCATTGAGGCATATTTTGTTTTATACACAACTTTCTTTTATACGATGTATAAACCCCTTTGAATTTTAATTTTTTTAAAAAGGAATCTTTTCTCTATGAAGTGTTTTACTCAATGAAACAAAGTATGTTTCTTTTTAACGTACGTGGTGACAACGACCTTTCTGCCGCCGCAAGTATTAGTTGGTCTTTGGCTTCCTCAACAAGGTGTAATGATTTTTAAAAGAAAATATATACCATATACTCTTTTTTGTATTTTGGTATTGAAAATGGTTTTGATTATGGATTTTTTATATCAATATATTTAAGTGATATATTGTGATTGAAATTTGGAAATGTTTTCTTTCCTTTATATTTGTTTTATGTCTTAGGATTTTATAAGGGTACTTGAACATTTGATAGGTGGTTATGTGATAAACCAAATAACGGGTGGTGCTATGAATACCAGGATGTGTGTTTTTTTATAACCTCCAATGCATTGGGTATGGAAGTCGGTCATTTGACTATTCCATTTAGTGATATGTGCGGAAGTCGACCGTATGATTATTCCATTTAAGTATCTTTATGTCCCAAGTTTCCTTTATATGTTATGTGTTCTTTATATGGGTTTTATGGTAATGTTTTGGTTACAAATGGGTATGTAGTGAAATTTTATTTAGTGAAGAGTATTTACTACTTCATAAAGGTGAAAATTATTTCTTATGATTAGGTATTCATGGTTTACTTATTATTTTGAAAAACTAACAATTTTCCTTCTTTGTGTATCCTTTATTGAGCTTTTTATGCTCATCTCAAGTTTTTGAAATGTTTTCCATAGGACATAAAGATGAAAAGAGTCAAGGATGGGATCAAAAAAAGACATGCTCTCTAAAACACGGAACTCGACATGTTTCTTTTTAAGAGTTTTTATTTTATGAAAAATGGAAACTGAGTAGAAGTGTCTACTTTTTAATCTTTTGAGATGTAATAGTTATGTCACAATTCTCTGAAACTCTAAACCTAGAAAGATCCTCAATGTGAATTAATCATTTAATTCAAGATTAAGTAATGTTTTAAGGTCAGGTCCTTATAGGTGGTATCAAAGATCGGTTTAGAAAACATTAAGAGTTAGAATATTGTTAAATTCATGTCCATAAATTACTTTATGGTATGATGATATAGAATTTAAAGATTACCATGTTGCTTTGCCTTAGATATTTCTATGTTCAGAATTGTTTTCCAAAGAGGAAATTGGGAAGCTATGTTGGGACGACATCAGGAGGAAAACAACTGTCCAAATCAGAAACCCGAGACGGTCGGAATTGGGACTGAAAAATTTGTTGTTGTGATGTCATGATTAACTGTAGCTATAAATGGTGGAGGTATCCATACACGAGATCAGCCAGATCATCCATAGAGGAACATGTCATTAGTGGAGCATTTTATGAGGCAACATCCCCCATCATTCAGAGGATCATTAGTCCTTGTTCTAGAAGAAGGATGGATCAAAGCACTGGAGAAGATTTTTGATGTCATGGGGTGTTCAGAAAATCAAAAGGTTAGTCTTGTTGTTTACCATCTTGAAGGTGAATCTGATCAGTGGTGGTAAATGGTTAAAAATATCAGGGATAGTGAGGATATTGATGATCTTGACTAGGATGAATTCAAAGGTATGTTTCTTGAAAAATATTTTCCTAAGGTGGTTTATCATAGGATGGAAAAACAATTCCAAGAATTAACGCAGTAGGATGACTCAGTGGCTGCTTATGAAGCAAACTTCACTCGACTAGAAAGGTATTCTCCAAATTTCATACGAGATCTTAATAGTAAAATCAACCATTTTTACTCATAGTTAAAGACAAAGTATCGAAGGTCTTTAGCTTCTCGTGAGTTGAAAAGTTATGAAAAACTTTTTTGATGTGTGGAGAAGTTGTAAATGAAGTTTGCCGATGATCAAGTGTTCATTGTAAAACAACAGAATAAGAGGTCCAATTGGTAGGAAAGGGAAAGAATTTATCAAAGAAGCATGGAGGTAAGAAAACAAAATATCCATCCTGTGCGAATTTTGGTAAAATTCATCCTGGAGAATGTTTATCCAAGTCTAGAAAGTGCTTTCGGTGTGGTAAGTTTGGTCATATTGCTCGTAAATATAATGAAGATGATCAAGCAGGAAAGGAAAAGCCAATGGTAACATGTTTTAAGTGTAATGAAATAGTTCATTATGTAAATTAGTGTCTAATCAAAAACTCACCTGAGGGATAGAAGCTAGACTACATGCAGAAAGGGGTGGTGAAATCATTTGAAACTACTTCAGAAGATGTTTGGCCATCGAATGAAGTAGTATTAGGTAAACTGTTTGTTTGTTCAGATTATGCCAATGTGTTTTTTGATTCACGGTCTACACATTCTTTCATTTCTGAGAAGTTTTCTAGGAAATTTGGAATTCCGTCTCAAGATATGAATCCTGAACTTATGGTATAAACACTCGGAGGAAATGTTGAGACAAAAAGAAATTATAAGAACCTTTCTATCCTTGTGTGTGGAAAGAATCTACCAGCAAACATTATTGTGTTTCCTATAGTAGAGTTTGATGTTATTTTTGGCATGGATTATCTTTCTATTTATCATACTAAGATTGACTACAGGGCTAAATATGTTTCTTTTCAGAAGGATTTTAAATTTGTGTACAAGATTGAACCCTTGCTTTTGATAACATATCAGGAAGTTGAGAAACTAGTAAAATATGGAAATGAATGTTACCTTGATCATATTGTTGAAAAAAAAGAACTATTCAGATTAATGATGTGCCTGTGGTAAATTAGTTTGTTGATGTTTTTCATGATGAGTTTCCTGGTATTATATACGATTGGGAAGTTGAATTTACTATTGACTTAGTTCCTGATTCTAAGCCAATTTCAGAACCCCCTTATCGAATGGCTCAGTTTGAACTTTTGGAGTTAAAGAATCAATTATAGGAGTTTTTAGATAAAGGTTTCATTCGACCTAGCACATCACCATGGGTTGCTCTTGTCTTGTTTGTTAAAAATAAAGACGGTTCAATGAGACTTTGTATTGATTATAGAGCATTGAATAAATCACTATTAAGAACATGTATCCTTTGCCTCATATTAATGATTTGTTTGATTCGCTCCATGGAGCTTAGTATTTTTCGAAGATTGACTTGAGGTCGGGGTACCATCAGTTGAAAGTAAAAGAAGATGACGTTATAAAGACCACGTTTCATAATAGATATGGCCATTATGAATTTGTAGTTATGCCTTTTGGGTTAACTAATGCACCTGATTTCTTCATAGACCTTATAAATATAATTTTCCATGAGTTCCTGGATATGTTTATGGTTGTTTTCATTGATGATATTTTGGTGTTTTGTAAAATTAAAGAGGAGCATGAAAGTAATTTAAGCGTTATCTTGCAAACCATAAAATAAAATAAATTTTATGGGAAATTCAGCATGTGTGAGTTTTGGTTGCAATAAATTTCATTCCTTGGTCACATTGATTCTAAAGATGGTATAACTATTGATCCTGTGAAAAAAAAAGTTGTTGAAGAATGGACAAGACCCAAAAATATAACTAAGATCCATAGTTTTCTTGGTTTGTACGGTTATTACCGATGATTTTTTAAAACTTTTGCACGGTTTTCCAGCCCATTGACTAAGCTAACTTGGAAGGATATTAAGTTTATCTAGACAAAAGAATGTGATGATTGTTTTTAGTAATTGAAAAAAAGATTGGTGAATTCTACAGTATTGGCACTACCTTCTAGAAATGGTGTGTTTTTTATCTACAGTGATGCTTAAATGAAGGGAATAGGTTGTGTCCTTATGCAGAATTATCAGTTAATTGCTTATACTTCACGTCAATTGAAAACTCATGAGTTAAATTACCCTACACAAGATTTGGAATTAGATGCTGTTGTTTTTGATTTAAAAATTTGGAGGCATCATTTGTATGGAGTAAAGTGTGAAATATATACTGATCACAAATGTTTAAAGTATATATTCACTCAGAAATTACTGAACATGAGACAGAGTTGATGGCTGGAATTAATCAAGGATTATGATTTTACAATTCATTACCATCTGGGAAAAGAAAATAAAGTGGATGATTCTTTGAGTCGAAAAATTAATGCTTCATTAACCATGATATGTTTGCAACGATGTCCTTTGGTTTTTGTTTAGATGAACTTTGGAATAAAAGTTATTTGTGCAGGAAGTTCTTATATTTTGTTTCAGGTGTCGGTGAGATCATCTTTATCATACAGAGTTAAGAAAGTGCAGAAGAAAGACAATGGGTTGCAGAAAAAGGTAGAGCTAGTTCAGAAGGGTAAGTTTCCTGAATTTAACATTGATAATGATTGTGTTTTGAGGTTTGGGAAGAGATTATGTGTGCCTTGGGATTCATAGTTGAAGAATGAGTTGTTATGAAAGGCTCATAGTTCCCTATTTTCAGTTCATCCTGGAAGTACTAAGATGTATAGAGATCTGCGGGAGTATTATTGGGGGGATGGAATGGAAAGAGATATTTCTGATTTTACTGTGAAGTGTTTGACTTGTCAGCAGGTTAAAGTAGAGAGGAAGTTACCGAAAGGGATGCTTCAGTCATTACTAGTGCTAGAGTGGAAATGGGAAAATATATCTGTGGACTTCATTATGGGATTACCAAAGACATCTCGAGGTAATAATGGAATCCGGGTTATTGTTGATCGATTGACTAAATCTGCTCATTTCCTTCCAATTCAAGATACATTTTCTCTAGATCAACTATCTCAGTTGTATGTTAAATAAATTGTCCAGTTACATGGATTTCCCCTCTCCATTGTATCTGATCGTGATCCCAGGTTTACTTATAACTTTTGGAAAGGCCTTCAGAAGTCATTGGGTACTGAATTAAATTTTAGTACATCTCTTCATCCGCAATCCGATGGGTAGTCGGAACGAACAATTCAGACCTTGTAGGATATGTTACGTTCTTGCACGATGGATTACCATGGAATTTAGAACAAACATCTTTCTTTGGTTGAGTTTTCTTATAATAACAGCTTTCATTCCAGTATACATATGGATCCGTTTGAGGCATTATATGTGAAGCGGTGTCGAACTCTAGCTTTTTGGGATGAAGTAGAGGAAAGGAAACTAATTGTACCGGAATTGGTAGAAGAGATGGCAGAAAAATTTCATTTGATTTAGAAGCACATGAGAACAGCTCAGAGTCAGCAGAAAATTTATGCGGATAACCGGAGGAAGGATCTTTCTTTTGAGTCAGGTGATCATGTTTTTCTTAATGTTTCTCCATGGAAAAGTGTGATGCATTTTGGCAAGAAAGGAAAGCTGAGTCTGAGGTTCATTGGACCTTATGAAATCCTGTAGAAAGTTGGATCAATTGAATACAGAGTGGAATTAACTCCAAGCATGTCCCATGTATACAATGTTTTTCATGTTTCAATGTTGAGAAATTATAGGCCAGATCCATCTCATGGTTTGAGCCCAAACATAGTTTACATGGAAGATAATCTATCTTATGAGGAACAAACAGTCCAGATTCTTGACCATAGAGAGAAATTTTTGTAGAATAAGGTAATTCACCAGGTGAAAGATTTTTGGAAAAACCATATGGTTGAAGAGGCAACGTGGGAATCTGAAAATTCTATGAGGGATAAATACCCCCAATTATTTGATAAGTGAATAAAATTACAAGGACAGAATTCCCAAAAGGGGGGAAGGATGTAACATCCCAGGTAAATAAAGAATAATAAATTTCATATTTATTAATATTTTTGAATTAAATATTACAGTTTCCTTAATGTATTTTCTATGTTTAATGGCGTACCCAATACACAACAACGGATTTCTTTGAAATCTTACGTTACACACTAATAATATAATAATATTATTTTAAATGGTAGTTAGAATGTAGTCATTGTATTTGTGGGAATGAATATAAATAACTAAATTATGATTATATATGTCTTTTAAATGTTTTTACATTTATCCAATAAATTTTAGAGTCTTAAAATGCGAATGAATCCAATTTTAACAAAAAATACTCTAATATTCACTAAAAGGTTGATTTATCACATTTTGATGGAGAACCCTCTTTAAATATAGTTTTTTCACTCTTATAAATTTTATTGGACCAAATAAAATTCTTCTTTAGAATTAGGACATTGAAATTTACTTTGGATAAATTTTTGGCATTTTTCTAACAATGTTCATTTTTTTACTGAATAGTGAAAAATACTGCATTTTACTTCAAAATTGCTTTTTCATATAATTTAATTATATGGTTAGATTATATTTTTATTTGGTTTTAAAATTTAATTAGAATATATTTTTTCCATTTAATCCAATGGTGTTCATTAGTATTAATTTAACTTTGAAATTAGATATAAACAATTATCAGTCTTCTGATAGATATTGTTTCTAAAAAACACACTATTATTTTTTTGACAACGGGAATTACTTTTAAATTAATCACTGAAATTTCTGTTTTTGGAATTTGGTAAAATTGATTCCATATTTTAAATCATAAGGTCTAAATTAGGTAATTAAGACCTTTTTGTTTTTGGACATTATGAATAGTAACGACATTAATTATCTTTAATTTTCATGATTAATTAGTAATTGGGTAGTTAAGGGTAATAAAATAATATAATAATAATATAAAATGACCCCAACAAGTGTCCACATCCACTTGGTTTTTTCATGGCTCACCATGTGATTCCTTGTGGCAACCTTGGGACCCCATAGAATCACTTTAGTGTGATAGTGACCTTTTATCAAATTATTTTTAAAGAAAAGAAAGTATAACCAAAGTATGTAATACCTAAGTAAAACAATTTTAATAATGTTTATATAAATTATATATTTAACTATAAATATTCATTATAAAGATAAAAATATTTAATACATCATGGTAATTTTTCTATAATTTTTAGACATCAAATAAATAAAATTATATATGACACAATGATGATGTAGTGTTTACGTCATTATTGAATAATTTAAATAAATAAGAAGATAAAGTTTGAAACAATATCCAAGATGTGTCATATTTTTATAGGATGATTTTATTTAGAACATGGGCCATCTTATATTCGACTTTAATGATTTTTTGACCTTTAGAAACTGAAAAACATTATATAATAAAATAATATTTTCAAGTTTTCCAAAAGAGTCCCTCCTCTCTCTTATAAAAGGCCCCCACCTCTACCCCCTTACCCACACCTCTAAAGCCCTTGGATCGTCCAAAATCTAATCATATTATCTCTACACATCTCTATATGACTTCTAGAAGCCTTAATTTGGGCATAAGTCTTCCCATGGAAGCCTTTGTCTCAAATCAAAAGAGTTACCCGATTTAAAGGCAACGTCTTCCCTTATGTTCTTTTGTTTCATTTTTCTTCTCCAACCTCCTAAAATCTTTTTATTCCTTTCTTTTTTAACAAAACCAGTATATATAATATACTATGATGTTGTTATGAGTATTATTTGAGCTACACTTACACACAACTCCATCTAATGGGTGAAGAACATACTGTTTCGGTGGACGGAAAACTACTACCTCACGAAACAATGATAGTTCAATTATCTCCTACCATCTATCATGGTGGACATTATGATGGAAATATATTTATATATGATATATATTATTTTTATGTTTTCTTTATTCTTATATATTTTTTATTTATAGAACGCCTTTATGGTTTCCATAGTGGGTAAATTCGATAATCTCATTTGAGGAAGTGCGGACTACCGCCCCCTCAAAGTGATGTGACTCATAAATGCCTTATGTGGGATGCATAAAGGATAGATTTAATGATATTATATATGATATTATACTGTAATTATAATATACCAATGTATCATTATGTTTTAATTCCATTAATATACAAAATATAAATGAAAGTAGCATTCATGCGTACGTACGCCTTACCGTCTCCATGAACGGTGCATTTCATTTATTACTTCCAAATGTTATGTACTATTATAAATACATTTATATACATGATATATATTATATATATGATATCTAAATAATGAATTTAATTCTTGATATAATGGACTATTGACCACATGGACAACTTGTAAATATAAGGTGTTCTTTTTTGACTTAAGTACCAAATATCGACAAAATGAACATTATTAACATAAATAATTACATAATGTTTATAACATGGTAATAAGTGATATAAAAGGAATAATAAACTTGAAAAAGGTTATTAAGAAAGTATAAATTATCATTAGTTTATTATTCAAGAGATTAAAGAACGATAAAGTCAAGTCGGACACGGGGTAAGGGACTTTGTCTCAATGTCCTTTCATTGAGGAATATTTTATTTTATACACAACTTTATTTTATATGGTGTATAAACCCCTTTGAATTTTACTTTTATTCAAAAGTAATAGTTTCTTTATGAAGTGTTTTACTAAACGACAAAAAGTATGTCTCTTTTTAACGTATGTGGTGACAACTACCTTTTCGCCACCGTGGGTATTATTTGATCTTTGGTTTCCTCGACAAGCCGTAATGATTTTAAAAGAAAATAAATACCATATAATCCTTTATGTATTTTGGTATTGAAAATGGTTTTGATAATGGATTTTTTATGTCAATATATTTAAGTGATATGTTGTGATTGGAATGTGGAAATTTTTTCTTTCCTTTATATTTGTTTTATGTGTTATGATTTTATAATGGTACTTGGACATTTGACGGGTGGTTACGTGATAAACCAAATGATGGGTGGTACCGTGAATACCAGGATGACTAGTTACGTTATAACCTCCAATTCATTGGGTATATATGTCAGCCATATGGATATTCCATTTAGTGATATGTGTGGAAGTCGACCGTATGGTTATTCTTTTTAAGTATGTTTATGTCCCAAGTTTCCTTTATATGTTATGTGTTCTTTATATGGGTTTTATGGTAATATTTTGGTTACAAATGGGTAAGTAGTGATCTTTTATTCAGTGAAGAGTATTTAATACTTCATAAAGGTGAAAAGTATTACTTAATATTAGGTATTCATGGTTTACTTGTTGTTTTGAGAAACTAACAGTTTTCTTTCTTTGTGTATCCTTTACTGAGATTTTTATGCTCATCACAAGTTTTTGAAATATTTTCCATAGGACTTAAAGATGAATATGGTCAAGGATGGGATCAAATAAAGACATGATATCTAAAACATGGAACTAGACATGTTTCTTTTTAAGAGTTTTTATTTTATGAAAAAAATGGAAACTAATTAGAAGTGTATACTTTTTAATATTTTGAGATGTAATAGTTATGTCCTAATTCTATAAAATTATAAACCTGAAAAGATCCTCAATGTGAATTATTAATTTCATTCAATAATAAGTAATGTTTTAAGGTCAGGTCCTTATAGAAATGACCTTTCATCTTCTCAATCACATAGGTAATCAGGATATTTTGATAGTAAAACAATTATCTGTAGAATTCATGTATTGTTTCATATTTATTTTTTATTTAGTTTTACTCACAAAAGGATTGTTTTCCTATAAAATTGGATTATTTGGTTTGAGTTGGGTTGGTTTTTTCAATGATGATCATGCTCATGCAAGATTTTACTTCAAGGCTATAACTGAGATAATAAAAATAAGGAAATGGGTCGAGAATGTATACAATCATCATGAAAAGGTGAACTACTACTACTTATTTAATCAATTGTTTCATCATTTTATCTACTATTTGTATGTTAATTTACATATCATTTCTATATAATACTTATTTAGTATTATTTCAAAAATATTTTGGGAATTAATATTTTAAATGTTGATTTATTTTATAAGATTTAAGTCTATATTTCATTCCTTTTTGCACCAAAACTTCCATATACTTCTTCTCCCTCAAAAAATTTTCACCCCTGTAGTGTTGGCATTTGTCAATTTTCTTCATGTTCCTTTTATTTCTATTGCAGGAAGAGAAATTATTGTTTCTATGTTTAATCACAAAGTTAATATTGATGCTTTCATGGTAAAATAATTTTCCACAGAATTTTTGTATTGGTTCATATTTATGTTTAATTTATTTCTTCTTCTTATTACTCATATAATAATTTTTTCCTTATATAGGTGGATTATTTTATTCGAATTGGGGTGGTTTGACAGAAGATTATCATAATCATGAGATATTGGACTTTGAGACTAAAAATGAGATAATGAAAATATGGAAATGGGTCAAGAATATATAAGACCATCTTGAAAATTTGAAATCATACTACTTATTTAATTAATTTTTTCATCAATTTATATACTAATTTTAAGTTAACATCCATATAATATTTATATAATAATAATTTAGTTTTTTTTCAAAGATCTTTTGGGAAGTCATATTTTTATTTCAACTATCTCCAACAAGCCAGAAAAGAGATAACATGTTCCCCTCTTCCATTGTTACCCTACTTTCCATTGTGTCTTTTTTTCGGAATATGAACACTGTATATTGAGTCAATGGTTTTAGCTAAATAAACTTTTCAGTTAAGAACACTGAATCAATATGTTGTGTTAGATGTTCATAAAATAAAGAGAATGTAAATCATGGTAACATTGTTAGTTAGTAACATTTGAGACTTTGGGAAATTTTGGAATCTGTTTCATCGTATTCTGATACACATTGTGACTAATATGTCTCCAAGTGATTCTGTTTATTTAATGTTGACATTAATTTTAGTAAAAAATCCAAATGAAATACTCAAAACTGAGAAATTTTTTTTTAAAGAAACTTTAATAAAATGATCCATAATTCATTTTTGATGTGTATGAATCAGTCACACCTCAATTAGATATATGATGTTTCCGATATGACTCAAAGTGTTTGTTACCAGTTTAGAATTGAATTTTTAGTTCAAAAAGTGTTTCTCATAGAAATCCCAGAAAACATGATCATATTATGTTGATAATGGTTCAGAGTGATTCATAATTAATTTTTGATGTATAGAAATTAGTCCTATATCAAACCAACACACGATGTGACTAGTATAAATAAAAGTGTGTGTATCCAGTTTAAAATGATATTTTAGTAAAAAAGGATAATCACATACTCAAAACAAAGAAAACACATTAATATTTTTTTTGATACTTTTGGAAAACAATCCTTAGGTCAATTGGGAAATATAGAAATTAGTCTTACCTAAATTTGAATCATGGTGTGACCGGTACAACTCTATGTGAACCTACTCATTTAAAATTGACATTAATTTTATTAAAAAAACATTAACAGACAAAAAAACGATCAAATTCATTCTTATTTTCTTTAAAATTTAGAAAAATGATCCATAAGTCATTTTTGATGTGTAAGAATCACTCTTACCTTAATCTGATATATGATGTGACTGGTATGACTCAAAGTATCCTTTATCAGTTTAAAATTGGCATTTTATTTCAAAAAGTTTCACTCATTAAAAAGCATGAAAAAATGCTTGCATTTTATTGCTAATTTAGGAAAATGATTTATAAGTATTTTTTGACATGAAAGAATAAGTCTCATGTCAAACTAACACATGATGGGACTTTTACGACTTAAAATGTGTGTTTCTAGTTTAAGATAATATTTTAGTAAAAAAATACATGTGATGTACTCAAAATCGATCAAACACATTATAATTATTTTTATAGTTTATTAAATAGATCCAAAAGTCATTTGGTATGTGAAAGAATCTACCTCACCTCAATCTAACATACGATGTGACAAGTATGACTCAAAGTCTATATTTTTATTTAAAAATGACTTTAATTTTAGTAAGAAAGAAAATATACTCACTCAAAATCTAGAAAATGCATTAGTATTGTTTTGATACTTTATTAGAAAAATACATAATTATTTTTTTATTTTTTTGGAATCATCCCAACCTAAATCTGATACATGATGTTCCCGATATGATTCAATATGTCCATTGTCAGTTTAAATTTAACATTTTAGTTTAAAAAGTGTCACTAAATTAAAATTCAGAAAACCCGCTCATATTTTCTTGATAATTTTAGAAAATTATTCCTAAGTCAATTTTGACATTTATGAATCAGTCTCACATCAAACTGTCACACTATGTGACCGATATGACTCAAAGTTCCTTTTTATCATTTAAAATTATATTTTAGTAAGCAAGATAAGTGAAGTATATAAAATGAAGAAAAAAAATTCAGATTGTTTTTATACTTTAGAAAAAATATCCATAAGTTGTTTTTTATATATAGGAATTAGAAACACCCAAATCTGATAGATGATGAGTCCGGTATGACACAAAGTGTCCGTTATCAATTTAAAATTGATATTTTTGTTCAAAGAGTGTTAGTGACTAAAAAACAATAAATCATGCTCATATTTTTTTAATAATTTAAGGAAATTAATAATAAGTCATTTTGGATGTGTAGAAATTAGTCTCACATCAAACTGACACATGATGTGACCACTATGACTAAAAGTGCATGTTTCCAGTTGAAAATGAAATTTTAGTTAAAACAAGCGACGTACTCAAAACCAATAAAAATCATTCAGATTGTTTTTATACATTATTAAAATAATATATATGTCCTTCGGTATGTGTATGAATCATCCGCACCTCAGTCTGACACATGGTGTGACCGGTAAGAATCAAAGTGCGTCTTTTTATTTAAAATTGACATTAATTTTACTAAAAACAACAACTAACATTCTCAAAATTGAGAAAACACATTCTTATTGTTTTGATACATTAAAAAAATATAAATAAGTCATTTTTTGATGGGTAAGAATCAACCTCACATTAATTTGATACACATTGTTCCTGATATGACTCAAGGTGTCTGTTATTAGTTCAAAATTGACAATTTAGTTCAAAAAGTGTCAGTCACTTAAATCTAAGAAAAATTTCTCAATTACCTTGGTAATTTATAAAAATGATTGATAAGTCATTTTTTACAAGTATAAATTATTCTCACATCAAATTGACACACGAAGTGACCTGGATGACTCAAAGTGCGTGTTTCTAGTTTAAAATGACATTTTAATAAAAGGAAAAGTACCGTAATCAAAACTGATAAAAAAACATTTGGACTGTTTTGATACTTTTATAAAATTATCCATAAGTCATTTGGGATTTTTGGGAATCAATCACATCTTAATCTGACACACAATGTGACCAGAATGACACAAAGTGTATCTTTTTATTTAAAATTGACATTAATTTTTGTAAAAATCACTACTAATATACTCAAAATTGGGAAACAACATTTGTATTTTTTTGATACTTTAGGAGAACGATCATTTAGTCATTTATTATCTGTTGGAATCATCCTCACCACAATATGATATGTGTCATTCCATATATAACTCAATGTGTATGTTACCAGTTTAAAATTGACATTTTAGATCCAAAAGTATCACTCATTGAAAATAGAGTAAATGTTCTTAGATCATCTTGATAATTTTTGAATATGATTCATAAGTCATTTTTGACATCTATTAATAAGTGTCTCATGAAATTGATACATGATGCTACTGAAATGAATCGAAGTGTGTGTTTATAGTTTAAAATGAATCTTTAGTAAGAAAGAAAATTGGCATACTCAAAATTAGGAAAACAAATTTAGATTTTTTTATCATCCTAACCTCAATATGATGAATAATGTCACCACTACGACTTGTACTTCATATCTTTATTTAAAATATACATTGTTTTTACTAAAATATACTAACATACTCAAATTAGAGTAAAAATATTTGTATTTTATTGATAATTTTGAAAAATGATACATAAGTCATTTATGATATTCTGGAATCTTCCACACCTCAATCTGATACATGATGTGTCTCATATGACTCAAAGTGTCAGTTATCAATTTAAAATTGGAATTTTAGTTCTAAAAGTGACACTCATTGGAAACCAAGAAAAGGCTCTTTAATTTTATTGATAATTTATAAAAAATGATTCATATGTCATTTTTTACAAGTATGAATTAGTCTCACATCAAACTGACAAATGATGTCATCGGTATGAATCAAAGTGAATGTTTCTAGTTTAAAATAATGCTTTAGTTAAAAATAAAAGTGATGTACTTAAAACTGAGAAAAAAAACTTATTATTTTGATACATCTGTAAAATGATTCGTATATCATTTGGGATGTTTATTAATTATCCATACCTCAATATGATGCATGGTGTGACTGGTATAGCTCTAAGTGCCTCATTTTTGTTAAAATTACAATTAATTTTATTAATAATGAAAATGAAATACTAAAAACTAATAAAACACATCCATATTGTTTTGATAAATTAATATAATGATCCACAACCCATTTTTGACATGTAAGAATCAGCCATACCTTAATCCAATACAAAATGTGCCTAGTATGACTCAACGTGTCTCTTATCAGTTTAAAATTTACATTCTAGTTCAAAAATTGTAACTCATCTAACACTAAGAAAATGTGCTCTGATTATCCTGATAATTTATCGAATCGATTAATAAGTCATTTTTGAAATGTAGGAATCCACCTTATGTAAAACCAACACACGATGTGACCAGTGTGACTCAAAGTGTTTATTTCATCTTCAAAATTACATTTTAATAAAAAATACATGTGACATACCCAAAAATAAGAATATACATTTATATTATTTTGATAATTTATTAAAATGATCCATAATTCATTTGGGACATGTAGTAATAATCCAAACCTAAATATAAATCATGGTATGAAAGGTATGACTTCAAGTGTGTCTTTTCAATATATAAGTGTCATTTTAATTTAAAACATGCATCACATCACCAAAACATAGTGTTTTTGGTATATATCATTGTGGGTTTATAAATTAACACTTCCTGTTAGTTTACTTATTTATAGTCTTTCTATCATAAGAATTGTTTTCTTATACATGTTCATTCTTTTTCTTGAGAAGTGTTGGTTTTTTCGGTAATAGTATTAGTTGGGGTCGTGATCAAAATAAAAATAAACAATATTGTTTTTGTATATATGTAATAATTTGTACATATGCAACTATATGTACCAATGTTTTAAATATATATATTATATTTTGTTTTTCTTATATTTGTGATGGAAATTTTATTTCATTTAAATTATTTCTTGGTATTTGATTTTTCTAATTTTTAGTGGTGTTTCTGGTGCCACACTCTATTGTAAGAATGCACTACACTAGTGTTGTAGTGTGCTATTACATCACACTGTAGTATTCCACTTTTTTGGTGCTATTATAATCACTATTAAAGGCCAATTTTAGCACCATTAATGAACCATTTTTTAGTATTTCTAGTTGTTTCACCATGAAGAGTTAGAAGAAAGATGGTAATTCTATATTATGGTGTGTTGGTCAATTACACTTTCATAGAAAATATTAGATTAACCCTTATGTGGGTAACCCTTATATATCCACTTACATCATAGATTAATTCTTAGATGTGTAACGATTATGTATCAACACTACTATAGAGTATCCTTTACATATGTAACCCTTACATATAGAATAAGGTGACCCTTACATATTAATGTTTTCTATTTTATAGTAATTTCAATACTCTTATGTATGGGAAACTCATCTCTTATACATGGTATAAAAGCATATGTAACGGTTATATACCACAAAAAGTCATAGATAATGTTTATCAATGATGTATTCCTTATGCATTGGCTTCTGATCCATAGTTATTATGATCTCTAGTGGGATAACAGTAATATATACGCAAAGTGACCCTTATGTATGAGCAAATTGTAATAAGCTATATCACCCATATTAAAATTATGGATTGATACTCTATCTTCACACAACTTGGGTTTCAATCATAGCCTACAATATCCCGCATATCATATCTTATAGTGTAGTAAAAACCCATAAGATCATGTTTTATCATATATTATGATAGAAACCAATCATTAGATATTATCATGGTATGTGATATCTATTTTAGTGAGTATGGTGTATGTAGGTTCTCCCAAAAGGAAATGAGGAAGGGAAACATTCTTGGTTTAAGGGCCATTATGGTTTTATTCCAGGGAATGGTTGGGTTTTGCAAGTATATTCGAAAAGTAAAGGGTATTTACTCTACTCCATGGTGGATCATTAAAGGGATTCATGTGTGAGGCTGATAGTGTTACTTTGGGTACCTTCATACTATGGTGTTGGTTGAACCCATTTCAAAATGGTTGAAATGACTATCAATAATGGGTGGAGGATAACAATTATGATGTTCTGGAGTTTTGGACTTTTTTTACCAAGGCCACTATAACTATTTTGGATGGCTCCACACCATGGTGGGTGTTGGTATGATTTTCTCAACAAATATAATTTTATCATTACTTTTGTTTTCCTGTCATTCTATTTATTCAAACCTTCGCTAACACTAGGACCTCTTTTGTATTTTCTATTCATCCCTTGGTATATCTCATTCAACCAAATAGTACAGTTATTTCTTACCTAATCCAAGGTGACCCATTTAACCTCCATTTTCTATTTTCTCTTGATCTCTTTCCTTATGGAAGTTACATTAGTGAGTTTTATTCTAGTTTTGGTCAGTATATGTGTCATATATGATGTTGGTTCTTTATGGTCTGGTCTTGTGGTAGTTCCCATCTTGTTTGGCAGTGTCTTCACTTTCCTTTATCCATTTTTATGTGGTGTTTACTGATTCTTCAATCAAGGTAGGGGATCTAATTCTTCTCCAAATTTATTTTGGTTAACATGGAATTATCATGATTTGGTTTCATGGGTTGAATTATTGGGACTGAGAAATTAAAGATAAAAATCCATAATTAAAGAATCGATGAGGTAAAGGTTGATAAGCACATGTGATCATAACTATTTTGAAGTTATTGAATTATGTCATTTAATATATATATATTTTTCTTGTTTATGTGATATTGTTAATTAATATCATATCATATTTTGTTAAGAAACTAATAGTAAAATAAAAAGGATATTGATCATGTGACTAATAATTTTTGATGAAATTTCTAGGAGTCTCTTAGTATGATAGAGAGTTTATTCAAGAATATTAATTTAATGATTAGTAATTTTGTTAGTTGCTGACAAATTAGGTTTCACTACTCATTCAAATCTATCCATAATAATTTAATTAATTATGATAGATAGAAAATATAATTTCAATCGAATTAATAATGAATTTCAACTGGGTTCAATCCTTGTTTGATTTAATCATATATGATCTGGTTGAAGCCTTATTGTTTAATAATTTATTTATTTTTATTTTTTTATTAATATTTTTCCACCGTATATTCTAGAATATGGATTACATTCTATTATTTAAAATTGATCCCCAATTACGGGTCAGTTAAATGGCTAGGTTTTAATAGTTATTGATAATATTGTGGCAACGTCTATTATAGTTGATGGATGAACGGTATGGTTTACATGGAGATGTTTTCAAGAATAAGTTTTTATGGTTGGATTAAGATGAATATGGTTGTTATCTTCTATTAGCTTATTTTATAAGCACTATTTTATTATTTAGTGGAAAAAATTCTAATTGCATGAACTTTTTACTTTCATGACCTATAGAGTTACCATTATTTTTAGTAGGTTTGTTGGGTCTTAGCACACCAAAATCAAGGAATGATAAAAGGATAATGAAATTATTAAAGGGGATTGTTCTTAAAATTTAATTATAATATGGTTAAAATAATATGAATAAAAACTTATATTGATAAATTATGTATATAGTGGATATTATAAATTTATTAGTGTTTGATTTATAATAAATGATTAGTGATAATATTGAACATTGAGGCCTATTTTCTACTAAGGAGAGTGTTAAAATCTAAGTTGTTAATGTTGGTAGTTGTGTTATAATGTAGGACATTATTTGTGATTTGAGTCTTAGGTTGGATAGTTTCCATTAGTATGGTGGTGTGCTACTACATGATTATTTTTTTTGTTATTTATTAAGATGCACCAATCAATTTAGATAACATGACCGACACCCCTACTTGGGATTCTTCTTATGGTGTCCTATAAACACCTAGTCTGTTGAGGATATGAATGTTTGAATACTCCTCCTACCTTTATCTCTCTTATATGTGTATTATAGTATGTGGTAATATCTAGGATATAATTTATTACATTTATTGGAAGTTTACTCATATAGTCTGTAGTGGTTCACAATTTTTTTATAAAAGAATATACTGGTTTTACCAACTTATGGGTATATTATATACTCTAATCTTGGAGTAAATGGCCTATAATCATCATCTCCATTCATGTATATATATATATATGGGATACAATGGATTAAGTCGTTTTGTGTACTTAAATGGGATATAATCGATCTCAAATTTACTATGTGATTTCTAAGATGCGAAGGTGATATGGTTCTGATAGGAATTCATGGTGGTTCTTATGTGGATGTGTGTATCATGTTCTTACATAGATGTACGATATGAATTATGGAGGGAATGAGAGTCTAAAGATGTGTGACATTGGGTTTTAGGGAATCTAGTTTAGTGTTGAAATTGTATGTAGGTAACCTTTCTTTGCATATATATTTCCAATGATATGTTACATCCTTCTATGAAATATTTGGTGGGTGATCCTCGGTGAGGATAAGAATTTAAATATCCTAATTTAGAAAAGGAGTTGGATCCACTATTTATTCACCGAGGATGTAATATTCGCATTACAAATTTAAAATAGAGGCTTTAGGGAGGATATTATTAAGTATGCATTTATTCTCACCCATATATATATATGTGTGTGTGTGTGTGTGTGTGTTTGAGGTCCATTTATAGGAGTTGGTGGTTGAGTTGGATGTTTCTATTTTGTGGAGGTTGTACAAGGTTGATGATGATTGTGATTTTCAACCTTAAGATTTGTTCATGGTATTTAACATTTTTAGTCTCTCTTTATAATCCAATAGATGTATTGAGATTGGTTTAATTTATTTATGGAGTTGATTGGTGGATTTATAATCTTTTCAAAGAATATTTAAGGGTAATTACTACCATATGTACGTGTTCTATACGCATGGTTATAGTCATTGATATGTGGCCTATTGGAGGTGGGATTTAGCTGTCACTACCATCATCATGGTTGACTTAGGAGGAGTGAAATTGGGGTCAGTTAATGGAAGTATAGAAGCATATCATAAGTTACGATTACCACTCCATGGAAGTATTAATATAAGGAGGGTCCAATCATAAACTAATATTTCCATATGCCCCATGATTTATTCTTACACAAGTCACATATTGTTGGGTTACTCTTACACATGCCCAATATCATATCTAACACTTGATGAATATCATGAGGTATTTTTATGTAAGTTCCATGTCACAAGTAATAGTTTCCAAGAATGCATAATTATTTATATCTAAGCATGTGATATTTTTATCTCACACATGCCATATTTTATATCATATTATATAATAGGTATCTTTCACATTCTATGACTTTCTCCATGAAATAAAGTTGAAATTGTAAAAATGTCATGAAAAACTATGTTTTTCAAAATTTCAATATTATGATTAATTATATGATTTTTATATTGTTTATAAATTATAATAAATTGTATTTTGGTATATTTATTAATTTATAAGGTTATTTATAAATTAATTACTTATAAAATTTTTATAATAAATTAATTAAATGTTTTTAGACATTTATTAAATAAATGTTCCAAAATATTAGTTATGAATATTAAAATAAATGTTCTAAATTATATGGGTTAACATATAAGTTAGATATAAAATATTTTTATGGAAAATATAACTGTAATTTTTAAAATGTTTATAAATTACTTGTCCCTAACACATTTCTCACCTAGGGTTTGTTTGACTATAAATCTGCTTTCAAAAAGGTTTGTAGTCTTAAGAAAATACCAATGACACATTGAATTGTTCATCTAGGTTCAAATGATGGGAGGTTGGCTTATCCCTTAAAGGTATTCATTTCCTTGTCCAAGACTATATAATATATTTATGATATATTCATAAAATTATCCCTAGTAACAATACTGGTTACCATGGTTGTGAGAGTGATGAATTGATGTGGCCTTCAATTCTTACACTTTCCACCTCCCATTTTACTTTGAATAATGTTTTAACGTTAAAATATTCCTTTAATTGGTTAATTATTGTTTAGTGATTAATTTTAACGTAAAAAGTTAAATTAAAAAAATTCTATGTTTAAATTTGTGTTTTTATTTTTAATTATAAATTGTGTCTAGTTTTGAGTTATTTATTTTATTATTGTTTTTCTTTTGAAATATTAATTTAAAATTATTTGAATTAATAGTTTTTTCTCTTAATTTAATCTTATATTTTTTTTTATTATTTAATTAATTTAAAATTTAATTTCAATTTAACATTTAGTGTTTTAACATTTTATTATCTGGGGAATGTCTATTTATAGTTTTTAGTCAATTTCTTGTTTATTAATTTATCAATTATTATTTTTATTAATTTATTATTATATTTATGAAATACAAATTTAATTATTTAATTTCAATTTCACTAGTTTAATTTTGTGTTTTAATTAAAGGGGTCAAAATTGGTTTGAATTATTATTTTCTAAAACTATAAATATTATGGAAATTTTACTTAATTTATTTGAATTTTATTTTCAAGAACGGTCAATGCAACATCCTTCCCATCATTGACTTGATAAGTGATGGGGTTCCGCTGGCCCTACGTGACATCCTTGAGACACAAACGTCTTTAAATAAATTCAATGGTCTAAAAATAATTCATGGGGATGATTTTACCTTTAGAAATACAACAATTATAAATACCAAGTTGAATATACACACCAACTATATAGTGCATGAGTAACTATTATAACCCAAGATATAAACAAAAGTAGAAAAAAGTATCATAACAATAAGGGAATCAAATATAATATTAGACAAGTAATGAAAGATAACAAGATATAGAGCCACCCAAGTGGTATCCTCAATGTGCATCACTAGAGAAGTATAATACCATTCCCTTCCATGTGTCTTAATAGATATAACATGAAAATAAACCAATGTGAACAAGAAAGGGTAAATATAAACTCAGTAGGAATTTCCCAAGAACTTCCCAACTCATTCCACTAGAACAATAACTGGTTGACACATTTTATATATTTTATTACTTAGGTTAGGGTATGGGGGTAAACAAAAGAAAACCCTATCTAATTGCATGTGGGGAGGCTCAAAACTGAGACCTCCCTGAACACCACTAAATGACACTACCACTAGGTTTCTCCCGTGGGGAATTTTATATAAAACTGTTTAGAAGTAATTAAAATAGTTTATATCCAAACCAAAAAAAATTCCATGTAAAACAATGAAAAAATCTTAAAACCATTTTTTATTTGATGGAATAACCATTCTTGTATTTCCACATATCCACCCATGAATTCCAAGTAATAATTTCAAACTCATGAATAGTTTTACATCAATTCACCAAGATATCAAACGGTTCCCAATATTTAGGTGCCTAGTGGCACACACCCATTTTCTAGGGTCACATCCAAAAAATGAACTCACTCAAGCCATATATTCCAAATTCCATGCAAGTCCATCTCACAATAAACCAATATTTATTAGAAACATTTCATCAAACAATATGATTTCTTAAAAATAAAACCATATTTTTAAAAATATCCTTTTTAATTATAAAAAATGGGTTTTCCAAATGACATCCAATTTTTCTCTAATTTCTAAATAATAATGAAATAATGGTTTTCCATTCATAATCTCATCATGTTTACTCAACATAATTAAGTTAAAAAATATAATAAAACTAACACATCAACTTATTGAATTGTGGTGATGAGTGAAAAGCCGCATACACTTCAAATATTGATGAAAATGAAGAACATCATTTCAATATTTCAGATCAGAGTTCAGGACAACATCACTTTAGTAGATCTAATAATATTTCATCTTGATCGACATCCTAGAACATAGATCTATCAATAATGGACTAGATCTATATCTTTGAGAGAGAGATAGAGGAGAAATATATATCTAAGAAAAATATGGAAGAATAAGAACACACCAAATATTCTAGATCTCTAATTAATTTTGATTCACCAAAAAATTTATTTTATATTGAAGGGAATATTCTCTTAATACTAGGGTGTAAGAGAAGTTTGAGACCCTAGAATAATAGAAGGATAATGAGGGTTTATAGGTCTTAATACCTTTTAAAAAAATAAATCTAGTCATGCTAAGAACCCCCACACCCCTAAAAAACCTATATAACTATAATACAATCACCATTGAACATACCATAGCCATTCTGGTCAAACCGTTCTAGGAACCACAACATATACAATACTATAGATCCTATATTTCATGAAAATTGGGCTACAACGTGGTCCTATTCCCCATGACTCAACCAAATGACTAAAATTTAACATAATATTTATGATATGGTTGGTTCCAAATTGGAAGAACCAAGGAACATTACGCTCGAGGTACTATTGTGAAGAAATCTTGTCCATGCTACAACACCTTATCATCATACATTGCGAGCCTACTATAGGAAACAACACGTGACAAGTTTTCATCATAGAGATTCTATGTTGTGAATATCTACCAAAAAATGTAGTATCTTTGAAATCCATTCTCCTAGTATCCTATTTTATAGATAACCCCCATACCCTAGCCTCCAAAGACCTACATTTTCCCCATGTTCCAAAATGAACCATCATAATTAAGGAAGAAGACCCTCCAAATGAATATCAAAATCCACCAAAACACCCAAAACTAAACCCAAGGATTATATAATCTCAAAATACATAAAACAAGTGTAAAGTACCTAAAACCAGGGGTTTCAAATTATCCCCTCCATTGGTGTTTCTTTCCTTGTAAAGTAGGAACTGAGGGTGTTATTTTTTATGAGTTTGGGACATTGGTACAATATTTCCTTTTCATTATCACAAATATCTTAGCAAATCTGGCCACATTAACACAAAACCAATAATAAACCAACGATTTTCCCATGAAAGTGAATTATTTTCTTATCCACAATATGTATCAGAATATGAATCAACATTAAATTCAGTTCAAGATCAACATTGTCCCATAGAATCACATGGTCAAGATTTTGCTGATAATTTCTCAATTGAAATACATGAAAAACATTATGCACCAAACTAAACTTTAGTGGTAAATACAACTGATAAAACACATCATATAATCATTCAACTATTTTAAAATTCTAGGGTACAATGTTGACAAATTTTCTTATTTTCCCAAATGATGATGTTATAACCTTAGAATGATTCTCAATAAGTCATGAACATCCACCCCCAACTGTTGGTCAGAGTGAGTATCTTAAGAGGGGAGTGGGTGAATTGAGTACCAAATAAGAAATTTCTGTTAAAAAAAGTGTAAATAAAATCCCCAAAATAATTAAAGCAACCCAGTTAATCCAAATAGTAGATCAATATATGTTTTAATATTTTAAAATATTTCCCAAAGATTGATTAAGTCGTAGTTAAAACAAAATATGGATATACTTTAAATTTTAAAACCAATTTACTAAATCAAAAAAATATATAAACACTAACTAATACTAAATATCAATGTATTGGTTTTGTTTGTAGATTAAAATAGATTATGTTTAATGTAAGGAAACAAAAAAAAACAAAAAAAAAACAAAAGGATGAATAAATTCAAGAGTTTCAGTATCAAGCCAAGAACTAATCCTATCCACTTGTAAATCACCAGATTCCAAGAATATTTTATAAAATAATTTTCACATACAACCTAGATCAGATATACTATAGAAAACTTGTTTTCCAGGCCACGTAGGACCTCTTTCACAATACTCATGAAAATAAACAAATACAGGCCACACATGAACCTCTTAAATAACTTGCGGGAATATAGATATAAAAATAGTTTATAATATATCATGTTTCATCCATTTAAATCATGAGATATAGAGTGTGAGTTTAATATATAGTGTAAATCCATCACTATTCATAACGTAAATATAATAATCAAAAATAACAAATGAATGATCTAAACAATATATTATTACTCAGTCTGATTTTCTCTCAATATTGTGACTCCTTAGATGAAGTTGGAATAGAATATTGAGTCATGTTTTTTCAAAATTTACGTACAATAGAGTGTCATGAAGTCTTTTTTTTCTGACTGTAGGAAAGGAACTAGATGGTCTGTAAGCTCCACTCTTTCATAGTCTATTGAAGTTGAGGATTCTTCATGTAAGCTCTGAGTGACTAGCTTTCATCTCATTCTCACACTCTAGTTTTTGGATATCTTATAATGTATGTATATATATATTTGTTTATATTCTATGTATATCCAAATGAGGTAGTTTTCTACTTCATTTTATGAAAGCATATGGGAATAATCATCTTGATCCTCTTCTACTCGTACTGGATGATGGACACAAACTTTAATTCATCCCTAACATAGTTTAAGAACGATCATTAAAAATAAGTCTCACTATTAAATTAGATAATATATCCATTTGAAATATTTAATTCGAAATAAATAAAAATATTTTCTGTGAATATGATGAATGGTGAAACAACACTGGTGATGACTTAGGCTGGTGATGAGTCATGCCAAAGGTGACTCATCTTAACTATGAGACTTATTAGTAGTAGTTCATCTAAAATTTTTTCCAAATTTGGAGGTTAATATGTTCTGAGGGTGATTCATCCTTAGGTAGTGAGTCTTTCTTATACTTGTCCAATTTTACATCATGATAATGAATCATTACTGACATTAGGTGTTTTCCATAGTTAGAAAAAATTTCATATTGGAAGTGACTCATCTCTAAATGTAGGTATTTTCAACACAATGTAAAATTTCATGGTTCAACTGCAAGCTATATCTGATGATTGTTGTTTTCAACACTTAGCCAAAAATATATTATGACAGTGACTCATTGATGATGGTGGATCTTTCAAACACTTATCCAAATTTTCATTTTTGAAGCATCCTCAAGGGTGAGTCATGTATGTCAGCGAGTCTTTGAAAAACCTAGCATGATTTTCACTAATCTACCTTACATTATAAAATACCACCATAAAACATAAAACTAATTAATATCATAATAAAAATTATTTTATGATCCTTAATACAAGGGTGTTAAAAATATATCCCTTGGTGATGATAAAAAGTCACGACATTTTATAAAAAATGAATGGAATAAACTATGGTGTGAAAATAGGTGAAGCATAAAATAGAAATGGTATCAAAGATAGTGAGAAGGAAATAATATTAGAGATAGTGATGATTAAAGACATATGGTATAAAATATAGTGAAATATAATGGAATAAAAAAAATTATTGTAAAATTAAGGGAAAAAATTTCATATATTAATTCTCCACAGTTTAGGGAGATAAAAAAGTTAGAATAAAAGAATAAATGTAAAGAAATAGAATAATAATGATAAAATAATTTCTATTGAGAAAAGTCAATTATAGTACATCAAAATGATAAAACAATTTTTTACAAAATTTCCATAACAAAGAATTATAATCCTAATCTCAACATTTTTTTGATGGGAAGAAGACTCAAGAGGCACCATTCCATTACATTTCTCAAAAATAGAAGATTGAATAGTTGAGGATGAGGTAACAATATGGATGGTTGTAGGGATATCAGGTAGAGAAGGAGTCTTTGGGATAATGATTTTCTTGAGATGTTGGACTTCTTATCTAGGAGTGAGACCAAAAAGAAGAAAGTGAGCATGCAAGGGGGTATTAGGATCTTTGGTTACACTCAATTTTAATAACTCTAGAAAATAAAATAGAGGGGTCAGATGAGAAGTAAGAGGAATTGAATCATGATATACCACTTTAGTTGTAGAAACATAGATAAAGGGTTTCATAAAATTTTTAAAATCCAAAATTATATCTCATCCCCTTTCGATAGCACTAACGAAATCCTTCATTCCCTACACAAACAACTTAATCATTGGATTCATTAACTTCAACTGATTCACATTTTCTTTAAAATCCTAAAATATTAGAGGCATTCCAAGATTTACATCCAAGAATTTGAAATGACAATTTTACTCATGCTTAGTGTAAATACGATATAGATAATACTTTACAGACTTTGTGATTGTCTCTCTATCATCTTTCATATACTTAAAACAATCTCTAACTATCATATAGAAATTATGACTATTATTCAAGATTTTGCTCAAAAATTCTCTATAAAGGTCAGATGCATCACCTAAAACAAAAAAATATCCTCTCTCGAAACTATTTTGATCAACTCAACAAAAATAGAAGGAGGTAGAGAACTATAAGTAGAAGGTGTTGAAGGCATAATCTCTAAACTCTTTATCAATGAATCCTCCCTAGCAACAAAGGCAGTCTGTATCCCCTCTTTAACTAATCTGATAGAATACAGATCACTGGATGACCTTCTGTTATCTACTTAAACATCTTGAATGTGATGCAACATCTTATGCTGAATGTCCTAGATCAAATGCTCCAACAGAATCCTTGCATATCTCCACTTAAATTAGTGACTTGATAAGCCTGATTTCTCAAAATAAAACCAAAATTAGAGAGAATACTATATATAAAGGATTATAAGTCACCTCTTATGAAATAATACATTGGCATATATACAATGGTAGGTATAATAGCTATCACAATGACAGGTGCATGCATATTACAAGAAAACCTTTGCAACTCTCCTGTAATATCAATATAATATACCAAAGATCCCTTAGGATACATTATTTATCAAATAGAATGCTTGTCATCATCTAAATCTGAGTAGTCCAAAAGAATTATTATATACCCTAGGAACTTATCCCATTTCATAATATATGGGTATCTCAAACTAATAGAAGACTTAGCAAAATTCTTAACAACTATATTAACAACAATAATAAAAAAATCCATCTGCTTATCAACTATCTCTTCAACAATTTTCTACTCAACAAATATATGTACATTAGTTGTAGGTTCACTATGAAAAATATATATAGAATCAACAAGACAACTACCTAGGCTTGAGGACCCCCCCAACAACAGATGCTTCCTTATCATCTGTGCTTGTTCAATTAAGATCTTTAATGAGGCTTGGTATGTCATAATATCTAGAGACAAATGATAATCTTCGAGAAGAGAAACGTTACTAAGGAATCTTAACATCCTCAGCTCTAATGTATAAAATATGACCATAATGGTTAGAACAACATTCATTTTCATCTATATCTTCATCATGATTGTCACCATTATCACCATTTCCATTTTCTTTATAGGACATAGAAGTGATTTTGAATTTATCTTCACTAGAAAAATTGATTTATTCTTCTTAAATTCATTCTTTTAATAATGTATCTCAGATAGGTAGATACATAGGTGGACATGGATCCCCATATGTAATAACAGGAGAACTTATGGGAAGGTCTATATCACTACATGCATCCATTGAAATTTGTTGTTCCTAAATAGAAGTACCTTCCTCCTTTTTCTCCTCATCTTAATATTCAAACACTTCACTGGGATCTAAGCAAGGTTCCACAATATTACTTGGTCTTATTGGATGATTAGATCAATTGAAGTCATCATAAATAATTTCACCATCATCAACTAATTTTTTCTTCCATGGGTTCTAACTAATCTTCATCCTTTTGAAAATGACCCTTGTAATGCAAAATCTTCCACATTTAACAACTATTTATTCTTCATTCATAATAAATACTTTCTCCTCCAATGTGGCCAAAATAAAAATTGGATAAATAAGAGAGTTTACCCTTAAATATATCTTTCACATATCCATTATATGAGTCATAAGATATCTAAAAACATCAATATTTTTTTCCTCTCTTTATATGATGGAAAACACATATATTTGGTAAACATGAAAAGTAGGTGACATTCTCCATAAAGCTTAGTTGCAACTAGTATTCTCACTATCCAAGATTCAATCAACTCATCCATACCATCCTTATACAAAAATTTATCAGTATCATGAGGAACAGTTCCTTGATTATCATATGTGACATTTACATGGGTTACTCTCAAACACCTTTCCTATTTTCTGGAAGAGAATATTTTTTTCCATTTATAATTCTTCTTACACAGTCTTCATCATTATCAAAACAAGACATGATATACTAATAAAACTAGTGCACTAACATAAGATATAATGGTATCTCATTAGAGGAAAACTATTCAATCCATCCCAGGTCTTGTAGAACTCTTTTCACCAAAGACTTGTTGGACATTAACCATTCGACATGAAATTATTTTTTAGGCACCATAACTATCTTTTCTAACTCTGGATTCACTATCTAAACCCAAACTGAATGACTATATTCCATGCTCTGCTTCTTTGAAGGTCATGACTAGTCTATATAAGATTCAGTGGATCTTTTCACTCTAAACATAGAGGTCATCTTATATGGTTTGTATGAAGATGAGGTAAAGATGATGATATGGATTGAAAAGGGTGGCAGTGAGGTTCGAGAGCAAGGCATAAGGAAGTGAGAGTGTTGTAAGTTAGAATAATATATTAGTTATATCAATTATATATTTTATAATTTTTAAATTAAAAATAAAAATAACATTTGGATTGAATTTAAAAAAAATCCACACTTGGAATCTAACAGAGATAAAATGAAAAGGGTGGATTGTTTCAAATGGTGGGTAAAACACAATTGTGGGTAAAACTCAATGGTGGGTAAAACTCAACAGTGGGTAAAACAAAACAAAAATTAATCAAAACCAATTCATTTTTGATTTAGATCATTCTCTTAGAATTCAAAGTCTTAGAAAAAATATCAGCAAGCTGATGTTCTATAACAATGTATTAAAGAGTTATATCACTATTTTGAAAATGTCCTCTCAAAAAGTGATATCTTACACAGATACATTCTGTTTTAGAGTGAGATACAAGGTTATTAGAATTATTTATAGAACTCATGTTGTCACAACTTATAGGGACATGTCAGAATTAATATACATATTCTTGTAAAGTGTGTTTCATCCATCAATTTTTCTCATAGTAGATACCTATAGATATGTTTTCATCTTCCGTAGTAGAAAGTGAATTATAATTTTTTATCTTACTACACCATGAAACTAGATAATTGACCAAAATATGATATATTCAAGAGGTTCTTCTTCTCTCTAACTTGAGACCACCAAAATCAGAATCTAATTTACAAAATATAACAAATTATTTTCCTCTAGGGTGAAATATTCCCAAATTGGTTTTATACTTGAGGTATTTGAAAATACATTTTACAACTACTATGTGTGACTCTTTTGGGTTTTCCTAAAAATGAACACATACACACACATGCACACAATAAACATAATGTCTGGTTGACTAGTTTTTAAACAGAGTAGACATCCAATAATTCCACTATAATTAGTTTCATCCATTGATTTTCAAGCTTAATTAAGATCAAAATTATAGGTGGTACTCATATAAGTATCACTACTCTTAGTGTTATCCAAACCAAAGTGTTTTAAAAGGTATTTATTATATTTACCTTGATTTAAAATAATTTCTTCTTTATTTTGAAAAATATAAAAACCAGTAAATTATTTCAGTTTAGCCATTAAACTAATTTAAAATTCATTTTGTGTTATCTTGGAAAAATCAATAAATATATAATTTATATATGATCCAAAAACAATATCATCAACAAAAGTTTGAACAACTAAAAAATAATTTTAAAATATTTTTTTATAAATAGGGTAGGATCAAATATACCTTTTTAAATACATTTTGAAATAATAAAACAACTGATCTTATTATACCAAGCTCTAGGAGATTAATTTAAACCATATGAATCTGTTTTTTACTTGAAGAAATGATTTCAAAAATGATGATTTTGAAATCTAGGGGGTTCAAAAAAAACATCACCGACTATATACCCATTTAAGAATTCAATTTTGGCATTCCTTTTATATATTTTGGAATCTAGATATGCAATATAGGAAAGAAATATTATAATGAATTCAATCTTTGATACAAGTAAAATGGGTTCTTCGTAGTCTATACCCAATTATTGATTATACCCTTGTGAAACTAGTCTTTCCTTATCCCTTAATATTGTTCCAGATTTATCAAACTTGTTTCTAAACACCCATTTAGTTCTTATAGTCAAGGTGTATTTGGGTCTCTCAAAATGTTACCAAACATTATTTATATAAAATTTATTATGTTATTATTACAAATACATTACCCAAAATTCATCATTGAAAGGATCATTGATGTTATTAGGTTCTTGTAGTGATAAGAATGTTTGATATTGAACCTGGTTTATTAGATAAACTCTATTTTTTTTACCTCTATCTATTTCACCAAAAAATAAAATATAAAGGATGGTATTTAAGATTCATAATAACTCTAAAAAAAGGGCTTGTCACCTCAGAGTATTCTATAGGTTTAGGTTATATAAGTTCCTCAGAAAGTGATTATTTTTCTGAATGATCTACAGTATAATTACATGGTTTAGAATTTAAGTTCAAGTTGGATAAATCATACTCAAGATTTTATAAAGCATTTATAGGGTAATGTGGATCTATGCCATAAAAATTTATATATAAATAATCTTCCATAGTCTTGGTTATTTTGTTAAAAACTCAATAGGATATACAAGAAGTAGAATAACCAAGAAAAATTCCGTCATCTCTTTTGGAGGAAAACTTGTCAGTGTTATCCTTAGTATTAAGAATAATGATTTTTAAACCAAACAATATTAAGTAATTGACCTTAGAATTTCTACTATTCCAATGCTTACAAGGGGTTTTCTTTAAAATAGTTCTAATTAAAAATCTATTAATTTTATAGCAGGATATATTCACAGCCTTTTCCAAAAGTATATAGGCAATTCATATTAATTATGCATAGTCTGGGCTATCTCTTGAAGTATTATTTATCTTATTTATATAACTCCATTCTTATGAAGTGTCCTAAGAGTAAAGAAGTTATGAATATATCCATTTTTTTAGCAAAGTTATTCAAATATTTATTTTCAAACTCACGGCCATGGTCAATTATTAAGGTCTTAATTCTAAGTCCACAATGGTTTTATACTGATTTAGTATAATTGGTAAAATAATAAAAAGACTCAATTTTGTGAAATAAAAAAGAATATTCATTTATAATTACATCAACATAGTACATCCAATTCAAACTAGAAACTCTGGATGGTCTAAAAAATTCATGTGAAACAACTCAAGAGGGTGAGAAGTTGAAACTTCTTTCTTTAATTTTTAAGATATCTCGCATTGATTCCCTTTTTAAAAATGCTTATAGACTTTTACATTTGGGAATTCATGTTTCAGTAGAACCTTCAATCACCACTTCCTAGTTTGCTTTCTATGTGAGTGAATGTAATAGTGGCATATTCCCCAATTCCAAAGAAAATATTGTTTATGAAAGGCACTCAAGAAAGAAACATCTTGAGAAATTAAAGAATCAATATTAACAATATACACATTGTCATTTATCAAAGTAGTAAATAAAAAATATTTTTTATAATTTAAAATATTACAATAATTTTTTTCAAATATTACATGAAAATCATCATAAAAAATTGTGAAAAGATATGAAAATTATATTTTAATCCATAAAAAATTACTTTAGAAATTAAAAAAAAGTTAGTGTTACTGATTTTGACAAGGCCGATAATTATTATTTTATAATTGTCACTAAAGGTGTAATGACCTCCATAAACCATTATTGGGTTATTTAAGAACAAATAATCTCATATCATATGCCTATAAAATTCACAATCCACGTACCAGAATTTTCAATAGGAGCGCTTCAATCATCTTTCCTAAAAAAATTATACAAATAATAATTTTGGTACACATATTTTATTTTTTTCTAGGTTGATAACCTATACCAGTAATACATTAAGGTGATTTTTTACCAATAATTTGTGTACGATTCTCTCTTCCACTTTTAAAAATACATAATTATTTAATTTGTTTCTCATTTAATAGTTTCAGTTTATTATTTTCTTTAAATAATTGAGAACTTTTCTATTTTTCTGTAGTGAGATCAGTTCTAACCCTAGTAGGTAAAATATGTTTTCTCTTCAAAAATTTGTATTTTTTATTGAGTTCATTAAAATTCTCTCCAATCCTATTACTATAATCAAACATTTCCACTTTTGTCATATGATCATCATTTTTTCATTTTATGAATGATCATAATTATGTACAAGAGATACAATAGGTACCTCAAATATATTTTTCATGAAGCATATATTTTTACTGTCATGATTCTCTTCATGCTTTTAGCCTTAGTCAATAGAGATGTCCTTTAAGGAACTCCATGTGGATTTCATGGATTTATTATACTTTTTACCCTTATCCTCATACTTCTTCTTATATTTAAACATAGTATATTCATCCTTCACATGTCCATTTTTTCACACTCATAACATGTAATATCATTTGAATTATCATATCTTTTAAGGTTATTTTTCCAATTTTATATATTATTATAATTTACCTTATAGATTGGTTTCCTTTATAATTTATTATTCTTGTATAATTTTCTAAAAATTCTAGAATGATGGTCCATTTCCTCATCACTGTTTGCCAGTGATTCCTCATTACTGAAACTTTCATCTTGAACTTTTTCCCTTTCCTTCTATTTTGATAGAGAAGTCTTGCAAGAAACATATTTCTGATTAGGTTCATCATTATATTCATTACTAACATTAATAACATCATAAGACATCATAAAATTCCCAATCAATTCCTTGATAGTTATATTACTAATGTCCTAAGATTCCCTTATTGAAACAGATTTCCCTCTCTATCTATCTAGAAGACATCTCAGTAATCATATAATTTCATCTTTTCCTGACAATGGATTACCCCAGGAGTTTATTGTGTTCACTATCTCATTGAACTTGAGATATATATCATAAACCATCTCATCAGGATTCATCTTGAATGTAACATATTTAATTATGTAATTGTTCAATCTCATTTCTCAAACATTAGTGGTCCCTTCATGAGAAATTGAAAATATATGCGAAATTTCAAAATTAGTTTTACTAGAAGATATAAAATTAAATTATTCATATCCTAATGGAAATTAAATAGAATTCTTGGCATTGAAGTTGTTTTTACAATAAGTTTTAATAGTATAATCCAATGTATTTCTAGAAGTCTTTGGTAACTCATATTTATCCTCAACAGAAGACCAAATTTCAAAACCGATGCTTTCAATATAATTTTTATTTTTATTTTTCATTGAGAATAATTATTAGCATTAAATAAAGGAGTCATATTATTAGCCGAAACATCTTTTCTATTATCTATTTAAATAACAAAATTTAGAAATAACAAATATTTTATATCTTTAAAACTCAACTTAAATCATAGTTGGAAATATTTTGAAAACATTTTGTACAAAATATTAATAAGACAGAGTATCTCAAGAGGGGGGGTCAATTGAGTAGCTAACAAAATTGTTTTTCAAAAAAAGTTTAAATGAAATCCCCCAAATAATTAAAATATAATAGTTACTAAAAATATAAAATCAATATAATTTTTTAACTTTTAAAGTATTTTTGAATGAATGATTAACTATTTATTAAAACAATATAACGAAATTTCATTAACTTTTGAAAAACATTTACTTAATCAAAACCATATATATACGCTAATTAATACTAAAAATCAATGTAGTGATTTTTTATAGTTTAAAATAGATTTAGTTTAATGTAAATAAACAAAACAAAACAATATAAAATAAAACACATAAAGAAATAAAGACAAGAGGTTCAGTCTAAATCTAAGTCAAAATCCTATTCACTTGGAAATCACTAACTTCTAAAAAGATTATATAATATAGTATTTGATTTATAGTCTATATCAGGTATATAACAACAAACTAACTTTTCTGACCACCCAAGACCAACTCCACAAAACTTGAGGGAATAAAAAAATACAATCCACAAAGGATCCTCTTCCACAACATATGAAAAAAAGATGTAAAGTAAGTTGAGAAGATATCAAGTGTCTTATAGTTAAATCTCATTAGATAGTGTGTGTTTTTAACATACATTATAAATCACAAACTAATCATAATCTAAAGATAATAGATAGACTATGAAAAAATGGATGTAAAGAAGACTTTTTTGCTCGGTTTGATGTGCTCTGAAGCTTGTGATTTCTTATATGTAGTTGGAATGGGAGATCGAGTCATGTTTTTCAAAATGGTGGTAAAACAAAGTGTTGTGGACTATTTTTTTCAAACAATAAGAAATAATATTTATTTTTTGTAGGCTCCACCCTTTCACAATCGATTGAAGTTGAGGATGACTCAGGGTAGATCTCAATAAGTGGATTTATTTTCATTCTTCCACTCTTGTATTTGAATCACTCTTAATGTACGTGTATAAATTATTGTATGTATTATGTGTATATTTTCATGAGGGAGTTTTCAACTTCATTTAACAATTTCATGTAGGAATAATCTTTTGAAACCTATTCTCCAAATACTAGATGACTCACATAATTCTTAATCCATCCCTAAAATAGTTTAAGCAAAATAATTACAAATTAATCTTGACATTAAGTTAGATAATATAGCCATTATAAATATTTAATTAAAAATAAATAGAATAAGTGGTGGTAAATCTTCTGAATGATGAAACAACTCCAACGGTGAATTGGGATGGTGGTGATTCAGGCCAACAATTACTAATCTTAGTGGTGAGTCTTCTCAGTGGTACTTCATCTCAACACTTTTCCAATTGGGAGGTGACTAAGTTTTGATGGTGATTAATCCTCTGGATTTGACTCATTCCCATCCTATACTTAGCCAGTCTTCCATATTGACGGTGACTCATTACTGACAGTAGGTATTTTTCATACGTAGCCAAAATTTCATTCTTGCATTAACCCATCTCTGACAGTAGGTGTTTTCAACAAATATTAAAATTTTATGTTTCAATAGAGAGTCATATCTAAATGATTGTGTTTTCAACACATAGAAAAAAATCTATTTTTATGGTGACACATTTCTAACAGTTGGTTTTACCCATACTAAGCCAAATTTTCATTATGGCAACATCCTAAAGGATGAACCCTGTCTGGCTATGGTTCTTTACAATTCTTATCCATATTTTGGATAATATTATTTATATTATAAAATAATACTATAAAATATTAAACTAATTAAAACATAATAAAAATTATTTTTTGATCATTAAAACAAGGGTTTCAATACAAATAATAACGTTCATCGACAATGATCCTCATATATTTAATGATGACTCTGAGTCATAACCATTCTCTTTCTGATCATGTGAATCTTCTCCATTGTTTCTTTTATAATTCTAGGTCTCATAAGTTAATTCCCACTTGTTTCCAACCAACAAAGTGGATAATGAGAAGGAAATCAATACAATGGTTCAAAAGGATCCGTGTATATCAATTTTTGATAACTGTTATTGATTAAGAACTCCATTAACTATATGTGCTCTACCAATGGGTCTCCAAAATATATCACACATTCTTTAAGAATATTTCTAATGTTTGGATCATCTGTTTTAAATTTTACATAAATTTATGGATGATAAGATATGATCATGGTTAATTAGGTTCTTTGGGATTACTATAAGTAGTTCCAAAACCATGATGTGAAACTAGGGTCCCTACCATACACAATTGAAATAGTCATTCTATACATCTTCATAACTTTTTGAATATATATTTTGGAAAAGTATTTCAATATATAAGTTTCATGAATAGGGATTTAGTGATCCAACATCATGATTTGATACCCATTCAACCATATATAATCATGTTCCCTTCGCATTCTTGGTAGACCTATCAAGAAATACATGACTATCTTCTTCTATTTCCACATGGTAATAAGTAAAAAGTGAAACATACCAGTTTATTATTGGTGATCTACCTTGACCTGCTAAAAGGTGAGGCATCTTGAGACAATATATTCCACTCTTATTTTCAGGAAAACCCACCAAAACTATTATTTCATCACATTATACATATTTTTGTTATTTAGATGAACAACCCATCTAGAATGGTGGTAGGAAGATAGAAGTTGTTCCTGAAACGTTTGTGGTACCACAATACAACCTATAAACTATAACATATATCCCCCATCTAGTGTCTATCCAACAATAGTCTCCCCACAATCGTGTTTTGACCACTTTTTCAAATATTTATGATTTCATGTCTGAACATTTCTAATATGATCAACCAAATCATTAAAATGGAAACTATAAAGAAAACTACAACATCAGCTCACTCTGTGCAATCCATATTCATATCAGCTATGTATTTAATTTTTTTCCATTGATCTAAAGCCTCTATAACCAACTAGTTATATGAATTAATGCTCAATGAATCCTCTACTAAATTACCTTTACCTGGTGTACACATCAATTAAAAGTAAAACATCTATAGATATTACATCTATATTTGATGCTTTAATTTAAATTCCATTGTGATAAAATTTATTTGAAGCTCTTATGATTTATGACCACCATAAATTTATCAAAAATATATATAATGATGAAATGTATTTAAGGATTGAAATACAACCAAAAATTATAATTCATTTATTAGGTAGTTAATCTCATTTACCCATAATTATCATAATCCATACAAACAACTTGATAACCCTATATTAGAACACAACACAATCTAGATTCCAAAGCATCACAATAGATGACAAACCCTCATCCTGACACTATAAAATTAAGGATAGGTTCTGATGTTATATGAACCTCAGGATCATAAATATATTTATAGCACTCATTTTTACATTATAAAGGAACATAATTCCTTTTAAAAGATGTAATTGTTGAGGAAAGACATGAAAAATCATGAAAAAATAGATAACATCCCATTAAGCCAAAAAATTGTATATCTTAAAGGAAATATTTGGTGGTTTCTAAGAGATAAAAATTTAAACCTTTTAAGACTCTTCCAAAACTAATTTTTTATAAATGACAAGATAAAGGAAGTGTACCTCTTGTATTAAAAAACATTTCGAAATTTTATCATACATGTGTTGCTCCATCAGGATACCCAACACTATATCCAAGTGTTGTTAATGATTGGTCTTGGTTCTAGAATATACCAAAATATCATCAATGAACACCACTACATGGGAATCAAGATAACATGTAACACCCCAAGATTTCATAGTGTGTTAGTTCTTCAAAATAATTCAATTACTTTCACTACATGAAACACAAAGTTCAAGCACACCATGACTTACCAAACAAGCCATTCAAAAGAGGTTATGAATAGTATTAGATAAATTTTAATGTTTATATAATCCTTATAATTTTAGAATCCATATTATGAGTTTCTTAGATATAATGCAAGAACAAATTCATTTTCAGTATTGCACTTTTATCAAATTTAATAGTGAACCCTTTTTAAATACTATATTTTAAACCTTTTGACTAAATGGGGACATCAAAAATTTAAAATGAAACATCCCAAGCTTCTACGGTACGCTTCTCTTTGAATAATGTGATAGCGTGTGTTGTACGCAACACCGAGTTCTAACAACCAATTAAACTAGCCGTTATGAATAGTAATAACTACTTTTTAAAATTATATATATTTTATATTTCAAAATGGACTTCATTTTTGGATTCGGAATATCTAATTTAGCCTAAGGTGAAATTTTGGTACTTTTCGGATAACATTCATATTTTGATGAATAGTGAAAATTACTAAATTTTAATTAAAAACAACTTTTTTAATCAAAATAATTAATAGTGATAAATTATGCATTTTAGTAGTTTTAAAGTATATTTAGAATATATTTTTACCATTTAATATAATGTTGGTCATTGGACATAATTTTACAATTAAACCGAACATAAACAAGTGTCAATCTTTCGATAGTTATTACCTCTTAAAAACACGCTTTTTGTTCTGACAGCGGGAATTAGTTTTAAATTAATTTCTGCCACTTCTGTGTTTTGAATTTAGAAAAATGGATTCCATATTTGGAATCAGGATGTCCAAATTGTGTAAATAGGTAACTTTTATTTTTAGACATTTTGAATAATTACTGTGGTAAATATTTTATTTACCATGGTCAAGGGTAAATCCGGTAAATAAGGGTTAAAAAATAATATTATAATAATAAACAATTACCCTAAAACGTGTCCTAACCTTATTGGTGGACCCATACCCGACCATGATCATCCTTGGGTCAATTTGGGGACCCCTTGGAGCCACTTGTATGTGGTAGGGACACTTTATATTAATAAAGTTAAAATAAAAATAAAAATGGCATAAGCTTACATCTTTTAGAAGAACAACTTTTACATAGGGTTATAAATGTTGGATTTTCGATTATAAATATTAATTAGAAAGATAAAACGATTTCCTACATAATGATATTTTATTTATAATTTTTAGACATTAAATAATTTATTTTATTTATGACACAATGATGATGTGGTAATTACTATAATAGTGAAAAATTAAAATAATTGATATTATAAATACCAAAATAAATATAATATGAAACTTTTAATGAATTAAACTAATTTTATAGGATAATATGATATATTAGGATTGATTGGATTGACTTTGTTCGAAGTAATCAATCTGTTATGAGTTTCAAAAAAATCAACTATTGAATAGTGTCAAAATTGACATAAAAGAGTTCTTAAAACAAATATTATATTATTAATTGATATTAAATTCCTAAAAATCTACGGTTCGGCCAAGAGACTTATATCATGATAGGTTAATCATTAATGGACCACTTGGGGGTCTCTTGGATGTATATAGTAAGTTTATTAACCATATTATATAAAACTACAAAGAGACATTGTAAAAGTGAAACTAATTAACTTAGAGTTAATACTTAAAGATAAGGTTAATATAAGTACCCAAACCTGTCTAACTTCTATTGGTTGAGTTGTTTTAGACCTATCCCCACCTTAAAATTTAAATAATCAACTTTGGAGCCATTAGAAACCGAATATGAATTTATTATAAATTAATATTTCTAGCTTTTCCAAAGGCGCCCCTCACCCCTCTTATAAAAGGGCACTCCTACTTCTCATTTCTTCACACCTATAAAGCCTTTTGGTTCGGCCAAACTCTGCCCAAATACTCTCCCAACATCCCTAACTACAACTTAGAGGCCTTATTTTGATCTGAAAGCCAACCTAAGGATCCCTTTTGATCAAATCAAAAGGAAGAACCCGAAGAAGAGGTAATGATTTCACCACCCTTTTCTAAGTTCATTTCTTCTTCCACTTATTCTTCCTTTGTTCTTACCATTATAAAATAATAACTCCAGTATCTCAAATATACTGTGATGTTATTATAAGTATGGTACAACCATATTCAGTATTCTATCCACCCTTTGAATAACATGTCACCATACGTGCGTACGTACGGCTTACCGTCTCCACGTCGTGGTGTAATTGTTATTCAATATAATATTATTTGGATGGGTATAATAATGATGTGTAACTCATGTAAATAATAAATATAACATGTTAATGATTCTGTATATATGATATACCATTCATTTATATATTATTTTAATATCAAAAGAATGATATTGTCGCTCGTGCGTACGTACGGACTACCGTCTCCACGAACGCGATGAGATTCATTCTCCATCGTAACCATTCAAGTATAATTATCATTTGATGATTTAAAAATGATTCTTAAGGACTAGATATCATTCTGGATATGAATAAGATACAACAACCATGGCTTATGTAACAAAACATATAAATAAAATGAGTAAGTTAACACCCGAAACGACGATAATTCTAAGATATTATTAACAAATCAATGTTAAAAGATCATATATGATATCATATTAATATATATGATTCTTGTATAATTTAATAACAATTATTTCACCATTATACAGGAGTTTAACCTACCCCAACAAAGGAAAAGTACAAGGTAAGGGATTTTCTTATCTCACATTCAATTCCGTGAGATTTCCATTATTCGCTACTAAATTATTGAAAGTGGTGTATTGTGTACTGGAATTTGATATATATTATCATATTCATGTTATTATGTAAATAATTTGGTGGTTATTAACTTTTGGCCATACGACTCAGTTGATTAACGTGGTAAGGGGTTTTCATCTCACTCCTTATTCCCGTGAGATTCATGCCATATTGCCACCATTACCTTTTGTGTGGTGTATGTACTGCCCATAATTATATTCTTTGTGTAATACACTCTAATTTATGTGTACTTACATATTCATTGTATGATACCTCTTTCATGGGTTGTATGTTTCATAAGTTACCAAACTGGTAAGGGTTATTTCACAATCTCTTCATTATCCGAGGTTGTTTATACGTAATAATCTACTGGGATATCTTTATCATCCACATCCATGTTTCTTAAAAATGTATTTCAAAACATTTTTACTATTTACAGGAATATGGGTTAAAGTCATTTATACACTTTTTTGACTTTTTATAAGAGGTTTATAAAGGAATCTTTCCGTCGTTTTCAAAACAAGGTCCTTTTTAACCTTTTCGACAGAATTGAGGTAAGAATGTTTTTTTTAACTTATACGGCGGGTGCGGTTATTTTACGCCGTTATAAAATCTTCAAAGCTTTCCTTACAAGCTTATAAGAATATTTTCAAAGAAAATGTTTTATTTTATATGGATCTTAAATGATTTCAAAATAAAAGGAGATACTTCTTTAAAAAGAATTTTGATTTCATCTACATCAACAACCTTTGATGGATTTTAAGATTATTTGAAGTTGATTTATTATGATACAAAACTTCTATATTGTATTGAAGGTTTTGTGATATGTTTGACTATGGATGTGCTATTTTTATACCATTCATAGTTTATGGTGAAATTATTGACATTTCGTATGCTAGTTTTAATACGAATGTTTATGTTATGTTTAAACCTTTTCATATGGGAATGCATTGGACTTAATAAGTGACGGGTGGAGCCCGCTATAGCTCCTAGATGCATCGGTAGGTCTCATGAGACAAACTAGGGTCTTGGCACAAGGCCTTGACAAAATCTTATTTGTAGTCTTGGCACGAGGCCTTGGCTATGTGGTTATGATAGTCTGGCATTATGCATTCCAACATTATGAAAGTGGTTATTGATTTTTGCATGTGATTATTCGATTAGTAGAATATCCATGTGAATAAGTAAATGGAATTATTTCATTTTATTTATGCCATACCATGTTGAAAGTTCATGTTTGAAAGGTTTTTGTTTTATTTATACATTTCCTTAAAAGTTTATTCTTATTTATGAAAGTTTCTGCTATATTGTTATCCTTACTGGGCATTTGAGCTCACCCCTTTTCTATGTTTTATTTTTCCCAGGAAGTGAAGAAGTAAGTTATGAATGACCTGCAGGGATATTATGTGGGGATATGAGTGTGGATTATGGAGACAATATGTTGTTTTAGTAGTTTTTCATTTTATGATGTAATGTAAAACCTATGAATATATCTAGTGTTTCCAAGGCTACTAAACCAATCGGTCTTTCGAGATTTGATCTTTCTTGTGATCATGCCAATGTTATGTAATAATGCACCGACTCTAGGTAGCTGGGGTCGGGGCGTTACAGTTGGTATCAGAGGAAGTTTAGTACAAACCTTGGAAACTAGATTTAGATAAACTCTGATTAGAGCACGTAGACCTAAGATGAACTTTGAGGATTAGTATAGAAGAACTTCCTAGAATTTTGGTATTGTAGAGATTTTGTGAGTTTTTCGAGCAATACATCCCTGTCTGGATACGAGCAGGTAGAGGCGGCTCTGGCACAGATGTACCTAGGGGAAAAACCCGAAAACACCACTTTGAGCTAGACTCGAACGAGAACTGGTGCACGACAACGGGCCTTGATGCACTCTTGGTTACGACACTCCCGGGGGATATGCTTAGGATAACTCTCATTTTCTTTACAAATCATTTTGAAGGGATTATGAGTATATACTTCCTCAAAGAAAACATTCTTATGATTATGGATTATATCCATAAATAGTTCAATTTATGTTAAGGTTTTTATAAGTATGGGATTATGTATTTTGATTCATAAACTGATCTAGTGTATACCATTGTTTAGAAATGGCGCCCAGTAGAAGGAATGAGAACTCCAGAAATGCACATGATCCAAAGAGAAGGAAGGATCATATCTTTCATGGTCTTAAGCTAGAATTTATAAGAGAAATAGTCTCCCATGTATTATCATCATATGAAGAAATAATATCATGTGTTGATAAGATAAGTAAAGAGTTTACTGATTCCTATGGCTTTGAAGGGAAGCAAGAGAAGAAAAGGATAGATGAGAGAAAGATAGATAAAGGGAAGAGGGAAAAGAAGAATTTTCCCATATGTGGTAACTGTGGAAAGAAACACCCTGGAACTTGCCTGAAAGGAATGAGAGTTTGTTATAATTGTGGAGGAAAAGGGCACAAAGTACATGACTGCAAGGGTAAGAAAATTGTTTCAAATGTACAATGCTTCATTTGCAAGGAGTTTGGACACTACGCGAACCTATGTCCCAGTCATCAGACTATGCTGCAAATGATGCTATTGGATAATAATCAAGTTATGATACTACCACAGATGAAGAGGAATGATTAGAGTTATTATGTTGATTATATCAATTGAGTGTTGTATCAACAATGTACTTGTTATAATAATTATGGAGTATATAAGGATTGTACTGCAGTACTATTTCATTAAGGACTTGAGATTGTGTAGAACAAAGAAAAGTGACTCAATAGCAGGATAAATTTTTGGAAAATATATGGTTGAGAGAATGATAAACCATAATATAGTTCTGATACCGAGGTAGTGATTTTGGAATAATACATGATTGCTTTGGATAACTTATATTGGATATTCATGACTACCGTGGAACTAATTAATGATTTGTATATTCCATCATTGTTGGGGTTTAAAACATTTTTTGGATTAATGAAGTATATCCAGCATTCTATATGGAATAAGGGAGCATGAATGTAATCAATAAGGAATATGGTAATACATGATGAAGGTATTCATATGCTATTACGGGGTAAAAAGGATCTATATTATGTTTACCTTCCTTATAAATGTTGGACTGCAAGTTTGGATAGAATTATTTTGGATAGTTCTTGTTTGGATTATTTTGTATTGCCATAAAAGGACAACCCGGAGGTCGGGCGGCAACCCGTCGCGTCCGGCAAGGCTGCAAGACTTGAACCCGCAACCGAAGGGCGACAAGGGTGTATCACCTACCACTGGCCCACGAGATGTCCTGGATTAAATAATGTAGTTTTTATTAAGAGATCTTGTAGATGAATTATAAATTCGTTTATTTTGGAACCCTATACAAATAGTGTAAATAGAATTTTTTTTTACATTCTATTATCTTGTAGAGTGAAAGATGAGTTTGTAGTAGAAATTTATTAATGGATAAAACTCTAATTATAAAGTAAGTATATCTCCTTATGATCTTATCCAATCTCATAAATAAATTCCTCAACATTAAGAAAAGAAACTTAGAATAAAAATGTTTTCCTAGATGGTACCTTAAATCATCACTAATTTATGGCTTTGGGATTGTTGGCCTTTTCATAGCCATGTTCTCTACCACTCTCCATCAGATAATTGATGGTTAGATTTTTCTTCCATATCCATATTTTCCTACATGGAACCCTAGTATGTGTTATTTTCGGTAATCTTCATACTTTCGACTCTTTATTTTAAATAGAGGCCTCACTAATTCATTTTTCGATATGGGATTTCAACTAAGATATTTTGAAACATAAAAAATGTGTTATCCTAATACCCTATGTTTTGTTGAACCGATGGTATTTCAAATCATCATAGATTGATGAATTTAAGGACCTCAATTTTACACTTGTTTGTGATTGATGACCTCAATCACTACCTATAAATATTTACGTTTTTCCTCCAATTATATGTCTCTAATTGCCACCAATGTTCTCCTAATCGAGATCATAATTTGGTGGTGACCCTTTCATTTCTATTTTCCTCATATTAAGACTAAATTTTAGTAACCCAATTTCCGATGTGGGGTTTCCCACAAATATATTATATATTTTCAACCTTTTATTTTCGAAGAACAATTTCAAATTGCGAGGACGCAATTTATTGAAGGAGGGGAGAATGTAACACCCCAAGATTTCATAGTAAGTTAGTTCTTCAAAATAATTCAATTACTTTCACTACATGCAACACAAAGTTCAAGCACACCATGACTTACCAAACAAGCCGTTCAAAAGAGGTTATGAATAGTATTAGATAAATTTTAATGTTTATATAATCCTTATAATTTTAGAATCCATATTATGAGTTTCTTAGATATAATGCAAGAACAAATACATTTTCAGTATTGCACTTTTATCAAATTTAATAGTGAACCCTTTTTAAATACTATATTTTAAACTTTTTGACTAAATGGGGACATCAAAAATTTAAAATGAAACATCCCAAGCTTCTACGGTACGCTTCTCTTTGAATAATGTGATAGCGTGTGTTGTACGCAACACCGAGTTCTAACAACCAATTAAACTAGCCGTTATGAATAGTAATAACTACTTTTTAAAATTATATATATTTTATATTTCAAAATGGACTTCATTTTTGGATTCGGAATATCTAATTTATCCTAAGGTGAAATTTTGGTACTTTTCGGATAACATTCATATTTTGATGAATAGTGAAAATTACTAAATTTTAATTAAAAACAACTTTTTTAATCAAAATAATTAATAGTGATAAATTATGAATTTTAGTAGTTTTAAAGTATATTTAGAATATATTTTTACCATTTAATATAATGTTGGTCATTGGACATAATTTTACAATTAAACCGAACATAAACAAGTGTCAATCTTTCGATAGTTATTACCTCTTAAAAACACGCTTTTTGTTCTGACAACGGGAATTAATTTTAAATTAATTTCTGCCACTTCTGTGTTTTGAATTTAGAAAAATGGATTCCATATTTGGAATCAGGATGTCCAAATTGTGTAAATAGGTAACTTTTATTTTTAGACATTTTGAATAATTACTGTGGTAAATATTTTATTTACCATGGTTAAGGGTAAATCCGGTAAATAAGGGTTAAAAAATAATATTATAATAATACAAAATTACCCTAAAACGTGTCCTAACCTTATTGGTGGACACATACCCGACCATGAGCATCCTTGGGTCAATTTGGGGACCCCTTGGAGCCACTTGTATGTGGTAGGGACACTTTATATTAATAAAGTTAAAATAAAAATAAAAATGGCATAAGCTTACATCTTTTAGAAGAACAACTTTTACATAGAGTTATACATGTTGGATATTCGATTATAAATATTCATTAGAAAGATAAAAAGATTTCCTACATAATTATATTTTATTTATAATTTTTAGACATTAAATAATTTATTTTATTTTTGACACAATGATGATGCGGTAATTACTATAATAGTGAAAAATTAAAATAATTGATATTATAAATACCAAAATAAATATAATATGAAACTTTTAATGAATTAAACTAATTTTATAGGATAATATGATATATTAGGATTGATTTTATTTACTTTGTTCGAAGTAATAAATCTGTTATGAGTTTCAAAAAAATCAACTATTGAATAGTGTCAAAATTGACATAAAAGAGTTCTTAAAACAAATATTATATTATTAATTGATATTAAATTCCTAAAAATCTAAGGTTCGGCCAAGCGACTTATATCATGATAGGTTAATCATTAATGGACCACTTGGGGGTCTCTTGGATGTATAGAGTAAGTTTATTAACCATATTATATAAAACTACAAAGAGACATTGTAAAAGTGAAACTAATTAACTTAGAGTTAATACTTAAAGATAAGGTTAATATAAGTACCCAAACCTGTCTAACTTCTATTGGTTGAGTTGTTTTAGACCTATACCCACCTTAAAATTTAAATAATCAACTTTGGAGCCATTAGAAACCGAATATGAATTTATTGTAAATTAATATTTCTAGCTTTTCCAAAGGTGCCCCTCATCCCTCTTATAAAAGGGCACTCCTCCTTCTCATTTCTTCACACCTCTAAAGCCTTTTGGTTCGGCCAAACTCTGCCCAAATACTCTCCCAACATCCCTAACTACAACGTAGAGGCCTTATTTCGATCAGAAAGCCAACCTAAGGATCCCTTTTGATCAAATCAAAAGGAAGAACCCGAAGAAGAGGTAATGATTTCACCACCCTTTTCTAAGTTCATTTCTTCTTCCACTTCTTCTTCCTTTGTTCTTACCATTATAAAATAATAACTCTAGTATCTCACATATACTGTGATGTTATTATAAGTATGGTACAACCATATTCAGTATTCTATCCACCCTTTGAATAACATGTCACCATACGTGCGTACGTACGGATTACCGTCTCCACGTCGTGGTGTAATTGTTATTCAATATAATATTATTTGGATGGGTATAATAATGATGTGTAACTCATGTAAATAATAAATATAACATGTTAATGATTCTGTATATATGATATACCATTCCTTTATATATTATTTTAATATCAAAAGAATGATATTGTCGCTCGTGCGTACGTACGGACTACCGTCTCCACGAACACGATGAGATTCATTCTCCATCGTAACCATTCAAGTATAATTATCATTTGATGATTTAAAAATGATTTTTAAGGACTAGATATCATTCTGGATATGAATAAGATACAACAACCATGGCTTATGTAACAAAACATATAAATAAAATGAGTAAGTTAACACCCGAAACGACGATAATTCTAAGATATTATTAACAAATCAATGTTAAAAGATCATATATGATATCATATTAATATATATGATTCTTGTATAATTTAATAACAATTATTTCACCATTATACAGGAGGTTAACCTACCCCAACAAAGGAAAAGTACAAGGTAAGGGATTTTCTTATCTCACATTCAATTCCATGAGATTTCCATTATTCGCCACTAAATTATTGAAAGTGGTGTATTGTGTACTGGCATTTGATATATATTATCATATTCATGTTATTCTGTAAATAATTTGGTGGTTATTAACTTTTGGCCATATGACTCAGTTGATTAACGTGGTAAGGGGTTTTCATCTCACTCCTTATTCCCGTGAGATTCATGACATATTGCCACCATTACCTTTTGTGTGGTGTATGTACTGCCCATAATTATATTCTTTGTGTAATACACTCTAATTTATGTGTACTTACATATTCATTGTATGATACCTCTTTCATGGGTTGTATTTTTCATAAGTTACCAAACTGGTAAGGGTTATTTCACAATCTCTTCATTATCCGAGGTTGTTTATACGTAATAATCTACTGGGATATCTTTATCATCCACATCCATGTTTCTTAAAAATGTATTTCAAAACATTTTTACTATTTACAGGAATATGGGTTAAAGTCATTTATACCCTTGTTTGACTTTTTATAAGAGGTTTATAAAGGAATCTTTCCGTCGTTTTCAAAACAAGGTCCTTTTTAACCTTTTCGACAGAATTGAGGTAAGAATGTTTTTTTTAACTTATACGGCGGGTGCGGTTATTTTACGCCGTTATAAAATCTTCAAAGCTTTCCTTACAAGCTTATAAGAATATTTTCAAAGAAAATGTTTTATTTTATATGGATCTTAAATTATTTCAAAATAAAAGGAGATACTTCTTTAAAAACAATTTTGATTTCATCTACGTCAACAACCTTTGATGGATTTTAAGATTATTTGAAGTTGATTTATTATGATACAAAACTTCTATATTGTATTGAAGGTTTTGTGATATGTTTGACTATGGATGTGCTATTGTTATACCATTCATAGTTTATGGTGAAATTATTGACATTTCGTATGCTATTTTTAATACGAATGTTTATGTTATGTTTAAACCTTTTCATATGGGAATGCATTGGACTTAATAAGTGACGGGTGGAGCCCGCTATAGCTCCTCGATGAATCGGTAGGTCTCATGAGACAAACTAGTGTCTTGGCACAAGGACTTGACAAAATCTTATTTGTAGTCTTGGCACGAGGCCTTGGCTATGTGGTTATGATAGTCTGGCATTATGCATTCCAACATTATGAAAGTGGTTATTGATTTTTGCATGTGATTATTCGATTAGTAGAATATCCATGTGAATAAGTAAATGTCATTATTTCATTTTATTTATGCCATACCATGTTGAAAGTTCATGTTTGAAAGGTTTTTGTTTTAGTTATACATTTCCTTAAAAGTTTATTCTTATTTATGAAAGTTTCCGCTATATTGTTATCCTTACTGGGAATTTGAGCTCACCCCTTTTCTATGTTTTATTTTTCCCAGGAAGTGAAGAAGTAAGTTATGAATGACCTGCAGGGATATTATGTGGGGATATGAGTGTGGATTATGGAGAAAATATGTTGTTTTAGTAGTTTTTCATTTTATGATGTAATGTAAAACCTATGAATATATCTAGTGTTTCCAAGGCTACTAAACCAATCGGTCTTTCGAGATTTGATCTTTCTTGTGATCATGCCAATGTTATGTAATAATGCACCGACTCTAGGTAGCTGGGGTCGGGGAGTTACATAACATGTAAAGATACAATTCATTAGTTCCAAAAAATATGATCGGTTCATTTTTAGAACCAGTGTGAATAAACAAAATTTTGTAATGATGATAAAGACTCCAAAAATTTGAATTTCGAATGTCCTCCTTATAAACTTGTAGTTGTTGATTTCCTAATCATAAGTCAATTTTAAAGAACCATCGGACTCCCCAAACTGATCAAAATAATTTTTAATGTGGGGAATAGGATATCGATTCATTATCCAATGTTGGTAAATCTTATGATAATCCAAAAAAAGTGTAATATTTTCATCTTCCTACTTGATAAAAATAACTAGTGCTTCCCATAGATACATTGTTTATTGAACGAACCCTTTTCCTTCCAACTATTAAAATTGTAATTTTAGTTCTATCAATTTTTTTGTTCCATATGATAAGATGGATGTAAAATAAGAATGGTCCCTAGTAAGAGATCAATGGTAACTTTTAATTCTATTTTGGGTAGAAACCCCTAGAAATTGTCAGTAAAAACATCCAAGAATTGGTAAATGATGGTTGGAAAATTTCTTTATCTATTCTCATTTAACGAAACTAAGGTAACCATTTTAATTTTATAAGATATAGTTACAAACACTAGTCACAAGCGTTCTATTATTCTTGTATTTACATCCCAATCTCCTTTAAAGAGATGATGTACACCACTAGTTGATGTGAAACTGACTTTCCCAACATAACATTTTATATGGGATGGGAATGATGTCAAAAAATCCATTTCCAAAATCATGTCATTAGTATTTATCTCCAAAACTAATAAATGCTAAACCACATCATCCCTATCAATGATTATTGAACATGTTTCACATTTAAAATCACAATACTCTTATTTTTAAGAGGGTATTATACTTTCAAAATAGATGGCGTCATATAATCATGTAAACCCATATTATCAACCATATGAGATGAAATGAAGGAGTGGGAATAAACTATATAAAAAAGTTTTTCATAAGCATAAAAATAGAAAAAATCACACCTCACACTATTTAAGGACCTGATTGATCATACCTGATCATCAGTTTAACACCAAATATCTTTTTAGTATCTCCTCCATGTTCATTGATTTCTTATTTAGAGTACATAACGTTAAGAGTTATTGTGTTTTTAGAATCACATTGACATACTTGTTCTTGAATATGATAATGATTTTGGAGATATAACCCTATAAAACCATAGGATTTCTAAGACACATGGGACACATCTGCAACACCATACTTCAGAGAACATCAATAATAATGCTGAAGATGTCCAACTTTGTTGTAGTTATGAAATTCTCTAGGAATTTCCAAACAGTCTCTCTTCTAATGTGAAGTAGATCCACATTGAAAATAACAAAGATTTATATTTGTTTATGAAGGGAAATTAACCATTATTATTTTCAGATTATGAGACCATCCACCACCTTAGAAGAAGGTGTTCCTCTTCTCTTATTCCCGTCATTTGAGTTCCCAACAGTTCCTAGGGTGATAAACATACTCATTCCTACCAGATTTCCTAAAACATTTCATTATACCACTGTCTATATATTTACCATTTTTATAGATTTCAACACATAGAATAACTATGTTACAGTGAATCTCTATTCATATTCTTTAATCAAATATTAATTCATTCTAGGATGCATGAAGAAAAATTCCTTGGAAAAGTGGACCAAATTCATAAATTTAGTCATATACTCCATTAAAGACATTTTTTTCAAGAAAAATAAATATGTTGTTCTTACTATTATAAATGTATGAGGATAAAATTTATTGTTGAAAAATTATTCAAATTATTTCCATGTGATACCTCGGTTGACATTATCTTTGAAATCTAATTACCACCATTTTAATGAAAGGTCTTATGATATATAAGTTTCCGACTTGGCTTTTAGCATAGTTGGTGTTCCAAGGAAATCAGATATTTTATTCATCCTCTTCTTCCAAAAATTTAATTTTTTAGGCTCCGATCCCCATAAAATTTTGGAAGATTATATTTCTGAAATTGGAAATATTGGTCCACCTTTTGAGGTTAATCATTTTTATTTTATTTTTCTACAACTTGAATATTCTAAACTATGTTTTAGGCCAACTCTCGGTTCACTTGTGGCTCAGCTTAAACCACTTTTTTTAAAATCATCTTCATGTTAATTCGCAAAAATCTATCCAATGAAATTATTTATACCTAGAAGAAAATACGATATATTCCTCACTCACTATAAACTGATGGTTTATCACATTTAAAATCAAATTAATCATTAATCATTATAACTAGAATTTCCAAAAAAAAATTAACCATTTCAACCATTTATATAAAGTATTGAACTCAAAATAAACAATGTAGTTCTAGTAATAACTCTTATTAACAATGTATTCTATGAAACAATCATCAACAGAACACATAACGATGATATGAAAACACACGTAGAAGTGATTTAGAAAACATCTATACGCAAACTCCCTGGTAAATTGATGTATAGCATAAAACAGATATCTATTCCATTTTAAGATATAAATTTAATGTTCCAACATTTATATATCCTTACTATCATCCCAAAAATGTATATGGACATACCAAGAATAATACCATTTTTAACATCCCACCCATCCTCATTATCTTGAGAACTGATGGGGTGCCATTAGGCTTAGGTGATATCCTAGGTACTCCAAAGGATGGAAATAAATATAAAGGGAGAAAAATAAAATTAGGAATGACTTTATCTTTAAAAAACAATAGTAAGAAACAAGGAGAACATAGATAACCCACTATATAATTCACGAGTAACTATTACAACCTAATGTACAAACAAAAGTAGACAATAATGTTATAAATATAATGGAAACAAATCCAACATCATAAAAGAATGAAATTAGAAAATATTGAAAGACGCCCATGTGGTATCCAAAAAAGTACATCGAGAACTAGATCAAAGCTTAACCTTCACCTACCCAACATTTGGAATCAAGGTATATCATTATATAAGTATTTTATCTTTACCATTCATATGGATCAATGAATAAAATCTGAAAGTTAACCGATGTGACTAAGAAGGGGGTGAGTATAAACTCAATGGAAATTCCCCAATAATATCCCAAATCTGTTCACTATGACAAGAACCGGTTAACACAATTTAGCTAAACAAATTGAGAATCAGTTAAAATAGACTATATCAATACCAAAAAGTATTTGGGAAATAATAAATTAAGTGTAAAAACCATTTCTAATCATGTTTCATACCCATTCCTATGCTTCCACACACACACACCCATGCCTGAAATGTGATAATTTCATACTCATGAGTAGTTTCTCTTGTATCCGCCAAGGCTTCGCAAGGTTAAAAATATCTCAGTGCTTGAGTGGAACACACCCCTTATATAGGGCCACATCCCCACAATTAACCCATACTAACTATGTATACAAAATTATATTGCAATACATTTAACAAGAAACCATTATTTCTTGATAACATTTCATAAAACCAATTTCTTGAATAAAAAACAAAACCATATAATGAACCTATAAGGTGCTCTGAATCGCTAGGGTTTCCCTTATCACTGCCTTCCACTTATCCATATTAGATTACTGGTGGATCCTCTCCTCGGTGCTTCATCTCGGTGCTCTAACGGTGTGTGAGTCCTCTTTCAATGGTGGTGTTGTGTGACTTCATGGGCTCAACCACTCAGTTATTATCATCGTTGTTAGCCTATATTCATGCCCCAACATTCTATATTTCTAGGGATTCCCATAGAGGTGTAGTTATGTTCTAGTGGCCGAGTACCATATACATCGATCTGAGGGTTTCATCCTTGTTTCTGCATCGACAGTGGGTGCATTGGGAGGTTCATTGTGGTCTTTGAATGTGGTCTCGAAAGCGGAGACAAGATTGCGGATCCGGATTGCAGTGGGGCCATTCTTCCAACATGTTCTGGAATTCATGTGTCTACTAATCCAATGATGATTTTCTCTTCCATGGCATATGTACTGTGTAATGGTTTTGGATGAAAACTTCTTTGCGGGATTCTATTTTTTCGGTGTTGATTTTCCAGTGACCTATGTGATTCTAGATATGGTTTTGGTGGACTGACTATATTGGGGGGGGGGTGAAAGTGATGGAATTATAGTGAAAAAGGTCTTGTTATGTGTTGAATTATTTGTGTTGGTGTAGATTTTTTGAAATTTGGGTTTGTTTGTGGCTCTGAATTATGTGGTTTTTGGACAAAGAAACCATTTATCTTATAAGGGATTGCTCCAGAAGAGTTTAGAGAAAGAAGTTTTCACCAGGTCATCACTATCCAGAATAGAAAATTTGAGAGGGTATGATGATCTCCATATGTATTAGGCCCATACAACCCTACACAATTAGTCGAGCAATCTTGATATGGTGGATTTTGATCCTACGTTTTTGATACTGGGAGGGGATTCTCATTGAAGACTTGAATTTGGATGTTTTGGCCCTTTGGCCTTTGGTTCGTGGGGCATGATTGTTGTTTTATGTCCATGATGTAATCATGGGTTCCCCTTCATCCTTTAAAAGGGTTTAGTGCTTATAAATAATTAATTTTCAATCTTTCAACAAAACCATATTTTTAAAACTACCATTTTAACATTATAACAAAGGGGTTTTTCAAAAGGCAACATTTTTTACAATTTCTAATGCATAAAGAAACAAAGGTTTTCCTTTAATAATTTCATCACATTTATTCTAAAAAATAAATAAAAATTATTTTTAAAAAACAATATTTCATGTTATATAATGGTGTAGATGAGAAACAATCCACACACCTCTCAACGGTTGATGAAATAAAAGAATAGTTTTTAGATCTCCTATATATGGGTTCATAAAAGTTTTCATTCCTTAGATCTAATAATATATCATCCTAAATCACATCCTAGAACATTGATCTATTCATAATGGACCTGAAATATGTATTATATATATATATATATATGATAGAAGTATATTTAAGAAGAATATGGAAGAACAAGAATATAGAAATGCTTTTGGATATCTAATTCACTTTGATTCACCTAAAAGATTCCTTCTTGATCTAATGTTATTTTCTCTAAAGCCATGGGAGGAAGATAAGTTTGAGACCTAGGAAGTGTAGAAGTGTAAGGATGGTTTATTGGTTTTAATCCACATTAAAAAAACAATATATTATGGGTGGACAAAAAAAAGAGCAAGGTGTAGTCTATATCACAGTGGTTCAGTCACCATTGACGTTGGATCAATCCTCCAAGAACATAAGAAAAACTTCTTAGTTAAACCACTCTATGAACCATGACGCAGACAATGAAATAAATCAAAATTTTCAAGAAAATATGGCTAGTACATAGTTATCTTAAACACAACGTAGCCAAAGGATTACAATGAATGTTAATTTTTATGTCATAGGGGGTTCTAAATTGGTAGAACCATTTAGATTTTACTTCGAGGGACTACGACACATCCATCACATCCATGCTGTAGTACCAGATCATTCTATCCTATAGGACTAAAACACAGAATAGTTCGTAACTTGTCTATACCATAGACATGATCTATGGTGAATACCTTCCCAATAAATATTTTATTTGAAATAACCACTCATAAGACCCTTGGACACAACTAAGAATTCCACATCATATCCACTAAAGCCCTACATTGCAACCACATTCTCCATGGTGTAACCTTCAGAATCGAAAAAGAATAACTCCCTCTAAACCCCCTTTTAAACTTATAATATCTCCCAAAACTAAACCCAAGGATCATATATGATCCAAATAAAAAAAATAAGGGAAAAGTACATAAAACTGGGGGTTTAAATGTTGATTCATGTGCCAATGGAAATTTGAAAAGGAGGTGAAGCAACCATGATCCATCACAAGAGACCACTCAACTGAAAATTAAAGAAATAATTAGATTGATATTTTGTTAAAGAAAGGATATACAGTTTATCTCTCATATAATTCCACATAAAGTGTACATTAATGTTTAAATCAAGGGTAATTGAACACAATACTAATCTAAGAATTGTTTGATGGTCAGAATCAACCATATTGGAAAACTCATCAACCACGCCTATTAAATTTGGATTGAACAAGGTTTTAATCATAATTACACCATCTTAAAAACATGATTTTTTTTCTATTTTCCATACCAATTCTATAGATGCATCAATATATAGTGAAAACATGAATGGTTCAACCATATATGAAAACAAAAATCAAATTCTCATACTTGATTGAGGATAAGAGAAGACTGACTGAGGCATATTGAAGATGAAGCTTCTTAAATAAGCTTATTCATGTACAAATTGTATAATAAAATAAATTAAAAATAATTAATCAAATAAAATCATTCCATATAGTATCTAGAAGGATATTATATTAGGATAAACATATAAGTCAAACCCATGGTTTTATGTCAAATCCAATTCAGGAAATTTGAGGCCGAAGCGTTTGATAAATGATGAAATGGTTTCGACCAAAACTGAATCTTGGTTAAAGCTAAAATACTGTAACACCCCGAGATTTTATGAAAAATATTCTTTTTAATTTCAATAATGTCTTGTGTTGTACGCTACACCAAAAGGATCTTGCACAACATGCATCCTTGACTTTCCTTTCATTACACGCAATCGCGACCTTCCTTGATAGCGTGTGTAGTACGCAATACCGAGTTTCAATAAACAACGATATGCTATTAAAATATTATTAAAACTAGCCATTATGAATAGTAATAACAACTTTTTTAAATTTTGTAAATTTTATTTTTCAAAATGGATTTCATTTTTGGATTCGGAATATCGAAATTAGCTTAGGGTGGAATTTTGGTAATTTTCGGATAACTTTCATATTTTGATGAATAGTGGAAATTACTAAATTTTAATTACAAACAACTTTTTCAATCGAAATAATTAATAGTGATAAATTATTAATTTTAGTGGTTTTAAAGTATATTTAGAATATATTTTTACAATTTAATACAATGATGGTCATTGGATGTAATTTCACATTTAAACCCGTTATAAACAAGTTTCAATCTTTTGATAGTTATTATCTCTTAAAAACACGCTATTTGTTTTGACGACGGGAATTAATTTTTAAATTAGTTAATTCAAATGATATGTTTTGAATTTGGTAAAATAGAAATCATTTTTGAGTTCATAATATCAAATATAGCTTAGGTTTAATTTTTGGTATTTTTCTGAAAACTTTCAATTTTTGATGAATAGTGAAACCACTAAGTGGTAGTTAAAAAAATTGATTTTTTCATAAAACTTAATTTTACCACTTCTGTGAGTGGAATTTCAAAAATCCTAGAGACACGGTTGATGTCAGTAAGTAAAATGTGGTTCAATGAGACGAAAATAATTTTTGGTGAATAGTAACTTTTTACTTTTATTTACCACGGTTAAAAGTAAATAGGGTAATTAAGGGTAAAAATGATATTATTATTACCCTAAAACATGTCAAAATTCTATTGGATAAGTGTAATTCGACCAAAAACAAGCTTAGGAATAAAATATTACCATTTAGGCACACTTGGATTAGATTAGGACATTTATTATTATTTAATTCAAAGAAGAGTTAAAAGAGTTAAAATCAAAGTTTATTTACTAAAAAAAATTTAATATAGGGTTATACATAAGATAAATTTGATTTTAAATATTCATTAGAAAGATAAAAATATTTCCTACATAATGGGTTTTTATTTGTAATTTTTATACATTAAATAATTTAATTTATTTATGACAAAACGATGATGCAGTAATTATCTTATTAATGAAATATTGACATAATTGATGTTATAAATACCCAAATAAATATAATTTGAGACTTTTTATGAATTCCACTAATTTTCTAGGTTAATAAGACATGTTATTATTGATTTAATTAACTTTTTTCTAACTTATCATTCTGTTATGAGTTTCACAAAAATCAATTACTAAATAGTGTCAAAATTGACATGAAATAGTTTTTAAAAAAAATATTATATTATTAATTGTTATTTTATTCATAAAAATCTAAGGTTCGGCCAAATGACTTAGATAATGTTATATATATTAATAATAAACAATTTGGGGTTAGTTTGGCTTCTTATGTTATGTTTATTAACCTTATAGTGTAAGAACACAAGAAGACACGGTAAAAGTAAAATTATTTAACTTAATGTTTAATCTAAATGATAAGGTTAAAATAGGAACCTAAACTTGTCTAAATTATATTGGATGAGAGGATTTCGACCTATCCCCACCTTAGCCTTGAAATAAATCAATTTGGAGCTATTTAAAACCGAACTTGACTTTATCATAAAATAATATTTTTAGTTATTCCAAAGGTGCCCCTCTCCTCCCTTATAAAAGGGCACCTCCTCCCTCTCTTCCTCACACAACTTTGAGCCTTCAAGCTCGACCAACCCCTGACAAATTCTCTTCTCCAATTCCCTAGAAACATCCTAGAGGTTCTGGTCTTCTTCAAAGACCCATTTTAGTTCCCTAAAAGGAGGTCTCAAAGAAGCACTTCAAAGAAGAGGTAATGTCCGTTACCGATTCTTTCATCTTTATTTCTTCTTCCACTTCTTCTTATTAGGTTGTTTTATTATTAAGTAATAACATCAGTATCACTAATATACTGATATGTTATTATTAGTATGAAACAACCCTATTTCACCATCTATCCATCCTACGGAAAAAGAAATCACCGCAAGTGCGTACGTACTGAATACCGTCTCCACGCTGTGGTGTAGTCTATTTTCCACCACCACCTTACATGGATGGGTATAATGGTGTAAAGAATAACTATAAATAGTTATTAGAACATCATATTTATTCTGATATATTGTATCATCCACACCAATTCAATTCAATAATTATGGAAAGGATATCATCGCTCGTGCGTACGTACGGACTACCGTCTCCACGACGCGATGAGATTCATTCTCCATGTTAACCATTTAAGAATGATTATAAAGTATATATAAGCAATAATAATGAAATATATGACATTATAAAGATAATGGACTTATGTATATATGTCTGTCATCTACTTACTTCCATTCAAGACAATAAGGAAAGGAAAACAGTGTTCATGCGTACGTACGGACTACCGTCTCCATGAACGGTGTGTTTCATTTCATTTATCTATCTATTATAAATCTATATATACTGAATATATATGATATATAAATCATGTTTTATATTCTGGAAGTAATTAAATAATGATATAAGTAATAATAATTTCAAGAACAACAAGTCCAGACACCTACGATAAATGAAAGGATTTTACCCAAAACGCTTCTTTAACATGGAATTTACAAAAGAACAGGTAATATAAAGTCATAAGTGAACCATATATGATATCATAACAATGAATATGATTCTTTAATAAGTTAATGACATTATTTAAATCATTATATATGAGGTTCGGACACTTACGAAGCAAATCAGACTTAAGGTAAGGGAAATATCACAATCTCATTTTTATCCGAGATTGTTTATACTTTAGTATTTACTGGGGTATATGTTATCATCCACATACATGTTTCCTCAATATGTAATATTATTTCCATCCACGTAAAATTGTTTAAATCCAATTTTACCCTTCGGTGAGTTTTAGTAAAAGATATGAAAGGAATCTTTTGTCGTTTTTCGTACGAGGTACTTTTTGACTTTTCCGACAAAAGTACGCGAAGAATGTTTTTTAACTTATATGACATGAATGGATTTTTAAAACATTATTTCCAAGAAGCTTCCTTTAAACGTTTTCAATTTTATTTTTAATCAAATTCTTTTAGTTTAAAGTTGTATGAAATGTTAAGAAAGGAAAAATGTTTTTAAAGAAGAAAGGATATTTTCCTCAAGAATTCATTTCAAGTGTTTTTTTTCAAAACTATTTTCCATCTAAGATGACGTTATTTGATATGTATGTTTCAAGTAAAATGTCTCTATGATTTAAATGGTTTCAATTTTCTTATGATGAAATGATATCAATTGTTTATGGATTATTATGGCATGATGTTTAAGAATCCCATTTTATTACATGGGTTATGCAATGATGTATGATTTATGATTTTGTGGCACACAAAAGAATGGTATCATTATGAGATGGGTGGGACCTATATCTCCCTCCAATGAATTGGGTAATGATTTTATATCTCATGAGATAGACATGGCTAGAATGGTAGGTTATACTGGTTCAGTGAAACAGGACTGAAATGAGGGTGACTCAGTTCAGAAAGGGACTTTCTCCACTAAGATAGTCTTGGCAATGAGTCTTGACTAACAAAAAATGATTCTCTAGGATTATGTGTGTATGCCAAAAGGTTTAATGTTTTAAGTTATGATTATTGTGATTACATTTCACTACCATGATTTATCCCATGTTATGAAATTATGCTCTCTTTTGTAGGTTAATATTTCCAAAATGTTATGTTCTTATGAATATGATGTGATAGATATTTCTTTTGTTTACCCTTACTGAGCATTTGAGCTCACCCTTTTATGTTTTCTTTTCCCCAGGATATAAAGAAAGGTTTTAGGTAAAAAAAAGGAAGATCTTTATGGGATATGTTGAAGATCTTTCACCACGATTAGAAGATTATATTCCGAGTTTCCAAAGACACTAAACTATTACGATCCTTGTGTGTGTGTTTGTTTTATGTACTAAGTATTCCGCAAAAGTAATGTAATGTCCATGTACGTCAAGCTTCGGGTCTCTACAGTTGGTATCAGAGGAAATTTTTAGTCAACCTTTGGAAACTGTGATGCGAAAACGTTAGTGAGATCCCTAGAGACATTTCTAAGGTATGTCTAGGGATGTCCCTAAGGATAAGTATACGTATAAGAAATAGTCCTAGAACTATGGTAATGATATTAGATTAAATCAAAGATGTTAGATATTGAAGTTACTCCCCCTTTATTATGATTTTTGCCTCTCACACTATGCTTTTTGGGTTTTAGAAAATGGCTGGAAACAAGATGATTCACGATAATAGAGGATATGATGGACAATGGAATGATATTCTTCATGAGCAACCAAATGAAATTGGATTTGGAAGTCCAAACATCATTATTATGCCGAATCAGCAATCTCATAATATGATCAATAATGTAAAATTTGGTATGTTTCCTGACTCGGCTAATAAGAGAAAGATGGAGTTTCATGATGATCATAGAGGAAAGAAAGTTCAATTTCCCCTATGTAAATCATGTGGGAAGAGGCATCAAGGAGAATGTTTCAAAGGAACTGGAAGATGCTTTGGGTGTGGAAAAGAAGGACACAAAGCCAGTAAGTGCAAAGGAAAAGGTTCAGTTAACACCAGGGATGAGGATAATGGTATTTCTACGACATCAGCAATGGTTAAATGTTTTAAATGTGGAATGTACGGGCATTATGCAAAACAATGCCCTAAGGGAAAGTCTCATGAAGAGAATCAGTATGGTCGTATGGGTAGTATTTATGTGGATGATGATGAAGAGACTACAAATGATATGTGAGATGAAATAATTGTTGAAGGTCGGTCAATGGTTTAAGAATGTAGTGGAATGATTACATGTTTATCATGTGTAATGATGTATAAGTAATCTCATGCTACTATGGAATAAAGAGACATCTATGGATTGTTACACTGTTGTCTTTCCTTGAGTTTTGAAAGTGTATGATTAATGCTACCAGTATCCATGAAAGGTTATTCATATATTTTTGGAATGTAGATGATATGCGCATAATGAAGGAATAAGGAGAAAATTAAATGTTTGATAGTATTCATGAGCTCATGACTGATATAAGGAGAAGGTTATATCATGGTTTGAGTATATAGAATTTTTGTATTTTGTTATGTGGAAAGAGTTAACTTTTGACAGCATTCATGTTTTCACTAAGGTTTAATGGGTATTCATTTTTCAAGAGAATACATCATTAAGGTATTCACATGATTGGAATGTGACCAACAAGATATATAGGGGATAAATGATGGTATTCACATGCTTGGTTGACGAAATTTCAAGTAATCATTTTCATTATACTATGAGCTTGGACCGAAGTATTTTATATAAGCCTAAAGATTAGAATGGATTATGTTAACCATAAGTTAGTATTGTTTAAGGATAGAACATTTTTTGATATTATTTATGTGATGTTATAGTAATGTAGTTTTAGAAAAAGGACAACCTGCAGGACGGGCGACAGCCCATCGCGTTGGACAAGGCTGTGCGAATCGAATCCACAACCAAAGTGCGACTGGCCTTTATCGCCTACCACTGGCCTACAGGAAGTCCCTGGTTAGTATAAACTAGTATTATTTTATTAAGAGGTATGATATATGATGTATAAGTTCATTTTTGGAACCATATACAATTAACCATAAGATGTGCTTATAACTTTTGCTAACCTTTTGTTTGAAATAGATGGAATGACCCATCATTCTATCACATGATCTGCTAACACATCACGAATGACAAATTCAACTTCATTTCTTTAAGAGATGAAGTGGAAATTGTCCAAAGAACGACAAACAGTGAGACTATACCAAAATCATGAATGTATTTCTTCTAATTCCAATTTCATCAACTTTAGGGAAATGATCTTGAAAACCAAAAATGTTTTCTTAGTGCTCTTATATCTGTTGAATCAGATAGTACCTTAGATCATCACAAATTTATGGCTTTGTGATTTCTAGCTTTTCCATAGATATGTTCTCTACCACTCTCCATTAGAACATGATGGTTAGATTTCTCTTCCATATCCATATTTTCACCCATGTGGAAACCCAGTGATTAGTTTATTTGGGTAACCGTTACGTTTCATACTTTTGTTTTTAAAGATTGGTTTTGGTATTCCTTTTTACGATGTGGTTTTCGATTAAAGAAACTTTCGAATAGTAAACCATTTATAACCCCGACGAATTTCGGGGGTGAAATTCATTTTAAGGGGGGTAGAATGTAACACCCCGAGATTTTATGAAAAATATTCTTTTTAATTTCAGTAATGTCTTGTGTTGTACGCTACACCAAAAGGAGCTTGCACAACACGCATCCTTTACATGCCTTTCATTACACGCAATTGCGACCTTCCTTGATAGCGTGTGTAGTACGCAATACCGAGTTTCACTAAACAACGATATGCTATTAAAATATTTGTAAAACTAGCCGTTCTGAATAGTAATAACCACTTTTTCAAATTTTGTAAATTTTATTTTTCAAAATGGATTTTATTTTTGGATTCGGAATATCGAAATTAGCTTATGGTGAAATTTTGGTAATTTTCGGATAACTTTCATATTTTGATGAATAGTGGAAATTAATAAATTTTAATTAAAAACAACTTTTTCAATCGAAATAATTAATAGTGATAAATTATTAATTTTAGTGGTTTTAAAGTATATTTAGAATATATTTTTACAATTTAATACAATGATGGTCATTGGATGTAATTTCACATTTAAACCCGTTATAAACAAGTTTCAATCTTTTGATAGTTATTATCTCTTAAAAACACGCTATTTGTTTTGACGACGGGAATTAATTTTTAAATTAGTTAATGCAACTGATATGTTTTGAATTTGGTAAAATAAAAATAATTTTTGAGTTCATAATATCAAATATATCTTAGGCCTAATTTTTGGTATTTTTCTGAAAACTTTCAATTTTTGATTAATAGTGAAACCCCTAAGTGGTAGTTAAAAAAACTGAATTTTTCATAAAACTTAATTTTACCGCTTCTGTGAGTGGAATTTCAAAAATCCGAGAGACACGGTTGATGTCAGTAAGTAAAATGTGGTTCAATGAGATGAAAATAATTTTTGGTGAATATTAACTTTTTACTTTTATTTACCACGGTTAAAAGTAAATAGGGTAATTAAGGGTAAAAATGATATTATTATTACCCTAACACATGTCCAAATTTTATTTGATAAGAGTAATTCGACCAAAAACATGCTTAGGAATAAAATATGACCATTTAGGCCCACTTGGATTAGATTAGGACATTTATTATTATTTAATTCAAAGAAGAGTTAAAAGAGTTAAAATCAAAGTTTATTTACTAAAACATTTTTAATATAGGGTTATACATAAGATAAATTCGATTTTAAATATTCATTAGAAATCTAAAACTATTTCCTACATAATGGTATTTTATTTGTAATTTTTAGACATTAAATAACTTAATTTATTTATCACAAAACGATGACGCAGTAATTATCTTATTAATGAAATATTGAAATAATTGATGTTATAAATACCCAAATAAATATAATTTGAGACTTTTTATGCATTCCACTAATTGTCTAGGTTAATATGACATGTTATTATTGATTTAATTAACTTTTTTCTAACTTATCATTCTGCTATGAGTTTCAAAAAAATCAATTACTAAATAGTGTCAAAATTGACATGAAATAGTTTTTAAAACAAATATTATATTATTAATTGTTATTTTATTCCTAAAAATCAAAGTTTCGGCCAAATGACTTAGATAATGCTATATATATTAATAATAAACAATTTGGGGTTCTTTTGGCTTCTTATAGTAAGTTTATTAACCTTATAGTGTAAGAACAAAGAAGACACGGTAAAAGTAAAATTATTTAACTTAATGTTTAATCTTAATGATAAGGTTAAAATAGGAACCTAAACTTGTCTAAATTCTATTGGATGAGAGGATTTCGACCCATACCCACCTTAGCCTCGAAATAAATCAATTTGGAGCTATTTAAAACCGAACCTGAATTTATAATAAAATAATAGTTTTAGTTATTCCAAAGGTGCCCCTCTCCTCCCTTATAAAAGGGCACCTCCTCACTCTCTTCCTCACACAACTTTGAGCCTTCAAGCTCAGAAAAACCTGACAAATTCTCTTCTCCACTTCCCTAGAAACATCATATAGGTTCTGGTCTTCTTCAAAGTCCCATTTTAGTGCCCTAAAAGGAGGTCTCAAAGATGCACTTCAAAGAAGAGGTAATGTCTGTTACCGATTCTTTCATCTTTATTTCTTCTTCCACTTCTTCTTCTTAGGTTGTTTCATTATGAAGTAATAAAATCAGTATCAATAATATACTGATATGTAATTATATTTATGAAACAACCCTATTTCACCATCTATCCATCCTACGTAAAAAGAAATCACCGCGCGTGCGTACGTACGGAATACCGTCTCCACGCCGTGGTGTAATCTATTTTCCACCACCACCTTACATGGATGGGTATAATGGTGTAAAGAATTACTATACATTGTTATTATAACATCATATTGATTCTTATATATTGTATCATCCACTCCAATTCAATTCAATAATTACGGAAACGATATCATCGCTCGTGCGTACGTACGGACTACCGTCTCCACGACGTGATGAGATTCATTCTCCATGTTAACCATTTAAGAATGATTATAATGTATATATAAGCAATAATAATGAAATATATGACATTATAAAGCTACTGGATTTATGTATATATGTATTTCATCTACTTACTTCCATTCAAGACAATAAGGAAAGGAAAACAGCGTTCATGCGTACGTACGGACTACCGTCTCCATGAACGGAGTGTTTCATTTCATTTATCTATCTATTATATATATATATACTGAATATATATGATATATAAATCATGTTTTATATTCTGGAAGTATGTAAATCATGATATAAGTAATAATAATGTCAAGAACAACAAGTCCAAACACCTACGATAAATGAAATGATTTTACCCAAAACGCTTTTTTAACATGGAATTTACAAAAGAACAGGTAATATAAAGTCATAAGTGAACCATATAGGATATCATAAAAATGAATATGATTCTTTAATAAGTTAATGACATTATTTAAATCATTATACAGGATGTTTGGACACTTATGAAGCAAATCAGACTTAAGGTAAGGGAAATATCACAATCTCATTTTTATCCGAGATTGTTTATAATGTAGTATTTAATGGGGTATATGTTATCATCCACATCCAGGTTTCCTCAATATGTAATATTATTTCCATCCACGTACAATTTTTTAAATCCAATTTTACCCTTCGGTGAGTTTTTAGTAAAAGATATGAAAGGAATCTTTTGTCGTTTTTCGTACGAGGTACTTTCTGACTTTTCCGACAAAAGTACGTGAAGAATGTTTTTTTATCTTATACAACATGAATGGATTTTTAAAACATTATTTCCAAGAAGCTTCCGTTACACGTTTTCAAGTTTATTTTTAATCAACTTCTTTTAGTTTAAAGTTGTATGACATGTTAAGAAAGGAAAAATGTTTTTAAAGAAGAAAGGATATTTTTCTCAAGAATTCATTTCAAGTGTTTTTTTTCAAAACTATTTTTCATCTAAGATGACGTTATTTGATATGTATGTTTCAAGTAAAATGACTCTATGATTTAAATGGTTTCAATTTTCTTATGATGAAATGATATCAATTGTTTATGGATTATGATGGCATGATGTTTAAGAATCCCATTTTATTACATGGGTTATGCAATGATGTATGATTTATGATTTTGTGGCACACATAAGAATGGTATCATTATGAGATTGGTGGGACCTATATCTCCCTCCAATGCATTGGGTAAATATTTTATATCTCATGAGATAGACATGGCTGGAATGGTCGGTTATACCGGTTCAGTGAAACAGGACTGAAACGAGGGTGACTCGGTTCAGAAAGGGACTTTGTCCACTAAGATAGTCTTGGCAATGAGTCTTGACTAACAAGAAACGATTCTCTATAATTATGTGTGTATGCCACAAAGTTTCATGTTTTAAGTTATGATTATTGTGATTACATTTCACTGTCATGATTGATCCCATGTTATGAAATTATGCTCTCTTTTGCAGGTTAATATTTCCAAAATGTTATGTTCTTATGAATATTATGTGATTGATATTTCTTTTGTTTACCCTTACTGAGCATTTGAGCTCAACCTTTTATGTTTTCTTTTCCCCAGGATATAAAGAAAGGTTTTAGGTAAAAAAAGGAAGATCTTTATGGGAGATGTTGAAGATCTTTCACCACGATTAGAAGATTATATTCCAAGTTTCCAAATACACTAAACTATTACGATCCTTGTGTGTGTGTTTTTGTTATGTACTAAGTATTCCGCAAAAGTAATGTAATGTCCATGTACGTCAAGCTTTGGGTCTCTACAGTTGGTATCAGAGGAAATGTTTAGTCAACCTTTAGAAACTAGGATGCAAAAACGTTAGTGAGATCCCTAGAGACATTTCTAAGGTATGTCTAGGGATGTCCCTAAGGATAAGTATACATATAGGATATAGTCCTATAACTATGGTAATGATATTACATTAAACCAAAGATGTTAGATATTGAAGTTACTACCCCTTTATTATGATTTTTTCCTCTCACACTATTCTTTTTGGGTTTTAGAAAATGGCTGGATACAAGATGATTCACGATAATGGAGGATATGATGGACAATGGAATGATATTCTTCATGAGCAACCAAATGAAATGGGATTTGAAAGTCCAAACATCATTATTATGCCGAATTAGCAATCTCATAATATGATCAATAAAGTAAAATTTGGTAAGTTTCCTGACTCGGCTAATAAGAGAAAGATGGAGTTTCATGATGATCAGAGAGGAAAGAAAGTTCAATTTCCCCTATGTAAATCATGTGGGAAGAGGCATCAAGGAGAATGTTTCAAAGGAACTGGAAGATTCTTTGGGTGTGGAAAAGAAGGACACAAAGCCAGTAAGTGAAAAGGAAAAGGTTTAGTTAACACCAGGGATGAGGATAATGGTATTGCTACGACATCAGCAATGGTTAAATGTTTTAAATGTGGAATGTACGGGAAATATGCAAACCAATGACCTAAGGGAAAGTCTCATGAAGAGAATCTGTATGGTCGTATGGGTAGTATTAAGGTGGATGATGATGAAGAGACTACAAATGATATGTGAGATGAAATAATTGTTGAAGCTCGGTCAATGGTTTAAGAATGCAGTGGAATGATTACATGTTTATCATGTGTAATGTTGTATAAGTAAACTCATGATACTATGGAATAATGAGACATCTATGGATTGTTACACTGTTGTCTTTCCTTGAGTTTTGAAAGTGTATGATTAATGATACCAGTATCCATGAAAGGTTATTCATATATATTTGGAATGTAGATGATATGCTCATAATGAAGGAATAAGGAGAAAATTAAATGTCTGATAGTATTCACGAGCTCATGACTGATATAAGGAGAAGGTTATATCATGGTTTGAGTATAAAGAATTAATGGATTTTGGTATGTGGAAGGAGTTAACTTTTGACAACATTCATGTTTTCACTAAGGTTTAATGGGTATTCATTTTTCAAGAGAATACATAATTAAGGTATTCACATGATTGGAATGTGACCAACAAGATATATGGGGGATAAATGATGGTATTCACATGCTTGGTTGACGACATTTCAAGTAATCATTTTCTTTATACTATGAGCTTGGACCAAAGTATTTTAGATAAGCCTAAAGATTGGAATTGATTATGTTAACCATAAGTTAGTATTGTTTAAGGATAGAACTTTTTTTGATATTATTTATGTGATGTTATAGTAATGTAGTTTTAGAAAAAGGACAACCTGCAGGACGAGCGACAACCCATTGCGTTGGACAAGGCTATGGGAATCGAATCCACAACCAAAGTGTGACTGGCCTTTATTTCCTACCACTGGCCTACAGGAAATCCCTGGTTAGTATAAACTAGTTTTATTTTATTAAGCGGTATGATATATGAAGTATAAGTTCATTTTTGGAACCATATACGATTAACCATAAGATGGACTTATAACTTTTTCTAACCTTTTGTTTGAAAGAGATGGAATGACCCATCATTCTATCACATTATCTGCTAACACATCACGAATGACAAATTCAACTTCATTTCTTTAAGAGATGAAGTGGAAATTGTCCAAAGAACGACAAACGGTGAGACTATACCAAAATCACGAAAGTATTTCTTCTAATTCCAATTTCATCAACTTTAGGGAAATGATCTTGAAAACCAAAAATGTTGTCTTAGTGCTCTTATATCTGATGAATCAGATGGTACCTTAGATCGTCACAAATTTATGGCTTTGTGATTGCTAGATTTTCCATATCCATGTTCTCTACCACTCTCCATCAGAACATGATGGTTAGATTTCTCTTCCATATCCATATTTTCACCTATGTGGAAACCCAATGATTTGTTTATTTGGGTAACCGTTAGGTTTCATACTTTTGTTTTTAAAGATAGGTTTTGGTATTCCTTTTTATGTTGTTGTTTTCGATTAAAGAAACTTTCGAATAGTAAACCATTTATAACCCCGACGAATTTCGAGGGTGAAATTCATTTTAAGGGGGGTAGAATGTAACACCCCGAGATTTTATGAAAAATATTCTTTTTAATTTCAGTAATGTATTGTGTTGTACGCTACACCAAAAGGAGCTTGCACAACACGCATCCTTGACTTGCCTTTCATTACACGCAATCGCGACCTTCCTTGATAGCGTGTGTAGTACGCAATACCGAGTTTCACTAAACAACGATATGCTATTAAAATATTATTAAAACTAACTGTTATGAATAGTAATAACCACTTTTTGAAATTTTGTAAATTTTATTTTTCAAAATGGATTTCATTTTTGGATTCGGAATAGCAAAATTCGCTTAGTGTGAAATTGTGGTAATTTTCGGATAACTTTCATATTTTGATGAATAGTGGAAATTACAAAATTTTAATTAAAAACAACTTTTTCAATCGAAATAATTAATGGTGATAAGTTATTAATTTTAGTGGTTTTAAAGTATATTTAGAATATATTTTTACAATTTAATACAATGATGGTCAATGGATGTAATTTCACATTTAAACACGTTATAAACAAGTTTCAATCTTTTGATAGTTATTATCTCTTAAAAACACGCTATTTGTTTTGACGTCGGGAATTAATTTTTAAATTAGTTAATGAATCTGATATGTTTTGAATTTGGTAAAATAGAAATCATTTTTGAGTTCATAATATCAAATATAGCTTAGGCATAATTTTTGGTATTTTTCTGAAAACTTTCAATTTTTGATGAATAGTGAAACCACTAAGTGGTAGTTAAAAAAACTGAATTTTTAATAACACTTAATTTTACCGCTTCTCTGAGTGGAATTTCAAAAATCCGAGAGACACGGTTGATGTCAGTAAGTAAAATGTGGTTCAATGAGATGAAAATAATTTTTGGTGAATAGTAACTTTTTACTTTTATTTACCACGGTTAAAAGTAAATAGGGTAATTAAGGGTAAAAATGATATTATTATTACCCTAACACATGTCCAAATTCTATTGGATAAGTGTAATTCGACCAAAAACAAGCTTAGGAATAAAATATGACCATTTAGGCCCACTTGGATTAGATTAGGACATTTATTATTATTTAATTCAAAGAACAGTTAAAAGAGTTAAAATCAAAGTTTATTTACTAAAACATTTTTAATATAGGGTTATACATAAGATAAATTCGATTTTAAATATTAATTAGAAAGATAAAAAGATTTCCTACATAATGGTATTTTATTTGTAATTTTTAGACATTAAATAATTTAATTTATTTATGAAAAAACGATGATGCAGTAATTATCTTATTAATGAAATATTTACATAATTGATGTTATAAATAACCAAATAAATATAATTTGAGACTTTTTATGAATTACACTAATTTTATAAGTTAATATGACATGTTATTATTGATTTAATTAACTTTTTTCGAAATTATCATTCTGTTATGATTTTCACAAAAATCAATTACTAAATAGTGTCAAAATTGACATGAAATAGTTTTTAAAACAAATATTATATTATTAATTGTTATTTTATTCCTAAAAATCTAAGGCTCGGCCAAATGACTTAGATAATGTTATATATATTAATAATAAACAATTTGGGGTTCGTTTGGATTATTATAGTAAGTTTATTAACCTTATAGTGTAATAAAACAAGAAGACATGATAAAAGTAAAATTATTTAACTTAATGTTTAATCTAAATGATAAGGTTAAAATAGGAACCTAAACTTGTCTAAATTCTATTGTATGAGAGGATTTAGACCCATACCCACCTTAGCCTCGACATAAATCAATTTGGAGCTATTTAAAACCGAACTTGACTTTATAATAAAATAATATTTTTAGTTATTCCAAAGGTGCCCCTCTCATCCCTTATAAAATGGAACCTCCTCCCTCTCTTCCTCACACAACTTTGAGCCTTCAAGATCGGCCAACCCCTGAAAAATTCTCTTCTCCACTTCCCTAGAAACATCCTAGAGGTTCTGGTCTTCTTAAAAGACCCATTTTAGTGCCCTATAAGGAGGTATCAAAGAAGCACTTCAAAGAAAAGGTAATGTCTGTTACCGATTCTTTCATCTTTATTTCTTCTTCCACTTCTTCTTATTAGGTTGTTTCATTATGAAGTAATAACATCAGTATCACTCATATACTGATATGTTATTATAAGTATGAAAAAACCCTATTTCACCATCTATCCATCCTACGGAAAAAGAAATCACCGCGCGTGCGTACGTACGGAATACCGTCTCCACGCCGTGGTGTAATCTATTTTCCACCACCACCTTACATGGATGGGTATAATGGTGTAAAGAATAACTATACATAGTTATTAGAACATCATATTGATTCTGATATATTGTATCATCCACTCCAAATCAATTCAATAATTATGGAAACGATATCATCGCTCGTGCGTACGTATGGACTACCGTCTCCACGACGCGATGAGATTCATTCTCCATGTTAACCATTTAAGAATGATTATAAAGTATATATAAGAAATAATAATGAAATACATGACATTATAAATCTACTGGATTTATGTATATATTTATGTCATCTACTTACTTCTATTCAAGACAATAAGGAAAGGAAAACAGCGTTCATGCATACGTACGGACTACCGTATACATGAACGGTGTGTTTCATTTCATTTATCTATCTATTATATATATATATACTGAATATATATGATATATAAATCATTTATTATATTATGGAAGTAAGTAAATCATCATATAAGTAATAATAATGTCAAGAACAACAAGTCCAAACACCTACGATAAATGAAATGATTTTACCAAAAACGCTTCTTTAACATGGAATTTACAAAAGAACAGGTAATATAAAGTCATAAGTGAACCATATATGATATCATAACAATGAATATGATTCTTTAATAAGTTAATGACATTATTTAAATCATTATACAGGAGGTTAGGACACTTACGAAAAAAATCGGACTTAAGGTAAGGGAAATATCACAATCTCATTTTTATCCGAGATTGTTTATACTTTAGTATTTACTGGGGTATATGTTATCATCCACATCCATGTTTCCTCAATATGTAATATTATTTCCATCCACGTACAATTTTTTAAATCCAATTTTACCCTTCGGTGAGTTTTTAGTAAAAGATATGAAAGGAATATTTTGTCGTTTTTCGTACGAGGTACTTTTTGACTTTTCCGACAAAAGTACGCGAAGAATGTTTTTTTAACTTATATGACATGAATGGATTTTTAAAACATTATTTCCAAGAAGCTTCCTTTACATGTTTTCAAGTTTATTTTTAATCATCTTCTTTTATTTTAAAGTTGTATGACATGTTAAGAAAGGAAAAATGTTTTTAAAGAAGAAAGGATATTTTCCTCAAGAATTCATTTCAAGTGTTTTTTTTTCAAAACTATTTTCCATATAAGATGACGTTATTTGATATGTATGTTTCAAGTAAAATGTCTCTATGATTTAAATGGTTTCAATTTTCTTATGATGAAATGATATCAATTGTTTATGGATTATGATGGCATGATGTTTAACAATCCTATTTTATTACATGGGTTATGCAATGATGTATGATTAATGATTTTGTGGAACACATAAGAATGGTATCATTATGAGATGGGTGGGACCTATATCTCCCTACAATGCATTGGGTAAATATTTTATATCTCATGAGATAGACATGGCTGGAACGGTAGGTTATACCAGTTCAGTGAAACAGGACTGAAACGAGGGTGACTCGGTTCAGAAAGGGACATTGTCCACTAAGATAGTCTTGGAAATGAGTCTTGACTAACAAGAAATGATTCTCTATGATTATGTTTGTATAACACAAAGTTTCAGGTTTTAAGTTATGATTATTTTGATTACATTTCACTACCATGATTTATCCCATGTTATGAAATTATTCTCTCTTTTGCAGGTTAATATTTAGAAAATGTTATGTTCTTATGAATATGATGTGATTGATATTTCTTTTGTTTACCCTTACTGAGCATTTGAGCTCACCCTTTTATGTTTTCTTTAACCCAGGATATAAAGAAAGGTTTTAGGTAAAAAAGGAAGAACTTAATGGGAGATGTTGAAGATCTTTCTCCACGATTAGAAGATTATATTCCAAGTTTCCAAAGACACTAAACTATTACGATCCTTGTGTATGTGTTTTTGTTATGTACTAAGTATTCCGCAAAAGTAATGTAATGTCCATGTACGTCAAGCTTCGGGTCTCTACAGTTGGTATCAGAGGAAAGGTTTAGTCAACCTTTGGAAACTAGGATGCGAAAACGTTAGTGAGATCCCTAGAGACATTTCTAAGGTATGTCTAGGGATGTCCCTAAGGATAAGTATACGTATAGGATATAGTCCTAGAACTATGGTAATGATATTAGATTAAACCAAAGATGTTAGATATTGAAGTTACTCCCCCTTTATTATGATTTTTTCCTCTCACACTATTTTTTTTGGGTTTTAGAAAATGTCTGGAAACAAGATGATTCACGATAATGGAGGATATGATGGACAATGGAATGATATTCTTTATGAGAAACCAAATGAAATGGGATTTGGAAGTCCAAACATCATTATTATGCCGAATTAGCAATCTCATTATATGATCAATAAAGTAAAATTTGGTAAGTTCCCTGACTCGGCTAATAAGAGAAATATGGAGTTTCATGATGATCATAGAGGAAAGAAAGTTCAATTTCCCCTATGTAAATCATGTGGGAAAAGGCATCAAGGAGAATGTTTCAAAGGAACTGGAAGATTCTTTGGGTGTGAAAAAGAAGGACACAAAGCCAGTAAGTGCAAAGGAAAAGGTTCAGTTAACACCAGGGATGAGGATAATGGTATTGCTACGACATCAGCAATGGTTAAATGTTATAATGTGGAATGTACAGGCATTATGCAAACCAATGCCCTAAGGGAAAGTCTCATGAAGAGAATCAGTATGGTCGTATGGGTAGTATTTATGTGGATGATGATGAAGAGACTACAAATGATATGTGAGATGAAAGAATTGTTGAAGCTCGGTCAATGGTTTAAGAATGTAGTGGAATGATTACATGTTTATCATGTGTAATGTTGTATAAGTAATCTCATGCTACTATGGAATAAAGAGACATCTATGGATTGTTACACTGTTGTCTTTCCTTGAGTTTTGAAAGTGTATGATTAATGCTACCAGTATCCATGAAAGGTTATTCATATATTTTTGGAATGTAGATGATATGAGCATAATGGAGGAATAAGGAGAAAATTAAATGTTTGATAGTATTCAGGAGCTCATGACTGATATAATGAGAAGGTTATATCATGGTTTGAGTATATAGAATTTTTGGATTTTGGTATGTGGAAAGAGTTAACTTTTGACAGCATTCATGTTTTCACTAAGGTTTAATGGGAATTCATTTTTCAAGAGAATACATCATTAAGGTATTCACATGATTGGAATGTGACCAACAAGATATATAGGGGATAAATGATGGTATTCACATGCTTGGTTGACGACATTTCAAGTAATCATTTTCTTTATACTATGAGTTTGGACCGAAGTATTTTAGATAATCCTAAAGATTGGAATGGATTATGTTAACCATAAGTTAGTATTGTTTAAGGATACAACTTTTTTTGATATTATTTGCGTGATGTTATAGTAATGTAGTTTTAGAAAAAGGACAACCTGCAGGACGGGCGACAGCCCATCGCGTTGGACAAGGCTGTGGGAATCGAATCCACAACCAAAGTGTGACTGGCCTTTATCGCCTACCACTGGCCTACAGGAATTCCCTGGTTAGTATAAACTAGTTTTATTTTATTAATCGGTATGATATATGAAGTATAAGTTCATTTTTGGAACCATATACGATTAACCATAAGATGGACTTATAACTTTTGCTAACCTTTTGTTTGAAAGAGATGGAATGACCCATAATTATATCACATGATCTGCTAACACATCACGAATGACAAATTCAACTTCATTTCTTTAAGAGATGAAGTGGAAATTGTTGAAAGAACGACAAACGGTGAGACTATACCAAAATCACGAAAGTATTTCTTCTAATTCCAATTTCATCAACTTTAGGGAAATGATCTTGAAAACCAAAAATGTTGTCTTAGTGCTCTTATATCTGATGAATCAGATGGTACCTTAGATCGTCAAAAATTTATGGCTTTGTGATTGCTAGCTTTTCCATAGCCATGTTCTCTACCACTCTCCATCAGAACATGATGGTTAGATTTCTCTTCCATATCCATATTTTCACCTATGTGGAAACCCAGTGATTAGTTTATTTGGGTAACCGTTACGTTTCATACTTTTGTTTTTAAAGATTGGTTTTGATATTCCTTTTTACGATGTGGGTTTCGATTAAAGAAACTTTCGAATAGTAAACCATTTATAACCCCGACGAATTTCGAGGGCGAAATTCATTTTAAGGGGGGTAGAATGTAACACCACAAGATTTTATGAGAAATATTCTTTTTAATTTCAGTAATGTCTTGTGTTGTACGCTACACCAAAAGGAGCTTTCACAACACGCATCCTTGACTTGCCTTTCATTACACGCAATCGCGAACTTCCTTGATAGCGTGTGTAGTACGCAATACCGAGTTTCACTAAACAACGATATGCTATTAAAATATTATTAAAACTAGCCGTTATGAATAGTAATAACCACTTTTTGAAATTATGTAAATTTTATTTTTCAAAATGGATTTCATTTTTGGATTCGGAATATCGATATTAGCTTAGGGTGAAATTTTGGTAATTTTCGGATAACTTTCATATTTTGATGAATAGTGGAAATTACTAAATTTTAATTAAAAACAAATTTTTCAATCGAAATAATTAATAGTGATAAATTATTAATTTCAGTGGTTTTAAAGTATATTTAGAATATATTTTTACAATTTAATACAATGATGGTCATTGGATGTAATTTCACATTTAAACTCGTTATAAACAAGTTTCAATCTTTTGATAGTTATTATCTTTTAGAAACACGCTATTTGTTTTGACGACGAGAATTAATTTTTAAATTAGTTAATGAAACTGATATGTTTTGAATTCGGTAAAATAGAAATCATTTTTGAGTTCATAATATCAAATATATCTTAGGCCTAATTTTTGGTATTTTTCTGGAAACTTTCAATTTTTGATGAATAGTGAAACCACTAAGTGGTAGTTAAAAAAACTGAATTTTTCATAAAACATAATTTTACTGCTTCTGTGAGTGGAATTTCAAAAATCCGAGAGACACGGTTGATGTCAGTAAGTAAAATGTCGTTCAATGAGATGAAAATAATTTTTGGTGAATAGTAACTTTTTACTTTTATTTACCACGGTTAAAAGTAAATAGGGTAATTAAGGGTAAAAATGATATTATTATTACCCTAACACATGTCCAAATTCTATTGGATAAGTGTAATTCGACCAAAAAAAAGCTTAGGAATAATATATGACCATTTATGCCCACTTGGATTAGATTAGGACATTTATTATTATTTAATTCAAAGAAGAGTTAAAAGAGTTAAAATCAAAGTTTATTTACTAAAACATTTTTAATATAGGGTTATAAATAATATATATTCGATTTTAAATATTCATTAGAAATCTAAAAAGACTCCCTAAATAATGGTATTTTATTTGTAATTTTTAGACATTAAATAATTTAATTTATTTATGACAAAATGATGATGCAGTAATTATCTTATTAATGAAATATTGACATAATTGATGTTATAAATACCCAAATAAATATAATTTGAGACTTTTTATGAATTACACTAATTTTATAGGTTAATATGACATGTTATTATTGATTTAATTAACTTTTTTCGAACTTATCATTCTGTTATGAGTTTTACAATAATCAATTACTAAATAGTGTCAAAATTGACATGAAATAGTTTTTTAAACAAATATTATATTATTAATTGTTATTTTAGTCCTAAAAATCTAAGGTTCGGCCAAATGACCTAGATAATGTTATATATATTAATAATAAACAATTTGTGGTTCGTTTGGCTTCTTATAGTAAGTTTATTAACCTTATAGTGTAAGAACACAAGAAGACACGGTAAAAGTAAAATTATTTAACTTAATGTTTAATCTATATGATAAGGTTAAAATAGGAACCTAAACTTGTCTAAATTCTATTGGATGAGAGTATTTCGACCCACCCCACCTTAGCCTCTAAATAAATCAATTTGGAGCTATTTAAAACCGAAATTGACTTTATAATAAAATAATATTTTTAGTTATTCCAAAGGTGACCCTCCCCTCCCTTATAAAAGGGAACCTCCTCCCTCTCTTCCTCACACAACTTTGAGCCTTAAAGCTCGGCAAACCCCTGAAAAATTCTCTTCTCCACTTCCCTAGAAACATCCCAGAGGTTCTGGTCTTCTTCAAAGACCCATTTTAGTGCCCTAAAACGAGGTCTCAAAGAAGCACTTCAAAGAAGAGGTAATGTCCGTTACCGATTCTTTCATCTTTATTTCTTCTTCCACTTCTTCTTCTTAGGATGTTTCATTATGAAGTAATAACATAAGTATCACTCATATACTGATATGTTATTATAAGTATGAAACAACCCTATTTAACCATCTATCCATCCTACGGAAAAATAAATCACCGCGCGTGCGTACGTACGGAATACCGTCTCCACGCCGTGGTGTAATCTATTTTCCAACACCACCTTACATCGATGGGTATAATGGTGTAAAGAGTAACTATACATAGTTATTAGAACATCATATTTATTCTGATATATTTTATCATCCACTCTAATTCAATTCAATAATTATGGAAACGATATCATCGCTCGTGCGTACGTACGGACTACCGTCTCCACGACGTGATGAGATTCATTATCCATGTTAACCATTTAAGAATGATTATAAAGTATATATAAACAATAATAATGGAATATATGACATTATAAAGCTACTGGATTTATGTATATATGTATTTCATCTACTTACTTCCATTCAAGACAATAAGGAAAGGAAAACAGCGTTCATGCGTACGTACGGACTACCGTCTCCATGAACGGTGTGTTTCATTTCATTTATCTATCTATTATATATATATATACTGAATATATATGATATATAAATCATATTTTATATTCTGGAAGTAAGTATATCATGATATAAGTAATAATAATGTCAATAACAACAAGTCCAAACACCTACAATAAATGAAATGATTTTACCCAAAACGCTTCTTTAACATGGAATTTTCAAAAGAACAGGTAATATAAAGTCATAAGTGAACCATATATGATATCATAACAATGAATATGATTCTGTAATAAGTTAATGACATTATTTAAATCATTATACAGGAGGTTAGGACACTTATTAAGCAAATCAGACTTAAGGTAAGGGAAATATCACAATCTCATTTTTATCCGAGATTGTTTATACTTTAGTATTTACTGAGGTATATGTAATCATCCACATCCATGTTTCCTCAATATGTAATATTATTTCCATCCACGTACAATTGTTTAAATACAATTTTACCCTTAGGTGAGTTTTTAGTAAAAGATATGAAAGGAATCTTTTGTCGTTTTTCGTACGAGGTACTTTTTGACTTTTCTCACAAAAGTACGCGAAGAATGTTTTTTTTAACTTATACGACATGAATGGATTTTTAAAACATTATTTCCAAGAAGCTTCCTTTACACGTTTTCAAGTTTATTTTTAATCAACTTCTTTTAGTTTAAAGTTGTATGACATGTTAAGAAAGGAAAAATGTTTTTAAATAAGAAAGGATATTTTCCTCAAGAATTCATTTCAAGTGTTTCTTTTTCAAAACTATTTTCCATCTAAGATGACGTGATTTGATATGTATGTTTCATGTAAAATGTCTCTATGATTTAAATGGTTTCAATTTTATTATGATGAAATGATATCAATTGTTTATGGATTATGATGGCATGATGTTTAAGAATCCCATTTTATTACATGGGTTATGCAATGATGTATGATTTATGATTTTGTGGCACACATAAGAATGGTATCATTATGAGATGGGTGGGACCTATATCTCCCTACAATGCATTGGGTAAAGATTTTATATCTCATGAGATAGACATGGCTGGAATGGTAGGTTATACCGGTTCAGTGAAACAGGACTGAAATGAGGGTGACTCAGTTCAGAAAGGGACTCTGTCCACTAAGATAGTCTTGGCAATGAGTCTTGACTAACAAGAAATGATTCTCTATTATTATGTGTTTATGCCACAAAGTATCATGTTTTAAGTTATTATTATTGTGATTACATTTCACTTCCATGATTTATCCCATGTTATGAAATTATGCTCTCTTTTGCAGGTTAATATTTCCAAAATGTTATGTTCTTATGAATATGATGTGATTGATATTTCTTTTGTTTACCCTTACTGAGCATTTGAGCTCACCCTTTTATGTTTTCTTTTCCCCAGGATATAAAGAAAGGTTTTAGGTAAAAAAAGGAAGATCTTTATGGGAGATGTTGAAGATCTTTCACCACGATTAGAAGATTATATTCCGAGTTTCCAAAGACACTAAACTATTATGATCCTTGTGTGTGTGTTTTTGTTATGTACTATGTATTCCGAAAAAGTAATGTAATTTCCATGTACGTCAAGCTTCAGGTCTCTACAAATACCATCACCACCTATGTTTGAATGATAATGAATCACCTTTTTTAGGGTTTTATGATCCATTTTTTTGAGTCTGAGTCCCTGTTTTTTTTACGGATGAAGTATGAATCTAGAAATTTGGGAATTATCATCTAGTATGAGAGTATGATCGCCAAAGTTCCATGCATTTGATCTCCCCAGAAGTAGTCAAAGATACAACTATTGATGAAATCATAATCAGATATATAGTTTTTTTGTCAAGTGATTTTATAAAAGACAACAACATGGTTGGGTTTTTTTAGGGTTTTTCATGTTTTTGAATAGGGATCTGGGAAGAACAGTGCTTGGCTTGCCAAACTTTGTCATCTTATTGTCATTGTTGGATTTTTTTATGTAGGTTTTAGTGAATAATAATTTAGGGGAATCTAGTTCCATCATGTTGTAGTTATGAGTTCATGATCAGTTTCAAAACTAATTATTTAGGGAAGTCCTATAAGAAATTTCACCTATGAACAAATAGAAGTTTTGGATGGAGTCTTTCTCATCACTGATTATGTTTTATCACGCTTTTGTAGTGTGATGAAGATGAATACTAAGTTTCAGTTGAACAGATCTCCCAAGATAATGTAGAGTGTTCCACACTATATAGGCTAATGGAAAATAATTTTATATGAGACTAATTCTATATCTGGATCATGAAAATATCTCCTCAAGTCATCAAGACAAAGTTAGGTAAGCTTATGGAATTATCTAGTTAGTACAAAAAATATTTTTGTGCCCAAGGTTTTGTACAAGTTCATTGTTTTTGGATCTATCATAGATTTCACATGTGTTTGTCACATCATTTATAGGATAATATCCACTACCACATGTTGGTCAATATAAGATGAGGTGAAGGACTAATCATATCTTATCACATGGATAGTGTGGCTGTGAGAATTTTAAATTCTATCCTATGAATAATTTTTTGTATAGTTTTATGGGGGGATCAATTATTCCATCATTAGAGTACATATCCTAGAGAATATGATTGATTTAGTAGATTAACTTGGATCAAGAGCTAGAGCCTAAGCATGTGGAACAAGGTGATCTCACTAGAGATGTTTCTTCTTCTATTTCTTCTGGATTCTTGATCTTTGATTTTGAAAACACATGTAACTAAATTTATTATGGGATTAATGTTATAATAAATTAAAATATTAAAATATGTATTTATACTTTTAATTCAATAATTTTAGAAAAACTATAGTTCATTGTTCTACATTCCAATTTATGAATACCAAAATACACTATACGAAGGGATAAGAGGTGAAAATAGTTAAAATTTAAACCCATGATCACCAATTGAAGTACAAATAATTAAAAAAGGAAGATGTATATCATCTCATTAATGATCAATATAATTCTACTATTTTTGTGGAAGGATCATAAAAATATATCTACTACTATTTTGTATTGTAAATTCACCGAGATATACAAGGATCATTACTTCTTCTTCTAATAACTAGATTATTATTATTAACTTGAGTAAAAATTAAGAATATTTTTAATCAGTTCAAAAAATTCCTAAAAATCAAACATCATTTATTTTTTATCTTTCTATATACTATATTATTCCTTACCTTACATTCATTGATCCTTAATCATTTTTGGAAACATTGTGTTTTCAACATTCCTTTATCACCACACATAGTTTTATGAGTTTTTTTGTTTTTTTGTTCGATTTTTTGCCACAAAATCATCATAATCTTTTCCTTTGGAATCAACACCTTCATCACTACTGATCTAGATAGTAGATAGTAGGGTGAATAAATAATTTGTTTCAAAAATCAATTTTCAATGACCTAACATCCTCATCAAATTTTGGATTCATTTCTAGGGAACACACATTTGTCCAAAAATATTAATAAATAATTTAAAAAAACATCCATATACACAAAAAAACCATGTATAAAAAATCTTTAAAAAAATTCATATATAAGAATTTATCTAAAAAAGTTCCTAAAATCTACTGTGGGCTATGTTCATACATTATTTCCAAAAGAATTGAATTCACACTAGTTCTTCCAATTAATTACTTCAAAAAACCTAATTAGTAAATTTAATAGACATTTTTCTATACTTATAAAACAAAACAAAATAGAAATAGAAAACATGGAAAATATTGAAGTTGTATTAATTGTAAATATTTAATAAAAGCGTAACTAAAATCTGGTATATCTCATTTTTTATCCCTTTAGATGCCTTAAATTTGGGAGTTTCATCTATCACAAGTGTCTAGTAATCCATCCTATATAAGGAATTTTCTATGGAGTAGTATAAAAACACAATTTTTTATGATCCATTTTTTCAAATAAAATAAATTTATTTTATTTCTTACATTATTATATACACCATGTTAAACATGCACTACACACAACACTATCTTATCTTGGGTTACACACAACACTAAGTTTCTATTGAACAACATTTTCTTGTTATAATAATTTAACAAAGATAGTTACAACTTAACCATTCAACATATTAGTATGAATTGAAATAAGTGATTTTTAAATGTAATGAATTTATATAAGTAAATCATATTAATAATAAAATACATTATTTTCAGTAAATTATATATGTTATAAAAAAATTATTTTCTCAAAAGAACATCTCTTTATGTCCCTGTGTAAAAAAATAAAATTAATTTGTGACATTTTGAGAAACTAAATTTGATAAAATAAAATTCATTTTTCGATTCATAAATTCAAATTTATCTTTGGGTGAATTTTTTGGATTTTTCTAAAATATTTCATTTTTGAATGAATAGTGAAAAATACTGAATTTTAAGTGAAAACATCATTTTTAATTTAATTTATTTATATAGTAAAATTATTATTTTATTTGGTTTAAAACTATAATTATATCAATTATACATAAATTATTCTAATTTAGTTCATTTTAACCAATTTAACATTGAACATGGATATACAAACATTTCAATCATTTGAACTTAAAAACCGATCGTCTCATTCTGTATGCAAGATTAATATTAAATTAATTTCTTCCACATATGAGATTAGAATTTGAAAAAATTAATTTCATATTTTTAATAATAAAAATTAATATTTTTCAATATGTTCAACATAATTTTCTAACAAATTATTTATTGAAATAAATTAAAATTATTTACAAAGATTAAGGTAGAAAAAGATTTCTTAGTGGTTATAGTTAAAAAATAAGGTGTAAAAATGACCCTAAAAAACCAAAACCCATTGGAGGGCTATATTTAGACCATTTACCTTATTTTATAAATCAATTACTATTATTTTAGGCAAATTATGTAAGGTATACCTCTCAATAGTGTTTACCTTTTTGTATTAACAAGAATTCTACTCCTCATCCACTATAAAAGGGAATTAACCCCATAACATATTCACACTTATCAAGACCTTGTATCACTAATAACTTATCCAAATATCCTCAAAAAATCAGTACTCACAAACTATAAGCCTAAAGTTTGGAAAAAATCCATCCAATAAAGTTCTTTGGTGAAAACCAAAAGGAGTTACCCGAAGAAGACGTAACGTCCTTCAACGTGAATTTTTATTTTGTTTACTTATCCTCTCACATAAATTCCTATTATATAAATATCATATAATAACTTCAGTATACTATATATATTGATATGTTGTTATGTTAATGTTACTACCTACACATTCACACACTTCCATCAAATGGGATATGCATTCCTCATTCGTGTGTACGATAGACAACTACCTCATGAACTAATGTCGTTCGTTCTTTCACTACCACATATCACAGTTGGAAATAATGATGGAATTAATATTTTAAGATTATATATATTATATTTATTATTTATTTATTATTTTTTAATTATTATATAATTCAACCTTTATGCTTTACATTTTTTAAGAATATAATAACATCGTTTGTGGACGTATGGACTACTACCTCCTCGATGTGATGTGATTCATTTACACTTTACAAGGAATATATTAATAATGGGTTTATTATAAATATCTGATATTTTTTAAATCATAATGATACTGTAATGATAATATATATACACACACATCATTTACTTTCATTTATTTCAATACGATAAGAAAATGGAAACAACATTCTTGCGTACAAATGACCCACCGTCTCAATTAATGGTGTATTTAATATACTATTTATATATTTTTCTTATATTACTATAAATATGTATATAATTTATATATATGATATTTATATCATATTTTACCTTCTATAATTAATTAATTCATGATCTATGTAAGAGGACCGTAAATAACAAGTTCAAACATGTTTGAAAAACAAAGCAGTTATTACCCAAAACACAGCATTAACATGGAATTGTTAATAAATGGGTAATATAAAGTCATAAAAAAATCATATATGGAATGATATAATTGAATTTTTTATTTAATAGATTTATAATAAACATATATTTATTATACAGGAGGTTTGAATGAGTATGAATAGAGTTAAGACATAAGGTAAGGGGATTTCTAGTCTCACTCTAATTTCTATGAGACTTATGCCTTATTAACCACTTGTTTATTTTGTGTGGTGTATATAATTAACATGAATGTATTATATGATTATTATACTTAAATTTAAGTGTATTTAATTATCCATTTTATGACATCTATTTCATGGGGTTTATGGTCCAAAAGTTACCAAATTGTTAAGGTAATTTTGTCTCAATATTCCTTCTTGGAGACACATATTATGTTATGCACTGATATTATTTTAAATGCTATATATAAAACCATTTGATATGTTTTATCAATAATATAATTTTTTTCATGATATTTTAACATTATTTTATATTTATTATCTTAAGGGGATTATGATTCAATGTTACCAATGTGGAAAGAGTTTATTACTAAAATATCATCATTATCTGGATTGTTTTATAATTATTATTCCATTGATAAAATATTATGACACATATATGAATAAATATCATAAATTTTATTCTCATATGTTTATTCATTATATCTTCATTTATTGGTACCATTTTTATACTCTTTGGTACGTAATATGATTACAAAAATATTTTTAAGAATATCTAACCGTATTTCCCTCTTCAGTCAGAAATATATTTTCTCCCAATACCATGTTTTATAAATATGTGTCATAAAAATATTTACCATGACTTTTAAATGAAAATTTTACCCATTTTTTACCCTTTTAAAAATGGTTTTAAAATAATTATCTTATCATATTCTGATCAAGGATATTTTTACATATACCGACAATATGAAATGAATATTTAATTTTATGTATATATTATGTACATAATTCTCTTCCATCATGAAAAATCTATTCATTTAAGCTTTACATATAATTATTCAAGGATATTTTCAATGATTTAAAAAAAATGATTTCATAGCTTCTTTTATATGTTTTCAATGTTATTTAAAAAAAATTATTTTCAAAATATTTACTGTCTTACAAATCATCTTTGAAATAAAAAGAATATTTTCATCTTGAAATGTTTTTCAATGATTTCCCAAAATTATTTTCCATCTATGATGACATTATTTGATGTTATATAAGTGTTACTAGGGTTATAATCCAAGTATTTCATTCTTATTATTTCTCTAAATGATTATTATTTTGATTACATGTTGTTTAGGAAACCCAATTCTCTTCAACAAGTTATACTATGATAAATGATCATGAAACATTTTTCTTTTCATGGGTTGTTATATTCTGAAATGACTATGAATATAGCCTCTTTTCCATAGTTTAAGATATTTTGAAATGACTATGATACCAATTTTCTTCATTTAATAGTTTATGACATGATGATTGTTTTTGATCTTATGACACACACATTTATGATTTCACTTTAATATGGGTGGGAGATATATATCTCTCTAATACATTGTGTAAATATTTGTATCTCGTGATATAGACATGTATGGAATGAGGAGTGAACTTGGTTTAGTAATTGAAATTTTCCACTAAGATTGTCTTGTGATTAAACCTTTAATACTATGATGGTTTGGGAAGTGAACCCATTCCACTAAGGTGACCTTGTATGTAAGCCATGACTATATGGTAATCATTTTATTTGGTTATGTGTCTTCTATAACTCCATTTATTATTCCTATGTTATTATTTCATGGATTATTATCAGGATTCCCTTATGATTCATGTCTTATGAACTTCTAATATGTATGATATGACTCTTGATTATGATCATTTATATGAAAATTATGATCTTATAATGTTATGATCATTTTCTTATACCCTTATTCTTAGGATTATGCTTATATATCTCATTTTTTACCCTTACCAAGCATCTGATCTCATCCTTTATTTTTTCCTTTCCCCAAGTTATGAAGATATGTAATATGTTTGATGTGTCTAACAAGAGTTTTAATCTTGGATAACCTAGTGGGTGATAATGTATCTCACTCATATACCAATGTTTAGGCTTCTATGTTTCCAAAGGCACTATAGTAATACAGTCTTCAAGTATCTATTTTTGTAATGTATTAAATGTTCCATAAAAATGATGCAATATCTATGTATGAGAAGTGAGGGTCTCTATACATAGGAAGTATGAGATTATAAAATCACATCTCTATATGATTTCTTCAATTAATTGCATGAATTATAAATATTCAAATGAATAATATACATTGTGAGTTTTGAGTGAGGAATTGATGAGGTTGAACTATTTCCCCTTTTTTCTAATGGTAATCCTAGGCCATGGTTCCAAAATCTGGACATAGAAAATTTTGTAACCTAGGATGATCATTTTGATGCCTTTGTTTCCATAGTATATCTTAGGAACACTATAATTGAAGTGAATAATAAAATCATTGCGTTTATCCAGGATGAGGAATATTTTTTTACAAAGCATAGGATTAGTTTAAAGATATTTTTAGACAGAGTCCCAACTATTAGAAATCTCCACATCTTCACATGGATACATTTTACAATTACATTAACCCTTAAAAATAAAATTTAGTTAATAAATCATAGAGGTGACTTGTTTGATATTAAAGAATATGATCTTCAGAAAATATTTTAAAAATTTTCCCAAAAATCCAAACAAAAAATGTACTATATAGAAAACAATTAACGGGATTGAAACTAGTACCCAAGATATAGTAGCCAATATATATTCACTCATGGATTATTGTTATCATTGTTGTATGATTGGACACGCTACAATTGTTTTCCCAAGTATGATCTCCCAAATAATCTTGGGGAGAGTTGTTAGTTTGTAGACTATATGGATATGAAATTGGGTTCTCAATATATATTCTCTAATAAATAATAACTTTGGACATAAAAATAATATTATTCTTCCATGTGAAGAACAAGGGGTGTTATAACATATTGTTTCCACTGGTTATTTGTTGTATCCTAGGAATCATTTTCAATGCGTTTCTAGACCTTCAAATTACAATTCAAAATTATAGATGTTGGTTGGGAATTTGATCACAAAAGTGGACCCCAAACAATCTAGAATTACTAATTTTCAGGTTCAAATGAGTCAAATGGATTGGGAATTATGCGGGGGATGAAAAGATAAACAACCTAGTACAAAAAACAATACCCATGGGATAATGTGATGGTGAGAAACAGAAGGTATGGTTTAAAAACTCAAGAAAAATTTAGGGATCAACGTGGGGAAGATAAAATTAATAAACTTGATTAAATTGAAAATGAAAATCTAGAAAATCCTAAAATTGTTCTTCTGGGTAGATTTAATCAATCTATAAAAAATGGAGAATCTTTACATCAAAAAGATCAATAATTAAATAAAATTAAATGGGATCTAATTAAAAAATGAAAGAAAAAGGTGAAGATTGAAGATGGGGAGAGGAATCAACCTATATTAAATAATTATTCAATTCCTATACCTTTTCCAAAAAGATTGAAAATGAATAATGAACTTAATTTTCTCATATTTCTTCAAATTTTTAGGGTTTTTAATGTCAATTTAACTTTTTTGGTAGCTTTAAAAAAAATCCCATCTTATATGAAATTCCTTAAAAGATTCACATCTAATAAGAGATATTGGGGTGAGAGATAAACAATTAATTTGAATGATGATTCTTGTAAAATATTACAAAAAAATATTCCTCCAAAATTTAAATACCTTTTAACCTTTGTTTTCTCTTGTGGAATATAAGTAAGTGATGATATTAACTTTTTCTATGTTCTGAGAGCTAGCATTAACCTTATGACATACACATTGTTAAAAAAATTATTTCATAGGGTTATCAAACTGAAATTTGCGTCCTTATAATTATATGATAGGTCACTTTCATATTCTTAAGGAATGATGGATGATTTATTAGATGATGTAGGGAAACAATATGTTTTGCAAAACATCATTATTCTTGAGATGAAGCATCATAATAAAATTCCAATATTTTTAGAAAGGTACTTCGTAGCCACTAATAGAGATGTTATAGATGTTTCCATGGATAAAATAACCTTTCAAGCTAGTGAGGATCAAGAAGAGTTCTATGTATTAAATGAGGCCCCTCTTTTGGTGAGATTTAAACAACTAGATTTTACTGATGAGGTTTTTATATCTAAGGTTGTGAAGGAATATCACCATCATTTTGATGACTTGATCCCTGAATCTATCAATAAACATTTTGAATGATTTTTTTGGATATGAATCTATCAATGAACAAGATATACTATATAAAATTGAGATCCAATTTAGGATATATATTTATAAGGAACATTAAGTGTTGTATCCAAAATAAAGTTACATTGTAAATATTATTTCTTAATGTGTGGATGTAAAATCCCATGATTTTGTAAAAATTATTTTTTCGAATAAATTAATTTTTATTGATGTCATGTCTCACAATAAGTAAAACATTACTTTCAAAAGGCATCAAATTGTCTTACATTACACTCAACACCAAATTGGCATAAGTTACATGCAACACTAACTTGGCATAAGTTACACGGAACATCGAGTTTCAATGAAACAACATTTTATTGTAATAAATATTTAAAATTATAGCTATAACCCAGATGTTGAAAATAGTAATATTAATAGTAATAAAAACTTTTCAAATATTTTTTATAATGGTTTATTATAAATAAAACATATTGAAAAATATAATTCTTTCTAAAGTCATAATATGTTAAAAAAATACTATCTTCCAAAATGAACTGCTTTTCATGTACTTATTTTAAAAAATAAAATTAATTTTAGAAACATTAATAAATTTAATTTGATTAAATAAACATTATTTTTAAATTTATAATGTCAAATTTATCTTAGGGTGAATTTTGGGGGTTTTCCTACGATACTTATTTTATATGATGAATAGAAAAATTACTATATTTTAATTAAATCCTTTTCATATAATTTATTTATATAGTTAAATTATATTTTAAATTGGTTAAAATTTATAATTAGATAATATACACAAAAGTTAAACCTATTTAGGTCATTTGAACCAATTTCACATTGAAATTGGATATAAAAACATAGAAAACTGTAGAGATTTTTTTATTATAAAAATCTACAGTGTCGTCCCAACAATGTGATTAATTTTAAATTAATTTCATACAATTAGGTGATTAGATTTTGGTAAAATGTAGTTCATATTTTGAATAATAATAATATATAATTTATACTGTTTTCAACATAGTTTTTTACTAAAAATATTATTAAATGCAGTTAAAATTATTTAGAAGGATTAAGGTAAAATTAATCTTAACAAGGGAATAAACATTAAACATAAGGTCCAAAATGACATAAAACATGTACCAAAGGAATTTTATGACCATTATTAGAACATTAATATTTTATATCTGATTTTTTTTTTGGTTTTTGGTGACTTGTTTTAGGTAAAAACGTGGGCACAACTAACCTGTCCTCAAAATACCAAGTTAATCATTTTTCTCCCCTATAAAAGGCCAACACCTCTCCCCATTCATCACACCTCTAAAACTAATTAGGTTCTGAGAAGATATTCCGAATAAAATTTCCTAATTCCCTCCCTTCCAACATGAAGCCTAATTTTTGTTATAAATCATTCCAATTAATCCCTTTGGTGAAAACCAAAAGGAGTTACCCAAAGAAGAGGTAACAACCTTCCTCATGCTCTTTTATTTTATTTTCTTTCTCTACCCCTACACTCTACCCTATTACATGATTATACATGAAACATTTTATGCTAAATATAATGATATGTTGTAATAGAAAGGTTCTTACCCACACTTACACATAATTCTATCTAATGGGTAACGAAAAAACTATTTATGCGTATGGAAAACTACTGCTTCAAAAAATGATGACTGTTTGTTTTTCCATTACCAAATTTAATGGTCAGGAATTAAGATGTAAAAGATATTCATATATGCTATGTTTTATTCTTATTAATTATTTTTTATTATGAAATTATTTTACAACACAAATATTTATACTTTCCATTTTGTGTAAATACGATAATTTCGTTTGAGTAAGTGAGGACTACCGCCACCTCAAAGCGATTTGATTCATTCACACAATATATGAAATATATTAAAAATTGGTTTATTTAATTTATATGATATGTATGACAGATTAATATTAATTTAATTATATTTTATAAATATATACATTTATTTATTTTTATTTATTTCTTTCAATACAATAATAAAATAGAAATATCATGCATGTGTACGTATGACCTATTGTCTACGAGAATGGTGTATTCAATTTCATACATATAAATTATATGAATTAAACTAATACACATATAATGAATATAAATTATATTGATATCATGTTTTACATTTTTGAAATCATAATATATGTATAAGGGCCAAATATGTAACAAATTAAGACACATGTGAAAAACAAAGTGGATATTACCTGAAGTGAAACCTTAACATAAAACTATTAACAAGAGGGTAATATAAAGTCATAATCAAAACATATATGGTATTATATATAAGAATATGGTTTTTTAATAGATTTATAATAAAAACATAATTATTATACAGGATGTTTGTATGAGTAAGACATGTGTCAAGATTGAATGTAATGGAATTTTAGGTCACATTTTATTTCAGTGATATATATGCTTTATTCACCATCAATTACTTTTGTGTGGTGTTTATACTACCAATGTATTATTCTATGGTTATTATGATTAGGTTTTTATTTATTTAAATATCAATTTTATTATCTTTTTTTCTTGTTGTCTATATTTCAAAATATAGAAAATCAGTATAGTTATTTGTTGCAATTTCCCTTCTTTGAGACATGTAATTTTATGCACCTATATTTTTTTAGGAAGTGTATATACTAACTTTGACATGTTACATAATAAATCAAATTATTTTCATGATATTTTAATATTCATGTAATTTTATTCTTTCTATTTTTTTACTGTCCAATGATACAAAATTGCTAATGGTTTATAGCTAGAATCTCACCATTAATCAATATTATTTTTTATTACGCCCACATTGATGAAATAATATGATCCATATCACAAGAGATATAATGATTATTATTAAACTCTATTTATTCATGTTATATTGGAGTCATGTTACCATTTTTCCACTACTCATCACATAAGATGACCAATTAAGTGTTTTTAAGAAAGTCTGAATTTACCTCTATCTTCAGTCATAAATACGTCTTCCTTCAAAACCATGATTTCTAAAAATGTTTCCAAAAATATTATACTATTATCCTTTGATCATTAAATGATCATTTTACCCATGTTTTACATTTTTAAATAAAAGGGTTATTAAAATGAATCTTATTATCATTTTTGGGTTGAGTTACTTTTATAATATTTTTACGGTGTGAAAAAAGAATGTTTAGTATGTAAAAATTTACCCTCCATCATGACTGTCATTCCCACGAAGCTTCCATTACAAGGTAAAAAACATAATTTTTTTAAAAGAAAATATTTTCTCAATATCCTGGAATTTTTTTGTTTTAATGTTCTTTTCAATGAAAAATGTTTCATTAATGTTTTATTGTTTTAAATGATTTTAAAGATTCTATTATAAGTTTTCAAGGTATTTTAAAAGAAAATGGTTTTCAAAAGGTTTTATTTTTTAAAATTCCTTTTCCAAAGAAGAAAGGATATTTTCTAAAGAAATTTTTTTAAATGATATCTCACAATTAGTTTCTATACAGGACAACATCTGTTGATGTTACTCTAGTCTTTCTGGGAAATGATCCAAAGGTTCCATTAATATTCTTTCTCCAAATGGATTACATTTTGAAGTCATGCCATTTATTAAAAACCATTTCACATTCATAGGTTATATGTTTATTTAAATTGTTTCTCTTCCATGGGTTATATGATCATGTAACCCATTTCTCTTCCACAAGTTATACCATGACAAATTCTTATGAAACTCGCTTCCTTTTCACAAGTTATTCTAGGATGAAATTACTATCAAACCTATATATTTTCCATATGTGGTGACATGATTAAATGTTTATGTTTCCCATTACATGGGTTATGATATGATATTTCTTTTATGTGTAATGACATGATTAGAGTTTTATTATCTTGTAAAACATATATATACGAGTTGTTACAAGACAAGAAAGACTTATATCTCACTCTGATGCATTGGGTAATTATGTATAACCCATGAGTATAAATGTTATGTGTGAACATGATTACATATTCATAGTGTTATGAATGGACCTTGTTGTATCTACATAAGTTTATTAATGAAACTGATTACACATTCACAATGTTATGAGTGAACCTTATTATGTGTTTGTAATTTTATGTGTGAACCTGATTACATGTTTAAAATTTTATTCAGTGACCTAATTGGATGTCTATATGTTTATGCATAAACCTGATTACATTTTCACAATGTTATGAAAGAATCTTCTTTTATATTCACAATGTTATGCATGGACTTGGTTGCATGTACAAAAGTTTATATGAGGGATTCATTTCACGTCCATAACTTAACGAGTGAACCAGTTTCTATTTATACATGTTCACGATGTTATAAACTAATGTGTATGCCACAATTACATGTAATAATCATATGTTATGCATTCATGTCTTATGTTCTTGAATGTTTAATGATTCATTTCTTATGCACTAATAATCTTTATGCCTTGATTCATGTCTAGGATATTTTATATGCATGGTATAATCTTTTAAGGATACAAGCATGTTATCATACTCTTATATTCATGTTATGCTTATGTATTATCTTTATTTACCCTTATTGATCATTTTATCTCATCCCTTTATTATGTTTCCATTCCCAAGGTTATGAAGAATGGTTTTATATAGAATTATTATATGGAATATCTCTATGGGAGAAATTTAAGATCATTCACTAAGTTAGAATATTTTTTATCCATGTTTCTAAAGCACTAAACTAATATGGTCTTTAGGTGTCTATTTGTGTAATGTATTAAGTATTGAAAAAATTTATGTAATGTTAAATTATTAAAAGAGAGGGTCATTATAGTTGGTATTAGAGAAAAGGTTTAGTCAGCCATTGGAAACTAGGATAAGAAAGAGTTTGTGAGATCCCTAGGTATATTCCCGAGCATATGTATATGGGTGTATCTAAGGATAAGTATAAGGATGAGTTAATGTTTTTTTACAATTTCCAAGAATTTTGGTTTAGTATAGTGTGAAAGGTTTTCTAGTAATATATCCACATCTGGATACTATAAGTAGACGTGACTCTGGCATAGATGAACCTAGGGGTAACAACTCTGACAAGGTGTTTCGATCTTGACTTGTCATAACCTGGTACATGACAACGAGCCTTGCTTCACCCTAGTTTGACACTATTAAGAGATATGCTTTGGAAATTCACAAAATCTTTATAAACCATCATAAAATATTTGAATAGAATATTACTGTGAATAACATAATATAAAACTAAGGTGTCATCAATTAAAATGTTGGTGTTGTGAGTTTGTCATCCTATAAGTATTTTTTCCTGATTATGTGGTTTCTTCTATGGTATATGTTTCTCACCCGGTGATTTCTAATTTACATAAATGGAGAGAACTATATAGGACATGATGATCATTGAATATTTTAGATGTAGAATATATGGGAATTATGAAAATTAATTTCCAATCTGTAAAAATATAATGGGAATTAGGAAGTTAGTATGAGTATTTGTCAAACTTCTTAATATAAAGAGACAACAAATGACATGTGAAAGGTATGTGATTTTATTCCATTATTTTTTATATTAAACATAAAATTAATGATTATATTGAGGTTATGGAACTTTAAGACATGATTTCTAATTCATATTCTTGGATATAAGTATTAAGTAATATGCTTATGAAGTGAAATTAATGGTTTACAATTAAATTTGGATGAATGTAGTATTTATGTTTTGGAATTCAAAGATTATTTTATATGAATCACGAAATATATAAGTATTTTAGAGTATGTTTTAAATAAGTATTGAATAGGATATGTTTAATGGTGATAAATAATTTTATATTTTATATTTTTATTAAGGTAAGGTAAGCCTTAATGTGATCAAGATGTTGAGATTTTTTTTATCTTGGATAATGAGATAATTGATTTGGGTAATGTAAATTGGATTGTAGTGAATAACCTATATATGATTTCTGATTTGTTGAAAAAGTGGTCTATGTCATAATGGATGATGTTTTTAACTTCATGGAATTATGAAATATAGCCAGTATCCTTGAGAATAAGGAATAATTAATGTTTTAAAAAATTATTTATGGTAATTCAGGTTATTACATTGTTTGAAGACTATATACCATGAGGGTATTCACATGTTTAGAATGTGAAAACTAAGAGATACATTGTGATATATAAGGTACCAACATTAATCTGACTTTGTCTCATTATTTCTGAAGTGTAAAATTTTCAATAGTCAAATGGGTTATATGGTTAACCATTAATGAAAATTTAAATTTAAACTTCGAAGAAAGTTTATATGTATTGATAATTTATTGAAAACCTTATTTAGAAGGATATTAAGTGATTAACCTTATTTCATGGATGTTCGTCATATTAATTTTGAAAATTATATTAGTGTGGTTTTATAAAAGGAAATCATGCATGTCGAGTGACAACTAATCAAGTATATAAAGGCCGCGAGTATTGAACCCATGACCAAAGAACGATAAGGTTTTCATCCCTACCCCTAGCCAATGTGATATCCTGGTTAATGCGTAATTATTTCTGATGAATAAATATTAATGATGAACCATTATAGTAACTTTTAATGTTTAGAATTTAAAATATTAACCATATTTATTTTTAATAATAGTTAGAGATAAATAGTTATACTTTTTCTTCATTTATAGGCCTTACGATATACTAAAAGTGTATTATAGTACATTAGGAATAATAGTTAATTTTTGGACAGCCATTTCCTAAAGTAATGGGTTAATTATAAATAGATAAAATAAAAAACAAAGAATGAAATTTTTGTTATTGAAATTTGTCATGTATGTATATTTCATTATATTTTTTGTCAAAAAATGAATTACTTAATGTTAGGATATTGATAAAAATGTATTTTCCTAATACCTTAATTTTTCTTGAACTGAGGACCTTTTAAATCATCAAATATTTATGAATTTTCGTCTCCCAAAAATTTCTTTGATCATAATATTTTTGTTATTGATGAACTCAATCACTCCCTAGGAAAATTTATGATTTTCTCTAAGTCTAGGTTTTTAACTTTCAACATATGTTATCCTATATGGAAACCTAGTTATATGTTACATTGGGAAACCATTATGTTTCCAAATTATTTTAATGCATGCTTTAGTATTCATTTTTATGATTTTTAGTTTCTATGAAAGGTAAATTCAAGAATTAAACCTTTAATAAACCTGATTAATTTTGATGGTGAAATCCATTTAGGGGGGGGGGGTAGAATGTATCATCCTAAAATTTTGTAATTTTCTTTAGTAAATAAATTTTAGTTGATATAATACATCACATTAAGCCAAAAATTCCTTTTACATGTAATTTAATTGCCTTTAACTACCCTCAAGACTGGATTTTTGTACATTACACACAACACCAACTTGGCATACATTACACACAACACTATGTTTCTACAAATCATCATTTTATTATTATAATTATTTAAACAAGATAGCTATAACCAAGATTCTAACCATAGTAATATGAATATTAATGAATAATTTTAAAATATTGTTTAATATGGTTTTATATAAGTAAATCATTTTGATTATGACAAATACAATTTGCAGTAACATCTTTATATGTTTCAAAAAATATTATCTTCTCAAATGGACTGCTTTTCAAGTACTTCTGTGAAAAATAATAAAATAAATTTTATACATGTTTATAAATTTAATTTGGCTAAATAAACGTAATTTTTTAATTTATAATGTCAAATTTAGCTTAAGGTAAATTTTATGGATTTTTCTGAGAAAAATCATTTTTGGATAAGTAGTTAAAAATACAGAATTTTAATTCAAAAATTCATTTTCATCGAATTATTTATAAAGTTAAATTATATTTTAATTTGTTTTTTAATTATAATTAGATATAATATACATCAGATAATCCCATTTAGGTGATTTTAACTGATTTTATATTGAAATTTGATATAAATACTTAGCAATATTTCAATCTTTTTTACTTTAAAACCCCACAGGAACATGAGCCTGAACCTAGTTGGTGAGGACTCAGAAAGTGCATCTAAGAGTCTCGAGATCAAATATAGGTGGAGACATATTTATATTTTTCTGTAGTAGTACAATAGTGGGCACTATTTGGAACTATAGTAGACAAAAATTTTCATCCATTTGGGGCTTTGGGCCACCAGTTTGGTCCTCGAGTCCTACAAGGTTTCCAATGACACCCAAGCCCATCAGTACAGTTATCTCTCAAGGCCTTCAGGCCACCTCAAGGCCTTTGAGCAACCCCAAGGTCTTTTGGCCACATGTATTTTCAGATGTACTAGTCAGACTATAACGGACATGGCTTCAGATGAGGATTCAGAGCAGCGCATTCACCAGAGTAGAGCTAATCTGAATGGGAAGAATGAAAGGGTATATATTTTACATTGGTACTAGGCCTATGCATCTCTGCACTGGATAGCCAGCTGACCAGCCTTGCGATGTTAGAGTGCTAATATTATGATATGTATTGGGGAGGAGACGTTCCAAGTTATCTAGTGTAGGTTATGTCCTCTAAGTCCTATGGGTCATGTAATTGTCTCTAAGACTTCGAGCCTTGTAATGGTTCCGCCTCACCCCATTAAAGGTGGTTTATCAAAAGTAATAAAAATAATGAAGGCCTTTAGGAAATTTAGTCAGAACATTAAAAACCCACATCGTCGTCCTAACTGCAGGATTAGTCTTAAGTTAATTTTTTTTTCCAAAATCTTGTTTATAGTTTGGAAAAATGGTTTCCATATTTTTAATAATAATAATTTATATTTTTAAATAAGCTAAAATTATTCTTTGACCAAAAAAATTAGTGAGTGGAGTTAAAAATAATTATAACGATTAAGGTAAAAATAATCTTAACATGTGAATAAACATTAATATGAAGGGCCCAAATGACCTAGAAACTTGTCTGACCCACATTGTTTGTACATTATTCAACAATTAAAATTCCATTATTGAGTGATTTTTATTGGTTTTGGATGTCTTTTTGGATGTAAAAACATGGGTACACCTAAAATGTTTTTAAAAATACCAAGTTAGTACTTTTCCTCCCCTATAAAAGGCCACCACCTCTCCACATTCCTCAAACCTATCAAAACACTTAGGTTTGGCCAATTTATACCCAATACGCTTCCCAAAATCACTCTCATACCCATTTAATCCTCAATTTGGGAAAAAATCTACATAATCCCTTTGGTGAAAAACTGAAGAAGTTTCCCAACGAAAAGGTAGCAACCTTCCCCAAGCTCATTTTTATTATTTTCTTTCTCCACCCCACCACTCTACATTTTTACATGATTATAAAAGAAAAATAGTATCCTAAATATACTTATATTGTTTAAAACTAATGTTTTTAGCTAAATTTACACACACTTCCATCTAATGGGTTACGAACATATTGTTTATGTGTGACGAACTACCACCTCACAAAATAATAATTTCTCATTTTTTACATTACTAGATTTCAAGGTTGGGGATTATGATTTAAATTCTATTAATATATGATATATTTAATAAATATTTTTTCTATAATATTATGTCATTATTTTACCATAAATATCTTTATGATTTCCATTTTTTGTTAATACGATAATTTCACTTGAGGAAGTATAGACTATCGCCCCCTCAAAGTGATGTGATTCATTCACACACTACATGGAATGTATTAGGAATGGGTTTAGTGAAATTATATGATACATATGACATAATAATTATACTATAATTATATTCTACACACACACATATATATATATATATTCTTTCTTTCTTTCAATATTAAAATAAAACAGAAACAACATTCATGCGCACGTACGACCTACCGTCCCCATAAATGGTGTATTCCATTTCATAATTATATATTATATTGATTCTTATAGTACACATATAATTAATATAAATGAAATTTATATATTTTTTATGTTCTGGAAATCATGATATAATTATAATGACCAAAGATATAACAAATTAAGACACATGCGAAAAACAATGCTGATATTACTCGTAGTGAAACCTAACATAAATTTATTAACAAGAAGGTAATATAAAGTCACAATAAAATAATATATGGTATTAGATATAAGAATATGGTTCAGGGATAGATTTATAATAAAATTATATTTATTATATATGATATTTTTACATGTAAAATAAAAGTTGTGACAAAAGGTAAGAGAATTACATCTCACTTTTTATTTTTGTGAGATACATGCCTTATTCACCACCAATTACTTTTGTGTGGTGTATATAATACACATGGATTTATTCTATGATTATTATAATTAAATTTATGGGTATTTAAATATCAATTTTATGATCTTTATTTCCTGAGGTCTATGTTGAAAAAGTTACCAAATATGTAATGTGATTTTATCTCTATTTTCCTTCTTCGAGACACATGCCTTGTTATGCACCTATAATTTTTCCATGGGATGTATATACTTCCTTTGACATGTTATATCATGAATATCCATATTTTAATGATATTTTAAGCTTCATTTAAACTCATTGTTTCATTTTTTTTATGATCTAAAGTTTCCAAATTAGTAACGGTTTATAGCTTCATTCTCACCATTTATTGAAATTGTTAATGATTTCTCCCCTATTAATGAAGCATTATGATCAATATCTCATAAAATCTCATGATTTTTCCTAAAATTTAGTTATTAATGTTATATTAATGTAATTGTACCTTTTTCCTACTCTTTGGTACATAAGATGATTAAGAAAGTTTTTTTAAGAATATATGACTTTACCTATCTTTTCAGTCAAAAATCTATGTTCCTTCAAAACCATGTTTTATAAAATGGTTTCCAAAATAATTATAAAATTATAATATGATATATAACATACATTGTTACCCATTTTTTACCTTTTCAAACAAAAGGGTTCTTAAAAAGGAATCTTCATGTCATTTTCCTATCGAGGCATGTTTCTAAACGTTTTACGATTTAAAGGGAATGTTTGGAAAATACAAATTTATCCACCATCATTACCATAATTTCCATGAATAATCAATTAAAATATTTTAAATTTATTTATTTTTAAATTATTTTGTTCCTTAATATCATATAAATTCATTGTTCTAAAGTTGTTTTTAATTAAAAATGTTATCAAAAAATGTTTTATTGTTTTAAATAATTTTAAAATATTATTTTATAAGTTTTAATGTATTTCTGAAGAAAATGTTTTTAAATGTTTTTACGATTTAAATATCCTTTTTCAATGAATAAAAGATATTTTATAAATAAATTTTTTTATATGATATCTCATAATGATTTTCCATCTATGATGAAATTCATTGATGTTACTCATGACTTTTTGGGATATGACCCAACTATTTCATTTATATTATTTCTCTAAATAGTTTTTGTTTTGAATGCATGACATTTATGAAAATTGTTTCTCTTTCTTGGTTTTCATGTTTTTAAAACTCGTTCCTCTTCCATGGGTTATATGATTATGAAAACTATTTTTCTTCATTGAGTTATACCATGATAAATGCTTCTAAAACCCACTTCCCTTTATAGGTTATTCTAAGAAGAAATTATTATGAAATCAGTATATGTTCCATTGGTTATGATATGATTAAATTTTTGTGATATCCATTACATGGGTTATGATATGATATCTTTTTATGGGTAATGATATTATGAATGTTTTATTATCTTACAACACATCTATTTATGTGTTATTATGTGATGGGTGGGACCAATATCTCCCTCCAATACACTAGGTAACAATGGATGAATCCTGATTATAATTGTTATACATGAACCTGAGTATATGTTCCAAATTTTATGAATGGTTTTGGTTACCTGTCTATATGTTTTTTCATGAACTTTATTACATGTTCACAATATTATGAGTGAAACTTATTATGTGTTCATAATGTTATGTGTGAACGTGATTACTTGTTCACAATGTTATTCATGGACTGGGTTTAATGTCCATAAGTTTATGTCTGAACCTGATTGCATGTTCACAGTGTTATACGTGAACCTCATTGAATATTCAAAATGTTATGTATGGACCTAGTTTCATGTCTATATGTTTATGAAAGGGCCATATTTCTTTTCTATTAAATTAATGAGTGAACGTATGTCTATGTATACATGTTCACGATGTTATATGCTGATGTGAAAGCCAAATTTCCATGTATTAATCATATTTTATGTGTTCATCTCTTATGTTTTTCATTATATTAGGACTAATGTCATGTGAACTTCTAATATTTATGCCATGATTCATGTTTATGATCATTTATATACAGGGTATTTTTTGAATATTGTGTCGTAGAACCAGTTGTTTGTATGTTTATTACTTGAATATTTAATGTATTTTAATATTAAACATATTATTGTATATTGTTCATTGTTCTGCATGACTATAATTTCATAATGTCCTAGAGTATTTGAGGATTAATAAGGTTATATCAGTTACCTTCTATGATGTGAACCATGATGTTCTATGACAATATTCTTAAATATAGTTATGTGGTTGAATTCCAAGATATGATGGTACACATAGTATATATACCGTTATATATGAGTACTCGTAAGAAGATGACACTTCTTCTCATGAAGATAACACTTGGTAATCTCCAAGATGGGAGACTATGAGAATAAACCTGCCAGTAAGAATTCCTCATGTTTTGGTATCATCGGATATTTCTAAATGTGAGTATGTTTAATGGTCCTTAGACTTTAATATTATCAATAATACATGTCATGACTCATGCACATTGATTTGCTGACAAAAACCATTAGGCCATATGATGGTTGGAAGTAGGGTACATCAGGTGCATTATGAATGACATGTTATTAATGGATAAGTAAATGAAGGATTTGTCCCTTCCATTTATAGATGTTGATATCTCAGCCCTTTTATTGAAATAGAATGGTCTCCTTAGATTCCATTGCCATGGTGTAACAACGAGTTTATTTTAGGTAGCCCAAGAATATTGTATCAAGCATATAGGTTGATGAAACAATCATGAAACCTGCATGGTGAAATATTGTGAAAAAGAAATTATATTACATAATGAGAGTTCATATGAGGATGTCGTATTTTCAACTTTATGTTCGTTCTCTTGGGTGCCTTGACCAACTTCTAGATAGTAATCCTTGAATTTAGTCAATATTTCTTAATGCCAATGAGATACAATCCTAGAGAGTCACACATTATGTGTTTCTGGTGGTATCGATTAAATTCTATTTTATTTTAATTAATAGAATAAATATTATTCTCAAGATTGGGGAATAATTTTATTCAAGTTAAAATGATCTCATAAATTAAATAAATATTTATTAATCAAATTTTGAATAGAATATATTAATATAATTTATTGAACATTTATAAAATATTTATTTACTAGTTTGTAAATAAAAATTATTTATTTAATGAATACAATATTTTATTTGGGTGTCTAATAAATGGAATAGAAGTTAGAACAGGCCAAGACCATGTCCGTTGATAAATTAATTATATTCAATTCATTAAATATTTTTTATCCATTATATAAAATAAATAATAATAATACTATTATCATTATGTGGCAAAATATTTCATTTATGGTTACATTTTTCACAAGTTAGCACACCAAAACTAATGGTATTGTTATTGTAATTATATGGAATGGGTTTTATGGAATAGTTGTAATCTCATTAAATTTCTATTTGGAAATTAAATATAATAACTAAAACTCCATGTCATTTAATATGAAGGTATGTATATTGTACCAAACCCTAGTGAATTGATAAATTTTGAGCCACAAATTTTCCCTCTCAACAATTCTCATCTCTCCCTCTTATGAATAAGGAAAGTCCTTCAAGACTGAAGAATGAGCGATCCAGAACGGTCAATGCAAGACATTTTCTTTTTCGTGCTAACACCCAGTGAATGAGTGGAATTGTTCAAAGACCATTGGAGAACATGTGGATCACCTCTAGAGGGATTCTAATTTGGATCGTTGAGATCACAATGAAGGTAATACAGAAGGGTCATTCCTGATAATCAACAATCATCAATGAAAAATGTACAAAATACCCAAGTATTTAATTTCATAAGAAATTAATAAATTAATTATACACATGATGTGAAATATCCCCTTTCTCAGATCAACATATTTTTTTCTCTTTGTCTAAATATTAGATTTTAGTCCATGGATACTGGCATTCATTATCATATTGATCCTAGATTTGTCATCGATTATGGAAAAAGAAAAGTTGTACCATCCCAACTGCTATGCTTCCGCTGCATCCAGATCCTTCAAGTTGTATCAGATGGGGATCATCATCATTTATTATTATTTGAATAATTATTCGATGATTTATGCTTTAAAATTTTAGTTTTTCAATTCATGTTTAATTTTTCTTGTAATCTGAATTTCAAGATCTGTTTTTCCTCTTTTTGTTTCTCAAAAATCTAACAAAAACAAATATTTTTTTGATTAAAATTAAATCGAGGATCTCATTAGGAGGTTCCAATGATTATGTCTAGGTAACACAATGGTACACACCCTGTACATTGAATTACACATCGTTTAATCTGCCATACACGCCGTGTAATCCGGATTACACATTGTGTAGTTGCGTTCAGTTTATTAGGAGTAATTCAAAAATTACTCAAGTCGTGTGCATTTATTTCATGTGGTGTAGTTAATTATTACACCTCGTATTTACCATGATATATAAAAATACAATTACAAGATTACACAGTGCATAGTACCTTCATGTGAGGGGCCAAACCGTGTATCTCAAAAATGAATAAGCCGATCGATAACCATGTAACCTAGAGAAAACATGGCATGTGGCCCACTGGATGAATTGTGTACACCATGGTTTCTGAAGTACACCTTACATGCCGAGTCCCGTGGTATGTACTTTGGATAAGATGATGAAGGTAGTACACTTCATGTTGTCAGAATAACATGTCATGGACCGTACCAAATTACACATAATTAAAACATCAATGTTTCTCTAATTTTTGGAATTACATATCATGTAGATTTGAATGGGTGTTCACCGTGTTACCACCAAGTTTATGGATGCGAATCATAAGGAAAATCAAAAAATGATTAAGATAAAAGGATTTAATAACTAAAGATAATAATTAATCAATTTGAGCACAATTTATCTTAATAATAATGATTAAATAATTTAATTATACTTTTATTAAATTCATAATTCATTGCATCTATGTGGATGCTCATGAGATATAATATAACTTTTTATGTGATTGGCTTCTTTTTAATTTATTTTAAATTAAATTGCTGGAATATGTGTCATCTCTACTCATTAATATATAGGGAATGTTTTCTGATGGTATCTTTTATATAAAGCACCTTTTTACCCATTACATTTTTGTTAGATAAAAAGAATATGTAATGGATGTGGCTCCCAAACGTGTGGAGGATCATCAAGTAAGGAGTCGAGTCGAAACCAATCCATATAGATACAAATGTGGATAGGTGGAAAGATATTGACATGAACCATAAATGGTTCAAGGTGTTTATCTCCTAGGTCAACAATTAGTTTATCAACTACTAGAGAAACTAACCATTAGAAGAGATCATGATCTTTTACTTTACTTTGTTTTATTTCTGTCAGTTGTATGGTTTTTCATTATGAATGTATTTTTGTGACTAAGTAATTAATGAATTAACAAGCATTCAATATGGAACAAAAATAAACTGTGATTTTTCATAAATGTTATCAAGACATGGTTAATCACTTATGTAAATTCCACTTAAGATTAACAGGAATGCGATAAATATAATAAGGCAATTTACGCATAAAAGATAAAAATCCTTCAATAAAATATTAAGTCACACTAAGCCTTCTTTTACTTGATTAAGAGAAAGACCCAATAAAACTATTTGTTTGACCAACCCCTGTTGATACATATAATTTTATACAAGAATCTCTTATGAATGTTTTATGTTAACTTAAAAATTTTATATCAAGAGGATTATACCTTGCTAGACATGGTGTAAATTTGGATGCAGGTGTTGAGGAAATCCAAGTTAGGATTCTAGGATTGGGGATTCTATTCAACGGAACAAGTAGATGCAAGCTTCTATAAGAAAATACATGCCTACCTAAATGTGTTCAAACAGTTTGACCAACCCTTGTTGGGGTTATGTGAAGGGTAATATGGATCCTTAACACTAGAATGTCCTAGAAACTTGACATTACAAGATCCATGGTGAGGGATATTGGGACTTGATAAAATAATGGGAGACTTAATAAAATTAATTTATTATTTCTTATAAAATGTAATCAAGAAAGTAATAATTATCTTATATTTTAAATATAGAAAAAATGGAAATCTATTAAACCACACAAACCTTGCGATCAATATTAGATAAAGACAATATCCTCACCAGTAGTAACTTCCAGGAATGATTTAGATTCCTTCAGGTATTTCTACACCATGAACATAAATCTTACATGCTGGAGCCCTTATTACCCGATCCACCTGCCCAAGAGGTAAGTGATGAGGAGTTCCTGGTCTACGAGAAACATATGAGTGATGAATTCGATGTTTAATTTTTGATGTTATAATAAATATCTGGTGAACATAAAAATTTTCATTAAAATAAGGATTCCTATAGAGTTCTTGAGAACCTTCAAGGTCTTTACCAAGAGAGAGAAAGACAATAATATTTTGATATCTCCAAGGCTCTATTTCAGAGTATGTTTGGAGAGGGTTCCATAGTAAGGCCTCACATAGTCAAGCTCATTAGCTACATTGAGTACTTGGAGGTTCTAGGGTTAAAATCCCCAAAGAACTGGGTACCGATCTCATTCTTACTTCAATCCCTTAGAGATTCTCTTTTTGTTTTGTGAATTTTAATATGAAAAACATTAAGAAGACTGTACAATATCTTCTTACCTTTTCAAGTGGAAAAATACATGAAGAACAAAAATCCTTCTGTCCTTATGGTGAATAAGGGAAAAGGGAAGGTGAAGATATATAAGCCCAAATATTTTTCATTCCCTTCCATGAAAACAAATATCAAGGGGGGGGGGATGGAAACCAGAATCTATTTGTTTCACAGGTGACAAGAAGGTCCACTGGAAGAAAAATTATACCCAACTAAAAAATTAAGGGGAAGCATCAGGTGCATTTTTTATCGAGTGAAATTTATTTGTTTCTACAAATTGGGAATTATGTATAGCTTGTGGTGCTCACATATGTATCCAAATATAGGAACCAAATAGATTTAAGAAAATTGTCTCAAGTGAGGTAGATCTATGAGCATCCAACAATGCTAGACTTTCTATTGTAACTATCAGGGACTACCACCTCACGTTTTCGAATGGGATGATCTTGGTGTTAAAAGGTTGTTATTATGTTCCTTCTATAACAAAAAACATTATTTATGTATCCAGAATAGATACATAGGGATTTATTTTGATATTTTGGAAATGAATAATGCTTATTTTATAAAGACAAATTATTTTTTGGTAAGGCACATTTATATAAAAGTCTTTATGTGTTAGATTACACAAACAAATTTATAGAAATCAATAATGAAGCTACTTTACATGACTCATACCAGAGCCAACTTTGGAATCTCCAACTAGTTCATTTAAATTAGAAACACTTGAAAAAGCTACATCGAGATGGATATTTATATTATTTCAAACTGAAACTACTTGGTGTATGTCATGAATGTTTAAAAGGTAAAATGACTAAATCCCCATTTATTGGAAAAGGTGGAAGGGCCAAATATATTATTCAATTGGTTCATACTGATGTTTGTAGACCATTCCCAATTGAAGCAAGGGGTGGGTACTCATACTTCATAACTTTTACTGATGATTTTAGTTGATATGTTTATATGTACTTAATGAGGTATAAGTCATATTCTTTTGATAAGTTCAAGGAATACAAGAATGAAGTTTAGTACCATCTTGGAATGAATACGAAGAAACTATGCTCAGTCCAAGGTAGAGAGTATCTTTATTAAGACATCATTGATTACTTACGGGAGTTTGGGATCCTATCCCACCTCACTCCTCCTTACACACCCCAATGTAATCTGGTAAATGAAATGAGTAATCGTACCTTGTTGAACATTTTGAGATCAATGATGAGTCACGCAAGTCATCCATTATACTTTTTTTGGATATGTGTTACAAACAGAGGCACACATAATAAACCAAGTACCAACTAAATCAAAAAAATGGTATTCTATATGAGCTTTGGAGTGGAATAAAATCCTTGTTATCATGTTTACATGTGTGGGGAAGTGAAGCATTTTTTAATAACTTTTTAGGAAACAAACTTGCACCCTGAGGCACAAAGTGTGCACTTATAGGATACCACAAGAAAAAAAGGAGAAATTACCTATACGACCCCTCATAAAAAAAGTTATAGTGGAAAGACCCGCCATATTCCTTGAGAGGGAGCACATATACAAATGAGATAGTGGGAGAAATATTGACTTTCATAAAGTCGAGGATCAAGTTAAATTAGTGTTGGTACAATAGTAGATTCCACAAAGTCCCATGGAATAAATATCAATTCTAGAGACTCAAGTACTGCCCTAGAGTACAAGAGATGATAGTGAATCATAATGGTATAGTTTTATAGTTAATGAGGATGATGACTCATTATTAGTTGATAATAATGATCCTCTATCCTACAAGGAAGAAGTAAGTGGCACAGAAATTTCCAAGTGTCAAGAAGCCATGAATTCTGAAATGGATTCCATGTACTAAAACCAAGTCCAGATTTTGGTAGATCATTAAGTAGATGTAAAGCCTATTGGTTGAAAATGGGTATTCAGGAAGAAATTAGACATTAAGGACAAGTAAATACCTATAAGGTATGACTGGTTTCAAAGGGTTTAAATAGTTTCAGGACATTGACTATGAAGAATCCTTTTCACCAGTTACAATATAGAAATCCATCATAATTCTAATGACCATTGACACTTACCATAATTATGAGATTTGGAAAATGGATGTCAAAAAAAACTTCCTTAATGGGAACCTTCGGGAAGATTCCTATATAACACAACCTAAAGAGGTTGTGACTCCAAAGGATTCCAATAATATATGAAAGTTTTTAAAATATATTTATGTATTAAAGAAAGAATCCAAGTCATGGAATATTCATTTTGATGAATCATAACAGAATTTGGTTCCATAAAAAATGAATGTGATCATTATGTCTAAAAAGAGTTTATTGGGAGTGTAGTAGTTTTTTTAATAGTATATTTTGACGATATATTACATATTGGAAATGAAATACCAGTCTTATTGTTTATTAAGGCATGGCTAAATAAATGATTATTTGTGAAGGAATTGGGAGAGGAAACATATATTCTTAAGATCAAGATCCATCATGATATTTCTAATAGATTGATGGGACTAAGTTTAAGAACATAAATTGAAAAGATACTGAATAGATTCAGTGTGGAAAAATCCAAGAGGGGATTTTTTCTAGAATCACATTCCATTCACCTTTCTAGGAAAATGTGTCCTCAAATGCATGAGAAAAGAAAGATAATGGAAAGGATTCCATACACATTAGTGATTGGGTCAATCATGTATGTCGTGTTATGTACTAGGCTAGATGTATACTATGCATTGAGTGTGGTAGGAAGATATCAAACTGATTCAGGTGAGAACCATTGGATGGAAGTCAAGAATATCCTTAAGTATATAAGGCATAATAAGGATATATTTCTAGTTTATGGAGGAGATTATGAACTAGTTATCAAAGGATATATAGATTCTAGATTCCAGATTGATCAAGATGACATATAGTCAAAGAAGGAATACATATTCACTTTGAATGGAGGTGATGGGAGTTGGAAGAGCTCAAAGAAAGGTGTGGTGGACGACTCTGTAGAAGAGACTTAGTATATCATAGCTTCTGCGGCAGCTAAAGAAGAAGTTTGGATGAAGATCTTCATCCAAGAGTTGGATGTGGTTCTTAACAAAAAATATCCCATCACAATCTATTATGATAATACTAAAATGGTGACTACTGAAAAAGATCCAAGGTCACGTAAGTGGATGAAGCACATATTTCAGAAGTATCACCTATTGAAGGAATTTTCTTAGAGAGGTGAAGTTTTAGGGAGAAATATTTCCATGGAAGACAATTTGGTCGAGCCCTTGACTGAATCCTTGACTAAGAAAAAACTTGATCATCATGCGAGGTCTAGTATACTAAAAATCATAGGTAGTTGGATCTAGTCCAAGTGGGAGTTTGTTGGAGGTGGGGTCCTATAAACATCTAGTTGTACTTTGATTTCTTGAATATTTTATGTATTTAAAAATTAAACAATTTATTACAAATTGTTCGTTGTTCTACTTGACTATAATATAATAATGTCCTTGAGTATTTTTTTTGCATTAATAAGGTAACACCAGTACCCTACTATGATGAGATCATTGTAGTGTTATGAAAATATTCTTAAATATAGTTCTTGTGGTTGGATGACAAACAATGATGAGACACATGGTATACAGACCATCAGGTGCGAGTACTCATAATAAGAGGAGACTTCTTCAAATAAATTTCTCTCTTGGTAATCTCCAAGATGGGAGAATATGAGAACAGACCCGCCGGAAGAAATTCCTCATGTTTTGGTGTCATTTGATATTACTATCTATGAGCATGTGTAATGGTCCTTATATATTAATATTATCATTAATACATGTCATGACTCACACAATTTTATTTTCTGGAGAAAATTGTCACAACATATGTTGGTGGGAAGTAGGGTACAATAGATGCATTAGGAATGACATGTTATTAATGGATAATTAAAGGAATTATTTGTACCTTTCATTTATGGAAGTTGATATCTCATCCCTTTGATTGAAGTATAACCGCTGCTCTAAATTTAATGTCCATGGTAAAACAACGAGTTTATTTCTAGTAGTCAAATAATTATGTATCAAACATAAAGGTTGATGGAACTATCATGAAAACTGCTTGACGAGATATTGTGATAAATGTATTATATTACATAGTTTTTTTTGTATGTGGATTTAATCATTATGACAATAAGTTCTTTCAATTAGGTTCCTTGACCCATTACTAGTAATGAAAATGAGAATGAATCCTAGATGGTCACACACTAAGTGTTTCTGGTGGTCCTAGTTAATTTCTATTGGAATTTAATTAATGGAATAAATATTATTCACAAGACTGAGGAATAATAATATTATAGTTAATATGATCGCATAAATTAAATAAATATGTATTCTTCTTATTGTGAATAAAATTTATTTATTTATTTTATTGAATATTTAATAAATATTTATTTACTAGTTTGTAAACAAAATATATTTATTTAAGGGAATAAAATATTTTTTGGGTGTTCAATAAATGGAAGAGGAGTTCAAACAAACCAAGACCATGTCCATTGATAAATAAATTATTTATAAGTAGGTAAATATGGTTTATCTAGTTGGAATAAGAAATAATAACAATACTGTTATCATTATGCCGAATGATATTTCATTTATGGTTCTGTTTTTTTCAAGTTAGTTCACCAAAAATAATGGTACTATTATATTTATTATGTGGAAAGGATTTTCTTTAATATTTATAATTTAATTAAATTTCTATTTCACAATTAAATATTGTAAAAGAAACCCCATGTCAATTAATAGGGAGGTATGTCTGTTATGAGAAACCCCAATGAATTGAGAATTGTTTACCCAAACATTTTCTCCATCGACTCCTCTCATATCTCCTTATCAATAATGAGAGAAGTACTTTTATATCAAATAAATAGTGATCAGGAACAATCAACACCAAAAAATCACTTAACCGCACAAGCACCTGGAGAATGACTGGCATTATTCAAATACCATTAGAGTACGTATGGATCAATACTAGAGAGATTATAATTTGTATACTCATGAGCACAGTGAAGGAAATCCATAAGGGTCATTAATTAAGATTAATGATCATCAATGAAAAAGTACCAAAGCCCTAGGTCTGTAATTTCTTTAGAAATTATTAAATTAATTGTAAACATGATGTGCAAGATCCTCTTTCTCAGATCCAGCCCTTTTTATATCTTTGTATAATTTTTTAATTTTAATATATGGATACTAGAATTAATTATTGTATTGATATTTTATTGGTCATTGATTATGGTAAAATAAATTTTGGTCTCTCCCAATCTCCAAGATTCTGTTGTATCTGGATACTTTAGTATGATCTTATAAGGACACAATCATGTTATTATACCCTTATGTTCATGTTATGTTTATGTATTTTCTTAATTTACCCCTAATGAGAATTCAATATCACCGCTTTCTTATGTTTTCTTTCTCTGGGTTATGAAAACATGTTTTTAATTTGAATTACTAAGGGAAATATATTTGTGGGAAACTTTGAAGATATTTCAATGTGTTAGAAGATTTTTGTTATAAGTTTCCAAAGTCACTAAACTAATACCGTGTTTGGGCATCTGTTTGTGTAATGTATTATGTATTATTTAAAAGTTATGTAATGTTTATGTATGAAATGATAGGTTAATTATACTTGAGTTCAATTCTCAAACCACCCTTATAACCAACCATGAAGCTTGTTCCTATTACATAAAACCTTTTAATTACCATTTTATTTTTTCTTCATCATCAATTGTTGGTGAGTGTTTCAACGGTGAGGTAATGTTAGAGGATAATTAGTTCTTGGTTAAAGTTCAAATAAAACATCCCCAATCAACTAATAGTGAGATAGATGTGTTTTTAGACATCATATAAGATGGTGAAAACAGGTATGTCCATGATTCATTGGATTATTTAGACAATGGATTTTTTTCTATGATATTGAGAATTTTTTAGAATATCTAGGGGACTCATACGATCTTTCATGCATGGTAGTCACATTTTAGAGTCATACTTAGGTTCATAGTGAGTAGGTTGTAACAATTCTGGCAACCTTTTCTGAACTGATGAATGCATTGAGTGCATGGGAGATTGTAGGTGGGAAAGTGAAAAGTGATGATGATTATTTTGATGTAAGTTATATGTTTTTTCTCCTTATATTAATTAATTTAATGAAATTATAGTTCATTAAGATACTCATGGGTGAAACCCTAGTCCTAGAATATTTGAGTTTTTAGGTGGAGTTCTTCAGGAATCTGAGTTACTTGAAGTTTTGAGTGAACTTGCTAATATTTCCAAAAAACAGAGATGTAAAACCTAACTAATCATCCCCTTATAATGATCATTGTTTGATAAATTTAGAAGTGAAGTATTGATAAATGCATTAATTTTTTTCTATAGGGTAGGAGACCCGTAGTTTTTAGTTTTATGGTTTTTATTTTCTATTTGTATAAATTCATCTTTCTACCTTGTGTTTCACTTCCTCAAAAAACTATACCCCACTTTGTGCTTGATCTTGATAGAAGTTTTTTATATGCGTGTATTTAATTATCAGTTATTGTTTTAATTTCTATAATATTACTAGAAGCTTCCATGTGTCTTAGATCATAATAATACATTTTTATTCTCATGGTCAAGTTACCATGAAAATAGGGAACAGTCAATTATGATATCTTCTTACTATTAGTAGAGCCATTGTTATATTAAATGATAGAAGGCAATTCTTTTTATTTTGATATAATTTTATTGTAGGTACTCTAAATTTTTAACCAGAGTACTATTTAAATGGATTAAATGAAGGATGCATTTGTTTTACAATATTGGTGAATGATTATTTATTTTATTGGAGTAATTGTTTTATCTTTTGTATATTTTATTAATTCCCTTTATTTTATTATTTTTAATGCAGGTTTATGGTTTTTTTTTCTTTGTCTTGTTTCTGAGTTTCTTCCATACAGATTTCTTGAAACTGTATAGTTAGTGAAGTTGATATATTTATTTTTGTGTTGTGAAACATGTAGTATATTCTTATTAATGTTTATGATTGAAAACCATTTTATAAATTGCATGTATCATGAATCCATTTAGAAATTATTTATCCATTCTTAAATTATTTAAGAAGTGGGTTGTTAGGAACCTTGTGAAGGTCATGAATTTAACTATTTTTTTATTGTGTGGATTTTTTTAAAACAATCCATTTACCCAATAAAAAATATTTTCTATAAATTATTTGAAAATATGTTCGAACCAAAATATTTTAATATTTCTTATACAATACGATAAAACATTGGGGAAAATGATAGCATTTAAGTGTAGCAGAGGGGTATTAATTTATCTGAACAATAACTCACTGTTAATGCATCAAAAAACATTAATATGTTTTAATTTTGTGAGTTTTTAAGAATTACATCTTCATTTTTAATAAGTGATAAATTTTATCAAATTTGAAGGTTCTGATTCCATTTTGAGGAGATTAACATTTATTACCTAATGAATTTAATTAAGAAAATCATTTTTCTTGACCTCTTAAAAAATGGATTCTATATAATTTTTAGGAAAATGTAATATAATAATCATTGACTCTAACCTTTTAATTTTAATTTAACACATAATATATGCATCTAAAAAGATTGTGAAATGAAAATCCTAATCCATGACAAGATCCTTATTCATTATTTTTTTACTCTTTATTCGTTAACTATTATAAGATTTATTTATTCAACCAATAAATTATCACACCAAATCATTTAATAGTGGGTCAATTTAATATGAATTTTTAAATTATGTTCTTTTGTTCTCAAGAAGCTTAATATATGTTTAGAATTTTAGTTGGATGCAAATTGAATTCCATTAAACTGACTTATATATTTTTAAGTTTTTTAATCATTTGTGTAAAATAGTAACCTATTTTTCCCTAAGGGTACTAATTTTGATAAGGAATTCACATTTTTCTACCAAAGAGAATTCATGATGGAAAATATTTTTTGAAAATCAATTCACTGTTTCATTAATATTTTTCAAACATGTAATTCATTTTATACCATTGTATCTTTACTAAGTGGTTTCATGGAGAAAAATAACATATTACTTATGGGAGAATTTTATATGGACTTTAATTCATAAATTTTACTAGATGTTATTTATAGTTTAAATAATGATTGTAATTTTAAAATATTCCTTTAATTAGTTATTTTCAATGTAGTGTTTAATTTAAGTAAAATGTTAAATTATTCAATTTTTTTATATTTATGGTTGTAGGTGTAATTATAATTTTTTTTGAGTTTTGAGGTATTTAATTAATTATTAATGTCTTTTAAAATATTAATATAATTTTTTTTAATTAATTATCATGTTATGTTTATTTAATATTTTATTTAGTTTTTATTAAATAGTTAATTAAAAAATAATTTCTATTTACCTTTTAATCTTTGGTTTTTATCTTTTTATTATTTTTGGGAATGTTTATTTATGTTTTTTTAATATTTCTTTAGTTATTTAGTTTATCAATTCATTTTTTTAAATAAATAAATAATTAATAAATCAATTAATGTAAATTGAATTTAATTCTTAATTCTATATTTTATTGGTTTAATTTTGATTTTTAAATTTGTTTAATTAAAGTGGTTAGAAATTGTTTTGAATTTTTAAAAATGATTAAATGTTGGGAAAATTTAATTCAATTTTTCTGAATTTTATTTTTAGGCACAATAAATTCATCTGCTTGTGGAAATTTGATTAAAGGGAAAAGTGACCATGCTCCACCCTTAGGGACCACTCGACCAAAAGTTTTATCGACCGTGAGATTGATATTTTTTAAAATGAAAGGATATACCATTCCTCTAGCATGGCCAACCACATGAAGCATACATCAATGGGGAAATCATGAGAAATAGACCACACAATTAAGAATGGATTTTTTTAATGATGATATCGACTATATGGGAAAACTGGATGACCATACCTATTATATTTGGATTGAATATGGATTATATTGTGATTATACATTCTTGTGATTGTTCCCTAAATTCAAGATTCAATACATATTCTATAGAAGCTTAGACCTATAGTGAAAATGGAATGGATGAACCTTCTATGAAAAAAAAACATTTTTATGCCCGGTTGAAAAGAAGAATTTAGGGGTTTCTTTTTCTTCTGTGTTGCGATCATGAGTTTGGGATCAGTTTCACAACTAGTACTTGAGGGAAGTCCTTTGAAGAATTTCAAGTATGGATGAACATGGGGTTTTTCAAGAGCATTGGTATTCACTGATTAATTTTTTTTGCTTGTGCAGTGTGATGAAGATGGCTGATGCACTTGAATTAAGAGGATAGATCGAGCTCATGTGGACTTGTCACACTACAAAAGTCTAAAATAATTAATTATATATGAGCTTGATGCTACAAAAGGGTCATGAAAATGACAACGTTGGTCATCAATACTAAGTTGGGGAAGTGTTTTGAATTATCTAGTTATTAAAAAAATTCTATTTAAGACCAAAAATACATTCAACTTCATTTTTTTTAATCTTCTGAAGATTTCATGTTGCCATGTTGTTTCAATTTGATGATAAAAGTTACTACCACAGAATGGTTAACATAATTGGATCTGAAGGACTTGTTATATTTTTTCACCAAGATAATGTGACTATGAGAAGTTTAGGTTACATACTTCGACTATATTTATTGTCATTTTCCTATAGGAGAATCTAATATTTCATTGTTAGAGAACATGGTGAAGTGAATATAATTGAGTTGGGAGAAAAACCTGGATCTGGTGTGGGATCATGAGGAAAGAGGTGATATCTTCAGTGAAGTTTCCTCTTTACTTTATTCTCACTTTTTAATATCTTTTTCTATGAACTTTTTTATCTAAATTTATTAGTGGATTTAGGTTGTAAGGAATTGAAATCTTTAAATTTATATTTTTCCAGAAAATTCAATTGTTTTAGTGAAATTTAATTTCAATGTTCTACTTTCATTTATTACGAGTAACAACATACACTATACTAATGACTAAGATGTGATAAAAGTGAATTTATAAACCCTTTTTTATTAACCAAATATTTAAAAATTGGAAAAAGAATATATATCTTTTCGGCATAATAAAAATATTAATTCTTGTGTTTTGACCGAGGGATCAAAACTGAAGAAGGATTATTTTGTTTCATTGTTCTTTGGGGGGAGATTAATGGATCATATCCTCTTCCTCTACATACTGTATACCTATTATTATCTTGAGTATAAAAAATAATGTTTTTATATTTTTCAGAATAGTCCAAAATCCCTAATTTCATAAATTTATTTGTATTTTTATTTGTTGTATTCTCTGTAACGACACCGAACCCAGTATCTCGAATCTAATTCCTTACATTATTACATTGACATAAGGTACAAGAGATCACATCCCAAAGTATTGAATTGTTTAGTAGTCTTTATAATCTAGATATATATTTTAAATTCATATTACATTTAAAAAAATACACCAAGAAGTTTCTTTTGGAATGTCATTATTCCCCATAGTGTATCCATGCATATCAGTTATAAAACACTTCCTCATATCCTTGTAAAAAAATGAAACATAAGATAGGGGAGAGCTCAAATGATAAGTAAGGGTTATGTATTACAGAAGTTTTGGGTAAATAAGATATAAATAATATGGTAATGGAAATAACTAAAGAACTTTTCATTTAATAAATATATTGACAATAACACAAAAGGAATAAATGGTGGTCAGATAATTCCAGATAAATAATATTATGATAATAAACCTTAACCAGGGATATTCTAATAACAAAATAATCTCATGGAATATTAATAACTATTCTCAAAATGATGAAATGAATAATTTTAGACATCATAAATACACCATAATTAATTCTCCAAGACACTATACAAAAATGAGTAAAACCTTTGCCAATACCTAAAATAGTTTGTCTCATGAGACCTACATATATATGAATGAGCTATAGAGGGACCGACCAATCACTTAATATGTAAAATTCATTCATAATATGAAAGGGGAGACATAATTAACTTAAACATTCATATTTAAACTATCACATGAAATGTAAATAGATTCCCTATGTAATAAACTTAAGCATAAAACATCCATAGAAGTAAGATGAATAGTTTCAAAATTGAACATCTATAATAAACCTTCTAAAACTCCACCCATAGGTAGAATAAGGATTATATTAATACAATATATCCCTACTAGATCATAAGTATAATATATTCTTAATATCATTAATTAATAATAATATCTTTAAAAATATTCATGTAGAAAATATCCTTTTCCTCTTAGAAATACACTTTTTAGAACTAAAATTTCACAAAACATTTTGAAAATAATTGTTTTGGAAAATAACCTTTGAAACACATAAAAGAATATTTAAAACATTTGAGTGTTCATGAAGTCTATAAATTCCATTCATTATATACATGTTAAAATAAACATTCCTTTCACTTTTTTGGTGAATTTCAAACAAGCATTTTTTTTGAAAATGAGAAATATTATTTTCAAAACATTTTAAAAAAAGTAAAAAATAAGTAAAAATGACCTAAAGACATTTAAAAATGTAAAAAAATCCATTTTTTTTTGTAAAATATGGACATGGAAAAAAATATTCCTCTATGGAGACTTAAACCTAAACAATCCTGAGTAATGATCAGATTGTGAAATAAACCCTTACCATAGGTCCAATTTCTTTCGTACGTGTCTAAACAACCTATATAAGAAATTATAGTTTTATTATAAAACTATTACATAACCATTACAACATAAATAATATAATATATTATTTAATTACACCCATATATTACCAATTTGAAACAACTCGTTATTAAATTAATATTGTGGGTGATAACTATATCATTTTTCATAGATGTTTTTACTAGAAAGTATTTATACTTTTACTTTGATCAAGTTCACATAATCTCTAGATTGTTAATAAGTATATAAATATCTTATATTCTCATTATTTAGGTAATTATATTAATCCTTTGAACATAGAGGGAAAGAAAGAACAACTCTATTCATGGAGACGACATGTTGTATACATGCATAAATGCTATTTCCATTTTTTGATGGATCGAAAAAAGAAAGGAGAATAAGGATTAATCATTATAGAATTATATTTTTTTTATAAGAATCATATATACTCATTAGTTACATTTTATAACCTTTTTTGTACACTGGTGATGAAAAATGAATTACATCGCTATATGGAGACAGTAAGTTGTACGTACACACATGTGACACATTCATTTTTCATAGGATGGATAATAGGTGAAATATGGTTGTTCCATAATCCAAATAAGATATCAACATATATATGATACTGATATTATTACTTTACCAGGGAACAAACACATGAAGAGTATGTAGAAAATTAAATAAACTGGAAAGAGTCGATAATGATGATTACCTCTTCTTCGGCGGACTTCCATTCGATCTAATATTAAGGGATCTAGGGTTGGTCTTTTGGAGAGGCCAAAACCTCCAGATCATGTATAAAGGTGTTGTTAAGACAAATTTTCATTAATTAGATGATATAATTATCTTAATGTGGTGTTAATAAATGAGGGAGGATTTATGACTATATAATAGCGGCGAGGGGCACTTTTGGAATTTTCTAACCGATTAAATTAAAAAAAATTGATTTATTATAGTAAATGCATCCAAATGGAAAATTATTTGATGATAATATAGGATATAGTTGTTATCTCATTAAAAAATATAATTTATACATGTTTTAGTATCATTTTATACCTTATCCTTTTGATCACCCATTTTGTTAGTTATTTTTGACCTTAACAATTGTAACCAATTTTTTTAATCATAACCAGTTAACAATATTACTATAAATGAAAAAATCACTCATAAATGGAAATTTATGATTTTTTAGACTATATTATATTCACACGGATGATTTTTTTTAGGAATTTTTAATAATTTAATAAAATATTATTTTTTATAAATTTTCATTAATGTCAAATTATGACCCCATTCATTTAATTGGATTTCAAATAATTCATGAAAAAGGTGGAATTAGAATATAATAATTTTAAACCTATATAATATGTCATATAGATCTATTAAATTCATTCCACACATTATCTAATTCAAATTATATAATAATTAGTATTTTTAAAAAAATATTTTATTTTCATCATAATTAGATAAATACTATATTAGAATTTCACAATAATTTAAGCTAATTATATAAAGTATAAAACTAAAAAAAATTAATTAAAAAAATTAATTAATATTAAAATAGACATTTATGTTCATTCATATCTTGTTTTTTTCTCTAAGTGGACACATATAAGAAATTAAATATAGTTAAAGTGACATTCTATACTAATCTTTGATTTAAATAATATATAGTTATTTTCATAGAAAAGTTCAAAATAATCATTCAAATTATATCCTATGTTGACAAGGGTAAAATTATATTTTTGCAAAAAAAAATGGTGAATTTCGGTCATTGTTATACCCTTATCTTTTTCTTTTAACCCTTATTCAATCCCATTAACTCTTTCCATGAGAACATGGATATTTATTTTTGGAGGGTTAATATAGTTACTATGAAATGCCAAACGACTAATAAATGGATCATGAATTAAATTTTAAGCCTTATCACAATCATTTAGATGAAATTAATATTCATAGTAATTTTATATTATTTATTAAAATATTATTTAGAAATAATATTAATAATGTAAATTTTAAGGAATATTCATTACTTTGAGTTTAATAAAATAACTACAATAAGATAACATCAAAAAATATTATAACAAATCCTTCATATGAAAAAGTCATCATGGAAATTTTTTTATGATATTAATTATCTCAAATTATATTTATTTTAATATTCTTAATATAATTTATTTTATTCTTCCATTAATTTAATATTTACTACATTAGTATTGTGTAAGAATTTAATGTTAATATTTCTTCCATAATATTAAAAAATAAACTACCATGATATATTTCATGAACCAAATCTAGTAACCATCAAAATTAGACCCATACCCGGCTCATTGCAGGGCTTGAAGGTCATTCCCTATCTCCGCGGGCTGGCACAAGTTCCCAAGTATGATAAACAATGGTTTGGGAATGATTTACCTGAATTTAGAAGCATTAAACAACCAAAAAAATAAATAAGCTGAATTTGAAAATTCATGCCAACCAAGACTTAAATAAAATTCAGAACTGAATAAAAGGTCTTAAACATAACACATGATGTCCAAAACTACAAAATTATCATAAAAACAGCCCATGGACCAATACATGACAAGGGGTCATCACCCACGAGAATTCTCCACAACATCTCACCATGGAATGAAACTAACAACCAGAAGCACCATCTAAAAAGGCCTTGTCATTACCTGTGTAAAACATAATCAAGTCTACTTACAGCCAAATATGTTAGTAGGATGTAATACTAAGCTCAATATAATACAACCCCCATACGCCATGTGATAATCATTATAAGATGAAAATATTGCATGTTTTTATTACCAAGAAATGGTAGTAACAACTTCTAAAGTGTAACTTTAAAAGAAAAATATTTTACAAAGGGGTAACCTTACAGAATGAATATAGTTAAATAAAACATGTAAGCTACTGAATTTTATATCCAAATACATTATTATCCAATGTTACTAGTCACGAGAACACCCATAGGTACTTGTTTGTTGTGGGACCCAAGAACCTCTTTTCTCAGTGTAAAAATAACCGGAAATAATACCTATTCTCATGCATGATACACTAGTGTAGAATAAACCCATAACCTATGGGTCCCCAATAATCATCATTATAGTTCTTTTAGTATTTTTAACATCAATATTTCAATGTGAAACAGGGAAAAAACCACTCCAGATCACTAGAATACTAGTACACATCTGCCCACCTAGGTACCCTGGTTTCCCTCATTGTGATAAAACAAATTCCACATGCTATAAAATTTTATTTTCATATAAAAACACTAGTTTTGGTCACAAACACTCAAAATAGAATCTAATTTTTTTTTTCACTATTTGTATAATTTAAATAAAAACTTATAATTTTCATAAAAAAAATTACACAAAGTATATCGAAAATTTGAACATAAAATCCATTTAAAACCGCTATTTTAAAACCAAGTCAAAACCAATATTACACAAAAAAAAATAATTAAAAAAATAAAACTTTTTAATAATACCATTACATGAAGTATAAAACAACCCCAATTGGTACAACATATAATTCACATGAAAACACCCATTTTCAAAAACAATGGAACTTAAAATCCAGTTGCTTAAAAAATTGCAACCAAAAATAGTTTTCTCACTAAACACAATGAATTAGGAACATGATAAAAATATAAATCTAGAAAATCTAACTCATCCAATAATTCTTACACATGGAATCACATATCAAAATTGTGAAAACCCTCAAATCCTAGGGCGAAACATCAATCACACCATCGCCATGCCATAATGAAGTGAAAATGAACCTGAACCCCTAATATTGGACCATGAACATCAAAATGAACCCTAGGTATGAAGCCCTAGATTTTGGAAATTTGGAGATTCAAGAAAATAAGAAGAAATTGCAAGGAATTGGAAGAAACAAGGAAGGGAAATCACCTAAATGAGAATCCTTGAAGTTTCTCCACCAAATTTCCCTTCAAAATTGAGTTCCAAGGGTGGTTGATAGATCTCAGTGGCAATCCATGGATTCTTGGAATGAAATAGGGAATAAATTAGTCTATTAGGATTTATTTATAGATGAAAAAATGAGAATTTCAAAATAATTTTAATGAGATGGACAGGGATGCATTGTTTTCCAATACGCTTTTGAAAATCGTGCACACAAATAGTGTGCCTAGTTATATACACTAAAAAACATGTTCAAAATCTTCTAATTTTAGGGGGAAGAAGGGGGAAACCTAAGGGGAATTTGGACCATGAATAGGATAGTAAAATACCTAAAAATAGGCATGTATGTAACATTCCCCCCCCATCATGAATGAATTTCTTCCCCGGAAAGTCAACCCGAGTCTTGATTGGAAAAAAAAGATTATGTAACCTTTCTCAGACGATGAATTACAATCCCATGTTTTATAGAAATTTCTACCTTGTTTCCTAAGGAAATGGATCAGTGCATTAGAATTTCCCCAAATAACCTTCTCTTGGGAATCAATAATTCACACTGGCATCTCAAAAACAGAAAAACAAGGGTCTATATCCAACTCCTCCCAGTTCAGCACATGGGACAGATCTGGGTTTTACTGATTTAGTTGGTAGACAAGAAAAAATTCATGGATATATTTCAACTGGGAGGAAAAAGATAACCTATATGCCAACCTGCTAATCTGTTCGGTAATCTCAAAAGGTCTGACATATCTCAGCGGTTGCTTGCCCTGGGTTCCCAAATGACGATGACCCAAACAAGGATCCACCTTCAAGAGTACCTTTCCACCAACATAAAACTATAGATCTCAATTCCTTAGATCAATATAGGATTTGTGGAAACTTGGTCTATCAATAAACACTACATGATCATCTTGACCTTTTCAGATGTCTCTTGCACATGGCTCAGCCCCAACAATGTTGAATCACCTACCTCACCCCAACACAGGGGGACAAACAAGGATGACCTTAGAGATCCTCAAAAATAGCCATTTAAATAGAATATTTGTAACTGATATTATATGAAAACTCGACCAATACAAAATATTTATCCCAAAAACCTATAAAATCCAAAAGACATGCACAATGTATATTCTCTAAGATCTGATTCACCCGCTCTATCTGACCATCCGTTTAAGGACAATATTCCATGATCATATTAATATGTGACCACAAAGACTTCTTAATTCCTTCCAAAAACTGACTAGTAGAAAATGGGTCTCTATCTATGACAACCACTGATGACACACCATGAGGCCGTACTACATTCTGAAGATACAAACAGACCAACTCATCCACTTTAGTTGTATCTCTTATTATAAGTAAGGGGGCTGATTTGGTCAGGCGACCAATCACAACCCAAATAGATTTATTACCCCTAGGTGTATGAGGCAAGACAACAAATAAATCCATGGTGAAGTCATCCCACTTCCAGGTTGGATTGGGTAATTATTGAAGCAAACCAAAGGGTATTTGATGCTCTACTTTTACCTACTAACACATGTAGAATCTCAACACAAAGTCATCTATGTCTCATCTAATACATGGCCACAATAACAACTAACAAATATCATAGTACATCATGGTATCTCCATGATGGAAAACCCACTAATATTAGTGGATGTCCGGCATCACCACCTTTCATAGAGACAATGATACCACTAAATGGCCCTTGAAGAACAATTTTCCCTTAGGAGATGAATACTAATCAAAAGACATATGCCCACCTCGATGGAACTGTATCAACCACTGACATAGTACATCACTAGGATGATACCACTGAATCCACTATAAATGTGTAGGTGTAGAGACCCATATCTTGACGTACATTGACATTACATTACATTTGCGGAATACTTAGTACATAACAAAAACACACACTCAAGGATCGTAATAGATTAGTGTCTTTGGAAACTCGGAACGTAATCTTCTAATCGTGGTGAAAGATCTTCAACATCTCCCATAAAGATCTTCTTTTTTTATACCTAAAACATTTCTTTATATCCTGGGGAAAAGAAAACATAAAAGGGTGAGATCAAATGCTCAGTAAGGGTAAACAAAAGAAATATCAATCACATCATATTCATAAGAACATATCTTTTGGAAAGCTTAACCTGCAAAAGAGATCATAATTTCATAACATGGGATAAATCATGGCAGTGAAATGTAATCACAATAATCATAACTTAAAACACTAAACTTTTTGGCATACACACATAATCATAGAGAATCATTTTTTGTTAGTCAAGACTCATTGCCAAGACTATCTTAGTGGACAAAGTCCCTTTCTGAACCGAGTCACCCTCGTTTCAGTCCTGTTTCACTGAACCGGTATAACCTACAGTTCCAGCCATGTCTATCTCAGGAGATATAAAATCTTTACCCAATGCATTGGAGGTAGATATAGGTCCCACCCATCTCATAATGATACCATTCTTATGTGTGCCACAAAATCATAAATCATAGATCATTGCATAACCCATGTAATAAAATGGGATTCTTAAACATCATGCCATCATAATCCATAAACAATTGATATCATTTCATCATAAGAAAATTGAAACCATTTAAATCATAGATACATTTTACTTGAAACATACATATCAAATAATGTCATCTTAGATGGAAAATAGTTTTGAAAAAAACACTTGAAATGAATTCTTGAGGAAAATATCCTTTCTTCTTTAAAAACATTTTTCCTTTCTTAACACGTCATAAAAATTTAAACTAAAAGAATTTTATTAAAAATAAACCTGAAAACTTGTAAAGTAAGCTTCTTGGAAATAATTTTTTAAAAATCCATTCATGCCGTATAAGTTAAAAAAACATTATTCTCTTACTTTTGTCGGAAAAGTCAAAAAAGTACCTCGTACGAAAAACGAAAAAAGAGTCTTTTCATATCTTTTACTAAAAACACACCGAAGGGTAGAATTGGATTTAAACCATTGTAGGTGGATGTAAATAATATGTCATATCGAGGAAACATGAATGTTGATGATAAAATGCACCCCAGTAAATGCCAATGTATAAACAATCTCAGATAAAAATGAGATTGTGATATTTCCCATACCTTAGGTCCGATTTGCTTTGAACGTGTCCGAAGATCCTGTAGAATGGTTTAAATAATGTTATTGACTTATTCCAGAATCATACATATTGATATGATATCATATATGGTCATATTCTTAGATTCTTATTAGTAATATTTCATTGTTACTTGTTACTCGGGTCTTTATTGCCTTTTGTTCTTATGCGTGTTTTGCCGAATAAATTATTATTCTTCTTTTATGGTTATATATAACTTATATCCAGAATGTTATTAGTGTAACAAATATCATATTTATTCATTCAATTCATTTATATAATTACTATGTATTGATGATCATGTAGAACGAGTCGCATCACATCGTGGAGACGGTATTCCGTACGTACGCATGCGCAGTGATTTCCTTTTTCCGTAGGATGGATAGAAGGTTAATTAGAGTTGTTTAATATTTATAATAACATATAATTATATAAGAAATAATGATTTTATTACTTTATCATGAAACAACTAAAGAAGGAGAAGTTGAAGAAGAAAGAAATTGAAAAAGATCGGTAATGGATATTACCTCTTTTTGACGCGCCTTCACTTAACCTCCACTTAAAGAACTAAGGATGGTCTTTGAAGAAGACCAGGACCTCTAGGATTATACTAGGGAAGTGGAGAAGATATTTTGTCAGGGGTTGGCGGAGCTTGAATGCTCAAATTGGTGTGAGGAGGAGAGGGAGGAGGTGCCCTTTTATAAGGGAGGAGAGGGGTACCTTTGGAATAACTAAAAATATTATTTTATTATAAAGTCAAGTTCAGTTTTAAATAGCTCTAAATTGATATATTTCGAAGCAAAGGTGGGTATGGGTCGAAATCCTCTCATCCAAGAGAATTTAGACAAGTTTAGGTTCCTATTTTAACCTTATCATTTAGATTTAACATTAAGTTAAATAATTGTACTTTTACCGTGTCTTCTTGTGTTCTTACACTATAAGGTTAATAAACTTACTATAAGAAGCCAAACGAACCCCAAGTTGTTTATTATTAATATATATAACCTTATCTAAGTCATTTTGCCGAACCTTAGATTTTTAGGAATAAAATAACAATTAATAATATAATATTTTTTTAAAAAACTATTTTATGTCAATTTTGACACGATTTAGTAATTCATTTTTGTGATAATTATAACAGAATTATAAGTTCGAAAAAAGTTAATTAAATCAATACTAACATTTCATATTAACCTAGAAAATTAGTGGAATTCATAAAAAGTCTCAAATTATATTTATTTGGGTATTTATAACATCAATTATGTCAATATTTCATTAATAAGATAATTACTGCATCATCGTTGTGTCATAAATAAATTAAATTATTAAATGTCTAAAATTTACAAATAAAATACCATTATGTAGTAAATCGTTTTAGCTTTCTAAAGAATATTTAGAGTCGAATTTATCTTATGTATAACTCCATATTAAAAATGTTTTAGTAAATAAACTTTGATTTTACCTCTTTTAACCCTTCTTTAAATAAATTAATAATAAATGTCCTAATCTAATCCAAGTGGGCCTAAATGGTCATATTTTATTCCTATTTTTGTTTTTGGTCGAATTACACTTGTCCAATAGAATTAGGACATGTGTTAGGGTAATAATAACATCATTTCTACCCATAATTACCCTATTTACTTTTTACCGTGGTAAAAAAAGTAAAAAGTTACTATTCACCAAAAATTATTTTCATCTCATTGAACCACATTTTATTCCTTGATATTAACCGTGTCTCTCGGATTTTCAAAATTCCACTCACAGAAGCGGTAAAATTAAGTTTTATGAAAAATTCAGTTTTTTAACTACCACTTAGTGGTTTCACTATTCATCAAAAATTGAAAGTTTTCAGAAAAATACCAAAATTTCACCCTAGGAAAATTTCGATATTCCGAATCCAAAAATGAATTCCATTTTGAAAAATAAATTTTAAAACATTTCAAAAAGTGGTTATTACTATTCATAACGGCTAGTTTTAATAATATTTTAATAGCATATTGTTGTTTAGTGAAACTCGTTATTGCATACTACACACGCTATCGAGGAAGGTCGCGATTGTGTGTAATGCAAGGAAAGTCAAGGATGCGTGTTGTGAAAGATCCTTTTGGTGTAGCGTACAACACAATACATTAGTGAAATTAAAAAGAATATTTTTCATAAAATCTTGGGCTGTTACATTCTACCCCCCTTAAAATGAATTTCGCCCTCGAAATTCATCGGGGTTATAAATGGTTTACTATTCGAAAGTTTCTTTAATAGAAACCCACATCGTAAAAAGGAATTCCAAAACCAATCTTTAAAAATGAAAGTATGAAATGTAACGGTTACCCAAATAAACTAATCACTGGGTTTCCACATAGGTGAAAATATGGATATGGAAGAAAAATCTAACCATCATGTTCTGATGGAGAGTGGTAGAGAACATGGCTATGGAAAATCCAAAAATCACAAATCCATAAATTTGTGATGATCTAAGGTACCATCTGATTAATTAGATATAAGATCACTAGGACAACATTTTTGGTTTTCATGATCGTTTCCCTAAAGTTGAAGAGTTTGAATTAGAATAAATACTTACTTTATTTTGGTACAATCTCACTGTTGTTCGTGCCTTGAAAAATTTCTACTTCATCTCTTAGATAAATGAAGTTGAATTTGTTATTCGTGAAGTGTTAGCAGATCATGTGATAGAATGACGGGTCATTCCATCTGTCTCAAACAAAAGGTTAGCAAAAGTTATTAAATATACATAAGTCATTCTATAGTGAGATTAATCATATATGGTTCCTAAAATGGACTTATACTTCATATATCATTCTGCTTAATATAATAAAACTAGTTTCTACTAAACAGGGACTTCATGTAGGCCAGTGGTAGGCGATAAAGGCCAGTCGCACTTCGGTTGTGGGTTCGATTCCCACAGCCTTGTCCGACGCGATGGGTTGTCGCCCGTCCTACAGGTTGTCCTTTTTCTAAAGCTATATTACTATAACATCCCATCAATAATATCGAAAAACATTTTATCCTAACTTATGTCCAACATAATCCATTCTAATCTTTAGGCTTATCTAAAATACTTCAGTCCAAGCTCATAGAATAAAGAAAATTATTACTTGAAATGTAACAGAACAATCACGTGAATGCCATCATTTATCCCCTATATATCATAAGATATATCTTGTTGGTCAAATGTGAATACCTTAATCATGTATTCTCTTGAAGAATGAAAACCCATTGAACCTTAGTGAAAACATGAATGCAGTTAAAAGTTAACACTTTCCACATACCAAAATCCAAAAATTCTATATACTCAAACCATGATATAACCTTCTCCTTACATCAGTCATGAGCTCATGAATACTATCAAACATTTAATTTTCTCCTTATCCCTTCATTATGTGCATATCATCTACATTCTAAAAATATCTGAATAACCTTTCATGGATACTGGTAACATTAATCACACACTTTCAAAACTCATGGAAAGGAAACAGTGTAACAATCCTTAGATGTCTCTTTATTCCATAGTACCATGAGATTACTTATACAACATTACACATGATAAAAATGTAATCATTCCACTACATTCTTAAACCATTGACCGAGCTTCAACAATTCTTTCATCTCACATATCATTTGTAGTCTCTTCATCATCATCCACATAAATACTACCCATACGACCATACTGATTCTCTTCATGAGACTTTCCCTTAGGGAATTGGTTTGCATAATGCCCGTACATTCCACATTTAAAACATTTAACCATTGTTGATGTCGTAGCAATACCATTATCCTCATCACTGGTGTTAACTGAACCTTTTCCTTTGCACTTACTGGCTTTGTGTCCTTCTTTTCCACACCCAAAGCATCTTCCAGTTCCTTTGAAACATTCTCCTTGATGCCTCTTCCCACATGATTTACATAGGGGAAATTGATCTTTCTTTCCTCTATGATCATCATGAAACTCCATCTTTATCTTGTTAGCCGAGTCATAAAACTTACCAAATTTTACTTTATTAAACATATTATGAGATTGATGATTCGGCATAATAATGATTGTTGGACTTCCAAATCCCATTTCATTTTGTTGCTCATGAATAATATCATTCCATTGTCCATAATATCCTCCATTATCGTGAATCATCTTGTTTCCAACCATTTTTTAAAACCCAAAAAGAATAGTGTTAGAGGCAAAAATCATAATAAAGGGGGAGTAACTTCAATATCTAACATCTTAGGTTAAATTCTAAGATCGTTACCATAGTTCTAGGACTATCCTATACGTATTCTTATCCTTAGGGACATCCCTAGACATACCTTAGAAATATCTCTAGGGATCTCACTAACGTTCTCATATCCTAGTTTCCAAAGGTTGACTAAACCTTTCCTCTGATACCAACTGTAGAGACCCGTATCTTGACGTAAATTGACATTACATTACATTTGCGGAATACTTAGTACATAACAAAAACACACACACAAGGATCGTAATAGTTTAGTGTCTTTGGAAACTCGGAACGTAATCTTCTAATCGTGGTGAAAGATCATCAACATCTCCCATAAAGATCATCTTTTTTTTTATACCTAAAACCTTTCTTTATATCCTGGGGAAAAGAAAACTTAAAAGGTTGAGCTCAAATGCTCAGTAAGGGTAAACAAAAGAAATATCAATCACATCATATTCATAAGAACATATCTTTTGGAAAGCTTAACCTGCAAAAGATATCATAATTTCATAACATGGGATAAATCATGGCAGTGAAATGTAATCACAATAATCATAACATAAAATATGAAACTTTGTGGCATACACACATATTCATATAGAATCATTTCTTTTTAGTCAAGACTCATTTCCAAGACTATCTTAGTGGACAAAGTCCCTTTTTGAACCGAGTCACCCTCGTTTCAGTCCTGTTTCACTAAACCGGTATAACCTACCGTTCTAGCCATGTCTATCTCATGAGATATAAAATCTTTACCCAATGCATTGGAGGGAGATATAGGTCCCACCCATCTCATAATGATACCATTATTATGTGTGCCACAAAATCATAAATCATACATCATTGCATAACCCATGTAATAAAATGGGATTCTTAAACATCATGCCATCATAATCCATAAACAATTGATATCATTTCATCATAAGAAAATTGAAACCATTTAAATCATAGAGGTATTTTACTTGAAACATACATATCAAATAATGTCATCTTAGATGGAAAATAGTTTTGAAAAAAACACTTGAAATGAATTCTTGAGGAAAATTTCCTTTCTTCTTTAAAAACATTTTTCCTTTCTTAACATGTCATAAAACTTTAAACTAAAAGAAGTTGATTAAAAATAAACTTGAAAACTTGTAAAGGAAGTTTCTTGGAAATAATGTTTTAAAAATCCATTCATGCCGTATAATTTAAAAAAACATTCTTCTCGTACTTTTGTCGGAAAAGTCAAAAAAGTACCTCGTACGAAAAACGACAAAAGAATCCTTTCATATCTTTTACTAAAAACACACCGAAGGGTAAAATTTAATTTAAACCATTTTAGGTGGATGTAAATAATGTTTCATATCGAGGAAACATGAATGTGGATGATAAAATGCACCCCAGTAAATTCCAATGTATAAACAATCTCGGATAAAAATGAGATTGTGATATTTCCCTTACCTTAGGTCCGCTTTGCTTTGTACATCTCTGAAGCTCCTTTATAATGGTTAAAATAATGTTATTTACTTATTCCAGAATCATACATATTGATATGATATCATATATGGTCATATTCTTAGCTTCTTATTAGTAATATTTCATTGTTACTTGTTACTCGGGTCTTTATTGCCTTTTGTTCTTATGCGTGTTTTGCCGAATAAATTCTTATTCTTATTTTAAGGTTAAATATACCTAATTTCCAGAATGGTATTAGTGTAACATATATCATATTTATTCATTCAATTCATTTATATAATTACTATGTAATGATGATCATGTAGAACGAGTCGCATCACATCGTGGAGACGGTATTCCGTACGTACGCACGCGCAGTGATTTCCTTTTTCCGTAGGATGTATAGAAGGTTAATTAGAGTTGTTTCATATTTATAATAACATATCAGTATATAAGAAATACTGATGATATTACTTTATCATGAAACAACTAATGAAGAAGAAGTTGAAGAAGAAAGAAATTGAAAAAGATCGGTAATGGATATTACCTCTTTTTGACGCGCCTTCACTTAACCTCCACTTAAAAACTAAGGATGGTCTTTGAAGAAGACCAGGACCTCTAGGATGATACTAGGGAAGTGGAGAAGAGATTTTGTCAGGGGTTGGCCGATCTTGAATGCTCAAATTGGTGTGAGGAGGAGAGGGAGGAGGTGCCCTTTTATAAGGGATGAGCGGGGTTCCTTTGGAATAACTAAAAATATTATTTTATTATAAAGTCAATTTCGGTTTTAAATAGCTCCAAATTGATATCTTTCTAAGATAAGGTGGGGATGGGTCTAAATCCCCTCATACAATAGAATTTAGACAAGTTTAGGTTCCTATTTTTACCTTATCATTTAGATTTAACATTAAGTTAAATAATTGTACTTTTACCGTGTCTTCTTGTGTTCTTACACTATAAGGTTAATAAACATACTATAAGAAGCCAAAAGAACCCCAAGTTGTTTATTGTTAATATATATATCTTTATCTAAGCCTTTGTTCCGAACCTTAGATTTTTAGGAATAAAATAACAATTAATAATATAATACTTGTTTTAAAAACTATTTTATGTCAATTTTAACACTATTTAGTAATTGATTTTTGTGAAAATTATAACAGAATGATAAGTTCAAAAAAAGTTAATTAATTCCATAATAACACGTCATATTAACCTATAAAATTTGTGTAATTCATAAAAAGTCTCAAATTATATTTTTTAGGGTATTTATAACATCAATTATGTCAATATTTCATTAATAAGATAATTACTGCATCATCGTTGTGTCATAAATAAATTAAATTATTCAATGTCTAAAAATTACAAATAAAATACCATTATGTAGGAAATCGTTTTATATTTCTAATGAATATTTATAGTCTAATTTATCTTATGTATAACCCCATATTAAAAATGTTTTAGTAAATAAACTTTGATTTTACCTCTTTTAACCCTTCTTTAAATAAATTAATAATAAATGTCCTAATCTAATCCAAGTGGGACTAAATGGTCATATTTTATTCCTATGTTTGTTTTTGGTCGAATTACACTTGTCCAATAGAATTAGGACATGTGTTAGGGTAATAATAATATCATTTCTACCCTTAATTACCCTATTTACTTTTTACCGTGGTAAAAAAAAGTAAAAAGTTATTGTTCACCAAAAATTATTTTCATCTCATTGAACCACATTTTAGTCCTTGATATTAACCGTGTCTCTCAGATTTTCGAAATTCCACTCACAGAAACGGTAAAATTACGTTTTATGAAAAATTCAGTTTTTTAACTACCACTTAGTAGTTTCACTATTCATCAAAAATTGAAAGTTTTCAGAAAAATACCAAAATTTCACCCTAGGCTAATTTCGATATTCCGAATCCAAAAATGAATTCCATTTTGAAAAATAAAATTTACAAAATTTCAAAAAGTGTTTATTACTATTCATAACGGCTAGTTTTAATAATATTTTAATAGCATATTGTTGTTTAGTGAAACTCGTTATTGCGTACTACACACGCTATCGAGGAAGGTCGCGATTGCGTGTAATGAAAGGCAAGTCAAGGATGCGTGTTGTGCAAGCTCCTTTTGCTGTAGAATACAACACAAGACATTAGTGAAATTAAAAAGAATATTTTTCATAAAATCTTGGGCTGTTTCAGTAGGAGTCAATAGAACACTTACCAATAATGCACCTCCACTGTGCTCTTTGGTCTCTATTTTCATCTGAGCAAAGATCCCCATCAGAGTCCACTCATCACTAAACTTCCTCATAGCCTGCACTAGAAATCTCCTGCTCATGGTTTCATCCACCACATTACCCTTTACCATGGTATAAACGATATCAAATTCAAACCCCTAATATTAATTGATCCTATTGCACTACATCATAATAAGATCCTTTGGTGACAAAATATTGGCTAAGCTCTTATGGTCCGAGTAGACCACAAACTTCTCCCCAAAGAGATAGTGATTCCAAGTCTTCAAATTATGCATCAATACTGATAACTCCAAGTCATGGGTTAGGTAATTATTTTCATGTGTTTGGAGTTGGAAAGATCCATCTTCTACCATGTGGTCACCCTACATAAGTACAAACTAAAGACCCATACCTAAAGCATCATGATAAACCACATTTCCCATTATAGATTATGGAAAGATTAACACAGGGGCAGTAGTCATCCCTCGCTTCAACTCCTTGAAATATTCCTAACACTCTAAGCCCCAAACAAACTTCACCCCTTTCTAGGTGAGTGCGGTCATAGGAAAATAAATCCGAGAGAATTTCCGAACAAACCGCATGTAGCAACCTACGAGGATGAGAAAATCTTGTTCTTAAACACAGTTCTCAGCTTCTCCCAAGACATAACTACACTAATCTTATTGGGGTCCACCAAAAACCCATGCTCTGAGATCAAATTACCTAGAAACTTTACTTCCCTGATCCAGAAAGTGCACTTGTACAACATTTCATAACAGTGATGATCCCACAAGGTTCCCAATACGATTCGCAAGTGATGCTCATGCTCCTCCTCTGATACCATTTTATCACGAACTGAATCTGGTCGCCATCAGAATTGCCACCATACCCAACCCACGGAAAGGCCCGAAATGTGTTCCCTATCCCCACGGGCTATAATAAGTTCCCATGTATTATAAAAAACGGTTTAGGAATAATTTATCCATGTTTAGAGGCATTAATCAACCAAAAAAAACAAATAAAATGAATATAGATATTCATGAAAAAAAGACTTAAATAAAATTAAGAACCGAATAAAAGGTTTTAGAAATTACATAAGAGGTCCAAAAATATAAATGTAGCAGAAAAAACAGCATAAATACCACCACACAACAATGGGTCATCACCCACAAACTGTCTCTACAACACAACATCATGAAAGGAAACTAAAAACCCAAACCACCGTCTCCAAAGGCCATGCCCTTACCCATGTAAAACAAAATCAAGTATAATTACACCCAAAGGTAAAACTAGGGTGTGATCGTATTCCAAGTAAGATACCACCCAAATATTCCATGTGATAATCATTTTAAGAAGAAATGCTTGCAAGTTTTTATAACCAAAAATGATTTTAACAATTTCTAAAGTGAAAATTTTAATGGAAAACGTTTTTCAGATGGGTAACCTTAGAGAATGAATATATTTAAATAAAAAATGTAGGAGATTTAATTTTCCATCCAAACACACCATAAGACAATGGAAATTACCAAATAACCCATGGGCACTAGTTATGGGAACACCCAGAGGTACTGGCTAGTTGTGGCCCCTGGTACCTCGTATCTCAGTGTAAAAGTAACCAGATCAAATATTAGTTCTCATGCATGAACCACTAGTAGGGAACATACCCATAACCCAGTGGTCCCCAATTATCGTCATTGTAGTTTTTTAGTGTTTTCAACTTCAATATTAGTAAGTGAAACGTGGACAAAACCACTCTGGATCACTAGTATACTAGTACACATCCTCCCACCTAGATACCCGGGTTTCCCACTTTTTGCTCAAACAAGTTCCACATTCTATCAAAGGTATTCTAGTCATAAAAAACCATTTCTATTCATACACACTCAAAAAAGTATCTAAAAATTCTTTTAACTATTCTCATAATTCAAATAAACACATAGAGTTCCCATAAAACATTTTCATAAATTATATCAAAACATTGCACAGAATATCCATCTAAAACCCCACTTTTAAAACAAAATGCCTACCAATATTACACCAAACTAGAATAAAAAGCACTAAAACATTTTAGTAAAACCATTCCAAGAAGTATAAAACAACCCCAATTGGTACCACATAGAATGCACATGAAAAACACCCATTTTCACACAAAAATGGCATTTAAAAAATCAATCACATAACAAATGCTAGAAAAAATAGTTTTATCACCAAAAGAATGAAAGCAGAACATTCTAAAAATATAAATCCAGAAAATATAACTCATCCAGTAATGATTACAAATGGAATCACGTAATAAAAGTGTTAGAACCCTCAAATCCTTGTGTGAGACATCAGTAGCACAACCGTCACACGACAAGGGTGTAGAAACAAACCTAAAACCACTAGATTGGACTAAGAAAATAAAAAAACACCCTATGTATGAAGACCTAGATTCTAGACATTTGGAGATTCAAGAAAAGTTGGTTCAATCCCAAGGTATTGGACGAATTGAGTGTAATCACCTACTTGAGAATACATTAAGTTTTTCCACTAAATCCCCCTTGAAAATTGAGTTACATGGAAGGTTGATAGAGCATGGAGGATGTCCATGGATGCTAGGAATTAAATGGGGAAGATATGGGCATATTAGGGTTTATTCTGGAAGGGAAAATGGGGATTTCAAAATAATTTTAATGAGTTTGACAGGGATACATGGTTTTCCTGCATGCTTTGGCATACCGTGCACACAAACCATGAACCCAATTCTGTCCACTAAAAAAATGTTAAAACTATCCCAATTTTGGGGGTCATTATAGACGCCGGAAAGTCTGTAACTACTAAAGGAAGTGTCGAAATGACAAAAAGAAGTCATATTCAGACCCATAGGCCTGGTCCAGAGGGTCCGGATGTGTTGCATGAAATAAAGGAGGATGCGCACGAAAAAATGTGGGCCGCGCGAAAGGAGTCCGGGATTCGCAAAAGGTTTCCAGCGCATGCGCGTAATGTTTGTGCGCTCGTGCCTGCACATTTAACTTTTCATGCCGCCATCTCTAGTGTGCAAAATTTTGCGCGCCTCCTAGATTCTGTGACGTCGGAGGCCTATAAATAGAAGGAGACCACATTCATTTCAGGGTTGCATAATTTGAACTGGCTCTCGTGTGTGAAATAGGACCTCAGCGTGTGTAACATGGCCTTTAGGTACTGACTCTTTTTGGGAAACCTCGCCCAGGGAAATGCCTTTGCGCACAATCCCACTGGCTTAAATAGAATTCCAAACCCCACATGGTTCCTCCCTTGCGCACAATTCCTTCTGTTGTGTGAAAAAAGGCCCAATTGCACGCAATCCCTTCGTTGGGTGTGGCCTTGACTTAGGGTTCAGCCTTTTCCACTCGCGCACAATTCACATCCCTTGCGTGAAATCCCCCTAGTTGCATGTAATTCCTCCGCCCCAATTACTCACCATCCCGGTGTTTTGCATGCAAACCATTTCTTTGTGTGTAATCCCTAGGACCCCTCACCCTGATGCCCCCCTGGGTTCCTGCCTACATAGGCGCCCAATGTCCTCCATACCGAGCATACATTCCATGCGTTGTTTTCCTGTACGGCCTTCCAGGCTCATAAGAAGTAACATCAAGGTCCCTTGGGTGGTGTTTCCCATTGTGTTGCTTTTCCTCATGCTTCTTCTCATAGGCACTCTAACGGCTATTGATTCTTCGCATAGCCACGCTAACGTGGACCCCTCGATAGTTCGCTCTGCGACCCCCCTTCACCACGACCTTCCCGATGCCTTCCCTCCCATAAGGGGTAGAGGGTTCCGGTTATGTATGTCATAGGGGTGTGGAGCGAACCTACCTCATACAAGCTATAGGACGTTAAACTACCAAGCAACTCGTACTCAACACATAACGTTAAACTGTGATCCGGCCCCATGCCTCGCACGTAGGTTCCCCCTGGATCGGACATTCTTTAGGCCGATCGTCTCCAAGGGAATGGGATCCCCCTCATATGGGATGATATCCTCCCTCTCAGAGTGGCACTTTTTCCACAGGGGAAGGGCAGCCACCATGATGTAATCCCCAAGCCTCTCTTGCGGAAGGTAGCACCCATGAACCTCCGTAATTCCCCACTACCATGGATAGTGGAGGGTGTGATAGGGAACGAGGAATCACTTTTGTTCGATCCCAAATCCCTCTCCCTCTGCGCTTTGTTGCACCTCGGGCCTCCATCTTAGAGTAAGTCCAGACACTATGGGCCGCTCTACACGTAAGCCCCTCTTTGCTTCTCACAGACGCGCCCTTTGCAACGTGATCGTCAGGTCCCTACAACCTCTTGTTTCTCACACCGAGCATGACTCATGTGAGCTTAGAGTGAGCACCGACCCTGAGCCCCACCTCCAGCAAACTACGAGGACTTTGATCCATGCTAAGGAATGGTACGTAGGAAGCCTCCACAAGGTTCAATCCCACCACCCGGTTATTCCGACCCCTTATTGTCGGTTCACCACCACAATGGGCCACCTCAGAGCGTAAGCCCCATACCCACCATCATGGGCCACCTCAGAGCGTAAGCCCCATATCCACCATGGGACACCTCAGAGCATAATCCCCATATCCATTGTGGGCTGCCTCAGAGCGTAAGCCCCATACCCACCATCATGGTCCTCCTCAGAGCGTAAGCCCCATATCCACCATGGGATGCCTCAGAGTGTAAGCCCCATCCATCTCGAACTACGTGGACTTTGATCCATGCTAAGGCATGGTACGTAGGAAGCCTCCATGAGTTTCAAGCCCACCAATCATTCGTTCTGACCCCTTTGTGTCGGTTCGCTAACTCCATACGCTGCCTCAGAGCATAAGCCCCATATACACCATTATGGGTCTCCTCAAAGCGTAAGCCCCATACCCACCATAATGGGACGCCTCAGAGAATAAGCCTCATATCCACCATGGGCCGCCTCAGAGTGTAATCCCCATATCCATTTTGGGCCGCCTCAGAGCGTAAGCCCCATACCCACCATCATGGGCCGCCTTAGAGTGTGAGCCCCATATCCACCATGGGCCGCCTTAAAGTGTAATCCCCATCCATCCCGAACTACATGGACATTGATCCATTCTAAGGTATGGTACGTAGGAAGCCTCCGTGAGGTTCGAGCCCACCACTCAGCTGTTCGGACCCCTTTGCATCGGTTCACAAACTCCATGGGCCTACTCAGACCGTAATCCCCATATCCACAATTATTGGTCGCCTTAGAGTGTAAGCCCCATATCCATTGTGGGCCGCCTCAGAGCATAAGCCCCTCTTCACTTCATCACCCATCCTGATTCTTACCCGAGCCGCCATATCCTGGTGGGATCATGCCACTTCACTCCACTCCATAGTATCCGGGATGCCACCCACATGTTGGCCCTGACATTGGTGTTCCCCCCCAGGGGGTTCTTCAATCTGATCCACTCTCAGTGTTCTGATCAGTTCGATCCATCATCACTAGAAGTTAAACTCACGACATACCCTATTTTAAACATAGAAAGCTGTGGAAAAAATCAGATGCATGCCTATGACAAACAATTCGTCACATTTGATGTGGGATGCATCAGGCTTCCACACCCTCAAGAAGCCCTATAATAAGGGACATAAGATAGACATTCCAATTCCCCAACGTCAAGACACACCAACGATGCCTCAGCATGACCACTCTCTTAACTGAACTTTGATGCCCCATCCAGACCCCTTGATGTGTCTTGGCAGAAGCAGCGTAATTAACTACTGTCCATGAATATATGGCACTGGGAATGAGATTCAAAAATACATCTTAAATCTATGAGGGAGACCCATACTAGGTGATGAGCTCTGAGGAGGAATCCACGGAAGGAGGAACAAACATCCCATCATCCTGGTTTCGATCAAGGAGCAGACATCCCTGAAAAAGGAATGGATGCCACCCACCTTTGGAAAGCGGGAATGTGGGGCCTCAAGGCACGCATCCTCCCCTGTGTGACGGATTCACGTGTGCCCCGACGAAAAGCATCGGAAACAGAAAATGGTGAACCCCACGTGAATATATTCTCCTTAATATGGTGACTAGTAGCGTTTGGGGTGTCAGAAGATTAGCATGTCACCAGGTCCGGGAACCCAGCACTAGGACATGAAACCCGCCAGGGGTTGGGGCAGTCAAAACATTGAGCACTCCGTTCTGTGATGTTGTCAGCGTGGATCCCTCTTACCAAACACAGAAGATGGAAAGGAATTGGGCTGCTGGTTGTCGATTTCTTTCCCTATTAGTGTTAATGGGTTCATCTCCCTGCTTTCAGGAATCATATCACTGCATCAAGAGCTCGATCGCCACCTGCCCACCAGCACAGGGGTAGGGGCAGTACCGACACGGCCACCCCGCGCGGTCCCACCTTTTCCATAGCTTCTCCAACTTCCATGACTGCTGGGCACTCAAAACCCCTCTCTTTATTAGATATTATCCAACGTAGGGTGATCAGCGACCTCGTGCATAGGTACGAGGAGGAAGGGGTCATCCCCACTAGGGACATGGCCCATTTGGACCTCAAGGAAGCTGTGCCTCACTGCCATCACTGCCCCGAAGTCTGCGCAGGGAGCCACTGCTCCCCACCCTGGCATTCAACCATTTTGGGAGTTTATCCCCGAAATGCCTCGACACCTCCCTTCCCTACGACGATGAGGTCGGAGATGTCCAGGTTCGCCCGATCAGAAACCCGCTTCACGGGTTCACGGTCAGGGCCCCCGCTAAGCCATGTCGACGCAACTGCTCGACTCCCCGGGATAAGGAGTAGGCAATCCACATGCTCACACCATTGGCTCCAACCCACCTGACCTGATGCCAGCATCGGGCATGAGCGGAAGTGTATGCTCGCCCCGAGGCATCAATGTCAGCGGCCACCATGGCCCGATCCACCACTGACTCCTATCATCAAATGCCCGCACACATTGAGAAGGGGCAGTTACATTCCTGACCCAGATTGAGGCCCCAACCACCCCACAGGTAGGTTGGGTCGACTCTCCCGGTCGCTGGCACAGGTAATGGCCGCCGCGGACCAGTTCGCGGTAGTGCCATCCAGCGTGAAGGCCTACTCCGTGCCACCATTCTAGAATGTATGGGTCCTCCCTCCTTCCAACCTCGGCCTAGAGGCCTATCCAGAACCACCCTCATCATAGGTAAGGTGCATCCCCGTGACACATACGCTCCATGTGGGGCTCTTTCCAGCTCTCACTACACTGGGTACGGGGTCACTTCCCCAACCACTAACTGCGAGTATAGAGACGTTGCATATCCGGTCACTCACCCACATGGAGGTCCTCCCCAATCCCCTTTTGACATTTGTCCCAGTGCTCCTCGCACCCTGTCCTTCAATCCTCTCCACCCCAGCAATAGTGCGGCCACAGGAATCCGTGATGGAAGTCAGCCCCGCCCCGAGGAGCCACCCAAGAGTAGGAAGGCTAGACGTCGTCACCGAAAGAGAAATGCCAAGGATGGCCGGACAAAAATCAGACCAGTCTATTTCTCAGACTCTGAGGCGGAGTACGACTCAGTGATGGAGCCTTCCCCCCAGTCATTTGAGTCAAGGGTAGGGATAGGGACGTGGCATGTCAGCCTCGTACTCCCCGAATGCGAGATCCATATGATCCCCGCCTCCCTCTGAAGGTATATCCAGGAGGACGAGGACTTTTCGTACCCCCAGGGATCAAACTTGATGTCACCATCGACCTCTCTGGAATCACCTTCCGCCTCGGTAAGAGATGATGGAGACCTTTTTTGGGGTTTCAATGGTTGAAGAGCCATGGCGTAGCACACCCTCGGCAGTCACTAAAACTATTACAGGAGGCCCATTCGACATCACATTCTATAGTGACGTGGCATATAGGACACGACAACCCTTGGTGGACGACTTAAGATTCGGCAGCCAATCGGCCTGCTTGCCGTATTCTCCACCGGCCAGCCCACTGGCCCATCGGCCTGCTTCGGCACCGCTGCCAGTTCCCCAATCACTCCCAATTGATGAGCTTGGATATCAAGGTCCAGATCCTGAACCTGAGCCATGGAGCTTCTGGACCACCCTCGCAGCAGGACACTTCCTCGAGAAGTTTTGCCTGGTCGTAGGGTCGGATTTTGATACACCAGAATCGCTCACCCCGGGAGAGTTTGAATGTTTCCGCTAGACCCTCTGGGTGACTCACTCCTGTCTTCACCATCAGAAAGTGCCTTATCCCGGGAGTCGAGCACACCTCGAGGATATCGGTGAGCAATGTCGTCGGGTCGACCTGGCCATGCTCCCCGTGGTTTGGCACCCCGAGTCACTTTGACACCACAGGGCCCTCCAACAATAATGCATTCAGAGTTTTCAAGTACTCCGAAAAGTTATCAAGGAGGCCACTCCCCATGCACATGTACGTGGATGGGGGAAGTACGCTGCCCTTCTTTTCGGCGTGATTCGCCGGTAGCCCGACTCACTGGGCGGCTCTGAGGACATGCCCCCGAGGGCAGCGGCGGTCAACATGGCCGATCTATCGGGAGAAGGGAAAGGTCTGTAACTTCTTGATGGGGACTCACCCCTTGAGGACAAGCTGCTACTGGACCCAACAAGGAGGATTAATCATCAATAGACGAACCTCCTAGGTCTCCACGCAACCACTGAGGTGTTAACACTGAGCCGGAATATCGGAAAGGGTAAAGAGCGCGTTGGGGCTATCAAGATCTCTAACCCATCTTCCTCAGTACAGAAGGCAGCGAAAGATCTCGAGAAATCCACGATGCGTCAAAAACTTGTTGAGTAGAAGAGGTTGGTCGATGAGCTTCTAGATGAACCCATTGCAGAGCGACGACCCAACTATGGTGATCCTCAACCGGGGGAGTATGGGCAGGAACAACTACCCCTCAAAGAGATTCTCCCAGGAAACCTTGATCATAACATGTTTGCTGAGAAAGGATAGTCCGGAGCTCATGGAAAGAGGGCGTGATATGTTTCTCCAAACCCTCCTAAAGGGGTGATCACCCAAGATACCCCGCTTGGGTTCCTCTCATTGCCCCAAGAGTCGCTCCACCAGCTGCCCCACGAGCTGCTGAGCTTGTCTACCAGATTGAAGATCCCAACAATGTCCTTGTGGTTAGGGATTCCAGTTAGGACAGAAACACACGTCCAAATGATCCGATGGTATTACTCATCGCCCTCTTACAGGATTTGGAAAATCGGTAGGTGGCGATCCCACCGGATGGCAAGCCATACCCAGCATGGGTTGATGATATGCTAGCACCTCCGAGATTTGGGAAAACCACTTTCGCCCCCTTTAACAGGATAGGATACCCACCACATCGCCTGGCCCATATCAACTCTAGGTGTGGGCCTATGTTAGGGACTTTCGTGCAGCAGGAGGCCACCAAGCTCCTTTGTTTTGTTCAGACACAAGAGGGGCCGACATTTTTCTGCTATAGTAAGCTCCCTATCAGACATGTAACTAGCTGGGAGGACCTTTGTAGGAAATTCCTCTACCAGTTCAGTTCCACAAACTGGAAGACGAACATCACAGACCTCTTCAGGTACAACCAAAGGCCCAATGAGTGAGTCGTGGACTTAATCGCCTGGTGTAAGGGGCCCACGCACTCCCTTGACAAGCCACTAACTCCAGAGCAATTACAGACAATGTGCATAGGGAACGTCAAGGAAGAGATGGTTCCTTCTATAATCACTCCGAATTACCGTGGAGGGTTCCATGACTTCTCATACAAGGCTTAGCACCTCGAACAATCCCTGCAATAGGCCAGTCAGGCACGCCCGCTACCTCCTATAATCCCAGCAAGGAGAGCTGCCAGAGCCGAGCCTGCTGTTGTGGCCCAGATAGAGGCCCCCGGGCAGCTAGAATTTCTACCAATGAGGCCAGATCTGCAGCCCCGTAGGGTTCCTCCCCCATGGGCACAGCTTCTGGCCTAACAGAGACTGCCTCAAAATCGGCAAGCACCTCCACGTAATGCACCGCCACCGCCTAGGCGAGATAATCAGGTTTCGCCTCCTCGGCATGCTCCTCTGGCCCCCCATCAGGGTCTGCATCCTAGAGCCCCTTTTCCAGAAGGAAGGAATTGGACCTGCTCGTTTGATGAGGCTTAGGTCTCCGATTACTTCCATAGTGCCTTGGAGTAGAGAATCGTGCGGTTACCTGAGTGCCGAAAGCCAGAAGAGTCACATCTCACTGATCACCCCAACTACTTCCCGTATCACCGGACCCTGGGGCACACCATCCAGTGATTCTACGTGTTCAAGGACTTGCTCCAAGACTAGATTGACAACAATATAGTTAGGTTGTGCCTAGCCCCAGCACAAGTGGCAGATGTCTTTGTGAGATCAGATGGCAGTAGCGGCGACAAGGATGAATGGAAGCAGGTTTCTGACCATGGGTCCCCGAAGTATAACAATTGGATGGCCCACAAGACGGTCACCCGTGCCCATGGCATCATCCGTGCACACCTGAATCAGCTAGAGCCTTCAGAGTCTGCGGTTACTACTTTAGCATCATCGTCTCAGCCATCCTCTTCCTAGAAGAGCAAGAAGCGGTAGCGCAAGAAGAAAGAACGTGCCATGCCGATGTCGTCGTCGTCCCTCACTCTTGGTAACTTTATGCCCCCAGAAATGGGTATCCCTCTGAGGATCTTCTCGGCAGTGGAGGACTCCTCAAGTGATAGTCTGGTGTACGTTCCTATTAACACCGTAGAGTTGGTAAATCTATTTTTGACTCCCGATGATGAGGAATGCCAGGTGGACCTTCCCAATTTCCCCATCCATCGCCAACGTCATCGGAGCCGTGGTTACATGAATCGCTGAGGCACGACAGTTGCCACCATTTTCCAGGCCATGCACGCCACTGAGACCAGACAGCAGGCTCAGTATAGAGCTCAGCACAGGTGGCCCCTTTATTCGGTGTCGACAGGTCCGCCTCCACCACCTTTTGTGTCACTGGATCAGGAAGAACCACCTCGGTCGTTCCACGACCAGCTCCACCCAGCCACCAGGCAACCCCAGCCTTCCGGTCCACATCTGGAAGCCACTATCTGGGCTTTGGCTAGTGAACAGTGAGATATGCCTTGTACCAGTCAGCTGTTGGCTCAACCGATAGGGATCGTCGTACCTCCGATCGTAGAGTGGCCTCCTATAAGTAGAAGCTCATGTCTAGCCCAAAATTATGATGTTCTGAAGCACCTCACTGGCATTCCAGTGAGGCTTTCTATCCTTGAGGCTCTTCTACTATCATCTGAAATACATGAGGAACTTGCTGAGCACCTAAGGAGCCCCCTCCAGTTTGAGACGGAGGTAGCAACTGTAAAAGCCTTCCACACCGAGGCAATTGAGAGCGCCAAATGACAAGCAGTTATCTCATTCTCTAGTGAAGATGAAGACCCTCCCATACATGGCCACATTCACCCATTGTACATCACTGGTCAGTTCAATGGTGTAGAAGTCCACCGTTGACTTATTGACACGGGTTCTGGGATTAACCTAATCTCGACTCGGACACTGTGGAAGCTGGGGTTGTCTGAGGATGATCTAACTCCCTCTGATCTAAGAATCTAGGGATATGACAGGACTGAGAAAACTCCAGTTGGCAAGATCCGCTTGAAGACCTAGTTCGGTGGCCTAATTTCCAGCACCGAATTCATGGTTGTCTCCCAGGACACCGCCTACAATGCATTGATGGGTAGGCCATGGATACACCATCACGTGGTGGTCCCCTCATCATATCACCAATGCCTCAAATAATCCCTTAATGGTCAAGTGGTCGTGATCCAAGGAGATGTGTCTTCTTTTGCCTCTTGTGAAGCCCATTATCTAGACGCCGACTATTACAAGAGCAAGGATAAGCACATTCTGGCAGGTGAGGTTGAGCCCACCACTGTCACAAGTGATCCCTGGGCAGGTCTGAATGATTCTTACATCTTCCCGATCCATTAGTTGGAGGCCACCACCTCCGAAATGGGGCCATGATTTTTTATTTCGGGTGCAAGAGGAAGGCATATTACCAAGTCCAAGAGACATCAGGAAATCACCTCATATTCCTACACGAACCAGGATATGGTGATCTGGATGGAATCAACCAGCACAAGCCAATTCACCACTACTTCTTTGATGTCATCAGGCGTTGACCCTTGGGCTAAAGACCAGATGGGATTGGATTGACTTCCTTCATTGTTATGGTCTCAATGGCACATGAGTCTCTTGATAAGATGACCACTGCCACCCAAGCCGGCACCAGCTTCCCATCAGGGTTCGATTGCTCAGAAGTAGGTCCCCCCATGGATGATCCCCCCACAAGTGGAGAGGAGGACATGGAAGAAGCTCCTTCCACCTTTTAGGTGGGTGTCTCCACCACAGTCTACGAGTTGGTACAGGTGAACCTCAGTAGCGAGGCGGACCTGAGACCCATATTGGTCAGCACCACCATGCCCACTGAGGAGCAGCAACGGTATGTGGAATTCCTTAGACAACACTGTGTTTTGTTCTCTTGTAGTTATGACGAGATTTCAGGACTAGATCCTCATGTATCCATCAACCGAATTGGTCTCCTAGCAAACCATCATGGGTTCAAGCAGCCCCCCCCCCCCAGAAAGATGCACCCTTCTCATGGCGCCATGGTTGAGGCCGAAGTTGATAAGCTCATAAAATCCAACTTCATTAAGGAATTTTAGTAACCCCGGTGGCTATCCATCATTGTGCCAGTCAGGAAGAAAAACGAACAAATCAGTGTCTGTATTAACTTCTGTGATCTCAATCGCTATTGTCCAAAGGATGATTTTCCCCTTCCAATGACAGAATTGTTGATTGATTCCAAAGCCAGGTTACAAGCCCTCTCCTTCATGGATGGATATTATGGGTACAACTAGATCCAGATGGCCCCTGAGGATGAGGAGTCCACTTCTTTCTGGGAACCCCAAGGTACTTTAGGTTACCAGGTTATGCCCTTCGCCCTGAAGAATGCAGGCGTCACCTATAAATGGGCCATGCATCACATATTTAATCTGATTCTGGGAACATTGGTGGAATTCTACGTGGATGACCTAGTAGTCAAATCTCTCTAGCACCATGACTATCTCAAGGACCTTGAGAAAGTGTTTAGTTTCCTCCATTACCGCCACCTGAAGATGAACCCATTGAAGTGTGCTTTCGGGGTCACCTCTAGGAAGTTCCATGGCTTTGTTGTCAGGCACCGAGGCATCGAGATCGACCTAGAGAAGATCAAGGCCATCATCCAGATGCCTCCCCTAAGAAATATTCGGGACTTCGAGGTCTCCAAGGCCACTTAGCCTACATACTCGAATTCATTGCGAATCTGGATGGCAAGTGTATGCCCTTTTTCCGGCTCAAGAAGAAAGGAACCACCTATGAATGGTATGAAGAGTGTCAGATTGCCTTCGAGGAAATCAAGAAATATTTACTCCAACCTCCGGTCTTGATGTCACCAATCTCCGAAATACCATTGGTCCTTTACATGACCACCCTGGAATGGTCCCTTAGCGCACTTCTTGCCCAGAAGAATAACGAGGGAACAGAGAACAACCTCTTCTACCTCAGCCGCATGCTCCTCGATACAGAAATTAGATATTGTCCCATCGAGAAGAGCTGTCTGGCGCTCGTATTTTCCATACAAAAATTGTGAAACTACTTGAATCGCCACGAGGTACATCTAGTCTCTCGGGTAGACCCGTTGAAGTATATCTTGAAACGACCTATGTTGACTACCTGACTAGCGCGGTGGGTGTTGATCCTATAGCATTTGGAGATCAGGTTAGTGTCTCAAAAGGCTATCAAAGGACAGGTATTGGCAGACTTTCTAGATTCCCACCCAACCTCTGCGGATCAGCCACTTTACCTAGGTATTCCTGATGAGGCAATCATCTCAGTCGATCATGTCATCCCATGCTGAAAGATGCACTTTTACGGTGCCTCCCGGAGCCTCACCGGTAGGAGACTCAACGATCCTAGGCTTAACAGAGTGGGATTAGGTATCGTCTTTATCACACCAGAGCACTCCATTCTTCCATACTCATTCCTATTGTCCAAGGGTTGCACCAACAACAAGGTAGAGTATCTTGATTTCATTACTGGCCTCGAGCTGGCCCTTGAGATCGATGTGCCCTGTTTTCATGCGAAGGGGGATTATGAGCTAGTAATCAAGTAGGTCAATGGAGATTATGTTGTTAGAAAGCCAGAACTCATGCCATTGTTTGAGTGCACCCTCCGTCTAATGGCCAAGTTCCCTTCTCAGATGGAGGTCGTTCATACCCCCCGGTCACAGAACAGTTGAGCAGATGCTTTGGCCAGCTTGGCCACATCGCTTGTGGAGCCCAAACAAGATGACCTGATTGTCCACGTGGCCCACCGGAGAGTTATTGATTCAGTTAACCCAGAGGATGATCATGACCCAGGGGTAAACCATCTTACCGCTGGTGCCCCTATGTCAGGAGCCCCGGGTACTTCAGATGCAGTGATTAAAATTGTCCTTGACTGGAGGACACCCTTGGTTGAATACCTCCAACACGGTAATCTTCCATTAGACCGGCCAAAGCGTGAGTGAGTTCGATGTCGCGCGCTACAGTTCACCCTTCAGAGCAGTCCCAGCCTTGATCAAATCCTTTAAAAATGTGGATTTGATGATGTTCTCCTCCGTTTCCTTCAAGGAGTCAAGATTCCACAGGTCATACAAGAGGCTCATGCTGGTTCTTGTGGCACAAATCAGGCTGGGTCAAAGTTGTCTCACCAGATTCTGAGGCTGGGGTACTTCTGGCCCTCCATGATCCATGACTGCATCGAGTTTTCCAAGAGGTTCCATGCATTCCAAGTTCATGCTAACTTCGTGCATCGGCCACCGGAGCCTCTCCACACAACCAAGTATTCTTGGACCTTTTTAATCTAGGGTTTGGATGTCGTAGGACCTCACCCACCGGCAATGGCTCGCCAATGACAGTTCATTCTGACCGCTATGGATTTCTTTTCAAAGTGGGCAGAGGCAATTCCGCTCAAGGAGGTCAAATCCCGTTCTATTGTTGACTTCATGATTTCCAACATCATCTATCGATTTGGAGTACCTCACGCTATCCTCATTGATAACATCACCAACTTCCGAGAATCCGAGATGAAGAGATTGTACGCCAAGTACAAAATTATATCTAACCATACCTCCCATTATCATGCGCTGGAGAATGGAAAAATCAAGGCGTTTAATAAAACCATCTCTAACATTCTGCAAAAAATGGTTGGTCAGAATAAGAATATTTGGCCAGATAAACTCCCCAACGCCCTGTGGGCTTATCAGATGACGAATCGTAATTCCACCCAGGTGACCCTGTATTCCCTGGTGTTTGGAGCTGAGGCCGTCCTGCTCGTCGAGATTTAGTTTCCCTCATTGCGCACAGTGGTCTATGACCGGCAAGTGTGGGATAGAGTTTCCAAAGTCCTTCTAGTTGAATTGGAAGCACTGGACGAGAATAGGCTTCATGCTTTGAAAAACCTAGAAAGGCATCCGAGTAGGATGGTTCGAGCTTTAAACAAGAAGTTTCGCCTCCACTCATTCCTGCAAGGTGATCTGGTACTGGCCCTCAGGGTGCCAATGATTTTTGGTAGGAAACCACCCAAGATGGAACCCAAATGGGAGGGACCTTTCATCGTCCATAAGGTCTATCCCAATGGTGGATATTACTTGGTAACCATGGATGGTGAGCGTATATCTCCTCCCACCAATGCCAAGTTTCTTAAGCAGTATTTTCCCTGACCCTACAGGGTCCCCCACGACCTTAAACTGGATTACGGTCCCGCCTGACCCTAAACCGTATCTGGTCTAGCACGACCTCAAACTGCATTTAGCCCTGCATTTGGGCCCCTACGGTCCTGCATGACCCTAAACTACATCTGGTCCAGGATGACCTTCAACTGCATTTGGCCCTACATTTGGGCCCCTACGGTCACCGATGACCTTAAACTGGCCCATGGTCCCACATGACCCTAATCTGCATGCACGTCCTGCACGACGTTAAACTACAAGCCGGTCTGGCCTCCCTGACCGGGGCCAAGACTCTGGCCTCCAGCCCAGGATCTCTGTTGTGGAATTGTATGGTGTGGTGTGGGATCATGTTCTCATTCACGTCGGATTACTCGTCGTGCCGTACATCTCCCCTATTCAGGGATTCATATTCCCCCCATGCCCGTTCTTACTACAAGACACTAAACTGCAAGCTGGTCAGGCCTTCCTGACTGAGGCCCGGCTTCAGGCCCCTCATCCCATGTTCTTACTTGGAGGGTACGGTGTGGTATGGGGTTGCCCACTCATTCACGTTGGATTACTCGCCATGTTGAGAACATGGTTAGCGAACATGTTTAGCGATTAATGATCATTTATTTATACCCAAGGCTAACACGACAGGATACTGTGTTGCGAATGTTGTTAGCAGTAATCCTTCATCATCACACTGACTCCTTCAGGCCCTAGATGTTGGTTGTATGATTCACATTATGTTCCACCCCATCGTGTCAAGGTGGAATCTTGAAACTCCTTGCACTAACCCTCAGTGCACTTCCACACATCAGGAAGACAATGTTGCGTTACGAAGTCTCTTAGGGATCCCGCGATCCGAGCGCTAAGACTATAGTCTTGTGTTTTCTCTAAGGACCATGCACAGCTTGACACTCATCCCCACAGGATATGAGGGGTCTCCCAGACTTTGCGTTTTGGGCCCAGCTCATCTGGAAGCTATTGTCTCCTGCCCCTTGATCTTTAAACCTTCGTCGGCCTCTTGGCCCGAGGCTCCTCTCATGGGACCGCATGGTGTGGTGTGGGATTATGTCCTCATCCGCATCGGGTATGCTTTATCACATCGCACACATTCCCCTGGGTCCATGCCATATGACCTTAAACTATGCTGGTTGGTCCTACCACATGACCATAAACTGTGATGATATCGTCTTGGCCACATGATGAAAAACGAAACTACATTGTGATGACCTCTCCATAGGGGACATCACGTTGGGTATTGGTCAATCACCATACCATTTTTCAATGCATGTATATGGATTGATTATTGTGGAGATGGAAGGAGTTTGTAACCTAGGTCGGTCGCTCCACAAAAGAAAAACCATTCACCTTCAAGCACAAACAAGATACATCAAATGATAATTCTTTTGGTGCGAGGGCTAGACCCACACACCCCTTTAATCCTTTGAATAGGTACCATGTCATGTCGTGACACCCTTTTCAAGAACTACTTATGGCTTGATTCCCATCCTTATGGGATACATAGGAGCACCCGAGCAATTCCCCATGGGCCCAGCATAACTTTCATGTTCGGTCCCCTTACCGGAACACTCTTCCAAGGAACACATGGTAAGCAGGACCTCATCCTCATTCACGTCGGGTTTTGTAATCACCCCACCATGTCTCTCTCTCCCTCATTACTAATCCTTGGTACGAGTTCTAAGACTTTAAACTAAGACCCTTTCTAGAACTACGTGTGGATTGATTCTCATCCTCTTGAGATACGTAGGAATTCCTAGACATTTCATCTTGGGTTCGGCCCTAGGGATAACCAAATCCCACCCCTCCTCACTACCGGCCCCTTGTCCTGGATTTTTGGGGAGGGGTGTAGCTGCAGCATCTGCCCCAAATAAGTTCAGGATTCCCGATAGTGATGTTGGGAAGTGACAGTTCTCTCACTAGAGAGGTCCTGTATAAAAGTAGGGATGATCTGTGACCAGATTAATATGTCTGCCTAATACGCCTTCACCACGGTGGAATAATTTTGGGAGTGTTGGACTCTGTTTGAACAAACCACCACTTCACTTTCCATGCTTTGTGTGACCCTTTATTTAGATCTGCATCCTCTTTCATGTTTAATGGGACCCCCTAACAGAATGGATGCTCGACCTGTGGTCCACCTGTTGTAATAATACGGATGATAGACCTTTGGTCTGCCTATTGTAATAGTATGGATGATTGACCTATGGTCTGCCTGCTGTCCTAGGACAATTTTTCAGATGACTTGTCATGTTTGATGGGACCCCCTAATAGTATGGATGCTCAAACTATGGTTTGCCAGCTGTAACAATACGAATGATATACCTTTGATCTACCTATTATAAAAATATGGATGATCGACCTATGGTCCAACTGCTATCCTGGGCCAACATTCCGGAAGACGATCGATGATATTTGAGTTGGGCATTGTATTGCAAACATGGTCAGCAGTCAACCCTCATTTGTTGTCCCCATTTCAGGCTAATGCGATATGGATGCTGTGTTTCCACCATGGTTAATAACTATCCCCCATCATTACACCCCTCCCATGGTGTTCCGAATTTGGGTAACGCGATTCACCTTTTTCATCTCCCTATGTTCGAATTGATTTCAACACCCCCAACATTTCCCTAGTCGTGCGTTAGAGCACATTGAGGAGACGATATATCGATCGGACTGAGGTCCCATACCTTTTACTAGATCACCCTCTTATCCTCAGAAGTCTAGGCTCGATTTGAAATGCCTGAATCTTGGTTGACGCCCCACGGTCGGATGAAACGGTAACATGGGCATCCCGTGTCCCTCACATTGGGAATGACCCACATGAGCTCAGGGGTGAATTGTTATTTATTTTGGGATCATGGTTGAGCGTATTAAACTAAAGGTATAGATAAATAGATTCATCCGTACATTGGTTCGAAATGGTGAGCAATAAAAGAAAAAAATGTTCATGAGATGGCCAAAATAGGGCCCTTAAGGATTAGCGTTTTGGATTGAACTCTCCAACACCGCTACCCTTTGGCTAGTAGCCTCTATGACTGCTTCTATCTCCCTAAAGACTATCTCTTCATTAGCAGCCGTAGAGCCCAGTTCGCCAAAATTAGCTTGTGCTTGCGCCCGCTCAGTTTGAAGTACGGTCATCTGGTGACTCGCCTCCATCAGCTGTTCTTTGGTGTCAACTAGCTGGGCCGTCAGTTGCACCAAGATCTCAGAGCTTGTTGTGGCGAAGGTCTCCTTCTCTGTTTCCTGCTCTTCGAGGCGTCAGACTTCCTGCTCCGCCATCAGGAACACTCAGGTGCTCACCGATCTTTCCCGACACTGGGCAAATTCGGTGCACCGGCTTCTCTCACGTATCTTCTCATCCATGTAATCACAGACAGTCAGATGAAGGCGTTGAGCGTCAGCCCCTCCGGCATAGAGGAAATGCATCCAGGTCTGGATCGATGCCATCCACCTCAGCCAATTCATCTGAGGCTGCCTGAGAAAATGCTAGATGCATTTCCACCATTTGCGCCCCGTCATCCGACTCTCCTCAACCGCTTCCGAATCCGAATCATCTATTTCTTCGGGATCAGTGGGCCAATATACAGGAAAGGCAACAAGATGGTCAGTAGTAGGATCTGCCTCCAGGATGCCTTCCTGAGGAATGGGATCTTTGACGTCTGGACAACCCTCCTCTTTCGCCTCGACAACAGTGGTGCCCTCGTCAGCTTCCAGCCTCTCCCCAATGACAGCATCACTGGTGTCTGCCACCACTTGCTCACCAATTGATGGGGCCGACCCAGTTTGGGATGTATGTTCTGGAGGAGGCAGTACGTCCGCCTCTAGTCCACTCACGCACAGCCCGGGCTCAGCAGCCCGACGAGCCACCAATGCCGAGATCACTACATAGGGAGCATCTTGATTAGTTGAGTTCTCTAACAGTAATCACCAGTAGCGAAGCAGGGGACTTACAGGAAACTAGAGCGTCAGCCTTCGGTGTTCTGACCGCTACATGAGCTATCGTGGTAGGATACCCCTCAGTGATTTTCAGTTCGATAAAGGGCGTCGGAGCCCCACTCTATCCCACCAGCGCGTCTTCTCCATCCTTTGTTGGGGACGCCTGATCGGCGCCTATATTCTCCTGAGTGAGATAGAGAAATGGATTAAAAATTTCATGAGAGAATGGATAAAGGAGGATGAATAAGGATAGAGACATACCTCGAGTATCTCGGTTATTTCAAGATCAGAGCTGAAAATCTCTCTGCTCTCCCGGAGACTCCCTTGGTAGGCCGCCCTCTGCGACCCCTAACCTTCGGGTTCTCCTTCACCTTCTCCTTGATCTTCTCATTCACCTACGTCTTCCCCTATCTCCTCCTCTCCCTCCGACTCGTCATCACTGTCGCCTTCTCCCAACGGCATCATTTCTAGATCATGTTCTTGGCTGAGAATCACTTTCACCAGGAATGGTGGCTCCACACGCCGACCCCATTAGTGCGCATATGTGTCCATGGAAGTTAGATATGTGTGTCGCCGATGGATGTTTACTCTGTAGATAACCCGAACGAGCCTGACTTATGGCAGCTGGATCCCATCCTGCATTATCTTCTGCCAGAGGGCTTCAACGCTCATTGATTACCGTAGGGTCATCCAGGCCGACCACAATGCTGGGAAGATTGCATCATGGGAAGGTTCGAGCAAGTATCTTATCTGCTTCCTGGGCAGTTCTATGGTTGCACCATGTGACCCCCCTCCAGGAAAAGAGGTTGTAGTAAGACCATGCGTTGTCCCCACTACTGAGGTCCCAGCCTGCGCAGGCCTCACTGCCTGGCACGCCCCTGGTTCCCCCTTCTGGCGGCACTTTTCCTACTCTCTCTTTGCTCGGGTTCCACGTGGGTAGTCTCAAGTTGCTGAAGTCACTTGCGTAAAATCCCCTCAGGGTATGCTATATCCCAATGCATGGAAAACTCGGTTGATAGGCCAACGTCGACCCCTGTGGGAGGAAGGGTAATGATGTCACTAGATCCATAAGTGGTGAACATTAACCACATATGGCGATGGATGCATGGATTCCTCTCCTCCTAGACATTTGTGAATACCCTCTTCAGCATTCGTTGGAGGCACCTGAACTTCCTGGAAAATCGGGATGGCATGTAAGGCCCGCAGATGATCTTCCCGTCAATCCGAACCACAAGCACCCCGCCTCGGATGCTCTGGAAGTATTCATGCTGCTCCAGCGAGTCTTGCCCATTATCTACCATCTAGAAGATCGGGGTGGCGAATGGGCTGATGTTAAATTTGGCATGGTTATCAATTCTGATCCTTACCCCCTCCTCATAGAGCGTCATCGGCGCAACCCCGAAAATGTTCAATAGAGATTGCCGCAAGCCATTGCTCGGAGGACGAACGACGTTTGGGAAAGTGTACCCGCTAAGATGATCTTCCACCCACCTGTGGAAGAATGGGAAGGGGACACAAACCCTCCGAGGTGAGCCCCCCCTTGAGATGCATCCCAGAATGGAATACAACCTAGCCAGCACGGGGAACCCAAGATTGAACCTTTTTCTAGTGGCCATGGTGCCCACCATCACTAGGGTCGTTGGACAGACACCCATCCTTGCATCCCGCATCGACAGGAGCCACCCACTTAGGAAAGTGGCGAGGAACCCGTAATATCAGACATTCGGGTCTCGGGCTTCAATGACGCAGTAGCCCCATGATTGGTATTTCCCCTTCTCCAGGATCCTCCAGTATGATCCATCCTTGCTCCTCTGAGCCGCGATTGGGAATAGTTTTCCCCGTCCCGGCATCTTGACCGCAGGGTCCTTCTTCAGGAATAGATTGAACCAGTCCTTGTAGGCGATGCCCTTCACGAAGTCCTTGACCTTCAACCTCTCTTTGGCCAGCTCTAGCAGGTTCCATGTCAATATGGGGGTCCGTGATCTATCCTCCCTGGTGTTCATTTGGGGAAGGAGCTCGTCGTATTGATAGCCCTCTAGTGGGATACCTCCGATGTAGTGGACATCCCAGAGGCTGATACCAACTTCCCCATGGTGAAGATGGAATGTGTTGGTGTCAGGGGACCACCGGGTGAACAACTCCAACCCAAGCTCTGGTTAGCGGTAGAAGTGTAACTACAACATCCACACCACCTAGAACAGACCAATGTTCCGCAGCTCGGCCCCAAATTGGTCGCACATATGGCGAAACCAGTACACCCAGGCCCACTCACTGGTGAAGTTGCCTCTGGACCGCAAGTCCCAATCTTGCATCTAGCCATTAGTATCATCCATGATGATCTGATGGAATGTGCTTGCATAGAGGTCCGGAGAACTCTCTGCAACAGGATCACCCCCAGCAATGGTCTTAGTCCTCAGGTTCAGGACATACACATCCATGTGTCTGGTCTTTCTAGAAGGATGACCATTTTCAGTGATATTGTATTAGGGAAGGTCATCCTCCCGGGTCACCCATGACCACGGTGTGTCAACCTCGAAGCCTGGCAGTGGATCCTCCTCCAAAATTCCAATGTTCCATAGTGGGAGGTTGTTGGACAGAGGATACTCCTTCTGGGTGGGGGTTAGTAGGTTGAGAAAGGTATGGATGTTGGAAACAACCACCCTGGCGCCATAAACCTCCTTGTTCACTGCCATTTCATCTCTACAAGAAGCAGCTTCACCCTCATCGACTTGGTTTGTTGCCATATCATGTGCTTTGAGAGAGTTGCGTGAAATCCGGATAAGTTGCGCGGAATCTGGATGAGTTGAGCGAAATCGGTATTTGTTGAGTGAAATTCAGATTTCAGGTGCATAATCGGGGTAGTCGGCACGGAATATCCTAGGTTTTCACGTAAATACGGCCGAAACTCGGAAGGAATTGCACGCTGCCAAAACGTGTTTTACGCGCAGGCGCAGAGGCAATTTGACGCACGAGAGCTCGGATCTTATCACGCGAGAAGGTTGCGTACGGATCATGGGACCTAGTGCCACTTTTATAGACGAATCTGGGGTTCCACGCCACATGGAATGAAGATTCGACGACAACCTGGAGTTTTGCACGCCATATAATTTTTCGTGGGAAAGGGCCCTTGAAGCCCAACCCTTTGGCATTTCGGCATTTCCTGCAAAATCTGATCGTTGCGACCCCTCGCCGATCCAATTCTGAGGGGGGGCATTTGTAGATGCTGAAAAGTCCGTAACTACTAAAGGATGTGTCGAAATGACAAAGAGAATTCATATTCAGACCCAGAGCCCAGGTCTGGAGGGTCTGGAAGTGTTGCACAAAATAAAGGAAGATGCGCACGAAAAAATGTGGGCTGTGCGAATGGAGTCCGGGATTCGTGAAAGTTTCCCGGCACAGGCACACAATATTTGCGTGCCCGTGCCTGCGTGGTTAACTTTTCGCGCCACCTTCTCTAGAGCGAAAAATTTTGCGTGCTACCTGGATTTCGCGATGCTAGAGGCTTATAAATAGAAGGAGACCCCTTCCATTTTGGGGTTGCAGAATTTGAACCAACTCTCGTGCACGAAATACGACTTCCGCAAGGGCAAGATGGCCTTCTGGTACTGACTCTTTTCACGCAACCATGCCCTGGGATCCACCTTTGCGTGCAATACCACTGGCATAAATAGAATTCCAAACCCCTCAGGGTTCCTCCCTTGCATGCAATTCCTTTCGTTGCGCACAAAAAAGGACCAATTGCGCGCAATCCCTTCGTTGGGTGTGGCCTTGCCTTAGGGTTCGGCCTTTTCCACTCGCGCGCAGTCCCCCAAGTCACGGGCAATTCCTCCGCCCCAATTACGCAGCATCCTAGTGTTTTGTACGCAATCCCTGGGACCCCTCACCTTGATTCCCCTAGGTTACTGCCTACGTAGGCACCTGATTTCCTCCATACCGGGCATACATGTCAGGCGTTGTTTTCTCGTACGACCTTACAGGCTCGTACGAAGTAACCTCAAGGTCTCTTGGGTGGTTTTTCCCATTGCGATTCTTTGCCTCATGATTCTTTACATAGGCACGCTAAAGGCTATTGCTTCTTCGCATATCCATGCTAACGTGGACCCCTCAATGGTTCGCTCTGCGGCCCCACTTCCCCACGACCTTGCCGATGCCTTCCCTCCCACAAGGGGAAGAGGGTGCCGGTTATGTAAGTCCTAGGGGTGTGGAGAGAACCCACCTCGTCCGAGCTTCATGATTTTAAACTAACAAGCACCTCATCCTCAACACATGACGTTAAACTGTGATCCATCCCCGTGCCTTGCATGTAGTTTCCCCTCAGCTCGGACATTCTTTACGCCACTCGTCTCCACAAGAATGGGGTCACCCTCACTTGGGATGATATACTCCCTCTCAGAGTGGATTTTGTCCACGGGGGAAGGGTATCCACCTTGGTGTAAGCCCCTAGCCACTCATGCGGAAGGTAGCACCCGTGCACCTCCGTACTTCCCCACTGCCAAGGCCAGTGGAGGGTGTGATAGGGAATGAGGCATCTCCTTTGTTCGGTCCCAAATCCATCTCCCTATGTGCTTTGTTGCACCGCGGGCCTCCATCCTGGAGTAAGTACCGACACCATTGGCCACTCAACGCGTAATCCCCTCTTCGATTCTCACAGACGCACCCTTTGCGACGTGATCGTCAGGTCCCTGCAACCTCTTGTTTCTCACACTGAGCATGACTCACGTGAGCTTAGAGTGTGCACCGACCCTGACCCCCACCTCTAACGAACTACGAGGACTTTGATTCGTGCTAAGGAATGGTACAAAAGAAGCCTCTATGAGGTTCAATCCCACCACTTGGTTGTTCTGACCCCTTCGTGTCGGTTCACCACCACCATGGGCCGCCTTAGAGCATAATCCCCATACCCACTATCATAGTCCGCCTTAGAGATTAAGCCCCATATCCACCATGGGCCGCCTCAGAGCATATGCCCCATATCCATTGTGGTCCGCCTCAAAGTGTAAGCCCAATATCCACCATCATGGGCTGCCTCAGAGCGTAAGCTCCATATCTACCATGGGCCGCCTCAGAGTGTAAGCCCCATCCATCCCGAACTATGTGGACTTTGATTCGTGCTAAGGCATGGTACGTAGGAAGCCTCCACGTGGTTCAATCCCACCACTCATTCGTTCCGACCCCTTTGCATCGGTTCACCAACTCCATGGGCCACCTCAGAGCGTAAGCCCCATATACACCATTTTGGGCCACCTCAGAGCGTAACCCTCATACCAACCATCACGTGCCACCTCAGAGCGTAAGCCCCATATCCGCCAAGGGCCACCTCAGAGCATAATCCCCATATCCATTGTGGGCTGCCTCATAGCGTAATCCCCATATCACCATGGGCCGCCTTAGAGTGTAATACTTATCCATCCCGAACTACGTGGACTTTGATCCCAGCTAAGTCATGGTACGTAGGAAGCCTCCACGAGGTTCAAGCCCACCACTCAGTTTTTCCGACCCCTTTGCATCAATTCGCCAACTCCATGGGCCGCCTCAGAGTGTAAGCCACATATCTACCATTATGGGCCCCGTCAAAGCATAAGCCCCATATCCATTGTGGGCCGCCTCTGAGCAGAAGCCCCATATCCATTATGGGCCACCTCAGAGAGTAAGCCCCTCTTTACATTATCACATATCCTGATTCTTACCCGGGCCGCCACATCCTAATGGGATCATGCCACTTCACTCCACTCCATAGTATATGAGAAGCCACCCACATGATGGCCCTCACATCAGTGTTCCCCCCTAGGGGGTTCTTCAATATTATCCACTCTCAGTGTTTCAATCAGTCTGATCTGTCTCCGCTAGATGTTAAACTCGCAGCATACCCTGTGTTAAACATGGGAAGCTGAGGAAAAACTATTATGAATGCTTATGGTATAAAATTCCCCACATTCGATGTGGGATGCCACGGGCTTCCTCGCCCTCGAGAAGCCCTATAATAAAGGACAGACGATAGACATGCCAATTCCCCAGCATCCAGACAGACCAATGACGCCTCAACATGACCACTCTCCTAACCTAAGTTTACATCCCCCGCCAGACCCCTTGGAGCGTCTCGGCAGAAGCAACATAATTAACTGTTGTCCATAAAGATATGTCACCGGGAACAAGATTCATGAATACGTCTTAAATCTATGTGGGAGACCCGGACTAGGTGACGAGATCCGAGGAGGAATCTATGGAAGGAGGAACCGACATCCCATCATCCCGGTTTCGATCAAAGACCAGACATCCCTGAACAAGGAACGGATGCCACCCGCCTTTGGAAAGCGGGAATGCGGGGCTTCAAGCCGTGCGTCCTCCCCTGCGTGACGGATGTGCGCGCGCCCCGATAGAAAGCGTCAGAAATATTCTCCAAGGGTTAATCCTAGGGGAATTAGGGTCAATAATTTGAGATTAAAATACTTGAAGAGAAAGGCATGAATGTGTAAATTTTTTCCACTATGAAAGACTTTATGCCTTGTAAAGTCAACTCGATACATGATTGGAAAACAAGAATGGGTTCTCTTTCTCAACCCAAGATATCTGCTCCCATGTTTCATGGAAATTGCTCCCATGTTTCCTTACGTCATTGAATAGTGTAATAGACTTTCCCAAAAGTTTCTTCTCTTGGGAATCAACTATTTACATGGCTGCTCGAAAACAGAGAAGTCGGGCTCAATTTCTAACTCCTCCCAATTCAACACATGGGATCTATCTGGGTTGTAATTATTCAATTGGGAGACCTCAAAAACATCATGGATAGATTTCAATTGGTAGGGAAAGTCTAAATTGTATACCACCCTATTAATCTGTTCGGTAATCTCAAAAGTTTTGACAAATCTCAGCATTATCTGCCCTACTTTCCTAAACAACGATGACCTAGATGAGGGGCCATCTTTAAGATTACCCGATCACCCAAAAAAAATATAGATATCGATGCCTCTAATAAACATTGGATTTTTGGAATCACTGAGCTATCAATAAGCACTGCATGATTATATTTTCGTTGTCAGATGTCTCCTTGACAAGGATTAGCCGCAATAATGAGGTCTCACCTACCTCATCCCAACACAAGGGGGACCTACAAGGCCAACAATAGAGTGACTATAAGTGAGGAATTCGAATAGTGGGCTGGTAAATATTATTATAAGAATACTTGACCAATCCCAAATGGCTATCCAAAAATCCTCCAAAATGAAAACACATGCATGAAGCATGTACTCCAAGATCTGATTCTACAGCTTTGTTTCACCATATGTTTGGGGATGGTATTCCGTACTCATATTAATATGTGACCGTAAAGCCTTTTGAAGGACTTCTCAAAACTAAAAGGTGAAATGAGGGTCTCTATATGAGAAAACTACTAACAATACACCCTAAAACCTTACTACCTCCTGGAGATAAAAATGGATCAACTCATCCACTTTAGCTATATATCTGATTGGAATTAAGTGGGTTGATTTTTTCAGTTGACGAATCACCACCCAAATAGAATTATTACCCCAAGGTGTATGATGAAAGATAGCAATGAAATACATGTTGACCTCATCCTACTTATAGGTAGTAATGGGTAATGTTTGAAGTAAACCGGTGGGTCTTTGATGCACTGCTTTTACCTGCTGACACAGGCTGCATATCGACACGAAGTCCTCTATTTATTATCTCATACCTATCCACTATAAATGACGAAGAAAATCATAGTACATCTTGGTAGCTCCATGATGTACAACCAACTTAGATTGGTGGATATCATGCATCACCACTTCCCATAGAGAAAATAGCATCACTGAACGGCCCTTGAAGCAAAATATGCCATTGGGAGATGAAGACCATTAAGAAGAAATCTCCCCAGCATAAGGGAAATACATCAATCTATGACATATCTCATCATCGGGTTGCTCCTACTGAACCAACTCTAAAAGAGAAGGATTAAACTAAATTATCTCCAAGAACGCACCTCCACTGTGCACCTTGGTCTCCACATGCATATGAGCAAAGAGCCCCATCAGAGTCAACCCATCACTGGACTTCCTCAAGGCATGCACTGGCACTCTCCTACTCAAGGTTTCAGTCACCACATTACCCTTTCCCAATGTATAGATGATATCAATTTCAAACCCCTACATGTACTCGATCCAACAGTGCTACCTCATATTAATATCCTACTATGATAAAATATAGGCTAAGCTCTTATGTTCAGAGTAGACCATAAATTTCTCCCCCAATGAGATAATGATGGTAATTCTACAAATCATGCATCACTACCACTAACTCCATCTCATGGATTAGGAAATTATGTCAATATGGTCAGAGTTGGCGAGATCCATACGCCACCATGTGATCTCCCTGCATAAGAACACATCTGAGACCCATATACCTGGAGCATCACAATACACCACAATGCCTTTTCTAGATTATGGTAACATCAACACTAGGGTGGTAGTCAACCACACCTTTAGCTCATTGAAAGATGCATTACACTCTAGGACCCACTAAAAATTAACCCCTTTCTAGGTGAGCGTAGTCATAGGTAAAGAAATCCAAGATAAGTACCAAACAAACCACAAGTAGTAACCTGCCAGGCTGAGGAAACTTCTGATCTCGAACACATTACTCAACTACTCCCAAGAAATAACTGCACTGATCTTCTCAGGATCCATCGAAACCCCAAGCTTCGAGATCACCAGACACAGTAACTTCACTTATTTGATCAAGAAATTTCACTTGGACAACTTTTCATAAAGGAAATGATCCCAAAAGGTGCCCAATAAATTCTACATGTGATGCTCATGCTCCTCATCTGGTACCATTTCGTCACAAACCGAATATGGTCTCCATAACAATTGGCACCACACCTAGCCCGTGGAAAGGTACAACGAGAGTTCTGTATTCCCATGGGTAGGAACATGTGCTCGAGTATGATAAAAAATGGGTTAGTAATTATTTACCCGAGTTTAGAAGCATTAAACAACCAAGAACAACAAATAAACTAAATCCAAAAATTCATTCCAAATAAGCCTTAAGTAAAATCCATAATTGAGTAAAACGTTTTAAACATGATACAAGAGGTAAAAAACTAAAAAATTAGCAGAAACAATACCCCATGTACCACCACATGAAAAGGGTTTATCATCCACAATCCTTCTCCACAAAACCACACAATAGAAGGAAACTAAAAATCTGAACTGCCATCCCCAAAGGTTTTTCCCTTACTTGTGTCCAACATAATCATATCTACTTACTCCCAAAAGTGTAATTAGGGTATGATACTAATCCAAAGAGGATACCACCCAACTATTCCTTATGATAATAATTAGAATATGAAAAGATTGCATGTTTTTATAACCAAGAAATGGTAGTAAGAATTTATAAAGTGAAACTTTTAAAGGAAAATTGTTTTCAAATGGGTACCATTAGAGAATGAATACATTTAAATAAAATATTTATACTACTAAATTTTCCATCCAAACACACCATTATACAATGGTTAACACTAAATATTCATCATGAACAATTCACAGGAACAACCCTAGGTACTAGATAGCTGTGGGCCTAAGGTACCTCATATCTCAGTGTAAAAGTAACCAGGTCAAATATCTATTCTTGTACATGAGACACTAGTAGGGAACATACCCATAACCTAATGGTTTCCAACCATCATCATTATAATTTTTTTTAATATTTCCAATGTCAAACTTGCTAAGTGAAATAGGGACCAAACCATTCCGGGTCACTAGAATACTAGTACACGTTCGTGCACTAAGATACCCAGGTTTCCCTCATTATTCTCAAACAAGTTCCACATGCTATAAAATGTCATTTAAACAAAAAAAACTATTTCTGGTCATACAAAATCAAAAAAGAGTTTCTAAAAATTCTTTTTACAATTCGTATAACTCAAATAAACCCTTATAATTTATGTATAATAATTTTACAAAGTATATCAACACAATTCACATTAGTTCCATTTAAAACCCATCTTTTGAAACCAAATTCATTCAAATATTATACCAAACAAGAATTTGAAGCACTAAAACATTATAATAAAACCATTCCAGGAATTATAAAACAATCCCAATTGGTACAACTGGTAATGCACAGGATAAATAGTCATTTTCACACAAAAATGGCACATAAAAATCAATTTTTTAACAAATTATACAAAAAATTGTTTTCTCACCAATAAAATGAAAGAGAAACATTAAAAAATATAAATCCAGTAATGACAACTCATAAAATAATGATTAAACATGGGATCACTTAACAAAAATGTTAAAACCCCCAAATCCTTTTTCAAAACATCAATCGCACCACTGCCACCCCACAAGGGAGTGAAAATGAACCTAAAACCCCAATATTAGACTACGAAAATCAAGAAAAACACTAGGTATGAAGCCCTTGCTTATAGAAATTTTGGATCTTATTGAAAAGTGGAATAAATCCCAAGGAATTGGAAGAAACATGGAAGGTAAATCACTTACATGATAATCCTTGAAGTTTATCCACCAAATCCCCTTCAAAAAGTAGTTCTACGGGAGATTGAGAGAGCATGGAGGTTTTCCATGGATGCTAGGAATGAAATGGGGAAGAAAGGGGTGCATTAGGGTTTATTAAGAAAAAGAAAAATGGGAATATGAGAATAATTTTAATGATATAGAAAAGGCTTCAAGATTTTCATGTATGGTTTGGAAAACCGTGCACACAAACCATGCACCTAGTTCTGTCAACTCAAAACATTTTCAAACTCTTCCAATTTCAGGGGGGTCCCAGGGGTAAACCTTGGGTGAATTAGGGCCAAGAATTGGAGTGTAAAATACCTAAATAAAAAGACATGGATGTGAAAATATATATTATTATTTTATATTTAATAATAATCTTTATAATAAAATATATATTCTGGATAAATCCTTATTAAAAATGTTATAGTTATTAAAAACATGAACATGAAATATTTGACAATTAGTTAAATAAAATATTTTAAACACCATAATATCATTACAATGACCTTAAATTGTCATGTAAAAACACATTGAATGAATATGGAATAAATTTACCCATAAAATAAGATTTAGTTATGTTTTTTATCCAATAAATGGTTCTTAAAATTATATTTTTACCAAAATTTCATGATTTAACCTTTAGTGTGGTAACAAAAATTACAACGGCTACCATTCGTATTGGCCAAAAAATAAAAGGGAAATATTTAATAATTTTGTAACTCTTGAATAAAAATATGGAATCCATTTTTAAAAATTTAAAATATATAAGTGACTTAATTTAATTTAAAAATTATACCTCAAGATGCAATGAAAAATAGTTTTTTCTGAAGAATGAATTTTTAAGCATAAAAATGCACTTTTAACAAAATAAATTATAAGTACAATTAAAAAAAATCAATTACATTATATATAACAAAAGATTATTTATCTAAATATTTTTCTAAAGATTGAATTTTTAGTATCTTTCACTATTCATGGAAAATCAATCTTTTTAGAAAATTCCCAAACAATTCACATCAAATTTTTTTGGTATTTTTATTTAAGAAATGAAGATAGATTTATCTAATATATTTTATAAAAGTGTAAAAAATTAATTATATTTATTTTATCCTGGAAAAAAAATAAAATATAATTATTAAAGAAAACTTATATTAACAGAATAAAATAACTTTACTAAAATTTTGTATGTTCATTTCCTATTCCTAATTAAATGTGAAAATCATATTTATTTCCTAATATATTTAATCCAATTCACATGATATAATTTTAACATCTATTTTATAATCACATTTCATTTTTTAAGTCAGGTGTTACATTCAATGCAATGTACCGTAGAGATGTTTATATAAAAAGAGACATAACATCAAATATTGGGGTGTTACATTATTCCCTCCTTAAATAAATTGCATCATAGAAATTTCAAATTGAACCTTGAAAATAAATGTTGGATAATTTAAAATTCATTTGTGGGAACCCTACATCATAAAAAAAGTTTAGAAATCATTCAACTTAAAAATATGTAAAGTGAAATGAAAATGTCACCACAAAACTAGGATACAAAATAAGAGAAAATTTGTGGAAAGATAAAATATATAATTGAAGAGAAATATAACTATCAAGTACTAATGGAGAGTAATAGTTAATATGGTTCATATAATTCTAACCATAAAAAAAGAATAAATTTTTTATAGGTTAATAGACCATTTATTTTTCAGTAAGAAAAGTAAACAAATATCATTTTTATTCCAAAATCATATTGCAAGAGTTTAGCTATTCTTTTACTATAAAGATAGTAAATTGAGAAAACAAACATACATGACTTATTTACATGTAATTACCCTAATATCTTCCTTTCATTGATCTATCTTCACTAAATCTCTTATGATTAGAAATTGATATCCAAGATGAATTTTTCATTCCTGAAGCACTTTCAATGAATTAAAATATCCACCAATCATTCCATCAGCCTCTAAATATTTTATTGAACCAAAATGGTTAGAACTTGTTATCAAAAAATAATTATATATGGAGTTTAAATTAATAGAATCCATAGGTATTTAATTACAAGAATTTTCCAAAATATGTTTTTCCAAATTCAATGACAAATTTTTTGGATGGAAGGTCACTAAATTTACAAAATCATATTAATATTATATTATCCAAAAAATATAATTTAACTCTTAATAACATATACCTAATATATGAATACCATGATCACCTTAAAACAATAATTAATACACAAATAATTACAAAATTAAAATCTTAGTTGTTGAAAATATTCCTTAAATCCAAACATCTAATAATCCCTGTAAAGATGACATAAACCATCAAATCACTAACCACCTTCACTGTCACCAATAATCTCCCATATTCATAATTTTTAATTATTATCTCTACTTCAAGAACATGTTAAGTTTATCATCCCCAAATCATGTATTTTTAAGTGTCAACATTCCACATAATCACTTCTCTTGGTTACAAAAACTATTCATCACATACCTCCAAATCCATAAATAAATGCTGTTATAGTACAATCCTTATATATTTCATGGCTATTATAATGATAATTTCAAAAATAATTTTACAAAATATTTCTTTGATCCAAATACATAAGCACAATAATAATTCCACTTCTGCTGTATCAATAACATAATCATGAACTTGATCCCTTTGCTTCTCCAGATGTATATCCCCTTAATGTTTTTGGAATTTATTTGAATTGTTCCTCGTATACTTACAGTTGAATCATTTAACATTGAATATTTTATTCCAATCCTTGAAATCATGATTCGGTTGGGTTCTTTCTCTACACTTGATACAAACTTTTTTTCTTTTTATGTTTTTACCAAGGTGTTTCCTTTCATATGTATCACATATTGAGAAATCCTTATTTCCCTTCTTCTCTTAATCCATCCATTTCTTTATATTTCTATTATTCTTTTTCTTATCACTGAAGTCATAAGACTTGGAGGATTATTTTTTGAATTTTTAGAACATGATACTATGTCCACATATGATGAGAATATTGGGGAGACTAGTTCCGTTCGAAATATTGGCTTAAATCCATTTCTAAAAATGGAATACACTGGATTATGTGATAACATTATGAAACATAATGTATAATCTCAAAAATAGTGATACATTTAACATAACATGAAAATCTGTGTAAAACTAATCTAAATCATATACTCATTTTATTTGGATATATTTCCAAATTCTATCATAGGGTTTCGTAAACTAATCTATGTTTTCTTAATTCTAGTTTCCATGGTTACAACTAATCATTCTATGATACCAACAATAAAAACATTGACCCCAGTTGCTTAGAGTCGGTGCCTTACTTTATTACACTGGTACTCACAAAAGGAATCACATCCCAAATGACAGAATAGTTTAGTAGTATTGGTAAACAAGATACATACTTTAAATTTACAATAAATTTTAAAACATAAAATACATAAAAAATATTTATTGATAGTTCCACTATTCCCCTTATTATATCCCAAAATATTAACCACTAAACCATTCCACATATCCTAGGGAAAAATGAAACATAATAAAGGGGTGAGAACAAATGCTCTATAGGGTTCAATTATAGTGGAAACTATGAGTAAATAGGACATAAATAGTATGTAATTAAAAAAAGAAAAAAAATGAAATTTAATCAATAACATGAGTATAATAGGGTAGGAACAAATTATGGAAAAAAATTCCACATAAATAATCACATGAGAATGAAGCTTAATTTTGTAAATTCTACAAATTGAATAATTGCATTGAATATTAATAACTAATATCATAACGAGGGAATTCATAATGAGGTAAATCATAAAAATAAAATCAATGATTCACTTAAGACACCATATATAAATAGTCAATTCTTAATCCAATAAATAATCTAGTTTGTCTCATGAGAGCTACAGATGATTCGAGGGGAAAAAGCGGGTCCCCTATCATTTACTAAGTCTAATAAATTCCTCATAAGAGAGATGTGAAACATAATAAACCTTAAAATTAATATTTAAACTATCATAAGAAATTTAAATACTTTTCTCATTAAATAAACAAAATCCTAATCCATCCATAGAAATATGGTGAAATATATCAAAATAGTAGAGAAAAAATAAAACTGATCATAAACCCCCCATAGAAAGAATAAGTATGATATTAATAAAAAATATCACACTGGATCAAATGTAAGTTATATGGTTAATGTAATTTATTAATAATAACATATTTAAAAACATTCATGGGGAACATATTCTTTTTCACTTTGAAATTCACTTTTCAAAACTAGAATTTCACAAAATCATTTTGAAAATAGCCTTTAAAAGTTATAAACTAATGTTTAAAAATTTAGTGTGGTAATGATGGATGGAAATTACATTCATGTCATACATGTGAAAACAAATATTTCTTATATTTTTTGGATAAAATAAGAACATGTATTATTTTGAAAATGATATGAAGATCTATTCAATTTTTTTTTGTAAAAAGTCAAAAATAGAGTAAAAGTGAAATTAAAAAAAATTAGAATATTGAACAAAAACTGAATAATTTTTTATAAAATATTGACATTTAATATTAATATTCCCTAGTGTAGAATTAAACATATATAATCCCATGAAATGATGAGATTTTGAAATAATCCCTTACCTTAGATCTGATTTATTTCATTCGTGTCTGAACCTCCCCTATAATAAATTAAAATTTTACTATATATAAATCCCATAACCATTTTTGTATACATAATATAATATATGACATAATTATACCCTTTTATCCCTCATTTAAAACAAATATTTATTAAATTACTATTCTGGGTTATAACATCTTCGTTTTTCATATATGTTTTGATTCAGAAGTCTCTTTCCTTGTACAATGATCAGGGTTACATCATATCCATAATTATAATAATGATAGAAATATCATATGTACTCATTATTTATGAATTTATAGTAACCCATAAATGGTATGAATATAAAATGAACAACATCGTTCTTGGAGACGATAATCCATATGTATGCATGGACATCTGTTACTCCTACTAATTTGAACGGATCCCTTTCCACGTGTATAACTCCCTGTGTGTTTTAGAACCTCCATTCTTCCTCTACCATGACTTTATTCCCTATATTCAATCAGAAACTCCTGAAACCATACCACTTCCCCATGATTTTGATCTATCCATTCATTCAGCACCTCCGAAACCCTACCGCTTCCCCACACTTTCCCTCGGGCTCCTCTTCTCCCCGTTCCATTCATGCTCTCTTCTCCCTCTACTCCCTCTACTCCCCATCTCCCTATGACATCCCTTTTCCTCTCACTCTCCCTCCCACTCCCCGCTCCTAGTCTCCCTCTTCCCCCCCCCCTCTGTACTCCCCACTCCCCACTCCCCACCCCAGCTACCTCTGCACTCTTTGGTGAATGAGACAATTCCTGTTTTCTCCTCTCTTGAAATATTCTACCTTCACTGCATAATCTGGTTCACCGATACCCTAGGTATTGCTAATAACTTCTTCCACCATCACACATATGGTCTATAATTCCAACTCTCGGTAGATACTGCCATTGCATGTACAATTTCATAGATGAGAATTCAATTTTCATTTCTCTCTTTGGCTTTGTGGTATTATGAGTATATTGTCAAATTTTCTGTAAATTTCGCATTCAGCTTTGCAGGATCTAGATTATGTCTTCACATGGGTTTAATTATTCATTATTGAACATTTCTTGAATAGGTTTGCATCATTGAGGAGTCTTACTATTAACTTATTGTTAACATCTTGGAATTTGATATCATTACCATTTCATTGTCATTTTCATTTTTCAATTTCCTAAGATATTATGTTTTATTGTCAATTTTTTTATAACTAACTTATGCAATGTTTAAAATGTTTTTTACATTACATTATTGGAAACATTATCCTTTTTATAATTTATATGTTGTATAAAAAGTTTTAAATTTCTTATGAAGTATTTTTACTTATTTTAGGCTTTTTTATGTTGAACTGTTTTTCAATTGTACTTTCCTTATTGAATGACTACTAAAATTATTAATGAATAAAAAAAATAATTAAATAAAATCATTATTATATAAGTTTTGGATAAAATACTATGTAAAACATTTTTCCTTAGGTTTTACCCAACTAATCACTCTGAATGATACTATTTATGAACCATGTACATTATTCAAAGAAAAAATATTAGAAATTTCCATGGATCTTGTTGATATTTCGAAAGAAGTGAGACAACATCGAAAGATGATGACAAAACAAAAAAGTGACATCGTACTAGGGTTGTCTTCTTTATATTTATAGTGATCTTAATTTGTTACACCATACAATTTAAACACTATTTTTATGTTTTAATTTTTTGATATTATGTATATCCTTTGTTGCAGGAAGCTCTACTAAAAGAAGATACTCAAACTAGAAATAGTTAATGTGTATTTCTAGTGAATGTAACCGAGTACCATTATCAATCTTGACAAAAAATGGTAGGGTTCGATACTCTTGTAGAATTAATGATATAGTCCATACATTAACCTTTATCCATTTACTACTCATTTTTTTTAGGTACAATATGTGGATTATATTATGTTTATCATTATAGTAGGAACTATTTTATAGAATACAACTGAATAACTCCATAAGAGTTCATAAACTCATAGGGGAAAAAATCTAGACATCTATTACAAAATGTCAGTCGAGAATCTTCAAATGTGGTGGCATCAATGACTGAGGGGTTTGCAACTATGAAAAAACCTCCTCCTAATATATAGGTTTCTTTTTCAATTGGGTAAGTTCAGAACAATATCATATTCCATGTAACAGAATCAAATTACTTAAAATTAACTATTATTATGTTTGTATTGTAAGATCCAAGTAGCGCAAATTGTTATTCATCAACAAAACTACATTAGAAATTCGGGTATCATAGAACATACCCTTTTCATATATGCATTTTTTATAAAATATCTTATCTTGATTGTAATACTAATTCCTATATCATTCTAAAAAATTAACAATTTAACACTTATTTGTTTTTTTTTTCTAATAGATAAAGAAAATAATTCACATTATTTATCCATTAAGTCTTCAATGGTATATTAGTGCCAAAACATCTATAAAGATCAAAATTTAGGAACATCTATTACGTGAACTCAACTTGCATTCGGTGCTATTGGTATTCCATTAAATTTATACATGTAATATGATATATTTAAAATAAAGTTTTATAATATTTCATTGCTATTAAATTCTTAGTTGTGCCTTTTTACTATACTAATAACTTTGTATACAATTAAAATATGGATCTGATTTATACATTATATAGTTAAATGCTGAGTTAAAATATTGAAATCATATCTATTACTCATTCTAATTCTCATGGCTCCCATCCATAGGTCTTCTCCTCCTTACATTGTTTCCCCTCTATTTCCCCTCCGATTCCCCATTACCTACTTCACTTATCTTTTAATGGGGCTCCTCTTCACCCCATCCCCATCCCCCCTCCCCACTCCCCCTATACTCCCTGCTCCCCCACTCCCCCGCTCCCCCATCCCCCTCTCCATACACCGTCCCTGTCACCCTCTACCTTCCCCCTGATCCCCTACTCCTTTGTACCCTGCACCCCACACCCCACACGTCTCTCCCTACTCCCTACACTCCCCATTTCCAACCGTCATCTGTATCTCACTATAAATCACATCCTTCAACTTCCAGACACTCGACTCAACCTTGAGGCCACCCGTATATGCCTTCTGTCCACCCACATCCATCTTCTAGCTACCCACATCTGCCTTCCGACTTCCCACCTCCACCTAGGTCTCCACTTCTATGATACTCGTATGAGTGGTATTATTTCATCCACATCCATTTTAGGTTACCTATGCATAAACCCTAAATTTCATGGGTCTTCTAGATTACCAGTTGACTCATGCTTTTCGAGACGTTCTATTACAGAGTCTCTGACTAATCAATCATACCACTACCATCAACCTGTTAAAATATGTTCATTCCACTTTTTAGCAGACTCAATATTCACTACATCACAAGTATGTTCACTTCAAAATCTATCAGTAGTTTTCGTGCAATTTATATACAATCTAATATGATCACACATTAAATTATTTTCACATTTTACAATTAAGACAGAATGGTGTGCTCTTTACATACTATCTGGCCTATTAAGATTTATGTTTAGACAATTGGTTTATGTAATTGTACTTTTAAGCTTCAATTTAACCAAATATTTATGCCATAATTTGATGGTTCAAATCTTGAGATCTCTTAAATTTCTGATTCAATGAATAAATTATTCTTTTACTTTATTAAACTAATTTTCTTTTTCCACATCAAGGTAAGATATGTTCCAACATTGAACTGACATTAAACCTATTTACATTATTCATTATTTGTATACTTTTCCCATAATAATTAGTTGTTCAATGAATTTAATCATTCAGATCATACAATCTTGATTGGGTTCTTCAACATATACTATATTTTTCACATTGATTAAAAAATTGCATCTAGACTCTATGTAATATCCATTGAGGTAACTTCCTTCACTTAATGAATTTGAAGTTGAACTATTTAATTTGTTTAAGATCTCGATGAATTTTCCAACATTAAACATTGCGTAAACAAACGTATCATAAAATCCTATCATTTTTGTGCTTACATTGTAAGTCATATATATACTCATGTTTTGAACATAATTATCATACAATTCATATATTTTCAATTCCAATAATATGGATGTAGTTCCTCAGAAATTAAATTTCACTTATTATCCTAATAAATACATTCTACACATTTTTAATGAATGAAATTACTATTAATGTGTATTTTTAGTTAAAATTAATGTAGTTCCTTGAAAAAAACCCCCATAAATGTATTTTTGGTTCAGATCAATTACTTCAACTATTTATGTTGTGATTTCTTTTTCTGATATCGAAACAATTTCGTATCTTCTATCCACAAAATCTATTTACACTACCATTTTGGTACCATAAAATAGATGTTATAAATGTATACTAATTAAAATGTGTGCTTCAAACAATCTATCTATGAAAAACAAACATTTAAACCTTTTGGGTCTGACCTCAATTACTTTACTTTAATATTGAATTTAATAAAATTTTAAATCATTTTTTAGATATGTTTTAATATTGTACCTATTTAGATTTTAACATATATAAGAGGCTCATCTATTGGACTTGGATCATTAAATTCTCTTAATTGTTGTCACGTCCCATCCTTAGGGCCCATGCCATGGCTACCCCAAGTCCGCCTTATATAGGCCAGGGGCTGGTGACTAGCACCAAAGGCGTAAAACCCAATAAAAGGGAAGGAATTGCCTTTAGAAAAGTAAACACACAACAGAGTACACAAGCTAGAGTAAACACAAAGTAAAATGAGTACAAAAGTAAGTGATGAAAAGTAAATGGGCCAGAATACAAACCCAAATGAAATTACAGTACAACTGAAATGAATGTAAAATAGTAGTAAAGTATATCAGCAACACCGAGTCGTCCTCTGAAAATCCCACCTGAAGGTTGGGTACTGATAGTCTCCTCAGCTCCCCGGGTCCGGTCGTACGCTCCGTGTACATCCCTCCAAGTGTTCCACATCCGAGTACCCTCTAGCTCCACAAGTCTCCACCTCCATCAATGCTGTCTGTCGTCTCCATCCAACACAATGTAGTGCGGGCATAGCCCATGCATGGCTGAGTATACGATACTCAGTGGGGACCCCGAGACCCCTGAAGGTCTCTCAGAATCCATCAAGGATAAACCACAAAGGAAATATACAATCACAAATTATCAACTGACTCTACTTATGTATATGCCCATACATTTACCTAAGTCATCAATTCCAGTTCAGTTCCAACTCTCGAGCCCAAGTACAACCCAGTCCACACAAGAAAGCACAACCCAGTCCACACAGGAAGGTAAGTCAATCACATCGATGATAATGATTGAAAATCAAGACTCAACTCACGCAGGTATACATCTTTCGTATAACAATAGAGATGATCAGTTGTAGTCACTGATTCATATAAGTTGTCGAACCCACGTAGGATCCAAGTACAGAAGTCGTCATGACCAAACCAATGTGGGATCCAAGTACAGAAGTCGTCACGGCCGAACCCACGTAGGATCCATGTATAGAAGTCGTCACTTCCAAACCCACGTAGGATCCCAGTACAGTAGTCGTCACTATGGAACCCACGTAGGATCCCAGTACAGCAGTTGTCACTATGGAACCCACATTGGATACAAGTACAGTAGTCGTCGCTGCTGAACCCATGTAGGATCCATGTACAGAATTTGTCACTGCCGAACCCACGTAGGATCCCAGTACAGTAGTCGTCGCAGTCGCAGCCAGCTTTAGGGTTCCATCACACAACATTCTCGATTCTGGGAAGGTCCTCTCCTCAAGCCAAGTGTCAATACATTAACGATCACAAAGTCCCGATTTGATGTATCATGTAGTTCTGTCTCATCAAAAGGAACCCAATTCGATAGACGGCGCATCAATCGGATGCCTGGTCTAAAAGTTATTAGCTTTTTCGTTCCAGGGACCTAGTTGGAATTATGCTCATTCCAAACCCATCCATTTTCCAAAGTTTTCCAAAACTCACTTAGAGTATCGCAAAAGGACTGGCTCGTTGTGAGGATCCCAGTGCCGCAGACGACATGTCAATCGGACGTGCGATTTAGAAGATATTTGTTTTTAAGCCTAAAGGGACCGGTCGTCATGCCCAATGGACTGGCGGGTCGGCCCGACCAGGTTTGGCAGGTTCGACCCATTTGGGGGGTCGGCCCGGCCAGGTGGGGGCACGGCCCACCCACGGACCTGGCCCGGGGTTGCGGGCCGCTTTGTCTCGCTTGGCGGTGCCGAGTGGCGCCGCCCCACCTTGTTGCCCGGCCGGCCGTAGCCGGCCGGTTTGTCCGGTGCGAGCAGCCCACGGTTCCTTCGTAGCGTAGATCCAAGAGGCGTTGTTTTCTTCCCAGCCCGGCCGGAAGGCGGCCGCCTGGTTCATCCGCCAAGTAGCCTGCGGAAATGGGCCATGTCTCCTCCACAGCGCGGTGCCAAGAGGGTGCCGTAGTCTCATGCTTGACCGACTGTAGCCAGCCGGCTCGTCCAGTAAGCGGCCCGCACAATGGGTCGCGGTCTTCCCGCAGCGTGGCACCAAGGAGGAACCGCGGTCCTCCAGCCCAGCCAGCTATGATCGGTCGGTTCGCTTCGTCCGAGCAGCCCACACCGCGGGCCGAGGATTCCTCCACACGGCCAGTGCGACGGTGCCGGTCCTCCACCACCGTGGCCCAACCTAGCTGTGGCCTTCGGTCGCCGCCTCCTTCACCAAATAAACCAACAAGCAATAGAAGAACTCCGGGCCGTGTTGGTTCGGCCCGCTCCCTCCGTATTAGATGATAACATTTAGCCAATAACAAACCAAGTTATTCAACGAAGAACAAGGTATAATTTTATTCAATTAAAATTAATCATATCCCCCTACCTCATATTTGACATTTCACATCAACGATCCGCAGAAGACGAGCGTCGTAGTTGTCGGGTGTCGCAGAAGACGACGTTGTGTAATATAGATATCATTCCGTCAATGTCGGAGGAAAAAGTCGTTAGTCATTGGCGATGATTTCCATGGTTGGCATCTTCTCCCTTGACGAGGAGGAAGAGAAAGAAGATGGGCATTCTTCGTGGGCGTCGTCGTTCTTCATCGAGAGAGGAAATTGTTCTTTGTTGAAAGAAGGTCCTCTCTATTCTCCAAAATTCTCCCAACACAATATCCCAACCCAAAAATAACAGCTTGGCTATTATTTTTATTCTCAATAATAATTTCAAATTAATTCAAATTTTAGAGGTGCCAATTAATTAATTTCTCATTAATTTAGAGTGTGTTGGCACATTCTTGAGAGGAGGGTGGAATGTGGAGAGTTTAAAATATAAAATAAAGGAGGTGGCTTCATTTAATTCAAAGTGGAGTGAAAAATGATTTGAGGGGAGGTGAAAGGTTTGAGTTCATATGGGCCCCACCACACATTATCCTCTCATGAGAGCTTGTGTGGGGGTGGGCCCCACCACCAACCTCCCTTTGTAGATAATACCTACCAACTAAATAAAAGATGTGTTACTACACATTTTTATTTAATTTCTAACTTTTAGGTAGAAACCCCAAAATATAATTTCTTTCCTGCATAAAATGCAACCGTGGTAAAGGTCCCCTTAAGAGAATACCGTGGCTGTGAGTTCATCAGTGTCCTCAGATTTCAATTTCGAGGAACGGTTCAAAAGATAGAAAACCCCACACATATGTTTACTGAACGTACCCAAACAAAACTTCAGAAATTGATTCAAGGCACACCAGGCCTTGGAATCTGGCACTGTCAGAAACTGCAGACTCGTAAAATTCCAATGAATTTAAGAAAAAAATTTCATTGAAATTTAAGAGTCTTTACATTACCCCCACCTCTGGGCCTTACATCCCCATAAAGCTACAACACACACAAGGGAAAAAAAGTGGGTACTGAGCATGCATCTGAGCCTCCCGCTCCCATGTTCTCTCCTGGAGGTTCCCATACTGCCAGAAAACTTGCACCAGAGGAATCGACCATCCACATAGGACCCACTCCTGTCAATCCTCGATCACCACCGGGACCTCTGTGAATGTCACCCAGTCATCGATGTCCAGCTCCCCGTGGTCGATGATGTGGAATAGGTCATGCACGTATCTCCTCAGTTGAGATACGTGGAAGACGTCATGCACCCGGTGCAACTGAGGTGGAAGGGTCATATGGTAAGCCACCACACCTACCCTACTAAAGACCTGAAAAGGCCCAATGAATCGTGGAGATGACTTGCCACCTCGACCAAATCTCCATAGACCCCGTCTAGGTGAGACCTGTAGGAAGACTGGTCGCCATCCTTGAACTCCAGTTGTCTCCGCATCCTATCAGCATTGGAATTATGTATGATCTGTACAGTGTTCATCTACTCCTGGATGATCTGCACCTTCTCTGCCGTAGCATGAACCATCTCTGGTCCTACAAGTGCTGACTCACCTGGGTCAGTCCAGCACAGAGGTGATTTGCAAGGTCGGTCGTACAATGCCTCGTAAGGTGCCATCCTGATGGTGGAGTTGTAGTTGTTGTTTTACAAAAACTCCACCAAGGGTAAGTGATCCTCCCAGCTGCGACCAAAGTCAAGGACACATGCATGAAGCTTGTACTCGAAAGTCTGAATTGTTCTCTTTGTCTGACCATTCGTCTAAGGATGGAATACGGTGCTCAAGCGAAGTTGCGTGCCAAAAGTCTCATGTATCCCTTTCCATAGTCAGGAAGTGAAATGAGCATCTCGATCGGAGACTATAGTCTCTGGCACACTATGAAGTCGTACGATCTTCTGAACATAGAGGCATCCCAGGCTCTCTATTGAGCCGTACTCTCTAATCGGTAGGATGTGGGCCGACTTGGTGAGTCGGTCAACAATCACCCAAATAGAGTCATGTCCTCTGGATGTACGTGGAATCCCCATCACGAAATCCATGGATATTACATCCCACTTACACTATAGGACCTCTAAGGGTTGTACCAAGCCTGCTGGTACCTGGTGCTCCACCTTCACCTGCTGACAAGTGAGGCACTGTGATAAAAACTCTGCTACAACCTTCTTCATATTCGGTACCAGTGCTATTGTTTGAGGTCCTGATACATCTTCCCCAGTCCTGGATGTACCACTAGAGGGAAAGTGTGAAACTCCGTCAGAACATCCACTTGTAGTGAAAATGGTACCATGGTATGTCCTCTGAATAGGATGACGTGTTCCCCAACATCAGAAAATCCATCAGGTGCTTGCCTTGAGGATATCTGAGCACGTCACGTCTCATAGTCAACGTCACCACGTTGTGTCTCCCTGACCCATTGAAGTAGTGGAGGAGTGACTATGGGAGATTATAGAAAGGCTTCTCCATATCTCTCAACAAAGGATATATGTAACGTGGATAGCTTCTTTGTCGCCTCTCCTAGTAGCTGAATGCCTGATCTCCTACTGAGAGCAACTTCTACAACATCCCCCTTCTCAGGGGTATATACTATCTCGAATTCATAGTACTAGAGGAACTCGAGGCATTGCCTCTATCTCAGATTTAGGTCCTTCTGCGAGAAGATGTACCTGAGACTCTGGTGGTCAGAATAGACCGTAAAACGCTCACCCATAAGATAGTGCCACCACATCTTTAAGGTGAAGACCACTACTGCTAACTCTAGGTCATGGGTAGTGTAGTTATTCTTGTGCTGTCTCAACTGACATGAACCATATGCGATCAATGCTCGCTCCTACATTAGTACACACCCGAGTCTGGTCCCTGATGCATCGCATTAAACTATGTACCCAACGCCCTCCTCTGGTAGACTCAAGATGGGCACACTAGTGAATCTCTACCATACCTTCTAAAAGCTCTATTGGCATCTCTCTGACCACACGAAGGGTTTCCCCTTCTTCGTCAATGCTGAAAGTGGTGCTGCAACTATGGAGAAGTCTGACACAAATCTCTGATAGTATCCAGCCAGACCCAGGAAACTCCGTACCTCTGTCACACTCCTAGGTGGCTCCCAAGCAAGTATTGCCTCGATCTTCAGTGGATCTAATGCATCTCCAGCCTCCGAGATGCAGTGTCTCAAGAAATGAACATCTCGAATCCAGAACTGGCACTTATAGAACTTACCATAAAGCTGGTTCTCTCGGAGTGTGTCCAGTACTACCCGCAAATGGTAGGCGTGCTCCTCCTCAATAGTCGAGTAAATTAGCATGTCATCAATGAAGACTATGACAAATCGATCGTGGTAAGGATGGAAGATCCTGTTCATGAGACTCATGAACATTGTTGGTGCATTAGTTAAATCAAAGGGCATAACCAAGAACTCATAGTGTCCATACCAAATCCTAAAGGTCATATTCTACACATCGTCATCTCGAACTCTGATCTGCTGATAGCCTGATCCTAGGTCTATCTTCGAGAATCATCGTGCTCCATTGAGCTGATCAAAGAGGTCATGTATCCTCGGGAGTGGGTAGTTTTTCTTCACGGTCACCTGATTTAGGCGATGGTAGTCAACACATAGCCGCAAGCTCCCATCCTCCTTCTTGGCGAACAAAATAAGTGATGCCCAGGGTGAAACACTGGGTCAGATGAATCCCTTCCCCTACAAGTCCTCCAGCTGTACCCGCAGCTCACGAAGCTCAGCGAGAGCCATCCGATATGCTGGAGTAGATATCAGTGCTGCCCTGGGGTAAAGATCAATATAGAAGTCTACCTATCTGTGAGGAGGTAGTCCTGGAATGTCGTCAGGGTAAACATCCATGTACTGGTCAACCACAATAGGAATAATCGGACTCCACACATCAATCGCTCCAAGTATGAGACTAGCCAACTGATGTATGATCAGCTGCCCCCTCCTCTACGTAAGTCCATTCTGAGCTCCGAAGGCTCCATTCTCACTAGTGAAGGTGAAACTGGTCCCATTCATGTGGATACATCGCACTTTGCACCTAATACAGTCAATCTGATAATGAACTGTAGATAACCAGTCCATACCCAAGATGACGTCGTAAGGCCTCTACGCCGCTACAAGAAGATCCCAGCTGAAGCTCTCACCTCCTAGAGTAATCTCACACTGTCGGATCTAGTGCATAATCATCGAGTCTTCTCCTGTAGGAGTCTCTAGCCGTAAGGATCGAGTCAATGGCTCCGTCAGAATCTCCAAGCTCTGAACAAGGGAAGCGACAATAAAAGAATGACTCGCACCTGTGTCTATAAGTACTACAACAAGGGTGGATTAGACACAGATAGTATCTCAAATCCTCTCAGGTGCACCGTGGTCTTAGGCCTCGACTACCTGGAGTTGAGCCCGCCTTTATCCGGCAGCTCCCTGTGGTCGGGGTGGACCTTCTGGTGGTGGTAGCGGTAATGTATCAAAATGTCGTCCACCACCCGCTGCTCGGCCAGCTCTTTTGCCACGTCCACCTGCTCCCGGCGGACCACTATAGTTGAAGCTCTGCCTCTACCTAGGATGTCCCTCTACTATCTGTTTCTCATCTTCATGGAAGGTCAGGCAGTCACAAGCCATGTGGCCCTGTCCGCCGCATGCATAGCACTGTCTTCTATTTGTAAGGCTGGATCATTTTCGAGTGCCCCACCCAACCGATATCATATCCTGAGGTCGCCCACCTGATGGCCTGGCCCACTTGGACCCCTACGACATCTGTTGACTTCCAGCTGCAGAGGACTCCCCTCCGTGTCACCCTGCGGTAGGTCTCGCTGCTGGAATCGGCTCAGCAAGGAAGCTCTCCACAAGAAGGGCTCACTCCAGTACTCCTACTTGCGTCAGAATGCTGAGGAAGATCATCAAATCCCTGATCTCGTGTCTCAGTCCATGATCGAAGGTTCAGGCTCGGAAGAATGGGTCCTGTACCATGTCCGTGGTGTAGCGTGAGAGGTCGGTAAATCTCACCGAGTACTTGGCTACTGTCATGCTGCCCTGCCACAGATGTAGTAACTCCTGTATGCGCACCACATGGAGGGCGGCTGGAACAAACTCCAAGTTGAAGAGGCGCTCAAAGTCCATCTAATGTAGAATGCCTCATCATGCACCTGGAGCATCAGGCTCCACCATCTACCTACTTATGCGTGCAGGATACTCACGGCAAGAATCACCATAAGGTCTACTGGTGTTCCTACCAATCTGAAGACTCCGACGATAGCCTCCAGCCAATCCTCGGCTGCCTGAGGATCTGTCTCTTCGTGGAACCTGGGCAGCCTCTGTCGCTGAAACTTGTGTAACACAATCTGGCGAAGTGCACTCTCCTCTGCTGGGACTCGTGGTCTGTGGCCCATTGGGTAGTGGTACAGCTGGTGCCTCCGCTATAATGGGGCCCTACACTGAGGCCTCATTGCTCGATGGGCTGCCATCCCACACGTAACTAGGAACCCTAGCTGGCTACTTTAGTGGGGCCATCTTGAGAAGAAATAGGTGCACCACGGTTAGTACAACATACCTGGTGAGATGACACAAAGTAATCACAGAGAAAACGTTTGAAACACAGAAGCAATCAATGTTTTCATGCACTGAGTCGAAAATCAGAAGTCAGGGTCCTGGTGTATAGATACGTCAGCCGCCACACCAACACTGGACTCCCGGGACTAATAACCAAACTCAATACTCTTAACACTATTTCTTCCTAGAGAAGAAATTATCAGAGTCCTGATTTCTGTAGTAGAACTGACTCTTCTGATACCAATTTTTTACGACCCGTCCTCAGGGCCCATGCCATGACCCTCCAAGCCTAGCTTCCATAGGCCAGGGGCTGGCGATTAGCACCAAAGGTTTAAAACACAATAAAAGGGAAGACATTTCCTTTAGAGAAGTAAACATACAACAGAGTACGCAAGCTGGAGTAAACCCAAAGTAAACTGAGTACAAAAGGAAGTGATGAAAAGTAAATGGTCCAGAATACAAACCCAACTGAAAGTATAATACAACTGAAAAGAAATTACAATTGTAGTAAAGTAAATCAGAAACATTGCGTCATCCTCTGGAAATACCACCAGAAGTGTGGGGTACAGATGGTCTCCTCAGCTCCCCGGGTCTGGCTGTCCGCTCCGTGTACGTCCCGCCAAGTGGACCACGTCTGGGTATCGTCTATCTCTACAAGCCTCCACCTCGATCAGTGTTTTCTGTCATCTGCATCCAAAACAACGTAGTGCGGGCATAGCCCGTGTAGGGGTGAGTATACAATACATAGTAGGGACCCCGAGACACCCGAAGGTCTCTCAGAATCCACGAAGGATAAACCAAAAAGAAAATATACAATCACGAAGTATCAACTGTCTCTACTTAGGTATATTCCCATACATTTACCAAAGTCATCAATTCTAGTTCGGGTCTAACTGTCGAGCCCAATGTACAACCCAGTACACATAGGAAAGCACAACCCAGTCCACCCTAGAAGGTAAGTCAATCACATCGGTGATAATGATTGAAAATCAAGACTCAGCTCACGCCGGTATACATCTTTCATATAGCGATATATATGATCAGTTGTAGTCACTGATTCATCTAAGCTGTCGAACCCACGTAGGATCCAAGTACAGAAGTCATCACTACCAAACCCACGTAGGATCCAAGTACAGAAGTCGTCACTACCGAACCCACATAGGATCCTAGTACAGTAGTCGTCGCTACCGAACCCACATAGGATCCAAGTACAGTAGTTGTTGCTACCGAAACCACGTAGGATCTAATTATAGAAGTCATCCCTACCGAACCCATGTAGGATTCCAGTATAGTAGTCGTCGTAGTCGCAAGCAGCTCAAGGGTTCCATCCAATAGCATGCTCGATTCCAGGAGGGTCCGCTCCTCAAGCCAAGTTTCGATACATCAACTATCACAAATACCCGAGTTGATGTATCTGGTAGTTCCACCTCATCAAAAGGAACCCAATGTGATAGACGACGCGTCAATCGGACGCCCGGTCTGAGAGTTATTGGATTTTTCGTTCCAGGGGCCTGGTTGAAATTATGCTCGTTCCACACCCGAATAATTTCCAAAGTTGTCCAAAACTCACTTATAGTATCAAAAAAGTACCGCCTCATCGTGATGATCCCAGTTCCGTAGATGACATGTCAATATGATGTGTGATCTAGAAGATATTCTCATTTAAGCATAATGGGCCCGACCCGTCAGGCCCAGTGGACTGGCGGGTCGGCCCAAACAGGTTTGGCGGGTCCAACCCGGCTATGGTTCGACCTGGACCGGTGGAGCACGACCCACCCAGGGACTCGGCCCGGTGGGTATGACCCGTTTGAAGGGTCTGCCAGGCCCGGTGGGGGCGCGGCCCACCTGCGGACCCGACCTGGGGTTGCGGGCCACTCCTGCTCGCTCGGCAACGCCGAGCGGCACTGCCCCACCTTGCTTCCTGGCCAACCGAAGCTTACTGGTTTGTCCGACATGAGTGACCTGCACAGTGGGCCACGGTTCTTTCGAGGCGTGGTGCCAAGAGGAGCTGCGGTCTTCCTAGCCCAGCTGACAGGCGGCCGACCGGTTCATCCGCCAAGAGGCCCGTGGAAGCGGGCCGAGTCTGCTCCGCAGCACGGCGCCAAGAGTGTGTCGCGGTCTCCTGCTCGGCCGGCTACGACCGGCCGGTTCACTTCAACTGAGCGGCCCACACCACGGGTCGTGGTTGCCTTCATGCGGCTGATGCTGGTTCTCCACTGCCGTAGCCCGGCCTGGCCATGGCCTTCGGTCGCCACCTCCTTCGCCAAATAAACCAACAAGCAATGGATGAACGACGGGCCGTGTTGGTTCAGCCCGCACCCTCCGTATTAGATGATAAAATGTTTCCAATGATGAACCAAGGTATTCAACGAAGAACGAGGTATAATTTTATTAAATTAAAATTTATCATATCCAGCTACCTCATATTTGACGGTGCACGTCGACGAACCGCGGAAGATGAGGATCGCAGTTGTCGGGTGTCACGGAAGACGACGTTGCACAAGACAGATATCATTCCGTCAATGTTGGAGGAAAAAGTCGTTTGTCGTTGGCGATGATCTCTGCTATCAGCATCTTCTCGCTTGACGTGGAGCAAGAGAAAGAAGATGGGTGTTCTTCGTGGGTGTCGTTGTTCTTCGTCGAGAGAGGAAATTGTTCTTCGTTTGAAGAACGTCCTCTCTATTCTACAAAATTCTCCCAACACAATATGCCGACCCAAAAATAACAACTTGGCTATTATTTTTATTCTTGATAAGAATTTCAAATTAATTCAAATTTTAGAGGATCCAATTAATTAATTTCTCATTAATTTAGAGTGTATTGGCACATTCATTAGAGGAGGGTGGAATGTGGAGTGTTTAAAATTTAAAATAAAGGAGGTGGCTTCATTTAATTTAAAGAGGAGTTAAAAAGGCATTGAGGGGAGGTGAATGGTTTGAGTTCGTGTAGGCCCTACCACACATTATCCTCTCATGATAGGTTGTGTGGGGGTGGGCCCAACCACCAACCTCCCTTTGGAGATAATAACTGCCAACTAAATAAAATATGTTTTACTACTCATTTTTATTTAATTTCTAACTTTTAGGTAGAAACCCCAAAATATAATTTCTTTTCTACATAAAATGAAACCGCGGTAAAGGTCCCCTTAAGCGAATACCGGCATTGTGAGTTCATCGGTGTCCTCAGATTTCAATTCTGAGGACCGGTTGAAAAGATAGAAAAACCTGCACATATGTTTACTGAACGTACCCGAACAAAACTTCAGAATTGATTCTGGGCACACCAGTCCTCAAAATCAGGCGCCATCATAAACTACAGACTCGTAAAATTCAAAATAATTTAAGAAAAAAATTTCATTGAAATTTCCGAGTCTTTACAATTGTATTACTTATTTTTGTGACATAACTGCAAATTATTATAGTGGAAATAAAATGCAAAGTTAATTTTGAATTCAATTATCAGATTTGGCAATGAATAGTTAGTTTTACCCCGTATTTAACTTTAAATTTACAATGTAGTTTCAATGTTTTACTTCAATAGATATTATTACTACTTTATAACTAAAAATCCTCTTTTACATTTTTTTAATTTAATATACTACTAGACAATTATTTTTTTGTTGGTATTCCACTCCACTGCAGAACTATAGATTTTTCTAATACCTCAGCAAAGATAATAGAAAAAAGTCTTAGATGAAAATTAAAAAATATTACTCCCCCCTGTTTCTCAACTCAAACAGTGTTGTATAAATGTTCTCATTTTGTATTACCATATTTTAATTGACCATTTCTTTCAAATACCTTTTGGTAAGTTTTGAAAAAATATTAATTGAATTTTCAAACAAAAAATACTACAAAATAATATATGTTATGTCTACACTGTAGGAGTCTCTCTTCTATAAAACTTACTCAGCAATTCCATTATGTTACTAAGGATGGTATTCCTTTATTTTCCATGTATGTGTATGTACAAATATTATATAGAAATTAATATGATTTAATACCAACATTTAGTTACCCAAATAATTATCGCATGTGAAATTGGTTACATACATACTCTAATGAAATTTTTAATAAATGTTAACATAAAATTTTGTTATTCAGGATAGTTAAATAAATTAATTAAAAACATTTATAAAAACATTTTTTTTCTTCTTGAATGATTTCTTTGTTTTCTGTCTCATTAATTTTTCCTCTAGGTTCTATTAATTTGAGGTCAGCCGAGAGGACTCACTTAGGAGAGGCTTTACTTTCAGCACCTCTAACAGCTCAAGGAGGATTCATATCAATGCTTTCAATATTATATATATAATTTAAATACAATTTATGGAGAGATGGTTATATTCATTCTTGAAAATGATAAATGAAAATATATGTATCTTAATACTTTCTATATTTCACATGTAATAAGAAAAATTTTAATTAAAATTATCTCTCTTTTGTATATAGATGTTAAGTTCAAGTAAGTTTATTGATGATGGTAATGATATAGTAATAACTATAATATATATTAATGAACCATCAGAAATATGTATAGTTTCCTAAAATAATTTTATATTCTATTTTTTTTGAATATGCAATTAAAAAGATTACTTTTTTGACATATCTCCCTCTAGTGAAATAACTTTGGTACATTCTTCTAATATCTTTTACAATTACGAATGATCATGTTGACATTTTTCTATCATCATAATCTAAAACCACACAATCTATAAGGATAAAATTTTTACAGATTGTAGAGGTTTCATATCATTATTCAATAAAAATACATTAAACAGTTGTACAGACCTTTCAATTCATTAGTTATTGTAAATATTTCTATCCTTACATCATATAAAATGCAAATAACAAGTATATATTGTACTAATTTGTAAAATTTATTTAGTTCATTATCCTATAGTTTATGAAAACTGAAAGCATATGTCAATGCATATTATGTTCTTTCCACTAATACTGTTTATAATTTTTTGACAGGTTAATATTTTTCATGAATTTCACAATTACGATGAAACTGAAGTTGGATTATCCTACCTCCAAATTGTAGATGAATGATTCTAATTCTCCACTTTAATTCAAACAAAAGTTTTTTACAATATGTACCATCTATTGTTTAAAATATATTTTATTTAACATTGATCCTGTAGCTTTATATCATTATTTCATATCTCATTATTTAAATATTTTATCAGTAGATAAAAAATATCCCATTGTTTCATTACAAATTTAATATTTTATTTTTTATTTTTAAAAAATTCATAATCATCAAATTATTTTAGAATATAAAAAACACATAAAATTCAGTGCAATTATGCAGGGGAAATACTAGTTATTCCAATTTTTGATGGATAGAAAAAATGAATGGTGAATAATAATTAACCTTTAAAAAATTATATTTATATAATAAATATAATATATAACATTTTTATAACCGTATGAGTAAATTGCAGATGAAAAATGAAATACACCTCTACGTAGAGACTGTAAGCTGTAAGTATATACATATGATGCTTTCATTATTCATAGGATGTATAAAAGGTGGAATATGGTCGTACCATAATCATAATAACATCTTATCATATATATTTTATCGAATTTATTACTTTTTCATAGAAACAAAAAAAGGAGATTAAGTAGAAGATGAAATAAACTAGAAAGCGTCGGTAAAGATGGTTACCAATCATTCAGTGGACATCCTTTAGATATCTTCTTAATGTATACAAGGTTGGTATTTTGGAATTTAAAAAACCTCTAGAAATTGTATGAAGATGTTTGGTAGAGAAATGTATATTAAAAAATCATGATAAATGGCTCCAAGTGGTTTTAATAACTGAGGGAGGATGTTCCCTTGTATTATAAATGTGAGGGGCAATTTTGGAATTTCAAAAAAGAATAAATTATAATAACTTAATTTATCATACAAAATGCCTAAAAATTGAAAAATATCAAAAGATGAGATATTATAGCTTTGTAATACTATAAATAAATATAATTTAGACATGTTTTGGTATCATTTTAAACCTTATTATTTTTATTAACCCCTTTGTCTTTAATTTTTGACCTTAATTGTGGTAATCTCTTTTTAAATCGTTAAAGGTTAATAATGTTTCTATAATTATTCAAATGAATCATGAACAGAAATACTACGATTTAACTATATTATTGTCACCACTATAAATATAATATTTTTTTTGAATTTTTAATAATTTAATATAATATTATTTAGATAAATTATCAGTAATGTCAAATTTTAATAATTCATTTAATTTGAATTAAGATACATAAAAAAAGTGGAAATTAAAATATAATACTTTAAAGAATACCTAATATGTATTATAGATATATAAAATAAATTTCACACATTAAATCATTCAAATCATATGAAAATTAATATTTTTTAAATCATTTATTTAATTCTTCTATTGTTTAGATAAATAATATATTAAAATTTTACAAGAATTTAAGGTCATTATATAATTTATTATAGTTTAATATAAAATTTTATAATGAAATAAATTTAATTAATATAGAAATATATATTTATTTTCATTCATATCTCAATTTAATCCCTTTTTAGTCACATAAAATAAATTAAATATAGAGGGCGACATTTTGTAACCATCATTGATTTAAATAGTATATAAGTTATTTTCATGATCAATTTTCCATTAAAAAACTAAAATTCAAACCTACAGGGATTATGGTAGAATAATATTTATCCCGTATTTTTTTTGGAAAATTTGAGGTAATGTATATAACCTTACCTTTGAGTTTTAATCCTTATTTAACCCCTTTAACTCTTACCGTGACAACATGGAATTTTACACATTGAGGGTTAATATAGTTACTATACAATTAAAACAAACCTATAAATGGACCATGAAAGAAATTTTGAAACTTATCCAAATAATTTGGATTAAATTAATATATTTATGAATTTTATATTGTTTAATAATATGTTATTTACTATAAAATCTTCACAATGTCAATTTCCATGACAATTGATTACTTTAAAATTAATAAAATCATTAAAACAGGATAAATCCAAAAAAAATATTGGAATACTTCCCTGATATGATAAGGAAGTCTAAAAAATTTGTATATAACATTAATTATCTCAAATAAAATATATTTAATATTTTTAATATAATTTATTTGATTTTACAATTAATTAATTAATTACTATATCAGTGTTTTATATGCATTTAAGGTAATTATTTCATCACTAAAAAAATTAACCTGATGAATATGTGTCTTTAAAGTTTCATTATAATTTTTATAGAAGAACATATATTATGGGTAATTCCATAAAAATTATTTATGGTTATTAAAAACATGAATGCGAAAAATTTGACTTTATTTAGATAAAAATATTATAAATATCATAATCACATTAATATGGAAATAAATTGTCATATAACTGAAAAAATAAATTATTATTGAATAAATTTACTCATTTAATAATATTTAGTTATGTTTTAGGGTCATTAAATGGTTCTTATCATTTTATTTTTTACCTAAATTACTCAATTTACCCTCTAATGTGATAACAAAAATTTCCAAGGATGTTATTCATATTGGAAAAAATAAAGAGGACCTATTTAATAAATTTGGATCACCTGAATCTAAATAGGGAATTATTTTTAAAAAATAAAAAAATTACGTTTCCCAATTTAATTTAAATTAATCCTGTAAAATGCAATGATAAATATTGTTTTTGAAAAATGAATATTTAAGCATAAAAATATACCTATACCAAAATCAGGTTTAATGAGAATTATAATTAAATAAATTTTGTTATATTTAACTAAATATTACTTATTTTACATTTATATCAAATTAAAATATCAATGGTACTTTTTAATATAAATAAAATAATAATTTTGTAAAAATATGTTTTTTTCACCATTTACTGGAAAATCAATCTTTTTGGAAAATTTAAAAAATGCACCCTATGATAAATTTAATATTTTAACTAAAAATGATTTTTTAATAAATAAATTTTCTAAAATTTTTAGAAATTATTTATGCTTACTTTCTTATAGAAAGAAATAAATACGCTTTTTGAAGAAAACATATATTTGAAGAATAAAATAACTTTACTAAAAACAATTCATTTATTTACTAAGAATAAATTATTATGAACATCATATATATTTTATAATATATTCAATCCAATTTAAAACTACAAATTTTAATGGATTATTTTTAATCATATTTCATTATTTGTGTAAGGTGGTTGTTGTGTGCAATGTAAGATATCAATGAGATATTTATTTAAAAAGAGACATATAATAAAATATCGGGGTGTTACATTGTCCAATTCCCTGCTTCCATACACCCTATATCAATTTTTATGACATAAATTTTCACCATTCCTTCATCTCCATACATATTTTTATGAGTTTTATTGTTTGTTTTGTTTTGTTTTTTTGTCATAGAATCATCATACACCTTCCCTGTGGAATAAACACCCTACAAACCATAGTACTAGGTAGTAGTTAGTTGGGTAAACAAATAATTTGTTTGAATTATTTCTATTCAAAGGACTTCTATAATCATAATTATTCAATACCATGTATCGATGTGAGCATCTGTATTTATTAAAATTTTCCATCTTCTCCCTTATTGATTCATTAAACTATGGTTTAAAGGCATAAATCCAGGAATTTTGGAATTTATCACCATCACGAGGGGTGGTAGGTTTTGTGGTTTTAATATTGATCACAAGACAAGGAATTCCTTAATATCTAAATAAAAACAATCAAAAACCATATATCATGGTGAACCTTAAAAGAATATGTTATACCTTTCATGGTTTTCAAACAAAGACCAATGATGTACCAATTAAGGATGTGTAGTATGGTCCAATAATGAATATTTTAATGTTGTGAAATTAAGACCATGATATCAGGTAGTTTATGTTAATATTACTTGGAACCATTCTGTGAAGCTTAATCTCATTAAAAAATGACTACCAGGAGAATGAAGCCTAGAAATAGTATGCATTATTCTTACACATGAGAAAACCCTTCTAGATTATCCCATCTATTTGAAATTAAGTTGGAGAGAATATAGTTTGGTATTAAACCTAATAGTAATACAATTATATTTATGTATCTTTGATAGGAAACATGGATGATATAGTCAATGAGGGTATAGTAGGGTCTTACACCTTGTAGGAGGGCTGTTATATAGGACTTGGTGAACAAGACTCAATAGTCACTTGGATTGAACTATAAAGTGCTAGAAAGTTCTTATAGTAAATTTATTTATCCCAATTAAAGGATATTAGTAAAAGAGGTTCCTCGGTAGTTTTCATGTCAAATATGTATTTGGATCTAGGTATTAACACAAGTAGAGGACTTGGCTGAAGTGGCACCTGATTTATTTTCGGGGTGAATATTCTTTCAGATGGGAGGAATGTTTGGTTGGCAGCCCAGTTATGTGAACTGGGCACCATTTGTTCCCAATTAGGTTAAATAGATGTAGATCTAACGACGACTACTAGGGTACCATGTGGAATATAAATCAATGTTTGAACACCATTATAGATTAAAGACTATAGAAAATGTCCATTAAGGTAAATATCCTATGAGAATAGGGAATGGTCCATTAATGAAACATTTGGAATGACCAAATTAAAATGTATTAGGTTCTAGGATATCATTATTTGGTTTATTATGAGTACCTATACAATAGGGAACTTTTTCCTAGTCTTGGTGATGGCCTGGGTGAAGTGGTCTTATGATGATTGAAATCATTAAAAGAAAAAACACCCTTAATTTCCATACATTAACCCTAAGTTTGGATTTAGAAATCACCTAAATGTGAAGCTTTGAAGGTCTGTGAATAGATTCAATATGATCATATATTTTTTTATGATTTCTCTACCACACATAATGTCTGTTAAAATTGGTGGTCTAGAGGTCCTTATAAAATATGTTGAACTTGGGAACCCAAATAACCAGAGGTAATTTATCAAAACAACCAACTCCTTTGAGATGTATGCATGACATTGTCATGAAAAGCATATAGATATGGACAAGAAGAAATTCATTTCAAGTTGTGGAATGTGGGATCCATAAATAATAGGAAATACAAGTTTCTTATAGAAATAGGTGTGGCTATCTGTAAAACCATATTTCATCTTCCCATTTGATAATTCAGTGGTCCATTGAAAGATTAGTGTAATGTATCCATTAATGAAATTCACAAAACAAAAAATACACCCTAGAAATTTGATTAGATCTATATGAAGAGGGATAAATTTGCATGTAAATTTTACATAGGAATGAATATCGATTATTATAAATGATTTAATTAGAGGGTGAAATTACAAGCTCTATTTGGCATGCGATGTGTGATATAGGATGCAATAATCACCTACAAAAAAAATGGGGCCACCAGGACAATGTGAACTAAAGACATGGGTGGAGCTTATAAAAGAAATATCTCACTTTTCACCCAATTCTACGACTAAACCCTTAGTAAGGACTAGGTACTTATTTATTCATTACATTAGGAACACGTGATAGAGTGTGGATGTAGGGTCAATGTGTTAAGGGATGGATCATTGGGTATGTAATGATTATATATGATAAATGTGAATATAAGGATCATTGCGAAGGCCTAGTCAGATGATTTTATGCATAAGAAACTCGACACTATGTCATGGGTGCTAAAACCTGGGTGTAATGAGTTTGGAGAAATTTCATACATAATGAAAATTTTCCCACATATTTTCATGCCTTTTACCATTCTATCTTCCTTCCATACTATCCTATACTATGATTTCAGTATGGTAATTATTATGAATCTATTAAATTCCCTTATTGTAAGTGGAAATATATTTAAACATTATCATTCCTGAAGCTATTAATTCACACTTTGATTAGCTAATTGATGACATGAAGCTCAATCTATGAATTTCTACAAAATAATTCCATCAATAACTTTAATGTATATTTGGAACAAATTTGATCCATTATCCTTCATTAAATAGAAATACTTTCTATGGATTTGGTCTCCAACTAACACACCTATTATAGAGTGATATGTCAATCATCATTTTGTTTGGATATTTTCACCATGAGACATCACTTGGGAAAAAATATTCTTTCATGAATATATAGTTTACAAATGTAGCAATAAGGAATCATACATTCTAGAATATTCTATGGTGAGTAATAAGTTTCAAATACATAATAATATCATTCCATAATATTCAACCATAAAATGATTCTTTTCACAACGAAGAATAAAATGGTGGTCTCTTTAGTAGGAACTACACATTGGGGGAATTTATAATTATAGTGGTCATGAAAATACTCCCAAAATCATAGTTGTGTTGAGTGCTAGGATTTTATTAGATGCATCAGTAATGGGATAGATCCATCGGGATCTATGAGAACATTTGGGATTCATAGTTCTTAGCTTATCATTATCCCAATATTATGTCTAATTTTGTTAATTTATTGTTTTCTGAATCTAATAAATTTCACCCACATTGTAGGGATTTTGGAATAAGTTATGGGGATGTATGAAAAAATATTAAATCCCTATTCTTTAAGAGATTTATGATTAGTTTCTACCGATCTAAAGTGTTTTAAAAATGTTGGGGGGACACCCATTTGGGTGGAAGATATATTATATCCTCTTAAGTTAAAGATAATGAAAGAGGTTCACCCACTAATCAATATAATTTTGAACATCTGCATCAATATGATTATGTATACTTATGGTGCAAAACCCATAGGGAAGAGACCAAGGACCTATCAAAATTAAAACCCCACAAAAAATTAGGATATTTACAGGAATATTTTGGAAGATGAATAAAATACATCATTGGGTTTATATAATTATATTATATTTAAACTAATATCTTCAACTTGGTAGACTTCTAGTGATGTTTCTTAATGGGTGGTTAATACCATCTTGAAATTCACTCACCGAAGAATGGTATACAAATTTAATGATGGATTCAAATTTAAAATCAAGGATACGATTGAACATTGATGTACAAACCTTGAGGATAATCTAACAATATTTTATTAAGAAAAATTAGGTAAAAAATGGAAAAAACCTATAACCTTATCCAATTATTTCATGGTTTTATGATGGTACATCTTGGTGGCTATGTTCGCAAGAATACTCTAGACCATCATTTTTCCTATAGGCAAAAATTACTTGATATTGTGGGAATGTGACTAATAAATATGGTCGCTAAAGTCATATATCTTTTTATATGGAACCATTCACAATTAAAATTCACTCCTCAATAAGATCATATTACAACAATGTAAAATAATATTACTGGCATGGGAGACGAACACTCATTTAGAATATTACTCAAAATGGGGTGATCATAGAAAGGGTTTATGGGGTTTCCATTTGTGATATCTATATTATATATCATTTTTAATTCCAATTATAATGTATACAAGAGGTGATTACTCCTCCCAATTATGGTGTGTGTAATGAGAAACACTATATGGTCCTTTGACAATCCTAACAGATGCTGAGGCACTACGAAAATAGTGATTGAATAAATCTTCCAGAAAAATATTCTCTATTTGGATTTTCCTTAGAGTTTGGTCAATTATGGATTGAATTTTATCATAGAACAATGTTGGGAAGAGTCACCCCACAAACACTTGTACTATATTTTAAAGATAAGGGGGAGTTTGGGAGGGGCCAATGTGAGGAGATGATTTCCTTGAGCTAATTACATTGAGTAATGAGGTAGAGTGTAACATCCCCCAATCTTGAACTCTCTCATGTGGATGGAAAGGGTTTGTTATGAGACCTCAAGTGTTCCTCATTGTATGCTAGAGGTTGAGGACTAGTAGTGGGGGAGTGAATAGTATAGTGGGGAGACTATATACAATGGAATAAAGTTTCATATAAATATAAATAATTCATAAATAAATTAAAATAATCATAGTAAATAAATCATGGAAGAAAACAATAAAAACCAACTAAATAATCCAATAAGTGCATAATGAATAATGTAATGACTTTCTAGAATGTTACTAAATGACATGCTAGGACAATAAAAGAAATTACTAGAAGACTAAAATAAATAAACAGTGTCTTGAATTCTGAACCCCACATTGGTTCCATCTCCAAACTCTAGCACAAAATCAAAAAAGCAATCAGAAACAAGGTTCTTTTCCCTTATCCAAACCTGCATCCAAAAAATCATTTCGGGTTCCAAATGGTGGCCCAAACAGGGTTAGAGTATAAATTAGTAGGTTGAAATAACCACATCTAAACAAAACCATCATGATATGAAGTATTTGCAATAAATTGATAAAAGGTGTATTATTTAATTGAAAAATTAATAAAATACAACAATAACCAACTTTGGCTCTGTGCTAGAATTTCTATGAGCATGTCTTATGACCATGCAAACCACAACCATATAACCAAGGTAAAATAACATACTTTGGATCCAATATTGAATATTTATGATAATGTCTTACGCCTATGAAAAACATAACCATATAACCAATGTAAAATAACCTACTTCAGAACCATGTCTGAATATCCCTGAGAAAATATTACGATTATGCCAACAATGACCATATAAACATGGTATCGTCACAAAAAAAAATCTTTCTCAAATCCCTATATGCATTAAAACATTTCAAGGAAAAATACCTATAAACATTAAACCATGGGATTGGGCACAACCCACTCTCTATAAGCATTAAAACATGGACTGGGCAGAGCCTGCTCACTATCAGCATTATATCGTATTCTTATGCAATTTCTGGGCTTATCACATTATATAAGCATCTTAGTGTGGAAAAAAAATCCTATTATACATAATGTATGTCACAATATCACATCATCTCTCAATGGATAATTATGTGAATTATCATTATTATTTTCCATGCCACTTGAAATTTAATTCCTAGTCAATTTACAATTACATCAATAAGAAAAAACAACAATATTGGGATTCTATATCAAGTAATCACCCCAGCTCACATGTCCTGACAAACGTACTTTAATAAAATATAAAATTCATTTATATTAAATTAATTTGTGTGAACATAATGATAGAGTGATCATGATGTTTCATAAACTCTACTATTACCAAAACACTGGGTTATGATTTTGACCCACTACCTTTAACCTACAATCCACCAATACTGCCAACGGCCAAATCCCAAGTAGAATAGGAGTGAATGATTTCAAAGTGGTTCTTAAATCAAAAATAATCTAGATCAAAACTGATAGAGATAAAAAAAGAACAAAATTGGTCAAAGGATTTCCACACAACGGTTTGAGAGCGAATGGAGACAAGGAATAAACATAACAAAAAGAACCTACCAGGGATTTCTAACAAAAATGGACTTCTAGAAGAATGTTTGTCTCTCCGAAATTGTATGGAGAATTTCCTAGGGTTATTAGGATAGGACCTAGAACAAAATAGAATTAATTTGAGCCTTAAAACATGTCTAAAACTACAGGTCGGGCATTTACACATACTGTAATGTGATTACATGTAGTGTAAATGTTTTCAAGGAAATATGATGACTATCAACTTGGATTTATTTTTTGAAAACCCTAAAAAAATTACATGATGTGTAATACCTTTACATTACATGTAATCCCTTTAAACTATGTGTAAATGTTTTAATGTTGGGTTTTCAGCCCCTTAAAAAATTTTAAACCCAAACCCCCTATAGAGCTTCTCAACATACCTAGAACACATATTACCACTTAGTCCAATTTATATCCGAGATCTATTAACTCAAATGAGAAATCATCCACAAACTTTAGGTCATTTTTTCCAATAAAGGATATCTGTCTCGGAACAAGAATCAACTACTAAGTTTTAAATGAAAAACTCGGAGAGAAATGTACCTGAAAAAATACAGGATCTTACCACCCCCCATCTTATAAAAGCTCATACCCAAGCTACTCCAAGAATCACTCTGAAGTATAGGATAACAATTTAGGCCACTATAGATGTAGATTAGACTCCCTCTCCTTGGTCTCCCCCTAAAATCTCCCATGCTTCCGCTACACTTGAACCAATGATATTGTCCGACCCCGGAGATATTTCTCAGTATGATCCTTAACTAGTATCAGATTCTTCTCAAGGATGAATCAATAAAAAACTTAATTTTTTCTTAATATATGAAATGATAAGGTTATTGATGATATCTTCATGGTTTTGACACATGGAACACATCATTCCTAGAACTGTGGTGTTAGTGAAGGGCTAAATGCCCACCACTGGACTAACCCTTTCCACAATTTCAAATGGCCCAAAAAACATGGGCACTAGATTTCCCTATTTCCTTGCACGACATTGATCCAATCCTGGTGACACCTAAAGGAAAACATGATGACCATCATTGAATTCAAGAGGTTTTCTTTGATGGTCATTATAATATTTCTACCTAATCTACATGGTCACCAACCATTGTCTGATCAACTAAACTGGTTCAGACATCTCTCACACGAGACTAGGCCAAATAAGTACTGAATCACCAATATCCTTTCAAAAAAGAGGATAATGGAACAGAATTCCTTATAATGCTTCAAAAGGTTCCATTTACATTGATTCCTAGAAGATATTATTATATTAAAACTTCATGAGTTCCATATGTTTCTCCCATGAACCACCAAAATCCAAAACACAGGCTTATAACATATCTTCTAGAACATGAATAATCCATTTTGAATGACCATCCATCTGTGGATGATAGGTTTTGGTTAAAAAGACTCATGATCTCAAGGATTTCTGAATAAGATTCCATAATAGTGATGTGAAACAAGGATCTCTATCAGAAATAATACTCCTTGGAACATCGCGCAACAAAACCACCTCACACATGTAAAGAATTATCATATCATTAACTATAATGGTTTACCAAATAGGTTATAAGTTGGATACTTGAGTGAGTTGATAAAAAAAATCCCATAAAACATCATTATTAAAGGTCATACAGGGTAATCCTGTCACAAAATTCACTGTGAAATCACCCCATTTCTACTCTGGGATTGGTAAAGGCTAAAAAATACCAACTGGCATCTGATGCACAATTTTCACATACTGAAAATTGAAGCAACTAGCCATGAATCTTGCCACGTTCTTATTTATTCCTAGAAAATACAATTGTAATTGAAGATCATGGTACATATTTGTTAAACCAGGATGAAACACCCATCTAGAAACATGAAATTCCCTCATCAGCTTCTTACACAAGACCGTAGGAACCCATACCCAGCCACAAAAAAATAAGATAATTGATACTTCCAATATTCCATCCAAAGAGAGTTTGACCACCATAAAATTTTACACTAAGAACATATCCCTCTAGATCATCCAAATTCTTATCCTTAATCTAATCCAAAATCATAGGTATAATATATGTTGAAGCCATAGATACTCACCCTTGAGATTCTAGAACATCCAGATGCATCTCTAAAAAAGTGACATTATCCCCCACTCATCACAAGACTTATGTAATGCCTTTTCTGATGTCTTTCAACTCAAAGGGTTAGAAATGATGTTTCCCTTTCCAGGTGTATAAGCCAGTATAAATTCAAAGGATTGTAGACGCTCGGACCACCTACTCGACCGAAGGCTAAGGTCTCACTGAGAAAAGATATAATTGAGTCTCTTATGATTCATGTATACCAAAATCTTCTCACCCATGAGATAATGTCTCCAAAATCTCTTGGTATGTATCACTACTACACACTCTAGATCATGGGTAGGTCAATTCCTCACATGTGTTCTCAGCTACCAAGATCCATAGGCTACCACACAATCCACTAGCATTAGAACTACTCCGATTCCAACACTGGATGTGTCACACTTCGTGGTATATGATTTAATCATAAATGTAAAAGTGATAATTGGTTCTGAGGTCTGCATGCCTTTTATCTATTTGAAAGATCTCTCTCAAGAATCAGAGCAAAAATATATCCCCCCTTTCTTGGTTACCCTATACATTGGAGCTACCAAATGGGATAAATTTGTGATAAAATGTTGGTAATAACCTACCAAACCTAGAAAGATCCAAATTTCAAAGAAGTTATTGGGATGTTCCCAAGATACCACAATCATGACTTTCTGTGGGTCCGATGAAACTCATTCCATTGAGATTACATGGCTTAAGAAATGAAATTTATTCATCCAGAAACTACCTTTAGTTAGCTTGGTGTAAAGGTGATGCTCTCTCATTGTACTCGTGATGATATCAAGATGTTTGGAATGCTTTTTTAATTAATGGGAGTAGAATAATATATCATCAACAAAAACCATCACAACCCAATCCAAGAAAGGATGAAATACCATATTCATTAAGGTCATGAATACTGCATGGGAATTAGCCAACACAAACTGTATCACTATAAATTAATACAGGCCATATCTGCTCCTAAAAGCAGTCTGAGATATGTATGATAGTCTCACCCATAACTGATGATATCCCGATCTCATGTCAATATTGGAAATGATATAAGATACTCTAAACTGATTGAAAAGATCAGAAATGTGTGGAGGAGGATACATGTTCTTAGCGTCATCTGGTTCAGCCTTTGATAATACACACATAATTGAAAAGGCCCATAATAATTTTTGGAGAACAAAACTGGAGAACCCCAAGGAGATATACCCAAAGACATAAAAACAATAGATTCTAGATCTTCCAAATAAAATTTAAGATCCCAAATATCTACCAGTTCTATTCAGTATGGTAGGATAGATACTAACACTTATCACATAACCAAATCGATTGTGAACTCGATCTCTTGATCAGAATTAATCCATAGAGTTAATCATTGAAAACATCTAGAAAAAGTTCTACCACAAGAGGAATATAATCCTTTAGTATCCCACCATTATCTAGAGAAGGACCAACAATTTGAATTGTGAGAAAATCCAATATTCACTAAATTGGTCCCTCACAACCGACCTGAAGATCCCACTAACCCTAGTGATAATAAATGCTTCCTACTAGAGATGAAAAGGAAACTCTACTCCTTGAAAATTCAATATGATCCTAGTATAAAACTAAGAAATCCCTACTAATAATCAAGTCAAATCATGTCACTTCCAGCATTAAAGGTTCACAAAATAAGAGGTAACCACAAATCTCAAGAGAACACGCCTCACCACATTTGAAATTATTTTATTGCACTCCCAACAATGTTTCAATATTTAAAACACCATATAATAATTCTACATCCAATTTAAAGCTGTTTACAAATACAGAAGATATAAAAGAATGTGATGGTCCTCTATCAAAAAAATAATAATATAAGGTATATGATACAAGAACTATACCATTGATGGTAGATGATACTGTATCCAAGTAATCCAAAGTATTCTTTATTACATGAAAATGAATTGTGTCTCTTCCATGGGCTCTAGATCAACTACCCTGGGATACATCCCTATCTTGTTGCTATTACTGGTGTATTGGGGTACCATGTCCCCTACCTCAGCATGAATGGCCTATGAAACTCCAAATACCATCCCCATTAGGTGTGCCCGAGTCACATCTTGATTCCAGTACCAATCTTGGTCCTTTTTCACCGGTCTTCTGTGAAAAAAAAACACATTAGACATATAAATATGACCCAATTTTCAATATATATGACACTCGACTATGAGGTAACAACACTAATGATGCATGTTTCTAAACTTTCCACACTAATATAACTATAATGAAAGATGGTCTTGAGATGGTAGTACAATAAAAGGACTACACCTCCCAGTATTACATTGGTAGAATATATCATAATTACACTTCTTACCACTCAAAGAAGAACATCAAGATTTCTCTGCTAAAATAGCCTAACCATTGCTCAGGGCCTCTTTCATATTGCCTTCAATGAAAAGTCCATGATTCATCACATCTTTAAGGATTCTTAAATAAATAATTTTTACCTTTGACATGATCTCATAATTAATAACTTCCTGGAAACATATCTCTCTGTAGATATCATTGGCTTCCAAAGATGGTGTAAATCTCCGTAGGTCGGTAAAATGTCTATCATAGTCCAATAATGACAAACTCTCCAACATAAGATGCTTGAACTCACAATATTTTTCATCCCTCAAGATTTCATGATATAAATTGATCCGGAACATTATCTCAAATTCCTTCTAAGAAAGATCGTCCAGTTTCCCATCTTTCTTCAGAATATCCCACCAACGCCTAGCTGGTCCACGAATCATAGAAACAACAAGATTCACCCTCCTATCCGTAGGTGTCTCGGTATACTTAAATACTATCTAGAATGACTCAATCTAGGACTCAACTACCTAGACCCCTTCCATAGTAAACAAAGTCATATCCTAAAGAAAAAATTATATTTTCAGCTCATACATCAAAGGAACGGTATGAATAGTCTCCCTCTCTATGGATTGTATGATACTTATGAATCTGTCACGAAGATGAACATACATATCCTCCTCAAGAACTAAATGAAGTTCTAGTTCATAACCATTAAGATCTTTTTAATTTTATAATCTCCTCACCCTCAAGGAAAAATGAGAAGAATGCATTTGCTCTACAAGAAAAACTCTAACCTTAAAGAACTGACTAGAAATAAGGTTAACCCAACCAGTAACTGTTATAGAGAACTACAAACTCTTGGTATCTCTCGACATAGATCACCAATATTTTAGCATGACACATCAACTCATTTCATTTATCCAATGAAACTGGTATATCATATTACAATTCAAGAGGAAAGTATATATCACATGAAAAAATAGATATGTCCCAATCATGAATATAGTAGTCTGGAATTACTTCCAGTGGACTACAATGGATACCTAGTAGGGAACTCCATGGGCGGCTACACACTCTAGCCGGGACACACCACCATCCCCAATGGAAGTCATTTCCTCATGAAGACCTTGGGCGGAGAGCCATGCTTCATCCAACGCCCACATGTGGGAGTTCCCAAGGATCAGATTCATTCCTACCTCCTTTGCCTCTAATACCAACTATAGAGACCCAAATATTGACGTACATGGAAATTACATTACTTTTTCAGAATACTTAATACATAACAAAAACAAAATCCAAAGGAATGTAATAGTTTAGTGTCTTTGGAAACTCGGAACAAAATCTTCTAATTGTGGTGAACGATCTTCAACATCTCCCATAAAGATCGTCCCCTATTGTTTTCTTACCTAAAACCTTTATTTGTATCTTGGGGAAAAGAAAACATATGAAGGGTGAGCTAAAATTCATATTAAGGGTAATCATGGAGAAAATAAAACAAACCATATACATTTGAACAAAAAAACATGAACATAATGTTTAAACATCGAAATCTTGAGCAATAACATGACACATGGTAGTAAAGAATAGATCATAATGGAACATCAATCATGATAAAATATCTTGGAAATAAAACATGTAATTGTGGAAAAACATTAAGCACATGATATGATTTCCATAGTAGCCAAGGAATTTCTGCCAAGATCATCTTAGTGGACAAAGTCCCTTTCTGAATCGAGTTCACTCCTTGTTCCAGTCCTGTATCACTTAACCAGATTAACTTACCATTCCAGCCATGTCTATCTCATGAGATATAAATAATTAAACAATGAATTGTAGGGAGATATAGGTCCCACCCATCTCATATTAAATTCATTCTTACTTGTTCAACAAAATATTAATAAATCATTCATCATAACCCAAAGAATAAAATGGGTTTCATAAACATCATCCCATCATATCATATTCCATATAAAAAATGGATATCATTTCATCATAAGAAAATTGAAACCATTTAAATCATAGAGACATTATATTTGAAACATACATATATGAAATAATGTCCTCTTATATGGAAAATGGTTTTTATAAAACACTTAAAATGAATTCTTGAGGAAAATATCCTTTCTTCATCAAAATCATTTTCTTTTCACAAAATGAAATGTAAATTTTAAAAGAAAATGTTTTTTTTGTAAATATTCATGAAATATTGTAGAGTAAGCTTCATGAAAATAAGGCATTATAAAACCGTAAAAATCCATTCATGCCATATAAGTTAAAAAAAACATTCTCCTCGTACTTTTTTTAGAAAATTCAAAAAGTACCTCTTATGGTAAAGAAAAGAAAAATTACTTCCAAACCTTGTGGTAAAAGTCATAAAAGGGAAAAAATGACTTTAAGCATACATGTAAGAATACTACACATGTTATGAAAACATTTTTAGAAAACATGGACATGGATGATAAACATAACCGCAGTAAATACTTACGAATAAACAATCTCGAATAAGAATGAAATTGGAATAATTATCCCTTACCTTAGGCCTAATATGCTTCGTACGTATCCGAAAATCCTGTATAATGATTTAAATAATTTCATTTACTTATTACAGAATCATATTCATTGTTATTATATCATATATGGTTCACTTATGACTTTATATTACACGTTCTTTTGTAAATTCCAAGTTAAAGTAGCGTTTTGGGTAAAATCGTTTTATTTATCGTACTTGTTTGGACTTGTTGTTCTTGATATTATTATTACTTATATCATGATTTACTTACTTAAAGAATTTAAATCATGATTTATATATCATATATATTCAGTATATATATATATAATATATAGATTAATGAAATGAAATACACCATTCATGGAGACGGTAGGCCGTACGTACGCATGAACGCTATTTTCCTTTCCTTACTGAGTTGAATGAAAGTAAGTAGATGAAATATATATATATATATATATATATATATTCAGTAGATTAATTATGTCATATATTTCATTATTATTCATTATATATACTTTATAATCATTCTTGAATGGTTAATAAGAAGAATAAATCTCATCGCATTGTCGAGACGGTAATCCGTACGTACGTACGAGCGATGATATCGTTCCCATAATTATTGAATGGACTTGGAGTGGATGATAAAATACATAAGAATCAGTGTGATGTTATTATAACCATATATATTTATTATTTACACCATTATACCCATCCAAGTAAGGTGGTGGTGGAAAAACTGATTACACCACAGCGTGGAGACGAAATTTTGTACGTACGCACGCGTGGAGATTTCATTTTCCGTAGGATGGATAGAAGGTGAAATGGGGTTGTTTCATATTTATAATAAAATATCAGTATATTAGTGATACTTATGTTATTACTTTATAATTAAACAACTAAAGAATAAGATGTTGAAGAAGAAAGAAAACTTGAAAAAATCGGTAGAAGAGATTACCTCTTCCTCGACACACCTCCTTTAAACTTCTTCTTAGGGCACTAGAGTTGGTATTTTGAGAATACCAAAACCTCTATTATATAACTAGAGAGGTTGAGAAGAGTAATTAGCAGGGATTTTCCGATATTTAAGGCTCAAAATGGTGTGAAGATAAGAGGGAAGGGGTTACCTTTTTATAATGGAGGAGAGGGGCGCCTTAAGAAAACATAAAATATTATTTTATAATAAAGTCATATTCGGTTTTTAATTGCTGAAAATTGATTTATTTATAAGATAATGTGGCGATGGGTATAAATCCTTTCAACCAATAGGTTTTAGATAAGTTTAGTTCACTATTTTATCCTTATCATTTGGATTTAACTCTAAGGTAAATAATTTAACTTTTATCATGTCTTTTTGTTTTTTACACTATATGTTTAATAAATGTACTATAACAAGCCAAAATAACCCAAAGTGGTTCATTATTAATATATATATATACTGTTCTAAGTCATTTGGGATAACCTTATATTTTTAGGAATAAAATAACAATTAATAATATAATATTTGTTTTAAAACCTATTTTATGTCAATTTTGACACTATTTGGTACATGATTTTTGTGAAAATAATAACAACATGATTAGTTTGAAAAAATTTAATTAAATCAATAATATCATATCATAGTAGCCTAGAAAATTAGTTTAATTCCTAAAATGTCTGAAATTACATTTATTTGGGTATGCATAACATCAATTATGTTAATATTTCATTAATAAGGTAATTACTGGATCATCATTGTGTTATAAAGAAATTAAATTATTTAATGTCTAAACATTATAAATAAAACACCATTAAGTAGTAAATCTTTTTATCATTCTAATGAATATTTATAGTTGGATTTATCTTCTGTATAACCCTATATTAAAAATGTTTTAGTTATTAAACTATGATTTTAACTATTTTAATTCTTCTTAAAATAAAATAATAATAAATGACCTAATCTAATCCAAGTGGACCTAAAGGGCAATATTTTATTACTAAGGTTGTTTTTTGTCGAATTACACTTATCCAATAGAATTAGGATATGTGTTATGGTAATAGTAATATCATTTTTACCCTTAATTACCCTATTTACTTTTAACTGTGGTAAATAAAAGAAAAAAGTTACTATTCACCAAAAATTATTTTTTTCTTATTGAACCAAATTTTACTCCTTGATATTAACCGTGTCTCTCGGAATTTCGAAATTCCACTCACAGAAGTGGTAAAATTAAGTTTTATGTAAATTTTCAAATTCTCCTAGGAGGTTTGTAAGAGACGGTGAAAAGTTCAATAAAATTTTTATATATCTATAATTATTATAAAATGACTCAAATGAATTACATTGAACTTATATAGGTATTTTTTAACAATTTTGACCTAAAATATATTTAAATAAATAATTATTTAAATAAATAGTCGGTTTTTAAATAGTAACCCAGTGTTTTTACTATTCATCAAAAATTGAATGATTTCTGAAAAATACCAAAAATTCACCCTAGGATAATTTCAATATTCTGAATCCAAAAATGAAGACCATTTTAAAAAATAAAATTTATATAATTTCAAAAGGTGGGTATTACTATTCATAATGGCTAGTTCATAAAAATATTATAATAATATATCATTTAGTGAAACTCGGTATTAAGTACTACACACGCTATCGAGGAAAATCTTGATTGCGTGTAATGCAAGACAAGTCAGGGATGCATGTAGTAAAAGCTCTGTTTGGTGTTGCGTATAACATAATCAAAACATATTTAATTTATACATTAAACAAAATCTATACTTAATGTTGCGTAAAATAATTTCCACAAAACGAACTTGAAATTGTGTGTAACACGAGCCATGAATAGTGTTGTGTATACTGCAAGCTAATACGGAGTTGCATATAGTGCAAGCTAATTTTGGTGTAGCTTACAACACAAGACATCAGTGAAATTAAAAAAGAATAATTCTCATAAAATCTCGGGTTGTTACATTCTACCCCCCTTAAAATGAATTTCGCCCTCAAAATTTGTCTGGGTTCTAAATGGTTTACTACTTGAAAGTTTCTTTCATAGAAACCCACATTGTAAAAAGGAATAACAAAAATCAACTTTAAAAAACTAAATTATGAAATGTAATGGTTACCCAAATAAACTAATCATGGGATTTCCACATAGGAGAACATAGGTGAAAATATGGATATGGAAGACAAATATAACCATCATGTTCTGATGAAGAGTGGTGGAGGACATGGCTATGAAAAAGCAAACAATAACAAAGCCATAAATTTTTGATGATCTAAGGTACCATCTGAATCATAAGATATAAGGGCACTAGGACATCATTTTTGCTTGTCAAGATGATTTTCCTAAAGTTAAAGAATTTTAATTAGAAGAAATACTTACTTTATTTTAGTATAATATCATCATTGTTCGTGCCTTGAACAATTCCCACTTCATCTCTTAAAGAAATGAAGTTGAATTATTCATTCATGAAGTGTTATCAGATCATGTTATATAATGATGGGTCATTCCATATGTCTCAAACAAAAGGTTATCAAAAGTTATCAAATATACATAAGTCTATCAATGGTGAGGTTAATCGTATATGATTCCCAAAATGGACTTATATTTCATCTATCGTACTTCTTAATAAACTAGTTTCTACTAACCAGGGACTTCCTGTAGGCCTGTGGTAGGAAATAAAGGCATGTCTCACTTTGGTTGTGAGTTCGATTTCCATAGCCTTGTCCGACGCGACGGGTTGTCGCCCATCCTGCAAGTTGTCCCTTTTTTTAAAACTAAATTATAATAACATTCCTGGAATAAAATAGAAAACAATTCTAGCCTTAAACAATACTATCTTATGTTTAACTTAATTCATTACAATCTTTAGGCTTATCCAAAATAATTCTATCCAATCTCATAGTATAAAGAAAACAATTACTAGAAATTTCATCTACCGAGCATGTGAATACAATCATTTATCCCCCATATATCATACGATATATCTTGTTGGTCACATTCCAAACATGTGAATACCTTAATCATGTATTCTCCTGAACCATAGTGAAAACATGAATGCTATCACAAGGTTACTCTTTCCATATACCAAAATCCCAAAAATTCTATATACTGAAACCATGATATCACTTTTTCCTTATATTAGTCATGAGCTCATTAATACTATCAAACATTTCATTATCTCCATATCCCTTCTTTATGCGCATATTAGGTGCTTTCCAAAAATATTTGAATAACCTTTCATGGTTACCAGTAACATTCAACATATACCTTCAAAACTCAAGAAAAGGGAACAGTGTAACAATCCTTAGATTTTTCTTTATTCCATAGTACCATACATTATTCTTGATAAACATACAATCATTACACTACCTTTTTAAACCACTAATTGTGCTTCATCATATCTTCCATCTCATATATCATTTGTAGTCTCTTCATCATCATCCACATAAATACTACCCATATAACCATGCTGATTCTCTTTATGAGATTTTCCCTAAGGGCATTGGTTTTCATAATGCCCGTACATTCCACATTTAAAACACTTAACCGTTGTTGATGTCTTAGCAATACCATTATCCTTGTCCATGGTGTTAACTGAACCTTTTCCTATAAAATTACTAGATTTGTGTCCTTTTCCACACCCAATGCATCTTCTAGTTCCTTTGAAACATTCTCCCTGATGCCTCTTCCCAGATGATTTACATGAGGGAAATTGTACTTTCCTTCTTCTATGATCATATGAAACTTCATCTTTCTCTTATTAGCTGAGTCAGGAAACTTACCAAAGTTGAGATTATTGCTCATATTATGAGATTTCTTATTAGGCATAATAACAATATGTGGACTTCCAAATACAATTTCATTTAGTTCCCATGAATAATATTATTCCATTATCCATCATATCCTCCATTATCGAGAATCTTCCTATTTACAGCCATTTTCTAAAACCCAAAAAGAATAGTGTGAGAGGCCAAAATCATAATCAAAGGGGAGTATCTTCAATATAGAACATCTTAGGTTTAATTCTAATATCATTTCCATAATTATAGATCTATAACCTATACTTATACTCATCCTTAGGTACATCCTTAGACATACCTCCGAAATATCTCTAGGGATCTCACTAAAGTTTTCACATCCTAGTTTCCGAAGGGTGACTAAACAGAACCTCTGATACCAACTGTAGTAGTCTAGATTACTTCTAGTGCACTAAAATGGATACCTATCAGGGCACTCCATGGGAGGCTACACCCCCTGGGTGGGCCACACCACCATCCCCAGTGGCATCCATTTCCTCATGAAGCCCTTGGGCAGAGAGCCATGCTTCATCCAATGCTCACATGTGAGAGTTCCCAAGGATCATATTCATTCCAACCTCATTTTCCTCTGATACCAACTGTATAGACCCAATTCTTGACGTACATGTACATTACATTAATTTTATAGAATACTTAATACATAAAAAAAACAAACATCGAAGGACTGTAATAGTTTAGTGTATTTGGAAACTCGGAACATAATCTTCTAATTATGGTGAAAGATCTTCAAGATCACCCATAAAGATATTCCACTTTTGTTTTCTTACCTAAAACCTTTATTTATATCCTGGGGAAAAGAAAACATATAAAGGGTGAGCTCAATTGCTCAGTAAGGGTAAGCATGGAGAAAATAAAACAAACCATATACATTTGAACATAAAAACATGAACATAATGTTTAAACATCGAAATATTGAGCAATGACATAAAACATGGCAGTATGTAGGGAATAGATCATAATGTAAAATCAATCATGACAAAATAGCTTAGAAATAAAACTTGTAATTGTGGAAAAACATTAAGCACAAGATATTATTTCCATAGTATCCAAGGAATTGCTGGTAAGATCATCTTAGTGGACAAATTCCCTTTCTCAATCGAGTTCACTCCTCATTCCAGTACTATATCACTGAACTAGATTAACTTACAATTCCATCCATGTCTATCTCATGAGATATAAATCAATAACCAATTAATTTGAGGGAGATATAGGTCCCACCCATCTCATATTGAAATAATTCTTACTTGTGCCACAAAATAATCATAAATCATTCCTCATAAACCAAAGAATAAAATGGGTTTCATAAACATCATCCCATCATGAAATAATCCATATAAAAAAATGGATATCATTTCATCATAAGTAAAGTGAAACCATGTAAATCGTAGAGACATTATACTTGAAACATACATATATGAAATAATGTTATCTTATATGGAAAATGGTTTTGATAAAACACTTGAAATGAATTCTTGAGGAAAATATCCTTTCTTCTTCAAAATCATTTTCTTTTCACAAAATTCCATGAAAATTTTAAAGGAAAATTATTTTTTGTTAATAGTCATGAAATATTGTAGATTATTCTTCATGAAAATAAGGAATTATAAAACCGTAAAAATCAGTTCAGGCCATATAAGTTAAAAAAACATTCTCCTCGTACATTTGTTGGAAAAGTCAAAAAGTACCTCGTATTGTAAACAAAAGAAATATTCCTTTCAAACCTTGTGGTAAAAGTCATAAAATGGTAAAAATGAATTTAATAATACATGGAAGAATACTAAAAATTTTATGAAGACATTTTTAAGAAACATGGACATGGATGATAAACATAACCGTAGTAAATACTTACAAATAAACAATCTCGGATAAGAATGAGATTGGAATAATTATCCCTTACCTTAGGTCTGATATGCTTCATACGTATCCAAAACACCTGTATAATGATTTAAATAATGTAATTTACTTATTAAGGAATCATATTCATTGTTATTATATCATATATGGTTCACTTATGACTTTATATTACTCGTTCTTTTGTAAATTCCATGTTAAAGAAGCGTTTTGGGTAGAATCCTTTTATTTATCGTACTTGTTTGGACTTGTTGTTCTTGATATTATCATTAATTATATAATTATTTACTTACTTATAGAATGTAAATCGTGATTTATATATCATATATATTCAGTATATATATAAATATTATAGATAGATGAATGAAATGAAATACACCGTTTATGGAGATGGTAGGCCGTACTTACGCATGAACGTTGTTTTCTTTTCCTTATTGATTTGAATGGAAGTAAGTATATGAAATATATGTATATATATAAATTAATTATCTTAATTACGTCATATATTTCATTATTATTCATTATGTATACTTTATAATAATTCTTGAATGGTTAACATGGAGAATAAATCTCATCGCGTTGTGGAGATGGCAATCCGTACGTACACACGAGCGATGATATCATTACCATAATTATTGAATGGAATTGGAGTGGATGATATAATAACTAAGAATCAGTATGATGTTATAATAACCATATATAGTTATTCATTACACCATTATACCCATCCAAGTAAGGTGGTGGTGCAAAAAATGATTACACCACGGCGTGGAGATGGTATTTCGTACGTATGCACACGCGGTGATTTTGTTTTCTGTAGGATGGATAGAAGGTGAAATGGGGTTGTTCCATATTTATAATAACATATAAGTATATTAGTGATACTTATGTTATTACTTTATAATGAAACAAATAAATAAGAAGAAGTTGAAGAAGAAAGAAAACCTGAAAGAATCGATAGAAGAGATTACCTCTTTCTCGACACACCTCCTTTAATCTTCTTCTTAGGGCACTAGAGTTGTTCTTTTGAGAAGACCAGAAACTCTATGATATAACTAGAGATGTTGAGAAGAGTAATTTTAAGGATTTTTCAGAGCTTCAAGCCTCAAAAGGGTGTGAAGATAAGAGGGAAGGGGTGCCCTTTTTATAAGGGAGGAGAGGGGCACCTTAAGAAAACTTAAAATATTATTTTATAATAAAGTCATATTTGGTTTTTTATATCTCCAAATTTATTTATTTCAAATATAAGGTGGTTGTGTGTCTAAATCCTCTCAACCAATAGGTTTTAGACAGGTATAGGTTACTATTTTATCCTTATCATTTAGATTTAACTCTAAGTTAAATAATTTAACTTTTACCGTGTCTTTTTGTTTTCTTACACTATATGGTTAATAAACTTACTATGACAATACAAACTAACCGAAAGTGGTTCATTATTAATATATATATCCTTATCTAGCTCATTTGGGATAAAATTATATTTTTTGGAATAAAAAAACAATTATTAATATAATATTTGTTTTAAAACCTATTTTATGTCAATTTTGACACTATTTGGTACATGATTTTTTTGAAAATAATAACAGAATTATTAGTTCGAAAAAAGTTAACTAACTAAATACCAACATGTCATATTAACCTATAAATTTATTTTAATTCATAAAAAGTCTAAAATTACATTTATTAGGGTATTTATAACATCAATTATGTTAATATTTCATTAATAAGGTAATTACTGCATCATTATTGTGTCAAAAATAAATTAAATTATTTAATGTCTAAAAATTATAAATAAAATACCATTACAAAGGAAATATTTTTATATTTATAATGAATATTTATATTAGAATTTATTTTATGAATAACCCTATATTAAAAATGTTTTAGTTATTAAACTTTGATTTTAACTATTTTAATTCTTCTTTAAATAAAATAATAATAAATGTCCTAATCTATTCCATGTGGAACTAAAGGGTAATATTTTATTCCTAAGTTTGTTTTTGGTCTAATTATACTTATTAAATAGAATTAGGACATGTGTTATTGTAATATTAATAACGTTTTTACCCTTAATTAGCCTATTTACTTTTAACCGTGGTAAATAAAAGTAAAAAGTTACTATTCAACAAAAATTATTTTTATCTTATTGAACCAAATTTTACTCATTTATATTAACCATGTCTCTCGGATTTTCTAAATTACACTCACAGAAGTGGTAAAATTATGTTTTAGGTAAATTTTCAAATTCTCCAAGGAGGTGGGTAAAAGACGGTGAAAAGTTCAATACAATTTTTATATATCTAAAATTATTATAAAATGACTCCAATGAATTAAATAGAACATATATAGGTATTATGTAACAATTTTGACCTAAAATAAATTTAAATAACTAATTATTTAAATAAAATGTCAGTTTTTAAATAGTAACCCAGTGTTTTCAGTATTCATCAAAAATTGAATGTTTTTATAAAAATACCAAAAATTCACCCTAGGCTAATTTTGATATTAAGAATCCAAAAATGAAGTCCACTTTGAAAAATAAAATTTATAAAACTTCAAAAAATGGGTATTACTATTCATAACGGCTATTTCATAATAATATTATAATAATATATCATTTAGTGAAACTCGGTTTTGCGTACTACACACGCTATCAAAGAAGGTCTTGATTGCGTATAATGCAAGAAAAGTCAGGGATGCGTGTAGTGAAAGCTCTGTTTGGTGTTGCATATAACATAATCAAAACATATTTAATTTATACATTAAACAAAATCTATAATTAATGTTGCATAAAATAATTTCCACCAAATGAACATGAAATTGTGTGTAACACGAGCCAAGAATAGTGTTTCATATACTGCAAGCTAATACGATGTTGCGTATAGTGAAAGCTAATTTTGGTGTAGCGTAAAACACAAGACATAAATGAAATTAAAATAATAATTCTCATAAAATCTCGTGTTGTTACATTCTACCACCCTTAAAATGAATTTCACCCTCAAAAATCACCCGGGTTTTAAATGGTTTACTACTTGAAAGTTTCTTTCATAGAAACCCACATCGTAAAATGGAATAAAAAAACTAAACATTAAAAACTAAATTATGAAATGTAACAATTACCGAAATAAAATAATCAGGGGGTTTCCACATAGGATAACATAGGTGAAAATATGGATATGGAAGAAAAATCTAACCATCATGTTCTAATGAAGAGTGGTAGAGGACAAGGCTATGAAAAAGCCAATAATCACAAACCCATAAATTTTTTATGATCTAAGTTACCATCAGATTCATCGGATATAAGGGCACTAGGACAACATTTTTTGTTTTCAAGATGATTTCCCTAAAGTTGAAGAATTTGAAATAGAAGAAATACTTACTTTATTTCAGTATAATCTCACTATTGTTCATGCATTGAACAACTTCCACTTTATCTCTTAAAGAAATGAAGTTGAATTTTTCATTCATGAAGTGTTAGAAGATCATGTGATAGAATGATGGGTCATTCTATATGTATCAAACAAAAGATTATCAAACGTTATCAAATATACATAAGTCAATCTATGGCGAGGTTAATCGTATATGATTCCAAAAATGGACTTATACTTCATCTATCGTTCTACTTAATAAAACTAGTTTCTACTAACCAGGGACTTTGTGGAGGCCATTGGTAGGAAATAAAGGCCTGTCGCACTTCGGTTGTGGGTTCGATTCCCACAGCCTTGTCCAACGCGACGGGTTGTCACCCATCCTGCAGGTTGTACCTTTTTCTAAAACTACATTATAATAACATTCTTGCAATAAAATAGAAAAAAGATCTTTCCTTAAATAATACTATCTTATGTCTAACTTAATTCATTCCAATATTTAGGCTTATCCAAAATACTTCTATCCAAGATGATAGTATAAAGAAAACAATTACTTGAAATGTCATCTACTGAGCATGTGAATACAATCATTTATCCTCCATATATCATACGATATATCTTGTTGGTCACATTCCAAACATTTGAATACCTTAATCATGTATCCTGTTGAAACATAGTGAAAACATGAATGTCGTCACAAGGTAACTCTTTCCATATACCAAAATCCCAAAAATTCTATATAATAAAACCATGATATCACTTTTTCCTTATATTATTCATGATCTCATTAATACTAGCAAACATTTCATTATCTCCATATCCCTTCTTTATGCGCATTTTAGGTGCTTTCCAAAAATATTTGAAGAACCCATCATGGTTACCGGTACCATTCAACATAAACTTTCAAAACTCAAGAAAAGGCAACAGTGTAACAATCCTTAGATTTTTTTATTCCATAGTACCATACATTATTCTTGATAAACATATAATCATTACACTACTTTCTTAAACCACTGACTAAGCTTCATCATTTCTTCCATCTCATATATCATTTGTAGTCTCTTCATCATCATCCACATAAATACTACCCATATGACCATGCTGATTCTCTTTATGAAATTTTCCCTAAGGGCATAGGTTTTCATAATGCCTATACATTCCACATTTAAAACACTTAACCGTTGTTTATGTCTTAGAAATACCATTATCTTTGTCCATGGTGTTAACTGAACCTTTTCCAATACAATTACTAGCTTTGTGTCCTTCTTTTCCACACCCAAAGCATTTTCGAGTTCCTTTGAAACATTCTCCCTAATGCCTCTTCCCACATGATTTACCTGAGAGAAATTGAACTTTCTTTCCTCTATGATCATCATGAAACTCTATCTTTCTCTTATTAGATGAGTCGGGAAACTTACCAAAGTTGATATTATTTATCATATTATGAGATTGATGATTAGGCATAATAACGAAATGTAAACTTCCAGATCCAATTTCATTTGGTTGCTCATGAAGAATATCATTCCACTGTCCATCATATCCTCCATTTTCATGAATCTTCCTATTTCCAGCCATTTTCTAAAACCCTAAAAGAATAGTGTGAGAGGAAAAAATCATAATCAAGGGAGAGTAACATCAATATCAAACATCTTAGGTTTAATTATAATATCTTTAATGTAATTCTAGGACTATAACCTATACTTATACTTAACCTTAGGGACATCCCTAGACATACCTTAGAAATATCTCTAGGGATCTCACTAAAGTTCCCACATCCATGTTTCCAAAGGGTGACTAAACTGAACCTCTGATACCAACTGTAGTGGTCTGAAATTACATCTCGTGGACTAATGGATACCTATCAGGGCACTCCATGGGTAGCTACACCCCCTGGGTGGGACACACCACCATCCTCAGTGGCAGCCATTTCGTCATGAATCCCTTGGGCGGAGAGCCATACTTTTTCCAACGCTAACATGTGAGAGTTCCCAAGGATCAGATTCATTCCAACCTCCTTTGCCTCTGATACCAACTGTAGAGACCCAAATCTTGACGTACATGGACATTACATTAATTTTTCGGAATACTTAATACATAACAAAAACAAACACGGAAGGACCGTAGTAGTTTAGTTTCTTTGGAAACTCAGAACATAATCTTCTAATCATGTTGAAAGATCTTTAACATCTCCCATAAAGATATTCCCCTTTTTTTCTTACCTAAATCCTTTATTTATATCATGGGGAAAATAAAACATATAAAGGGTGAGCTCAAATGCTCAGTAAGGGTATGCATGGAGAAAATAAAACAAACCATATACATTTGAACATAAAAACATGAACATAATGTTGAAACATCGAAATCTTGAGCGATGACATAAAACATGGCAGTAAGTAAGTAATAGATCATAATGGAACATAAATAATGATAAAATAACATGGAAATAAAACTTTTAATTGTGTAAAAACATTAATAACATGATATTATTTCCATAGTAGCCAAGGCATTGCTGCCAAGATCATCTTAGTGGACAAATTCCATTTCTGAATTGAGTTCACTCCTCGTTCCAGTCCTGTATCACTGAACCGGATTAACTTTTCATTCTAGACATGTATATCTTATGAGATATAAATCATTACCCAATGAATTGGAGTGAGATATAGGTCCCACCCATCTCATATTGAAATCATTCTTACCTGTGCCACAAAATAATCATAAATCATTCATCATAACCCAAAGAATGAAATGGGTTTCATAAACATCATCCCATCAAAACATAATCCATATAAAACAAATGGATATAACTTCATCATAAGAAAAGTGAAACCATGTAAATCATAGAGACATTATAATTGAAACATACATATATGAAATAATTTCATCTGAAATGGAAAATGGTTTTTATAAAACACTTGAAATGAATTCTTGGGGAAAATATCCTTTCTTCTTCAAAATCATTTTCTTTTCACAAAATGCCATGCAAATTTTAAATGGAAATTATTTTTTTGTAAATATTAATGAAATCTTGTAGAGTAAGATTCATGAAAATAAGGCATTATAAAACCATAAAATTCTATTCATGCCGTATAAGTTAAAAAAACATTCTCCTTGTACTTTTGTTAGAAAAGTCAAAAAGTACCTCATATGGTAAAAAAAGAAAGATTCCCTCCAAAACATGTGGTAAAAGTCATAAAAGGGTAAAAATGACTTTAATCATACATGGAATAATACTAAAATTTTTATGAAAAATTTTTAGGAAACATGGAATGGATGATATTCACAATCGCGATAAATACTTACGAATAAACAATCTCAGATAAGAATGAGATGGGAATAATTATCCCTTAGCTTCGGTCTGATATGCTTTGTACATATCTGAACATCTTGTATAATGATTTAAATAATATCATTTACTTATTACAGAATCATATTCATTGTTATTATATCATATATGGTTCACTTATGACTTTATATTACCCGTTCTTTTGAAAATTCCATGTTAAAGCAGCGTTTTGGGTAAATCATTTTATTTATAGTACTTGTTTGGACTTGTTTTTCTTGATATTATTATTACTTATATCATTATTTATATACTTAAATAATTTAAATCATTATTTAAATATCAAATATATTCATTTTATATATATTTATATAATAGATAGATGAATGAAATGAAATACACCGTTCATGGGGATGGTAGGCCGTACGTACGCATGAACACTGTTTTCCTTTCTTTATTGAGTTCAATGGAAGTAATTAGATGACACACACACACACATATCTATATAAATAAATTCAGTAGCTTAATTATGTCATATATTTCATTGTTGTTCATTATATATACTTTATAATCTTTCTTGAATGGTTAACAAGGAGAATGAATCTCATCGCGGTGTGGAGACGGTAATCCGTACGTACGCACGAGCGATGATATCATTCCCATAATTATTGAATGGAATTAAAGTCAATGATATAATACCTCATAATCAGTATGATGTTATAATAACCATATATAGTTATTCTTTACACCATTATACCCATCCAAGTAAGGTGGTGGTGGAAAAACTGATTACACCAAGGCGTGGAGACGGTATTCCGTACGTACGCACGCGCGGTGATTTCGTTTTTCGTAGGATGGATAGAGGGTGAAATGGGGTTGTTTAATATTTATAATAACATATCATAATATTAGTTATTCTTATGTTATTAATTTATAATGAAACAACTAAAGAAGAAGAAGTTGAAGAAGAAAGAAAACTTGAAAGAATCGGTAGAAGAGATTACCTCTTACTCAACGCACCTCCTTTAAACTTCTTTTTAGGGCACTAGAGTTGGTCTTATGAGAAGACCAGAACCTAAATGATATAACTAGAGAGGTTTAGAAGAGGAATTGGCTGGGTTTGGACGAGTTTAAAGGCTCAAAAGGGTGTGAAGAGAAGAAGGAATGGATGCTCTTTTTATAAGGAAGGAGAGGGGAACCTTAGGAAAACTTAAAATATTATTTTATAATAAAGTCATATTCGGTTTTTAATAGCTCCAATTTGATTTATTTCGAAGATAAGGTGGGGATGGGTCTAAATAATCTCAAACAATAGGTTTTAGACAAGTTTAGGTTACTATTTTATCCTTATCTTTTAGATTTAACTATAAGTTAAATAATTTAACTTTTACCGTGTCTTTTTGTTTTCTTACATTATATGGTTAATATAGATACTATAACAAGACAAAGTATCCCAAAGTGGTTCATTACTAATATATTTATCCTTATATAAGTAATTTTGGCGATCCTTATATTTTTAGGAATAAAATAACAATTAATAATATAATATTTGGTTTAAAAACTATTTTATGTCAATTTTGACACTATTTGGTACTTTATTTTTGTGAAACTGATAACAACATGATTAGTTAGAAAAAAGTTAATTAAATAAATACTAACATGTCATACTAACCTATAAAATTATTTTAATTCATAAAAAGTCTAAATTTATATTTATTTCGGTATTCATAACATCAATTACGTTAATATTTCATTAAAATGGAAATTAATGCATCATCATTGTGTCATAAATAAATTAAATTATATAATGTCTAAAAATTATAAATAAAATACCATTATGTAGAAAATATTTTTATGTTTCTAATGAATATTTATAGTCGAATTTATCTTATGTATTACCCTATATTGAAAATGTTTTAGTTATTAAACTTCGATAGTAACTATTTTAATTCTTCTTTAAATAAAATAATAATAAATGTCCTAATCTTATCCAAGTGGACCTAAAGGGAAATATATTATTCCTAAGGTTATTTTTGGTCAAATTAAACTTATCCAATAGAATTAGGACATGTTTTATGGTAATAGTAATATCATTTTTACCCTTAATTACCCTATTTAATTTTAACCGTGGTAAATAAAAGTAAAAAGTTACTATTCCCCAAAAATTATTTTTATCTTATTGAACCACATTTTACTCCTTGATATTAACCGTGTCTCTTGGATTTTCGAAATTCCACTCACAGAAGCGGTAAAATTAAGTTTTATGTTAATTTTTAAATTCTCCTAGGAGGTGGGTAAAAGACGGTGTGAAGTTCAATAAAATTTTTATACATCTAAAATTATTATAAAATGAATCCAATGAATTAAATTGAACTTATATAGGTATTATGTAACAATTTTGACCTAAAATGAATTTAAATAAATAATTTTTTAAATAAAAAGTCAGTTTTTAAATAGTAACCCAGTGTTTTCACTATTCATAAAAATTGAATGTTTTCAGAAAAATACCAAAAATTCACCATAGGATAAATTAGATATTGAGAATCCAAAAATGAAGTCCATTTTGAAAAATAAAATTTATAAAATTTCAAAAAGTGGGTATTACTATTCATAACTGCTAGTTCATAATAATATTATAATAATATATCATTTAGTAAAACTTGGTATTGCGTACTGCACACGCTATCGAGGAAGGTCTTGATTGTGTGTAATGCAATCCAAGTCAGGGATGCATGTAGTGAAAGCTCCGTTTGGTATTTTGTGTAACATAATCAAAACATATTTCATTTATACATTAAACAAAATCTATACTTAATGTTGCGTAAAATAATTTCCACAAAACGAACTTGAAATTGTGTGTAACACGAGCCAAGAATAGTGTTGTGTATACTGCAACCTAATACGGTGTTGCGGATAGTGCAAGATAATTTTGGTGTAGCATACAACAAAAGACATCAATGAAAGTAAAAAAGAATAATTCTCATAAAATCTCGGGTTGTTACAATAAACAATCCATGTCCATATATCCCTATGTTCCAATTATAGTGCATGAATTATTAACTTGCACCATACCTGGCCACAAGTAAAAAACCCAAGAAATATTAATAATCATTAAAAACTAACATCACACAACATGTGAATCATGCAAGGTGAAATAAATTCAACAATAAGAAGGAACACAATACAAACAACAATCCCATCCCCAAGTGCTCATATTTTCCCTTAGACACAGGTCAGATACTCCCATACACAATCTCATTACCAAGTCTTGACACATACAAGTATCCTTTATACCTTTTACAAAATATTAAAGCATAAGAAAAGAAGAGACAATCCTATGATACCACCTTGTAATGTTCCACAATTTGGAACTCTCTCATTTGGCCAGAAAGAGTTAGTTTCAAGACCTCAAACACTCCTCCCCATATGCCGGAGGCTACCGGCTAGTATCAAGGGTGTGAGTAATATTGTAGGGGGACTATACTCCATATTATGAATTATCATAGTGGTAAAAACAAATCCTAAATAAACATAAATAATAATATTAATTAAATTGAAGTATAACACAATAAAAACCTACTGAATAATCCAATAAAAATAAGTAATTTTGTAATGATGTTATGGAATTTAACTAAATGATATGATTGAAAAAACAAGAAAATACTAGAAGAATCAAATAAATACTCAATGTCTAGGGTTCTGAACCCCACATTGGTCACCTATCTAAACACCATCCCTACAATAAATAAGAAATCAATAATAATGTCCTTTACCATTGTCTAAAACAACATTGAAAAAATCTTCTTGGATGAAAAACAGAGGCCCGAATAGGGTGCGATTAAAACTCATTAGGCTGAAACCACAATGTCTAAGTGAAAACAACATGATAAGAAGTGTGTGAAATAAGGAAATAAACTAGTGTATTAATTAATTAAATAATTAATAAAGTACAATGAAAACCTTCTACAGCTCTATCCGGGAATATCTTTGAGAATGTATTATGACAGTGCCAACCAAAACAATATAAACGAGGTAAAATAACTTACTTCGGCACCATCTTGGAATATCATTGAGAATATCTTACAACCATAACAACCACCACAATATAACCATGTAATCATCACAACAAACAATCTATGTAAAATCCCTATAAGTATTACATAATTTCTAGGAGAAATCCCTATAAGAATTATAACATGGGACTGGACATAGACCTCTCTCTATAAGAATTACAGCTTTGATTTGAACACTCCTACTCACTGTCAGCATAACATTATATAAGTGTGTAAGTGATTAGGCCTAGCCTATTATATAGGTTTCTCATCATGGAACACAATTCCTATTATACAACATGGATATCATAATAACACATTATACCTCAATGGTGAATTATGTGAAATACCATTATTCGTTTATATTCCACTCATAATTTAATTCACAATTGATTAAAAATTATATCACTAATAAATAAACAACAATTTAGGGACTCTATAATAATAAATAAAACAAAGACACATGTCATGCTAAATGTACTTTGAGAAAATAGATGATTCATTTATATTCAACTAAATTGGGGGCATACAACAATGTTACAATCACGATATTCCATAAAGTTAAAAATTATCAAACACTTGGGTTATGATTTAGACCTTATACCATTATGTGATGTTCCAAAAATGCTTCCAATGGTCAACTGCCATGAGGAAGAAGGTGACGATGATTGAAAATAGTTTCCTAGATCAAAACTTTTCCGGATAAAAACCAATGATGAAATTGGTCAAAGGATTTGAACATAACGGTTTGAGAATGAAAGGATAGAATGGAAAAACCTAACCAAAAGAACATACCAAAGATTTTTTACATAAAAAGAATGTAAAAAATGAAGGTTGGAACTCTAAAATAACTTGTAGAATGACATAGGGTGGATAGGATAGGAGATGCATTGAAATAGAATGAATTTGAGAAATATAGCATGTTTAAAACTATATTTCAGACATTTACATGCCATGTAATTTGATTACACATCATGTAAAGGGTTTTAATTTATTATTCTAAAAAACTCATCACCACAAATTTAATTTATTAAAACCCTCTAATAATAACACAATTTTTAATCAATTTACGCAACATATAAATGTTCTGCAGTTGATTTTTTATCCAAAAATCCTTTTGAACAACCGTAACCCCATTTAAATATTATCAACTTACTAATAACTTAAATTAACACTTAGTACCATTTATTCCCACACTCTATTTTCTCAAACGAGCATATATCTCTGAACTTTATGTCATTTTCTACAAAAACTCCTCAATGCCTCTAAACAAGGCTCATGCACGAAGGAACAAATTAAAAACATAGAGAGAAAAATAACTAAAAAATATGAAATATTATAGAGAGGAACCCATTTTAGATCTTTGTATTATAGTTTTTGAGTATCCAAAACAAGAAAACCCAACATAAAAGCTAAAGGTTTCCATCACCCAAGATGTTAATGAAATCTATACTGACATTACTTCTCAAAAGCTAAACCATTTTAATACATAATTATGGGTGTGAGTTCCAATTATATCATCCCTAAAACAATATAAATATAAAAAAAATAACATTATAATAGAGAACAGTTAATTTCTAAATGATGAAGTGATCTCTAGTTTTGAATTTGACTCTATGATTGAAATAATAGGTGAAATAGAATGAAAAAATGTTAATGCATGAATCACCTAGTATCCCTTATCTAAGATGGTATGTAAGGATGATTAACACCATTAGATATTTTTGGGTTTGGGAATAAGAATATTAGACTACTTAAAATTTTATAGTATCATATAGTGAATCATAGATGTCTAATAGAAATTAGAAATTATATAATGAATTCTCTGTCCATTTGAATGTAAGAACCGCTAGAATAAGTCTATGGATTGGGATATTTTGGATATGAACTGGAAAACTATTTTGGAATCACAAAATTATGACTAGATAGATATTAAACCAATGGACTTAAAGAAATAAGATGCTCATAGTAAAATTAATAAATACCATTTATCAAAATCAGCAATTGGAATTGGTACTATCAAGAAGAATAATCAATAACTAGTCTCAAAAATTAAACTAGCATGTTTTTTAGTTGAGGATGTCGTTATAAGGTGTGAATCTCTCCATTAATCAATCGACATTACCTATTAGATATTACCTAATGTTTTTTACTCGAACAACTATATCATATCAAAACACTATTTTTTATTTTACATTTATTTCTTAACATCATTTCTGAGGAAGGATACACATTTTGATGTTCCACACTTTTTTGTTTAATGAATGAAAAATATTTTTTGTATCAAATTATTTTTAATTTCTTGACTTCTTAATCCACTTTAAATATTTGTTCTTTATGATCTATGAAACCCATATAGTGTAACATCATAATATTTAATCTAATATAGAATTATAAAGAATTGTATTGGCTAAATAATATTTTTGAAATTAGAGGGTGAATGATGAAATTAATAAACCATCCATTATCTTCTAGTCATGTTACCTTAAAAGAATATAGGTTGTTTAGATACACTGTAAGAAATAAAATCACTCAATGATGGGGAAATTATATGAGAGCAATGACTGTAGTGTTGTTATTTCCTATTTAAATTTTACACTTTTAGAGATATATGAAAGAAAGATATGTGACAGGATTACCACCATTGTAAGATAAGGATAGCCCATTAAAATATAATTGGATAAATTAATTTCCATACTAAAAATAATGAGGGGTGACATGATTGAGGATATAAATTCTCAAAATGGATCACGTACCCTGAAATTAAATCTTTATGAATTCAGTAAAATGACATATGAACCAATGTATATGAGGAACATAAAATTACTTTTACATTTTCCTAGTTTGGTTTAAATAAAAAAAATGGTGTGCCTTTTTCCATGTCTGAATGGTGGTCCGAACATGATTTATGTCATTGAATTGTATACCTATATTTTTTTAAGCAGTGAAAGGGGAGAAGCCTAGTGGGAGGAACTCATATTTTTCTCAGGCCTCCTTTTTTTGTGTTTTCAACCTGGAAAGGTTTATGTATCTTACTTTTTTTAATCACTCTAAATTTTCCTAGACTAGATGATGTGTAGGCCTAACGAGTGGAGAATAAATTTTTTCTATGATCCTTTTTTTGGGTTTTCAACATAGAGATTAACATATTTATTTACGTTGGAAGTTCTAGGTATGAAAAGTTTCTATATTGAAGTTGATATTTATTTTTTAGAAACTTTGACTAAATTTTTTATGTTGTTTAAGGTTAAATAACTTTGACTAAAATAGGGGTGAGGTCACATTTCTAACATAGAGGAAAAACTGACCCAACATGAATTGATGTTATATATAATAGTAATAATGATATACTTAATGAGAATAAAAATTTAGTTGAATGTTATAATGCATTGAACAAAAAGGGTGAGGTAGTATATTTAGAGATAAGGTTAAGGATGCAACCTAATTGGCAAAAGCCATATATTAGTATAGATGTCCTCGAGGAGTGGTGTGTAATTTCTATGGTCGTAGTGCATAAAATTATGGTGAAAAATGTCTAAATCTATAGATATTTTACTAGTAGTGAGGTTTAACATCGTATGGTAAGGGTATAATTGTAATGACATAAATGATGAACCTAATATCAATATGAGAATGCTTTGGCTGAAATTGGTGAATATAGTTTAATGTTGTAATGAATCGATCTTTTATAAAAAACACCTTGAATTTTTATAAAATACCTTATGGATATAGAAAAAAATACACTTATTTGGATTAATTATATCCAATATAATTTCAAAGACCATAAATAATCATTAAATTGATAATATAGTCATTGAAAAGTGATCACCTGATTAGTAAAAATATAGGATTTTACGAAATCCCATAAAAAAAGACAATGGAAGTGACGAACTCAACTAGTATGATCATACCCTATAAATACCATATATCCAAGCTTCAAAGAAAGTTAGAATCATTTTTATTTTCCCTTAAACAAGCCCAAGAAAATGTTGAACAACTTAGGCATGAGAGAAACTGGTTATGGGGGAAGCTGAAGATCATTGCGATCAAAGCCCAAACCATATTTGCCAAACCACCCCACGAAAGTCTAAATGTCTCTCACCATACCCTTAGGGTGTTTTCTAGTGTATTAATGGTATATATATAAATACACTAGAAATTTGAGTATATAAATTATTTTTAGTATAATAATGTCTATCTTTACTTCTTATTATTTTTTATTTTATAAATGATTTTGATTTTGATTCAATAAAACACAAAGTGTATTTTTGGGTACTATTTAAATTCAATTAGGGAATTTATTTTAATAAAATAATATATTTTTGAAGAAAATAATATTTTAATAAATTATTATTATTAAATAATTTTTATTAAATATAAAAAGACCTTATAATTTTTATGAAGTCAAATGTAATTTTTATAAGGCTCGAAAACTGATATTGTCAAAAAAATTGCATTTCTAAATAAATTTAAATTTTATTTTAAAAGTAAAAATTTAAAAAATTAGAAAATTATTCAGTTAAAATAAATATTATTTTTGGAATCAGAATGTTTAAATTATCCTATGGTGAATTTTTCATTATTTTCGAAGATAGCCACATTTTTGGGTAAAAATTAAATTCCATATAAATATGCAGTGTGTATTATGAAATTATAATGACTAAAAATTGATGTAATAAATACTATAAAAGGTAACCAAGACAAAATATATGTTTTAAATTTAAAATAATTTGATTTAATGTTAATTTATTTTTAATTTTATAAATCCGTTATGAATCCCCCAAAACATATAATATATTTTATTGTTTTAAAATCATTTATTTTAAGAGTGTGACTCTCTTCAATATCAGCAGTGGTATTATTTTATTAATTAAGGCCATTGGAATTATAAAATAATGACAAAAACTCCCCTTAGTGGGAAACCATGGAAAAAAACCATAGATTTTTTTTGTGGTTTTGGTTATTTTATTATGTGGATCCTAAAACCTAGGTTTGAGAAATGATAAAGAATACCCCAATAATTTAATATATAAACCCACCTAAGTTACCATTTATCATCACTAAAAATAAATTTAGAATGTAATTAATATTTATTCCTTTCTCTATAGTCCTCCCAAGTTTCCACATTCTCTCAAGAAGCCCCTCCCATGAATTTTGAGTCACACTCTGAAGGTCATGGGTCTTTTACTTCTCCTCTCTATTCACATTTCTTCATTATGTTATTCCTCATATTTTCAATTCCTATTGTTTTGGTTATGTTTTTAATTTAAATATTGCTATAAATTCCCTATTCAAATTATTAGATACCCTTTTCCCTCTCATCAACCAATTTTATGAATTTTTATGGGATGTTGTTATGTTTCTAGAATTCCACCACGAATTTCCATGAAAAATATATATACCGAATACCCATACCCATTTCCTATCAAGAATGTTCAACTTTACGAACTTCTACATATTTATTATAGAATTCGATGTCTTTTATTCCACACTCCATTAGCATGGAATAAAATTTTATGATAAATGATTCGATGTTTTATGATATATATGGAACCCTTAAGAATGGGAATGAAATTGATGTCACAGGTGCACCCGAATTTATATAGTGCTTCAATGTATCGAGCAATGTTTAGTCTCATGAGATTCCATGATGGGAAATAGATTAAAACTGATACTGTGAAGTTAATTTTTCCATCATTATTTCTTGGAAATTATCCTTTATCTATGTTTATGATGAATTTTTATATGTTGTTTCCACAGTTCCCTTGTTGCCTTTATGATTATCAAGTTATATCATGTATCATTGAAAATGATTATGATTCCTACTATTTTATTCTCTATTTATATACCTATTGTATAACATGTATTATTGACTTCATGTAATTCCATTTATATTCCCTTACTGATATTTATAGCTAACCCCTTTCTTATATATGTCCCTAGGTTATCACATGTAGTTCTATGTTTGATGAAATATTATGATCATGTTAAGGAAGTTTTCAAAAAATATTATTTATTCCCCATTTTAAGTTGTTATGTACTATACCTAATTCCCAGAGATACTATACATACTGATCTTATGGGTTTTATAAATTGTAGTCTTATGTAGAAAATCATGTATTAATGTTAAATATAGAAACATGTTTTTATATATGGTATCAAAGGAAAAGTTTAGTTATTTTTCATATTAGGATTATAAAACTCTTGTGAAATACCTAAGGATAAGTCTTATTATAATAAATCATCCAAATTTTTTTGTATGTATATATTAAGTGGTTAATCAAGTAAACACATTCCTATGAATATACTATAAGTAGATGTGGATCTCAAACAGATGTACATAGGGGTAAAACCAGAAAACTGTATTAATCTAGACTTGATTGGGAGTATGTACATGATAAGGGGCCTTGCTGCACACCTGGTATGACACTCCTGAGTGATATTTTTAGGTACATTCATAATCTCATTACACACAATTATTATGGGGAAAAAATACTTATAAGAAAATATATTTGGAAATATATCATGGATAACATAGATTGAAACCTTGAAATTCGTAATTCAATAAAATAAATATAATTTATATGTTATCTGTTTAATGTAATTAGATTCCTATTTATGTGTTTAATAGTTTAAAAATAATCACATCTAATTTTTTCTTTATTCTATACAATTACTAAAAATAAGATGAATATTGTAAACAATCAATGTGACAGGTAATATGATGACTTCCCCAATAAGATGTCCAATATGATTGTAGAGGGAATCACGATCGTTGTGATGAAACTCTCTCAGAGGACTTGGGTTAGGAATAGAAAACTAGAATAGGAGGAGAACCAAAATCTACCTAAGAAATGGAAAGCTGAAATTAATAGATTTATATGACAATGACCATCAACCTTCAATGGATCAACCAATCCCTTAATTGCTAAAAAATAGATCAAATCTATCGAGAAGATCAACTCTATCCTTCAATGTTCTGATTAAGAGAAGTTTCTACTAGCTATTAATCACAATAATGGAGAATCTGATCAGTGGAGCAAATTGATTAAGAATACGAAGAATGAGGAAGAGATTGAAGTGATGGGGTGGAAGGAATTCCAGAAAATGTTATTCGATAAATATTTTATTTACACTCTAAAACATTAAATGGGAAGGGGTTTCTTTACCATCAAGAAAAGAGAATATGAATCTATCTGGAATTATGATGAAAACTTCAATAGATATGGATGATATGCCTCCTTCTTTGTTATTACCCCTGAATTAATGGTTAAACACTTATTTTGTGGGATATAACCTAGTCTATGAAAATCCATGGCTATCCGAGAAATTGATAGATATGAAGAAATTTGCTGATGACACATAAAAGATGAAATGAAAATTAGTGAATCTCAAGGGTATCTTTAGGATAAGAAGTGAAAATAGTAGTTTAATTATAACTGTCTAATGGAGAAATATAATAGGTCCATGAAATTTCAACATCCCACTTGTAAAATGTGGATGAAGAAGAAACTTGAAAATTGCTAAAGGGGATGAGGAAATGCTTTAGGTGTGGGAAGGAAGGAACCAAAGCAATCGATTCTCGATAGGAGAAATCCAGTAATACATTGGAGTATAGGAATGCTTCAGTTAAACCTCCACACATTTTTCATTGATTCAACCATCAAGAACCATAAAACTTTTAAGCCAGTGCACTAATCCAATAGTTTTTAGAGACAACCAAAAACCTCCATGGAAGAAAGGGAGAGGTTTTTCCATCACAAAAACTAAGGTGAATCTCAAAAACAAAGTGGTGATATGTATAATAGTTATTCATTCATGTATATAGAACATACTTTTTGATTCCATTTATAGGCATTCCTTCATGTCATGAATGTTTACTAAAACTATTCAAACACCATCACAATGAATGGAACAATACATATCGTTGAAAATAAAAAATAGGGAAATTATTTAATCCCTTGTATATAATCCCTCCCATATCGAAATTTATGGGATGAAATTCCTAGAAAAACATTTCATACTTAATTTCATGTAGTTAATAGCATGGGTTGGCTTTATTTATATAGAGCTAACATAAATTAACATGAGGAGGAAATCACTCTCTATACCGAGAATCGACTATTGATTCTATACAAGAGAAAGGAGGAGTATGAATCTTTTTTTCACTAATATATCAATTATGCATATTATTGACCTATGTGTAAGTATATCTAGATCAATTTAAAGAGACTATGGAATGAATCATCCATGAATACGTGCTTAGTGAGAGGTAACATATTGACGTGTTTTCTAAGGAATTTTTTGGTTTTCCTCCTAGATGAGAGGTATAATTTTCAATCATGATTATACATTGGTCATTAATATTACACAAAGATTTGTATAGAATGGAAATTTTTTAACTTGATCTGAATAAAAAACTACGGTAGAATCTAGATAAAGAGTTTATATTTCCAAGTGCTTCAAAATGGGGTTCACGAGTCCTCTTCATCAAGAAACAAAGTGGGTCAATGTTTGTTTTCATTGATTATTGAGAGCTTTACAAGATCACAATAAAGAACATGTATCCTCTACCAAATATTGATGACTTGTTCAACCAACTATATGGAACAAAATACTTCTCCAAGGTGATCTGTGGTCTGGGTATTACCAAGTTAGGAGGAAGAATGATGATATTCCCAAGACTTCTTCTCATACGTGGTATGGGAACTACGAGTTCATAGTAATTCCTTTCAAAATCACCAATACTATAATAATCCTCATGGAATTGATGAATATATTATTTAGAAATTACCAGAAGAAATTTTCAATAGTATTTATTGATGACATTCTAATATACTACAAAATAAAGGGGAGCACATGGCGTATCTCATCACTGTGCTAAAAACTATACAAATGAAGAAGAATTTTGAAAAGCACAGAAACTTTGAGTTGTAGTTGAATGAAGTATCATTCATGGTATATGTCATCAAAAGAAATGGGATATATATAGACCATTATAAAACAAATGTAATTGAACTATAGATAGGGAAAATATCTTTGGCTGATATCTATAATTTCCTTGGATTAGATGGGTACTATAATCGATTTGTGGGAAATTTATTACAATTGTAAAAACCTCTAAATTTGATATCATGGTAGGGATTCAAGTTTTCTTAGAATGATGAATGTTAAGAGAGATTAAAGGAGTGGAAAAAGAGTCTTATCACTACACCCTTACTCAAACAACCATTAAGTGGATAACTTTTCATAGTATTAGGCAATTCTTTAAAGAAGGTATTGGGCTATGTGTTAATGAAAATTGAAAAAGTAGTAGACTATGCCTCAAGGATATTTAATTTTTATGAATAGTACTACCCAATGAATGAACTTGAGTTAGCTGTAGTGATCTTCACTTTGAAAATATGAAGGAATTATCTCTTTGGAGAGATGTGTGAAATATATATAGATCACAAAAGCCTCACATATATATTCACACAAAAGGAGATAAATGTGTGAAAATGAATATGGTAAATGCTGATCAATGACTATGACAACTCAATTAACTACTATCCTGGGATAGTGAATAAAGTGGATGATTCTCTATGTACAAAGGATCCATAAATTCAATCATTTATGATAATTGAGAAGGATATGATCTTATTATATTTGGAAATGATGGATATGAGAATTATAAAGGAAGTAACATCACAAACCCATTCAAAAACTATTTTCTCAACAATCCCTTTGGGATAAGATAAATGATTCTCAAAGAGATGATGTGGGAATTCAAAATAAATTGGAAACTATAAGAATGGGGAAATCCCCAATGTTCAATGTTAGTGAATAAGGTGTTGAAAGATTTGGGTCAAAACTATGTGTGCCATCAAATACTGAGATAAATAAAAACCTGTTGGTTGATGCACATAGTTTGACATTCCCCATCCCTATAGAAAACACAATGATATATTGAGATCTTTATGAGAACTATTTGTGTGACAATATGCAGAAAAAGATAGTATAATATACATCAAGATGTCTTGTATGTCATCAAGTGAATTAATAAAGGAAACAATACATGGGGGTGATGCAACCATTACCCATACATACACGCATATTGGAAAACTTCACCATGGCCATTATCAAAGGTCCTACAAAGTCATCAGTAGGAAATAATTCTATATGGGTTGTGGTGTATCATCTTATGATTAATTATCACCTCATTTCATTTAGAGAGGACTTATCACTCGATTAACATGAAATTATATCCATTAGAGATTTGGAAAGTCTACGTGGAACACAACGATCAATTATATATGATAGATGTCCAAGATTTACATAAATTTCTGTGAAGAGGTGACAACATGCTCTGAGCACTGAGATGAACTTTAGAATGACTTATCACCCTTAAAATGATGTACAATATGGGTTGACTAACAAGACACTTGAGGAAATATTGAAATCATTCTCAATTGAATTAAAAGGAGGATGGGATCAACATATTCTTCTGGCAGAGATATCATACAATAATAGTTTACACTCAAGCATCTAAATGGATCCCTATGAGTTACATTATAGGAAGAGGTTACCAAGACCTTCATTCTAGGATGATGTTGGGGAATGAAAATAGCTAGGCCCATAAATAGTTAAGGAAATGGTGGAAAAGGTTTGGACCATTCAGCAGTACATCTTGACTGCATAGAGTAGACGAATGATCTATTTTGAAAATAATAGACAAGACATAGAGTTTTATCATAGAGAGATCATATTCTTTCATATATCTCCATGAAAAAAGTCATGAGATTTGGGAATAAGGGAAATATTATTCCAAGATACATAGGTCCCTTTGTGATCCTTGATCTCATAGGAGTTGTGGCCGATCAAATAGAACTCCCAACTAACCCATCTCAAGTACATGATGTATTACATGTATCCCTCTTTAGGAATTACACACCAGATCCCTCACATGTACTCAATCTAGAGGTTTTACTTTTGTATAATGATATTTCAAATGAGGATAATCTCGTAAAAATATTATATCATAAAAATAATGTTCTAAAAATTAAGACAATGCTCCTAGTTAAAGTATTGTGGAGAAATCAATTTTTTTTGAATAACCAAATGGTAACTAGATGAGGCAATGAAACAAAATTACCAAAATCTATTTTAGTACGGGAAAAGGAAATTTCAAGGGTTAAATTTCTGAAAGGGGGAGGATTGTAATGAACGAAACATTTATAAATTAAATCCCATTTCATTTTAATCAAACGAATTAGGGATATAGAAAACACATGAACTTATTTGATTTTATTAAATACTATAATATTTAAAAGAAAACTAAGCATCAATACCATTAATAATATCTTCATTGAATAGTGATCACATTATTAGTATAAATATAGGGTTTTAACAAATCCAATTGTCACAGACAATGGATGTGATAACCTCAACTAGTAGGACCATACCCTATGAATCCCATTTATTAGAGCTTCCAATGGAGATATAATCAATGATATTTTCTCGTGACCAATCCCAATCTAAAATCCAACAACTTAATAACGATAAAAACTATTTATGGGAGAAGTTCAAACTCATCGACGTAATGACCAAAACCTTGGAGGCCGAACAACCCCAGGAAAGTCTCACCATCACACACCATACCCTATGGGGGTTTTCTGATGTATTAGAGGGATATGAATCAAGAACCATGTAATAAGATTATGAACATTATTTTCAATTAAAAAATATTTCTATTTACTTCATTATATTTTTTACTATATAAATGATTTTTATTTTGTTTGAAAAACACACATAGTGCAAATTTGGGTAATTTTCATATTCAATTAAGGAATTAATTTTAATGAATTAGTGGATTTCAAAAAAAATAATATTTTAAAAAATATTATCATTATATAATTTTTATTAAATATAAACGACAATAATTTTTATTAAATATAAACTACAATAATTTTTATGAACTCAAATGAAATTTTTATAATGGTTCGAAAACTGTTATTTTTCTAAAAACCCAGAATTTCCCTAAAAATGTCGATTTTATTTAAAAATAAAAATTGAAATATTTAAAAAATTATTTTTTCCAAATTAATATTATTTTTGGAATCAAAATCTTAAAATTATTCTATGGTTATTTTTTCACAATTTTCATAGATAATTGAATTTATGGAAAAATTTAAATACAATATAAATATACAATGTGTATTATGACATCATAATGAACTAAAGGTGATATAATAAATACTATAAATTTTATACATGACCAAATATATGTTTAAAATTTAAAATAATGTGATTTTATTTTTATTTTATTAATTTTATAAATCCATTAGGTATCCCCCAAAAATTATAATATATTTTATGGTTTTAAAATCAATTTTTTAAGATTATGAATCACTACCACATTAGCAAGGGTATTAGTTTATTATGTTTTGACCTTGGACTTAAAAAATAATTAAAATTACTCCCCTTTTTTAGAAACCAGGGGCTAAACCACGGGAAGGTTTGTGGTTTTGGTTATTTTATTATGTAGAGTCCAAAACCTATGTTTGAGAAATGATACAAAATTATCAACTAATTTCCTATATAAACACTCCCAATCTCCCATTTCACTTCTCTAAGAATACTTATAGAACATAATAACTCTGCCCTCCCATATAAATAGTTCTCCCAATGTTCCCCCAACCTCTCAGGAAGCCCCCCCCCCAATAATTTGGAGTTACACTTTCAAGGTAAAGGATCATTTCCTTCTTCTCTCTATTCAAGTTTATTCATTATCTTATGCCTTTTATTTCTAATTACTATTGTTGGAATATGTTTTTCCACATCCATATTACCATTAATGTGCTTTAAAAACCATTAAAAATCCATTTATCTCTCATCAACCCACTTTAATAATTTTTAAGTGATGTCGTAATGCTGATGAAATTCCACTACAATTTTCTATTGCAAAGAATTTTATAGTTAATACCCATACCCATTTACTATTAAGGGTGTTCAATTTTATGAAAATATACTTATTTATTAAGGACTTACATGTATATAATCCACACTAAATTATAATTGAATAAAATTTTATGATAAATGATTCTATGATTTATGATATATGTGAAACACTTATGAATGAGAATGAAATGATTGTGATGAGTTCTCTAAAAATTTTATATAGCTCTAATGCATTGGTTAATGTTTAGTCTCATGGGACATCATGTTGGGAAAAGGAGTAAAACAGATTCTATTACGGGAATTTTTCTATCCTGAAGTATTGGGAATTAGCCTTTACCTATGTTTATATTGTAGTGTTTTATGTTTTTTCCACAATTTTTATGTTTCCAATATTATTATCATTCTATATCATGTCTCATTTTCCGTTTTTTTTGATTCATAATCCTTCTACTTCTTGTTGATATTCCTATTGTCTAACATGTATTATTATCTTCTTGTTATTCCATGTATATTACCTTACTAGGATTTATAGATCATTTATTTCTTATATATTTCCCTAGGTTATCCCATACAGTTCTAAGTTTTATGTAATATTAGGATAATGTTAAGGAAGTCATCAATAAAGATGATGTATTCCTCGTTTTAAGTTGTCATGTAATGTACCTAATTCCCAAACACACTAGACTCTTCGATCATCCTGTTTGTATTAATTATAATCTTATGTAACAAATCATTTATTAATGTCAAATAAATATGAAGGTTGTTATAAAGGTCATAGTTATCAGACTAATGCAGGGTGGGGTGTAGAAACCAAAATGGGGTTGATATATTTGTGTTATTCAAAACCATTGGTTAAAGAATGAAAATAATTTAAATTGAACCATGAATTGTCTGATTAGGAAGGTAATGGAAATGACTTAGCATATTAAGGATGACTAATAAATAGATTTAAAAGTTGGGTTACAAGAGACAATTCTTTAAGTAAGATGGGGCTATACGGTTTTCTCCTCATGATGAAAACATAACTCTAGTTGGTTATAGGGAGGCTATATATGAAACCCATATGTCACTACCATGAAGTGTGTATTTTTTTTGGAATAAGATACACTCATTACTGATATCCATGAAATGTTTTTGGTGATTCAAAAACTCATGTCACAATGTGTGTCCTATGGGAAGATGAAATTCAAAAGGGGATTGGAACCCTGTAGTTTGGAATCGTCCATGTTTTAGGCTATTATGTAATGAAGGGAAATAGAAGTGGGAAAATATTCATGTATTGGACCAAGATAGATGTATAAGATATCATTATGTATGCTATAATGACATGAATAAAATGACACATAGTTCTTATATGTGATATTTGTAAATATCCAGCTCATGAACATGTGGAATGATTAGGTATTAATCTTAATACAGGGCCGTCAAAGTAAAAAATGTGAGTGAGAGGGACTAAATAGTAAAATGTACTAGGTAATTTATTTTTAAAGTATTCATTATTATATTTGTATGATGATATTTAGGGGTAACATTGTGTCAAGATACAGAAGGAATTATTTCATTTGTAATTCAAAAAAAATATATTATATCATTTTAGAGTAGAGTCCAATATAAAATTACACAATGTGAATCATGATAATATTTATTTTTTTTGAAAAAATAATAGGATTACCATAAAAAATATTTCTTTTTAGTACTATTTTGAGTGCTCTAAGAATCACTATGTATCACAGAAATTAATGGGAATCAATCCACTCATAGTTTTTATTATGGGATTTTTTATTCTAGTGTAAGTCTAGGATTAGATGTCATCCCTTTATTTTTACCCATGATAGAAGATTTTAGTTTCATTATATGGTTTCTCAAGGTATGGTCGATATCTAAAACCTGAAATTAATTAGGACTCTACACACTAATATCATTATTATTGATGGGAAATTAATTGATTGGTCTAAGATAAGTGATCTAGAATTCAGTATGTAACCCACACAAAAATAAATCAAGGCACATATACTTATTTTCATGGGTCTCCACATAGATATGGATCATGCACAAGAGAAAATAAAATGGTTTCTCCATTATACATGGATTTTTGATAAGGATCAATCTGAACTGGTAAATTTATATTATAATAATTATTACTTAGATTTAGATCATACATAAGGGAATAATTTCATATAGAATAGACCAATATAATAATTCTAATGTCATATTGGATATACCACTGTGTCATATTGTTTAAGGTCATGTGATGAGGACCATATACGCAATGAAAATTTTCCAAGAGGTGAATCTCAACATAAGGTTTTTTTGTTTCCGAGAATAATTATTTACTATAGCGATTTTGTATACTAGAATAGGTTTAATGGAAAACAATCTGATGTGAATAATGAAAACCCATACACTAGGATGGAGTTGAGGATTTGATGAGTAGGTGAATTTATGGATGTGTCCAAGGTAAGTGATCTGGGCATCACTATGTATCAAATGATAATAGGAATCAAGCCACATGTTTCTCTAAGAAAGGTCTCCACACAAATATATAGCGTTTTTTAGGAGATAAATGAATAAATTTATGGGTTCCCTAATGATAGAAATAAGGATTAAACCGAATTTTTGTTATTAGATGTATCATTATCGTAGATTAATTGGCAATGGAAATAGAATCTATGTCTATTCCTAGAATGATAGATAAATGCATCATTACATATCTTATAGTGTTGCTAATTAATCCATACATAGTTCCTAAAAGTACCCTCTACAAAAAAGGGTCATTTTTAGAATAAAGAAGTATTAATCGCATACTAGTGTAGATCAATAGAGGGTAAATATAGTTTTGACCTGATTATGTTTTCAATACTAGAATAAAGTGGGAGTTTCATAGGAATTAAATTTATGATTGGGTCCTATTTAAATGGTCAAGATTTCACAATATATCCCATGAAAATAGGAATAAATCCACCCATAGTTCTTAAAAGTGGGGAAAAATTTTAGTTATAGTGTGGGTTCATTGATTAAGGACTATAAAATAAGAATCATGTTTCGGGAAATTTAGGGACATATAATGAGGACCTTTGTGTGTTTTAATTTATAGAATATATTGTTGAACATCTCCAAGTTGTTTGGAGTTAAGAATAATTGACTTGTATGAACCCATCATTAAGTTTTGAACATTATTTATTGGTAAATATTTCATTTATGGAAGGCATAATACACTTTATATCCATTTTAATTAGGGAATAATATCTATTGGAATAAACCTTGTGTGTGGCATAAATACATCCCCATTTTTTATAAATAATCGGGGGATTATTCACAGGTATAAATGGGGTTCATTGATCCAACACTAATTCCATGTGGATAAATGAGAAAATGTGGACCTTCTTATTGAATGCTCGTGTGATGTCATTTTTATGCATCTAAATGTTATGCAGTTTGTGTAACTTATTATCATGATGTCACTCCAATTCATTAGTATGTAATTAATATAATTAATATTTTGAAATTTGATCATATATGGAAATGAATGGTTATGGAAACTAAACTTTAATGTGTATGAAAACCTTTTCCTTATACACAACAATGCATGGGATCACCTATGTGGAAGTATGGGACATAGTGTGATAATACAAAAAATAATATATCAGCTTATCCAACCAATAAATATAATCTTCATCCACCATATTAAAAAGGATATTGGATATAGTTTTGTTGAATGCCACCATCTATTTGTTCACCATTTCATGATAGTGGGATGAGTGGTTAGAAAGAATATTGTACTATCAACATAACCTATTCAATAAAAAAGAAAATAATTTGGTGTTTTTTACATCAATGTTTTAATAGATACCCTAAATCATGTAATTATATTAGAATTAAAAAAATTGATCATAATTTTCATTCTAACTTCCTTAAGGGGAGACACTTCAACCTATTTGGAGAAGAAATTGGTAGCATTAAGAATGAACCTGAACAATTGAGATGTGGTTAGAGGTTATGAAACCATGATATATATATCAGATATGAAAAATTAAAATGAATTTTTGGTATTGTTAAAAATCATAAGTGTTTATAAATTTAATAGGCATGTATCTTGAAGGCATGATATTTCATCATGAATTTCATAAAATCTTGCATTATCGATGACCACAAATATTCCTGTATCTTGATTTTATGTAAGAGATTGATTCATGAATGGTTGGAACCCAAGGCATGGGAATATACTTCATAAATATTAGTATGTCTCTCTCCTCCTCTAGTAATCCTAACAAAACCTATATTAAAGACCCATTTATAGAGAACATTATGGGAATTCATGTTGTATTAAAGGTTGAAATTTTCTACACATTGATGGATCCGATCATTATTAGCTTGACCTCGTAAAAGGATATTATTTTAAACGTGCCACACTATGGGGGAAATCTATCCAATTTTAGAATCATTTGGAGATAATAATGATTCACTTTGATCTAATGTAAAATTATTTTTATTAATTTTATCTATATCATTATTGAAAAATGGAGATACCACCCTGAAATTTGGAATACTAATGAATTTCTCATGATGATCTAGATCTTAAAAGGATATAAGTATAAATAAAAATAATAATTTTATGAATTTGGAATGTGATATAAATTTTTATTATGAGTAATTCATGTATCAACCCTCACACATAATCAATAAAGAAAATGAAATCATCATCATGATGGATTAGTTGAAATTGATTTTCATGACCACCAATTATGAATCAACTATAGTATATAATTAGAAAATTGAATTTTAAAGGCCTATTACAATAAATTAATGAGTTTTTAATATTCTTCCTCATTTTTTTACATCCCTATAACAATAGGAAGGAGTAAGTAAGAACCAATTTTACTGTAGAAATGAATTCAATCTGTAATAAAACCTTATTGATCTTTGGGTTGTCTAATTTTCTACCTATTGAGATCCTAGAGGAACAATCAAAGAATAGCACTCATCCTTAGGAGGTTTCATGGACATAGATAATATCTTCTTTGGGGATGTCCATAACCAACCATTACTTCACTAGGATATGGTGGTCCAAGTGGAAATATGTTAACCCTTTCCCTGTGATCATGTTTTGAGACACTAATTGGTAGTAAAAATGCTATTGAATGTATGATCATTTCACTATATTCCTAATTACAATTGAAAAATTGAGGATATGATCGAGTAAATTAATAGAATAGACCAAGTGGACCTCAAGGATCTAAAAATAGTTTCTTATCTTCTGCACTATAAAACCAATGAATGTATTTTTTTTCATAATATAAAATATTTGTTCCAAACATACAATATTTTTATAATGAGATAATATATTATTATACAATCCCATTCTGTTATTTTGAGAATGGAGTGATCCAAGTGATCATTCTATGGTTTCAATATAATTAGTAAGGTGATTTACTTATATTAATAACATTATTATCGGTGGGTATGGAAGGTTATATTTGAGATCAAAAATGAATTTTTGAGAATCTTTAACCGAGTGATAGGTGGGACCTTTCTCCATTAACTTTTTAATGGGAAAATAGTTCTTAGTGATATTTTATATGAAGCCTATTATTTAGTTTATGAATCCATAGAGTAGTATTAATTTTGTGATGTCTTTAGGAGTTTTAATATCAAGTAACACCTTGGTATTTTGGGGGTTATCCTTGATTCTAAGAAAATGTACCTTGAAGTCATGGAATTTTCATGATGTTAACCGAAAATAAAATTTTAGCAGGTTCATCCCTAAGATTTGTAGATGTAATTTGTTGAATAATATGTTAATATTAGTAAGGTGATCACAAAATTATGGGGTTTTTACAATTAGAACATCAAGGTAGAACCCTACAATATTTCACATAAAGTAATTGAAAAAATTGAAATGGCTCATTTTTAGGAAACACATGTAATATTTAAGTCAAAGGGAATTAATTGGTATCAATATACACGTTGGGGATCCCTATAGATAGTTTCCTCCTCATATTTAGGATCCATTTGAAATTAGTTATAGACAGAATACCTGTCCATGATTGAGAGGTCTTAAAAACTAGATTTTGTATCAATTAATAACTCAGTACTAAGAATTAGGAAATTAAGTTTTGGGAAGTGGCAGTCGATATCCCAAAATTAAATAAAAATCATGATTTTGTAATCCTTTTTCATTATCGGAACAACATTGGATAAATACTTCAAGTATTTAATTTCATGAATGAATTTGAAATTGATTAGATAATCAAATATGGGTTCCACCTTGGTATCATGGAATAGATGCATTTTTCATTCTACTTATATGTAGCCATTATGGATTTCTAGAAGAATAAAATTATGGGTAGCTACAAAAGGATACATACCAAGAATTTAAATATAACTCCATGAAAATACATTATGATTCTACTTATGGAAATTCATATATTTCTCTTGTTCTTCAAGATTCATGGATGTAGAGATCAGTATATGGAGAAAATCATCATTCATACTGAGATTCACCAATTTAAGTTCATAAATGGTGGTTGATACACAATCTTAAAATATTGGAAGAGAATCCTTTATTTCTTCCGACTCCTCTCGATCGTTGTTGGGAGAAAAAGGTGTACTTACACCTTGAGATCTAGGAGATGATAAAAGGGTATTGTTACTTCCATAGGGATTACCTTAGTCTTTAGAAATGATGGGTTCTTCCAGTGTAGATTACCCCATTATAAGAGAGAATAATAATAATAAACCCCTTATTCTCATTCGAGTATTTATATATAAATAATAAAATAACCATGGCTATTCCTACCAATTATCTATAAAAAGTATTTTATTAAAAATAATCACAGGGTAAATATTGATAATCATGAACTATATAGAGGAATTTTTCTTTTCATAAAGTGGAGTTTTAGTGGAAATACCCACTAAACCATCATATAGGAGGAAAATATATTGGGGGTATCATTTTCCAATACAATCTAATGGTTTCTCAAATCAAGAGTTGTCCCCTAGATTCAGTTTATAGGAAAAAATATATATCTTATGGTCACTCCATGTATTAGGAGGGCATATTTCAATTCCATTGGTGGTAAAAATCTATGTTTCATGATTTATAAATGGTTACCCACCTTTTTTTATTTTTCATATATGAATTGAGATTACAATGACTCAAAAGAAGTCCTATCACTATAAAGTACCATAACTTTTTGATCAAAAAATATTTCAGGAACTATTAATATGATAAGGGAACTGCAACATGCATACAAATTCATTGAATTCATAGAATGAATTTGAAATATGTGTCTCAAAAAACAATAATGAACTCTAAATTAGAAAAATACAACGAAATTTTTTTCTTAGATTAATTCTAATGATAAATTTATGCTCATGCTTTTAATACCCCAAAATAGTTAAATTGGATGGGGAAAAGTCAATGTCACTATGCACCTAACATTGAAGGGTGTAAATTAGTATGAGGTTTATTATATAATAGTTATTGACTAGGAATAAATGAATTTTAATAATCATCAAGACTTAAAAAAAATATTAAATCATTATGATTCCTTATATGGTTATTTACTTATATTGTTCTTTGAATGAAATGAGAATATAAAACTCAATGAAACCAATCTCTAAATCTTAAAGAATTTAATGATCCAAAATAAGGGCTTCTCTGAGTTCTTTTAAATGTGAAGGGAATCCAATACCGAGTTTCTCTTTGAGATTATAGAGAGATACTTCAAAATGGTATACTTTTAGACCTAGTGTTTTTTGTTTCTTATGATATGTCTGTTCCACGTCTTGATTTATGGGGTATAAAGATTACTTTTATAGTGAATATGTCCCTAAAAATAGTTGGGGGTGTTATTACTATTTTTATGTTGGGTTGAAATAACTATATACATTTTCATGTTGAATGATTTATTTTTTCATTGGATAATAATTATAATAACATAATAATGTTGAAATAATCCCTATTAGATTCTAGATCAAACTAATGTTCCTTCCGAGCTCAATGAAATGCATTTCTTTGTGTCTCAGTTGAATATATTTCATCTTAAAAAATGAGAATTGACCATCAAGGTCCACTATAATATCATCTTACCAAGCCTCTACAAATTCCACTTTGATTATTGATGGTTAATAGGGGTTCAAATATCTTTTTCTCATCTGTGATGATTTCCATTAGATTAATATCAAAACTCATTATCATATGAGATTTTTATTTCAAGGAGTAGTTTCTGTCATCCTAATGATCTGAGTAAGAAATCTTGGAGAGTCTTTATCTGCTTAGATGTCTATAAGGTCTCCTATTCCTATTTCATGTTCCACAAATTTTGGTTATACCAACACCTAGAAGATTAGGATGAGGAATATGTCACCATAGGCACTACAAAAGGAAATGGGGTCACAAATGGTTGATTATTTCATGCCCGGATGATTTAAAATGAGTTTTTACTGAATTTTTTGTAATCAATTAATCAAATTTATACAAATTATTATTTAAAACTTCTCTCCACTATTATTCTACTTGAGGATTAGTAGAGGCATAAGTTACCTATGTTGTGATTTTATCAAACATTACATGACTAATGCCAATAATATTGCGGAACAAGTACATAAAGATGGAACATTCTAGATTATTATTCCCCAACCTCTAATATGAGGAGAAATATGAAAGATAATTAATTTGTTTGACTTCATTAGGCCTCTTGATATTCTTTAATATAACCAATATTCAATTTATTATGGTAATGAGAAATCCCTAAACCTTCTATTTTCAAATGGAATGAAACTTTTTCTTCTATTTATCAACGTTTAGGTAATTTTTATCCTTCTTTTCATCCTGGAAAGGGAACTAATATTTGTTTTCAAAGAGGATAAAATTCATTACAGTGAGATATATTAGGGGTTTTACTTGACATTAGCATTTATTTTAGTGTAGAATTTTTTTTTGTGATTTAATATATTTCTTCCTTTTTTTCAATGATATCTGGTGTGGTTTAGAGTTAGAGTTATGAATAAAATATTCCATCCATCATGCTTTTGCGGCCAAATATTAAAACCCACTAGTATTCAAGGGTATATGCGGTTCCTAAAACATATCATTGAGAGTCACAATGAATATATCTTATATCTTCTTTGAGGAAGCTATATATTTTGGGAATATATTAATCATTTTCATCTATGAATGAAGATCAAAACACCCTCATTTTCACATTGCATTCAATTTGAGCGTCAGATAAAAGTTTTATTACTCAGTGTTCAGATGAAATGGTAATTAAAATATCACCCAAGATCATCCCAATTAACTGAATACCTAGATAGTAGATTGATATATTTGAAAAACATGGTTATATCTAGTGTTTTTGTGAAACACTAGTGTTTTTACAACTCCAAATGCTCTAATTTTTCCATCATGAGACAACATTGGAATAAAAAATGAATGAGGTGATGATATTGATACCCCTTATTATCGAATATAATGAAATTTGGATTCCAAAATATGGGTATTAGAGGAGTCAAGTAAACCCACTCAGGAAATGGTTTCCTATAGATTTTCACTGGAGTATATCTCCCCTCTACGGTTTCTATCGAAGGAAAAAGAGTCTAAATAGAGCCAAGTAGTTATAGTGTAACTGTTTATTGCGGTGGTTGTTGATTATTGGTAGTTGGAAAAACCTCATAAGGTTACCTCATTAGTTCCTACTTTTTATAACCATCATCTGTTATCCATGGGTTTCTTATTTGAAATAGTGGTGGTTATTTCCACATGGGAGGTAATTCTTGATAACACACAATTGTGGGAGATATATTTTATATTTGTCTAGGACATGGATTATTTAGGTAATTGAACTCGACTTTTTTCTATTTGAGTAGTTATTTATTGTTAAAGCTGATTTTTTTGGATGAAATATCCAAGCCTCATCTAAAAAGTTACTCTCAAAATATATATTACCACTATGAATTTCAGCATTGAGTCACCTAATAGCCTCCACCCTAATTTCGTACTGGGGAATATTTACCTTTGATAAAATAGTCTCAACTTATTTGGTTGTTGGGTGGGATATGGATGTAACTACACCTTTTAATTTATCCTTAATAAAATCCAATCATGTAGGTTATAACTGAATTCTTTGAGAAGCTTCCAAATCGCAAGTCAACCTCTGATGTCAGGTGCACATTCCATCTTAACACATTTCATTATGTTTTTTTAATAGATGTATTTTCATTGTGTTATTCTATGTTGGTGTAATAGTTTTCATTATTTATGGGATTGAATTTAACAATATTATTTTATGTGAAGCATGAATTGAGAATAAAGTCATTATCCACATCAAAGTTGTTAGGGTCCAATCATCCCCAAAAAACCCATCAAGGGACAAGTAACAATAGTCCTTGTTTTTTGTTTTCTTTTCAGAAATTTTTGAAATAAACGTTTGGAGGTTTCATTTTCTATCTTAAATTCTCCCGAAAAGTGGTTTGTAGATTGTAATCATGAGGGAATACCATTCAAATTTCACTTAATAAACTCCTGAGAAAGGAGGTAAATCGTGAAACATAAATAAATAAATTGTCGAATACTCTTCTTATTAGGATACTCTTAGATTGTAAAATATTATTTTCCATATAGGTGGGGGAGGGTAAAAATTTCCCTATCTCATCGGGTTTAGGTAGACACGTTTATTGGAACCACATTATTTTAATGCTAAGAAATCATGTTTATTATGAATCTGATGAGATCCCTATTTTATAGTTGCATTTAATCTTATAATGAAATTTGATGAGACTTTTGATAAGTGCCAAAAATTAATAACCATTAGTTCAAATGATTCACCACCAGAATGTATTACCACCATACATTTCTCACTAATAGTAAAAATTTCTCACTACCAAAATTTATGACCGCCACACATAACCTACCACGAGAATGAGTCACCATTAGACATGACTCACTGTTAGTTCAAATGTCTCACCACAAAAATCATTCAAAATTAGAATTCAATCACCATTAGTTCAAATGATTCACCACTAGATATTTCTTTGCTGATAGAGGTTTCATGCTGCAAGATATGTCTTTCTTCTAGAGATGTCTTGCTGTGGGATGATCCATTAAAACTATTCAACTTGTTTTGAATTTAATGTTCCCAATGGATATATTAATTCAATTAAAACCTTGGTTTATTTAATGATTATTTTATTTAATATTTTATTAATGCATTAATGAAAAATTTAGAGGTAGTTTGAGGATTCAGAAGAACTAGATGATTATTCTTCAATAGGTTCATGTATTTGATTATATTCAAAGAAGACTCCCTCATGCACGCGAGATGGAGCTATAGTGAACACATGATCATGAAATGTGAATCATGATGAATAATTGAAGGATCACCATGAGAGATTTCATGCTATATACCTACTTAATTTTTAACTTTGAAAGAGTGGAAGTCATTAGAGATTATGATCCATTCCTATAGATAGAAAATATAACCTTTGAGACATACTATTTTACTTCTATTTTCAATGAAATAGCCCGAGTGCCTCACCAAGCCACATTTGAAGACACTATAGAACCCAGATCACATCAGAAGAAGAAACACCATTCTTTCCATACATCATTGTCTTCCATTTCTTGTTTTTTTATTTTAATTCTGAGAAGTGTGTAGTTTTCTCAATTTATTATCACACAATGACTCCTACAATAGAACTGATGAATACTAGATATTCCCTTATATATATTTTTATCTTCTTACCCAATGAGTTTGTGGAACTATTTCGTGTGTTTCTTGTGTTTGTTTTTTTACCCATGTATAACTGTGGAAGAGGATTTTATCTTAGACATATTGAAATCTTTTGCTTGTTTACCAAATAAAGGTTGTGGATCATATTATAGTTATATATTTTTCTGGGTAGTGGGTTATTTCCAAGTGGAGGGGACTGTGTATTGGATTGATACTGAACCCCTAGTTTATTCTATTTCATGACTGTGTTTTGCATAGTATTTCTATGATTTAAACTATATTTGGATTTAATCTATAAAAAATGTTGTTTGATAGTTAGTGTTTATTAGTGTTTATATTATGATATGTTTGAGTAAATTGATTTCAAAATATAAAATAATTTACAATAATTTTTTAACTGAATGCTAAAAATTCTTTGAGAAATATTTTTAAAGAACAATATTTTATCAAACAACAATTTTCATTAACTGGATATTTATATTTTTAATTGGGGTATTTTATATTAAATTATTTTTAACTGAGATTTTTATTGGGAACTCAATTCCCCCCTCTTGAGTTACTCAATTTGACCAACATTTGGAATCAGAGGATTTTTAAATATATTCTTAAATAAGATTTTAGTTATATTTCAAATATCTAAAATTTCGGTTAGTTATAAATTTTTTTCTTTATAAATAATATACAAGAGGTTTTTGTCACTAAAAACCCATCTTTCTTCATTGGTAAAAATTATGCGCAGTGGAAAATCAAGATAAAAATGTATACTGGGATCAGGGGTTTTGAAATTTGGAATGCTATTTTTGATAAATATTAAATACTTATGGATGATAGAAATATATGGGATTATGATACTAAACGGATAATAACAATAACTGTAAATTAATTAACACATTTATTGTCACGAACCAGCCCGGGTACCCTGGTAACTCGATAACCGAGCCGACCCTGACATAGCCTGAAGGGAATTCCCGATCCCCATGGGTAAGCGACTAGCACCTTGCATTGTACAACATAAAAGTGGGAATGATTTTTCCACAATAATGCAGAAGCAAGAGTAAAAAAACAGTATGCACAACAAATGAAACTCCACTGGGAGTAATGTAACAGAATACAAAAAGGCACAAGAAGCCAAAGTACTACAACCCAAGTACAGAAAGGGAAAAAAGTCCCAAGGTCCCAAAGGACACAACTCACCAAGACCAAAGATAAACAACTGGATCCAACTCCAAGTGATCCTTTCCCATTGCTCGATCCTGGAAGGAGAAAGTCTACAAAAACACGAAGGAAAAAGTAGGGTGTGAGCCTAAGCCCAGTAGGATACCACCAAAGATTCCATAACAGATGCCAAAAACAGATTATCCAAAGAAAGGATTTCCATTTTCAAATAAATAGGTTTGGCAATTCAAAAGCATATTTTAACAAAAACATGATATACATTTTCAAATGATGGAAATAAATATTTTATTTAAGAAATGGCTTTACAAATGATGGAATATTTCTAAAAAAATGGATTAAGAAAAACATTTATATACAATAGTTTATATAAATTCAACAGGCATGTAAAGCAGTTCAAAAGCATTGGCATACATTTATATCTCAAATATAAATAAACAAGCGAGCAACATGTTCATCTGCCAAATAGTACGATAGTATTAACTAGTTATAGGATTCTTCACTCTCTATGTGAACATAGCAAGATGTGTATACACACGTCCCTCTGAAAATGGCCAGAGGAGACTCGTCACCAACCTGTCGGGATGTGACCCGCTGCATGTATATTTTAGAACGTTGTCCTAGCGTAGAGTGTATCCAAATAACTCACTAACTACCTAAGGCTTTAATGCACTCTTAAATGATGGGAGAAATATTTTAAGAATGCTTAAAATACGATCAATCCCATTCTTCCATTTCAAAAGTTCCAATTTCATTAAATTTAAAACCAAAACAGGTTTTATTCAAAACATGCCTTTTTCACAAGATAAAACCAATGGGTTTCTATCAAATCATTCTAAGCCATTTTCATTAGTTTGAAATCCATTCAAAAACAATTCCATCATTACACATTTCATTTCCACAATTAAATTCAACAATTTAATTGGAAAAATCTCCATCAAATCCACAATTTAAATCCAACAATTTAAATTGGCCAATTTCCATAAACCCACCCTATTCATTGGAATTGGTGTTTTCCCAAATTTCTATTCCAAAACCATTTCAAATATCTCAATTAAATGGAATCGAGTTCTTATAAATAAATTTAAAGAAACATGAGCAATTGAATTTAAATAAATAATTGAAATAAATCCAGCAAATTCAATGATAAACAATTTAGCAAGTCGTGATGGAACCACCTACCTCAAAGTTTTTGACCAAAACCACAAAGGTCGAGAACGATCAAGAAAATTGGGTTTCTTCTTCAAGAACCCGCCTTAGATCTCTTCTCCTAGAATGATTAAGACTAAATCTCATCAAACTTGGTACCTCACACTTAGATCTACCCATATCGGTCGTAAATCTATGAAACCAAGAGAAGAAGAGAAGTAAATATAAGTATATCTAAGGAACTGACCATAAAAGAAGAAGAAAGATCACATACCTTGAAAATCCCACTTAGATTCACCAAAAGGAGCCTTTGGATCTCCTCTGAAACAAAGGGAGAACCTTCTCTGACCCCAGGAGAAGACAAATCCCGAGTTACAACCACTTAAAAGGAAAAACGAAGCATTTAGAGGAAAAATAGCTGAGATCCACAATTTAAGGATCTAAATTTAATTGACTTCACGGTTTTCCCTCATGGTTTGTCAAACCATGCATACACTGTGCGGATCCCACTATCCATGGTTGCTGGTCCACACTATTTAGTCGCACAGTTTACCAAACCGTGCGCACACCGTGCATACCCCACTGTCTGATGCTGCTAGGTTGGCACAGTCTGATCGCACGGTTTATCAAACCATGCACTAACCGTGAACAAACCATTTCCTTCTTATTTTTCTTAAAAAGTTCACCCAAATGCTACCCATGTTTTTACTCCAAAAGGGGAACTTAGAAGCATTAAAAAGTACCTGAAAATGTAACGGATATTACAACCTCCCCACCATAAGATCTTTCTGCCCAAGAAATCCTATGAAGAAACCTCCACGTCAAAAATATGAGGCCACTGATCTCTTATTAGTGCCTCTCTTTCCCACATCTCATGAGAATCAGAACCATGATGCTAGAGTAAAGAGACTAGAGGTATCGTTCTCCCATGAAGTACCTTGGTCTCAGAATCAATAACACTGACTGGTCGTTCAGTAATAGATAAATCTGGTTCAATCTCAAGATCAGTCCACCTCACAACATGAGATGGATCCAAGAGATACTTTCGCAGATACGATACATGGAACATGTTGTGTATCGACGTCATCTATGGTGGTAGAGCTAGACAGTAAGCAAATTTCCCTACAAGACGAAAAACCTCAAAAGGACCCACAAAACAAGGGGAAATCTTCCCTTACATCCCAAACCGTCGACATCCCAAATGGTGTGAAACATTCAAGAACACCTGGTCACCAACTAAGAACTCTAAATTTCTATAACGACGATCAACATAAGACTTTTACTGACTCTGAGTTGTCAACATTATTTGACGAATCAACTGGATCTTAGCTGTTGTCTCTTGGACCAAAATCAGTCCTACCAAGGAACTTTCACCATTCTCTGACAAACATAAGGGAAATCAACACATATGTCCATAAAAATCCTCAAAAGGAGCTATTTTAATCCCAGATTGGTAATTTTTTTTATAAGAAAACTCAACTAGCCCCAGGAGATCATCCCAAGACCCACCAAAGTCAAGAACACAAGCGCGGAGCATATCCTCAAGGATCTGAATAGCTCTCTCAGTGTGTCCATCAGACTGTGGATGGTAGGCCATGCTCAAATGGACCTGAGAACCCAGTTCCTCCTGAAGGCCTCTCCAAAAGCAAGAAGTAAAACAATTATCCCTATAAGAGACTATAGAATACAGAACTCCGTGCAAACGAACAACTTCTTTCACATAGTTATTTCCCAACTCCTAAATTTTAGTTGTATATCTAATAGGTATATAGTGAGCAAACATGGTTAGTCTGTCGATCACAACACATATCCCATTCATCTTTCTCTAAGTTTGAGGTAACCCAACCACAAAGTCCATTGTGATTTCATTCCACTTCCATGTAGGGAATGGAAGTGGTTGAAGCAAACCTGATGGTTTTTGGTGCTCGACTTTCACCTGCTAGCATGTATAGCAACGAGATACAAAATCAGCAATGTCTCATCTCATACCTGGCCACCAAAACTATCAACACATGTCATAGAACATTTTCGTGGTTCCTGGGTGCACACCCCACTAAGAGTTATTGAAAACCCCCATCACATCCTTCCTTGCCGCCAATGGCACAACGTAATGGTTTCGATAACACAGAACACCCTCTTTGGAGAACGACCACAAGGCGTTGGTCTCCCCACCATAGAGAGAGTCCGTATTGCCACAGAATTCAACATCCTGGTGTTTTTCTTGAAGAATCAACTCGAGAAGAGCAGAAGTCAACTGAACACTAGATAAGGAAACCTCATCACCTTCCACGGAAATCCAATATGCAACTGAGCAAAAAGAGACCTCAAACTCCACTCTTTTGAAGATTCTTTCATAGCCTGAGATGGAAGTTTCCTATATAGAGCATCTGCAATGAAATTCCCTTTCCCCGGGGTATAGTAAATGTCAATGTCAAAAGATTGCAGGTACTCCACCCAACGCCTTTGGCGAAGATTCAAATATTTTTGAGAGAAGATATAACTCAAGATCTTATGGTCTGAATACACGGTAATCTTTTCTCCAAAAAGTTAATTTCTCCAACACTTATGTGCGTGCATTACAGCTACAAGTTCAAGGTCATGGGTAGGATAGTTATTCTCATGAGGCTTAAGCTGAAGAGATCCATAGTTAACAACAGGATTACCCAGCATGAGTACACATCCCAAACTTGAACCCGATGCATAACAGAAGACCACATAACCTATCCCAGCCTCAGGAAGAGTTAACATCGGCGTAGTAGTCAAAAGACACTTTATATCAACAAAAGAACTATGATATTTATCATTTCAGGAAAACTTCACTCCCTTTCGAGTCAGAGCTGTCATTGGAGAAGCTAACTTTGAGAATTCTTTAACAAACCGGCGATAATATCCTACTAAGCCCAAGAAGCTCCGAATCTTGAAAACATTTCGTGGTTGTTCCCAAGTCATAAGAGCCTTCACCTTCTCAGGATCAACATATATTACTTGTTCTGACATGACATGTCCCAATAATTTCACTTCCTGAATCCAGAAATCACACTTTGAAAGCTTTCCATAAAGTCGGTGATTCTTTAGAAGACCCAGAACTGTTCTCCAATTATGCACATGATCCCCCCCCAGATATGGAGTAGACAAGAATGTCATCCACAAAGAACACTAATGAAGTATCTAAATACTCCTGGAAAACCATGTTCATGAAATCCATGAAAACTAAAGGAGCATTTTTTAGGCCGAAGGGAATAACAAGGTACTCGTAATGACCATACCTACTCCGAAAAGTGGATTTTGGAATGTCAGATTCCTTTATCGTCAACTGATGGTAACTAGATCGAAGATCAATTTTTGAAAACCACTTTTCCCCTTTCCATTGATCAAACAAATCATCAATTCATGGTAAAGGGTATTTGTTCTTTATTGTAACTTGATTGAGCTTTCAATAATCAAAACATAAGCAAAGAGAACCATCGACCTTCTTGACGAAGATAACAGGTGCTACCCAAGGTGACACACTCAGGCATATAAAACCTTTCACAAGAAGATTTTCCAACTGAGATTTCTATTCTTTTAGTTCAGCCAGAGCCGTTCAGAAAGAGGGAATGAGAACTGGTTGAGTACCATGCATTAAGTCAATAGAGAACACAACATCCCTTACTGGTGGAAAAGCAGAGATGTTAGAAGGGAAAACGTCGGGAAACTTAGAAATGACTGGAGGAAGATCAACACACATTGAATCTCTCTCAAGATCAAAGGAAAACAATGATATAACTTTCCCCAACTCTGGATATGAGGGTCTAGCTCTGCTTGACCTTGGGTCCCATTCTCCTTGAAAAACAAGAGGCACACCACTAGGTGTAGTAAGGTAGAACCATCAAAGATAACAATCGATGTGGGCTTTATTGGCAATGATCCAGTCCATTCCAAATATTAAGTAAATATATTTCATGTAGAGAACCAAAATGTCCCAAACAAGCTCGACATCTGATAGAAAGAAAATGCAAGCTAGACTACGGAGACCCTTTCCTATCATTACACCATGTGGTGTAGTAATATCCATTGCAGAAGATAAAATCTCTACAATAAGATTAAGCAGATTAACCAGATGTGTTGAAATAAAAGAGTGAGATGAACCAGTATCAAAAAGAGCTGTCACTAAAGATGAAGCTATAGTAATGGTACCTCTCACAGTCGCAGGACCTGTATCAGCTACCTTTGGAGACTCTTCCACTGTGTGAAGAAGCTTCGTTCTAAACTCCTCTGGCTGGAACACTTTTGTACATGAAGCATTTGGTTTCCCCATAGTATTTGGAGGTACTGATGATCCTATTTCACTATGTGGAGTAGTGAAGTGATGGAAGAATATCTGTAGGTTCCCTAAACATCCACAGAAGCTACAGTTCTTGGTTGCCTCAGTGCAAACCCTCTTAGAATGTCCTGGATTCCCACACTGATAGCAAGTCATGTAAGCCCCTCCTGGTGCTACCGGAGGTCTGTAATTTCTCTATTTCTGAGAACCACCATGAGAAACATCGCGCTTCTATTTTCCTTTAAAAAACCAACACTGCCACTGGAATGAAAAGGATCTTCCTACAACCCTGACTTTCCTACCAAATCCATCTCAACCATCATTACTCTATCCAAAACATCGGAAAAAGTGGTTAGCTTCAATAAGAAAACCTAAGAATGGATATCTGATCGAAGCCTGAACTCAAGTCGTCGAGCCTTCATCCTCTCATTCGATACAATTTCAGGAGAAAACTGTACCAACTCAGCAAAGCGATATGAGTATTCATTCATGGTTTTGTTGGCCTACTCAAGTTTGAAAAAATCCATAGCCTTGGCCAACACCATAGATTCTGGATAGAACTAATCAGTGAAAAGGACCCTAATGTCATTCCAATCCAAACAATCATGTTTCCTAGCCATCACCATCATGTCCCACAATCTCATACTTGGTCCCGCCAGCACGAAGGTGGCACACTTCACCTTGATAGCATCAGGTGTCTCCAAAAACCCAAACAGATGTTCGATCATACTCAACCATTCCTCAGCATGTTAAGGATCAGTGGAGCCTTTGAAGACTGGTGGCTTTTGGAGATGGAACTCTTGAGAATGACATCAGAGAATATAACTATGAGGATCTATTTTTGTAGCCTGAATATAAACTGGGGGTGGTGGCTATCCTAGAGCTTGGACAGTGCGAACAATCACCTCTACCAGACTTGGATCCACAATAGGACTTGCTTGCTGAGATTCAGCAGCATCCTCTTTTTAGATTTGATTTCCACGTCTTCTCGGAGGCATGATGCTACGCAACATCAGCAGACAACAAAGAAGACATTAGATTAACACTCAACCTATGTAACGAGGAAAACTTATCTTAAAAGAAGGGATAACAAGATTTGGATTCCACTCTATCCAAATCAAAATAGGGTAAAAGATTAGAACTAATCTAAAAGTTGTCTTTCTCTAACCACCCATGGTGACATAAGGTTCGTTGTGGTGAGATCTAGCCAAGAAATCAATCACAACTACCTCCTAAGTCCCGAAAAGAAAACTCAAATTCATACTGTCAACAAGGAAAGATGTTAAACCTGCCTCTAATACCAATTTGTCACAAACCGGCTCATTTATTGGGTTACCAGGGTACCCAGGATGGTTCGTGACATTTACTGTTCTTTGGGTGATGATGATTTCAATATAATATCTATTTTCACAACTGCCTTTGAAATATGGGACACATTATATATTTCTCATAAAAGAAAAACTAATGTAAACAATATTTAGTTAAAAACAAATAAAATTAAAAATGATACATTTAAGATGAAAATTTATGAGATTATTTCTAACAAGTATCTCGGGTTCAATGATATCGTGAATACAATGCACTCTTTGTGGAATCCTATTTATGATAAAGGCCATGTGATGCAACTATTGGGGTCTCTTCTAGAAATTTGGAGAGCAACCTCAATCTCAATTAGTGAACTATGTGATATTAGTAATCTACCACTTAATGAAATAATTAGATAGTTAATGATGTCTGATAATGACCTTAAAGATAACACAGAAGTGGAAGATTAACCAAAAATAAAATCGTTTATCTTTAAATTCGTTTATTCAAAACAAAAGAATAATGATCAAACTGAAAGTTCATGTGATAAAGAATGACCACATGATAGTGATGAAGAGATAGACCATCTATCTAGAAGATTTAAGAAGTGTTTGATGAGAAATTAATTATTTAAGAAATAAAGATACAAAGTTAAATATGGGAATATAGGTAATTTAAAGAAGGGTTGGAAGAGAGGTGTCACCTCAAATGAAATATTATTCTATGAATTTAAATAAAAATTCAGGTCATAACTGAGTATCCTAAGATCGAATAAAAAATGAAATATGATGATAGGGATAAGAAATTAAATAATATAATGAAAAAAACTTGGAGTAGTTTTGAGTACAAATCTAGTGATTCAGACATTACCCAAGAGGAAAAGCATAAAAAAGCTAATTTGTGTTTAATGGAAAACAAATTTTAGGTTTCCAATGTCTCTCATGATTATCTTACACATATTTAAAATCATTTTACAGATGAATACAGTAATGAAAACATGAATAATAAATATTTTCTTTGAGTACTATAACATGTTTGAAGATAAATTTAATAATATTAGGGATAAGTATAACATTCTAAAGAAACAACATGATTTACCTATAAATTTTATGCCTGGCCAAGATATTGAAAAATAAAAAAATGTTCCACTATTAAAAGAGAATAATGAATTAAAATTTTCTAATGAGAAACTGATGAAATGCCTTGAAATATTTACTAAAGTAAGAAATAATCTCACCCAGATACATGGAAAACAGATAGCATCTAAATATATTACTATCTTAGGTTATCAACATGGAAAAAGAAGGATTATGAAGAAATATTTTATTCCATATTATTTTTATAGAAAATCTTGTACTAGTTTTTATACAACTAAACATAAAAGACTCTTTTTTTACAAAAGTTTTTAATATAATTATTGGAAACCCATTAATAAAATTTGGATTATAAAATCCTTAATTACTAAAATTTCTTGACCCAAGAAGGTTTGTGTACCAATTTGTTTTTTCATTTAACACTTATCATATAGGGAACTAGGTTCAAGATCTCATGTAAGAACTTATGGTACCTAGAAATTTGATATTATATACCCTATACTATAGATTATTTGAGCTTCAAGAATTTGAAAAATGTTAATGGAGGAAATTTCACATTTGGTTATAATGCCAAATGGAAAATAATTATCCTTGTAAAAGTTTTTTGTTCTAACATAGTTTTAATTTTTAAATTATTATCTATATATAGTTTAAATTACATTTTACTTTTCATCTTATTGTTATGTGATAATGAATTTTGTTTGAAATTTGAAAATAAGTCGCTTTTTTATTTTTACTCTAAAAATGATTCATTTTTACTACCTTAAGAAATGAAAATGTTTATTTTATTAATTTAGACTCTCTATTTTCTCAAAATATTTCTTGTCTAAGTTTCTTTCATAGAGAATCCTTCCATTAAATAAGAAGATAGGGCCACTATAATATTCACTCACTTAGAAAGAATACTAGGAAATGGTTAGTCAAAGATCTACCAAAAATTGAATTCCCCAATGAAAAATTCTCTAACCCCTATAAAAAAAAGAAAACAACATCATATATTTTTCAAATATAGGAAAAAAGATTCAACATCTCAACCGCTAGAGTTGGTTCACATTGACTTTTTGGACAATATAGAGTTTTTAATATTAAATAAGAAACACTATGTTTATGTTATTGTGGATGAATTTTCTATGTATACTTGGGTATTATGTCCAGATCAAAAAAGTGATTTCTTCTCTCACTTTACCAAGTACGATAAATCTATAGAAAATATTAGTGGAATTACGATTAAAACCTTAACAATTGATCATGGACGTGATTTTGAGAATTAAGTCATTGAATATATTTTCTCAAAAAATTGATGTATTCATAAATTTTTTTATCCTATGAATTTATAGTAGAATGGTGTTGTAGAAGGAAAAAATAAAAAACATCAAGAAATTTCCCTGATAATGTTTAATGAGCACGGCCATCCTATTTACTTTTGGACAGAGGTTGTAAATACACCATATTATATAATCAATAGAGGTTTAATTGGACATCTTTAAAAGAAAACTCCATATGAACTATGGAATTATAGAAATCCAAAGGTTAATTAATTTATAGTTTCTGCTTGCAAAGTCTTTATTCTTAACACTAGAGATAATCTTTGCATGTTTTCTTCCAAGAGTTGTGAAGGAATTTTTCTTAGTTATTGATCTTCTATTAAATCATATAGATTGATTAATAAAATAACCTTGACTGTGGAAGAGCCTATTCATGTCTTGTTTCATGAGAAATATCCACATGAACCTAAGACCCCTTTATAAAACTGTGATGATGATTTGTCAAATCTCAATATTAATGTCAAATCCTCTAACAATTTTTTTAAACATATAAAAAATCATCATATTACAAGGAATGTTGATAGCCGAAACACGAACATGAATAAGTCCATGAGATGAACAACCATTCTTAACAAAGAGTTACTAGGATCCACAGACACCATCCTCTAGATTTGGTAGTTGGATACCTAGATAGAGGTACACAAACAAGAGATTATCTTACTAATAAGGTTGAACATCAAGCATTACTATCAGTACATGAACCTAAGAACGTTATTTTTTTAATTAATGATAAATTATGTGTTATAGAAATTAAAGACAAACTTAATCAGTTGAAAGGAATAAATTTTGGGAACATGTATTTAGACCTAAATACACTCTCACTGTTGGTACCAAATGGCTGTTTAGAAACAGGGATGATGAATTGGGAACTATAATAAGAAATAAAGAATGGTTTTTTTCACAAGGGTATATTTAATAAGATGGTATTGACTAAAATGAATAATTTTCACCTATGGATAAACATGAAGCCATAAGAATACCAATTTCTAATAAAACACATTTGGATTTCAAACTATATCAAGTGGATGTAAAATGTTCATTCACAAATGGTTATATAGTTGAGGATGTTTTTGTGGAAAACACCTATAGATTTAAAATTCCCGATATATGAAATCGTGTTTTCAAATTAAAAAAATTATTTTTATGGTTTAAAATAATCCCCTAGAGCTTGGTATGGTAGGCTCAACTCATTTATAATTTATAATTTTTTAAAAAGATATAGATGATCCTTCACATTTTATGAAAGTAATTTAAAAATATTATTTAGTTTTTAAAATATTTTCTGATGATATTGTTTTTTGATCTTGGAAATATTGTTTTTGTACTACTTTTTCAAAGATGATGTAAAATGAATTTGAAAAGAGTTTAATGGGTTAACATAGATTATTTATTGGTTTTCATATTTTTCAAAATAAATGTGGGATTATTTTAAATTAAATAAATTATAGTAAATATATTTAAAAATGTTTTAGTTTGGATAGAACTAAAATTATCGAAACTCCCATGAGTACCACTTGTAAGATGGATCATTATGAAGCTGAAAAGCAAGTAGATCAAACCAGTTTTAGAGGTATGATTGAAAGTACTGAATATTTAACTTCTAGATTGCCTGATATTAGTTTTATTGTGTGTATGTGTGACCATTTTCAAGAAAACCCTAATTAATCTCATTTACTTATTGTTAAAATGATTTTTAAATAACTCACATATACAACCAATTTAGGACTATTGTACCCTATAGAAAAATCATTTGACTTATTGAGTTATTCAAATGAGTATTTTGATGGATGTATGTTAGATTGAAAAATAACCTCTAGAAAACGTTATCTTTTTGGAATGTATCAAGTGTCTATGTTTAGTAAGAATCACAATTATGTTTCATTGTCTACTTATGAAGCTAAATACATAGATGTAGGTAGTTTATATGCTCAAATGTTATGGAAAGAACACACTTTTCTAGATTATGAATATCAATTCTGATATGTCTCTATTAATTGTGACAAAACATGTATGATCAAAATTTCATAGAATCTAATTTATGACTATAGAATAAAAATCATTGATGTAATACATCACTTCTTGAGGGATCATTTTCAAAAGGGTGATATAACTCTTGAATTCATAAGAACTAAACATCATCTTGATGATATTTTTACACAACTATTAAAATATGAGTGATTAAACAAAATAAAATAGGAAGTACTGATGTTAAATTTTAGTTATTCTTCAATCTTAGATGATTCATTATTGGATAAGGCACCATTGGAAAGTCATTGTTGGATAATTCACCATTGTATGAGTCACTGTTGGCAATTTTCCATTGGTTGAGTGACCATTAGATGAGTAATCACTTGAAAAGTCACCATTGGATGATTGAATATTGGTGAGTCACTATTGGAAATTCACCATTTCCAAGTCACTGTTAGAGAGTCACCATTGGAGAGTCATTATTGGTGAGTCACTTTTCGCGAGTCATTATTGGGGATTCATAATTGGATTAGTCAGCAGTATATATTTCAATTGTTACTATCCTTAAGAATTTTCCATTTTTATATTTATTCAAATTTCTTATCTTTTTACATTGTAAGATTTAGAATCTCTAAATGATATATCATGATAAAAGTTTGAATTTCACTCACTCTCACTCATTTGAGCTTCCCTAAAACCATTTAGCCTTCCATATCACTCCCAACCATCCACCCTCTCATGATATTGCTTTAGTATTTGTTTCTCCAAAATGGTGAGAGTGAAGTGACCTAAAATGTTTTCTCCAGAGGAATTGAGGCCAATGAAGAGATCAAAAGGAGAACTTGTGTGAGTATTTATCTAACTATGGAACCCATAACTTTGGAATCATGTAGTAGTTTCTATGAAATATGTGTATACTGAGTGGTTACTTAACATTAATTCATTTTTTCTAAGTATGATCTAGGACCAAGGATGGGTAGATTATTTTTGAAGAAATGAATGACCTTTCTATAATAGGTTGCTTCATCAATTCCATTAGTATGCCAAATTCAGTTTTGGGAAAAAGAATGTTTTGATTCATTGTATGATTGATGGTAAAGAATTTTCCTTCTATTCAATAGAATGGGATATATGTTTGAAAGTGACTAATTAAGGATTTATTGAATATAATTAGGGTATGATACCCAGTGATAGTAAATCATTCGGTTATGAGGATTCTTTACATAATATTATGGGCGATAGAACTCTGTTAAGACCTTCTTCTATAGATCTGTAGGGTGAATTCAAGATTCTTTTTAAGTTTATCCACCATTTTTTATGTACCATTAAAGGGGACATAAATATAGTGAGATAGAATGTTTTTTAACATTTTTTCTATATAGTACTAGGGTACAAGATCAACCGGTGTAGATACCTCATGTTTTAAATGATTGATATGTGTACGTCATCCTCTAGATCTAAATCCTTAATTTATCCTATGTGAATTTTAGAAATGTTAGAATCCAAATATGTGATATATAGAGTGGAAAAACTTATGTTAAATGTGGTTGATTTGGGTTGAATAATGTTATTTTTAGAAGGCTAAGGTTGAACAAGAACCCTTGGGTTAAAATGTGGGTTACAGAAATTGATAATATATATAAGGATTTTAATCCAATATATCATCTTACATGACCTAATAATTCAGTAGATCCGAGATCATATCAAGATGAAATAGTAGAGTACTCGGATGAGTAAGAACAAGTATAATATACTTTTTATGATGAGGTGGATACCTCAGTTGAGGATGGCAATGACCCTGAAATCCCAAAGTGCCATGTTATGTCTTTTGGCCCTACATGTCCTCTTGGATCTCTCCCTACCAGATATATTTTTTAAGTGAGAGAGATAATGATGATTATGCATAATATATTTCTAGATATTATTGGATCAAAATCTTTTCTTGTAAAACTTTTAAAGAGGTTGTGGATGTCTCTGATGGGGAAAATGGAGAAGATGGAAATTATAAAGGAAATGAAGATGATGATGAGGATAAAAATGGTGATAATGGTGGACCTAATCATGACCCTGATTATTAGAGGATTCAATCACCATATGCATCCCCTACTAGTACACCCACTTCATTTAGGTTTGTCGGGAGACCTAGTTTGGCTACATTAGTATTTATGGAGAGATCAGTTCTAGTAAATCTTATTGGTGATACTATATCTTCTAGTGGAGAAACTGAAATGTCCAATATGGGGTAGAAATCCCACAGTTTTCCTAGAGTTTCTTATTCTCATACTTAATGAGTGAAATTACTAGGATATTTCCACTTGGGGTAGACTATTTAGAGTCTAAGTAAGCTGATGAAAATTTTGGAGAGCATAGGGATTCTCAGGTAGAGGGTGAGGTATCATCTAATTGGTGGTATTCCCATGGATTTATCTTTATTGTATTAGTATATAATGATTCAAATAATAATGGGAGTATTTAACCAAAATATGGTGTACATTCTATCTCTATTGAAGATGAGAAAAATCCTATGTAGTATTTGGTTGAGCTTCAAGTATTACAATTAGATATACCTCATTCCAATCTATAGACTACATAGGTTATTGTTCTTAGTGTTGAGAGTCTTATTGATCCGTTACGTACTAATGCTCCTATGACATCAGATTTTGTATCTAGATAATACTTATACAAATTAATAGAGAGATTCCTTGATGAATTAAATAGTTTTTTGAGGTCTTAGACATCTATGGTCACTCAGCTAGGTAAGGATGATGCAAGATCCATCTTTGAGATTAATTTTGTCATATATTTTTAAAGATAAATCATTACTTTCCGGAAGTGGAAATTGGAAACTATAGGTTATAAGTGATAGGGAGACTTTGAGACTAGTTATAGAAGAGATGAGAGCCTCCTTGGTTTTCCCGGCTGGATGGTATGATGGAGGGGTTAGAGAGTTTACCAATTATGATATTCTATATCCAATTCTCCACCTCCCATAGTTTTAGTTGATGCCAATTTGACAAGATATATTGTTTTAGAGGATATTAATTCTATTTTGGGATATTTTTCTTCTAATAATGTAGAGGATAAGATAAATATTCTTCCCCATTATTGTAACATATAAAAAATGGAAATGGAATGTTTAATTGATTCCAAAAGTGATCAAGAAACCATCACATAGGCCATTAAAAATTAACATTCTAGGGAGCATACCAAACATGAATTGAATACACATTTCATGTTTTTTAGAGAATCTAAGGATGCATATTTTCACTATGTCTTTCTAGAAACAATTCAATCAGTTGAAAGTGATGAATCCTATGATTATGTTGTTTATGAAAGAAAAAAATGATTTATTTTGTGCTATGGAGTGAAGAGGAAACATTATTCTATACTTTTTCAATATCATGATGGTTTTCCTCTTTGTTACTAGTAAAAAATTCATTTTCACATGAGGTGATTTCCATGTATTCCATAATTTATTCTCCTTCTTCAGACCATTTACCTCTACAATACTAGCCTAACATCATTTCCCCAAGGAATCTGTCAAGCATCTGAAACCAGTGATAATAAAAAATCTTCCTACACTTACTTTTTCACCTTTAGTAGGTCCATCCATTTACACAACACTTTAAACATATACATCCATGACTCCTACCTATGATAATGTAAATGGACCCTCTAATCCTATATATAGAGGTAGGAGTTATCTTATTGACATTATTCTTTGATAGGTACTTTGTTTGTATTTTCTATGTATTATTTTGAGCTGTAATATCATAAATTTTTGTACTTAACTACATCACTATATTATTATTTATCTCCTTGATAAGTTCACATTTGATAATATATTCCTCTCTTATACTAATTATTCATATCATTATTTTTCTATTTTTTATTTTTTATTTTTTTGATAATCCAAAAAGTGGGAGAACTAGTTGGAAGGAATTGATATTTGGAAAAAAGATGGATGGAATTTACCTTTGACATAAAACTTATACTTCAATACCTAATTTGTTTGATACCACATTTATATATCCTCTGATATGTTACTTTTTATTCCAATTTTATCTTTGATACCAAATTTTCATTTAGTTTTTTCCTTTTATGCCTCACTTATTTAGATATACTTATCTTATTCCTTTATACCCAAATTATTGGTATGTTATTATTTTAATAAAAATTATTTTTATTCCTTTTATCCTTGTAACTATATTTATCTGGACTCATCGTTTGTTACAATTTTTAGTTGTCCTTTGATACTATCATTATTTGGATATGACATACATTACCTTTGAAAAAATTAATTACATTTCATTGATACCACATTTATTTATTTTTTACACTTGAAATTTAAAATTTTGAGTGAACTTTTATCTTTAACTTCATCAATTTATACCAAAATATGTCACACATATGGTTTAAAAAATTACAGGATTTTCGATGATAAAAATGGGGAGATTATAAGAACATACTTATTTTATTTCTCACAAACCATTTTTACTATTTATCTAATGGGGTTACTATTTTATGATATAGTTTTACCATATAAAGAAATTTTATGAATCTTTGGATAAGTGTTAGAGATGACTCAATGTTATTTAAAATGATTCACTGTTAGAATGTGTTTCCACTAGACATGTCCCACCATTAGAAAAATTGTATCACCATCATAATATCAGACTGCCAGAATTGATCTATCTCTAGAATGAGTAACCATCAATGATGGATCACCATTAGATAAACAGTATCACCACTAAAATGAGTCACCACCATACCTAAATCATTGTTAGTTCAAATGAGTCACCATGAGAGATTTATTTTTACCAGAGATGTATTGCCTCTAGGGATGTATTACTATTTGAGATTTCTTACTTCTAGAGATGTCTCTTCCAGAGATATATTGACACTAGAAGATCCTCCATCTTTATTCTACCTATTATGAATTAAATGATCACAATGAATAAATTAAGGAAATTAATATTCATGGTTATTTTATGATTATTTTATTAACCAATATTGGAATGCATTTAATGTAATTTCATATTTAATATAAGGATCCATAAGATCTATAAGATCTAGAGGATTATTTTTTAGTGGGTTCATGTAGTGATTTATATTATTAGAAGACTCCTCTATGTGTGTGAGTTAGAGTTGTAGGAAACACACAATTAATAATTGTGTGGATTTATAAATACTATATGGATCATCACATGAGATTACACACTATATAGCTAATTATTTTTAACTATGAAAGACTAGAACTCATTGAAGATCAAGATCCTTTTCTATAGATGAAAAGAGAATATTTTTTGCACTCTATTTTACTGATATTTTCTATGAAATAGCTTGAGCTTCTCAACAAGACACATTTAAGGAGACTAAAGCTCCTAGGGAACATCATACCGATCAGCACTATTTGTTACATATATAATTTATTTCCCATTTTTTTGTATATTGTTACTTTATTATACTGTGTAGTTTTTTCTATTTATTAGAAAACAGTTACTAATACACTAGAACTAGATAATACTAGATATTATATTCTATCTAATTTCATCTTCTTACCCATGATGTTTGTAGAAGAGGTCTTGTGTGTAATAAATTTGTTTTTCTACCCACATATAACTATAGAATACTATTTGAGCATGGATAACTTGTAATTTGTTCTTTGTTTACCGGATCGAGGTTGTGGATCTAATTATAGTTATATAATATTCTTGAAAGTGGGTGATTTATATATGGATGGGATTAGGTCACATCTTGAGACCGAACCATTGTTTTATTCCATTACATGATTTTGTTTTATTTATTTTATTTCAATAGTTTAAGCTATTTTTAGATTTAATATATATAAATTGATACTTTGATAGTTAGTCTTAAATAGTATTTATATTTTGATTTTTTTGAGTTAATTGATTTCATAAGCTAAAATAATTTCCAATAATGTTTAAACTAGGCAATAATCAATTTTTATAAATCTTTTTAAAGAGGGAACATTTTTAAAATTATCATTTTGATAAACTGGTTGATTTTGTTTTTAATTATGTAATTTTGTTTGAACATGTTTTTAACAGAATCATTTATTTGGAACTACATTCAACATTGTTGAGGTACTTAATATGACCAAACAATATTTTTTACCATCAAAATTTCAGTCCACTACAGATTTAATGGATTAAGGGGTGTTGGTAGAGGTAAACATTTTTCCATCTATGTGGGTTGGAGCTACTCATATACTGCCTAAAAGAATGATCTCCTTAACTTCTTGTAATTTCATGATTATATTTTAGCATGATTTTGATAACTCAAATTTTTTCGGTGAGATATTCTCACTATAAAAGGTTGATATATGATTACAGGATTCATCATTCTCAAATGAGAGGCATATTCTTCCTTCCAGGTAGCTAGATAAAAAAGTATATCAACGAATCACACTTATCAAGTATGAATTTTCTAGGATTTCTGAATGTTGATACTTTTTTGTATAGAATAAATAGAATATAAATATCTATAACCTTTTTGTTGTCCCAAAGAGATAAAAATTCAAGCCACATTCCATAAGGATCCTTGTTGTCCTGTGAGTGGTGTCAAATGCATAACTCTATATTTTAACCACCCCCTAAAACACACATCAAGTGGGGTATCAACGATCATTTTAGAGAATTATATGTTTTTAGTGAGACATTATAGATACTATCACTATTTTTTAATTTATTTTCACGATTCATCGAAAGGGAATCCATCTCGATTTGGTAGCTATGTTCATCAAGCACCATGAAATGGTTAATGTAATCCACAAAATATAAGTATCTAATCTTGAGATGGTGGAGATTAAGATATAAAAGATGATTAAAGTTAACTATGCATTCCCCTTTTAATGTATTGTAAATTTCATACTAAGGAGTGTCCATGGGCTATATAATCACCAACATTTTATCTCTAGACAATTATTTCCACATAACCACATTTTTTTCTTCACCTTAATTAGTGGGTATTCAAAATGACCTGACTATAAATGTGGTGTCTATATTATTTCAATGGGAGAATTGAGATAATTATAGATATTTATTCACATCCATGGGTGAATTTTCTTTAGGAGGCACAAACAATGATCATTGCCCCAAATTACAAAAAAATATTTGTGGAGTCATATTTGATCAATGATGAGGTGATCAATATAACTTGAATCAGAATCCAATGTGCCTCTCAATATGGTAGAAACTTTTTAATAAATTAAACTTGGGTAGGACCTTCATGTCAATAATATGTTTCATCGCAAGGAGGGCCTCCACAATTAGCATAATGTGGAGGACCTTCATTAAAAATTATTTATTATCTATTAAGGGGAGGACATCTATTATATCTGAATTATTTGTGATAGGGGAGACCTCTACAACATATTCCCAGTAGGGGAAAAATAGAGTTATTAACTATTATTTCACTGGGTGTTGTCTCTGTGGCTACTCATTTTTTGTTTACCTTCATAAGGATGATCTTTTTGTTAGATTTTATCTCTTTTCAAAGAGAGATATTCTATAAAACAGTCCATGGGGTGGAACTTTTGGGCAGTTAGATTTGTATCCATGGGGAGGGAATCCATGATTATTGATTGTTTATGAGTTAATAAGGGGAGGACATTCTTTTAAGTCAATCGTTATGCTTCATGGATGTTTTTTGCAACAGGTGTCTTGACGATGAACTTCATGATCGATATTCACATTATTATAGGGTAAACTTAAAAAAGTACTCCGAGGAGGACCTTTAAAGCTTACCAATATCACTAGACTATGGGTAGGGTCTCTAAGGATAACAATTTCATACATTATATCATGAGTAGTACCTTAAATATTGATACATACATTGTATTAGGTAGGACCTCTATGACTGTTACTTTATGGAGAATCTCCAGAGTCATTTTTATGGAACCATGGATAGGAAAATTTTAGAAAACACTCTAAGGATGCCTTATATTGTTTTTATTATTTTATTGTGGGGAGCACATAAAAACCCAAATTTACATCGCATGTTGATGAGTATTTGGTTGACACATTCATCAATGTCCAACATAAATATATTTCAAAATTCTAGAGATGAGTGACTTGGTACAGGCCTCATGATACCATCATGATACACATATGAGCCTCAAAGATGTCAGTGTCAAAAAGGTAAGGGGACTAATCTTAGATCATGGATTTAAATTATTATTTCATCATGTTGGATTATCTTGAATGAGAAATTGAGGTCATAAACTTAGTTATTATTGGGGTCGTGCAGTGTGGGAGGTGAACCTCCATGATAGGATCCATCCTTGGAGGTCCATTAATTTATATTGGGATATAATGATGAAATTCGTATATTTTTATTGGAATGAGGATATGGAAATTCTACCAACATCCTTCTATCAACCACCCCTAGTGACCTCTCCTCTTGAGTGCCCTAGTATGGGTAACTGAGACCAAGATCTATGAGATAACATCCTTAATATATTCTTTAGTGACTAGGGTAGTGATTCATTGGTAACTATGATGAATGATATAATCCATTATAATAATATCTAGAATAGAGAAATGGATTACACTTATGTACACATGTACCTCTATATGGTAAGAAAGGTAGGTGTTGGCATGCTATGAGGACAAGAAACCAAAGTGTCTGATCATGGAGACAAGGTTCAATTTCTTCTTACTAACCTATTTTTGTTAAGATAACCTATTGGTATTCAATTCCTGGAGGTTTTCATGTGTTTTATAAAGGTTTTGGATCATTTTTTGGGTTTTATACCCACCCTATGGTGTCCACTACCTAATAATAGAGGTTTTTGATCAACAATAGTGTTTTTTAAGTCTTAAGATCCATGAAACCCATTACAGTTGAGGTGTATGTCTATAGTAAAACCTTCTAGAAATGTTCAAGAACCCTAGTTGATTTTTCATTTCTGTAATCCTAACCAGGGTTTTGTATTTTTTTCTATACATTGGATTATATAACCCTTTGGATCTAAGGTATATCCTGATGTGGAAAACCATATTCAAGTAACTCATTAGTGAAAAATAATAAGAAAAACAACACGGTTAGTCGATCAATTTTATGGGTAAATGATTTCACCCTGGATTCATCATATCTCTTCCAACATTTTTCCACTAATTTTTTTCCATGGGACTACCCTAAAAAGGTATGCGGTATATGGAGTATTCCCAAGACACTTTGGATTAAACATCTATGTTGATAAGATGGGGTCTTGAATCATCTCTTATGGGGTCTTGTTGTTATTCTAATACTTTATCATATATAAGATGTATTTGTGAGATCATTAATAGTAACAATACTGGATACCTTGGTCATGAGAGTGATCGATCATTACCATGAAATGATTTGAACATCTATATGTATTAGTGGTTCTCCATCATCCCCTTACTTTTCTGTTACATTAAGGTTTAAATATGAACAAATGAAAATTAGGGATGTTATTTTCATTATGGGATGTGATTGGTGTTGTGGACTTAGGATCATACACATTATAATGGATTCCTATGTATTAATGTGAGGGGAATTATGACCTTTGTTGTTTGGTGACTCTAATAGTAGACATAAAACTTTTTATGGTTTCATGACATGACCAATTTTGGTGCATTTTATTTTATTAAGACTATGAATAATGTTTCTTATTTTATGATCTTGTGAAAAGTACCAACAAAATACCATTTATGTTAATTAAAACTGGACCATAACGTAATTTTGTTTAGGGTCATACTATGAGGACTTATTCTAAGTGGTTTTAATAAATATAAAATGGATCCACTGGTAAAATAAACCTAAAAATGGTTTGTATAAGACATATTCATGAGAGGACCTTTACAATTTATATTGTTTATTGGTAACTAAATAGGAGAGGGTTTGGTTGGGGAATAAACATAAATATAGGTGTTTAGTCTGGAAATGATGTCAAGTGGACGAGTTCTAGATAATGGTTTTGATTAAGTATGGGGGTTTAAGGCCATGTTTAATCACTCACATTGGGTATTCCATTATTTTCTTCTTCCCTAGAATTTCTTAATTGTTCCCAATCTATAAATGGGTATATAATTTCCTTCTAAAGGTATGAGGTCACCTAGGTTATTAGGCCTAATGGCAATTACGAACTCCCAATGGTAGAGAGGATGAGAGGTCGGGCTCACCATACCCATTAGGAGGGGTGGGGGGAATGGTTTCCTATTAAATGACTCTCTTATAGATTTAAGATTTATTCACAAATCTCTTCCTAATCCCAATACAGAATTAGTTACCCTAAAAAATGATTGGAGGTTAAGTATATGTATTTTTAGAAATGATGGGGGTTTCATCTATGATTCTATCTCTATGAATCCAAGGTTCTCCATCCATTTCCAGTAATAAAAAACTACTTATGTGCGAAATCCATATAAGCATAGGCTTTATAATTTGATTCCATACAAGGAGGGTATTAATGTTTTGAGGAGGGGATTGATAAATTATGATTTTTCATATATGTCTTGGTTATTAGAGGAATCAAAACCCATGAATTTTGTTGAAAATTTATAATTTTATTCTATGAAGAAAGGAATTATATATGTTCTCTAGAACACCATGTTCTAAAGATCATGTAATGCTGGGATGCCCTATGTTTCCCAATTATGGAGAGAATCATAGTTTTCAAAGTTCATTAATTTTTTTATCCCACTGAAGGATGCGGTAGAGTGATCAACTAATAGGAATTATTGGTTCCATTTGTTGAGATTTCATAGATATAAGAGTACTTGAATCATTATAGGTGTTTATTTGATCTTGGTCCCTAAAAAGGTTACCTACGTATCCTGATTATGAAAATAATTAGAGTTCTCGTAGTTCAGTGATGCACTTTTGACAATACCCAAGGTAGATTCCTTTTTGTTTTGGTGAATATATCATTCCACCCATCGGGGATTACATACTAACATTTCCTTGGATAGTGGAGATTTGTGATGTGAATGATATGACTATTGAAACTTCCTACGATCACGTGAGATATGATCTATGTGAGAAATAAGGGATAATATGTAAGTAATCTCACTACACAAGGGTGAAGGGAGTATAAACTGGGGTAACCCTATAAAGAATTATTATAGAAATATTCCCTCAAGAAGGTGTCTTATATATCCTGATTACAAGAGGAATCAAAGTCAACATAGTTAAGTTGATCAGGGATTACACACTGCCTTTTCCGTTTTCATTGTAGAGACTTACAGTGTAGATGATATTATTATTGCAACTCCCTATGACCATGTGAGCTATGCCAATTTTGAGAAAAAATGGATGGAACATAATAAAGTTTATTCCTAATGGATGTGGGACTTATGTTTTGTGATTTCTATTTGAAAATAAATATTCATCTTGAACCACTGGTAGGTTTCTGATGTATCATGATTATGATTGGAATCTGAGTCTCTATAGTTCCATTGATTTGGGATTATACACTATGGTTTCCCTTATAATTGGGAAATATCATATTATATAAATGTTCAAGGATTACACTACGATACTAGCCTATTGTTTCGGGATTACACACCAAGGGGGAAATTTCATCATGTCCTTGGATTCCCTAGTTACTTGGCCTAGTCATATATAGGTTTTTTCCTAACCCATATAACTTATTTGGAGGACATCAGAAGACATGGATTTCATTTCTAGATGGTGTCACATAACCAAAATTACTTTCCATGGTGTCATTGCATAAGCTGGATGACACATATGTGGAGTATCAAGAGATTCAATGAAACATGTCTTGAAGGGTTTCACATGTCATGGATGACATGTCTAGTTGGTATCATATGTCCTGGATGACATGTCTGGAGGGCAGCATGGGTCTTAGCTAACATTCTCGAAGGGTGCCGCGATATCTTGTTGATATGCCTAGGTGCTATCGTGATACTAGGCTAACATGATCGGACATCATTATATGAGTTAGATTATTTATTTTAAAGACTCTTTAGGGATTGGAAAAAAATTCCATATGGCTTCATGAGACAAAATGTGTGCACCTAGAGGAACCATTTGTCCAAGTCTAACATGTTCATAGGACTTCACATGGCCCAAATAGCATACTAAAGGAGTGTTGTTAGGTCTGGGAGACTTGTACTAGAGCTGTTTCATGTGTTAGATGGATCATTGTAAATGAATAAGGTTTAGAGAAGTTGTTTTTGTTTATGTATTCCACATTTAGTCTTTGTTCTAGCCCTTATATTGTGAATTATAAAGATTTATTCAGTGTTAGTTTATTTTATGTCATGCATGATCTGGCATACATGAATAATGTTCCTCACGTTTCCAACCAGAAGTCCTTTTCTTGATCTATGAGTGATCACATGAATTAATTTATGAATGGTGCATGATATCTCTAGATGTTCACTAGTATATTACCGAACAGAAGACTTTCCAATCGTGAGACTAGTCATTCTATGAAGTAACCTCAGGTTATTTGGTGTGTTGATGCACATGGATGGGAAAAATTCATCTTTTTTCATTGAGTAATGGGTGGAGGATTTATAGGCCTCTCCACCCTAATTTTTTTTATATTTGAGATGGAATATGTTGTGTGAATCTTGGATGGGGTAGATGAAGGGATTCAGTGTTACACATCTACATGAGTCTCTGTCATGGAAGACTCCATTTATTATCCCTTGAGGAGAAAAAGGGGGAGTGTGAGGTTTCCTAAACATACCCAAGACCTTTTTCACTATGAGACTGGAAAGCCAAGGGGGTTTGTCAATATGAGGTGGGAATATTGCAAAATTAGGCATACTTATCTCAAGGGACTTTAAGATTCTTTCAGATCACTAGTGGATCATCACATGCATTTTATGACTGTGAGTGCCTCCTACCTCCTCTTCTTTAATTTCCAAGGTTTTTATTCTTCAATGGTTCGGTGGTATCATGAGTCCACTTGAATGTTGTCAAGAAAATTTTCACTTATCATCAGCAATTTGTTGCATGATATTTACCACCACTATAGGCCTCTGTCTTGTAAAAATTTCCTCCCATTTTCAGAGGATCTTTTGATGGATAGTCTGGCGCTTGTCGATGAAAAATCACACGGCCCGAGGGATCTTATCTGAATTCTGTAACATGCCCGAAGGATATCTGAAGCAGATTTGTGAGGGAAGATGAAATTTTCAAGATAAGCATTGTGGGAACTACTATAGACTATTTACAACAACCAGTTCCTTCAAGTGATCATTCAATGGTCCCACAATCAGAAGCCTCTTTGAGGATTACATGATACGTGAGATTCTTCCCCCTCCTACTTCCTTTATTTTTTCATGAAATAATACCTATATTCAGGTATTCATTTATTTGTAAATTTTTCAATGCACATTTAGAGGGAAGAAATTCCCCCCCCCCTAGGAGTGATGTTCACAGGGATAAGGGATTGGTTCTGTGGAAAGTAAGTTCCCACCTGAGTCATTGATAGTGCCATGTAATAGTGTCTTGGGAGACATTTGGTTTACCAAATGAAACATGGTGTTCTACAAAATTCCATATATACAGGGGGATATCTATTAATTTTATTGGATAATGCTCTTTCAGAGTTCTCTCATAGAACCTCCATTTTGTACCCTAATCGCTAGACACTTCTGTGAGACCTGATTGTAAGATATATTCACAATACTTCACCAGAATCCCATTCCATAAGAATTACTTTTCAAGAGCTATTCACAATCCTTTACCACAAGCCCCTATAAACAATCCTGACAGCAGATTGATCTCAAAGTTTGATATCCGTATTTGTGGGAATTTCTATGATGAATGGGAATGTCCTTTCTGGGTCTAGAGGAGTTGTATAGTGTTTTTTGATTAACTATATACGGTTTATCTTTATGGATATGTGTGAATTTTCTAGTACATCATTTATTTCCAACCCGACCTTCTTCGAGAGATGGTTAGCTGTTGGTGCCTTGGCACTAACACAATCCTTCTTTCCGACATTATTGTGGGATTTATTCAATAGGACATATACTACTTGGTGGGATTCCCACTCTTGGGGAGATGTATTAGAATTCCTCCATGATGGGAATGTTTGGGATGATCCTTATCTAAACCCATTTCTGGAGATGTATATTCTTGTTATTATGAAGGAGAAATTGAGTAAGGACCTAACAATGTGTTCACTCATTTCCATCATGGTTTGGATCAATAAAATTTATTTCTATTGTGGGGAAAGAATACTTACATAATCCCTCATCAGTACCCTTATCAAAAGGACTTCATAGTAATGGATCGTATTGGGATATCTTGAAAGATAGGGATTAGACCTCATGGGGATACTGAGTAAATTCAGAGATCTCTCTAGACCTTAGGTTGGAAGGATTTATAGACTTGTTTTTTCCCGACAGTTAGAAAATTGGTGAAGGAGGCATGACTTGGGGATGGAAAACACCTTAATTGGGTATTTTCGGTCCATTATCGCATTTATATTTTCTTGGAAAACATCTAATAAGGTATTAATCCATATATAATCAGTGGTCCTATCTAGTTTTTGTTTGTCATGTTAAGGGTGTATTTTTAATTTTTTTGAATATTACAATACCACCTAGATCACAAATGCTTCATCCCGCCCCATAATGTTGAATATATCAGCTGTTTAGACTATGTCACTAAGTGCCATGAAGGTTAATGATGCAATGATCCAATCTGATAGATTTGACATTAATTCCTTCCATGCACCGACTAGACCAATTCTCTATAATTGTGGTAGTTTCTTTGAGGAATGTTAATACATGATATATCTTAGCGATGCGGTTCTCATGGCTAGGGTGGATGAGAAAATTATCTAGGATCCTAATACACTTAATCGATTCAATAGTTAGTTTGGTTGAACCCAAAGGGTCTCCCCTATTCCCATGTCTAGAATTTTAGGGGAATGAATTCATGGGGCCATCCACCAATTTTTGAGGATTTTGGGATAAGAAGATATTGAAGATGAGATCATACTTCTGCTTATTGATTCTTCCACCTTACATACCAAAGATTATGCCCAGGATTGGGCAGCAGCTTATCTGTGTGTTGTAAAAAATTAGTAGGTCCATTGTTTGGACTATCCTTTTAAATCAACAACCCCTTTATATATGTCCATGATCAATTTGGTTGAGGATATGAGAGAGACCACAATAAATAGTCATCATTTGAGTGATGACTATCTTGATAGTGAAAAACTATTTTTTTAGAAAATTAGTCTTCTAGCATAGGCTGTGAATGTTAAACGTGTTGAGTGAAGGGATTATGAGGCTTCATCTTATGTTTCCTCATTGGATCGACTATTTTTTATCCCTCCTTCCATACATACTTCAAAAATCATAAAGGCTCAGGTAAAATGTAGGCTAATATAGTAACAGATTCATGCCCTGATTACTGATACCCCAATGTATGTATTTCACGATCATGGGTAATTCCTTCATCAGATATTTCATGATTTAAGAATATGTGATTTTAACCAACAATATTTTTATTTAATAATGAAACAAATAATTCCCAATCGAAACGATATATTCATGAGTGAAATATATTTTCATGATCTTTCAAATGAGGATCCACTTACTATGCTATTCAGAGAGATGTAGGTGGCATTGGACAAGGGATGTAAGTTTATATTAAAACTACATGCCTAGATGGATTCTTGGGCTTTGTAGATATAGATATGTGGGGGAAATCATAGCTCATCTAAGGTCTGATCATTAGACATCTTCATCATCCTTTGAAACTATTTGAAAGTGGATTGAGGAGTTGATAGATTTGGTCAAGACTCTGCATTCTAGAGTAGAAACTAAAGAAGTGGCTGAGTGGTACATAAACATTTGATTACTGAACCCTTTACTACCTTTCTAGTGTGTCCAATTGACTTTTATCAAAGTCCAACCCCTGTGGTGTATTCCATTTAACATTAGTCTTCAGAGAGACTCCAAAATGTGGAGATTCCTAGGCCTTTTCACATTATTAATGAATTAATTTTTATAATTTTCCATATTACTATCCATTTTTCATTAATTCATTCATTCATGATATTCTTATACTCCAATATTATATGACAAAAATACTCATACTTTTCATTATATCAAATTAACCCGAATTCCTAGAACTGAATGTTGATACTCTAATAGATTACGCTTGATAGATGCTCATGAATTCCCACCAACATGAGACACTATATAGATAATATGTTCCAACTATCTTGAGATCACCTGATTTGTGAGAGTATTTCTTATGTAGGATGCATGTCTAGGAGTGAGAGTTCTATTCTTTTGAAAAAAATGATAGTCTTGGCCACAAAATATTGATTGTGCTAAATCCATGTAAGGGGTCTTACATGTGTTTTCATTATTTTAGGCTAAATCATTGTTTCTATGATATAGTTTAATGTCTTTTAGATTGCGCCATCTATTACATTAGTTTAGGGACTTTTTTCTATGTCCTAATATTTCTCTAGTTTTAGGTATTTTAGCTCAAACCTGATATTGATTTAGGAAAAGGTCTTTCATCTCGGTCCATATATTGTTTTATTCTAGGGTCTTTTATCAAAAAAGTGATATCAATTTAGGTTAAGGAATTTATGATTGAAATTTATATTTATTTATTTTACGGTCATTTAGCATGGAACTTATATTTAATTGATTTAGTGGCATTTAGTTTACACCTAATATTTCATTAGTTCAAGGTATTTTATCTCAGATCTTATATTAATTCCATTTAGAGTCTTTTAGATTAGACCTAATATCACTTTATTTTAACATCTTTTAGAATAGACCTTCTATTTATTTAGGTTAGGGTCTTTTAGCTCAAACAGTCTCTTACTTTGGTATATGGTCTTTTAGCTCAAACATGATGTCACTTTTGTTTGAATTCTTTTAGTTCGGAACATCTATTTCATTAGTCTAAGGTCATTTAGCAAGAAACTTCTTTCACATTAGTTTAGGGTTGTTTATCTCAAACCTGATATCACTTTAGTTTAAGGTATTTTATCTCGAACCTTCAATTGCATTAGTTTAGGTTATTTTAGCTCATACCTGATCTCACTTTAGTTTAAGGTCTTTTATCTTGGACCTCATATAAATTTTATGTAATGTCTTTTTTCTTGTAACTAATATCAATTTCATAGAATATGGTACATACATTTCAGGAATGGCCCAAAACAAACTGAGGTGTTGGTTTCTACCTATGTTATTCTAGGACTCATGAGGATTGGAGTTTCTTTCTTGTAAGGGAGATATTCTTTTATCTGGTGGGTAAAATACCATATGCATCGATAGCATTTACAAGAAAAAAATGATATCCACTCTTTTACAAGGGTCATGTAAAATTTATGAATGAAAAATCAGTTGATGGAGAAACATTTGGGATACATGGTCTACCAATATAGTTGAAATATGGGTGATGTAAATCATAACACAAAAGTTTTAGTCTTTGAATATGATATGTGGAAGAAATTACCAGTATATACCATGACATTATGAGATTCAAGGTTCTGTTGTAGTGAGTCTAGGGCTCAAAAGTATTGAAACTCCTTTCGGGAAAGGAACAGATTCATTTAGTTGGTGGGTTAAGGACCTAATGCATTGGTAGCATCACCATGGAAAAATATGATCTCCACTACTCTCTAAGGGACATGAATGATATATGAAGACTCAAAAATCTAGTTGATGAGGGTGTTTATGAGTGGAAGGATATCCAATAAGGGTTCTGGCACCCTTGTTATGATTATATCTTGATTTTAAAGCTCAATCTATACTCCTTGGGGTTTCAAATCATGAGGTGTGGTCCATAAAAGGTTCAAGAGAGAAGTGTTTCATTCCAACTTCATGATAGGGAAAATAACATGGAAAATCAATTCAAAGGATGTACAATCCACTAGGATATTTAGGTATTGGTATTTCAAATCGAAGACCAATGTTCTTGGGTCAGTACAATGTTAGGGGACAATCATACTGGGAGAGGTTCAGATCACAATGTGGTGTTGAGTTCTACTGCAATAGTGTTAGGGGTCACTAAGATTGGAAATCCATTTTTAGAGGGTGATTCATTTGGTTGATGGATATTTGAACATATGAAAGAGTTGTGCACATGAATTAATATTCAATAAAATGTTTCCATAAAGCAGAGTATCATTTCTAGTGGTTATGGATGATTGTGGTGATGTGAGGCACCCAAATCAATAAGTGTGGTTTGTGGAAAGTGTAAGATCCAAAAAGGGTTTGAGTACCCAAAATGTTATTCCCCCACATAGAAAACACATATTCATGGAGAGAATATGTGACAAATAATTACTCTATCTTTTTCTATAACTACGGTGTCCAAAAATAATCTCTTGAATTTTATAGGGTTACTAAGTAAAACATAGGAGCTTTATACCTTATATATTTTCACCCTAGTTGTTTCCTAAACTCTAAAGGTGCAGAGTTTAGAGAGAAAATAATTCAATTTTTCTTTGGAATCCCATTGTGGGTTTTCATCCAGACATGTTTTTTTATCTCTTTCACTAGCATTTTATGGTCTTGAAATTTGGACCATTGTATACCACGGTTTTATGTCATAGATCAATGACCAACATGCAGGCAGTTTAAGGCCATAAAGTAAATGGACCAAATATTGGGGATGATACACAAGAGACAAATTAGGATACCCAGGGTTAGGAGTACCCCATAATACTTATGATCCTGATATGAAGATATTATAAATCATGTATCAAGGCTTTAAGTTCATGAGTGATGATATCAGACCTTCATACAGGGAGAGGTCTAGATCACACTCAGGTGTTGAGTTTGGTAGATGTAGTGTTAGGGCTCACTAGGATTTGAATGTAATTTTTTCAGAGTGTAAAATTTTGTTGATGGACAGATGCACAGATTTAGAAGCCATGGTTATATATTCATATTCAAGAAAAGGGTCCTTAGAATCCATATATCATTTCCTTAAGACATGAATGATTTTTGGTAACCAAAGGTGATTGATGCATGAAGAATGGTTTATCGATTTAGGAGATTTTAATGATGATGAACTCACCCCATACTTTGGTTGACTAGGTATTTTTATTTTTTCTCCTTGATAAGGAATGAAACATGGGTGATGGTCTTCATAGTTTATTCTCATGTAGTAGGAACATATTTTTCTCCGTGTTGTTTAACATTATGTTTTAAAGGCATGTTCAATGTGGTTTATTGTCATGTGGGGAGGACACATTCCATGAATTTTAACATTATGTGATAAGGATGTTATTTTTGTGATGTTTTTATTTCATGTGACAAGGATGTTTTCCTTGCAATGCAACATGATTCAATAAGGATGTGAGAACCATCATCAATTATTTTTACATGATATATTGTGTGCATAATCATCATCTTTCATTATCATTTGTTTTATTTGGGCCTTGAATTAGGGATTTGGGAATCATTACATATCCTGTTATGGAATGAATCAAGCTACACATTGTTCTTGAGGTGATGTGTTCTTCAATGGAATGCAGGGGGGATGAAGACAAACTGACATGAAAGTACCGAATGGTTGTGGCTAGGCCCAATGGTGGAAGTCCTCGCATCACTGCATATATCATGAAAATGATAATCAAACCATGCATAGTTATGATGGTTATTGTATTTTAATTTCATGTGGTGAGGATGTTGGCCCCTCAATGTGAAATGGTCGTACTACATATGGGACAATGAATGGAATTGTGTGTGTCACAACGTATCCCATGTCAGTTGTAATCTATCCATACAAATTTCTTAAGGGAGTTCCATATGTATTTAAGACCCATATAGAAAGAGGGGGAATTCACATACTTACCCTTTTTTAATAGGCCCAGAGATGGAAATTCATGCATCACTACGTATCCTTTACGGATATAAATCAATTCACACATAGTTCTTGAATGAGAAACTCTCTATTTGCTGTTTTGACCTATATAGAGAGGTGGGATTTTTTTTCCGTTGATTGTTATATCTGGTCCCAAGATTATATATCTTGGCATCACTACAAATCTAGTAATGAAACCAATCAAGACACACATAGTTCTTAAGGAAATGTGTTGTTTAACATCATATAGAAAGGATGAAGATGTACTGACAAGAAAAAATAGAGATATTATGGTTAAACCCAAGGGTGGAAGTATGGGTGTCACTACGTATGTCATGAAAATGAGAATAAAAATACATTTTGTTATAAAGGTAAATGTAGTTTAACACCATGCGGTGAGGATGTGCATCCTCAATGTGAAATTGTGGTATTTTGGCTGGGCTATGAATGTAATTATAGTTGTCACTACGTATCCCATGGTGGTGTGAGTCAATCCAAATATAGTCCTAAAGTGAGTTACCTGTGCTGGTCAGACCCATATGAAAAGAGGGATGAATTCTTATACATACTGATTGTGACTAGTCCTAGAGTTGGAAGTTCGGGCATCACTACATATCCCTTGAGAAATGGAATCTATTCACATGTAACTCTTGAATGAGAATATCTCTAGTTTCCTATCTTTTTTATACGAAGAGGTGGGAAATTTTCCAATGGTTTTCGTATCTAGGAAATAGAATAAAGATCCAAACATCACTACATATCCTGTGATGAGAGGAATCAATCGAAACATAGTTCTTGAGGGGCCATGTATTTTAATATCATGAAGTAAATACATCGACCTTGTAGTTTAATGTCATACAAAAAGGACTCATGGTGTTACTTTTATGGCATTAAATTCTAGACAGTGATGAACCTTTCATGTACTTTCACACCTTTTTCATGTGAGGAATCCCTTAATATAGTTTCTAATGTCACATGAGCTATGATTGGTGTGAAAAAAAAGAATAATAAGGGTTTCTACCACAATACAGAGCCAATTGAATGTACTATAGAGGTGTTTTGTATCATGTAGTAGTTGGATCAAGATGTAGGATCAAGACATCCCTATGTATCCCGTTGAAAATTAGAATCAAACCATATGTGGTTCTAGAAGGTATGTGTAGTTTAACGTCATTAGATGAGGATGTTATCCATGTAGTTTAATGTCTTACGGTATGGAAAGAGACCACCCCACATGAAGGGAAATTAATGTTATTGGTAATCCCAAAACATTGAGGTTCAGGTGTCATTACATATCATGTGATGGAAGGAATAAATCAATACATAGTTCTAGAAAATATATACAGTTTAATGTCATCCAGAGAGGAAATCATCTGTGAAGTTTCAATGTTTTTCGATAATAAATAATCTGTAAAGTTTAACATCATGTGGTTAGGATAAGGGATACCATGCAGTTTAAAGTCATTCTATTTGAAATAATACTAGGACATATAGTGATTTGGATTCCCATATGATGAAAAATATGAAAATTACTTCTTGGAAATCCCATATTGGTGGGGGTGAAACACATTCCCCATCCCTTGTGGAAAATGAGTAGGCTCCATCATGATACAACATATATATGATATAAGGCCCTTAAAACTTGGTTTCGAGTTTTGAAGTATAATTCCATGGTGTCATTGGAGTTCTAAGAACTAGCACTAGTTATCCCTAGAAGAATGAAGCAAGGTGAAATTTCTTATCATAGGCTCATGTTATCAAATTATACTAGACCTCTATGTTGTTCAATGTAATAAACTTGTTATCATCAATCCACTCCAATTCATCTTGAAACTTTTTTGATTGGTCATCATCTAAAAGATATCCAAAAATGGCTATTCAGATTAAGGGAATATGGACTTATATGGGTACCATTTCCTCAATCTTGTACACCAATGAGTACAGATTTGTTTGTGTGGAATTACGTGTGGCTGTACAATAAGACCATAAGGCATGGAGAATATTTTTTTCCCATGAATTTATATCCATGTCACCATTTTTTGTAGTATATTCAATAGAGTCTTATTCATGGGATCTATATATCAATTTTCCATTGTATGATAGTGAGATGAGTGATTGGACTGAATATTGCACTCCTGGATCAATTTGTTCACCTCTGTAAAAAAGTAGTTGGTGTTGTTGACAATCAATATTGTGTTAGGGACCCTGAACATTGTGATGATATGAGACTTCACTAAGTTGATGATATTCTTTTTCCTGACTTCCTTGATGGTTATTTCCTCAGTCCATTTGAAAAATAATTTGGTATTAGTAAATAAGTACTTGAACTTCTTAGATGTGGCTGGGGGATATGGCCCCACAACATCCATTCCCCAAAAGAAAAAATGTCAGAAATATTGATCTCTATATATAAATTTCAAGGGATTATAGTTGACGTTTTTAGGAATCTAGAATGCATGATATTTCATACAGTATTCCACATAGACCTGTATCGGGGTTTTCCACTAGTAACCCAACCTTCTGATTTGGTGGGATATCCTAGTCCCAGATTGATGGTCACCACAAGACCTCGTATGGAATTCCTCTATGATAGTGAAAATCTACCCTTCAAATGTGCATCTAAGGATGATTCTATCAAGGAAACACTTATAAAGGGGTTTTTTGACATTTGAACCATCTGGTAGGGTAATTCTCACTACATGACACCAAATCTATTCCATTCCATCTCTATCTGTTCCGAGAGCCCCATTTTAGAGATAACGAAGTATGGGATCCCTCAATCTAAGGGTGGCCATTGGTTCATCCTGATATGGGGTGGTGTTGAACTGACTGATTTCTTCCATACAAGAAATGAAAATCACTAAGATAATTATTCGAAGTTTTATATAGAATATTTCTTCTTCCTGTTCAGGTTTACCCAGGATGTTCTGATGCATTGGCCAATGCGTCAATGTGAGCATTGTGTGATTCGAGAACATGATGCAATGTGGGATCAAAAGGGAAATTTCTAGTCTTTCGTCTGATGTATCTAGTGTTGGAAGAAAATTCAAACCCTTTGATGTCATTTTCATCATTGATATAATTTATAACTATCTCTAAGTCCCCATTGTTATTTAGGTAGGACATTTTCAGTAGTATCTCTAATTCAAAGGAAGCACCGATTGATTGGAATTATTCCTCATTATTTGTGTAGCCTTCGGATAGTGAGAAAGATTAGGGAACAACTTATTTTTCTCGAGTGAAAAATTCAACACCTAGTACAACCTGATTGAGATTTAGGGTTTCCATCATTTTTCTAATAAGACTTTGGGAGGCACCATCATAGTACATATACCATGTCTGGGGAGTTTCATAGGCATGAAATACCACCTCATCTAGAAATTCATTATCTTCTAGTGTATTGATTGAGGTAGGATGTGATGCAAGGAAATGAGTTAGGGATTCCCCTTTCACTAAATTCTATTATATGATCTAGATGTCGTATTGTTGAATAATAACTGTCCATCAGGCTAGCAACCTAGTAAACATGGGATGACCAAATATGTACTTGATCAGATCAATACGAGAGACCATATAGACTTTGTGGTGCAGTAAGCAATGCCTCATCATTTTCACTATGAATATGGGTTTAAGGAAGTCTTTTTCAACATCATATCATCGACCCTTAGTACCTAGCATCATACATTGGTAGTAGAGACTATTCTCTCTCTCGAAATTGTTTTTCTATGTGAGGAAGGAACCTAATGAGTATTATAGATTTTACACATATAAGATGATTGGTTTCCCATCAACCAGATGTATCTGGACCAGTGGGTGTAGTATGTACTACTTTAGATTTTAGAAGGATTCTTGGTAGTCATCATCCCACTGATATAAAATTTCCTTCTTCATTAGCTCAGTGATGGGGAGATATTACAGGCCTTGTTGGATATGAATTGATGAATGTAGATGAGGTTCCCTTAGAGCCCCCTCATTTACTTATGATTTAGGTTAGTGAAATTTCTAAGATAACGCTAGTCTTCTCTTGGTTGACCTTAATGCCACGGTGGAATAGCACAGAGTCACATAACTTTTATGATGTTATCCCAATAGTGTATTATATTAGATTCACCTTAAAACTATGTTTATATAGTTTTTCAATGAATATTTTATGGTTCGTGATGTGATCTTATCACTGTCGATATTTGAACACCAATTTATCAACATAACATTCACATATCTTTCCCAAGAACAGATTAAAGATAAAATGTATGAAACATTGGTAAGTGGATCTAGAATTATTCATGCCAAAGGGAATGAATTGATAGAATAAGATCCCCTAATTCCCTTTGAAGGTACTATCTTATTCATCTTTGGGGTTCGTCTTTATTTTATTGTAACCTGAATACCCATCCACGAAGGAAAGGGCTTGGATGATGACAGTTGCTTCGATTAAGAGTTCTATGATAAAAAATAAGAAATAATCCCTTGGAAAATAATGATTAACGTCTCTAAAATCATTACATACCCTAATCAACATGATCTTATTCTTGACGAGAATGATGTTGGCTAGCCACATTTTGTATTTCACTTCTTGTAAATGTAGGATTTGATCAATTTGTAAACTTCCACCTATACATTGGTGGAATGAGATGTGTGCATCCCCGTAGATGCCTTCTTAAATACTTGATGCTCATAAGGTAGTCCTAGATGGTGCATAGAAACATATGGATTTAGTTTGGGAATTTCATTGTATTTCCACGAAAACTTCATATCAGTGTTGATTTTGAAATGAAATATATATCTATCAATCTTCAAGGGGCATGGAATAACTAATTAGAGTAAGTAATGGGTCTTATTATATTTCCAGATTTATATTCATGATTTCATCAATGGTGGTGGAGAAACATTTCTTGAATTCTAGAGGAGTGTTCCTAAGGTCATCATCATCTTCTTCCTTCTTTGAATCTATGGGGTCATATCTAGATAATGTTGAAAATATGGGGGGAATTTCTTTCACTATCAGGGTGAGAGAGGACATGAGAACATGCATTATCATCCCATTAAGCCAGAGTCATTAGAGGGATTTTTCAGAGATGATTTTCCATCATCCTGTAACTAGGGACAATAGGGGATTAGACCTCTGGGGTCAATTCTATCACCTTAAAAAAATATGGGGAGCACATAGTCACTATTGTGCATACTCTAGGGATTCACAGGGGTGGTCCCCATGCCATTGGGGGCTGAAACTTGTGTATCATTATCTTCCATTGGTTTTTTCCTACCTTTATATATAAATCTACTTCCATATATGTGGCTCTGAATGTATGAAAGGGGGTGCTATGTCACGACCCGTCCTCGGGGCTCGTGTCGTGACTACCCCAAGCCCGCCTTCCATAGGCCAGGGGCTAGTGACTAGCACCAAAGTCATAAATCCTAATAACTGGGAATGCATTTCCTTTATAAAAGTAAACAAAAATCACAGAGTACAAGCGGAAGCAATACACTAAGTAATAAAGAAAGTGCTGAAAAGTAAATGGTCCAGAATACAAACCCAACTGAAAAATATAGCTACAACTGAATGAAAGTACAATAGAAAAGACAAGCAGCTGGAAGAATAGAAGCACCTCCTGGGTTGTCCACCTCGAATCCTACCTGAAGGGTAGGTACAGATAGCGCAGCTCTTGGATCGTCCACCACAGATCCTACCTGAAGGGTAGGTAAGAAAGCCTCCTCAACGCTTTCGCCCGTCAACCTTCTCGGAGTACCGTCTCGTCGTGAAGTCCACCTCCGGATATTGACTCGTCGTGGGGTCCTCCCCTGGGTACCGTCCAGTCCTCGTACACTCTGTCTCTGTCTGCACTGTCTGTCATCTGCATCCAACACAACGAGGTGCAGGCATAGCCCGTGCAGGGGTGATTATAATTATACTCATTAAGGAACCTGAGACCCTCAAGGTCTCACTAAATCCAACAATGATAACCACAAATAAGGATCTAAACAGATAACCCTTACATAGGTATAAGCCCATACTTATACCTAAGTTATCAAGTAGGTCATCTAAATCATGAGGTATCACATAGATATGAAATCAACAGATTACCACTACTTAGGTATATGCCCATACATATACGTATGTTATCAAGTAAGCCATCTCAATCATGAGGAAAACACAAAGGTCAACGACTCAGCTCAAACCAGGATTTTCATTAATGATACCGAAACCAAAACTACTGGATAACTCTTCCTCTGTTGAGTACAGTTGCCTTGTGACTACTTTGAGGCGCTACTCACTAACCTTAGACTGTTGAGTTACTCCTTCTGTCGAGTACCGCGGGTCTGCACCCAAACACAATTGTGCTCCCCACTAGGGGTTTGCTGCCCAAAAACAGTAGAGGTTCCCCGAATAGCCTACAGAGGTACTACTCATGTCGAGTACCGTGGGTCTGCTGCCAACTACCAGGTGCTTCGTCCGCCTTGGGTTTGCTTCCAAATACCGGAAGCTCTGTCAACTGGGCTAGTCGACTCACTCCAAGTCGAATCGGTCATGTAGTCGTCAAGTCCACAACTACTAGGTCTCCGCACTATGTACGCTCATCTCTGGGACAATTCGCTCCACGAGCTACTGGTCGATACTCCAAGTATCACAAAGTCCCACAAAGAAGTATCACAAGGGACCGCCTCATTACATGGGTCTCCACTCAATAGATGGCGCGTCAATCGGATGCCCAGTCTGTGAGTTATTAGCCTTTTCGTCTCAGGGGCCTGGTGGGATTCGTGTACGAACCAACCCAACCATATCTCAACTATACCCCAAACTCTCATAGGGTATACTCATAGGGACCTTTTCTCAATGTGATTACCAACACCGCTGATGGTTCGTCAAACAGACGTCCGGTCTAAAAGATATCGGATTTTCCGTTCCAGGGGACCGGTTGGATTTTGGGTACAATCCAACCCGACCTTACTCCAACTGCGTCCAAATCTCAGGTGAAGTATGCCAAAAGATCCGTCTCATCAAGAGGAATCCAAAAAAGTCGAAGGCACGTCATTCCAATGTCCGTAGCTCAGGTTATAAGCGTTTCCGCTCCGAGGGACCGATTGGTTTTATGTTCGAACCAACCCGTCTATACCCAAAATTTTCCGAAACCTTGAGTGTAATATACCGAAACGACCGTATTGATCCAAGGAATCCTACGCAATTGACGGTTCATAGATCAGTGGTCCTTAGCTCATGATATAAGCGTTTAACAAAGGAGGGTCTGAAAATAGGGGGGTTGGGCCCAGTCCGACCCGGCCCAATACCCCCTGGGTCATCCTGAACCGGGTCGACCCGACCCAGGTCCGGGTCCGGCCCAATTGGGCGTGGCCCAGCCCAGTTGGCGTGGCCCGGCCCGGTGCTGGCGGCTCAACCTCACACTGGCGGCCCGACCCGGCTGAGGCTTGGCTGTCGGCCGAGAGGCGTGCGAAGGGGGGGCATCGCCACCTTGTTTCCAAAATGGCAGACCCATGGGGTCCGCCCTAGGGTTCTGTCGGGGGGTTTACACACCCCCCTGTTTCGGGTAATGGCCGGCCTTAATGGCCGGCCGATTGTGAGCTGTCGTGGGACCCGCGGGGGTCCCGACACTAAAAGCGCCAGCGGCCGGCCTCCCTTGGGTGTCCACTGTGACCTTTGGCCACGGCTCTTGTCCAACTGACACGCCGCGACGACACCGCTCCCCTCCACTACGGCCCACTACGGCCGTGGCCGCTTCAACCACACTAGTGCGGCACGACGATGTCGCGCACTCCCACCACAGCCCGCTCTTGGCCGCAGCCCACTCCGGTCGCGGTCTCCTTCGACCTCACCGGCGCGGCGCGACGGCGCCATGCACCACCGCCGCGGCCCGCTCTGGTTGCGGTCTTCTTCGTTCCCGCGCGATGTCATTGCACTGTGCCGCATTAGCCTCAATCAACAAAGAAGATCAATAAGAGAAAGGGGATGAGAATCGGCCATGTTTGTGCAGTCTGATCTCCTCCCGTTACAATGATAATATTTGGCCAAAATTTTAAACAACGAAGGTCGATGATAAAACTTGAACAAAAGAATTAACCCCTAAAACTTCCCACAAAAATTTACTCGCAACCCAGAGGGAAAACAATCTTGGATCAACTTGATAATACGTTGATCCACGTTCTTTGTTTTTAGAATGAAATAATCCAGGGAATAAAAAATTTACTTACTTAAAAACCCTACCTCGTGTCATTCGTCATTCGTTGACGATATCGTGAAAGAGAGTAGACGTCGATTCATTGACGTCGTCGCAAGGTATGAGGTGAAGGTGGTGATGGTCTTTGTTGTTCGCGAATTCCCCATGTGGTGTCTCCTCCCTTGGTGGAGAACCGAGGAGCGTTGTTCGTCGAGAAGGATGGTCGTTCTTCATCGAGAGGGAAGTCCCCTTCTTCTTCACAAGAATTATCTCCCAATTTTCCTTAGCACAACGAAAGCCCTCCCCCCAAAATAAAAAAAATAATATATCCTCATTATTTTATTAACACAATCCTTTTCGAATTTCAAAACTAAAAACACTTAATTAATTAATTGTGTAGGCTCAATTAATTAATTAATGTATGTTGGAAAGATTTAAGAGAGGGAGAGGAAAAGTTTTGGGGGAGTTTAAGAGGGGTTTTTTGAGAGTTAAAAAGTGAGTTATGGGAATGTGAAAGTTGGGGATTGTGTGGGCCCCACCTCACATTTATCCTCACATGGGTTGTTAGGTGCCACCCCAACTCCCCCATGTAGGATAAAACCACCTTAGACATAAAAATAAAATTGTTTCAGAATTTTATTCATTCCTCCTTTAATCCACAATTTTTAACTTCTCCACCCTTAAAAATGCAATTGCGGTAAAGGTCCCCTTAAGAAATTACTGGTGCTGCGAGTTTATCGATGCCCTCAGATTTCAATTCCGAGCACCGGTTCAAAAGATAGAAAGACCCACTCGTTCGTTTACTAAACGTAACTGAGCTAAACTTCAAAAATTGATTCCGGGCACACCGGGCCTTAGAATCAGGTTCCATCTAAAACTGCGCACTCGTAAAGTTCCATAGAAATTAAGAAAAAAAATTCCTTTAAATTTTCGGGTCTTTACATTACTCTCACCTCATGGTTTTACGTCCTCGTAATGCTACAATACAAACAAGGGAAACTAAAGTAGGTTCCGAGCACGCATCTGAGCCTCCCGCTCCCATGTTCTCTCCTGGAGGTTCCTGGCGCTTCCAACAAAGGCGCACAAGTGGAATCGACCTTACCCATAGGATCTGCTCATGTCAATCCTCAACTTCTACTAGAACCCCGTGGAAGTCGCCCCGTCATCGACGTCCAGCTCTCCGTGGTAAATGATGACGGATAGGTCGTGCACACATCTCCTCAGTTGAGATACGTAGATGACGTCATGCACCCGATTCATCTAAGGGTTAAAGGCTAGGAGATAATCCACCTTGCCTACTCTCCTGGGGACCTGGAAGGTCCGTTGAACCTCAAATATTATTTTCTGCCTCGGTTACATCTCCGTAGACCCCGTCGATGTGAGACCCGTCTGAAGACGTGGTCATCACCCTTGAACTCCAGTGGTCTTGCCTCCTATCCGCATAGGACTTCTGTCAGCTCTGTGCAGTCTTTATCCACACTTGGATGATCTACACCTTTTCCATCATAGCGTGAACCATCTCTGGTTCTACACGTGTTGACTCCCTCACTATCCACAAAGGATTTTTGATACGTAGCCAACTACTGTATCGCCACTCCTAACAGCTGAACGCCTGATCTCCTACTAAGAGCATCTGCTACAATGTTCCCCTCCCTAGGAGTATAAACAATTTCAATGTCATAGTCCTGGAGGAATTAATGTCATCACCACTGTCTCAGGATCATGTCCTTCTGAGAGCAGACACACTTAAGACTATTTGATATGGAGAGAACCGTAAACCGTTCACTCAATGAACAATGGGTGAGACTAGAAAATTTTAAGAACTCATCCCCACCATTTTTCATTTACGTTCCACCAAAGTGCTGCTGGGATTTCTCCTCTGCTAAAAACAGAAATCTGGTCTCATCCCCTGGATGAACCACATTCTTTTTCTAATACAGTCAATCTTGACATGAATGATACATTCATGCCATGGACGACATCGTAAGGCCTCGACGCTACTACCAAGAGATCCAACCGTTACTCTCACCTCCAAGGGTCGAGTCACACTGTCGGAAATGGTGTGTGGTCACTAGGTCTCCCCTAGTAGGTATCTCGAAAGAGAAAATCAAGTCAGCGGTTTTAAACCAGAACCTCTTAGTAACAACATAAAGAGTAGACATGAAAGTAAATTCCACAAAGAAAGGTGTCTTTTATTACAATAGCTCAAAGTACAAAGACACATACAACCACAAAAAAAAACAAAAAGGAAGCTAGAAGCACCAAAAACAAGGGCCTCCATGCCTGTAACTAGTCCCTCTCCTATACACCTGCTTCTGGAGCTCCACATCCTTGTACACCGCTCGGATACTGCTCAATATTTCGCCACTGTTTCTATCTCGGTGGCTCCTCCAATGCCTGTAGATCAACTGTGCGGGGGATTTGGATAGTCACATGACATGTGACCATGCTTTCCGCATGAATAACACTTCCTTCTCCTCATATGGCTGGTTCTGTTTCGTTTTCCTTGCAGAACCGAACCTAAATCCTGAGGTCACCCATCTGTTGGCCTGGTCCTCTTGGACCTCTACATCATCTGTATCCTACCTAGATATGACTCGGCTACTAACGAAAAATCCTACGGCAAGGGCAACAGCTCCTGAGAATGCTCAGAGTGTAGAGTCGCTGGTATATACTCCAACTTGAAGAAGGTCTCAAAGTCTCCCCAGATGAAGGTTATCCCAACCCAAAACTGGAACATGTGGCTCAACCACCTCTCAGCTACTCCCTGGAAGAGGCTAACATCTAGGTACACCACCAAGTCTACAGGTGTCCCAGCTGTATGGAAAGCTCATGCTACAAACTCCAACTAGTGCCCAGCCGTCCGAAAATCTGACTCACCTCGAAACGTCGGAGGCCTCTGACGGTGGAACTCATGCATCGCGCTCAAGCGGTGTGCACTCTCAGCTGGTGTCTGATCTAGAAGAGGGCCCTGAACAGAGGCCTCATTGCTCAACGGCCTGTCAGCACGTACAACTGTCGAGGCTCTAGCGGATCGTCCATGGGGAGGCATCCTGAAAGAACAGATGCGACACGGTCAAAAGACTATACCAAGTGAGTTGACCTAGTTTGAGCTATTTTAAAAGAAATTTTTTGATAACACACATGAAATCAGTGTTTTCATGCACCGAGTTGGAAATCATAAGTATGGGTCCTAGTGTATGGATACGTCAGCAACCCGCACCAACACTGGAATCAATGAACTGAAGACCACACTTAGTACCCTTAACACTATTTCTTCACAGAAAAGAAATATCAGAGTCCTATGTTCTGCTGTAGAACCGACTCCTATGATACCAATTTGTTACGACCCGTCCTGGGGGCCCATGTCGTGACTACCCCAAGCCCGCCTTCCATAGGCCAGGGGCTGGAGACTAGCACCAAAGGTGTATATCTTGATAACTAGGAAGGCATTTCCTTTATAAAAGTAAACAAACACCATAGATTACAAGTGGAAGTAATACACTAGGAACAAAAGAATGTGATGAAAAGTAAATGTGTCTGAATACAAACCCAACTGAAAAATACAGCTACAACAAAATGAAATTACAATAGAAAAGACAAGAAGTTAGAAGAATAGAAGCAGCTCTTGGGTCGTCCACCTAGAATCCTACCTGAAGGGTAGGTACAAAGAGCGCATCTTCTAGATCGTTCACCACAGATCCTACCTGAAGGGTAGGTACAGATATCCTATTCAATGCTCTCTCCCATCAACCCTCTCTGTGTACCGTCTCATCGTGAATTCCACCTCCAGATACTGACTCATCGTGGGGTCCGCCTCCGGGTACCGGCCAGTCCTCGTACACTCGATCTCTGTCAGCACTGTCCATCGTCTGTATCCAACACAACGAGGTCCGTGCATAGCCCGTCAAGGGTGAGTATAAATATACTCAGTAAGGATCCCGAGACCCTCAAGGTCGCACTAAATCCAATAAGGATAACCACAAAAAATGATCTAAACAGATAAACCTTACTTAGGTATAAGCCCATACTTATACCTAAGTTATCATGTAGCTCATCTCAATCTTGAGGTTTCACATAGATATGAAATCAACGGATAACCACTACTTAGGTATATTCCTATACATATACCTAAGTTATCATGTAACCCATCTAAATCATGAGGAAAACACAAAGGTCAACGACTCAGCTCAAACCAGGATTTTCATTAATGATACCGAAACCACAAATGCTAGAGAACTCCTCCTCTATCGAGTATAGTATCCCTGTCATGATTTGGAGGTGCTACTCACTAACCTTAGACTGCTGAGGTACTCCTCCTGTCGAGTACCGTAGGTCCACACCCAAACATAGTAGTGCTCCTCGCCAGGGGTCTTCCGCCCAAACACAGTAGCAGTTCCTTTAATAGCCTACAGAGGTACTACTCCTGTCGAGTATCGCGGGTCTACTGCCAACTACCAGGCGCTCCGTCTACCGTGGGTCTGCCGCCAAATATCAGGAGCTCGGTCCACTGGGCTAGTCGACTCACTACAAGTCGTATCGGTCAAGTAGTCTTCATGTCCACAACTACTAGGTCTACGCACTCGGTACGCTCGTCTCTGAGAGGATCCGCTCCACGATCTAATGCTCGATACTCCAAGTATCAAAAAGTCCCACAAAGAAGTATCATAAGGGACCATCTTGTCACAGGGGTCTCCACACAATAGACAACGCGTCAATTGGACACCCGTTCTGTGAGTTATTATCCTTTTCATCTCGGGGTCCGGTTGGTTTTGTGTACGAACCAACCCGAATGTATCTCAACTGTACCCCGAACTCTCATAGGGTATACTCATAGGGACCATTTCAAAATGTTATTACCAACACCGCTGACAGTTCATCAAACGGACATTTGGCCTAAAAGATATCGGCATTTCTGTTCCAGGGGCCCGGTTGGATTTCAGGTACAATCCAACCCGACCTTACTCCAACTGCATCCAAACCTCAGGTTAAGTATGACAAAATATCCGTCTCATCAAGAGGAATCCAACAGTGTCGATGACACATCATTCAGACGTCCGGAGCTCAGGTTATAAGCGTTTCTGCTACGAGGGCCCGGTTGGATATGTGTTCGAACCAACCCGGCTATACCCAAATTTCGTCAAAACCTTGAGTGTAATATACCTTAACGACCGTCTCAATCCAAGGAATCTTACGCAACTGACAGTGCATCGATCAAAGGTCTGTAGCCCAAGATTTGAGCGTTTAACTAAATAGGGTCTGAAAATAGGGGGTTTGGGCCCGGTCCGACCCGGCCAAATACCCCTGGTTCGGCCCGAACCGGGTCGACCTGACCTGGGTTTGTGTCCAGCCCAATTGGGCGCGGCCCGACCCGGCTGGCGCGGCCTAGCCCGACAAGCGTGGGCGGCCCGGCTGCGGCTCGGCTGTCAGCCGAGCGGGGTGCGAAGGGGGGGGGGGGGGGGCGCCGCCCACTTGTTTCCGGAATGGAAGACCCGTGGGGTCTGCCCTAGGGTTCTATCAGGGGGGTTACACACCCCCCTGTTTCGGGTAACGGTCGACCTTAATGGCTGGCTGTTTGTGAGATACCGCGGGACCCGCGGGGGTGCCGCCTCTTGGAGAGCTGACGTCCGACACAGCTGGCCGCCCATGGGTGTTCGCAGCGGCCTTTGGCCGTGGCTCGTGTCCGAACGGTATGGTGCGACGGTGCCACACACAACCGTCATTGCCTCCTCTTGGACACAACCTCCTTTGGCCTCATCGGCGCACCGTGACGACGCCCCACACCACCGTCGCGGCCCGCTCCAGCCGCTGTCTCCTTTGGCCTCACCGGCGCGGCGCGAAGGCGCCGCGCACCACCGCCGCGGCCTGCTCCGACCGCGGTCTTCTTCGTCCCCACACCGGGCCGTTGCACCACGCCGCCATCGCCTCAATCAACAACGAAGATCAAAAAGAGAAAGGGGAGGAAAATCAACCGTGTTTGTGCGGTCTGATCTCCTCCCGTTATGACGATAACATTCGTCTAAAATTTTAAACAACAAAGGTCGACGATAAAACATGAACAAAAGAATTACCCACTAAAACTTCCCCCAACAATATATTCCCAACCCACAAGGAAAATATTCACGGATCAACTTGATAATAAGTTGATCTGCATTCTTTGTTTTTATAATGAAAGAATCAAGGGAATAAAAAACATACTTAATTAAAAACCCTACCTCGTGTCGTTCGTCGTTCGTTGACGATATCGCGAATGGGAGTAGACGTCGGTTCATTGAAATCATCGCAAGGTAAGAGGTGAAGGTGGTGATGGTCATTGGAGTTCGTGAATTCCCCGTGTGGTGTCTCCTCATTTGGTGGAGAATCGGGGAGCGTTCTTCGTTGAGAAGGATGGTCGTTCTTTGTCGAGAGGGAAGTCCTCTTCTTCTTCACAAGAATTATCTCCCGATTTTCCTTAGCACAATGAAAGCCCTCCCCCCAAAATAAAAATAATATGCTATCCCCATTATTTTATTAACACAAGCCTTTTCGAATTTCAAAACTCAAAACACTTAATTAATTAATTGATTAGGTTCAATTAATTAATTAGTGTATGTTGGAAAGAGTTAAGAGAGGGAGAGGAAAAGTGTTGGGAGAGTTTAAGAGGGGTTTTTTGAGAGTTAAAAAGTGAGTTATGGGAATGTGAAAGGTTGGGGATTGTGTGGGCCCACCTCACATTTATCCTCACAAGGGTAGTTAGGTGCAACCCCAACTCCCCAATGTAGGATAAAACCACCTTAGACATAAAAATAAAATTGTTTCACTATTTTATTCATTCCTCATTTAATCCACAATTTTTAACTTCTCTACCCGCACAAAGGCAATTGCGGTAAAAGGTTCCCTTAAGCAATTACCAGTGCTACGAGTTCATCGGTGCCCTCATATTTCAATTCCAAGCACCGGTTCAAAAGATAGAAAAACCCGCTCGTTCATTTACTAAACGTACTCGAGGTAAACTTCAGAAATTGATTCCGGGAACACCGGGCCTCAGAATCAGGTGCCATTTGAAACTACGCACTCGTAAAATTCCAAAGAAATTAAGAAAAAAATTTCCTTGAAATTTTTGGGTCTTTAAATGCTATCACAATGCTATATTCTAGACCTTTTATTAGTAGGGTACTTCCAATAATGAAAAAATGATGAAAGTACCACCAAGTGGCTATAGATCTAGGGCCTTCCAAGTAGAACATTATACATGATGTATTACTGGATAACCATAAAATCTATGTTTGATAAGTGTTCTCTACATTTATCTTCAAGATTGATCTCCCCAAGAGGTCTTTGATCATGCTTATCATACCCTTGAACGACCAGCCTTGTGGGAGAAATATCCCCTTCACAATACCCCAATATTCTGAGTTTTCAAACTAGAACGAGGTTAATCTAGGAGCCATTAGCGATAAAATAAATTTTAATGTTGACATTATTAATTCTTACCAATAAATATAAGAGTCTGATGTTCTATTAGATGAACTTTTCTTAATATTTGTCAGTGAATGAGATGGTGACATAGTATTTTGATGAGATGGTCTCTATTCAATAAACCTCAGCTGTAGCAACTTGTATCTTGAACTCTTGTGGAATCTGTAGAATATAAATGTGTGACTAAATGAGATCCTTTGAAGGATGAAGCACATAAAATATTGAGATCATGGATGGAACTACCACCATCTATTTAAACATTTCATACTTTTGAGACAGAGGTTGGTGATTCCCGATACAGTGTTTCTCTTTGATATGAAGCTCACGAGCTGAGGAATTTGAGGTGAACGTGCCTGGTTCTTGTAAATAGGTAAATGGAGTTTTTCATGATAGTGGTGTAGATTAGGAAGGCCTTCCATATTGTATGGGTTGATCATATAATCTATCCCCCATTAGTCAGTCATGTATGATAATTTGGTTTGTATGGCCACTAGAGGGTTTTGGGATGCCTCCATGCCTCTTTTGAGCCCACTAGATCACTTTTAAATGGGTCTTTGCTGCATATATATTTTCATGAGGATATGGAAAGAATATTGGGTCCAACCAAATCCATTTTGTCCCCTATGTCATCGGTTCCAATGAAATAAGACTCCCCTTCCTCGGTTATTTTTGGGAAACTGAAGCTCTAGGGAAAATTTTTCATCTAAGAAGGTGTATTCCAAGTGTGTCATGTTGACAAAACCAATGATGAACACTTCATCTGATGAGGAATCCATTTTTGGGGTGGTTCCTATGCTCTGTATGTCATAGGGAACAAATCCACAAGAGTTAGATCTTCTGTTAGAGAAGAACATGACTGCACCTCTTCTTTTTCTTCCTACTTATGGTGATCACACCCACTTTTGGGAGGCATAGTTTATGTTTCCATCTTTGGTGGTGGAGCTATTGTGGATATACATAGCTATTCAATTAGGGTGACATGAGCCTAGTCAACTTTTTTTTCTATTCACCTAGTTTGTGATCTTTTGTGCATGCCTAGCCTGGCCCTTTTTGTAGTCATCCTCTTCTTCTGACTGGGTGATAGTTATGCAAGACACATGATCTGAGGAGTTATTTATCACCACCAATATAGAACTGAAAATTCATTGAAGGACATATTTTAAGGCAATTCAGTCCTAGATATTATTACCCAACCTTCTATGGAATGTGAAGTAGTTTGAATGATCGTTGATATTGACCTCCTCATCCCTCATGGGATGTGGTATCATGATAAGGTTGTTACCCATGGCTTCTATGAAATAATTGAGGACCTTTTCATTTTGGAAGGAGTATGATTTATTCATATATTCTTTATATCCTAGGTGACTCGGATTTCATTGTGCTTATAGCTAAGGGAGATTATGTTGGTTTCACCACTCTAAAAGAGGTTTTGGTTGGTTTGGGACATTCCTAGGTACTCAGATAGGCACTACTAGCATATAGAGAGTGACAATGTAAACTTATACTTTTAAGAACCTTTTCCAGGTGCTGAGGTCATGATTTTAGGTTTAGATTGGGTTCTTTGAATGGAATGTTGAAGATGTTTTTCCATTTTTGTGAACTCATAGAACCCACCTGGATACTTTATTAGGATCAAAGGTGTTTGCAACTCATATTGTATATTTTCAACACAAAGTTCTGATAGTTGCTTTTGTGTGAGAGGAATGCTTTGCGCACAAGTTAAACAATTATATCTTGCTATGAATCTGTACACCCTCTCAGTTTTTCATTTATTTTAGTTCATTAGGTCAACAGTCTAAATTTTTGACATTGTGGATCTAAATTGATAAAAGAACTGATGAATGAGGTCTTCCCATCCTCCATGATATCTGGTTGGAATACTATTATAACTAAAAAAGGCTAGCCCTAATAGAGTTTTTACAAAACAACGCATCTTTGTTGCCACATGTTGATCTTGGTGGACCATCATCTACCCACATCAGGATGTGAAATTTGTGAGATGTTTTTTAGGGTTACCCACACCGACAAAGTTAGATAAGGTATTATGTTCAAAATTGGGTAGGGGTACAGTTTCATCCACCCATTTGGGATATGGCTTTCTCTCGGGATACCCATGTGTGTGTCTCCATTCCATGGGTTTCATTCAAGTAGCCAAAGACTCAATGCAATTTATAAGGTTAGGGGGGAATGATGTCTGAGCTATCTCCCATCTATAGGGAGTTGGAGGGGGTTGTCTAGGTGGCCCCACCTTTATCTTATATTGATTTTTGATTCATACCAAGATTTAATGATTACCCAGATGGGGGAGAGGCTCTCACTATAATAGAAGGAAGCCACTTTCATTTTCAACTTCCTCATTTACATAGAATAGTTACTTAGATATTGATGTAGTCTGATGATCATGGGATGGAGATTGTTAACCGATGCTACCGATATGTCCCAAATTCTCTCAGGAATTGAAGATCTGAGAGTTGGAGGTAGTGGTAGATATTACCTTAGCCCAGTGAGTTTTATCTACTCCTGGACGGATGATATGATAGTTCATACTATGGCCCATTTTATACATCATTGTTGTGCTCACGTAAGAGCTGGGTGCGATGACATCCCAAGATAAGAACCATTCTTCATGGGAAGTTATTCAGGTGGTCAAAACCATGGTCTCTATTTCTGAAATGAAATCCTCCTCACTCAATGGGAAAAGTTTGAAATCATTTTGGATGTAATATCCATCTGTCCATGATGTATGGGAATAATTGAAGTTGGATAATTCTATTATAGTGATTAACTGGTCTAAGCGTTACACAGTTCCCTGATTTTACTAGAGGCTACGACATTATAGGATGCTATATCTGAGGAGTTCTATTATTATAGGGGAGAGGCAAAGTGCAAGGCTCCATTTGTTCCCCATCCTCAAATACATATGAATGATTTGGCTTCAAATATCAAATAGCAAAGAGTTGTGATGTAATGGTGGAAAATATATTGTAGATTTAAGATGCACTTTTCATGTTTTGAATACTAGGACATGGAGATATTAGTTTGGTGTAGCTAAAAACAAAGTATGTTGATGGTCTGAAGGTAACTAGCATATCATGGATAAGGGAGGTGTCTATCCTTCACCATCTGATGAATATCCCACATATTTGGGCATATATAATGCATGAAATCCTTTTCTAGATCACATGGGATATCAAAGTCAGTTGTGATGAAGGGATAGAACATGATGGGTAGGTTGTTTTCTGATAACTCTGTCCATATGTCAATAGAATCCCCTTATTCATTGGAATTACATGATGCAATATGTCCAGACCTTACAATATTCTTCTAAGGGTCGGCTGTTGATTGGAGTGGAGTGTCACTAGAATTTGATGGTGGACCATATGCAGTTGACCCTCATTTTTTCAGAAACTCTATATATAAAGTTGTTAGAGTTTCGAACACACCTCTACATGGAGTTGTCTTTTAATGGAGAGGATTTTCTTTCCCATTGGATATATTCTCATGGGGAGTTTGACAATGGTGGATGTTAGGAGAATAGTCCCGGTGATTCATATCCACACCATGAAGACTAAGATTATCATGGTAATGAATATCTTTTTCTTCAGTGGAATTGTCAACATACCTGTGTGGCATTGAGAATGTGTCCCAAAATACCTTAAGGACAACAACATTGAGTACATTAGGAATATGGGCCATGTTCTGCATCTTGGTTAGAAGATGCTGACTGGCTATTTGGGATTGTGTTGGGATATGAGACTACTGTTTGATGGTTGTTGGAACTTTCTTATAACCTTATAGTGGTGTCGGAGTATGAGCCTACTATTGAAAATCTTCTGAAATATACCGATGAGATGTCTCGTTATTGATTGGATATGATCCTATCTCAAGGTATGTTACATTCTCACTTAGTGATCCTCAGTCATTAAGAGAGTACAATCATAATCTTGAGACTTTTGGATATGTTTATGGTCTTTCTTATAAGGGATATAAGTCTTCCACATGGAATGTTCCACTCTTACATGGTGAATCCTAGTTGGAACAGGAATATATTCCTGTTCTGAATATGAATTTACCAAATGAATATGCTGATAATCCTCCAGAATGGGAGAAGGGACATGCACCGCCTCTTGTATTTCCTCATAATTATGTTGATTCATTCATTCTTCAATAGAAGTAATAATATTTTCACATCTTCTATGATCTAGTAGAATAGGCTAGGCAGATTCACTGACAAGAATATGAGCCTATCCTCAGGGTTGTTCCATTCTCACCTCATTATACCCAACCGGAATGGGGATATATGTTTGATCCTAATACTTTTTCTTATGCCACTAGAATTATTTCATAGTAATATGAGACAACTCGAAGGCCTATTACCCGCTCACTTGGTGATCCCCATCCAGAACAAAGATATGAGCCCGATCCTGGGCCTTGGGAATATGCCGCCCGAATTTGTCGACAGGATTGTTCCCATATCTCGAGGCATGTTCCTTACATACGTGGTGATCCCCGGTTAGAATGAGGGTATGATCCTAGTCTGATACATTATCCTCTATTGTAATATACCGTTAATCCTCCTAGACCTGATTATGAATGTGTGATTTCTCCAGCACATCAACATCTTCACGATGATCAGAGTGTTGAGCTATCATGGATATATGGATAATAATATGCACATGTTCGTTTATCTACAACAGATCCAAAATATTCTAGTGGAGTTATTTAGTTGTTGGTAAAATATTTTGGAATTTTAGTAAAGTGTGTGCAGGGATGTAAGATTTCAAATTTTCTGTCTCCATTATTCATTAGAATATGTATTCAATTGATGTAGGAATATGATTCTACTTTTCCCACTTGCGTCACCAGAATATGCTGATGGAATTCATGTATATGGGTAGGGATATGCGCCTCCCCATACCCATTGCAGGAATATTGATATAAACTTTTTTCAATCAATAAGTGATATGATGATCCTTGATAGTTACTACTGGAATATTCCGATAGTCCTCATAAAAAAGAGTGGGTATATAAGCCCTATCCTAGATATCTACTGTATTCTTCATCCGATGAGCCTTTATTATTTCCCATAAATGGGTGTTAGAGGTGAAATTATGTTGGGTTGAACCCTCAGTAGGCTACTAGTGGGTATCGACAGGATGACGTTGGCAACTATAGTTAGCAAGAGCCCTCCTAGGTGGCACCTGAACTAGAAGGGATCCATATTCGGATTCCTAGACCACCTTCATTAGACATTGAAGTTGAAAGTTATTGAGTTCCAGGGATAAGCATGTGAATAAATTGGTTGTGGTTATGATGGGAACTAGCATAGCTGCAGATTTACCTGGGCGATGAAGAATCACTAGTCTTCATGCTCAGAGAACCTAGTGAAAAACATACAAGGAAAGGACTGTACCATGTTGGTGGTACTCCCATACAATCATGTTCGCAACCTGATGTTGGATATGTTGAGTATGTGAGATTTTTTATGACCCAATAGGGTTACAAACAGAGGTGATTTACTAAAGAGATCACAGGATGATTAAGACATTTTCTTGAATTAGGACGCTAAGAGCAGTATCTATAGTTCTGCTAAATATAAAAACAATGTTACCGATTAGTGTGATATTTTAGGAATAATATTCTCAATCAGTAATGTATCATTAACAAAATTTTTATTTTATTCTTGATTCGACAATTCTTCTCTCTTGGAATTATCAAAATGAAAATGGAATTATTTTTGTGAGAACTCCATTTACAAAGGATCGTATTTAGGATCATTATGATTTTACTACTTTGTTTAAATAAGGATTTAAAAAAAGTGTCCTAGGGAATGATTATCTTATCATTTGAGAGATTCACATTGGGCTTGAATGTTTTTTCTGCATATAATGTGAAAAATAAATGGCCCAATAGATAATAACCCAATAATTTTTTATTGGATAGATCCATGTTGGGATCACCATTTTTTCTTCAGAAAATGAGGCGACACGGATGGGTTCCACCAAAGAGTATTGGTTAACTGTGAGGTTTTAAGGCCTTGATCAAACACTCACATTGGGTTTTATATTTTTGGTTTCTTCTTCCATTAAAACTCTCAACGGTTCCCCCATCCATAAATGGATACAGAAATGATTTCCAAAGGTATACCGTCACTTAAGTTTTCATCCCTAATGACACTTATGTACTCACATTGGTCGAAAGGATGGGATGTTGGGATCACCACACCCTTGGGGGGGGGGGTTTCCTATTATGGGTCTCTCTTATAGATTTATGATATGTTCATGAATATTTTCAAAATACCGATATGGGACCAATGAATCTAAAAAAACTACATTTGATTATGTCTCTCTCTTTGTATAGAGTACATGGGTATGATTTATTAATCTATATTTATGTATCTAAGGATCTCAATCCATTTTTATTAATGAGAAACTGCTTTTGTGCTAAAGCCATAGAACCCAATGCTTCAAAATTTGTTTCCATGCATGGTGGCATCTAATGTCCCAAGGAGGAGTTTAATCCATTATGAGGTGTCTTACATATCCTTGTTATTGCGAGAATAATGAACCGCATAGTTCATTGAACCCATGTTGTTTAAAATTATATGGAAAAGACATATATAAGTGTTTTGATACATCAGTTGTTCTTGATAGAGTCATAGAGGGACTTTCTATGTATCCTGATTATGGAAATAATCAAAGTTGTCATAGTTCATTCATTTTATCAATCCACTAATGGAAGAGGAAGAGTGATATGCCTATGGGAATGATTGATCCCCAATGTTTGAGATGTCAGAGATATAAGTGTATTTGAATCTATGTTGGTGTTTATATGATCTTAGGCCATAAAAAGGAAGCCTATGTATCTTGGTTATAGTAGGAATCAAAGTTCAAATAGTTCAGTCATTCCCTTGTGACAGGCCCCATGGTAGGTTCATTTATATTGAGGCGAATATATCATTCCACTAATCAAGTATTATATGATGACATTTCCCTAGCTGGTGGAGTTTCATGTTGTGAATCATATGAATATTACAACCCCCTAAGATCACGTGAGCTATGATCGTTGTAATAAATGAGGGATAACTAGTAATAAGTCTCACAACCCTTGGGTGCAGGAATTATGAATTGGGAGAACCCTAAGAATATTTTTTTAGATATTCATCCTAAGGGGGGAATCCTATGTATCTTGGTTATAATATGATTTAGATTCATTGTAGTTCAGTTGATTGGGGCTTTCAAATAGAGGTTTACCTTATAATTTTAGAGACTTATAGTGTAGTTGATATGACTATTTCAAGTCCCTAAGACCATGTGAGATATGATCATTGTGAGAAACAAGGGATGGAAAGTAATCAGAAAAATTACTTGGGGATATTGAACTTATGTTCTAGGACTGAACATTAGAAATTATTATGGATCTCGAACCTCTGGAAGGTTTCCGATTTATCCATGTTATGGAAGGAATCAAAGTTGTCTTAGTTATGTCAATTGGGGACTTAAAACTATGTCTGCCCTTGTAATTGGGGCATATCTTATTATGTCACTAGATGGGAATTATTTAATAATGTTTCCCTATAGATTGGGTCTTACACACTGGGGATGGATAATGTCATCAAGTCATGGGATTCCCTAGTGACATGGAATATTCATTTAGTGGGTTTCACATAACCCAGATGACCTGCCTTGGTGTCATTGCAAGAGCTAGATGAAACACATGGAGAGTGCTGTGAGAGTCAATGTGACATGTCTCATAGGGTATCACATGTATTATCCAACATGAACTGAGTGTATCGCATGTACTGTCTTACATGTGTGTAGGATAGTGCGGGTCTTGGATGACTTTCCTAGATGGTGTCGCATGAGATAGTTGACATTACCTTATGATACCAAGAGACTTAGAGGAAATGAGTGGAAACTTCTCTATGAGTCAGGTGATGTATCTTAAAGACACCTCAAGGATTGGATGACCATCCCAATGTGATTTTTGAGACAATAGTGGCATGCTCATGGGAACTGTGTGGCCTTCCATGACATGTTAAAAGGACCTCACGTGACACAAATAGCTTGTCGAAGGAGTGTTGTGAGGTCTATGTGACATGCACTAGTTTTTTTATCATTTCTTGAATAAATCACATGAAACAAATGAGGGTTAGAAAACAGATTTATATTTAATTATTCAACATTTAGACTCTTTTCTAGCAGTTAAATTGGGACTTCCATAGATTTATTAATTCTCAATTTATTTTACGTCTCATGCAATCTAGAGGATGTATGATATGTTCGTTTTGTTCTTTTCCAAAAGTCCCTTTCATGATATCTGAGGGATCACATGATGTTCTATATAAAAGGTGTATGATCTCTCTAGATTTTCTTTAGTTTATTACCTGATGAAATAATTTCCAGTCATGAGACTAGTAGATCCGAGTAATCCACTCTAGTGGTTCAGTGTACGGATGTGCCTGGAAGTGAAAAAGAAAACACATTTTTTTATCATGGGGTGGGGAATTTTTAGGACTCTACACCTCAAATGTTATTCATTTTTTTGTGGAATATCTCACATGAATATAGGTTGGTGTCCGCAAAGGGATTTAGTGTTATGAATCTTCTTGATTCTCTACCACAGGTCACCTCAAGAGGGTTTCCAGATTTTCAGTGGCCGTGAGACCCTCCCATAATAGTTTACTTTATTGGATTATATCCAATTAATGGGGACTTTTTTATCACACATACATGACTAAGGACTTCCTTGTTGTCATATTGACATGTCCAAGGGCCTTCCCGTGATCAGGGTACCTACTAAAAGTAATTCATGTGATCTTGGATCACTTGTCTGGGAAATTTGGCGAGACAAGGACAGCATGTTCAAGGTCTTTGTGAGATATGGTCGGATTTTACAAAACTCATTCTATGCTATGTTGCGGAATTTCTTAGTGATTCACATTCATTTTACAACTGTGAGAGGCTCCATCCACCTCCCCATTTATATTTCCTTTGTTTTTTCAAAGCATGATAGTCATGAGATATTGAAAAAGTAATGTTAAAGAAATTTACTCTACCTCTTGATGATTCATCGCATGACCAATAAAGGTCCCATAGAGATTCCTAATCATTTTTGGACAAATCTATTTTATTTTTTATGAGGATATAAAGGGGGAGTGCGAGGTTTCGATGGTATACCCGAGGCCCACCACGTGATGAGGCTGATAAGGAAAAGGAATTTTGTGGGAGGAGGTGGGCATATGTATTGGTACTTATGATGTCTTGTAGATATCCAGTGGTTTTTTGAATGTCTTTTATGGCCATGAGTAGTTCCCTCATCCTATTATTTAATTTTCGTTGTTTTTATTCTTTAATGTTTCGGGGGTCTCACGATTCCACTTGAATGTTATCATGTAAATTTTACCCTCTCATCGGTGATGTCTCACATGATCTTTATGACATATAGATTCCTCCACCTTTTGGTCATTTCCCCCCTATTTTCAAAGGATTTTTATGGGATTCTAGGCACTGTCCACTGATAAACCACATGACATGGGAGAGATTATCTGTCTGCCATCTCATGACTGAAGGATGTCTAAAGAGAAATTTTGAGAGAATAAGAACTTGTCCACAGGGGCTTTATAGGACCTACTAGAAACTATTCACTACCCCAGTTACTTTCTGCGAACCTATGATGGTAACGTTATGAAAAGTGTCTAGAAATCTTATGTGGTCAGTGAGATTCATCCTCCTCCAACTTACTTTTCTTTTTGTGTGAAAAATAATAACCATATTCAGGTATTCCTTCCTTTTTGAATTTTCTGATGCTTATATGGAATGCATAAAAAAATAGGACCATGGTATAAATGGAATATTGACATGGCACATGGATGAAATCAATAATGAAGGCATGGTCAGGTTATGCACCTAGTAGGAGTCACGTGGTTTGAGACTAGGTGAATGAGACTTAGAAGTGGGTTAGTTAGTGCTACAGAGTATCTAAAAAGTCTTTTGGGAAATTAAATTATCCCAATTAATGTAAATGAGATAAAGGGCAAACTGATCATGTTTCAATTATAATATGTATTAGGAATTACCTGTGACCCCTGGTAGAGCATGTGGTTAATGGGGTTCCCTGTATAATGGTCAGTGATGATGTGTGTTCATTTTGGTGGAATGGTATTTAGGAACCTAGTTTGGTGATCTAGGTACTGATCTAGTGATTAATACTTAATATTATTATTGAGTAAATCTTATATGTTTGAAACTACTTAAATTAGATGAATAATATTATGGGAACTCAGTTGGGTAGGCTCTATGTTAGGGTGTAGTGATTTACTAAAATGTTGGGTGTGGCCCTTTTATAAAGGAAATGAAACATGGATTTCATTTTATGTTTCTTAGAAAACCTCTTATATAGGGTTTTCAATATGGTCTTGGTGATTTCCTTGGGGAAGTGGTCTTATAATGTTCATAATCATTAGAGAAAATAAATTCCCTTAATTTACACCCTTTTCTATGAAGGTTCGAATAAAAAATAACCCAATATGGATGATTTTAATTCATAGTAATGGGTTATTTAAACATATATGTTTCAAAACTTTCTTCTCCTTACTTAGTGTGCATCAAAATTGGGGGGGGGGTCTGGAGGACCCTATATAGGTAACAGAAAGAGTATTCCCAAATAATGGTTGATAACTACTAGTGATTCTCATATCATAGTTGAAGAAAGCATAATATGGGAATGGAGAGGATAAGGTATGTTGAACCATGTGATTCTTTAGAAAGTAAGGCACATGATTTCTATGTTGAATAGGGTTCATGGTAACCTTATAGAATTGGGAAAGATTAACTGGGTGACCAATTGTATTCTCCCCTTTTGAAAATTCATTAATCCATTAAAAGATTGGTGGAATTTCACATTTTATGAATCCTAAGTTCTAATAGTCACAAAAAAAGAATAAAAATGTGATTTTATATATAATAATATGATGTTTTCATATTTTGTTAATTCAGAAATGGTTAAATTATATTATGAATTTCTGAAATTATTTAAGTTATACTAAAAGGAGTTTGGATAATTGATTTGATCAAGGTTTATATATAATCGAATATCATAAGTTTAATTACAATTTCTTTTACAAAATAATATTTAAAAATAAGTATTTTATAATTTTTTATTATTATTGATTGTTCATAATTTAAGGATAAATTATAATTTTTTTATAAATTATTTATGTTTGTAATTTTTTATATATACTTTATGTCATGTTTAAATATATTAGTTGTTCATTTATTTAATTCATTTCATACTTTATTCGTAAATATATACTGTCTATATTATGAATTGATATTTATGGATTAGTTTAAAGTGTTAAAATGTATCTCCAAATTTTCATACATGCATATAAGGACTTATATAATATGTATGATGATTGATTAAGTATTATTTTACCTTAACTATTGATTTTACAAGGTTTTAACCTTGAATTATGTAGTTAGTTATGATTTGTACATATTAAATGTCAGAAATATGATGAAATTGAAATATCTCTTAATCCAATTATCATTGGTTAAAGGATCTTTTGTTGAGATTTCCCACTATCATGGAGGTTTATGCGCTATCTAGAAAAGTGGTTGTTTGATATTTATCCATCCAAGATTAATCTTATAAATGTGTTGATTTAATATATTTATAAAACACTACATGAAAGGGTTTAATGCATATAGAGAAAGTGATGAATTTGGATATATGTAAATACACTTGGTTTTTAATTTTGGTTAGTAACCTGAGCTACGAGTTGTGTAAAGAGTTACACATAAATATGTTTTGAACACATTGAATTTTAAGAAGGAATATAATTCAAAACTAAATAATTAGAATCATTAATATATGTGAAGGTAATACATGAGATAATATGAAGATATTTAATCCCCTTTAAAATGATATTTGATTAATTTAATTCAAAGTGATAACTTTTCAAGTACTCGATTATCCAACTGGGTAGGTTATGCTAAATATGCGTACCCCTTGATTTTCCTACGTAGAAAAAGAATCTAATGTGTTACCCTATTAGAATCAAGTGTCAATTGTTATGATTTACTCTAGGTTACACTTAGCTGGTAAACCATAACAGGATAAGGTTACCAAAGGAATAGTGTTGAGTTCATCTATATTATGGATTGGGAAAAATGTTTTTCAATCAACTATTGAATATTCAAATATGATATGACTGTGATGATACAATACCAAAATTTCAAAGTGATGGGAGAAACACTAATGTGACCCAATTATTAGTGAAATAAGGATATGGGACTACTAATGGACATGATATAATTTAAAATGAATCATTATTTCTGTGGGAGAATATTTAACAAAATTCATTTTTAAATGAATATAAAACATCATACTCATCTGATAAAAGATTATGTTATAGATTAATAACACCACCATTATCAAACATGAGCATAAGATTAATATTTTTATAGGATAATCTTATTAAAAGAAACCCTTAAACAATTATCTTATGGAAAATTATTAGGTAATATGGAAAATTCAGGAAGAGGGGAAATGTTTCTGTATTATAAAACTTTCAAGAATACGTAAAAGGGTTTTAGAAAGTCCATCGAATGTTAATTTGTGGTACTGGTGTTCTAGAATCCTTTTTTTTATTTTTGAAAGGGTATATAATATTGACTATAATATTCTCAAGTTTTATAAATATATATGATTTAATAAACAAGGAAATTATTTATATAGATTGTATTTCAAGATTCCTTAAATGCCATAACATTTTTCAAAAAGGGTGATGGATTAAAAATTTCAAAAAATTCTAAAAAAATATAGAATACAATATATGATATTGTTTTCAATAGTTTATTTGTTAGATATTTTTACTAAAGTAAATAAGAATCATTTTATAATAAAAAAGGAGTATGTGTATCCTAGAATGATATTGTGAATAAAATATTATGTTGAAAAGGATATTGGGAGTATGTTTGGAGTTACAAAAATTCAAGTGGAATAGATAAAATATTATGCTAGTCAGAATTCAAAAGTGAATGTCAGGTTCTTAAAATTTTTAGGGTAAATCAGTAAAAAATATAAATAATTACGTATGATATCAAAAAATATAAAATAAAAAGTTTAATGTAGGGGTTCTAATAATTACAATGGTGAAAACCAAAGGAAGAGTTCTAACTAGACAAAAAAAGTTAGAAACATAATAACATTAGATGCCATGAAGTTAAGGAATTTGAATATAATGTTCAAGGAGTTAAAAATTAGGAATATGACTAATACATCTCAAAATTATTCAAACTAGATTACTTCATAGAAAATACTTATTAAAATTGTTTATTGAGATGATTTATCAAATGGTTATATAGATAGGTAGTGAGAATTACATAGATATGTAACGAGGTTAACAATAACATCGAATGTGCAATAAATATAATACTAATCTAGAATTATATATAATGTGATATGATTTTAAAAGTTATTATTTATGATTTTCTAAAATTCATAAAATAAATTTCAAATATAAAAAGTATCATGTAAAATAAATGGAAATATCAACTTTACCATTCAATCTGTTTTGATATATATTGACATATATCACGAAGTTAAATGATAACTTACCTTTCAATGAATGAATTTTAGTAATCCCTAGTTGATTTTCATCATGAATTATTATTGGTTGTGATAAAATGATATAGTTAGTGTGTGTGGGGTTCCTGTATCGAGATAAAACATATTCCTATGATTCAAAAAATTATTTTGTCCTGCTAGAAGACTTAGGATGTATACCACATGGGGTTCCATACAATGTGTATTGGGTATACTAGGGGTTAATGGTTCATATTTCGATTTCACTAATACCATATATTAGTGAGATAGATAGAATGATAACCCTCAAACTTTGATAATTTTATTGTGCAATAATTAAGGCATATCTAATCACTGGGTGGTTGGATATGTTGCTGTTAATTTATTTGGACAGAGCTCCAGCAACATAGTATTTATCCTCTCATATGAAAAGTATGAAACACAAGTCCTCAAATTAGATTTGGTGAGTAATTTTATAACCATACCAATATAAGACAAGTGATGTTCCTATCTATTAGGTGAGGGGCATGTGACATGCTCATCTGTAAATATAAACTCCATGTGATATATTCATCGACCTAGTTTGTCTATTCTCAAAGTATTGAGAATGTATGAGTATGATACATGTTATTGACATAATATGTGTTCTATAATCACAAGAATTTTTGGACAAAGGGATCATATGAAAATAAATTCATGTATATGATATATCTTGTAGATACATGTATAAAAATACATGTTCTTGATAGAGATAATGCTATATCCCTTCATTTCTTGAGTAGCACCAATTCCATTTTTGAGATCATTCTTTGATTATAATTATAGATTAGAGAATTCATATTTACTATCAATTCTGTTGTTGGATCTTAGAATTTGGGAAATAAAAATTTACATCAGGTCATAAAGAAGATTGGAAAACTTTAAATGGAGTGAAAGAACCTTCTCAGAATCCGGATATGATGACTAATATTTTTTTGGAATATATGATCCCATTTCTTATATAAGGACACCTTGATTTCTAATATAGATAATAAGTGGATCCATGTGAAACCTATGAGTGAAGGAGATGCCCTAATAGGACCTGATCACTTTAAATATAAACCAATACCCTTTAACATCCACTTTAGGTGAGTTTCCACTCTAAAATAATGAGAATAAAAATGAAGGTAAGGTCATTTTCATCATTTAATGAGTATAAAAATTCAAGGAAAACATTTCTTGGGTCAATATTATGACTAGGGAAAAGTAACCTTCATAAATTCCCCTAAGAGAGATGGGGGTTCCATCCAATATCCCCATCTCTCCAATAGGGTGTGTATCTACGTCATTCTAAAGGGACCATACCCAGCTCTTAGAGGACACCCAATTGAGTTCCCATTCAATCAGGTATCTAGTTTATAAGGGTGATTTACCATTGAAACTGCATTCATATGTTTATATAATCTTTTTTAGTGGACCCACAACTAGGTCCTTCATAAATGGAAACTTCCAATCCTTAAAACCAAGATCCCTATTTTTCCATGTCACCTACATGGGTTCCCCATTCATCCTTGTATCCTACCTAGTCACCCCATACTCCTAGGTTACCTACCTGAGCACACCCTTTTTCCAAGTCTACTAAATAGGTTCCCATTCACCCATGTAACTTATCTATGTTCCCCATTCCCCTGTGTAACTTATCTAGGAACCCATCCATCCAGGACTCCTTCATAACCTCCTAAAAAACATGACAATGTATGGAATGTTAGATTGCATCCATTATATCATGTATAACATTTAAAGGGGTATCAGAGATCCCATGATAAAGACTTATCATGTTTTTCTTCATAGCCAATAGGACCCTTAGGGTTTCAAATATAATATATTCTCTTGATAATAGGGGCCCTATAGGTATAACACTGGTGAAAACCTATTGGGACAAGATGATTGTCTTGGCTACAAAAGTTATTTTTATTATATTTCAAGCTTTCGGTTGGGATTCATTAGTCCACATGATGGCCCAGAGATGTATATTCAAGAATTTTACGAGGTATAATCAACAACTAATTCTCATTAGGACATATATCCTATGAGTTTAATATTATTTTATTATATAATTATCAGTAGACATGGGGTTGATATTCATATTTGGGTCTTAGAATCAATATAATCCCCCATGCCTTCCATTAACCAATTTATCTACAAGGGTAAGCTAGAGGGGATGTTCATGTGTACTACCTATACCATCCATCATTATGAACCTTCCTCCAAGTTGTTATAATTAAATATATTTAAACAAGAAATCATATTTTAACATTTAATGTTGTTAAAAAACTCAAAAGAGTTCCTAGAAACATGAGCTAAAAAGGAACTTCAATTGGTCTAGGCTATATAAAATTAAAAAGAACCATAATGGTCCATGTCATACAAAATTAAAATTTATTTCATGACACATTAGACAAAATCACACTACATGTTCTCTAATTAACATTATTGGGGTACATAAGAATCCCATATCATGGGAATTATCCATATTCCCCTAAACCTACCACATCCATGGATTTTTATAAATTCTAGGTTTCTAGGTTTCTTATCTTTAAACAATAGTATAATCAAATAATAGGATATAAATATATAAATTCAAATATATAATGATGTTCACTTCAATGTGTGGAAATAATTGATCACTCTCTAGCCAAGGTATTCTGTATTATTACTAGCATGGGTTTCAGAAATACTTTTTAGATATATAATAAATTACTAAAATAAGATACATGACCCATTGAGGGATAATAAAAAATCCCATCTTCTTCAAAAATGTGAAATGTATGGTGTTAAGAATATTTCCTTGGGAATACCTACCTTAAGAAATAAGTTCCACCCTGAATCAAAATTAGAGTTCATGGAGGGATCATTTGAAACAAAATAATGAACGTGATATGAAATTATTTACCTATAAAAGAGATCGATTGACAATGAAATATTTCTTATCATACTTAATTTATGGGTTCCATTGTTGGTTTTTCCCCTACATAATATCTCACAATATACAAATGGAATCCCCAAATACACAATCACATGATGATTTTTTTGGCTCGACTATTGTTAGATATAAGATAATTTATTCTACAATGAACCATAAAATGATGAATTGTAAATATGATCAAAACATACCTCCCTAATATTAAATAGTTATATTACATATAATATCACTAAACTAATTCTAAAGATATACATATTAGGGATACTTCTAACAATATCCATCTTCTTGAGGCCCCATCATTTTTAGAATATATAGGGGTAATCACTTTAGTGATCTAGGCCCCAGTTTTCTAAACCAGAACACATAGAAGGAGGATCCACTCTGGGAAATAAGACATAAACACATATGAGTATTATCATATCCCTATTCCCACTCATACCCATGAATCTTGTTATCGTATTCTAACAATAATATAGAATCAAGATCATATCCTTGTCCTTATCCACACTCTAGAATCTCATCGGCATATTCTAGCAACAACTCAAGAGTAGGATCATATACATATTTCCATCAACATCGATGAAAATTTTAGGTATATTTTGTTGGAAACCAAAGTAAAGTCTCGTAAGCCTATTATTTTACATATCCATAATTCTTTTTATAATATTATTATAATATTAAATGAGTATCCTAGAAGGGATCCTGCTCTTAGGGGTCACTTCTCAAACTTCGAGACCCTAAATATAATTTTTGTGACTCGAACTTCCTAGAGCCATGAACCTAGCCACCAGACCCCATGTATATATTGTAATACCTTAGTTTCCATCCCAACACGTCACATTATATTACTCACTGGGGTATCTTATAATAATATCATTTTCCCCACAAGCGAAATAATGTTTTCTTTAGTGAGTTTTCCCCAGTCTCAAACACTCTCAAAAACTTCTAAAAAGGTTACCCATCCTGATTACCACTCCATGAAAATAATGCTTAATTGTGGAGTTATAATTAGGAAGGATATTGAAAATAAAGGTGGACCTTTATGACATTGGTAGTAACATTTATCATCTTATGTATCACTTTTCTATGGGTATCACACTCTCCACCAGTTTAAAGAAAAACTCCCTAATTATGGACCCCAATACTCAAAACCAGGTAGTGCCTCTACACTCATGGATGTGTATTGGCTATGATACCATTTTTTCATAGCCTGAGCATCCCTATTACATGATCCTAGAAATCAGAACCCATGGATATATTGCAATACCTTGGTTACCTTCCATGAACTTTACAAGATATTACTCACTTGGGTGGATTATCAGACCAATAGATATCCCCACAAGACATCACATGTTATCTTTAGTGAGTTTTTTACTCACTCTCTCACACCCTGGGAAGCATCCTAGAAGATCTCCCATCAAAATAACTACTCTAGACCAAGCATACTTAAATATAGAGTTCTAATTATAGAAATATACCATCTATTAGAAAGTCACTTCCCCCATGGATGTTGACGTACTTGAGGTTCTTCTATATATTCTAATGGTGGCATGTGTGTATAAAAGATCTTAATTACTAGGTTCAATAGTGTTCCACCAAATGATACCATATATAAAAACAATAGAGGAACAACCTAAAAAACATTCATGTAGGTACTCTCCATGGATATATAATGATTTATCATGAATGTCTTCCTTCGGATTTTGGTTTTTAAGGTCCTCCACAAAATATGAAGATCATTTTACAATGAGGTTCTCCCCTAGGAAACTCACCATCAATCGGTAACCATGAAATCCATCCATAGAGAAAATTTGAAAATATCACTTTAGGTCCTCTCCAAATCATGTGTTTTAGATTTTCTTTATGTGATATACGATATGAAGGTCCTCCCAATAACATAAACCACCACATCGATAACCTTGTAGGAAAAACCCAAAGAAACCATGTAGATAACCCTAGAGTTCCAACATATGGAATGTATTAAATAGGTCCAACTATGATAGATAAGTAATCATAAATAGAGTTCCTCCTTGTGAAAATGATTCTAGAACCAAACATTGAGGTCTTCCCCATGGAACTCCCTATAATTTTTTTAATCAAACTGATATATATTGTCTATATAAGGGGCCTCCCCTTATTGAAGCTATTTTCATGTTTCCATCGTATCAAGAGGAACTCAAGAAACTAGTGTTTTATACATTTTCAATCCCATTATCAATTATCATTGTCTCACCCTAATCAAAAGGAAACTTATGTGAAGATCATCATTTTCACCACCCTCATCTTGATTACCCATGGATGAAATTATGGAAATTTTAAATTATCCAACTCCTCTTGAAAAAGAACCGGATAAATGAATTTTATGGTTAGAAAGATTTTAATATCACCTCACATGGGATGAACATAACTGCATAGTCATATGGAATGCCATAGTAAAATATTGAATACTGGTCATGTTCAGTCCTATAAAAACAACCCATCCTAATATTCTAGAGATATTAAAAGATGAATGAATACCATAATTTTTCTAAACCTTTTGGGTGAATATCCATTATATTAAGGAAATATTCATATCTTATGGGGAGTACGTTAACCATATCTAGGAGTCAATTGAGATTTTTGTGATGTTTATATGGCCGCATTTTCGATAGACCAGAACCATTAGTCAAAAAAAAACATAGATGTCCCCAAAATTAATACCTTAAATGTAGGAAAATACTCTGATAGATTATAAATAAAACCCCACCTAATGTGTGTATCTAATTGTGGAGTGAATATGATGATCTACATTCTACTCCACTCCCTGACCAATAATGTTCAAGGAAGAATTTGTGTTGAAGTTTCATCACTTCAGGTCTAGTCTTAGGAAATGTGTATGCATATGATAGTTGGTCTATCCAAAAAATCTAAACACTTCCTATTGCATAAAAATGGAATTCTTTGAAGGGGAGATCCATTAATGGTATCCTGCAATAGGATACCAAATAGGTCAATAATTCACACTATTTGTGGAAAGAAGATCTCATAACTATTGAATAACCCCATAATATGTGAATTTCTCACCTAAAAAAGTAACTAAATCCATCTTGTTCTTAGATATAATTCTAGAAATATTATATTAAACCCACCATTTAGGGCTTGGAGAATTTTTACTATAATTTCTATGCAAAAAATCAGCAAATACACTATGTGGGAAGGATTTGATGGTGATAGTGAAAAACCCTCCCCCGCCCATCGGGTTGGGGGAATTATTACCCCCCCTCCCATAAATATTGTTGTATTATCCAAATTGGGAGAAATTGTAAAATAAGCTCTGTCATGGGTTCTTCCAATTTACAATCCATCTTCTTCATCATGATCATGTTCAATGAAGTAATTTGTGGTCTATTTCAGCATCAAATATCATAAAATTATCATAGAGTATCATAAATGATAGTGATAGAAAACTCTTTGTATCCATATATAAAAATAATCCACCAAGAAAATAGATATGATTTTGGATCAATATATACCACTTAAGGGATATTTTGAGAATAAAAAATCTTCTTACTACTATAATGTGAATGTGGTTACGATCCCCAGTACATGATTCCCATTTGTTAATGTCATTAATATAAATCCGATAAAAATTTTAAGAATGAATTTGAAATAGAAGAACATGGTGGTGATGTATCCATTTGAAATATGGGTTACACAAAAATTCCAGAAATGTGTATGTAGTTGAAATCATAGAAAATATTATTACCTGAGAGCGCCTACAAAAATTCAGCTACCACCTATTCAACATGCTCAATCCAATGATAAATGGAATGATGTGGATGTATCCCCATCATAACCACCATCAACTGTTGTTTTTCTTATTTTCATTAAAGATAATATTTCTCAATATGAAATTTGGTTGGGGATGTTGAGGAAAATCAATGCTAAATTTTTTATAGATAATATACATACTCACTAAAAATCACAAGATGTGGAAAATATATCTCCTTTGAAACCCCCCCATAAATAAGTATGAAATAAATGTCCAATGAGATAATATTATAATCATCTAGATAACCTATGGTGAAATAAAAGGCTTATCTAAACTCTAAGGTTGAGGACTATCAAGAATTATTTCTATTGGGACAATACACTACCACTATTTAAAAAACAATACTCTAGGATGACTCAATCATGATATCAATATAATATATATGTGATGTAACTATATCTGGAACTGCTCATTTCCTCCACTAGGGAATCGAACATAGTTAAACTAACTCTAGAAATTATTGAGTCAAATAAGTCCCTTACCATTATAATGATATCAATTGAAGGGATATGTGCACTAGTACACCGATGGAGAAATCCATACCCCAACTGGTGGACTTGACTCCTCCGCCACACAATTTTGAGAATTCATAATTCCTTATATCCATTGGTAATAGTGATCTGAATCATCACCTCATGCAATTCACAATATAATAAGGCACTATAATGGGAACATTATAGTATAAGAAAGTATAAAGGATTAAGTGTATCAGACAAACCCTAGAAGGGCTAACATTTTTCTAGTATAATAACCCACTAGGAAGTTTTATCACAAACTGGGAAGATCTTCAATGATAGTTTCTTTATAAATTCTACTTCATGTTGAGAATGAAAAGTATCCTTGACCTATTCAGTTTCAATTTTTTTTCAAAATTAGTGAGTGTTCGACTTCATCACTTGTTGGAACTTTTTAACCTACTCAAAAATTATATAGAATTACCAAGGGTAGTTATTGGTGATAATCACAGAAAATCTCTATGATGATTTGTAAACACAAATCACTCACTTGACGTACCTTGGATATTTTCAAGATAATTTAGATGTTTCATAATGCCTTTTGTATCCCTATCAGTGTTATAGAATTGACTCTCGGATGATATTGTCAACAAAATAAAATAAACATAGGGGATAAAATACTGTAATTATCATAATAAAACTTGTACTTATGTTTGATCTCACTCCCAATACTACTAAATATCACAGGGTGGACCCTCCTTAACAATTCACATGAGTCTCAACCCAAATGGTGAGGACTCTTTAAGTGAATTCATGCGACCCGAGATAAAATCCAGGCAGAGCTTAATTTCTGTGCACTGTAGCATCACTGTAGCAAGGACTGTGCAGTACTGTAGTAGGTACTATAGCAGGAACTATTTGTCACTGTATCAGTCGGAAATATTCCCTCGTTTAGGCCTTTGGGCCATTGATTTGGTCTTCGAGTCCTCTAAGGCCATTGGGCCACCAGGACTTCGGGTCAGTAAGGCCTTCGGGCCACCTCAAGGCCTTCGGGCCACCTTAATTGGAGATAAAAACTAGACAACCTTCAAGGATAAAGCTTTAGGAGGAGGATGAGCAAGGAGCATTAACCATAACAGAAGATAAACGGATTTCAAGAATGAGAGGGTATGACACCTACCATCAGGATAAGCCCATGCATGCATGGGAAAGCCTAGCCGAACAACCATGTGAAGGTGGAGAGCTGATTTCATGATGAAGATGTTGTGGATGAGCAGTTTCAAGCAGTTATTCTGGGTTGTATGTAATGTTTTAAGCCTAAGGGAAATGAATTCCTCTAAGGCCTACGATCCATGTAATACATATGCCTACGGGGCTTGTAAGTGTTCCACCTCACCTCTTGAAAGGTGGATTATCAAATTTAATTAAAAAAATAAAGGCATTCGAGCCATTAGAGAATCCTCCTAAAAATAGTGGTAGAAACATTGAGCATATCTGGTTGGAAGGAAAGAGAAAAATTACCAAATATTTGTGTACCAGAAGAAACATTCTATTTATTACAAATATAACATGTTACAATATTTTTCATTACATATCTTGAGAATAAATTGGTTAAAATATCAAATACTATGAGGCAAAATAATGTTTGTTGGAATTATTTCCCATATTACTATCCCTTCCACAATATTTTTAGGTATAATATTCAAGACTACTTCATCTTTATGAACTCACTCTAGATGATGATTGAATCATGGTAGGTTATGTTGGGTAAACCCCTTGTTCATGTGATAAATGTATCTTCCACTACACCAGAAGGAGAGATAGCGGACACACAAAGTAATATGAAGAAATTTTATGAGTGGATAACTAAGAAATCCATCAACTAGAAACATGAAATATTCTGGGATTAAATAAATAAAACAATCATTACCCCAATAACATCTATTATACTCGAGGAAACATATTAAATATAATATCCTTTTATTATTTTGTGCAATAATTAATAGAAAAGATTGGAATATGATGAATAAACCTTTCTAGTACCCAATATGATCCATACTCTCCTATATTTCTTGCCCCCTTATTTTGAGTAAGGGAACCAACACACCAAATAAAACCTTCATCTAATGAGGAGTCACAATATGGCTCTATCAATTTCATCCCCTTGATAGATCCCATCACTAATAAATATGTATCAAATGTACCTAATTTCAGTATAAATAATCAATGAATACATAATAACAATGGGGGAATAAATAACTACAGGGGAACCAGATAGGCAATTATTCTTTGCGTGAAAGTTATAGATTTAGTTAAATCTCAATGATAGGATCTCTGATGAGCTCAAACAAAACATTTATTTGACCCTAAATCATTTGAGGAACATTTGGAACCAATTATATTTGATTTAAGAACAATAAATATAGAGTTATCTTGAGGAAATTTAATCATGGGAAGGAAGTTTCAGCAATATCAGTAGATGAAAAGTATATCCCCTACTACCAGTGAAGGAGAGAAATCACTAACATTGTTAGCTCCATTCCTAAGCCTAAATCCATTGAGAAAACTCATGGTATGATTTATAATATTCCAGTCTAGAAATATGTAAATTTAAATAATATTTTTATAATCATAACCAAAAACTCAATTTTATTGACCTTTATCTTTTGGTAGAATTGAGGGAAACCCTTATTGAGTAAATTTTACATTGCCATGATTTTGAGACAGAAGTTGATGAAACCATGACATATCATATATTATATCACTCTACTGAATGAGACATAATTATTTATTTCATAGATTGATATTGAGATGCTGTTATACATGGGAAAAACTGGCCCATGCATATTTATATAAATCACAATGATATTAATATCTTTAGATACTTATTTAGTAATGGTTATGAAATCATCTTTATCCCAATATGAACCATTTAATTTTTGGTTTATTGTGAGGCCAAATTGCCCGATTTCAACATGAAAATCCATGGTTATGACTAGAGGGGACATTGGACATTCATAAAAGTTAAATACTCTATTCATAGATCACATTTCAAAAAACTTAATTAATTGTATATTACCCAAAAAACTTTTAACATCTTTTTTGGAAGGTTATGGGTTCATATGGAGGTAACAATTCCCTCATCATATCATCAATTCCAAAAATAATTTGTTAGTTGGAAATGTGGGGTACTGTACAATGATAGCTCCCCTTTTGGGTCATATTAATCTAAATACATATACAAATGATATTATAAAAGGGAGAGGAATAAGATTATAGTGAATAATAGCATAGTTATTTATGCTCTTAATATAATGTAAATCACTCCTATAAAACCATTGAGTGAACTTGGTGAAGAGAACAGGTTTTCCATCAACTAAATTAAACTTAAAAATCTATATCAAGATGGATATTGGGTCATAGTATCCAACTATGTGAACCCCCCAAATTATATACCACTCATATCATGGTCATGCAGATGAATAAATTAATAAACCACCACCAATAGTGGAAAATATCACACATAATCTATGTGTATAAATCTATCCCCCATGTGCATCTCTATTACAGTGCACATCTAACTGATATTCAGATGACATATCTGATGATCTACAATAAATTTGACATGAATTATGGAATAAGGGCATGGGGTATAAGAAAATTTTCTTCCACTATCCTGATGCTGGTTTTGTTATATGAACCCAAACATTCCAAATAATGATATGATCTTGATCTAAGTAATAATTCTCCAACATATTCTACAATTTCTCATGGTGCTAGTATGTCCTCTTCTTCAGACAATGGTGAATGGGAAATTGATGAAATAAAATATTCTCCTCCAACAATCAATCTAGGCATATCCATTGTCATTGAGGAACGTGGATAAGTAAATATAGGTATAGAATAATCCATGTAGCCAATCTTGATTAGTACCAGCATGACTCTCTATGAACATGAAAACTATATTGTTTCCATAAGAAGCACTGAGATGTATTTGAATGTAATTATATTGAAATTATTAGGCTAGATCCCTAGGTTTCTACCCATCATTTAGGTCTCTCTTACATCCACCGTGGCTATAATAATACATCAAAGAAAATTAATATGACCATTGATTCTAATGTAGGATCCGAAGATGTTAAGATTCTTAAATGTAACATCATCTAAGAATTTAATTACCCAAAGTGGATTTCCATGTTTATATCCATCTTGAAAAAGAAAAGGAAAATATTAGTTATCATTGACTTTATGGATATCATCCATCACTACCTAAAGGATTATTTCTAAATTCCAATCATTAAAATATTGATTGAGACAAAAACCGTATTTCAAGACCTCTCCTTGATGGATTGGTATTTTGGATATAACCAGATCAAAATTCCCCCTTAGATGAAGAGGCTAACACCCTTTTGGTACCCCAATGAGTATACTATTTATAAGTGATTCAAATTATCTTTATGAATGTTATAACTATATACCAATGTGCAATGAAACATATATTCGTGTCCTTTATGGTGAAAATATTAGAGTTCTGTGTGAATGATACGATTGTCAAATATAAATGACAACGTGATAACATTTATGATCTTAAGGAAGTATTTAATAAACTATAAAAAAATTAGTTGAAGATAAATCCTGTAAAATAAATATTTGTGGTACCATCAAGGTAATTCAGTGTCTTCATGGTATTCCGTCAAGACATTAAGGTTGACCTAGAAAATACCAAGGTGATACATGATATTCATCCTCCTCAAAACCATAATTAATTTAGAGGACATGAAATTTGTATTAATTTCATTATATTATTTATAGTTAATTTAACAAGCAAGTTGTAGTTGGGGTTTGGCTTATTGGTAAGCACCCCATAATTATACATGGAAAATGGGGGTTCAAAACCCATTGGGTGCAGGTTACTGTAGTAGCACTGAAGCGCTACTGTAGCAGCTGAGATACTGTTGCAACGACGGCACTGTAGCGGCGGCAGGGGTACTGTGCGGCGGCAGGGGGTACTGTAGCGGTGACAGGGGTAATGTAGCGGCGGCAGGGGGACTGTAGTGGCGACAGGGGGGAACTGTAGCAGTGGCGGGTACTATAGCAGGGAGGGTACTGTAGCAGTACTGTTCACATAATGGGCTTTAGACCAAAAAATTGGGCCTACGGGCTATGTAATGGGCTAAATTTCCACTGTGCCTTCAGGCTATGTAATGGGTCTCCCTATACCCAGTTAAAGAGGTATTTTCTTTGTTTCAATAATAAAAATGAGGCTTCAGCCCCAAACTTTAATAAAAAATTTAACTAGCAAGTTTATCCCTTTAGAAATTTTAAGGAGAATGGTTTTACTTTTCACTGGGAAGAATATTGTTAAAATTCCTTTAGTGAGCTCAAAAAATACCTTTTATACCCATTGGTCCTGATACCATCCATAGAAGGGAATCCTCTCATCATCCATGGGAAAACCATGGAGTGATCACATTCAACAAACCTTGTTCATAATAGTAACACCATAATGGAGAACTACCCCTATTTTCTATCAATGGAAATATTAGATGTTGAGATACCACATTATAATATCAAGAAGAACTTCCTTGTATTTATTTTCATAGTATAATTGTTGTGAAACTATATACAACATCATGAGGTCAACATGGTCTCTTATATTGATCCTATCAAGTGTATCCTTAGTCTGTTAATTATAACTATCCATTTATCATAATGCACAATTAATTTGTAGTATTTTATATCATTTTCATATCATTGAAGATGAAAAAATGGAAAGCATTCATGGATTACCTCATAATGCACCCTATCCTAGGAAAGTTACTATTAGATAAAGATCCCCTTGATGAAAAAATAATCTTTTTCCAAAACGACCTTCAAATCATTAGAGATGTACTTCTAAGGATTCTCTAAGATCCCAATTGGTAGAAGGATTAAAAACATTAAAATCAACAAGGTTGGATTAGTGGATGCATTCATCACTATAATGATATAGGTGATTCCATACTCATTTATATTATGCAATGGATTTGAAAATAATGTTGCAGAATAATAGCCTCTCATTGAAGGATTGGAACTTGGCAGTAAAATACTAGAATCAAAATTAAATATTAAGAAAAATGTAGTTTTGGTTGTAACGAAAATTAATGGTTTCTATTCCATCAATAAATAAAAATTTATCACTTGGATTGATTATTTGTGCTATTTTATGGATGAAATCCCCTCAAAAATAATTTTTGACCACATTTCGTGTACATATAATTCCCATGAATATTAATTGGATAAGGTGTCTACAAACCTAGTAGTTCCAAAATAGAATTTGATGATCATTAACTACACAAATCTCATGGTGGTTTCTCCATTCACGAGTAGTGAAATAGAAGAAATTAATTATGTTAAAACCATTCCAATTGAATAAAATGATTTGTCTTATTGAACTGATTCCATGATTGACTAGATGAATCCCATAATGGAATACCTTCAAAATTAAATTATTTTATAGAATTGGTCTATGAAGCAATAAATATTGTTGTAGATAGCATGTTTAATCCTTTATAATGACTTGAATTTCTATATAGTTATATATAAATGAGGGTTTTAGGGAGCCCTCATTAGGTGTTTTGAAGGTGGAGAGACCCGTACTATTATCTAAGATGTATAAGCTTACACATGTGGTTCTAACTGGTTAGGTACTAATATCTTCTATTATCTCTGTAGACTTGAATACTTTTAGTTATCAATGAAGTAGGAAAGTGTAAAATTCATGTAGAAGTTACATTGTTGTCAGATATATGATAATTTCATCTATCAACCCCAAAAATTGTTACACACTACCAAGAAACATTTGAAATTTTCTTTATAGGGGATATAAACAGTTGGTCCACACCATCTATCCACAGCTAGGTAGTTCAGGTTAATTATTACTACTACCAATTTGTTGTCTATGTGGGTAAAAGTTTCATTCCTAAAAGAAGGTGACACAAAATCTATCATTAATTTCATAATATTGAATATCATTACTAAATTTTCTGTCCCTCATTTTATATTTATGGATGATGAGAAAAATTTATGTTCTTTTGAATGAAAGAGGCTATATCAGGAAGAAAATATCCAATATAACCACTCATCCGACTATCATGAATCCATAGATAAATATATATAGGAATTTAATAAAAATATATATAATATTCTTCATAAAATTTTATAAAAATGAAAGAGTCCTTGGGTAGATAAAACAATATATTCTTGGAGGGATTATCTCACCAAAACCTCTACCACTATACGAGTGACACCATATTCACATGGGTATGAGAGATAGGTAGTTCTGCTTGTTTTAGATCAATATAGATCACTTCACATTATCATTTATGATCATACATATGTTAATTAGCAGTCTTAAAAACATATTATTGAATCAGATAAACTGAAGGAGAAAAATTTACACACACACTGTACAAACTTGGGATCAATTAAAAATCAGTCTCATGAGTTTTCGATAAGATATTTCAAATCTTCTTATTTATCCAAGGATAATTTTTGATGGATCTGAGAACACTTATGATACCATGGTTGAAACCCCCAAAACTAATGCCAAACATGGAAATACCATAACAAACATATAAGATCGACTCCAATGGATCGTATTCATTGATTACCATATATAGAATACATATCATGCCTGCAACTAATGCAAGGTTTCTCAAGAAGTATTTTTTATACTATCACAGTAGTTTCAAATACCTTATTATGTGGATTTCAAATAAAAAATATATTATCCTTTACATAATAATTTAAATTTCTTATAAGAGGCCCCAGAAGTGTGAAACAAATTGAAATGTACATAAGTCCCCACTACATGAATTTTAACTAAGTAGCATATAATCCATTTCATATGACTTAAAATTTATTGGAAATGGTCTTAAATGTTTGAAAATGAATCATAGGATATTTTAGTCCCTTCTATATGAATTTAAATTTAATAATATATCATCTATTATGTACGAATGAACTACGTGGAAATGGTCCATGTCATACTTCCTTAAACTACTGTACATGTAATTCCTTACTATATAATTTATATTTCATTTTCATGACATTAAATTTCTTGGAAATGGTCTTAGATCGATGACATTAAAATGCAGAATATATTGAGTGTTATCTAATTATGTTAAACAACATGAAATATGGTTCATAATATAATACCTTAATTTTTGTACAGTGGTCTACTCTATATTATCTAATTCTATTATATATGAATCAGATCTATGTATAGGATCCCAAGTGTATGGTATCTCTAATTTGCATCAATATTTTTTTGACAAGCCTACACTTGGATATAATCCTTTTCTTTACCTTTAATATGATACTGATCCATGCAGAGGGTAATTTGAAGAACTACATGTAGATTGGATGCTTTTCTTTTAGGATACATTGGGACACCAAAAGATATTGACCTGATCCCACCATTAAATTCCATCTATATCAAACATTTATCCTTACTAGTGTTTGAGTCCTCTCATTTATATTGGGGTTCTTCAATGTTCCTATATCAAGATGAGGAAACTATCATATTCACTTGCACAAGTGTCAGATCATTATAGTGGATATTTTATTGAACTATGTATATCATGGTTCCTATTAAAATAGGATACATAGTGAACCCTAGGAAACTTATTTTGTTCCAGCTGAAAATCATTCGAATTTAATTTGGAGTTCTCAAAATCTTACTCTTTTAAATAATTTTTATCAAAATAACCTAGCACTAGAATAAATCCATCTTAGTTTTCCTAGCATATGAACTCGTTGTTTTCAATGACTATTTAACCAGATCTATATATAGATTTATTCTTTTTATCATAAGACATGTAGTGACACCCAAATATCTTGTATCAGTCCCATATAATGAATTTAATTCTCCCATAGTCATGAAATATATCTTAGTGCATAGGGAATCCTCTATTCATTTAAGATTATCTTCAGTGGTATTCAGACTATCATAACACAATTAAATTTTTAATAACTATATATGGAATTATTCCTTTTCAAGATAAATAGGAATTTCTAGATTTCCTATATCACAGTCAACCATAAATTTAATTCCCAATCAAACTCATGTTTCATCTTGATGTTTGAGACTCTATTTATTTATATTGGGTATTCTCAACTAGACCAATATTAAAAAAATACCACTTTTTATTTTTCATGATCAAAATATAGATGAATAAGTATATAAAATGTTCCTCATATTATGAACCTAAACTACATTGAATTTGAGTCTTTTTATAATGAAATTATACTACATGACATATATTCTATTGTACATCTCCCTAAAAACATCTCAGAGTGGTCCATTTTATATGTCATGATTTCTATTTGTGATATCCAGCACCATGTAATGATACACAACGTATGGATTTTATCCACAATCCTATTCTAAGATGAAATACCCCCATTCCTAATAATTACATCCCTATGTTTGGGGTTTCCATCATTTTTTCCACATTTCAATTATCTACCTCAATACTCAGATACTATTACTATATTTTTCCTCTACACATGATTTATAAAAATTTAGATACCTTTAAATAATTACTTGTGGATTGATTCATGTTAATTCATGATTTATAGAGATGTCTAGATCAATAATCTCAGAACCATCCATGAAATTATCTTCCATCAAGGATATCATAGTTTGTGGACAATACATAATTATGTCGAGTGATCTACACTAACCATACTCTTAGAAACACTATAATGGTATCTAAATATCGAATATTGGGCATTATCATTAGGATTTCATCTAGTTATGACATTTTACAAGAATAAATATACCCCTCCTAAGAACAATGACTATCTTGATTCCTATTTTTAGATGATACATAGTGATGATTCGATCTATTATTCTATAAATAATATTAAATTTCATTCCACTAATCTTCATTTGTGTCAAAAAATTATGTAATGCACATCTGGATTCATCTTGACTTCTGTAACACACTGAACTAAATGACTGACTCTAATAAGGAGTTCCACATGACCTCAAAACATAATAACCTCTCATCCATGAAAGCCCTAACAACTTTATATGAGTCTATCCATTTATATTTGACATCGATTAATTAAAAAAAGGAATTAAATCCTTCATAATAATTCAAATTAAATTATGTATAACAAAATTTTTATTAGTTAATTGATTATAAGAAAATATAAAACCAAAGTAAAAAAATGATAATTTATGAAAGAATCGCATGGTATCACTGCATAGATTGAACAATGACCTACCACCCATGGAAGGTCCATAACACTATTATGAAACTATGGTAGGAAAAATACCTAAACCAATTCCATGATATGATAGTTTGTTCGTCTCTCTTAATCTAGAAAACATAGAACAAATCACTAAGGGATGTTCATTTAATGAAACTCCCATCAACAACCTATGTTCATCATTACTAGAAATCTTCTAGACATTCCAATATAAATACCCTTAATTATAGTAAATTCCACCAATATTTTTTTGTAATTTTTATCCAATTATAAAATTAGAGCAATTCAATGATCAATAATTGATCAAGATCACTTGGGAGATAGATAATTCTATGACAATTTTTTCAGTAAGGGGTAATAAATGATTAGATTAACCTTGTGTAATCACCCTTGATGAGTGACACAAAAATAAAAAAATAAATAATAAAGAGGGAGACAAGATCAAATAATTATAGAGGATCTCTAATAGATTCTCCAATACATATAAACAAGATCCATCTCAATTCAAAGGTATCTCACGGAGTGGGGACAATAAGAGAGATTAGATGAATTTCTCTCTAAAATTCAAGAAAGGGAGATAAATCCTGAGAAGTGTTCTAACCCAAAATGATCAAAAATACCTTAATTGAATGGATTCCTAATGTGTCCCACTAGATAACCACTTAGGGCATACTACACACCCATTGTAGTCTCACTGGATGTATAATGAGTCCTACTATGTTTTGGGGATACTATCCCTCCCACCAGCTAGCTATTGGCTACCAAAGCAGCTCTTGCTGCCTTGGGAATCCTTCATTTATTTCCCAAGAGACTCCATTACAAAAATAGTATTTAAATAATCATAAAACACCCATTAATGATTTTATAAAAATCAAATTCTTAGTCAACACCAAATTCTTAAAAATAACTATCCACCAATTGAAATGTTCAAATTCCATCCAAAATTCATAAACCATAATGAATCAGGCCGTTACAATCTTCCTACCATATTCTTTCTCATCTTTGAGATGTTGTGGTATCAAGAAAACCACATCTCTCTATATTCCTAGATAAAAAATACATGTTTTTCTATATTCCATTCTTGAATACCTATCACTTATCTATGGTCATTCTCATTTTCAAATGACCGTCATGATATTCTAGTGTAACACAAGGTAAAAACACAAGATGTCAAGAAATAAGATCATTTGTAATTCAACAAAGACTCCACTATAACCACATCCATATAACTAAAAAACCTACTATGTCTTCAACTGTATTCTCCAAAATCATTTTGTTTCTCCCCAATAGAGCAATATTTATATAGTTTAGTTCTATTTCACCAGAGAAAACATAAGAAATGGGTTAAAAATAGAAACCTAAACATTATTCTTTATTCGTATCCAAATCAATGAGTCTATATATACTATAAGTAACAAAAAAATGGTGACATATCCTATAGTTCCTAAACTAATACATAAAAAATTTTCCATACCTGATAAGATATGCTCGATAAGGTTCTAACCCACAACATTCTACTTTTCATAGAAACATTTTTCGATTCCCTTTTGACCAACTTTCGATAATGGTACTGAAAATCACAACCAATTCTCCACAATGACACAAATATCAATTCCTTTAGACTTATAGAAATCATAAAATTGATCAAAAATTCATCCTAAAATCCAAATATACTTCGATGTAATTTTCCTGATTGGTTCACTAACCACTCACACCATCCATAAGGATATTAGTCATGCATTAACCCACAATAAATATATCTTACTGTTTGACTTAACCAACTGTTATATAAGTCCAATGACCATAAATAGTCTCTATTTAGTGCCAAATATTAATCCTACATCTTGAAATTTATGCATATTCAGATACTCTTAGGTCATACAAAATCACCCTGATTTTCAGATGATCAATATCACTTAAAACCACGACCCTTCCCACTAGAGGGGCATTCACTTACCACCAGACTAATGCACCCCACCATATAATTTCCTTATCATTCACTCAGAATTCATACATGAGTCTACCATGAATATGAGTACTTCATCAGTAAATACAATGACTAAAAGTTACCATCTATTCCCACCTAAGTTCCAAGTGATACATTATGCACTACACACACATGGATTACTCATATCACGGTTCACATCAATATACGATCTATTATTGATGGATAAAATGTCCCATAAAAACTAATGTATGGTTTAAAACCTCTAACCTAAGGGGAATAATTCCATACTATATGATTCCATTCAAAACCATGATATCTCCATCAATGATAAACTTGGGTTAACCTCAAAACACTACCCCGATCCATTGTTGATGTCGTTAAACTCCACATAGAATTCTAGGCTTACATAAATCTATAGGACTCCAAATCCTATAAAATTCATGAAGAAATCACTATTTACCAACTAAAATGTTGACCCTAAAAAAATTCTATAGTGAACTACCACCACTAGATCTTTTAGGTTCATCAATAGAATCAGAAACATTCTTAATGGTCCGCTCACCTCCTTGTTTCTATTGATTCAGTAAACCCCACGTATAACCACATGCATGAAAAATCAAAAATTAAGAAATTACCAATAAGTAATGATGAGTACAATCTATTCTAAAATAAATTTATTTCTCATGAGACATAGAATTATAATAATGGACTCACATTACTCTTTAGTTATCCATGTCCTATAGGTCGACATACCAAAAAATCCCAAGTTCCATCATTACTGCTTCTTTGAATTAGGCATCTCATTCATGCTAAGAAAAATCTCATATTATACCATTACTAAATAATTACTTGATAAACACAAACATAATCTCATGATGTCATTATGTCTTTATAGGCACACTCCAAAATAACAGCGCCAGGTACTCTAATGATCATTCCATTCAATCCAAATCTCATATCATTGTTACTAGTACTAAAGGTTCTTGATACTTCAAGTCCACAAGGAAACTATAATGTTATTTATCTAAGACTAACCAAGTCTATTACATTGAACATGACATTATACTAGTGAAATATTACCCTAAGGAACTAACAATGACTATCACTTCATGGAGAAACATGCTCACCAGGGTTACTCCCAATAATCATGAGGCTCTCAATCAGTTGTAAAGAGAGGAACATTTATAAGGACACAATGGTCATAAATGTAACAAAAAACAAGTTATAAATAAGGTTCTCAACTCATATAATGTAAAAATACCATCTTGATATATCTCTATAGCTATCCCATGTTGGATTCACCCATGAAAATCTACACCGAAGTCAAGGACTCCAAATTCATCTTAATAGAATTCCACTGGGTGCTACATGAATTAATCCACATAGTCTATAGTTGGAACTTTAATTCAATAGACCCATAAAAAAGAAACTACCTCAAGGTTCATACCTATGTTAATCATTTCTTAATAATTATCTAACAAGGTATATTGCACTATATATACACAGTGGGAATGTATCATCATTGATATCATTATTGTTTCCTAGGTAAACAAAACCATATTCCTACATAACATTCCATTATAAGTATAAAATAATTGGGGCTAAACCAAATATAATATCATGAATGAATAAAATGTTAAAACATAGTAAAATTTACTAAAAATAATGAAAACGATTCCCCTATCATTTGTATAACCACACACATGCAACATATACATCATGTGAATCCTATATGCTAAATATGATGCATGAGACACCTATTTTCAACACAACCAAGATTCAAATACATTTTAAATAAAAAACATAATAAATCCATATTTTTCACACGAGGTGAAATCATATAACCATAATAAAACTAACCAATATCATTAATCCCATGCCCTGTTTACATGGGATTCAGTTGAGAATGGTTATCTCAATGCACTAGGGAGAGTTTCATCATAAGTTCCAAAACCTTCCTATTTTTCATTTCTAAAAACTCCCCAAATAAAAAGAGAGTCTTATTATACCATTTCATTACAACTCAACCTGAATTATCGATTTTAAGATGGAATACCCTTTTACAAAAATATAGATTCTACTCTCATCCAAGAAAGCCTAAAAACTAGGTCTGAGTCTATCAATGTCCCTTTGGCCTCCATCAATCACCATGAGGTCCTAACTCATGTCCGAACATTCCAATTTTATGAAATATAGCTAATTTATAATTAATTAAATTATTAAATGTAAAATTACAACCATAGGGGAAAGTAATACTTTTCAAATGACTCATCGAGTATCACCACCTAGCTAGAACAAGAACAACCACCCATCGAAGGTCCGTACCAATCTTCTAACACTATCCCATGGAAAACCCCAAAATGTATACCATGAAATGATAGGTGATTCAACTATATTCGGATAAAAACCAAAGAAGGAAACACTACGAGATATACCTTCTATTAAAATCCCATCAATGGATTGTGTTTATCATCATATAACATCCTCTAGCCATGGAAATCGAAATCCCCATCATTATCAAATAATTCAACCAAGATCTAAAAAAATTATCATCAAACTCATTAATATAATATGAAAAAATATCAATAATTTATCTTGATAATGAATGAGATAGAGAATTCAAAGCGAATTAGGATGGAAAGAGATCTGAAATTTATAGGAATACCAAGCGAAATCTCCCACAATGAATGACACAATGATCCACCAAGACATGATGAATAAGGAGTCAATATTGACGTATAATGGAGGATAATTTATTTATTATCAAATTAATATCATCTAGATTCATCCCAATTATATAGAATATAATAGAGGGATGATCAGAGGGGAGAATAGTTGAATGAATCTAAAAAATTTGAGCAAGGGAGATAAATTAGCAGGGGTGTTCCTGTAAAAAAATATGAGAAATACCCTAATTAAATGGCTTCTCAACATGCCACACCATCAAGTTACTCTAGGCCGACCAACAACCTAAAAAGGGTCACCAGATATACAGTGATTCCTGCTCTAATATATAGATACTTCCCATCCGATTAGCTAGTAAATGGTAGCTGTAGGAGCCCCTAGTGCCTCATTCTTCCTTAATTGATTTTATGATAACCTCTATTTCTGATCAAGAATTGAACTAATTTGAAAAAAACTATTTAATATTTTAGAATACTCAAGGATTTGGTTCAATATTTGGATCTATGAAAGAACCATCCATAAGAAAGAAGATCAAATTCCCTCTAAAATTCATAACCTACAATGACGTGGGTCGTTCCGTATTCTTTCACAGAGGCAACCATATATATATATATATATATATATCTACTATTTATGATTCATATCTATGAAGAGCTTTTTTTTGTGAAATACATATGGAATTATTTTTGTAATTAAAATATATTTACCTATACACATATTTCCTATCTTATACGCAACCATAAATCATCATCCACTTATTCTACCCTATAATGTTCAATAACATACCCAAATATCTAGTTATAACTAGTTTTTTCTAATTACTTTTTCAGTATCATCTTCCTATATACCACACTTCATGGCTTTAGTGTTTGAATCATTTTAAACCTTTCATTTCTATTGGTCGAAAGTGTATCCCATTCCAAACGGATGCACCTTCATGTTAATGATATAAATGTTGTATATTTTAATTTACAATAAAAGGAATGTTATCATCCTTAGAAAAAGGTCCTCCCATCCAACATTCACTCAATGACACTACCATGGAACCCATCTTTATAATTTTTCCATTGGTCATCCTCAGTATACATGCTACATTTTATAACTCTAGAATCAAATACATTAGGTTATGATTTATGTCATTTTCTTTAATTGTAGAAAGTTGTTTTAGAATACCAAGATCTTGATACCCATTTAAGTTTTCACATAATAATATTCATCACATGTCAAAGTACTAGGACCTTAAAAAATGTTTACCATTTTATACAAAAAGTTTCTAACATTAGTGTTGTGAACCCATTTACATCGATCCAATTATAGCCTTACCTCAAGATAAGAAACTAATTCTAAATAAAATATATAAAAACATAAAATTTAGTTTTATTGGTCTGAGAAAAATGACCTTAAAAATCATACACCTCCCCTTAAAGTTTTCTATATAGTATATGGATCTCCATTCATGATATGATTACCTTTACCTTGTCACTATGTAGACCACCTCGCCTTTTTTGGACTAATGACCATGACATTAAAAATTATTCACCCATCTGTAATATTTTCAATACTATCATTGGGGACCCAATACACATCATATTTTAGTTACCATGGATATATAGATTGTCTATTATTTTGGTAAAGGATTAGTTATCTTAAAACCTAACAACTATTGGTCCATGCATCATGGAGTTGTACTACATGAATCTATCCATGAAATTTAAAATATTAGCATCAAGATTTCAACTAATATCAAGTAGACCATGATTCTTTAATATATAGACCATCACACCCAGTGGTCAAGGTTGTATGATCTTAAGCTTCAACAACTCTTTGGTCAAAGCTATCCAACCTTAAATATCATTCATCATTGGTCTGAGAAGAATGGACATAAATTTCCCAATGAAGGATATATAACAGTATGTAGTGTGAAAACTCGTAAAGGGAATCCGGGTAGAAATTTGACTCTACACTATTTTTTTGGAAAAATTTCATATCTTAAGAAATATATTAGGTATTTTAAAATATAAAATTAATAATATTTGTTTTTTTGAGAACACACAATAGGTGGAATAATTAAATACTAAGTTTCTACCATCTAAGCCTCATTTTATCCACAATTAAAAAAATCATTATTATAAAATGAAATGATATAAAGCTTGTAGGAACAACCATTAGACTCTAAAAAAATCAAGCTATGCTCACTAGGTCCATAAAACTAGGAAAATGTTATATAACCCGTCTTTTCCTCAAACATATTGGTTTAGTTGATTTGTAAAAAATGCATAAATATTCAATTTTAGGTTACTTGAGAACATTTGATCATTTAAATCTTCATTTACAACCCACTTTCATGATTTTAATTATTATGAGTCATTAAGTCACTCATATTTAAAAATAAAAACCATGAATTATAATGATAGTATATGTTTCCAAATATCTAGGATTCCCATAACCTCCAAAGAGTAATATTTTAAGATGAAATAAATTTTTTCCACCCTTTATCTCATGAACATACCCTGTATTACAGTGATGGTATATATTCCACGACATATGGCCCACCTATATCCATATGGGATATGTGTTTAAAAGATTATAAATAGATTCATAGATACCATTATTTAATCAATTTTATTGGATCTATGATTTACTTGATCTATCCCCATAAAATGTTCTTGTGGATTCATTAATTATGATATAAATCTAGGTAAGTTTCAGTAATTTTTATGATTTTATAGTCAAGGAATCATAAAACTCAAAAAATTTATAATGGGTTTAGATGTAAATATTTTCTTTTATTTAAAAAAAGAGGTATGAAATTCAAAAACAATTGAGTCTCTTTCTGATATATTATTAAATAAATGAAGGACAAGATGTTTATAATTCACTAAAATAGGTGTTATAATGATTCTCAGATCCAAATAATGGATTTCTTTGTGTCACTAATAGCTCGAAAGAGTCTAACCAATTTTGAGGCAACATCCTCATCCTATCTAAATATATTTAGTGCCCTTATTGTGTCATCCTCTCTCTCTCTCGCTCTATTTTTTGTTTTATCAGTGAGCATATCATGATCCTATATATGGTCTTTGACCTTAACTAGATGCTGATGGATGTTCTTCACCAAGGATACTCCTTCTATTAAATATTGTCACTGCTCAACCATCATCACAACATGCAAATTTGCTCTCAAATTTCTGTGGCCCAAATATCTATAGCATGAACAATAACCTCAACCCTTGAACTATTTTTTCATGCTATCTCTACCTATTAATATAATTATATGATCATCCTTGAAGAATTATATATTTTTATAAAATAAAATCTATCATACACCAAAGTGAAACTCTTGTATTAATAATTGTGTAGTTACTGACATAGTTCACTAATAGAAATTTCATGGATCATCTAAAATATTCCATTATATAATATCAATATCATAGACCCATAAAGTGTAAGGGACACAAAATTCAAGCATGATACCACTAGGGAGGCTATACTATAATTTTACATCAATTCACATAATGTAATCCTGAGTTTAATGTTTTTAGTGATCTATGGTTTTTCAATAATGTGGACACTATAGTATACACCTATTTAATCTGATACTCTTTGACCACTACCATTAGTGTTTCTATGAATGATCAATGGAGGAATACATATTAGTCAATAGATCCCACAATGAAATATAAAAAACATCAGAGTTTACTTCAATCATTAAAAATGTAAATTTCCCCAGTTGTCACATTTCCATTAAGCAGAATAAAGAAACAATTACTAGGATTCATTTCATCCTTCCAATCCATTATTTTTTTCTAATGGGATATAACCCCGTCACCATTTCTATCTTTTCATCTAGGTTTATTGGAACTTTTATAATTTGAAAACCTCTATCAATATTCAATTTTGATGCTTTTGGGAGTTACTGAAGAGATGTAGAATGATTTAATTAACCCACACCCTTGATCTATCTCACAACTTTTTCAATATCTATAAGTATCAAAACATTACAAGGACCTTTTATTAAAATATATCTAGTTTCATCAGGGTGTATCTTTGATAACTCTTACTGGTATAATGTGAAGGCTTATTTCCTAATCATTGAAGATACACAATAAAGAATCCATTGATGTATCACTCATTGAAAATAGAGGATTATAAAAAGATTTGACCACCTTAAATACCAATTACTATATCTTGGAAACTATGTAATTATTTTGAGGAACAAATACATGATTAATGATAGTGAGTGATTCAATATAAGAGGGATATTCCCCAGTGTCTGAGAGTGTTGTTCTGTCCTAGTGCTATTGGCACTCTACGACATCATTCATAAGCATGTATGGAACTAAATTCTGAAAAAATTGGGTTATATTATTAAAAATAATTATAGAATAGTTAAAAATAATAGACGAGAATTCACATTACTAAGGAGTGGCTCATTACTCAAGGGGACTCATTCATCTCTCTCATCACCTAGGATTAGTTCATACAGTGCCATATTTGTTAAATGATAATATATAATATAATGGTGTGAGAAATAAATATTTAAATAAGAATAATAGTTAATAATTTTTAAGAAAAACATATTTTTTATTATGAATTTTCTTTTATAATACTTTAGTACTTTACTGGTTCTTGAAAAAAGAAATTTCGCTTTTTGGAATCACCTCCCAGATTAATGGTATAGAGATTGAGATATGGTAAATTGTTTCTTTTCCCACTACCTATAAATATTCTTATGTATAGGTGAAGGTCCCCAAACATTCGACATGAACAATCCTATATTTTTACCTACGAGAGTGAAACCATCAGCATAATGAGGAGACATTACTGATGTCTATGCAACTTCCAACCATTATAAAAAAGAAAAAGGTTTTAACATATCATATGTGATATAATAATGGGAAGAAAAAATTTTAGTGTATTATCATCATATGTATTTTATGTCAGTTACACAATCCCACTCTTTACCGATAAATTGGTTGACGACCCCTTCAATGTTACTATTGTTTAGTATCTCCAGCTCACTCTGGGTGGTTGGGACCCTCTCATCAATTGTATGTAGAAAAATTTCCATACAATAGATATATTTAATAATTTACACTGCATTATATTCATTATTTATACCAATGAGAGCTTTCACATTCCATATCTATGGGATTCTTAATCTACCATGAAGAAATACACAATGATCCTTAGCATTCTCAGTGACTGGAAAGTTGATCTAGAAATTGAAGGTCGAAAGGTACATGTAACGTGGTTATCCCTTAGACACATTCAAATCCAATTTCTTTCTCATACTACTCCCTTATGACATTCCACTTTCCTATTGATTTAAATTTTTCTCTTCATTATAGGTTCAATATACATCAAATATTTAAATCTAATCCATTGAGAGTATAATGAGTGTGTATGGTTAGGATATTTGGGTACATAATCCATAGTTCCTTTATTTGAGGAATTTATTATTACAAACTTCCCTATATCAATGTCTATGTCCCCTATCTCTGTAAGTACTTTAATAGCTAGCGTATCACTAGGATTCATGAAAATTGACAAATGTGAATACAAATATTCCAGTCCGATGATAATTCTTAAAGAGGGTAATATGATTTTTGTGAGGGTGGTCTCTTTATTTTTCATGAGTAACAATTTATAATCCTCCATAAGGTTTTAATTCATATTTATATAGGTGAAAAGTGTTTATAATTGTCATTGTAGGCATTGAAATTGATGTGAAAACCATTATATGTAATATTCTTCACAATTGACATTACAGTATACCCGTACCGATTAGACAATATCTCTTATAACTAGTACGTATTAACTTCTCTCATTTCAATAAAACCATCATAAAAAATAGTCTCAATCACTAATAGAGAAATAAAATGAATTTTTAATGTATCATTGTGGCCTTAATATCCCTATCATCCATTATTTAGAGGGGATATATACCTGATACTACTGGGATGGTGGTCTAAATTTTCACCATATAATTTCAATTGGATAATGGAATTTAAGTAATTAAATGTATATTGATTCCCAACCCCACAACACCAAAAATATTTTAGACATGTGGAATGATAACTTTATGTTATTTATGGGTAGTAAGAACTGATGAATCTTGGATGACATCATCATGACTAAGAAAATAAGCCTTCCATTTTCCAACCTATATGCTATCAGAAACATGATCAATCTCAACATTGTATGTGAATCATAGAATTGTATCATGTACGCACTAAGAAAAATTATATGGAATCCAATAAGGTGAGATTTGTGGTCTATTGCATAATTGACATGGTACCCCCATCATTTATAGTAGCCTCATTCTATTTGGGGCCACTAGATTCCATTGGGTTCCATTTTTTATACAATGTGGTATATTTTGGGACACTTCAGGGTTACCAATTCATCAATTTTCAAAAGGAATATGTTTATCCATTTTTTCAAGTTAATGTATTTCCTTGTATGGGGCTTCTTCTCGATAACATTTATGACTTAGTGCCTGGACTAATGGGGGTTTCAACCTAGAATCCCCCCATGTAGACATTGGGGGTAGGAATTCATCTTATACAACACTAAGAATCAGTTCCCTAGGAACCTTTTATATGTCCCATAGGATTATTAAAACATCCCCATGTGATTGGTGAAAGGTGTTAGTATTGGGAATCTAGTGGATCAGTAACTCAATGATAAGATGTGAATCTTATAAAAATACATATATGATATACAAACATCCTCATATATGGTTGTTATTTAGTTTATTTTTCAATTTAGTGCATTCTTATTAAACCAAATAAGTTGATATCCATTCGAGATTTAATCCATCACAAAGGCGTAGATTCTATAAATCATTAAATCCATATAGTTAACCAATGATTTTATGATGATAAATAGACACATAGTAGTGCGTTCAATTATATGGAACATATTAATGATTGTCTGATTTATTCTTTATATGACATTAGAGATGGATAATATTTGAGGTGCATTATTTAATGTATGAACCTCCAGAAAAATTGTTGGCAAACTCTAGGTTCATGTAGTGATTGGACCAAGAGTACAAAAAATTGTCATTCATCCCTGGGAAATTGAACCTTTGCAGAATCCCATTGTCTTACAAAGAAATAATGTTGATGTAGGTAATATAGGGTGGAGAAAAGCCATTATCTACTCAAGGTATGATAGATGAGGTATACATTTGATAGATTTTCATTTTTACACATTATGAGATAATTGTTCAATGCTAGCCGTATATTATACATTAGTAAGGGTGTTTTAAGATCCATCTATTTCCTATAATATAAGTCAATGAAAAAAGATATATTAGATTGGAAATAAAATATAAGTAGGGTGTACAAGTATAATATCATCATAGAGCAAAAAATATGTAGGAAAAAATTTCCATAAATATGAACTTTGACCCATCATTGTGCACTCAAGTAACTCGTGCTCATGTTGTAGTGTATAGGTCATAGTTCATATATTGTGATGCTTAAAAATAATTAATCAGGAAACTAAACTTATAAAACCATTATAATCTCACTCATAAATGTAGTGCACACCAAAATATCACCATAATCCCATGCCCTCTTACTTACACCCAAAATAAGAATAGAGCTGACACTGAGGACTTACCATGGGATAAACATGATACTTGAGTGAAGAAAGAGAGAGATTCATCAATCAGATTCACATGGTTTGTAAGTTCACATTGGAAAATGATGTCCACTCATATTTATAGTCGATGGAGGAGCCCCATAATAGACATAGTGTTCCGAAATAACATAAAATGGACAGAGCATGCATCATCTGAGTAAACTAATACACTGTTCATATAATCACACACAATAATCCTATACCATATCCAAGTAATATTTAACATATAATTTTATCTTTTTCATGCTGATTGAAACTAATTAGGGGGGGGGGTTTACACTAATAATAGGAAAAGGAATAATTTCATTAATTATTTAAGAATATTATATAAATTTTAATGTGTTGAATGAACCACTTGATTAATCGAGATAGAAACCAACATTGTTGGGGAACCAAAATGTTTATACCTATATAAGTACCCATATACCCCATGTTTTTACCCAAATTGAATCCAAGTGAAAAATGAGTGTGGTGGAGAAGTGACAACAACACCTAAGAATAATAAATATTTTCCAATCTCTTCCAATCCCCCTCTAGACATGTTTTATTTCCAAAAAAAAACAGTAAAAGAAAGAACATATGAACATTTTCATCTTTTAATGAGTATGAATATTTAAAGAACACTTCACAAATGTCATCACCATGACTATGTAAAATTAATATCCATATAAGATTCCCCTAATATAGTAGGGCATGTTATCCATGCACCCTCTCTCTCTTAAATGGGTTTCACTAAGGACATCCAAAAATGGAAAATCCATTCTCTTATGGACCACCCAAATAAGAACCCATTCACATAGGTCTCTATGGAAGAAGGTAATTATACCATCATTACCTTCTTTAAATAGAAATTTGGTGTTCCTAAGTGGACACATTCCTATGCCCTCACAAAGTTGCCATTCCAATTCCATATAATTGAGAACCACATTCTCAAAATTCACATTCCAAGGAACCCTATTCAACTAGGTAAACTACCCATGTTTTCCTAAGTCACCCCCTCGTTGAGTTCACCGACCTAGGAACCCATTGTTCTTGGTTACCTACCAAGGTTCCCCATTCTCCCAGATCAATTATTTGGAAACCCATATATATAGGCTACTTCAATAGACTCTTGAAATACATAATTAGGTTAGGCATTCTAGAGAGATTCTATCACATCATGTATTACTTTGAAAATGAGGATCATGCATCCTATGAGAAATACATAATGAGTTATTCTAACTAACTGATAGAACCCTCATGGATTCAACAAAAATGTATTCCCTTAATAGAAAGTGTCATAACCATTAAGACAATGGTTAAAACCCCTTGTAATAAGACTCACATCCTGGTGACCCAAACATACTTCTATTGCTTCAAATCATGATGATTGGAATCCATGGTCTACTCAATGATCCTTATATAATAAAACAAGACTCCTATTTGTTATAATCCTCTATCCTTACTCATTATACCATAGCCTTTATGAGTCATATATTATTTCCTTGTTTAGCGATTAATAGATAGGGGGTTGAAAAACATATTTTGGATCCTAACTCAGTGTAATACCCAACACCTTCCTTTACATGATTCATCTTCCAGGATGATCTTGAATGGGAAATCCATGTGTAAGTCCTACAACAACCATTAAAATGCACCATTCATGTAGTATTATTAACATAATGAATTTAAATTTTATAGCACATTGTTTATTTTTTATGATGTTAAACTACCCTGAAGTGGTCTCAAATGCATAGCCTTAAAACCCACTATTAATGGTCATGGATATTGGGGCTCAAAATCCACCAAAATAGTCCCTAAAACATGAAATTAAAATTTATAATGTGTCCCATTATGTTGAACAAAAATACCTTGGTTCTGATCTATATCAAAGGTATATATAGGGAGAACCTCTTCTGGGACCTATCCTAACTCCACAACACAAATATCCTCATTATATAGCGATACATTCCAAATTTTCTTGGTATGTGTCTTTAAAAAAGAGTATAATCAACTAGTAGAAGATATATAAAGAATATATGATACATATAAACATTTAAATTGATTCATGGTAATATATGATCACCCTCACAACCAAAGTAACATGTAATGTTATTAGAAACTATTTCATAAATATGTCTTAAATATATAATAGAGATGAACAAATTTCAAAAAAACCCCTTAAGGGATGATCATATTTCCCATCATCTTAAATAACAAGAAATCCACGGTGTCATATGTATGTCCAAATAACCTACTTCATTTGGAAAGTAAGTGCGAATTTAATAAAATAATGTAAAAATTAATGGAATATCAGACATAGATAAAAATTCCCATTGAGTCACACACTATAGTTGACTAAATGGGGAGTAATTTTGGCTCAGAGAGATAATAAAAATGTGATTTAGAGTTTTACCTAAAGGGAGATTATTTGGTTATTCATAAATTATTTCATAAGATTTTATACTTAGTGAAGTTGATGATAACATTATAAAAGGTTTTTATAAGATATTATAAATTAAATTTGGATATGATCTCATATGTTATATTATGTTATATAATATAAGGTTCAATGAATGTAATTATATATGTTTTTAGATTAAGTGGGTGTTTAAATGAGATATTCACTAAAAAAATTATGTATGTGTTGAGTTTTTCCCATATCATATGAGATGATATAAGTATATCATGAGCCATGTTATTTTATAAATTGCAACTATCTTTGTCTAATAGTATGGTATGATCTGGATAAATCCAAATTCATTATCTTAACAAGTGATTGGATGTGGATGTGTTACTATCCAAATCATTCTTCATCATTGGCCACCATAAATATAAATGATTCATAAGATACAATTTAATGGTTTATTTCTGAATTATGGTCATGGGTAAATGAACAAACATATTATTAACTCATAACATATAAAATATAAGGGTTAATTCATGAACTCATAAGATGTTTCCTCCAGGTATTTATGACGGGGTAGTAATTTTGAGATGGGGTCTATTCAACATTTACTTGCCTCTTTCTTATTCTTCATGACACTAGTCCTATCTTCTTCTTATTTATTTACTATAAGAGGAACTAACATGCCATTGAGTGAGGGGGAACCCCACCCATGTTATGGGTGATTCACATTAACCTATGAATACACCACAAAGGTGGGATTCCTTTGAATACCTTTATGATATCATCACCATTAATATAGAATGAATATGAACATGACAACCGAAATTAGTATAAGAGAATCACAATTTTTTTTTATATTTATACATTATTTCAGTCATTAATAATGTCAGATTTAGAAAATTTTTGTCTCTTATGGTATTTATTTCATTGATCAAGTGTTAATCAATCTTTAAAAACACATCCGGATTCGTTTTGATGAAGGGATTTTCAGGGAATGTGTTTATTTATGGTTGTTCCATGATTTTTAGGGGTATAATTCCTTAAAATTTTAATTTTTCTATTAATAAAAATGGAACAAAGAAACACACATCACATGGGACTAAAATGGTGAAACCTATGGGCATCTCCTCTCACGATGAAAAATCATTCAAGTAGAAGAGATACAAAACTAAAAAAATACAGGAACCACAAAAACTAACCAGTGAATCAAGATAATCAACTACCTATTTACCTTGAATAAATGTGTGGAGTAGGGTAGTGAGACCATTAATAAGAGCCTTACATTTTTGAATCTAATAAATGACTGACCTAGGTAGCGTTATCTGACCCTGAAGAGAGTTAATTATAATTCAAAAAAGATAATTAAATATTGAACTGTGCATGATATTCCTAAATCAAAATATTAGGACTTACATTGATATATATATATATATTATTATATTTACTTAATGGGTTATGATACCATAATAAAATTGATGATATTTTCAAAAGAAAAAAATTAAATGGGACAAACTCATTGATTTTTTTAAATGATAAAACACATCACTAATAGAATGATTTATTTTCTAATATGACTTAAGAATGTTTGTGGATATAAATTTAGAAAAACGGATTAAGCTACACAAATATTAAGGGTGGATGGTTATCTATAAAAATGTTCATGGTTTGGGGGGTATGGGTGAATGGTTCTTTGGTAAACCAAGAATCTTGGGATGGAAGCACATGATTTGTTTTTTCATGATTTGTAAAATAAGGCAATAAAACATTTCATGTCTAAATATTGTCTTAAAATTATTTCATGGTCGGTTCATAGTTGAAGAAACATGCACAATTACTATAAAAGATGGAAAGTGTTGAAAAAATTTGGTTTCTTCACTCCAGTAGGAATAATAACTCTTCTATGACCTATTTATGGTCCTTGTACATCCAAAATATCGTATTTGATTCTTAAAATATGAATACTTATAATTCAAATGATCATAAATTTTGATATGGGTATGTGTTTGGTCTCTACGAGCTGTCAAATAGAATATTAAAAAGGGATATATAAAATTTTCTAATAGAGTTAAAATCTATAAACTTTTTATTTTATCAAAATAAGGATTTAATACCTCACAAACTGATTTTGATGTTGTGATATCAAAATATACATTTTCAATGGAACATTTAGAGAAGTAAAATTAACGATTAGTTTCAATTGTGATAACTTTTTTTCATCAATACCCATTTTTTCCTTAGTTATTTATAAATTAAAGGGAATATTATAAATATGAAATGATTTATAAAAAATGTCATTTATTAAAATACAAGTCTGATTTTGAGAAAAAGGGGAGTTTCAAGTTTTAGTATTTTTTTATTTGAGTAAATTATGGGTTGGGTAACACTCCTATGATAGTGAGTTGATAATTATATGATGTTTCAGTATAGTGGGGAGATCCCCCATGATAATATATGTTACCCATTTTATGAATATATGGTGTTTCTTTTTGGTGGGGAGCAACCACATAATAATGGATTATGAAGGTAATAATATGAATTGATATGTTTTTAATAAAATAAAATAAAATTTGTTTATGTGATAAATGTTTTAAAATTGGTTAACCTGTATCTATAAGAAACAATTTCTACGTCAAAAAAATTTCTCTGAGGGGTATTTGTAGGGGTTAAAAGAATTATGGTAGGAGAATTATTTCACTTAACTTTTATATATTTGAAAAATTATATAATATTAAAATTCATAGGAATTAAAATAATAAAAATATAATGATTTGAAATTTTTTTAATGATGAATGTTTTATGAATAGATTGAAAAAATAAATCATAATATTCATGCACTATCTAGATATTTATATAGTTAGACACATATCATAAGTTAATCATTTGGGTAACCGTGCATAGAAACCATGAATACCTATAAAATGAACTGATACCTTATTTTCATTGTCTCAACCTCCTGTGACCCTTTATAATCAAATTATTTATTTTCATTATAATTTTATTGTGTATTTATTACAGATTTAAAAATTATTAATGTTGTTTTGAGTATTTAGGTTATTATTTTCCTGAATATAAATTTAAATGAAATATCATATATTTTTATTTATTTATCATTTCATTTTATCATTAATATTATGTGTCGATATTGAAAATGGGTTAGATAAATATTGTTAATGTTATATTGTTATTAGTAATGTTATTAGGTGTGTCTAAAATGTAATTAATTTATATTTATTATTATAATATTTTTATAATTTTTATTTATTTTATTTCGAAATAAAAAAGTGTAATACCTATTTTCCTCCCATTTTTAATGAAGTCATGCATGAAAGGGGGATGAGAGACCTCGTTCATTATTAAATATTACAAGATCCTCCTCTCCTATCCCTCATATTAATGATCAGTATAAGTTCTATTTTTTTTATTCTCCCTATCCCTATTTATCATTCTATTCTCTCTCTTATGTTTCATTATGGAACCTAGGGTAATGAAAATATTCAGTTTTCCATGTTAAAAAAATCCCAAAATTCTCATGCGATTTTAGTGAAATTATAAAACAAAATCCATTACTAAACTCGACTCATCCCTAATTGTTCAAGGCATCATGGTTTCATATTAATCAAAGTATTTATTTCTATGTAACCCTTTGTATAGAATGATATTGATGTGTGATCTTTATAATTGATTTTCATAATTATAAAAAAATCTATAATTTATTTATAATAGGTTCTAAGAGAGTTTTTATATTGGCTTTTGAAAATCATTTTATGTCATGGGAGATTTTAGAAAATTCTTATGTAAAATTAAGCATATGATGTTTTGTGGACTCAATGTGTTTGATAAAATTCCATATTAATTCATTATATAGAAAAAGGATTTATAAGGTCTTTTTAAGATGGTATTTTACTTTTAATTGGAATTTAAATGGCATTCCACATATTAACATTTAAATGTCAGATTTTATGTTTGAAAAGTGTCCTAATAAATTTATCAGATATGTGTTTTGACTCAAATCATTTTATATGTTTACTTATTATAACAATGGTTTCATGATTTTACACTACTTTATAGTTTCTAAAGATTTATTTTGATTGATTTGTAATGCGATTACTTATATGATTCTTTCATGTTTAAAACCGTCTTGTTTTGATGATATAATTGATGAAATTTATGATATTGATCATTATAGTGTGAAATTTTTAAAAGTTGTAATGATTTGAGTTTTTTTGTTACATGGGATCCACGGGTGTCTATTTATGGTGTCTAGGATGTTTGATACACTTGTTATCATGTTTATATTGTCAATATTCACAAGTAATATTTTCTATTTGGATAATTATTTCTACTTGATGAGGATATGGTGGTATGTTAGCTTATATGTTTTTTATGCCCACATCACTGATTGAAAGGTGATCCGTATGTGAAGTCCTAGATTGTCTCTATAGGTGCATGGTTTAATCCCTATTTTTTAGATTATTGTGTACCCTATTTCATATTTTTAATCATTTGTTTTTATTTTTTATTTATGATAGTCTCATTTATATATTATTGTATTTTAATAAATATATATGTGATATAAATGTAATCTTATTCATTTATCCCATACTCTTTTTTGTTTAATATGTAAAAATAAATTGTTCTAAAAAATAAAAATTATGATTGGGGTTTCAGAATGAAAAATGTAATAAATATATTTTCTATATTCTATTTCGAACCATAATTTATAGTTTTTATTATAATAATAATTACATAGATTAATGGTGGTATCCTATTGATCATTAACTCACACCCTCCACCCACACCTTGGTGTATATGTAGATTTTTGATCTCTTATATTATTTTGTATATTGTTTCAATGATATTATTCTTTTGGTGTAAACCATGGACTTAGTTATAAAACCATAAAGAGGTGGAAATTGAGGTTTTTAGGGTCCACCATGAAAATTTTATTGTGTTGTTTTTATATTTGAATGACCAAATATAATGGTTGTATAAGGATTTATTTTCTTTCAACTATGAGTAAGATTCTTGGAATGTTGTTAGGTAATGTTTTTGAGTTATTTTAATGTAATTGAAAATTAATTTATTAGATTGGTAGATTTTATGAGATTATTTGATGAATTATAGAATTTTTAAATTGACAATATCTAAGTATGGATCAATAAATAATATGACATTTTGAGTTAGGACTAAAACATAAAAAATGTAGTGGATATGTGTGATGACTGGTTGATATTTAAGAAGATGGTTTGATTGTGATAGTGAAATATTAAAAATAAAGTTGATATGTATGTTTTTTTATTCACACATAATATTTTTTCTTCCTTATAATAAGAATTTGGAAAATAAATAGATGATATAAAATAAGATCAAGTGATGCATAAAAATTTTAGTGTATATGGGATATTATTTTTATGAGAACACTGACGTGACAAAAATTCCAATGTCATACATGATTTTTAAAATGATAAGTATGTTTCTCTAGTGTTTGAAATTTTAGAAATATTAATAAGGTAATATTATATAAATAACAAATCAGATTTTTTAATCAGAAAAACAAAAATAATGTAAATGGAATTATCTTACAAAATCGGTAAGAGGATTAGTTATCACAATGTTGACATGGATAAATATTATAAATAATGAGAATGAAACTAGATGATGCATTATTTAGTCATTCATGTTTTAAAAATAATTACTATTGAAAAGTGTTGTGATTCATGATGTGAATGTATAATAAAACCAATGATGATTCTATGACTTGAGAGGTAGTTGTGCTATGATGAGATTGTCACGCTACAAAGCTCTATACATGAGAGAATGCATACCAATATGGAAAGATTTTGAAATACCCATTGGATTTTATGTAATATTTTGAAGATATAAATACCTTGAGTTTCTTTGTGAATAAAATGGAGATATTGATCAAGCTTTTGAATGATTAAATGAGATAAAAAATAGGGAATTCTATCGACAAATTTAAAATATGACAATACTATACTACAAAAAATCATGGAAATTTCATATTTTAATTATGTAAAATATTATTCATGATATTTTATTAATATGAAAAGGATTAAATGAAAAATTAATAATGTAATGGAAAATTGACAATTGAGAAGAAGGTATTTTGTGAGAATAGAAGAATTGATTTATCAAAGAGTAAAGAAGAACTGGAAATTGAAAATTGATTATTCTGGTTTGATTATATGTGTTGAGGAAAGATATCATGGTTTTTATTAAATAGAAAATTTATATTTAGGAGTAGGAAAACTAAGTTGTGTTTGTGTGTTCTCATGAAAACATTGATCATTATGAAATTTTGTGGAGGATTGAAGAAATACATATAACTTTGATGAAATTATTCTGGTAGTTAAATACCTTATTTTAGAGAAGAAGATATGTTATTAATTTAGATACAACCTATTATTCCCTGAAGATATTATCCATGATCAATATCAGAGGAACTCATTGAATAATGTTGGTTCTAGTATAAAAAAATACCTTCATTATTTTTTCCCTCTATAAATATTTAAGGATATATATTTTGGTTATCTTGTACTAGTATATAAATCCCTATATTGGTCATGGAATTACACTATCACTATTTTTAAATCACTTGGAAATTATATTGATAATATAGTTCTCAGAACTCAACCCTGGCCTAAAAAGTATTTGTTTCCCACATAGGGACTAAACCTTGTAAAAATTCCTATATATTGTGATTTTTATATTACTTTTAAAAATTGGGTAAGGTAGTGTTTAAAATATATGGACATAGAACATAAAAATTCAAATTGGATTAATTCAAAAAAAAATTAAAATATTACCACTGATTCATCCCTCCTTCCCAGCGGTACATTAAATATGTTGGTAACTTCAAGTGTTATCTGAGAAAACCAGGTTCCCTCTGAAATCCATTTATAATCATTAGAGAGTATGGATCATTTAAAAACTAAGGTTGGGACAGTTTTAGATGAAAAGAAAATTCAAGGATGTAAGAACATAAATATTCCCTATATTTCATTATAAGGTATTGAAGTTATTTGTAGAGTGATTGTGGGTATTATAACTAAAGAAAGAAATTAACACGTGACATTAGAAAAGAGAAACCTGGAAGTAGATGGAAAATCCAAAAATTCGATTTGTTCATACTTTTCTAATAAAGTGTATAAAAAATCAATATGCCTCAAATACACTGGGTAAATATGGGAAAATCATGAGATAATTTATGATGTAAATTATAAAATGAATGAAACCAAAATGTAATTATAGATATTTATGTTTGAGGACATCAAAATGGTTAAAGATGAGATAGTTGATGACTAATTAATCATTGTAGATTATAGAGTAAATCACATTAATGGGTTTGGTGATACTTTATATGATTCAACTATAGACAAGAATGAAATTATAAATCTATGGATATGTTTCATCCTAGGATATCATCCCCTATAATGAATAAATATTATCTCTAATTAAGTTATATAACACACTTAGAAACTATGAGATGATGAAGGGTATTATATTCAAGATTGAATCTTTGGAGTAAATGGAATTCAAAGCTATGAATTGACAGAAGAATAAATATTAGGAAAATGATTTTTCTATTGAGTCAAAAAAATGAAGAGGAGAAATATTAAGAGTGTAATAGAAAAATTTATCTTATATCTTAAAGTATTAAAAATGTAAAGTTTATATAAAAATGAATGTTACCTCTATTGTTTAAAACTTGTTTTGTGTACTCATGCATTTTTATCTAATTATAAGGGAAATAAAAGTGAAAGTTGTTAATATGTTCAATATTAATAAAAAATCATGTAATGAAATGTGAAAGAAACTATAAGGAGTTCAATAAATCTATTGGGCGTAAGAAAATATTTCTATGGAGAAAAAGGAAGATCACACTCAGTAATTTAGAAGAAAAATAATCCATTAAAATTAGTCAAATAATGAATAAATTTATGAATTTTTTGGAATTTTATGGCTCATGTAGAAAAAATAATAAAGATATAGTAATTAAGAAGGAGGGGAAAAATTGACATTTAACACATCATGATAGAGTATGGTATTAAATTTCTATTAAAAGGAACAGAAAAATAAAAGGGATATAAAAAACCAAATGAAATATTTTGTAAATTTAATGAAAAATAATGATGAATCACACAAAATTAACATTTATTATGTTAAGTAAATTAAAATTAATATAGTAAAAGTCACATAGGAGGACATGATGTCGAAGGAGGTTCATAAAGTAATTTACAAGGAAGAACAACTAAACATAAAAGAGTCAAGGTGTCTTAAGGATGATATTAACCTATGAAAAATAAATGATAGTTATCAAAAATATATGTAATTAAATAATAAATCATCTTATGCTGCTGAGGAATCCTATGTAGAACTCCTAGTAAAAACTACATGTTTATCATAGAATAATGTTAGATCAATTTAATCTAGCAGTGCATGTTTTAAAATAAAATCTAAGAAATATTTTTATAAAATAATTCTAAAAAATCAACAATACATCCAATAAATCTGAATTTAAATGGTTAGAAAAATATTCCTATAAACTAAACAAAATTGAGGCAAAAAATATACCAAGTCAACACGTTGGAAAATACATATAGGATTAATAGTTTCAAGGAAGAACTAGTTTTAAAAGAAATTTTTGTGGCTATGTAATTTTTGTGTATAAATATTATGTGTATTCATACAATATGTATCTCAAATAGAGAGATATGATGAATGAGTTTTAGGGAAGGTATTTAGAGAATAAATGAATTAATTAATAGAAGAAGAAACAGGTGGGCATAATTTATCAATATTACCAATCCAAAACTGATTTTATTATTTAGATGATATTTGTAGATGGTATGAAAATATGTTAAATATGAATAGGGTTGTGTTTCCTTTCATTTAGTAGAAACCTAATAGTTTTTTGAAGGATGTAACACACTGATAAGTAAATGGATAGAAAATTCAATTATATTTGAGGTGACTCTCAAAATCTATAAAGAGGAGGAAACCAATGAATCTTTATAGTTTTTAATCATCACACATAATGGGTGACTCTATGATATTAAATAATATCAATGAACAGTATAGAGGTGTTTTTACCATTGGGTATAAAAGCTCAGTAAAAATATTAGAAATTTGATAAATAGAGATTGTATCCCAACAAACTGAATCAAAAGATATATTGCATATTGGTGGGATAAATCATAACCTGATTAGTGTGAGTAAGATTTGTGATGAATTATTTGAGACCATTTTTAGAAAAAAAAACATTTCTCATAATGAGAGAAAAATATAAAAAAGTTATCACTTAAGGAAAAATAACCAGTTGTAACCTTTCTCAAATTTAATACTCAACTAATTATTGTTATTAGAACATAAAAGATTAAAAAACTTCATGTAATATATGATTGGGATACATTTTTAAAATAATATTAAATAATTTTTCAAATGTATATGTGGTAAGATATTTCCTCATAAGGAAATTAATGAAAATTTTGGAAACTTCAAAGAGGAAAATATGGCCCAAAGATATCACAAAAGGTGGTAATACACTCCACTAGCCACTTGAGTTGATTAATAGTTGTTTATGTGGATGAATAAGGAAAAATAAACTCTATTTTATATTTAATTTATCAAATTAACTTCTAATTATATAATAATGACTAATGTGATGTTCATTAATCATAAAGTAGAGGTATTATAAATGTTTAATGTTTTTAAGTGTGGAGTAGAGAAGGAATAGAGATGTGTATCAAGAAACATAGATCTTCTAAAGGTGGTGAGTTGAAAAGAAAATAATTTTAGTATTACCATGAAAAATATAGAATCAAACACTAGTATATTACTCCATAAATATTATGGAATAATTTAGTAGTAGAATGAGTTAATAGAAGTTTTGAAGAGATGGAGAGAACCATGTAAACAGATTATAACATCTCAATGTTTTACTAGAGAGTTTTTATATTCATAATTCCTCATATAAAAAATAATTTTTTATTGAGACCAAGTTAATATATAAACTATTATCTAATTTGGTATATGAATAAACCAAGTCTAGATTACTTTTGAATGTTTTTATTACCTTCTTAATTATGATCAAGAATAGAATCGTAGGATTGTTTAATGAGAAGGCCATGGAAGTATCATTATGGGATATGTATAAAATGGATATAGATATAGGTTCTAGAAATAGAAGATTCATTATGTTTTAGGATATTATTAGGTGAATATAATTTAAAATAAACCTATCAAAATTATTTCAAATGAAGTATATTTTTAAGATTATGATGAAGATAGTGAGTAGTTTGCTAATAAAAATTATGAGGAATAAATTTGAAATGAACCACATGTTGATTATGTTGACTCTAATAAAACTAGTGATGATTTAAATGAGTTTTAAGTCAAATATAATAAGTATTAGAAGATAAAGAAGAATTTGGAGGTATAAAATATAATATAAGACCCAAATTCTATTGTTCAGGCTAAAAAATGATTACCGATTGAAAATAAAAAACACTTGCCTTCTAGGTTGATCATCATTATTTTGTTGATGTAATAAAAAATAAATAATGGGTCAATTTTGTGAATGGTGAAATGTATTAGATAGAGAATAATTACAGATGGGATATTTTCAATGAAAAAAATACAAAAAAAATTGATTGGTACCAAGGGGGCACTTAGAAATAATATGAATAATAAAGGATACTTCTCAATAAATTTTTTTTAATAGTATTTAAGGTATATTAATAGGTTTAATGAGTTTTTTTGAAGATAAATTTAAATGTATTGCAGTACTAGAAGAGAAAATGATGTTCCAAGTAGTTTCATCCCATAAAAAACATATAATATATCATATGTATGTAAAATAAACCTTTATTAATGGAGAACATGAACATTATGTTTATATGGAGTAACCTGATGAAATTATCCTTGAAAGTGGAAAAATAAGGTATTTAAATAGAATAAATAAGTCCATGGGTTAAAAGTGTCCCCTATAGCCTAATAATCTATGCTGGTAGGCTACTGTAGTGGGATGATGTTCGTTAAGGGTAAATTATACAACAACATTTTTGTAAAGAAAATGGATAAAGGTACTCTCTCTATAATTGCATGTATTTATGATATTATATTTACTAGTGAACAAGAGAGAGTATGTAAATAAATTTTTAAACTAATGAAGCCTCATTTTGAGATATATCTATATAATGGGACAAATAATATTTTTTTCGATATTACAAGTGCATCAAAAGGAAAAGTTTAACTACATTTCCTAAAATTTATTATAGAGAATAATTGAATATTTTTTACGTGGAAGAATCCAAACTAGTTTCCACACCTGTATAGTTAGGTATAAATCTTTTTATGGATGTTTGTGCGGAAATTTTAAATCAAAAAGAGTTTAGAAAAATGATTGGATGTTTTACCTATCCCACTATTTAAAATTTTGATGGTTTTTAGGAAATGAGTTTGTGTGAAAGGAACAGAAGTGACTCAAAAGACTAATATTTCATGGTAGAGAATATTCTTATTTTACACGTTAGAGGATCCATGATCATTATGGTGATGTATGAAAATGGTTAGCACCAAAATCTAGTTGCATTTACTAATATTGACAAGGAGAGACTGTAATGATAGATGGTAAAATATAGGAGGAATTTTTATCTTCGGATGAAGTTATGTGTGTTGGAACTATAATAATAAAAATAAAGTAACATTTAGAACCAAAAAGGTAGAGTATATGGATTCTACAAGTTCATGTAGTAAGATGATTTGGGTGAAATAAAATCATTAAGATTTGTGGATAAAGATTAAAAAATCACCTATAAATTTATAAAAAAATAAAATTGATAACGATATATATAAAATCATATATAAAAATCATGGTCTAATTACATTTATATCAATTTTCACTTCAAAAAATTGGGTTATTAAAATAGAGATATAAAACTTAAATTAATTCATACTAGAGATCAACTTGCTAATATTTTCACCAAATAGATGACTAAGGAAAAATTTGATACTTTGAGGAGAAACATGAAGGTTCAGCCCTTCCCACACACTCAAGGGACTTTTGGATGACCCCCCTATGATTTGATTTTGTTATCAATGGTGGAGAAGAAGTACAAAACTATTTACTATTTCATTTTTGGAATCTAATGATATTATTATGGAAAAAGTGGGGGGGGGGAGAAGTAATTGTTTGGATTGAGGGGAGAGAATCTATATCACATGACATGGAGATTTTTGTCACTAAGGGATACAATTATCTCAAAATAAACTTTATACAGATGTGTAGTGTCAATGTAACTATCAATAATAAGGAATTCCATTTTGTTTTTATGTGAGTTAGATTTTGATGTTGAAAGAAAATACAAAAGAGGATATGTAAAAACCCCATGGAATTTTTAAACAAGGTTTAATTTCTTATCAACTAAGAGTATGATTCTAGGAAATTTGTTTGAAAAAGAATTTGAGTTTCTTAAAAGTAATTGAAAATATGCTAAATATATTAGAAGATCTTCTTAGATTATTTATTGTTTTATAGAATTTATGGATGAAATATTTCCATATATAGATCAATAATTTAGAAGATATTTTATGTTGGATCTTAAATTTTAAAAATTCATTGGATAGGTATGACGATTGGTCAATATATATAAATATGTTTTAATTGAGATATAAAATATAGAAAATAAAGTTAACACATGATGTTCATTATTTTTATGTAATATGTTTTTATACCTCAGAATTTATGTTTTGAAAAGGATTGGATAATATATAAAAATATTAGGTGATTCATATAAGGAATTCTGTATATATAATCTATTTTTTCTAGAGTACACTGAATTGAGAAAAATATCAGTATAATTTTTGATATATAGTGAGACTAATATGTAATTATTTGGTCTCTAGTTTAAGAAATATCCTAATGGATAAATGATTTACAAGATACATAATAATTTCTACCCAAAAAATTGAATTGTGGGGACAGTAATCATTTATTTAATAATTAAGATGAATTGTTCTCAAAATATAGATATGATTAAATATTCTAAAAATTAGAATGACACCTGATGATGCCTAATTTTATTATTAATTTTTAGACCTAACAACTATTCTTGATATTTTTTAATCAAATCATGAATAAAGAATCCAAAATAATATTATTTAATAAAGTGAGAGGTAGTGATTCCGCAAGGTGGTTTTTAATCCAAAATGATCTGTGCATTTTATTATGCATTCTAGCATGGATATATTTTGAATTACCCATGTTTTTGGTGTAAATTTTTTTCTAAGGAAATATTTTGTGTTTTTATTGAAATATATCAAGTTATTAACCAATACTTTGAAGGAGATTAAATAAGATAAAAAACATAATGATTCTGTTGACCAGTTTGAAATACATGAACATTTTAATACCTAAAATAAACCATTTTCAATATTTTAATTATGTAAAATATTAATCCAGATATTTTATGAATATAAAATGTTTATATGAAAAAGTTAAAATGTTTTTGAATATTTAGATTTTTGAAGTTGATACCTTATGACAATTTAAGAACATTTGTATCAAAGAGAAATAACCAAATTATAATAAAAATGTGTTGCATCCACATTGAACATTTTTTAGGAATGCGACCCAATTTTTGATCCGTTGGTGTATTTCTATTGATGAATCATATAATTAAATATTGTGTGCATGATCTCATTCACACTTCAATAATTTTGAAATATTGAGGCGGAAGTATGAATTTTATAAAACTTTATTATCATTATTCTGGTAGTCGAAGTCCTGATTTTTGGGACTAAGATCTTTTCTTAGTGTATATGCTTCTTCTTATTCTATATATATATATATATTTCAATTTTTATAGTACAGTAAATCATTAAATATTCATAGTTCTAGTATAAAAACACATTTATTGTTGTTTTCATTGTACAATGATTAAAGGATGTATACTTTCCTTGTCTTGTACTTGCATATTTAACCCTACTAGAGTCAAGGAAGAACACCACCCCTCTCTTCTAACCATATAAAAATTATGTGGAAAATCTATGTCATGAAACATGACCCGAACATAACAAGGATTAAATACCCACATTATGACCAAACATTTCCAAAAATCCCCATGGGATAATAGTTTTAGATTATTAATTCACACTACGATATATAGTGTTTAATGATAGTGGATCTGGACCTTAAAATTTTGTAGTTTTTTATTTTGAAAAAACATTATAAAAATAGTTCCAATGATTCATCCCCCTTATTAGTTGTATATTAATTAACATGGGAAATTGAAGGTTTGGTATTTTTATGTCATATGTTATTATTTTATCACTTATTCATTGTATAGTATTATGCTAAATGTTGGTTGTATGAGTTGATTTCTTCATATTTTGAGTTACTTATTCTTTATTATGTGTAAGGGTTAAATTACCCCTATATATTCATTATAACCATATAACATGTACAATAAAATGGATATATGATCCAAATAATAGATTTGTGACATCTTGGGTTAAGATATAATGGCATGGTATTGATTCTGTTATATAAAAGAAAAGATGGAGTGATTTAATATTTTTTTTAAAAAATGATAAATGTAAGATTCCTAAAAAATAAAACACCCACAAATAAATTGATTATTTAGGGTTGTTCCATGATTTTTAGGGGTATAATTCCTTAAAATTTAAATTTTTCTATTAATAAAAATGGAACAAAGAAATACACATCACATGGGACTAAAATGGTGCAACTTAGGGGCATCTCCTCTCATGATGAAAAATCATTCAAGTAGAAGAGATACAAAACTAAAAAAATACAGGAACCGAAAAAACTAACCAGTGAATCAAGATAATCGACTACCTATTTAACTTGAATCAATGTGTGGAGCAGGGCAATGAGACCATTAATAAGGGCCTTACATTTGTGAATCTAATAAATTATTGACCTAGGTACCATTCTCTGACCCTGAAGAGAGTTAATTATGATTCAAAATAGATAATTAAAGATTGAACCGTACATGATATTCCTAAATAGGAATATTAGGACTTATATTGATATATATATATATATTATGATTTTTACCTAATAGGTTATGATACCTTAATAAAATTGATGATATTTTCAAAAGAAAAAAATTAAATGGGTTAAAATCAATGATTTTTTAAATGATAAAACACATCATTAATAGAATGGTTTATTTTTTAATATGACTTAGGAATGTTTGTAGATACAAATTTATAAAAACAGATTAAGCTACACAAATATTAAGGGTGGATTGTTATCTATAAAAATGTGCATGGTTTGGGGGGTATGGGTGAATGGTTCTTTGGTAAACCAAGAATCTTGGGATGTAAACACATGAATATTTTTGTCATGATTTTTAAAATAAGGCAAAAAAAATTCATGTCTAAATATTGTCTTAAAACTATTTCATGGTCGGTTTATAGTTTAAGAAACATGCACAATTACTATAAAAGATGGAAAGTGTTAAAAAAAAATTGGTTTCTTCACTCCAGTAGGAATAATAACTCTTATATGACCTATTTATGGTCCCTGTACATACAAAATATCCTATTTGATTCTGAAAATATGAATACTTATAATTCAAATGATCATAAATTTTGATATGGGTATATGTTTGGTCTCTACGAGCTATCAAATAGAATATTAAAAAGGGATATATGACATTTTCTATTAGAGTGAAAATGTATACAACTTTTTATTTTATCAAAATAGGGATTTAATACCTCAAAAACTTATTTTGGTGTTGTGATATCAAAATCTACATTTTCAATGGAATATTTAGAGAAGTAAAATTAATGATTAGTTTCAATTTTGATAACCTTTTTTCATCAACACCCATTTTTTTCCTTAGTTATTTATAAATGAAATGGAATATTATAAATACGAAATGATTTATAAAAAATATCTTTTATTAAAATACATGTCTAATTTTGAGAAAAAGGGGAGTTTCAAGTTTTAGTATTTTTTTATTTGAGTATATTATGGGTTGGGTAATAATTCTATGATAGTGAGTTGATAATTATATGATGTTTCAGTATAGTGGGGAGATCCCACATGATAATATATGTTACCCATTTTATGAATATATGGTCTTTCTTTTTGGTGGGGAGCGCCCACATAATAATGGATTATGAAGGTAATACTGTGAATTGATATGTTTTTCATAAAATAAAATAAAATTTGTTTATGTGAAAAATGTTTTAAAATTGGTTAACCTGTATCTATATAAAAATAATTTCTACGTCAAAAAAAATTCTCTAAGGGGTATTTTTAGGTGTTAAAAGAATTATGGTAGGAGAATTATTTCACTTAACTTTTAAATTTTTGAAAAATTATATGATATAAAAATTATTAGGAATTAAAATAATTAAAATATAATGATTTGGAAAATTTTGAATGATAAATGTTTTGTGAATAGATTTAAAAAATAAAGAAATATATTCATGCTCTATCTAGATATTTATATAGTTAGACACACATCATAAGTTAATCATTTGGGTAACCGTGCATGGAAACCATGAATTCCTATAAAATGAACTGATACCTTATTTTTATTGTCTCAACCTCCTGTGACCCTTTATAATCAAATTATTTATTTTCATTATAATGTTATTATGTATTTATTATGGTTTTAAAAATTATTAATGTTGTTTTGAGTATTTAGGTTATGATTTTAATGAATATAAATTTAAATGAAATATCATATATTTTTATTTATTTATTATTTCATGTTATTATTAATATTATGTGTAGATATTGAAAATGGGTTAGATAAATATTATTAATGTTATATTGTTATTAGTAATGGTATTAGGTGATTCTAAAATGAAATTAATTTATAAATATTTTTATAATATTTTTATAATTATTATTTATTTTATTTTGAAATAAAAAGGGTAATACCTATTTTCCTCCCATTTTTTATGAAGTCATGCATGAACGGGGGATGAGAGACCTCGTTCCATATTCAATATTCCAAGATCCCCCTCTCCTATCACTCCCATTAATGATCAGTATAAGTTCTATTTTTTATTCTCCATATCCCTATTTATCATTCTATTCTCTATCTTATGTTTCATTATGGAACCTAGGGTTATGAAAATATTTAGTTTTTCCATGTTAAAAAAATCCACAAATTCTCATGCGATTTTAGTGAAATTATAAAACAAAATCCATTACTAAACTCGACTAATCCCTAATTGCTCAAGGCATCATGGTTTCATATTAATCAAAGTATTTATTTCTGTGTAACCCTTTATATAGAATGATCTTGATGTCTGATCTTTATAATTGATTTTGATAATTATAAAAATATATATAATTTATTTATAATGTGTCCTAAGAGAGTTTTTATATTTTCTTTTGAAAATCATTTTATGTCGTGGGAGATTTTAGAAAATTCATATTTAAAATTAATCATATGAGGTTTTGTGGACTCAATGTGTTTGATAAAGTTCCATTTTAATTCATTATATAGAAAAGGATTTATAAGGTCTTTTTTAAGATGGTATTTTATTTTTAATTGGAATTTAAATGGCATTCCACATATTAACTCTTAAATATTAGATTTTATGTTTGAAAAGTGTCTTAATAAATTTATCAGAGATCTGTTTTGACTCAAATCATTTTATAATTTATTTTTTATGTATGTTTACTTATTATAAAAATTGTTTCATGATTTTACACTACTTTATAGTTTCTAAAGATTTATTTTGATTGATTTGTAATGTGATTAATTATATGATGCTTTCATGTTTAAAGCCGTCTTGTTTTGATGATATAATTGATGAAATTTATGATATTGATCATTATAGTGTGAAATTTTTAGAAGTTGTAATGATTTGCGTTTTTTTGTTACATTGGATCCATGGGTGTCTAGGATGTGTGATACACTTGTTATCATGTTTATATTGTCAACATTCACAAGTAATCTTTTCTATTTGGATAATGAATTGTACTTGATGAGGCTATAGTGGTATGTTAGGTTATATGTTTTTATGCCCACTTCATTGATTGAAAGGTGATCCGTATGCGAAGTCCTAGATTGTCTCTATAGGTGCATGGTTTAATCCTTATTTTTTTAGATTTTTGTGTACCCTATTTCATATTTTTAATCATTTGTTTTTATTTTTTATTTAGGATAGTCTCATTTTTATATTATTTTATTTTAATACATATATATGTGATATAAATATAATCTTATTCATTTATCCCATAATATTTCTTGTTTAATATGTAAAAAGAAATTGTTCTAAAATAAAAATAATTATAATTTGGATTTCAGAATGAAAAATGTAATAAATATATTTTCTACACTCTATTTCGAACCATAATTTATAGTGTTTCTTAAAAAAATAATTACATAGATTAATGGTGTTATCCTATTGATCATTAACTCACACCCTCCACCCACACCTTGGTGTATATATGGATTTTTGATCTATTATATTATCTTGTATGTTTTTTCAATGATATTATTCTTTTGGTGAAAACCATAGTCCTATTTATAAAACCATAAAAGAGGTGGAATTTAATGTTTTTAGGTTCGACCATGAAAGTTTTATTGTGTTGTTTTTATATATGAATGACCAAATATAATGGTTGTATAAGGATTTATTTGCATTCAACTATGAGTAAGATTCTTGGAATGTTGTTTGATAATGTTTTTGAGTTATTTTAATGTAATTTAAAATTCATTTATTAGATTGGTAGATTTTATGAGATTATTTGATGAATTATAGAATTTTTAAATTGACAATATCTAAGTATGGATCAATAAATAATATGACATTTTGAGTTAGGACTAGAACATAAAAAATGTAGTGGATATGTGTGATGACTGGTCGATATTTAAGGAGATGGTTTGATTTTGATAGTGAAATATTAAAAAGAAAGATGATATGTATGTTTTTTTCTTCACACATAATATTTTTTCTTCCTTATAAGAAGAATATGGAAAATAAATAGATGATATGACATAAGATCAAGTGATGCATAAAAATTTTAGTGTATATGTGATATTCTTTTTATGAGAACACTGATGTGAGAAAGATTCAAATGTCATACATGATTTGTAAAATGATAAGTATGTTTCTCTAGTTTTTGAAATTTTAGAAATATAAATAAGGTAATATTATATAAACAACAAATTAGATGTTTTAATCAGAAAAACAAAAATAATGTAAATGGAATTATCTTACAAAATCAGTAAGAGGATTAGTTATCACAAAGTTGACATGGATAAATATTATAAATAATGAGAATGAAACTAGATGATGCATGATTTAGTCATTCATGTTTTAAAAATAATTACTATTCAAAAGTGTTGTGATTCATGATGTGAATGTATAATAAAACCAAAGATGATTCTATGACGTGAGAGGTAGTTGTGCTATGATGAGATTGTCACACAACAAAGCTCTATACATGAGAGAATGCATACCAATATGGAAAGATATTGAAATACCCTTGGATTTTATGGAATATTTTGAAGATGTAAATACCTTGAGTTTCTTTGTGAATAAAATGGAGATGTTGGTCAAGATTTTGAATGATTAAATGAGATAAAAAATAGGTAATTCTAACGACAAATTTAAAATATGACAATACTATACTACAAATAAGAATGGAAATTATATATTTTAATTATGTAAAATATTATTCATGATATTTTATTAATATGAAAAGGATTAAATGAAAAATTAATAATGTAATGGAAAATTGACAATTGAGAATAAGATATTTTTTGAGAATAGAAGAAGTGATTTGTCAAAGAGTGAAGAAGAACTGGAAATTAAAAAGTGATTATTCTGGTTTGATTATATGTGTTGAGGAAAGATATCATGGTTATTATTAAATAGAAAATTTATATTTAGGAGTAGGAAAACTAAGTTGTGTTTGTGTGTTTTCATGAAAACATTGATCATTATGAAATTTTGAGGAGGATTGACGAAATACATACAACTTTGATGAAATTATTCTGGTAGTTAAATACCTTATTTTAGAGAAAAAGATATGTTATTGGTTTAGATACAACCTATTATTCACTGAAGATATTATTCATGCTCAATATCAGAGGAACTCATTGAATAATGTTGGTTCTGGTATAAAAAAATACCTTCATTATTTTTTCCCTCTATAAATATTTAAGGATATATATTTTCGTTATATGGTACTGGCATATAAATCCCTATATTGGTCATGGAATTACACTATCACTATTTTTCAATCACTTGGAAATTATATTGATAATATAGTTCTCAGAACTCAACCCTAACCTAAAATGTATTTGGTGCCCACATAGGGACTAAACCCTGTAAAAATCCCTATATATCGTGATTTTTATATTACTTTTAAAAATCAGGTAAGGTAGTGTTTAAAATATGTGGACCTAGAACATAAAAATTCAAAGTGGATTAATTAAAAAAAAATTAAAATATTACCACTGATTCATCCCTCCTTCCCAGTGGTACATTAAATATGTTTATAACTTCAAGTGCTATCTGAGAAAACCAGGTTCCCTCTGAGATCAATTTATAATCATCAAAGAGTATGGATCATTTAAAAACTAAGGTTGGGCCAGATTTAGATGAAAAGAAAATTCAAGGATGTAAGAACATAAATATTCCCTATATTTCAATATAAGGTCTTGAAGTTATTTGTAGAGTGATTGTGGGTATTATAACCCAAGAAAGAAATTAACACGTGATATTAGAAAAGGGAAACCTGGAAGTAGATGGAAAATCCAAAAATTCAATTTGTTCAACCTTTTGTAATAAAGTGTATACAAAAGAAATATGCCTCAAATACACTGAGTAAATATGGGAAAAGCTTGCAAACATTTATGATGTAAATTATAAAATGAATGAAACCAAAATGTAATTATATATATTTATGTTTAAGGACATCAAAATGGTTAAAGATGAGATAGTTGATGACTAATTAACCATTGTAAATCAGAGAGTAAATCACATTAATGGGTTTGGTGATACTTTATATGATTCAACTATAGACAAGAATGAAATTATAAATTTATGGATATGTTTCATCCAAGGATATCATCCCCTAGAATGAATAAATATTATCTCTAATTAAGTTATATAACACACTAAGAAACTATGAGATGATGAAGGGTATTATATTCAAAATTGAATCTTTTTAGTAAATGGAATTCAATGCTATGAATTGGCAGAAGATCAAATAATAGGACTATGATTTTTCTATTGAGTCAAAAAATGAAGAGGAGAAATATTAAGAGTGTAATAGACCAATTTATCTTATATCTTAAAGTATTAAAAATGTAAATGGTATATAAAAATTAATGTTACCTCTATTTTTTAAAACATTTTTTGTGGAGTCATGCATTTTTATCTAATTATACAGGAAATAAATGTGAAAGTTGTGAATATGTTCAATATTAACAAAAAAACCATGTAATGAAATGTGAAAGAAATTATAAGGAGTTTAATAAATCTATTGGGTGTAAGAAAATATTTCAATGGAGAAAAAGGATAATCACACTCAGTAATTTAGAAGAATAATAATCCACTAAAATAAGTCAACTAATGAATAAATTTATTAATTTTTTGGAATTTTATGGCTCATGTAGAAAAAATAATAAAGATATAGTAATTAAGGAGGAGAAAAATTGACATTGAACACATCATGATAGAGTATGGTATTAAATTTCTATTAAAAGGAACTAAAAAAATAAAAGGGATATAAAATACCAAATGAAATATTTTGTAAATTTAATGACAAATAACGATGAATTAAAAAAAATTAAATTTTATTATGTTAATGAAATTAAAATTAATATAGTAAAAGTCAGATAGGAGGACATGATGTCGAAGGAGGTTCATAAAGAAATTACCAAGGAAGAACAGCTAAATATAAAAGAGTGAAGGTGCCATAGGGATGATATTAACTTATGAAAAATAAATGATAATAATCATAATTATATGTAATTAAATAATAAATCATCTTATGCTGTTGAGGAATCCTGTGTAGAACCTCTAGTAAAAACTACATGTTTATCATAGAATAATGTTAGATCAATTTAATCTAACAGTGCATGTTTTAAAATAAAATCTAGGAAATATTTTTATAAAATAATTCTAAAAAATCAACAATATATCTAAAAAATCTGAATTTAAATGGATAGAAAAATATTCCTATAAAACAAACAAAATTGAGGCAAAAAATATAACAAGTCAACACGTTGGAAAATATATGTAGGATTAATAGTTTCAAGGAAGAACTGGTATTAAAAGAAATTTTTGGTGCTATGTAATTTTTGTGTATAAATATTATGTGTATTCATACAATATGTATCTCAAATCGAGAGATATGATTCATGAGTTTTAGGGAAGGTATTGAGAGAATAAATGAATTAATTAATAGAAGAAGAAATAGATGAGCAGAATTTATCAATGTTACCAATCCAAAACTCATTTTATTATTTAGATGATATTTGTAGATGGTATGAAAAAAAGTTAAATATGAATAGGCTTGTGTTTCCATTCATTTAGAAGAAACCTAATAGTTTTTTGAAGGAAGTAACACACTGATAAGTAAATGGATAGAAAATTCAATTATAGTTGAGGTGACTCTCAAATCCATAAAGAGGAGGAAACTAATTACTCTTTATAGATTTTAATCATCACACATTATGGGTGACTCTATGATATTAAATAATATCAATTAACAATATAGAGGTGTTTTTACAATTGGGTATGAAAGCTCAGTAAAAATATTAGAAATTTGATAAATAGAGATTGAATCCCAAAAAACTAAATCAAAAGATGTATTGCATATTGGTGGGATAAATCATAACATGATGAGTGTGATTAAGATTTGTGATGAATTATTTGAGACCATTTTTAGAAAAAAAAATTTCTCATAATGGGAGAAAAATATATAAAAGTTATCACTTAAGGAAAAAGAACCAGTTGTAACCTTTTTCAAATTTAATAATCAACTAATTATTATTATTAGAACATAAAAAATGAAAACATTTCATGGAATTTATGATTGGGAAACATTTTTAAAATAAGTTTAAATAATTTTTCAAATGTATATGTGATAAGATACTGCCTCATAGGGAAATTAATGAAAATTTTGGAAACATCAAAGAGGGAAATATGACCCAAAGATATCACAAAAGGGTGGAAATACACTCCACTAGGCACTTGAGTTGATTAATAGTTTTTTATGTGGATGAATAAGGAAAAATAAACTCTAGGTTATATTTAAATTATCACATTAACTTCTAATTATATAATAATGACAAATGTGATGTTCATTAATCAAAAATCAGAGGTATTATAAATGTTTAAAGTTTTTAAGTGTGGAGTTGAGAAGGAATAGATATGTGTATCAAGAAACATAGATCTTGTAAAGGTGGTGAGTTGAAAAGAAAATAATTTTAGTATAACCATGAAAAATATGGAATAAAACACTACTATATTACTCCATAAATATTATGGAATAATTTAATAGTGGAAAGAGTTAATAGAAGTTTTTAAGAGATGGATAGAACCATGTAAACAGAGTATAACATCTCAATGTTTTAATAGAGAGTTTTATTATTCATAATTCCTCATATAAAAAATAATTTTTTTGAGACCAAGTTAATATATAAACTATTATATAATGTGGTATATGAATAAAACAAGTCTAGATTACTTTTTAATGTCTTTTAGTACCTTCTTAATGATGATCAAGAATAGAATCTTAGGAATGTTTAATGAGAAGGCCATGGAAGTATCATTATGGGATATGTATAAAATGGATATAGATATAGGTTCTATAAATAGAAGATTCATTATGTTTTAATATATTATTAGGTGAAAATAATTTAAAATAAACCTAACAAAATTATTTCAAATGAAGTATATTTTTAATATTATGATGAAGATAGTGAGTAGTTTTCTAATAAAAATTATGAGGAATAAATTGGAAATGAGCCACATGTTTTTTATGTTGACTATAAAAAACTAGTGATGATGAAAATGAGTTTTAAGTCAAATATAATATTTATTAGAAGATAAAGAAGAATTTGGAGGTATAAAATATAATATAAGACCCAAATTCTATTATTCAGGATAAAAAATGATTGCCAATTGAAAATAAAAAACACTTGTCTTCTAGGTTGATCATCATTATTTTGTTGATGTAATAAAAAATAAATAATGGGTCAATTTTGTGAATGGTGAAATGTATTATATATAGAATAATTACAGATGGGATCTTTTCAATGAAAAAAATACAAAAAAATGTCATTGGTACCATGTGGGCACTTAGAAATAATATGAAAAATAAAGGATAATTCCCAATAAAAAAGTTTTTAATAGTACGTGAGGTCTATTCATAGGTTTAATAAGTATTTTTTGAAGATAAATTTACATGTATTGTAGGAATAGAAGAGAAAATGATGTTCCAAGTAGTTTCATCCCATAAAAAACATATAATATATCATATGTATGTAAAATACACCTTCATGAATGGAGAACTTGAACATTATGTTTATATGGAGTAACCTGATTAAATTATCCTTGAAAGTGGCAAAATAAGGTATTTAAATAGAATAAATAAGTCCATGGGTTAAAAGTGTCTCCTATAGCCTAGTACTCTATGGTGGTAGGGTACTGTAGTGTGATGATGTTCGTTAAGGGTAAATTATACAACAACATTTTTGTAAAGAAAATGGAAAAAGGTACTCTCTCTATAAATGCATGTATTTATGATACTATATTTACTAGTGAACAAGAGAGAGTATGTAAATAAATTTTTAAACTAATGAAGCCTCATTTTGAGATATATATATAATGGGACAAATAATATATTTTTCGAGATTACAAGTGCTACAAAAGGAAAATTTTAACAACATTTCGTAAAATGTATTCTAGAGAATAATTGAATATTTTTATATGGAAGAATCCAAACTAGTTTGTACACCTTTATAGTTAGTTATAAATCTTTTTATGGACGTTTATAAGGAAATTTTAAATCAAAAAGAGTTTAGAAAAATGATTAGATGTTTTACCTATCCCACTATTTAAAATTTTGATGGTTTTTAGGAAATGAGTTTGTGTGAAAGGAACAGAAGTGACCAAAAAGACTAAAATTTCATGGTAGAAAATATTCTTATTTTACACGTTACAGGATCTATGATCATTAGAGTGATGTATAAAAATGGTTAGCACCGAAATCTAGTTGCATTTACTATTATTGACTAGGATATACTGTAATGATAGATGGTAAAATCTAGGAGGAATTTTTATCTTCGGATGATGTTATGTGTGATGGAACTATAATAAGAAAAATAAAGTAACATTGAGAACTAAAAAGGTAGAGTATATGGATTCTACAAGTTCATGTACTAAGATGATTTGGGTGAAATAAAATCTTTACGATTTGTGGATAAAGATTAAAAAATCACCCATAAATTTATGCAAAAATAAAATTGATAATGATATATATAAAATCATATATAAAAATCATGGTCTAATTACATTTATATCAATTTTCAATTCAAAAAATTGGGTTATTAAAATAGAGATATAAAATGTAAATTAATTCATACTAGATATCAACTTGCTAATATTTTCACCAAAGAGATGACCAAGGAAAAATTTGATACTTTGAAGAGAAACATGAAGGTTCAACCCTTCCCACACACTCTAGGGACTTTTGGATGTCCCCACAATGATTTGATTTTGTTATCAATGGTGGAGAAGAAGTACACAACTATTTACTGTTTCATTTTTGGAATCTAAGGATATTATTATAGAAAAAGTGGGGGGGGGGGAAAGAAGTAATTGTTTGGATTGAGGGGAGAGAATCTATATCACTTGACAAGAAGATTTCTGTCACTAAGGGATAAAATTATCTCAAAATACATCTTTATCTAGATGTGTAGTGTCAATGTAATTATCAATAATAAAGAATGTGACTTTGTTTTTATGTGAGTTAATTTTTTAGGTTGAAAGAAAATACAAAAGAGGATATATAAAAACCCCATGGAATTTTTAAACAAGGTTGAATTTCTTATCAACTAAGAGTATGATTCTAGGAAATATGTTTGAAAAACAATTTGAGTTTCTTAATAGTAATTGAAAGTTCCCTAAATATATTAGAAGATCTTCTTAGCTTATTTATTGTTTTATAGAATTTATGGATGAAATATTTCCATATCTATATCAATAAGTTAAAATATATTTTTTGTTGGATCTTAAATTTGAAAAATTCTTTGGATAGGTATGACGATTAGTCGATACATAAAAATATGTTTTAATTGAGATATAAAATATGGAAAAAAAGTTGACACATGATGTTCTTTATTTGTATGTAATATGTTTTTATACCTCAGAATTTATGTTTTGAAAAGGATTGGAAAATATATAAAAATATTAGGTGATTCATATAAATAATTGTGTATATGTAATCTATTTTTCTAGAGTACACTGAATTAGGAAAAGTACCAATATAATTTTTGATATGTAATAAGACTAATATGAAATTATTTGGTTTCTAGTTTAAGAAATATCCTAATGGATACATGATTTACAAGATACATAATATTTTCTACCCAAAAAAATTGAATTGTGGGGAATGTAATCCTTTATTTAATAATTAAGATGAATAGTTCTCAAAATATAAATATGTTTAAATATTCTAAAAAATAGAATGACATCTGATGATGCCTAATTTTCTTATTCATTTTTAATCAACACAACTATTCTAGATATTTTTTAAACAAACCATGAATAAAGAATCCAAAAGAAGATTATTTAATAAATTGAGAGGTAGTGATGCTGCAAGGTGGTATTTAATCCAAAATGATCTGTGCATATTAGTATGCATTCTAGCGTGGATATATTTTGAATTACCCATGTTTTTGGTGTAAAATTTTGTATAAGGAATATTTTGTGTTTTTGTTGAAATATATCATGTTATTAACCAATACTTTGAAGGATATTAAATAAGATAAAAAACATGATGATTCTGTTGACCAGTTTGAAATACATGAACATTTTAATACCTCAAATAAACCATTTTCAATATTTTAATTATGTAAAATATTAATCCAGATATTCTATGAATATAAAAGGCTTAGATGAAAAATTTATAATGTTTTTGAATATTTAGATTTTTGAAGCTGATACTTTATGACAATTTAAGAACATTTGTATCAAAGAGAAAGAACCAAATTATAATAAAAATGTGTTGCGACATTGAACATTTTTTAGGAATGTGACCCAATTTTTGATCCGTTGGTGTATTTCTAGTGATGAATCATATAATTAAATATTGTGGTCATGATCTCATTCACACTTCAACAATTTTGAAATATTGAGGAGGAAGGATGAATTTTATGAAACTTTATTATCATTATTCTGGTAGTCGAAGACCTAATTTTTGGGACTAAGATCATTTCTCAGTGTATATACTTCTTCTTATTCTATATATATATATATTTCAGTGTTTATAGTAGAGTAAATCATTGAATATTCATAGTTCCAGTATAAAAACACATTTATTGTTGTTTTCATTGTATAATGATTAAAGGATGTATACTTTCCTTGTCGTGTACATGCATATTTAACAATACTAGAGTCAAGGAAGAACACCACCCCTCTCTTCTAACCATATAAAAATTATGTGGAAAATCTATGTCATGAAACATGACCCAAACATGACAAGGATTAAGTACACACATTATGACCAAACATTGCCAAAAATCCCCATGGGGTAATATTTTTAGATTAATAATTCATACTATGATAGGAAGTGTTTAAAGATAGTGGATCTGGGCCTTAAAATTTTATGGTTGTTTATTTTGAAAAAACATTATAAAAATAGTTCCAATTATTCATCCCCCTTATTCATTGTATATTAATTAACATGGGAACTTGAAGGTTTGGTATTTTTATGTCATATGTTTTTATTTTATCACTTATTCATTGTATAGTAATAGGCTAAATGATGGTTGTATGAGTTGATTTCTTCATATTATGAGTTACTTATTCTTTATTATGTATAAGGGTTAAATTATCTGCTATATATACATTATAACCATATAACATGTACCATTAAAGTGATATGTGAAACAAATAATAGATTTGTGACATCTTGGGTTAAGATATAATGGCATGGTATTCATGCTGGTATATAATAGAAAAGATGGAGTGATTTAAAACAAATTTAAATGAAATTCTAAATGTAAGGTTCCAAAAAAAATTAAACACCCATAAATAAATTGATTATTTAGTATGGACGAACTTAATAGTTATGTTCCCATGAGTTTTCTTGTTTAAGTTGATCACGAGACATGACCCCCTAATCAATAAATGATTTTTTCTAGTATGATATTTGGTTATTCTTAAATATGAATCCCAAATAGTTAAGAAACCATACAAATAGTGTTGGAAAAAAATTTATAATGAATTTTGGAATAGATTTTTCCACTGAAATATCCATGAGTTATATATGATAATATTGACATGAGTGTATACCATATATTGTCAAGGTTTATATTATGAGATTATCTAGGATAAGTAATAAAAAATTTATATCTTGGACCACTTATGTATATGATGTAATATAAAATGATTCATTATTTACAATGGAAGAAAATATACTTAATGTCTTTATTAAATGATTATAAAAAAGGATACTCATATGATAAAAAATAATGTAGTAGATAAAATTGAATAATTATACTCAAAAATAAATTTATAATGAATTACTTTAAAATAAAATATTAATTAATGAAACATTGTATGCTAGTATTGTAATTTGAGAATACATATCAGTCATGAAAAAAATTATGTTTTAGAGAAACCCCTTATTGAAAATCTAGTTAGTGAATCATTTCCGTTAAAAGATCTATTTTCTTATTAGAAAAAATAGATAAATTCAAATTAAGGATTTGAAGGAATATTTTATATTTTATATGTCTAAATGAATTTTAATTTTTCCTCATGTACCCATTATGACTAGCTATGCCAAAAGGATTACTAGAGGTATTCTGGAACCCCCCTTCTAGGATGGATCAAAATAAATGTTGATGGTGCCTCAAAAGAAATCCTAGTTCTAGAAGGATATGGTTTTGTGTATAGGGACCACGAGAGCTACATCCTTGGATGCAGTTATTGTAAATGTGGTTTTCATCCTCCCTTGAGGTAGAGATGTACAACATCATTATTGCCCTAGAGCTCATTGTCCAAAAGGGATGTACCAGAGTTTGTATCCAAAGTGATTCAACTACTATAGTACAATCCATTTGACATGGTGTTCTTCAACTTGAATGGCCTCTCATAGCTAGATGTATTGGTTGACTCCAATATCTATCAAATATTCATCATATTATCACTCATGTCTATCAAGATTATAACATAGTCATGGATGGGCTTCCCAAAAAAGGAGTGGAAAATGATGATAAGTTGGTAGAGAACCTCCCAAATGAGCTCATCCATTTTCATGAAATAGATTGTAATAAAATACCCTCTTTTAAACTTCTGTAATTTCATCCCATATATTTTATATATTTTATGCCTATGGTCCCTTGACCATGACATCATATTTACAAAAAAGTATTTGATGTTGTGTTGATAATATTAAATGGTAAATGTTTTATATGAAAAAGAATATTGGATGGTCCGATAATAATATAATGTTATTAAAATATAAAGGAAGAGTCAGAAAGGATGGAAAATGCATCCATTATAATAATATTGTATATTGGTGAGTTAATTTCTTATAATACCAAAAATGGCATAAGAAACTCTATGGAGATTCTATGTTAGGTACTAATATTATAGAAATGAATTATTTTATTTTTAATGGAATATGGTTCAAAATATATATTTTATAATTTTTTTCAAGATATAGTAGTTGAAAATTAAATAAATTACTCATAATGTTTGATTTTTTTATTTAAATAAAATTTAAAGGGTTTCAACCACTTGGAATACTAATAGATAATACAATATTAAAACATTAAAAAATTATAAAATATATTAATTTTCATCACTCTAATGGCCCAAACCATCCTGGTCCATTACTATGTTAAATTATAGTGGTTGGGGTATCCTAGGGACCATTAGTGAATCATTAACAAGTTTTCCAAATTTTAGGTCGAATGAATGGTGGAACTGATGGGAATCAATGACACTGACCAGCCCTTAGTGGCACCGATAGGAATTAGTGGCACCTACAGGCATCGGTGGCACCTATGGGCTATCTGTGGTAATGATCAACATCGGTTCTAGGGTGATGGTGCTAGGGTGAATGTTCCAGGGCAATGGTTACAGGGTGACGATAACTCACCCACCTGTGAGTCATTTTTAGTATCTCTTGGACTTTCTAATTTTTCTCTAGTAACATATCTTTTAACTTAAAAGTGTTTTAATATCCCTTTAAAATATATTTAATGTCTATAAAAGATGTTTTAAACCACTAAGAGATGGGAGACCCTTGTTTTACCAAAAAATGTGGCTCATTTCATCGGTGTCACACCCTTGTAGAATTTTCTAGCCTTCTATGTTTTATAGTTTTCCCCTGTTATGTGTTTTTTCTTTTTCTAAAGAAAATATTTTAATTCACAGCAATTATCTCCACCATATCAGAAGAGATTTTCTAAATCTCAATTAATCCCAATGTGTGAAACTTCCAAGCCATGTGGTCGAGCCATGATCTGAATTTTAAGTACATCGAAATCATCTCCCTAAATTTAGGATTTGATCTCTTCTTAAGATGAGATACTCTCTTCCTTATTTCTTTCCATTTTTATTAGTGCGCCTCAAGACTTCCTCTAAAGAGGAATCGTGCACCCACAGTGGATCCCTTACTATACAGCATTGGATTTTTATTTTCCTTCAATTCATTCCATCCTTAGTTCTTGGTGCCAGGGGATAAATTCAATCATTTATCATCCACATATGGTTTTTTTCTAAATATATATTTATTGTGATTCATGCTGGGTGGTTATGATGATGGTACCTCGGGACGTAGATGAAACCGACTATAATGAAGATAATAAGTGGAATTTTAAAGAGTTAATGGGTGGTAATGTTGATAATGATTATTGTGTTATACATTATTTTTTAGGTTTTGAATTATATGGGCTTATGTCCACAGAAAATTTTGGTCATCAGTGGTCCTTTTATTGGGCTGTAATGAAGCTCTGTTTTTTGGATAATCTGGTGATTAAATGACTATAACATGAAAATTATTTAATCACGTATAAATGGATGATTAAATGGATGTATAATAAATAATAATCCTTGTATTATCACTATGTTTGACAAAACAGAAAGAAAAAACTTAATGAATGGTGTTGGCTAAATCAGAAAACTCCCTGGATTTTTTCTGGTGATATGCTTGGGTGTTCTATTGGATGTTTGTGAGGTGACATATGGATGGAAATGTAATATATGGCTGAGAGGTTGTTGATTTGTGAATATGAGGCCATGTGGAGCCATCGATAAATGTTCTGGACCCAAATATGATAGGTCTTAGTTTGGTTCCAGTACATAGAGGGATCTCGTGGATCCCCTTTGATGTTTTTTCATAATAAGAGATCCGGGTGTGAATTCATAAATTACTTCTTAGATGTTTCTTCCAGTTGTTGATTTGATTTATGGTTGTGTCTGTTAGTTTCCCAGTGGGGAAAGAATGTTTTAAATGAAATCATTTTTAAGATAAGGAGAACTTGTATGATGGAGAAACTTTTTATTTTCAAAAAAGGGTTGTTCTCTTGTTGTGGCTGTTGTATACTTGTGCATGCAGGCATAGCAGTTAGAGTGGTTGTGTATGGTAAGGTTGATGGTTTCAGAACCATTAGTTTGGTATGAGTTCTTGATTACATATATTTATAAAATTTAGTTATTTTGTTTCTTATACATACCCCACCTAATTAGATCTCTTCGTGCCGAACACCCCCATTTCACAGGGGTGGGTGTTATTTACAAAATTACAATGAGTTGGTTGTTATTAGATATTTTTTTCTCCCTCTCAAAGTTAGAAGAAGTCACTTCAGGTAGGCTGTGATGGTATAAGGTTCATTATTTCCCAATACTCATCTGGTAGGGTGTGTTGTAATGGTTGGACAAGGTGTGTGCGGGCAGGATTGTTTTTTCATGTGTATTTGGAATGAGGCTCAGGTGTCTTTGGGCATGGTAGTGTTTGTTCTGGCCCATGTGTCTTCTGGCACGGTAGTGGTTGTTTTGGACAAGGTGTCCTCTGGCGTGGTGGTGGTGTTTGTTGTGTAATAGGTGTTTGTGGGTGTGGTTATGTGTGGTTGTTGTGGCCCATGTGTCTGTGGGAGGGATGCGTGGTTGTGATGGCCCATAAGGTTGTCTGTTGGTGGCTGTAGTGGGACTTCAGTGGAACTTTTCAGGGGAGTTCTGAAGCATTGGATGCCCTAAATAAGCAGTGGAAAAGTGGTGCGAGGTACCTAAATTTCGATGTGTTATTACTATTATATTACCTGACATTAATTATTTGGGGAGTGTGACTTGGTGAGGTCGAGTGGATAGTTTCATTGGTAGGTGTTTTAGTTACTGCTACTTCTCATGGGGAATTAGGATGTCTCCCCACTTGTTCAACATGGTTTTTGGTTTCCTTACTGAGTATAACTATATAATCACCCTATGTATATAAAACTACAATTAGGATTCTTGGAGGAATTTGAGGACCGTGTCAGATCTTACTAGTTTGGATGTTGGGATAGTTTTTGTTGTTTTTTTTTCATTTCTTTTGGTGGTTCCTTTCATAGTTTTATTTTACTTGACTGCAAATTAATTTTCTTATTATCACAATCCACTTTTAATTGGTATGGGGAACCCAACATGACATCAAAGGTTAGAAACAAAAATCATGTATCCATGTTCTGAATGTTAAAATCCAAACAAACCATTCAAAACTACAGAGAAATTCCCCTACCCAGTATCAAAATCATGGAAACCATTTTCCACAGAATATTATTTATTCGGAAAACATTCCCATTCAAGGATGCATGGGCCTAGTACTGATGGAAAAGTTATACCCTCTCAAACATCCAAATCTATATATTAATGAACAAGTGAAAACAATTTCTCTAATCCTCATCTAGATTAGACTCAAGTAGATGAATTGGTTGTAAAGGAATTTAAATTGAGAACCACAGGACGGAAAAAAAACCCACCCAAAACTTATTTCAATAAGACATAAAATCATGACCATCATGCATCAAACCATCCCAGATCTGTTCACCATGAATCATTCACCAACATATACACCTCCATCGAAGATAGCATTAATCCCTACCGCATTCCCACTGCCACTATAGTCGTATAACATAGGGGAGGCCAATAGAAAGTGATACCAGCGATCTGACGCCGCAATTCACACCCAAAATGGTATCAAAGAATGGTTTTGGAGAGAGAGGATGGAGTTTGGGCTTACGAACAATAAGTATTTCATGGGATGGTATGGAAACATTCTTACGAAGTCTTAGAGTGTGAAATTGGCCAGGGAAGACCATCTAAGACAAGGGATATTAGCCCCCCCCCCCCCCCCCCCCCCCCCCGTGATCTGATGCCAGGACACTGGACCTACCAATCGACCATTGTGGGATACACTGATTATAGGGTAGGGACTCTAAGAATGGTACATTCATTATAATGAATTGTGTTCTCATGTGTCTTGGGTGTTTTGGGAATTTAAAATAAATAAAAATCTTAAGAAAAATTAAGAAGGTATATTCTACACTACTTGGGCTTAGGCATTCCTTACTTACCATGCAGATATGTAACCTAGATGACATATATGAGTAGTTCGGATGATCAAGTCCCAACAAGATGATATGTTTGATTAGGTAAGGGCTTATTGAGAGGACGAGGATGACCAGTGGTAGATGAAACTTCATGTATATTAGCACTATACTCTCTAGAAGTAATTGGGAAACATCATAGACATAGGGACAGAGAGCTGGCTCGAGGAGATTATGATCTCCTTCAACAACATCTGGGCTCTATAATAGCACTGAGTTCTTCTAGATGTGTGCCAAATGAGAGGGTTATTCCATCAGTGGTGGAAACTATATCTCAGATAGAATAAAGAAGCGGAGGTTTCATGGACTGACTTCGAGAATGTGTTTCGGGCAGAATTCCTTTCTTCCATGATGAAGGATGAAAGTAGGTAAGAGCCTCCCCCCTCCAGAAAGGGATTTTGTTAGCGATGAGTTGGGGATAAAGTTCAAGAATCTTCTTTGTTTCACTCCAATCCTCTTTACATAAAAGGATTCACAGACAAGATGCTTAGAGAAGGCACTCTGACCTTCTATTTAGTACGTTGTTACTCCCTTCACACTACCGATATACATGAAGGATTAAAATAAGGCTGAAGTGGTGGAGAGGATCCATATGCTGGGAGGTGTGCTGTAATATCTGAGCTAGTTGAGCTTGACAAAGGGGAAGGTTGTTAGAAAAAGGCCTCTAGCATTAGGGCCTTCAAGTTTTGACCGACGGGGAGCAGACCTCAACTGATCAAGTTCTGATATCCTGGTCCTCTCCATTTTTCCACAAGCCTAGGAGTGAGTTACTTTACCTGTGGAAGCCACGAGAACCTTTGTAATCATTTCCTTGATTGATTTTAGTACAGTGGGGGGGGGGGGGGTTTGTCACCCACCTCAGCAGCACCAATTGTCAGCCAACCCTCTCCAGTAGTAACAACCACAGCAGCAGGGGCAGTGAGATCCCACTCCACCAAGAGAAGATAGTTCTAGAGGAGGAAGACCTTAGGGCACTCCTCAGGGACCTCGGCCAGTGTGTGGTCTGGGAGGAAGATTAAAGATGTTGGGAATAAGAGTTGGGCGTGGGCAGTTTCACACATCAGAGGCAGCAGTTCCTGTTGGGGTGGAGGTTGTTAGAGATACGATCAATTTGTTTAGCACTCTTACCAATGCATTATTTTATTTTGGAGGTTCGCACTACATTTTTACACCTAGTCTAGCCCATGACATGGGTCTATATGTAGAGAGATGTTCCATTCCCTTGGTGCTGAGTATCCCAGTTGGAGGTCAGACCATCTTGTTTGATGTTTCTTGAGAATTTAGGCTAATGTTGGGGTCACATAAATTTATTTGGGAAATATTTTTTGCTAAAAATGCAGCCATATGATGTCATCTAGGGAATCAAATAGCTTTTTTCCCTGCATAATGTTATCAACTAATTTCGGAAAAGCTTCACATTCTCATATATGAGTGGAAAGTGTGTAACTTTCGTGGCTAGCAGGGTTTTTAGGAGGGAACCTGGGGTGTGGATCCCTTTCTTTCCTTATAAGCTGAGTTGTTAGTGGAATCATCAGACATAGAGATGGTGGAAGTTCTGGGGATTGTCAGTGTGTTCCCAGACGTCTTCCTTGAAGAGGTTGTGACTCTTCCCCATCGATTGTTGTTGAGTTTAGGATAAACCTACATCATGATGTTCATCTAATTTGGATAGATCCATATCAGATAGCACCTTTTGAGTTGTGGAAATTACGGATTCAGGTTGATGAATTGATAAAGAAGGGTTTTATCCAACCAAGTGTGCTTCCATGGGGTACTCTAGTCTTGTTCGTGAAAAGCGAAGATGGTGGTCTTAGGCTGTGCATATACCACTGAAGAATAAATCAGGTGATAGTCATAGATCGTTACCCCCTCCCCAGGATTGATGAACTATTTGACGAGTTGATGGGATTAGGTTGGTTCTCTAAGATCGACATGAGGTTTGGATTTCACCAGTTGCGGGTGAAGGATGGTGACATTTTGAAGAATTCTTTCAGGTGAAAATATGGGAACATTGAGTTTTTGGTCATGCAGTTTGGTATTAAAAATGCACTAGCTATGTTCATGGGGCTCATGAACACTATTTTCCAAGAGTATCTGGACTGGTTCATACTCGTGTTCATCAAATACATCCTGGTATACTCAGGATCAGGGGAAGATCATGCTTAACTTCCCAAGATAGTCTTGGAGGTCCTCTGACATCACTAGCTCTATGGGAAGTTGTCCATGTGAAATTCCTAGACATGAGGGGTGGACTTCCTTGGGCATGTGGTGTCACAACATGGAAAATAATTGGACCTATCAAAGGTAGAAGAAGTTTATTCTTGGGATGTACCCAAGAATATAGAATATTTTTGTAGTTTCCTAAGACTTTAACGGTAATACCGAAGGTCCATACAAGACTTATCTCGAGTAACAAAACACTTGATAGCCTTGAACAGAAAATACCAGGATATTGTATAGAGTGATAATTTCCTATCAACTTTATGATATCTAAAAGGGAAGCTAGTTACTTCCCCTGTTCTAAGGTTTTTAGAGGAAGGGGTGACGTTTGATGTGTTCTGTGATGGTTCTGGTCTAGGCATGGAGTCTATACTAATACAACAGTGAGGAGTGACCTCTTATGGGTCTAGGTATTTGTGCCCTAACGAACATAACTATTCCCCCCCAAAACGTGGAACGTGTAGTGGTTTTGTTCTCACTGAAGTTGGGGCTGCATTACCTCATCCGGGAATGCTTTTTTGTCTTCACAGATCACCAGATCTTGAGTGTATGTCTTCTCCCAATGAGACCTGAACTTGAGAAAGTAGAGGTGGATAGAGTTCCATCAAGATTATGACTTTGATATCTATTAAATATTAAGAAAGGTGAACATGATGGCCGATTCATTAAGCATGAAGTCTCAGAAAGATGTGGTTCAGGAGTCAGCAGATGCTTGGAGTGAAATGGCGGAGTTTGTTTCTTAAATTCTAAGCATGAGAGTGGAGGTTGATATAGGCTCTTTGTTTAAGATGATAGTGCATTATTCATTGGTATGGTAGGTGGAGGATTCTTAGTGGGGATACATAGAGGCTGAAGTGATACGTGATTATCCATAGTAATGCTCTGGATGGATGGTCTGAGGATGGTCAGAATCAGATGTTTTTCCACAGGAAGTTGTTTGTCCTAGAGAAGATACATGAGAGAGTTCTAAATGAGTTCCATAAATCACCATTGGAAGTATACCCAAGAGTTTAAAAGATGTAATAGGGCTTGAGAGTTTAGTTTTTGTGGCCTAGAGTGAAGTGGGAAGTGGCAGAGTTTGTGGAAAAGTGCCTCATGTGTCAGCAGATGATGGTTGAACACTATGTTCCCAATGGTCTGTTTCAGCCCTTAGACATTCTTGAGTGGATATGGGATGACATACCAATGGATTTCATAATAGGACTTCCCAGCTTTGAGGGAGGATGTAATTCCATCTGGGTAGTGGTGTATCATTTGACAAAATCATCTCACTTCTTAGAGATTAAGGAGTCACACACAATGTATGCCTTAGGACATATATACGTGAGTGAAGCTGTACAATAGCATTGAGTTCCTAGAACCATTGTTTCAGATCATGATACACACATTACTTCATGAGTCTTGAAGGGATTACAACATTCTTTTGGAACCTAGCTATGCCTTAACACTGCTTTCCACCCTCATATGGATGGGCAGATAGAGAGGACCATCCAGATGTTGAAGGATATTCTTTGAGCATGTGTTCTTGACATCAGAGGATCATGGGTACAACACTTGACTATTTTAGTGTTTTCCTGCAACAATATATATCACCACACCATTTACATGGAACCATTTTAATCATTGTAAGGGATAGCATGTCGTTCACCCAAGTGTTGGATAGTGGTTGGGGAGGCAGGTGTTCTTGGCTCAGAGGTTGTGCAGAGCATGATTGAGAAGGTTCATCTTGTGTGTGAGAGGATGAATGCGGATCAGTACCAATAGAAGTCGAATGAAAATCATAGGAGGTGACCCTCTGAGTTTGCGAATTAGGACCACGTATTCTTAAAGGTATCCCCTCAACACGAATAGCGGGGGTTTGTCATGGGAATTAAGCTTTCCCCCAGGTTCCATAGACCCTTCAAGCTGTTGAGACGAATCAATGAGGTGGCATATTAGCAAGAATTACAACCGTCACTAGAGAGGATCCACAATGTCTTCCATGTATCTCATCTTTTTTGGTATTTAAACGATGACTCCCATATCATCGTCTAGGGAGAGTTGGATATTGAGGAAAATGTGATGTTCGTGGAGAGAACAGTGATGATCGAGGATCATATGGAGGAAGTGCTTCATGGATATACCATTCCATTGGTTCATGTATTGTGGAGGCATGGTGGACTTGAGGAGAGTACTTGGGAGTGGGAATTGCAGATGCGTACCTAGTACCCAGATATATCTTTAGTTTCTATTTTGAGTTATCCTTAATGTTTTTACTTTTGTGCTTGGCTGTGATGTAATGATCGACTTTGTTTTCTATAAGATGGGTTGTTTCACTTGTACTTTGAATGTGTGTGAAATGTACTAACTATGAGGATGGGAGGACATGATCCCTAATCGTGATGCGTTTTGGTGGATGTGATTAATCCCATGCAGGCGAGTCAGTGCCACCCGAAGAAGATATTATTTTGACATAGTAAAGGGGGCTCCCTAATCCATATGTTTTGATGGTGTGTCCTCTATAGGTTTGTGTGTTTTCTTGGGGGAGAAGAGTTTTAGTGTTTCTGTAGTTGTTCAAGAGATATATGTGGAAGATATGCTTCTAGATGTCGATGTTTGTTCCAACTTTTGAGCAACTCTAGGGGGGTTTTTACCTGAGAGGTATCTTACAAGGTCGTTGTTCATAATCTTATCTTTTAATCGGGTTACTCTTAATTTATGGAGGATGAGAATATATTGAGAGGTATCTAATTTAATTCACGGGACCTTCGTGGTTCCTTAATTTGTCAAAATTATAGTGTTTGGGGTATCCTGGGGACCATCAGTGATTCATTAAATAGTTTTACAAATTTCAGGTCGAACAAACAATGACAGTGATGGGCATTGGTGGCACCGATGGGAGTTGGTGGCACCGATGGGCGTCAGTGCCACTAAGGGGGTATCAGTGGAATTGATGGACCTCAATGACAGCAAGGATCATCAGTGGAACCAATGGAAATAAGTGGCACTAATGGACCATTACTGGCACTGATCGTCATCAGTGTCAAGGGAACAATGACTCAACCAATGGTGAGTCATTTCCTGTTTCTCTTGGACATTCCAGTTTCACTCCAGTAACATATCTTTTAATGTAAATGTGTTTTAATACCCCTTTAAAAGCTATTTAAGGCTCGTAAAAGATGTTTGAAACCACCAAGAGTTGGGAGACCCTTGTTTTACCAAAATTTGTGGCCCCTTTAATTATTGTCACACGCTTGCTACATTTTCCAGCCTCCTGCGTCTTCTAGGTTTGCCCCTATTACGTGTTTTTTCACCATTTAGAGAAAAACTATTTACTCAAAATAGTTATCTCTGCCATATCAGAGGAGAATTATTAAATCTCAATTAAACCCTATGTGTGAAATCATCGATCTGCATGTTCAATTAATGATCTGACATTTAATTACTTTGAAATCGCCTCACCGATTTTAGGATCTGGCCTCTTCTTAATACAAGATCCTCTCTTCCTTATTCCTTTATGTTTCTATTAGTGTTCCTCGAGACTTCCTCCAGAGATGAATCGTTCATTGTGTGGGAGTCCTTCCCACTTATCCTTGGTGTTTTCTTTTCCTGCAAGACATGACAACCCTATTTCATGGATTAAGGAGAGAACATCGATCCTTGATCATCCATGTTGGGGTTTTTCCATAATCTCTCTTTATTTTGCATCATGTAGGGTGTGTATGAAAATGTTCCCACTGGACATAGAGTAAAGAAACATTAACGAAGATAATAAACAGAATTTTAAAGAGTGGAGGGGTGGGATAGTTGATGATGAATAATATGTTACTCTTTTTTAATGTTGTGAATTGTAGGAGCATATGTCCAATGAAAATCGAGGCTACCGATGGTCCTTTCTCACACACTAATGAGGCTCTGTTTCTTTTGGATAATCTTGTGATTAAATGACTGTAACATGGAAATTGGTTAATCATGTAAACTTGGTCGATTAAATGGATTCATGATAAATACTAATCCTTGTGTGATCACCCCAGTTGACCAAACAGAAAGAAAAATCTTAATGAACGGTGTTGGATAAAATAGAAAAATCCCTTTCTTTATTCGGGTGAAATGTGTGGGTGTTATGTTTGATGTTTGCGAGGTGATGTGTGGATGGGAATGGAGTATCTGGTGATTAGGTTGTTGGTTTGGAAATATGAGGCCATGTGGTGCTAGTGGTAAATGTTCTGTACCCCAGTATGATGGGGCTTATATTGGTTCCAGTACTTCAAGGGATCTCACAGATGCATTTTGATGTTGTTACGTAACAAGAGAAACATGTGTGAATACTTAAATGTGTTTTTGGATATTTATTTCAGTTGTTTCTTTGGCTTATAGTTGTGAATGTTAGTTTACTGGTAGTGAAGGAATATTTTAATTGATATTGTTTTAACATAAGGAGATTTGGTACGATGGGGAAAATTTTTCTTTTTAGAAAAAAGGGTTGTGATCTTGTTTTGGTTGTTGAATACTTGTACATCTAGTAATAGTAGAAAGAGAGGTTGTGTATGGGATAGTTGTTGGTTTCAGGACCCTTTGGCTGGGATGGGTGCTTGATTGTTTATGTGTATAATTTTTTTTTCTTTTTTTCCTTATACACACCCCACCCATGTTGAGAACTTCGTTTTGAACACCCCCATTTCACGGGGAGAATATTTTTCCCATCATTCTTATGAGTGGCTCGTTATTATCTAATTTTATTCTCCCTCTCCCAGGTATCCCAAGACTCTTTGGACTGGTTGTGACAACCTAAGGTTCATTATAGCCCAAGAATCATCTGGTAGGGTGTGTTGTGGTTGTTGTCCCATGAGTGTGTGGTAATTTTTTCCCAAGTGTCTTCAGGATGAGTCTAATGTGTTTTTGGGCATGGAAATGGTTATTCTAGCCCTTGTGTCTTCAAGCATGGTAGTGGTTGTTCTGGACAAGGTGTCTTCAAGAGGGGTGGTGGTTGCTGTGGCCCAGGTGTCTGTGGCCTTGGTTATGTGTGGTTGTGGTGGCCCAGGTGTCTTCGGGTGCGATGTGTGTTTATGATGGCCCAAAAGGTTATTTTTGGGGTGGAAGTGGGACTAGAGTGGAACTATGGGGGGGAGGTCTGATGCGTAGGATGTCCTGAATAAACAGTGGGAAATCGGTGTGGTGTAACCAAATATTGATGTGTTTTTAATATAACTTTAACGAAATTGTGTTATTTGTGGAGTTTTCTGTTGGTGAGGTCAGGGGGATAGTTTCCTTGATAGGTATTTTAGTTACCTATACTTATCAAGAGGCATTATAATGCCTCCCCACTTGCACACGATGGAATTTTTTCCCTACTATGTATACCTCTGTACTCACCCAATGTATATAAAACTACTTTCATGTTCTTAGGAGGAACATGAGGACCATGCCAGACCTTACTAGATCAGACGTCAGTATAGTTCTTGTTACTGATTTTCATTTCTTTGGCTGCTTCCTTTCAGATTTTTCTTATACATTGTATTAGTTTATTTATAACATGTATCTGGGAATGGATTTTTTTGGCTTTATTTTTACTTTCATTTTGTGGATTTGTTTGGGATTTTTCATATTGTCTCCCGACATTGTTCCATAAAAAAGGGTAATGCCTTCCACATTACATGTGATTGTATACCCTTGGTTCTAGTCGTCACTCTAGGGCCCATTGAAAGTGGGACTCAGGGGTCATTTTCTCTCCTTCAACTTGTATAAGGAAGGGTCTAACTATTTTTTGTACCTTCCCGCATCTTGGGAAAGGCGGGTCATGAAAATATCATTCTCTCATAGTTGATAGGTGATTTGTTGTTATACACAATGGTTACTATAAATAAAAGAGATGATGGTATTTATAAACATGGGTTTTGATTTGATCTAGTTCTATATCATATTGTAAGATATAACAATTATAAAATAATTTTATAAAATAAAAATATTTTTTCCAAGATATTTGTTAAAATACAGTGTAAAGAGATTCCACTTCCATTCAAAGACATATTTTAAATAAAAAATTATTCATTTTATAATATTTCTCTAAACACATAGAATTCTATAGAAGATATGAATATGAATAGATTATTTGTTAAATATTTATATATTAGGAAAATATGTTAGTTCCTAACAAAAACACCTCTATATCTTGAATTATATTTTACCAAAATAAAGATTCTATAATTCTTGTGGAACTACATTTAAAAATGGATAAGTATAAAATTTGACAAACTAATGATTATTTTAGTCTAATTTAATGATATAGTCACTTAATTTCTTATAAGAGTTTAGGGTATGCTGGTAATGATTGATTTTAATTTATTGTGTTATATAATTTTTTTTTCCAAAATGAACATAAAGGGAATTCTTAATATAAATGTTTCAGGATGATGATTATGGACATAAAAAGAGTTTTATGTATATAAAACAATAGAAGTTTTTACCATAAAAAAATAGGTTGTCTTGATGTATAAAAGTGTGAATATTTTGTTCAGAGGTGAACATGAGGATTAAGAATTCTAATATCACTATTATTAAAAACATTATTCAATGATGTAAAACAATTAAAAGAGTTAAGTGGGAATATTTATGTAATGAAAAAAAAAATTAAATGAATTTCCCTTTTCAAATGAATAAGTAACTTATTAAGTAATGAAGTTATAGAATTCACATGCATTTACTTGGTTATTTTGTACAATTATAAGTTATATCCTATCATTTTTAAAAGACCCTTGAAAATTATAACCACTAATAATGTAGCCATTATATTGTGACCATTGTGATTAGTATATATTAATGATTATGATAAGTACAATTGACATGGATGAAAGATGTGATGATCTAGACTAGTATGATCATACCCTTTGATCCCCATTTATCTTAAATTACAAGGGATTTAAAATCACTAGGATTTACGCTTGAGAAATTCCAAGACAATATTTAGCAAATAATGATTGACTAAAACTGTTTATGGGGTATGTTTGAGCTTATCGAGATCAAGACCCAAAAAATGTTCTCCAAACCACCCAAAAAAGTGTCATTATTGAACACCTTACCCTTTAGGGTATATGATAGTGTAATAAGGGGTTATTAATGTGGACACTAATAGTATGAATTTTTATATTTTTATTTTTAATAAAATAATGACCATACCTATCATTATTTATGATTACATGATAAATTTTTATAAACTGTTTTTGATAAAAAATCGATTTTGAAAAAATGAAACAAAAAATTTATTTTTGGGAAATATATAGTTTTGATCTAGTATCTACTTTCAAATAATTCACAAAATATTGAAATTAAGGTTATTTTAATAAAAAAATTATTATATAGTATTTATTTAGATATAAATTATAATTTTATGAATTCAAATGTAATTTTTATAATGGTCAAAATCTATTATCATAATAAATAACATTAATTTTTAATAAATTGATTTTTTAATAAAAATTGTAATTTTTTATATTTATAGAATGATTTTGATAAAATAAAAACTACTTGTGAAATTGTCACATTGAAAATATCAAATGGTGAATTTTTCATATTTTTTTGAGATAGCCAATGTTTTTGGGGGAAATTAAATATGATAAAAATATAAAAGTATTATGAAATCATAAATCCCCAAAAGTGATATAGTAAATACGATAATGAGTATCCATGAAAACATTTATGTTTCTACTTTAAAATAATTTTTTTGTGAAGTTATTTGATTATATTTATAAACCCTTAATGAATCCTGTAAAACTTTTATTACATTTTAAGGTGTTAAAAAAATTATTTATAAACATGACTCACTTACACATTATCACGGGTATTATTTTAAGGATTTCAGTTCATAGCATTACAAAAATACTGAAAACTAGTGATATAGTAGTAACCTTGGGATAAACTAAGTGAAGGTTTGTGGTTGTGATTATTTTATCACATAGTTTCCAAAACCAATGTTTAGAAATTAATAATGAATTTTATTCTATTTTTCTATAAAACCAACCAAACATACCATTAATAATCACTCAAACCCATTTTATTAGGAATTTAATCAATCTCTCAATATATATATCTAGACCAAGGTGTTCTTAATCACTTAACATGATCCTCCCAAGATCATAGAAGCACCATCTCATGGTATGAGTCCATCTTCTTATCTAATTTATTCAAACACCTTATTTATATTATTCATTTTAATTTCCATTTTTTCATGTTGGGATATATTTTTTGACATGAATTTTATTATACTTATGATTGAAATGTGATAATGTACTTATTTTAATCTGATTATACCCTTCAATGAATATTTATGCACCCTCATTATGTTTTTGAAATCATCCTATAATTTTCTAGGCCAAATTTCTATTGTTGTGAATACCCAACCTAATTTACATGAATGGAATTTGTGTTAATATCCTTAATTGATTGGGAGAATTCCATGTTTTCAACGCAAACTCCATAATAATGGGATTTAATGTCATGAAGGAAATCCTTATATTGTATGATTTGTATGGAACACTTACACATGTACGTCATTTGAATGTGGTGGGTGGTACCGGAATTATATATAGCCTTCCAATGCATTGGGTAATGTTTCTATCTCATTATATTCTATATATGGTGAATGGGTAGTTATCCTAAGCATTCCATGTTATGATTTCGTGGTGTTTATCCTAACTTATCCTTATGATATCATGTTTTATGTTCTTTCTAGATTCCCATATTGCCATTATGTTATCATATTATATCATGATTTAATGTTAATGTTTATGGTCCTCACCCCATTATGTTACCTTGATATTACTCTTGAATCACATGTATTTCTTCACCTTATTACATAATTTTATTATCCCTTTATTGGTCTTTATATCCCACACCTTTTTTATATATGTCCCAAGGTTATCCCATAATGTTTTACAAGATTAATGGAATTTTAAGGATTATTATAGGGATTTTAAATAACGTTTTTTGGAACATGTTCATGTTATTATACTATGTGTCTAATTTTCCAAAGAAACTACGCTGTATGATTTTATAGGATTGTACTATGCATGACCTTATGTATTAAATCATGAAATAATATGTATTAAATATATGGGTTGTCATGGTTAATATCAAAGGATAGACTAATTATTTTTGTAATTAATATTATAAAAACCATTTTAAATAATTAGTTATATCTCTAAACTTAGAGAAACATCCCTAATTGATTTTAAAGTTTTGATTAAGTGTTTTTGAAGTTAATACATCATATTTGGATACCAGATGTTGATATAGATCTGTCATTGTTTTACCAAGTGGCAACAAACCTAAAAAGGGTGCATTGAGAATTAATCAATTATAACATTGTGCATGAAAAAAGGATTCAATTTACACATAATTTGACACATTAGAGGGATATTATTTGGTCTAAAATTCACAAAATCCTTACAAACTAGTATGAATGGAAAAAATTCGATTATGTTTTTATATTTGGAAATTGATCATGGATAAATTATATTGAAACCTAATAATTCATATGTTAAGTAATGGATGTCATTTAATAGTTATCCCATCAATGTTTATATCTTCTATTTTTTGTATTCAATATTCTAAAAATTATCATCCCTAAGTATATTTTGAATGAAGAAAATTAGTAGAAGTAGAATCAAATATTTAAATAAAGGCTTATAATCTATTACTAAATTTTAAAATTCCCACATGACTGTGGTTATACACATTATTTCAAATCATGAATGTTTAGTAGAACTATTTAAAAAAACCTTAGAATAAAGAAGTTGAACTATCATTGAAAATGGAAATTGGGGAAATTGGTGCATCCCTTGTTCATGACTTCCCCCAGTCCATATTTCTAGGATGAACATTCCAGGGAACCTTGTGATTCTCACATTAGTAGAATTTTATTCTATAGAAGAAATGGATTAGTTTCCTTGTATAAAGACAATATAAATTATTGAGAGAAGTAAATCACCCACCATATTGAAAACATCCCTATAATTTTATAAAAGTGAAAGAAGGGGGATAATTCACCTCTGGTATCATTATCAGAACCATGGAAAGTATTTACTCATGAGAAATAATATCTTTCTCAAATTATTGAGAATAATAAAAAAAATCCTTGATGACATTCATATTATAATAGAATTTGCTGACATGTTTCCTAAATAATTTCATGGGATTCCTCTTTGCTGAGTGTAATGTACTGACCTAGGTGACACTAAACCGGTTCCCCAAGTTATTTCACCATTAATATTTGATCATGCCCCCCTTACTCAAAATTCTGTCTACTAGGATTGAGATCCTAGAGTTTGATAGGGGGAGTCTATGGACTCATATCAGAGTAAAAAATAGTGTATATAACCAAACATCATGATTTGTAGTAATTAAAAAAGTGTTTGGAATAAGTAAATTTAAAAACTATTTCATGTAGAAGGAAATGCAGTAAAGGTACGAACAACCATGCCATACATATAACTTTGACTGCCCAATGGTCTGACCATACATATATAGTGGTAAATAAATAAAAATAAATAAATGTACAAGGTTCCACAACTATCTCTACGAAAAACCAAATACCCATGCTCCATGTGAACTTTTCATCTATCTTTCTTGATCAATCCTATGTCTCAGCCCAAACATGTGCATGGATCCATGTGAATTTCTACTTTGGTTATCTGGTGAAATAGTGTCCAGAGTAGGGTGTGACTAAAAACAATCAGTAGGGAACCACTAATGGGGTCCCATAAATATCCTGTAATATGAAGTGTATGTAAATGTTATCTAACAATCATGATGAAGATGATGATATAATAATAATAATGACTAGAAATAAGAAGAATGACAATAACTTACAATGAGTGCACAAGGGGAGTGCTTAACCATGTTGATAAATATGTAAATATATATAATGATATATATATATATATATTATGATATACATAAATATATGTATAATGCGACATGTGACATGAATTAATTAACATCTGATCCTTAGGTCCATAGTCATGATCGTCTGGGAATGCAGTGAATAATGAATTAAGTTGGATTTCATACTATTAAAGTCGTGTAAAATTATGTTGATCATTGGTTTTGTGACCCTGATCGAGGGTACCTTCTTTTTCCAATGACATAAATTTCTTTGATCAATCTAATCACCATAGGTTGATAAGTCCTAACCCTAGGATCATCTGTACTTGCATCATACAAATAAGCTGAAGGAGTCCTATGATTTAAGTAGATGTCCTAAAAACATGGAGTAGACCTGAATATCATACCACTATATCCATGTATTTTCCATCCTCATGTCTTATTATTAGGTTCCAGTCCTTAAGAACTCATGAAAATGAAACTCATATAATCCCTAAAGGGGATGAACCATAGATGACCTATATGGAATGAACTCTAGATACAAGAAAAAAATATAGAATCCATTCATTAAATGTCTAAACATCCCACTCCAAGAAAATTTTTCCGAGTAACTAAAATAGTACATCCACATTCTCCTAGAGATAATATTAGGCATAAAAGAAGGGTATCATGTCAATATATGGGGATCTCATCATCATCTCGCTACCCGGTGGAAATGCACCCACCTTGAATCCTTTAGAATCCCATGGGTTCTATTCATCTTTACATCGTTAGAGTGACCCAATACTAGAGGATTTATAAGACACTCATAGTATCCTACCAATTTAATTACCATAGAGGGAGGAATCCTAGTGATAATGGTCATTTCTATAGTAGTAGTTATTCCATTCAATCAATAGGGCTCATAAGACGTATCCCAATGAAGTACATTTTGGAACCAAATATTAATATATGTTAAAAAGGATCAAAATACAGATCCTAGGAAGTATATTGGGAACCCTAATAATAATTTTTGAGGAAAAGAATTAGAATCTATATCCCATGATGTACGTCTAGGCATTCCAATAATAATATCTGATCTCATCTAGCTCATCGGACAAACACCAAGATGTGCCTTTTGAAATCATAATTAAATCAACGATAACTGACTGAATGTATATATACAAGAGTGATGATGGAGAAACACCAAAAACCAACACTACATCCACATATACATGGGATTAAATGTCTAGTATGGGTTCTAAGATGACACGCACAACCGTCTTTACAAAACCCTAAGTCATACTAACTGTGGGATGATCAATAATTGGGGAACCTGCAAGTTCACCCAAAATTATTACTCAAAAGAGTCATCCTAATTTGGATCTATGATTTTAGATAATAAGAATAGTAATCATACATGGGATACTCTAAATCAATAAGTAAGTTAAGGAATCCTTCTCAAGATCCTCATAAGGAGTGATCAAGTGGAGGAACTCTACATAGAATCTGTATGGTCAGATTGTAAGAAGAGGCATCCCATAGGGGAAACTAAGCCTCAATGAAATGTTTAAGAATGAAGCTAGAACATCGGGTTTGTTAGTTGCCACAATTTTTCATCCATTTAATAACCAAATTGAATAATTTAATTTATAAATTAATTAGTGTAAATCTAAATAGGGGGAGTCTCCCTCATGGGAAAGACAAAGAATAGAAATACTATATACACACTTGTAAATAATCTAGGGTAAGTAGGTTAGGACCACCTACCATTAGAAATATTTTACTATTTAATTTCTAAAGGTTAGAAGTAGTTACCAAGGCCTGTCCAAGCTCAACTAAGTCATATTGTATCCTGTATCACAAAAAACCACCCTAAAAAATTAATTACAAGAAAATTATAATTAAATAAATAAAATTGCATGATTTTTTTAAAAATGATTTTATTGAAAATAGGCATATTTTTCAAAATCATATAGGATAGTCCCATCACACCAAAATAGTGATATATTGCTTTCTCACATCCTATAATATAATCCCAACCTCAATCAAGGCATAATACGGATTAAATGTTGTCAAAAGAACCATTAAAAAATAATTAAGGCCTTAAATCATTTAAAATTTACCATGATGATATTCCTCGAGGAAATGAAACTCAGTGAAGTTCAGATTATTTCTCAGGTTATCCTCTTTCTAGAAAGAGTAAAATACCCAAATTTTTTAAATTTTTACACAATTATTATATGTAATGAGGACTAACATACCTAACTCGAGGAACCTAGGATAGAGGATGATGAAAAATAATACCACTGATGTAGAAGAAATCCAATGCTAACCTTAAGATTTCCAACATACATGACGACAGCCAATTCTAACCATTAACAAGGGAGAACTCCCATGGAAGAAGGGCGGAAGAGAGACATGTGCATGGGGGATAAATGGGGATGAAAAATGGGTTTACCCTATTAAAGACCATAGGGGAACAATGCAATTTTCCTTTTTTAGGTGAGCCACATGGTTGGTCAAACCATGCACCAACTATGACCCTTTACTATTAGAGGTACACTCCAACTCACAAAATTACAGTACATGGATACTCAAACAAAGCTCTAACCATGCATCTCAACCATCCAAGGAACAATCCACCTCATATGGTTGCAGTGCATAGTTTTTCAATCACTAAGGCAGTCGTGAAATTTTTCAGTAGAAAATTGCATAAAACATATATGATTTCCTATATCCTGACGCACATTTTCTCTAACCATGCCTCTGTACTAAATGGACCACACCGTTAGTTCTCATAGTGATCACGGGCATTTTACCAACCATGTGCCATGATTTTCACCATTAAAAAAACTCATTTTTGGGCCCCAATCCCCCCCATAAAACTCCATGAACCTCCAAGATACAAACTAAGCCAAATAAAATCCCTAAAATCATCATTTAGAGGCATTAAAACTTCTAAAATCCCAATTTTAATCTCTGAGCAAGATTTTACCTATATAGTAATTGAAAATAAAAAATCTTCCAGAAATTTCCATCTCTGAAAAAAATAAATCTAAAATCCTCCCACCATAAAACTTATAGTTCTTGAAAAGTGTTAGTGGGAATAAAAACAAGCCAACAAACATACTTCATTCGTTAATTAGGTTCAAATGGCCACATTTATTTTCTAGATTTCCAGTAGACCTCTAAGAATTTTTTATGAATACATTTTTGAACCCTCTAAAACTAAAGATAATGATAATAACCGTTATGAATACATCAAGACAACACACACTCATGCTCGTATAACCTATAACATAATCAATTAATTGTATTTTTTCATAAGATTACTGATGGTTCTTCCCGCGATAAGATCTTTCTTTCATAGTCATTTCTATATCACTATACATTCACCATTGAAATTTCCTAAAGATATATATACCTAGTTTCTAGATGATGTTTCAAGAATGTTTCTAAACATTCAATGTATGACAAAAAATTTGCCCATCTATCACAATCATCAATTTGATTGAAAATTTGAAATATAATCATCTAAGAACAACTTGGTCACAAAAAATTTTCCTTAAGAAACTCTATATGACTACGTCATAGCACACATATCAACACAATAGAGTGAATTATGTAGTTCAAACCCAACCATATTCAACAAAATAAAATAAAGAAGGTCTAACTCCCTTTAACCAATTATTCATGAAAAGTATTGGTTTCAACAGGTGGTGTGTCACCAAAAACCAATCTGATGCCTTTAACCCAATTCATACTAATATCTTTATGAACTTGTTCACTGAACCCCATGTACCATCTTATGGTGAAAAATATTATCCAAACCATCCATTTTTCAAAAATATTTATATATAATAACATAAGCACCAAAATAATACTCTATTTAAGACCATTGGATCATCGTAATCTATTCTAAGATTAATTACCATAGTCGGACATCACTCAAGTGCATAATCGAATTGTACCTTGAACTTATGAAGAAATACGTATGAAATTTGTGAAATTTATTTAATGATATATTAGGGATAAAATGAAATCATAATGACTGGTCTCAAGATCCCACGACCCTTCTAACATGTGGGTGTTCCACCAACGACTAACATCCCTCTCCCTACCATAAGATCATCATTTTCATCTCTTTAATGAAAACAGAACCTAATCCCCATAGCCTATGACCTATACCTCCCAAACTTAACAACTAGAATTTCAATGAACCTGCTCACCATCAATGTTAACACAAACTTTTCCCCCAACTAATTCCTTCTTCCCTATAATAGTATCCATGATTCTGGAAGAAATTAGAAACAAATTGAGGTTCTCCACCATTAAATGGAAAATTGTATACTACACACAATCTATCTCAATTTTAACATCTAATCAAGTGTACTTACAAGTAGCCTTTTTTCCAAACACAAGATATATATATTCATAATAGTGTGTATCCAATGTTTTCTCAACATACTGAGGATTATTTCATCAAATTGGGAATGATCTACTCTATTTATAAGTACACTAAGAATACATTGATCGGTGTGGATTTCTCCGATAAGGAACATTCACATTAAAATAAATTGTACTTTCCTTTAACCAACTAATGACACTACATCTCCCGATAATGTGGGTCCAATAACAACCAAGGGAAAAATTCCTTAAAAAAGATGATTTATTCTTAATTTCATCTATTCCATGAAGAGGCATTTCTCTTTTAATTAAAAAATTCTGGGAAACCAGGCCCATAGAATTTATTTTATACCATCGATCATTTGATCGCATAGGACTGCTCAACACTTTATGATTTAACTAGAACCATATGTATCCTACATGTTCCAAAACATCCTATACAGTGGGTGTAAATCCAGTACCACCTAACCATCATTAATGGACTCACACACTCATGTTCCATTCACTATAAATCTAAGTTTCCCATGCTACAAGTAATGGTGTTAGGTGAAGCGGGTGTGTGTAGGGTGGAGAAAAATGGGGGTGTGGCTCGATGCACTCCCCCAGTTTGTGTTGGGGTGGGTCTAGTCTAGGGCTTGGTTCCTTGGTCATCCATTTTTTTTCTTTTTTTGGATGGTGGTTCTTCTTGGTTCTTACGTCCTTGTCTGCTTGTTAATTTCTCACATAAACATTAAGTTACTTTTTCTGAAATTACAAAAAAATATTTGGCGGCAAGCTACATAGATCATCAGTCTCATTAATCCATAAGATCTCATAAAACTCCACTAAAAAATAAAGCCCCTCTCTTGTGCTATGATTTATTTCCATGATATCTTACCAATATGTGTAATTTTCATAAAATTTTACCATAAACCAAACAAATAGTGGTTAACTAGTAAAGTAACCTAAATAGTCTTACCCATCGAAGCCAGTCTCAAAACACAACCAACCAAGGTGATTTCTAAAAAATTGTAGTCATCACCCTATCTATATTATAAAACATAAGAGCCTACCATGCATCAATCTCAACAAGAGTTTAAATCCAAGATCACTACCTATTATGCATCCATAAACTCAGAATAAAATCACCTACAAATTTCCCTTGATCAAAATGAAATGTCAATATTCACGGGACTGAGCCAAAACTAAGGGGCTATGGGTCTCCAAACTACCCCTACTGATCATGACTCATAACAGGGCCACTAGGTCCTACCACCTAGCCAAAATGTTGAAACTAACCCTTTTCACATCTCATGGGTAATCATCTATGAACCCATGTCGACATAAGAAATATAAAGAGCCTATCAAATTCCCTTATAAAGTGGTAATTAAAACATCAACCTACAAGGGTAAAAATTTCCAAGTATTAGCCTTACAGGGTCATGATCCTCATTGATTAACCTCATAATGGGACCCCCTATTGTATCATGATATAAATTAGAAAAAATCAAATAACTAACACTCAAAAGTCATCCATACATTGTAAGAACCCCTTGTAGTTTAGTATATTTTTTCTCGAGAAAGCATTGTATCATGGGTTTAGGAGATAAGGTTAACAACACCTATAATGATTCATTTATTATATCATTACATACCTTCCCACATGTTTTACCACATTTTATTTATTTTTGAGGATTTATTATTGGGGTATAAGTATGCATGGATAATAATTTACCCCAAGTTCACCATTTTCATCTCTTAGATACTTCCAATGGATCCCACATCCATAATAAGGTGCATACATTCTTTCCAAAGGTTGGTGATCCTTTGGGGTTTCAAGACCAACATCACATATAAACTCACATCATTGTAGAGGATGGGATTATAGGCTCATCACATCCTTCTGGGGAATTATTTCCTTTTGTATGAAACTCTTATTGATTTATGATTTGTTCGAGAATCTCTTCCAAGTACTGATAAGGGACTAGTTCCCCAAATAAAATGGCCTGATATTAAATCCATTTTCAGAATTGTTATTTTCTTATATAACAACGTAGTTTCCCCATACATATCCAATTATTGATTAGAAGTGGATAGTTTCTTATATTATAAATCCATATAACAAGGTACTATAGATTTAACTTCCTTCCATTGAAATGATTGGTATATTCAGAATGGGATTGAACCTTTCCATGGTGTCCTACATATCTTTTGTATAACATAAATCAAAACCCATGTACATATTTTATGATGTGCATTTTATCTTCATGAATAATTGAAATATATGAGGGATCTTCGGATCCAGGTATTGAGATATTGACATAGGAATACATCCTACATATCCTTCTTATAACAGGAATCAGAGTCATCATAGTTTGATCCTATGGAAATTCCCTTAAGACGTACACTAAGGTGGAATCCCATGTGTGGAGGTAGTTGTATTAGGCCACTGAATGGGGATTAAACTCTAAGGTTTCCCTATATGAGTTAAAAATTAGTATTCAAGTGATATGATCGTTGAAAATCCCTAATCTCGTGTGATTAATGCTGGAGGTGATAAATAAGGGATAAAAAGGGTTAAAAATCCTTGTATATGGATATAGGGATTATGAAATAGGGTGGGCATGGCAGAGTGTTAGATAAAGATCTTGGGTCTTAGGAAGGAATCTTACGAATCATGTTTATATTAGGAATCAATGTCATCAAATTTCAATGAATCCCTAATCCACTAATGGGTTTGTGGTATTTGAGGGCATGGTTGGGGCTTACAGAAAATGGGATTCCAATGTATGAGACAACTTACCATATGATAATGGAAAATGAAAGATGGTATAATTATGGGTGAATTTATTCCCATGAGTTAATGATTTTTTAGATATGGAGGGTCTTATACCAGGGTAGAAGTCTATTTGAGATCGACCCATAGGAGTGAATCCTACATATCTTATTTGAACATGAATCAAGATTCTCATAGATCAGTTAGCTTCTCAATCTGCTGATGGATGAGGAATGATGAACCCATAAGTGTGTTTGGGTCACATGGGTTATAGTTTATGATATGTGGAGGGACTTACACCGGGATGGATTCCCATTAGAACTTGGTCTATATGAAGGAATCCTATGTATCATGTTTATAATAGGAATCTGATTTCTCATAGTTCAATAGGTGTATATCCAAGTGATCCAACAATATAAGTATATCATGTCTCAGGTTTTCTTCAAGGATTAATTAAAATGTCGTGTATATTAGTTATACATGTTATAGTTGTCTGTCTGATATGTTCTGAGTGTCTTTCTAACTTGTCCCAGTTGTCTTTCTCACATGTCCAGAGTGTCTGATTCACATGACCCGATTGTATGTCTTACATGTCCTGAGTGTCTATCTTACAAAGTTGAAATGTATCAAGATGCTTTACATGATTTAAGAAGACATTTATAAGGTATTCCACATAATATGGATGACATTTCTAGAGGAATTCCACCTGGATAACACGTCTTAGGTTCTTCACATCATCAACACAAACACATATGATTGTTTCAAGTTATCAAGGATAACATGTTAGAAGGATATCACATAACGTGGATGACATGTTTGGAGGACTTCAAATGAATATTTTTATATGTATATAAGACTTTTCAAAACATGGATGACATGTCTTGGTGCCGTCACATGATATGGATAAGTCATGCGAATCACCTAATGCCTTCCAATGAAAATAAATGTATCTGTCTTCATGTAAGCCTTTAATCTTTTTAGTAGTTATTTTATATATTCCAAAATGTTTGTTATGAATTATCTTAATGAGGATTCATGTTACCAATTCAACACATGGATGATGCTTCTCATAATCTGACTAGCACACCAAAAGTCCTTCATATGATCAACAGGGTTATCACATTAAACACATATTCATGTCATGTAATCCATTATGTTGGTCCCCATTGCTTACCTAGTGGAAGAATCTTACAATTTAACACCTTTTTTCTATGGTAATTACAATCTTCTGTGCACTCGAAGGTATTCCTCATGTCTTGTTTTTTTGCGAGGTGGAATTTATAGGCCTTTGAAAATAAGTTATACAATGAATTTAAGAGCACATATATCATAGATATGTGCTCGATTTTGAGGAGGGAATATCATATCATGAAATTCCTATAATCCTACCATGGTTCATTCATGGTGAAAATTGATAAACAAAAACCATGAGAACAATCCATCATCATCATAATAATTATGGTATTCCTTTATTGTAAAATGGATTTGGTATTATCATATAGACATGTCAAAGATCCCTCATGAGATCAAGATGAAATGAATGGGAGTATTCATGAGATAAAGACACTCATAGATGAGTCTTTGTCATTATAAAGGGGGTCTTTTCTAGATCATATTGTGGGATCATGTTGTCTTGTTAGAGGACATTCGTAAAACCAAGTTGTCTTGTCAAGGGGGACCTGTATGAGATCAAGAATAAATTTCAAAGGGACTTCATGTGATCAATTTTGAGCACACATAGTGCATAATTACTTCACATGAAATTTATTATATATTTCTATTGAGATATGCTTCCACAATTTTGAGCTTTTATTATTTATTTTTATGATACATTAGGTCTTTTCCCATTGGATGTTTTTTAGGTCATCACCTGATCAGTATAGGATCTCATGAAGGCATGAGAACAATATCATGGACCGTCACTCTAAATTTATGTGATGCATCGCATGATCAAAATTTCATGCCAATGGGATTCCTCGAGACAAGGTTTAAATGACTAAGAGTCTTCAGTAGATCAACAATCATATTAAAAAGGCTTTCAGGAAATTAATGGAGACCTATATAGGGCTTGTTTTGAGAACAATTGGTATTGTTGAAGGGCCTTCACATGATCAATAGTGATCACATGAGGTACATAACCCCTTGTAATAAAAAAAATGTTACATAGACCACATGAACCTCCACATTTTATTATTTATTTATTTATTTTACAAGGGGAATTAGGTGAATGTTAGGAATATATCACCTAATTTGTAGCATGATTCGAGCATCTCATGGGGTAGCCTCTGCCTGATCATAAATGCTTGTTTGGATACCTTCACAAGTGTAAGAGGGGTCATCTGAGCTGAATTATGGGATCATAAATATTTCATTCATAGTTTCAAATCCATTCGCATGACCTTCCTAGGGTCATACGATCATGTTTCTTGTTGGGGTCTAGTGATTCGTGTGATCCAGCTACTTTGTCTCCATGAATCCTTGCTACTCCATATTTTGTATTATATAGAAAATAATAAACATGATTCGGGTATTTCTTTAATTCAATAATTTTCAATTCTAATTTAGAAGGAATTAATAGATTTCCCCCACATGAGAATGGTCCATAGGGATGAGGTATCAGTTATAAGGAATGTAAATTCCCACTGGAGTCCTCTAGGGTTCTGCTGACCACAGTCTCTAGTGGAGATTGGATGCCCAAGTGACCATTGGTTTTTCTTAGGGAATATTATATATATTAGAGTGAGGTAACTACTCATTCCATCAGAAAATCAAACTCCAAATATTTTATAATTTATTATGTTATGTGACTGCTTTGAAATACATCATTATAAGAACCATTTCAAAAAAACACTTAATAGAAACTGAGCACTAAACCACTTCAAAGGACCTTTTTTCTCGATCAGATCATGTGATACCCCTCATGTGATTTCTTGTTTAAAAAAAATTGATACAAATTATTGTATTTTTTTGAAACTTAACACATTATCTTAGTAGTATGGTTATCTTGTGGGATTTATATGATCTATTGTATAATTTTCATGTTCACATTATCATTTTACAGTTCTTGTGGACATCATAGTGTCAGAAAATCACAAGTCTTAAAATTGGTCATGAGATCTTGAGATACCTTTTGTATCCTATGATTTCTGAGACCTATATCAGGTCATGAAATCACAATCTATTATGTGATTCATGTGATTCACATGATGCAATCCAATTTCTCAACATCTTAAAAAAGGGTTCCCCACTCATATGACACGTTCTCTTTTCTTTTAAAGATGGAATCAATTTCATGTAAATCTTATAATGAATCCATACATAGGTATATGATCAAAATAACCATAAATCCCTCCTTCATTATAATGTTTTATCTAAAAATGAGGATTTTAAGGGGATTATACTTCATGAACATCAGAGTTATCCTATATCACACCGACTATCATTGTATCGATTCAGTCTACTTGATGAATCTTTCATTATCTCACCATGTTAAAATCATCCCTATTCCTGGATATCATCTTACATTTTTTTTATAATGAAAATTTCTTAAGACGGTTCATTATTTATATCACGGCACTAGAGGTTTTCTTATATGTTTGATAACTCCCTTCATGTCCAGAAAGTTGTGATATGGGCCATCAGCCAATTGCTCAATGTTATTAGAGTATACCCATATAATTTTAAATTATTTCAGAAGATGTTAGAGTTTAAATTGGTACTTGAAACCTAAGATAACTTCTTTGATTAATGGGTATGGGCATTCGGGGTCATGAATAGTTCCTTGAAATTTCTAAACTAATTACATGCTATTGATATTTATGACGACATATGGAAATCTTGGTTTTTCATGTATCATCAGATAAAAATTATCAATCAGCTAATTATTATCTTGTATATTGACACTAATTTCTTTCATATATCTCATGGATAAGTGGGTATTATCTTTTTGGATATTTACCGGGTAGGTGGAATACTCCTTCTTGGGGATATATTTGATGAATTTCATTCAGCTGTGGATGTTTGGGAGGAACACACACAACCATTGATAGTTGAAAGGTACATGATCACCATGATATAGGTGAGTTTAAGGAAGGATCTAAACCTATGATCACTCATTTATTTTATGTATTGGATCAACATCTTCATCAACCATAGTAGCACTTAGCCAACCACTATACGCCCTCATCATTTCCCTTCATGAAAGTTCACAATAACACGTGATCTTATTTGGAAAGCATTTAGGTTGGACAGTAAGCCTCATGGGGTTCTATGGTGATATATTAGGTATCCCCATGCCTTCAGTTATCTGGTTATTTATCCATGTTTTTGAATGGATGGCTTCTCTTATCAAGGGACCCACATAAGGGAATTTGAGTGGGATCATTAGTGATGGAAGCTTAATTAACAGGGGTGGGGGCTATTAATCTTGTCATATAGAATCTTTCTCAAATTTATTAGAACCACAGTAATATAAAGTAATAAATTATAACATACTAGATTGGGGTCCTTTTCTAGTTCTAATTTAGATGGATTGGATGGAATTTTCAATGTTGCAAATATCACAATTCTATCAGAATCCCTAGGGACTTGTACTTCCCCATGTCGTGGAATGTTTTTGGTTTTTAGGGGATTCCACTAGGTCCTAATGAGGTTTTTAAAATTTTTATCAAGCTTGATCGTTTCAATTTCAGGATATATTCTACACCAACTAGGCTGATTGTTAATAATTGTGGTGGATCTCTTGATGAGAGGTCTTATATAATCTCTCTATGGTATGGGGTTCTTACTAATTGAATAGAAGATAAAATCTTTAAAGATATATATTACAAATATCAGTTAACTAACCAATTTGGATTTATTCAAAGGTTTTCTCTTCTCCCTTTAGCTGGTATTCATGTTGAGTTACTGATCAAACCATGATTCACTGTTTCATTTTCACCATTACACCATTGTGCTAAACTTGTTTTGTATTGAAAATTACAAAAAATAATAACAAATTTAACATCATTTTTGATACCATTATTATTTTTATTAATATTAAAATGTTCTATGTTACTTTTTTGATGATTTCAATGCAGGAGGAGAAGATTTGGAGGTCCCATGATGAAGGGGAAGAAAAATAGGCCAAAATTGCATGGATCCATGAGACCAATCCACTATTTTTCCCCATTAAATAATTCAGTAAGTCCAAATGGGTTCCTATTTTTTTTTGTCTAAATTTCAATTGGTTAAAAATCTTATGAAAAAACTCAAGCCCAATTCTACAAGAAATGGGCCCAACCAACCTAATCTCTCAAGAACGCCAAATTTGTGAGATGTCAACACTGGATTTCTGCAATATGTTCATATCTCCATATCAACTTGTCCAATTGATTACAAAAATTCAGTGGAGATTTTTCGGAAGTGGGGATACATCTTTCTAGTTTTGTCAGAAGTTAAATTCTGTGGCCCAATGGATGAAACCCATGGTATAATTGGTTTGAAGAAATATGTGTGCCCAAAACCACCTTCCAATTTTCCTATAAAATGACACCTTGGGATCTCCAATTGGGAGTTCAAACCAGAGGCCTGGTTCAAATATTTTAGAGTCCCAAAGGAGTCCCCACACCAGTATTTGAAGTTATAGAGGCTATGATAAGTTTTTCCTCAACATATTTCTCTTCCTCCTCTCCCATGGGTTTCTAAACCCCTTGCGATCACCTGGGGAGAAACATGATGTAATCCTGAGCGTCATGTTTGTATTATTTTGAATGATAATTTTAATTCCAGGTTGTATGTTGTTTTTCTTCATCCTCTATTTTAATTTAATTGAGTTATATACTGTTATGTTATACTCAATGTCAAATGATCAAGTTTGGGGGTACCCTTTCATGCGATGTTTCACACACCGTTCATCCTTTTTTCTTCCCTCATTCAATTCAAGTGTTTGTGTGGTTCATTTTGGGCAATTGAACTCAAATAATCACTATCAATTAAATTTACATTTCTGTTATGCTATCACAATGTAATAACTTAAAAACCTTGATAGCACATCGAGTTCTTCATGTGTTTCCTTGGTGCGTTTTGGTTATGAATTTGAACACAAATCACCCAATCATCGATGGTGTCTGGTGAATCATTGTGTGTTTTCAACTGAACCCTAAGAGGTACCCTAGTATAAACTCAGTAAAATCATAGTTCTAGGTGTTATATACCAGGGAATAAAGTATCATAACCATATATAAGGAAGCAATTAAGGATGAACATCCTGAGAGTACAATGGGTTGATAACGCTTAATTAATTCTGTTAATTTATATTTTGTTTTATCGCTTTCATGTCCTATTTTCATATTCAATAATCAAACCCCCATGTTTTAAAAAACCTCATTCCCCTTCTACTTTAATAATCAAACCTTTGTTTTTATATTAATGATTTAAGGCTCTATCGAGAGACGACCTAGGGTAGCTACTATACTAAAGAAATCCAAGTTAAAAATAAACATCTAATTTGACGCACTCGACAATGCGATCAAATTTTGGTGCCATTTATGTGGATCCAAGGTCATTTTATATTTATTTTATTTTATTTATTTATTTGACATCTTATTTATCACCCCTTTCAACACCCCACCCCCATTAGATTATTTTTGTTGGGGTTTTTGTTTTTATTTTTGGTTGTTTTTGTGTGTTCTTCATCTCTCCCAATTTTTCTTTTATTCTCAATCTATCTCTAATTTTGTAGCATAAAATTATCATTTATAAAATCCTTTCATTTCTTATTTTATTTCATTCATCTTCCATAAAAAAATTTAAAAAAAAATCAAACAAACAATCAAACAAACAATCAATCAAATTGGACATCTTTGTTACATGACAAGATTTGGTAAAGAAACACTACTTGAATTTCACCCTATTGGTCAGAGTGGACACTCAAGAGGGGGGGTGAATTGAGTTCTAATTAAAATTTCCGTTTAAATTCCTTTACTAAAATCCCCCAATTTAAAACACAAATTGAATTGTACTGAATTTGAACTAAGGAAAACATTTAGTTAGGTTATCAAGGGATTGATTAATTCTAAGTTAATCTAATCAGAAGATCAGATTAGCTTTTAAAACTAACTTAATTATTTGCAAGTAATGCAAACACTTTCTAATTCAATTATCAGAGTAACTTCGAAAAACTGATCAAGTTTTAAAGAACTTAGTAGCGGAATAAAAGGTTTTAGATAAAACTAAATAAAGAACAGCAGACATAACCAAGAGGTTCAGTCTCAAGCCGAGACATAGTCCTCTCAACAATTTATATAAATTTGAACCACACCCTGGATCGGGGTTCAAAACAGTTTACAACTGTCCAGGTCAAATACCTCTACCACAGTTCTTCGTGGGAAACAAAAACAACAACAAATACAACAGTCCAGGTCACACACGACCTCTAGCACTATCCACAGTGGGAAATAAAAGATGTAAGTAGTTTGAATGAGGATTTACAGATCCCCCAGTTAATGTTGAGGAGACAGTGTGTGTGTAAATTAAAACTGATGATGCACACTGCTCATAATGTAAATAATAAATCAATGAGAAAGATATAGAGTTTAGAATGGCTCTAGTGATTGCAGTGTGGATCTAGACTCCTTCGGATTGATCAGAAATGGTTCTGAGTCCTCTTCTGGTTTTTTTTTCTAGAAAACAGAGTGTCATCTTCTTGACATCTAGGTTTAGAGACAGTGAAAATGTAGTCGATGATGTTCTTCAAAATCCTCATGAAAGTACACAGCTCTTCTCGAGTAAGCATGAGTGTGCATGAGCTTCTGTGTCTTCTTGGGCGTGAATGTATATCTGTATGATCACTTTTCATTTATGTCACTTGTCGATCACTTCTATATTCCCTAGTCTATATTTTTTAGGGGTTTTTTTTCAGAAACTGAGACTTCTTATATTTATAGCACGAGCTCTGGCAAAAGAAATGATTTATTTTTGCAGGTACGAGGTACGGTTCCCTGAAATCCAACAACCTTAACTAAATAAATGAAAGAGAATTAAAATATACCTAATATGACCATTGATTAGATTAAATAAAGATAAAGAAATTATGGCAGCGTTGGATTCTCTGGAATGGTAGCTTTGGATATCGGTACCCTTGTGTATCGGTAAGTCTTTGTATCGGTAACATCTTGTATAATGGTATCCTTTCTATTGGTAGACTTCATGTGTGTCGGTAGACATGATCGGTAGCGGTAGAATTAATGTACTGGTGACCTTTCATGTAATAGTAGCCTTCATGTACAGGTAGTTTCCTTGGTGTATCGGTAGATTTCCTTCGGTCACTTGTCTTTAGTGGTAGGCTTGTATAACGGTGACTTGTCTGTATCGGTGACCTTCACATATCGGTAGACTTTTTGTATCAGTGGACTTGATGTATCAGTGACCTTCCTGTATCGGTAGACTTGCTGTACTGGTGGACTTGATGTATTGGTGACTTTTCTGTATCGGTGACCTTCATGTAACAGTAGACTTGTTGTACCGGTGGACTTTACAGATCAGTAGCTTTGTTCTGTAACGGTGACCACTTGTCTATTTAAGCATTCTATTGGCAGAATGGTTTAAGTTAGAATATATATCCATCCAGTAACCGAATTCTATGAAGGTAATATAAATATTATAATATATGAATATGTGCATAGTGTACAGAAATATTGAATTATGTAATTAATCATTAATTAATATAGGAACTATCAAACTATAATTGAGCATAATCAAAATATGATTGAGCATAGTAGGGATTATCAAAATATGATTTCAACTAATTCTCCATTGGGTTCAACAATCTCCCCCTTTTTGATAATCACAACATATGCCAAAGTATTAAGAAAAATAAAATTGTGTCAGGGGAAAAATTTCCTAAAAAAAACGTTAAAACGTAGTTCTCATTTCCCCCCCCCCTTGCAATTGCACTCCCAGTTCTCATTACATTGTTCTTATGCTAAAGTATTAAGAAAAATAAAATTGTGTCAGAGGAAAAATTTCCTAAAAAAAACATTAAAACATAGTTCTCATTTTTCTCTCCCTTGAAATTGCACTCCCAGTTCTCATTACATATTTCTCATTTTTCTCCCCCTTTGTGATTAACAAAAAGAAGGGTAGAATCAGATAAAGGTAGAGACTAAAAGAGAATGTAAGAGTAAATTTCCATTAAATCACAAAAGGTACAAACTGATAAAGTCAGTATTACAAAAAAAAATACAAGTGAATCCCATCAAAAACATCCAGAATCACTCAATCTTCCTCTTGAATAGGAGTCTTTCCCTTAGGATCAGAAGAGGGTGTAGGTTCAGATTGAGTAGAGGGCTTGGGAATAGCTGAAAGAACAACTGGAGGGCCAGCCACTGAAACTGTACCGGATATGAAATATGTTCTCTTCTCTAGGGTCATAGCTATCAAGCTTCGAATAGCCTAAACTAGAGTCAACTGAGGTGTACTCCTAGAGGTAGAGGCAGGAAGGGTAGGAGGTACAATCACAGGTCTGGAATCCACATGCAAGAATGGTAGCAGAATGTTCCTAAAATCCATAATAATACTACCTACTCTCTCCATTGCTAACACAAAGTCATCTCGATTTTCAATGAATTTATCCAAGGCAGGAGTAAGCTTTCTGAGATTAATAACCTGTTCTCTTAAAGCTTGAGTCACTGGAGGCAACTTCATATTCTCCATCAAGAGCTTGAAATGGTTGGTCATTTGATGCTTGTTATAGACATTCTCAACATAAGTATCCACCTTATTCTTAATTGCCTCTTGAGAAGCAATAGCTGCCCGTAGGTGATCACGAACAAAACTACTAACTTCCCTAGTGGTAGCAAGGAACGCAGTATCTGAGGTACCACTGGTACTGGCCTTAGCCAACTCTTCCAAGATAACAGTTCTGATCTGGTCAAGGTTCACTATGGAGCTAGATGAAGGAAGGGGTTTAACTGAGAAAGAGGCTGCCTCCTTGAAAGATTGTGTCAGATTACTAACCACCTTCTGAACAAGTTCATCTTGACCGTTCAAATATTCTTGGACTGATTTCTTAAAAGCCTCAAAAACATCCACAAACTTCTTTACTACTTCTTTGATATATCTTATATCCATATTCACTTGGGTTTGAGAGCCGTTCATGGCAGTTAATGAAGAAATAGATTGTCTTAGAGAAACCACAGCTCCTGTCCAACTCTCAATTTTAGTATGGCATATTTTAACTTCATCCATCATTCCCCTCACTGGACTAGAAACAGAATATCCCAGAGATAGCTCCAGGGATTTCTCCACATTATTCATTTCATCAACTAGATTTGTCTTCAAATCTACCACTGATTCTCTCAGTGCTTCTTTCATTTCATCCTTTACTGACTCAAGGTCCTCCTTGGTTGCCAAATTTTCAGACACAACAGGTAAGCTAACTGATTCCCATTAGGGCAAGTCTTCCTCATCAGAATCTCCATAGTTAAGTCCAAGAACCATATATCCTAGATCTGATGTCCAACCTTCAATGTCGTAAAACACTGATACTAAACCAAGATGCTCCCCCTTACTTAGAGCATTCACCTGAGGAATCTTCTCCAACTGTTCTACTAGTGGTAACTCCACAATCACCTCTACAACATCAACAGATTTAACAACCATTTTCTCTGAGGGCTCAATGACTCTCTCATCAGTAGATGCTACTTCTGCTTCCTAATCAGGCACTATCTTGACTGTACTATCTATTAGAGGTCTGAAACTGAGCTCTTCTTTATCATTTTCCTTGTCATCTACTTCACCAGTAGCCTCCTTTTCTTTATGAGCAAATTGATCTGACTCGGTTGCCTCATCCTCTTCAGAGGTGTCCTTAACAACATTCTGAAATGCTTCTTCTCCTTCTTATGTGGTCTCAGTATCACTATCCTTCAACACAATTTCTCTCCTTGGTTGTTCTTTTGGAGGGCTAGCTGATCCATAGGAAATATTTTGGGGCATAGGACTATGAGGTAAATCTGGGTCTCCTTCTTCCTCAACTGATGTCTCTTCCTCCTCAGCTTCAGCTTCATTATCATTGTAGACCGGTTCTGGCTTATCTGGTCCAAGACCAGGATCCCTCACATCCTTTGGTCTAGAAGGATGATCCACAGGAGTGTACTTGTCATAGATTTTTTTCATCATCATTAACCCATGATTTCTTCCAAGGATTCCATTTAACATTCATAAACTTAAAAACAGTCCTGGTGAAGAAAAAATTATACTTAAACACAATAGTTTCATCTTGAGGTCCAGCTACCTCCTTTGCCTTCAACATAATAAAAATCAACTTAGAAAAGAATAGTGCATTGGACTTAGACTTCAGTCTAGTCATATCCTCAATCTGAATCATTAGCAATCTGCACAAGTTCACCTTTACTCCATGCTTTAACAAATACAACAAATAATTATCCTGAAATATAATGGTAGAAAAATCCCCTCTCATTGGACTAATCACATGCTAAATGAACTTAAAAAGAAGTTTATCCTCCCCTACCATCTCTGCAGCAATGACCTTTCTAGGAGTTCTATTTCATGTCAATTCTAACAAGGAATACTCATATTCGAAAAATTCACTAGTAGTAGGTATGGATTTTGAATAAAATACATAATCACCAATATTAGGAACTCTAAGGTTCTCAACCCATTAAACTGATGAAAACGAAATCTTATGACCATTCACAAAGGAAATCATCCTATTCTCCTCTTCTGATGTTTCAAAACAGAAAAACTCATAGAACTCTTTAACCAATGCTGGATAATACGGTCCATTATTGTTCATGAAGCATTCGAGCCATCCTTACTCTTGTAAAATCTTCAGAATCAAGGACATGATTTCTAGCAGCCATTCCACACATAACTCTTTTTCCACTATAATTTCTCGCTTCGATAAATGCGGATTAATAGGATTCCATCGAACAACATCTCTACTGCTTCCACTGGCACCAGCATTGGTTAATTTCTACTTCTTAGCTTGCGGCGCATCACTCCCTTCATCCACTGAGGGTCACTTCACCCGATCCATTTCAGATTCTGAGGCTTAGGGTTTTGTGAGCTTGAGAGGTTTAGGTAGGAGGGATTTGAACAGATGGGTTTGCGGTGATTGAGTGATGTCTAGAGTCGGGTTTAATATCAATTAGGATTCACATATAAAATAAATCTCATATATAAAAAAAAGTCAAATTCTCATCCTTAACACGAAAATATAAAAGAACGCGAGAGATGTACCAGTGGGGTGTCCTTAAACGGTGAGGTCTATCCTGAAAGTGAGGTTTAGCCTAACGGTGAGGTTTGTCCTAACGGTGAGGTTTATCTAACGGTGAGGTTTATCTAACGGTGAAGTTCATCCAAACGGTGAGGTTTATCTAACGGTGAGGTTCATCCTAACGTTGAGGTTCATCCTAATGGTGAGGTTCATCCTAACGTTGACGTTCATCCAAATGGTTAGGTTTATCCTAACGGTGAGGTTCATCCTAATGGTGAGGTTTATCTTAACGGTGAGGTTTATCCTAATGGTGATGATTATCCTAATGGTGAGTTTTATCCTAACGGTGAGGTTTATCCTAACGGTTTTAAGAGTAAGTTATCATTCCTAATTCGTGTCTAATGAAACTTAATCTTTCTGAACATAAAGGCTTAGTGAAAATATCAGCTAATTGGAGTTCAGTGCCTATAAATTCAAGAGTTATATCACCACATTGATAATGATCTATTAGAATGTGGTGTCTAATATCAATGTGTTTGGTTCTAGAGTGAGACACAGGGTTCTTAAAGATGTTGATCACACTTGTGTTATCACAGTTCATTGAAACATGTTTAAAATCAAATACATAGTCCAATAAAGTGTGTTTCATCCACAAAATCTGTGCACAATAACTACCAGCAGCTTTATACTCTGCTTCATCAGTAGATAATGCAACCGAGGTCTGTTTCTTACTACACAATGATACTAGGGACTTTCTAAGTAAATGAAATGTTCCAGATGTTCTCTTTCTGTCTAACTTGCATCCAGAAAATTCAGCATCTGAATAACTTATTAAATCAAATGATTGTCCTTTTGGGTAAAATAGTCCCAAATTAGCAGTATATTTAAGATATTTGAAAATCCTTTTAACAGCAAGTATGTGTGACTATTTAGGGTTATCTTGAAATCTAGCACACAAACATACACTAAACATAATATTAGGTCGACTAGTAGTAAGACAAAGTAAACTCCCAATCATACCTCTATAATTAGATTGATCTACTGGTTTCGCAGTTTCATCAATATCTAATTTATAGGTGGCACTCATAGGTGTATCACTTCCCTTAATACTATCCAAACCAACACGTTTTAATAAATCCTTAGTATATTTACATTGATTTAAAATAATACCATCTTTAGTTTGAATGATTTGAAATCCAAGAAAGTATTAAGCTCTCCCATTAAGCTCATTTCAAACTCAATTTTCATAACCTTTGAGAAATCAGTACATAAAGAATTTTTAGAAGATCCAAAAATAATATCATCAACATATATATGTACTATTAAAACATCTTTTGAAATTATTTTTATAAAAAGAGTGGGATCAGAAATTAATTTTATAAATCCTTTTGAAGTAAGAAAATTTGTAAGTCTTTCATACCAAGCTCTTGCAGATTGTTTTAAACCATATAAAGCTTTATAAAGTTTAAAAAAATGATTATGAAAGTGAGGATTTGAGAAACCAGGTGGTTGTTCTACAAAAACATCTTCAACAATAAAACCATTTATAAAAGCACTTTTCACATCCATTTGATATAACTTGAAATTCAAATGTGATGCAAAGGAATGTAAGATTCTAATTGCCTCTAATCTAGCTACAGGTGCAAAGGTTTTCTCATAGTCAATTCCTTCTTCTTGATTGTAACCTTGTGCAACTAGTCCATCTTTGTTTCTAATTATGTTTCCAGATTCATCAACTTTGTTTCTAAACACCCACTTTGTGCCTATGGTTAAAGTGTCCTTAGGTCATTCTACTAATTCCCAGACTTCATTCCATTCAAATTTATTATGTTCTTCTTGCATAGCCATTACCCAAAATTCATCATTGATAGCAGCATTGATATTTTTAGGTTCTAAATGTGAACGAAAAGATTTATGTTCAACCTGATTTCTTAGAGAATCTCTAGTCTGTGTTCCTCTATCTAGATTACCTACAACAACATCTAAAGTATGGTTCTTTAGAATCCCATTTGGTCTCGAAAAGGTAGGGCTAGATATTTCAGCTTCATCAACAGGTTGGGAATCAACAGATGCAGGTTCTGGAAAATTTCCAGAACTGGATGTTTTAACTATAGGTCCACTGTCATTACCATTAAGGTTCAAAACAGAGAGATCATATTCAAGATTTTTAAGAGAGGTCTTAGGTTCATGAGGGTCGGTTTCATCAAATTTGATGTGAACAAATTCCTCCATATATTTGGTTCTCTTATTGAAAAATCTACAGGATTTACTAAAAATAGAATAACCTAGGAAAATTACTTCATCACTCTTGGATGAAAACATGTCATGATTATCTTTGGTATTACGAATAAAGACTTTGCAACCAAAAACTCTGATGTAGTTAACCTTAGGATTCATATGGTTGCACAAATCATAAGGGGTCTTCTTAAGAACAAGTATAATCAAAACTCTATTGATAATATAACAATCTATATTGACAACTTCAGCCCAAAAAATAAATAGGTAGGTCATACACATTGATCATGGTTCTGGAAATTTCCTGAAGGGTTCTATTCCTCCTTTCTACTACACCATTTTGCTGAGGTGTTCTACAGGCAGAGAAATTGTGACTATAACCATTGTGTGAGCAGTAGGATTCAAAATCATGATTCTAAAACTCGCGGCCATGATCACTTCTCAAAGTTTCAATCTTAAGTCCACTAAGGTTCTCCACAGACTTGGAATATTTAACAACGTAAGAACAAGATTTACTTTTGTGAGATAGAGAATATACCCAAGTATACCTAGAATAGTCATCTACTAGAACATAGACATAATGCTTCCCATTTTAACTAGAAACTCTAGAAGGTCCAAACAGATCCATGTGAACCAACTCGAGAGGTTGAGAAGTTGACACTTCCTTCTTTTATTTGAATGAAACTTTATGCTGCTTTCCCTTTTGATAGGGATTACAAACATTATCTGTTGGGAATTCAAGTTTTGGTAGGTCTCTAACTAAGTTCTTACTAGTAAGTTTTCTAAGTGAATGTACATTGCAGTGTCCTAATATGCTGTCCCAAATCCAAGTCTCTTTATGAAATGTATTTAAACAAGTAATATTTTTCATAGCTAAAGAATTTAAATCAACAGCATAGAAATTTTCATTTTCCAAAGCAGAAAATACTAATGGATTTTTAGAATTAAAAACATTGCAAGAATCATTTTCAAATTTAACATTAAAAACATCATCACATAACTAATAAATACATAGTAAATTATACATAAGTCCATCAACAAATAGAACTTTAGAAATTAATACTGAGTCAATGTTACCAATCTGACCTAAGCTGATGATTTTCCCTTTAGAATTATCACCATAGGTGAAAAAACATTCATCAACTCTGACTAAGATTTTAAAGCATGAGAAGCCTCCTGAAATATGTCTTGAACATCCACTATCCAAGTACCAAGTCTTTCTACAGGAGCTCTTTAAGAAGGTTCCCTACAAAATAGATTTTGATAGGAAATGATTTTGGTACCCAGATTTTCTTGGGTCCAGACAGGTTAGCCAATAAAACTTTAGGTACCCAAATTTGCCTTATGGGTCTCATAAAATTTGTAGAATCAATATATATTAAAAGATAAACCTTGTTGGATCTGTAACTACGAATATAACTAGTTGAAGAATATGAAATTCCAGAACTAGAACTATCTACATTCTGTCGAGATTTAGAAATAAATCTAGTTTTGGTAATTTTTCTTTGCCCAGGTTGGTATCCTATACCAGTAGTATATCTAGGTGCAATCTTCATACATAGCATTTGAGTAAAAGTATCTTTTCCATTTGTAAAAATTTCTAAATCCTTCCTAAGTTGCTCATTTGAAAATTTCAGTTTAGTGTTTTCCTTAAGCAACTGAGCATTATTTTCCATTTCTATATCAAGATCAGATTTATGTTTAACAGTTAAAGCATACTATTTCTTTAAACCTTTGTATTTTTCTTTCAGCTCATTATAGGTTTCTTCCAACATATCACAGTATTCAAACAGTTCAGATTATGACATATTTTTAGAATCAGAATCATCTCTAGAATAATATGAATTTATAGAAGGATTTTCATATGTTACCTCAGAAGTGTTTGTCATAAAACACATGTTTACCTTATTTCTGTTTTCAGTCTCAGGAGCTTTAGATTCACTGGAGCTATCCGTAGAAGCACTCCACGTAGACTTCATGGATTTCATATCCTTATTATCCTTATACTCATATTTCATCTTGTATTTCAGCTTTGGACAATCTGATTTTATAGGTCCTTTTCTTTTGCATTCACAGCAGACAACTTCATCAGATTTGTTAGATTTCTTCCAGTCCTTTTTCCAGTGTACCTTGTTGTCATAATTACCTTTGTAATTTTATTTTCTGAAAAATCTTCTTCTTCCTATAAAAATTCTTAAATCTTCTAGCTATGTGATCCATTTCTGCATCACTATCAGATGCACTTTCATTTTCTTCACAACTTGAGCTATCACATACAGCTAGAAGTATCTCTTTATCCTTATTCTTTGAAGTAGATGTCTTGAAGGCAACTGACTTCCTTTTTGGTTCATCTTCTTCTTCTTTGTTTACCTTAAGCTCTTCTTCATACATCATCAACATACCAATAAGTTCCTTGACTGGTAGTTTACAAATATCACAAGATTCCTTGATTGAAACAGAAGTGCCCCTCAATCTTTCAGGTAAGCATCTCAAAATTCTCATGATCTGCTCCTTTGATGAAACATCCTTTCCCAGTGAGATCATTGTATTGAAAATTTCGTTAAAACTGAGATACATATCAGAAATTGGTTCATCAGGATTCATCTTAAAATTATCATATTTAATAGTATAGGTGTTAAATATCATTTACTTAACATTAGTTGTTCCTTCATGAGAAACACTTAAAGTATCCCAAATTTCATATGCAGTCTTACAAGCAGATATTATATTAAATTTCTCATCTCTTAAATCACAATACAGAGCATTCATAACTTTGCAATTATTATTGTAAGCTATCTTAGTAGCTTCATTCCAAGTAGATCATACAGTAGTGGGAATTTTAAATTCTGATTTTATGGCAGTCCAATTATCAAAACCCATGATTTCTAAATGAATTTTCATCTTAATCATCCACTCAGAATAGTTGTTTCCATTTAAGAATGGTGGTCTATTAGTAGAAACACCTTCATGTCTGTTATCCATGATAACTAGGCTAAAACAAAAATTTTAAAGAGATAAAAATTTAGAAATACCAGAAATTTTAAGAACATTAAAATACAACTAAAATCACAGTTGAAAAACAGAGTACTTCAGCAAATATTTTAAAATTTTGCAACCAAATGTTGGTCGGAGTGTACACTCAAGAGGGGGGGGGTGAATTGAGTTCCAATTAATTTTTTTGTTTAAAATCCTTTACTAAAATCCCCCAATTTAAAATACAAATTGAATTGTAGTGAATTTGAACTAAAGAAAACTTTCAGTTAGGTTCTCAAGGGATTGATTAATTCCCAGTTAATCTAATCAGAAGATCATATTAGCTTTTAAAACTAACCTAATGATTTGTAAGTAATGCAAACACTTGCTAATTCAATTATCAGAGTAACTTTGAAAAGCAGTTCAAGTTTTAAAGCACTTAGCAGCAGAATAAAAGGTTTTAGATAAAACAAAATAAAGCACAACAGATATAACCAAGAGGTTCAGTCTCAAGTCAAGACATAGTCCTCTCAACAATTTATATAAATTTGATCCACATCCTGGATCGGGGTTCACAACAGTTTACAACTATCCAGGTCAAAGACCTCTACCAAAGTTCATCGTGGGAAACAAAAACAACAGCAAAAACAGCTGTCCAGGTCACACACGACCTCTACCACTATCCACAGTGGTAAATTGAATATGTAAGGAGTTTAATGAGGATTTACAGATCCTCCAGTTAATGTTTAGTAGATAGTTCATGTGTAAATAAAACTGATGACACACACTGCTCGTAATGTAAATAATAAATCACTGAGAAAGATCTAGTGTTTAGAATGGCTCTAGTGATTGTAGTGTCGCTCTGGACTCCTTCGGATTGAATAGAAATTGTTCTGAGTCCTCTTCTGGTTTTTGTCTGGAAAACAGAGTGTCGTCTTCTTGACATCCAGGTTCAGAGACAATGAAAAAGTAGTCGATGAAGTTCTTCAAAATCCTTGTGAAAGTACATAGCTCTTCTTGAGTAAGCTTGAGTGTGCGTGAGCTTCTGTGTCTTCTTGGTCATGCATGTATATCTGTATGACCTATTCTCGTGTATGTCACTTGTCGATCACTTCTGCATTCCCTTGTATATATTTTTCAGGGGTTTTTTGCAGCAACATGGACTTCTTATATTTATGGCATGAGCTCCAGCAAAAGAAGTGATTTCGTTTTGCTGGTATGAGGTACGGTTCCTTGACATCCAATAACCTTCAATAAATAAATGACAGAGCATTAAAATATATCTAATATGACCGTTGGTTTGATTAAATATAGATAATGAAATTAAGGCAGCGTCGAATTCTCTGGAACGGTAGCTTTGGATATCGGTAGCCTTGTGTATCGGTAAGTCTTTGTATCAGTAACCTCTTGTATAATGGTAGACTTTCTATAGGTAGACTTCATGTCTGTCAGTAGACTTTATCGGTAGAGGTAGACTTAATGTACTGGTGACCTTTCGTGTAACGGTAGCCTTTATGTATAGGTAGCTTCCTTGGTGTATCGGTAGACTTAGCTTCCTTGGTGTATCGGTAGATTTCCTTCGGTAACTTTTCTGTAGCAGTAGGCTTGTATAACGGTGACTTGTCTGTATCGGTGACCCTCACGTATCGGTAGACTTGTTGTATCGGTGGACTTGATGTATCGACGACCTTCACGTATCGGTAGACATGCTGTACCGGTGGACTTGATGTATCGGTGACTTGTCTATATCGGTGACCTTCATGTAACAGTAGACTTGTTGTACCGGTGGACTTTACACATCGGTAGCTTTGTTCTGTAATGGTGACCACTTGTCTGTTTAAGCATTCTATTGGCAGAATGGGTTAAGTTAGAATATATATCCATCTAGTAACCGAATTCTCTGAAGATAATATAAATATTGTAATATATGAATATGTGCATGGTGTATAGAAATACTAAATTAATTAATTAATCATTAATTAATATAGGAACTATCAAACTATAATTGAGCATAATCAAAATATGATTGAGCATAGTTGGGATTATCAAAATATGATTTCAACTAATTCTCCAGAGGGTTCAACAGACCCTAAAATTGAAACATCACTCTATTCAAAAATCAAATAGTCTAGAGAATATCATTAAAGTGACAATGAGGAACCCCATTTGGAACCAAATGTGTCCATAAAAAAAAATCAAAAATTGAACCCAATCAAACCCAAGTAAAACATGGATATAAATAATTGAATCTTAAAAGAACTGACCACCCCAGATGTGGAGTACCAACCTGCATATATCCAATATCCTGAGGACGTAGCCAATAGTGAGTTGAGATCAGGCCACATCCACCGTCTTCTTAAATTCCATTGTCTTCTTGGGAGGACCCCCATAAACACCTTAAGGAGTTTCAGAAAGTGTGCTCCACCATGAATCCCCAAAATGTGTATGAGGACCTAATTAAGTTTATGGCCTTCCCCTTCTCCCTTGATGGTGGGGCCATAGATGGGATATAATATTTTCCTAAAATAATTGTGGTATGGAAAGACCAAAAAAGACTATTTTTAGATAAGTTCTTCTCTACCTCTTGAACTACATCAATTAGGAAATAAATTTGTGGCATTAGGAAATCACAAGGAGAGACCTTTCATGAATAATGGGAGAGATTCAAACGACTCTGCTCAACCTACCCCAACCAATATATTAGTGAACACTTATTAATCAAATACTTTTATGAGGGACTTATCCCCATGGATCATGGAGTGATTGATTCAACAACCAGTGGTTCCTTGTTTGATAAAATTCCTTTCACCACTCGTGATTTAATATCCAATATGGCTCAAAATGCACAACAATTTGGTACACAAGCTATTGCACCAAACCAAGGAGTTCTTGAGGTAAGTCATTCATCTCTAGAAAAAAGGTATATAAAAATATTGATGAGATGAATAACCTTATAAGGAAAATAGCTCAATCACAAGGTAACTCACTATCCCCTCCTGTTCAATTACATTGTGGTATTTGTTCTGAAAATACTCATTTTTCTTATCAGTTCCCACAACATCAAGATTCACCTGAGTCTTGTGCATCCATATTCCCCAGTCATCCATTCCAACAAGAACCTACCTTCAAGAAAAAACCATTCATCCAAATCCAATCCCTAAGTGGAAAGCACAACCCTAGTACCAACAAGGAGGAAAATCAAGCTACCCCATGAAGTATAGGTATCAACAAGGCCACGGTCTGCAACCTTATTATCCTTAAACTTCTCAAAACAATTATCCACCTCCTCCCAAATTTGAACAAAGCCTAGAGGATATGGTGAATCAAATGGCAACATAGAACCTCCTATTCCAATTGACCACCGAATTTTCAATTAAATACATACGATCTCAAGTGTTACAATTGACGAACACCATTAGTGAGCTTAATATTCAAGGTTCTAGAAAAATACAATCCCAAATCATTTCCAATCGGAAGGACCAAGGCAACGTATGTGCAGTTACACTTAGTAGTGGTAAATAAATTTCTCCTTCTAAGGATTATTCCCATCATGTATGCCCCCCAAATGAAAACACTCTTTCTCCAAACACAAAATATTCTAAAGAAGAAAAACAAAATAAAAAGGGTAATAAAATTATCAATGATGATTAAAATGAACAATCCATTCCTCTTCCTTTCCCCCAAAGACTCTATAATTATAAGAAGAATTTTTATAATGATATTGATAAAGAAATAATGGGTACATTTAAAAAATTTCAAGTTAATATTCCATTGTTGGATGCAGTTAAGAAAATTACTCATTATGCCAAATTTCCCAAAGAACTATGCCCCTATAGATGAAGGCTGAAGGTGAATTAAAGAGGAAATCTAGGAATACATGTTTCATCCTTTATCCAATAAGAAAAGAAAACTATGTGGAAGGATCCTAGCACATTCATGATACCATTTACCATTTTGGAGACCTTCTTTTCTAATACTATGCAGAATTTAGGTGCTTTCATTAATGTAATTCCTCACTCCATGTATACTTCTCTATAGGTTGGAGAACATCAACCAAAAGGTATTATCATGAAACTTTACAACTATAGTACTACGCATCCAATATGAGAGATTGAGGATGTCCTTGTAAGAGTGATGAATCTCATTTCCCCACTAATTTCTACATTCTTGAGATGGAATATACTCAAACCCAAGGACATTACCTTCTCATACCCGGGAGGCCATTTTTTAAAACAACAAATACGATCATCAATGTTCACAATGGTATGCTATCCCTAGATTTTGGTGGAGAAAAGATAAGTTTTAACATCCTTGAGGCTGTGAAAAACCCGTTGAATAGCACTCCACTCTTCCTATCTATTCGATGGAATTTATCTCAAATGATTCACACACACACACTTCTCTCCTAATCCCATACTCTAATTTATTTTCCTCTTCTTAACCCTTGTATGATTTGAGTTTTGATTCAAGTTTTCAGTGTTGTGTGGGTTCTAAAAAGTGTAAATTTTTTGTATTAATTGATGACTGTGTTCAGTATGAGGTACTCATGACCGTCGATGATTCTACAGATCACATTTCAATAGATTCTCTATCCTGGGAGAATAAAAATGAGCAGATATATAGTTTAATGGACCTAACTCGCACTAAATCCCCTCCCTTAGTAAAAAAACACCCATTATTAGAATTGAAACGGCTTCCATCTAATTTAAAATATGCCTATCTTGAGGGTATTGACCAATTTCCCATCATTAATGCCAATAACCTCTCTCAGCAATATGAATAAAAAATGATCAACCTTTTGAGAGAGTGTAAAAAGGAAATAGGTTGGACATTGGATGATGTTACTGAGATTAGAACATCTATTTTTATGCACCATATACTTTTGGATGATGAGGCTAAGCTAGTGAGACAATCTCAACGCCGGTTGAATCCCACTCTCCTTGAAGTGGTAAAATTGGAAGTCAGTAAATTACTTACTATGGGGATCATTTATCTTATATATTATAGTAAATGGGTTAGCCCAGTGCAAATTGGGCCTAATAAATTGGAATAACAGTTGTGTCAAATGAATGAAATGAATTGGTTCCAACACATGCACAAAACAATTGGTGAGTTTATATTGAATCTCATCAACTGAATCAAGCCACGCGGATGGAAAAATTTCCTCAACCTTTCATTGACCAAATGTTAGAAAAATTGGCTATTATGTCCCTTTATTGTTTCCTTGATGGCTATTCAAGTTATTTTCAAATCCATATAGCCCCTGAGGATCAAGAAAATTCAATATTTACTTATCCATTCGGCACATTTTCATACAGAAGGATGCCTTTAGGTCTATGTAATTCTCCCGGTACGTTTCAGCGATGTATGTTGAGTATTTTTTTCAATGTACCTAGAGAATTACATGGAAGTTTATATGAATGATTTCATGGTTTATGGAACTTCATTTGATGACTGTTTGTACCACCAAGGTTTTATCTTCCACCATTGCATAGAAAAATATCCTGTATTAAATTATGAGGAATGCCATTTCATGGTTTTTTAGGGATAGTTCTTGGGAATGTTATTTGAAAAGAGAAAATTCAAGTGGATAAATAAAAAATTGAATTAATTTGAACCCTTCCATATCAAAAAATGTGTTTGTGAGGTGCGATCCTTCTTAGGTCATGTAGGTTTTTACTACTGATTCATTAAAGACTTTAGTAAGATCCCACTTAGCTTGTGCCGTTTATTACAAAACGATTTTGAGATTGTGTTTGATAAAAAATGTGAGGATGATTTCAATTCACTAAAAGGTAGTCTCACATCACTTACTATCATCCAACCACTTTGTTGGGATCTCACCTTTGAGAATATGTGTGATGCCTCTATCTTTGCAGTTGGGGTAGCTTTATCACAAAGGGTTGAGAAATCTCCACAAGTAATTGTGTATTCCTCTCGTACCCTTGACCCTTCCCAGGAGAACTACAAAACCACTAAAAAATAGCTTCTTTCAAATTTTTTTACATGAACAAATTCCATTGAAATCTTATCGGGTAAAAAGTCATTGTCTTTTAAGATTAGGCTACTCTTCATTTCCTCCTAATGAAACCCGAAGCTAAGCCCTACCTCATTTGGAGGATGCTCTACCTCTAGGAGTTCGACATTGATATTAGAGATAATAGGGGAGTGGAAAATGTGGTATCTGACCACATTAGTAGGATTAACCCACCATTGGACTGTAATGTTGACTCACCCCTCCCCATTGGAGAATTATTCCCTCATGAGAACCTTTGGATGTTGTGGTCCTTACCCCCTGGTATGCGGACATTGTAAATTTTCTAGAAACAACTAGTGTCCCCACTGATTTTTGCACTTCACAATTCGAGATACTTAAGAATGTTTCTCATTGGTACATTTGGGATGACCCATATTTGTGGAGAATTTTTGGTGACCAATTAGTTCTTCGGTGTGTCCCTGACCCTGAGTTTACCTCTGTTTTGACCTTCTTCCACACTTTGGCCTATGGGGGACACTTTGTCTCTCAATGTATAGCTCAAAATGTTCATAGCTCATGAGTTTATTGGAATACATTGTATTGGGATGACCATATATTTTTCAAGTCATTTAGTCATTATCAATTCACAGGGAATATCTCTAAGAGGAATGAAATTCCCCAAAATCCCATGTTATTTTGTGTGATTGTCGATGCATGGGGCATTGACTTCATGGGGAATTTTTCAAATTCATTTGGCTTTTTGTACATATTATCGGTTGTTGACTATGTATCTAAAAGTGTGGATGAAAAGGCCACCAGGATCGATGATTCTCAATTGGTTGTTGATTTTGTATGGTCCAAAATTTTTAGTTGGTTTTGTTTACCGAGATTCATCATTAGTGATTAAGGTTCTTATTTTTTCAATAGAAACATGAAACTTTTCTTCATAAGTATGAGGTTTTTCATAAATTATCTATAGAATATCACCACCAATCTAACAGACAAGTAGAAATCTCAAATCGGTATGTTAAGAGAATCGTGGAAAAACAGTACAACCCAATAGGAATTATCGGAGTTTTCACTTGGATGATGAACTTTGGCCATACCATACAGCTTTTAAAACCCCAATTGGAATGTCACCATACAGAATTTTGTTTATAAATGCTTGTAACCTCCCAGTGGAGGTATAAAACTGTGAATATTATGTTGTTAAACAATGTAATAAGAATCTTTTAGATGCAGGTGAGCATAGGAAGTTGCAGATTCCTGAGTTAGAAGAAATTCTACGTGATTCATATGAGGACTCCTGGATATATAAAGAGAAGATAAAATCTATCCATGATAACATGATTCATTATTTAATGTTTCATATTTGTGAGAAGGTTCTCATGTATAATTCTAGGCTAAAGCTCTACCCAGGTAAGCTTCATTTTCAATATCTCGGTCTTTATACCGTTACTAATGTTTACCCTTTTGGTGCTATACAGGTTTTGTGTGAGAAGAATGAATAAAGGATTACTGTTAATGGAAAGAGGCTCAAACACAATTGTGAGGACTTTCCAAAGCATCTCGTAAAGGAATTCTAATTGATAGATTCCACATATGACATCGCTTAGCAGGTTGTCTCTTCTCCCTAACTTTATTTATTATCTATTTATTTAAAATACATTCATTGAGGAAATGTAACATTTAGTTGTGGTGGAGGGAGACATGTCATGGTTCGGATTAAAAAAAATTAATCAAAAAAATAAAATAATATTAAAAAAAATGTTTTTTCATTTTTGATTTCTTTATTTTGTGTTTTTAGGTAAAAATTGTTCTTAAAAAAAATATACAAAATCATTTTTCAATCTTGAATTGATTGTTTATAAAATTCAATTGTTTTTGGAAGATTTTTTTTGAAATTAATGTTGATATGGAATATTTTTCTATAATTTGTATTTTCAAATAATTCTTTGGTGTTTAATGCATTTTTTAATCCCATTCCTCATTAGCACTGACCAATATTTTAGTCCCTCACCTGAGAGAAATTATATGCCCTTTATTGCATATTCTTTCTTTTAATCACATTCTTGAGAGTCTCAGGTAATGTATAGAAACTATAACTTTCCTTGATTCTATTTGAAGCCATAAGATTCAAGTATGCTACATTCATGTTAGAGGTAATCATTCATTGAAAGTACCTTGGTACAATAATCCTCTATTTTTGGCCACCTTTACATTTTATCCTTATTAATCCTTAGAGACCAATAAATGCCTATTATGTAGCCACATTACAAGATAATTTATCTCTACCTACCCATCTATTGGGTATATTCTTGTTTATATTTAGAAAGTGCGGGTGAGAGGGTGTTTCCATGGTAATTCTAGGGAGATAATAATTGTTTTGGGTTGATATAAAGGGTGCCTACATATTCCTTGGGCAATGGGTTCACAATACATATTACATCATTATTTTACACACGTTTCCCTCTTTATCTCAAAAAATATATAAAAATAAAAATTAGTTCTGTACATTGAATAAAAAACAGAAGAAAAGAAAAAAATGGATAAAAGAGGATTTTTACGGATTATTATTCACTTCTAGGTTGTGACCCGCAAAAATGGACAATGGGGAGAGTGATTTGGAGTTGATACACTTTGTGAGGGTTTGAGCGTGTGCATTCATTGTGAACACATGATGAATTTTGACATGTTATGTATATAATAGATTAAAAACTCCTCTTCTACCTCAAATTTTGAAACATTAAATCCTACCAACCGTGGAACCTCAGAACAACCTGTTGGATGTCCTCTTGAGTAGCACACTAGTTTCTGCCAATAGAGAACTGATAATCTTAGAAGCATAAGGTTAGATCACATGAACTATAGGAAAATAGCATAAATACACTTTCATATATTCCTTGAGTGAGGACATAAATTTTTAGGTGAGGTAGGTTGCGACATGTTGCATGGGTGAACAAATGAAGTTGAACAAACTTGAATGTGAGAAAAGAAAAATGATAGGAAAATTGATTCCCTAAATGAGGCTTGATGAATTTCATTCCAAAACAATATTGGATGTTTTCACACCTTTTATTTAGGAATGGTACATGATTAGGATATTATTCTTTTCCCAGGAGTGCAAATGTTTAGGTGTGGGGGTGTGATCATACCATGATTCACTATTTCATTTTCACCCTTACACCACTGTGTTAAACATGTTTCGTATTGAAAATTATAAAACTAATAACAAATTGAACATCATTTTTGATACCATTATTTTGTGTTTAGTAATATTATAATGGTCAATGTTACTTATTTTTATGATATCAATGTAGGAGGAGATGATTTGTACGACCCATGATGAAGTGGAAGAAAAATGGGCCAAAATTGCATGGATCCATGAAGTCCAGTCCACTGGTTTTCCCCTTTAGAAAATTACGTGAATCCAAATGGAATCATATTTTATATGCTGGTCCAAAAAGTAATAGGATACAAATCTTATGAAGAAACCGAAGCCCAATTCTTCTAGAAAGGGGCACAACCGACCTGATCTTTCAAGAACACCGAATTTGTGAGAAGTCAAAAGCGGCATTTTATAATCTGTCTATATCTCTGGATCCACTTGTCCAATTGAAGCCAAAAATTCAATGAAGATATTCAGGAAGTGGGTATACAACTTTATAGTTTTAAAAAATGGGATATTTGGTTTTTTAATGGTCGAAACATGTTGTTAAAGTGGTTTGACGAAATCCATGTGCCCAAAACCACCTTCCAATTTTCCAATAAAGTGGCACCTTGGTCTCTCTATTTGGGAGTTCAAACCATAGGAAATGTTCTTCCATTTTAGAGTCCCAAAGGATTACTCCCACCATTATTTGAATTTGTGGATGCTATGATAAGTTCTACCTCAACATCATTCTCTTCCTCTTCTCCGATGGGTATCTAAACCCGTTGTGATCAACCGGGGAAGATCGTGATGTAATCCTGAGCTTCATGTTTTTATTATTTTGAATGATCTTTTTAATTCTAGGTTGTATATTGTTTTTCCTCATCCTATATTTTAATTTAATTGAGTTATATACTATTATGTTATACTCAAACTCAAATTATCAGGTTTGGGGTACCCTTTCATGTGATGTTTCGCACACTGTTCATCATTTTTTCTCCCCTCATTCAATTGTTGTGTTTGTTGGTTTGATATTAGTGAATTGAACTCACATAATCACATTAAAGGCCATGAAAATTTATATCATGGTATCAAAAATAAATAACATACAAACCTTGACAGTATATTCAGTTCTTCATGTGTTTCTTTAGTCAGTTTTGGTAATGAAGTCGAATACAAATCACCCAATCATCTACAATGTCTGGTGAATCACTGTGTGGTTTCAAATGAATTCTAGGAGGTATAATAGTATAAACTCAGTAACATTATGGTTTTAGGTGTTACAAACTAGGGATTAAAATATCAAAAACCTATATCATGAAGCGATGAAGGATGACCATCATGAGAGTACCCCGAGTTGATCACACTTAATTAATTCTATTAATTTCCATTTTGTTTAATCACTTTCATTTCCTTTTTTCTTCTATAATCATCAAACCCCCATGTTTTAGAAAACCTCATTCCCTGTATACTTTTATAATCAAACCCCTATTTTTAAATTAATTATCTAAGGATCTGTTGAGAGATGACCAAGGGTTGCTATTATACTGCTGAAATTCTAGTTAAAAATAAACATCTAATTTGATGTTCTTGAAAACACGATCAGTTACATCCAATACATATTTTCCAATTTTGTCTTATGTAAGCACATGGAGACACAAATGATGTGATTGTTATTATACCTTTTGATTCCCCTATCTTTCTATCATATGAATGTGACTAGGATAATGTGAAAGCCTACTTGATTGGTCTGCTGAATATATTGTTTCATCATGTGGAAAAACATTATGTTTCACCAAACCCATTATATATAACCCTAATAGAGTTGATTTACGAGTTAAGGGATAATATACGTAGGTGTTCTCTTAATTGTTTTTGAATATACCATTATAGGTATAGGGTTTTTTAGTAATATGGACCTTTAATATCAGAAATATATAATGAATTATTTGATAATAGGGTACATGAGACTTCTTCTCTCGGGTCTTCATTGGCTCAAAAACCATATCATACATCTAAATTCCCTCCATCAACCATTCCTTCTTCCATCATACCAAATCCATTGGTTGCATATGAACAAGTAACATGAACTCTAATGTGAATTAAATACATTCTCTGATCATCAAGACTCCCTTGTAGGAGTTTCCTGGAAAAGATGAATGCTTTCACTAGCCCCCTCAATTGTCTTCCATTATATAATATCATGATAAATATCGTTTGTAACTGAAAAAATTGGAAAGTAATGTGGTAGGAATTTTATAGTTTTGATGGTGGGACTCCCCTAATAGATTCAATAAGGTAATCTTTAGAGGTGATGGAATGAATACATCATATAATATCTTAGCTACACACCCATATAGATAATTTGACCAAACATAAAGAAAAATAAGATGATTTCATAACTTTCTCAAAGAAAAATATTTAAATTTATTCAACCTTATTTATAAATAATTAAAAATGTGATGAGGAGTTATTTTATTATATCTAGACATTTCAATATCCGGTAGAGGTAGAAGAAGTTGGGCATACATCACTTATGGACTCAATTTATACTTATTTCTAGAATTAGGAAAAAAATTTCAAATTGAGTCTATTTATTTTTATTATAGTCTATTAAATTTTTTTTGGTGAAATCCTTTGGGAGACTCTAGAATATAGAGATTCATCCTTATTTATAAATTTATCAATGAATGTATCTTTTAATGATTACATGTTTTTGTCTTGTTTTCTTTCATTCACAGTCTTCAGGGCATTTCATCACTAGATATCATATGGATAATCAATGTTACCCCACAATTATATAATAAAAACTAAACAAAAATTATTATATTTAAATTCTTAGATCACAACATAATCCTCTTGATAAATGATCAAGAATGCATATCAACATCAGATTCCTTAATAACATATCAGCTCAGGTTATCCTATGATCTCCTGGTTAAAAATGATAATTTGGGTAAGATATGTCCTAGAGGGAGAACACTCTAAATTATACCTAATTCAGTGGACATAGTGAGAATATATTTATGTTTTTAGGAAATTAATGAACTATATATGATTTCTGTCTTTTCTATTTTATTGTTGAACCTTTTTATTCAGTTTAATATGGGGAAAGCTTAACGTGTATGGTCCTGATTTTTTCTCAAGATACCCTATTATAGGGTTTTATTCCAGACATGTTTTATTCCTTTTATATTTAATAAATGCTCAATATGTAATAGATTTTAAAAATTTCTTGTCTTGTGAGAATAGACTCGAATTTTTCCTAAGAATCCTATTTTGGGTTTGCAACATGGAAAGTATTGTGTCTCTTTCAATTGATTATTTTATAGTCTTTAAAATTAGGCCATTTTTTCTATATTGTATGGGGTTAACACTCATACCTTATTCTATTTTATTTTAAGTTCATCTATCTTAGACCATCTTCTATTATCATTTAAGGTATTCTATCTTGGACCTTGAGATGCTATGTAGTTTAGAGTCTTACCTCTACGATTTGAGATGTTTTGAGATGTATTGTAGTTTAGAGTCTTGTTTTTAGGACTTGAGGCACTGTGAAGTTAAGATTATTGATACTTGGAATTGATTGATTAATGTAGAATAAGGTATAAATTTCTTAGATAGACCAAAACACCCTAAGGTGCTAAGTTCACCCATGGTGTTCTTGAACCTCATGGGAATTATAGTCCCTTTCTTATAAGGAGGAGATTATAATTGTTTCTAGGTTAGAGGAACTTTTTCATTAGTCCATAAGTATTACATACATGGTCAATTAAAGGGGATCCCCACTATTTTCTAAGGTCTATGGGTGATTTTTTTTAGATGATATTGGTGGTTGCTAAAATATTAGAGAAGTCAAGTCCACCAAGATATTTTGAATATGGGTTGTATAAATCATTTTTCTAGGATCTTGAATTGATGAATATGGAATGGGAAAGAAATAATAAGGATGAAACAAAACACCCTAAGGGGTTGAGTTCTACTAAAGTGTTTTTGAGGACCAATAGGATTAAAGTTCCTTTCTTATAAGGAGGATATGGAAGTAGTTTATAGGTCTGAATCCCTTATGCATCATCATATAGAGATTGTAAGAATAGTAAAGGGGATCCCTACAATTTTACAAGGGTTATTTAATATTTGTGAAGACTTGAATGCTTGGACTATAATGTGGCGTATGGGAAAAAATATATCCATGGAGGGTTATCAAACCATAGGGTAGTTTACGTTTTTCTTAGGTGGATAAGAACATACACCAAGTGGTTTTGAGTTATTTTTTTTGGACAATCAAAAGTTTTAGGAATGGATTTATACATTCTTTATTTTATAAAGGGTATAATACATTGTCAAATAACATTCAGGATGTAGAATATACATGACCAGTCTTGTTAAGGGGATTGTAAATCATGGTCTACAAATACTTGAGTTAACTAGAGGTGAAAATTGGGGGGTACATGTCAACCATTTATAATAGAAAAATCGTATATTCTATGTGGTTAGAATAATAATTATTGTATTTAATATGGGATCTCTCCTCTAGAAGAAATCATCTTCTAGAGACAATATCTATGGAAGGGATCAAATTCTTTAATGAATACAAGGGGGTAAATTTTGGATAATTCAATTTTTCTACTTGTATTCTATAGAGGAGAATAGGGATAAAGGAGGCCCAAGGTCCATGGGGTTCCAAGAGAAGGATACTAACTTGTAGAATTGGATTTGATAGAATATTTTTCAATGAAATTAAGGTTATTTATGGAAAACATAATATTCAAGAACGGTTTGGGCACCCTATAGTTTGTGTCATATCTTAGTGAACATATTATAATGGAAATGAAATGTGACATAACATTCCACTAAATTTTTCTTATAAAATGGGTCTAGAGATCATGTATTTAATTTTAGTAGGGACACAATGTGTAACCTATGAGAATTATTTCTTCTTTATTTATGAAATAATATTTTACAAAACTATAGTGTTGAAGTGTTTTGTGAGCTAAGAATTAACTCTTTAATAGTCCTTCATTTACTGGTTTTCATCCTAAAAAGTTGTTTGTATCTTTAATTTGGATTTTTCGGTTCTTGTTACTTAGATCATCTAAGGGTAATGTTTAAGGTCATAAATATTTGACCAAAGTGCATGTATTTTATGGTCATGATGCACATGGACTTGATATGAGGGGAATTATACAAAATAGATTAATTCAAATACCAAGGATCAAGAGTACTCCAACATCCTTTTAATCTGGAGATGAAATTGTAGTAAATCATGTCTCAAGGTTCCCATGTCATGAGTAATGATATTGTACAATCATGATGAAAATGGTGATGATCCACTATAAGGAAATGAGCTCCACTATTATGATGTTAGGGATCAGTATGATTAGAAGACCTTTTTGTAAGGTGAGGAAATATTTGGTTCATGGTCAGGATCTTATATATATAAACTAGGGGAAGACATGAATTATAAAATGAAGGGACCCATAGATTCAGGTATCCATTTTAAAGGGTCATGTATGATTTTTAGTAACCCAAGTTGATCAAGGCATTGAGTGTGATTTATGGGTTTTGGTTCCTAAAAGATAATGGAAGCACCCAATATTCTTGTTAACTGTGTCAGGCTCATTTAATACTTTGATAAGGAATGATTATGGATGAAGATATACACATTTTACTATCATGTAGTGGAGAGATATCTATCATGAATTCTAATATCACGCAACAAGGAATTTTTCTTTTAAATTTAATGTATTCTGGTATGGATGTAGGACTCTCTGATAAACTGTAAATGATATCCTTAGGGATGATTTACACTGTTCATGGATTTATGGAAGAGTGAGTTTTTAGGACTTCACAATATTTAAATATAGGTACATGATATTTTTATGGAAAGGCTTCCCTGGGTTCCACTATGCATATTATTAGGTCATGAACCATTCCGTAAAAATCTCATTTATGTATAATCCTCTTTATGGATCTGACTCATATGAATATGATCTCATTTAGAGAAATGTGAAACCATGGTTGGGATTGATATGGAGGATCTAAGAATCAGTATGTATCTTGAAATGGTAGGAATCATACCAGACAAATTTCTTGAATATAAAACCCTCTATATAGATCTGAACCATACATAGAGGGGTGGATTTTATCCATTGATGGTGTGACTAAACCTAGGGTTAAAGATCTGAGCATCACTTTATATCCTATAAAAATAATCATCACACCACATATTGTTCTTAAATGGAGGTGTGGGTTGATTCCCACACAAATGATAGATCTATTCTGGGGTGAGGACCATATTAATTCAAAGTTTTATATTTTTTAAAAGATGTCAACCATGCAGTTTAACATCATGTTATAATAAAGTGTGGAGTTTCTTTTAAGGTATTTCATTTGGGACCATGTTGACTATGATATGAACTTATATGTCTCGATCATGAGGGTATTCTTATACCAAAGTCCCTAAGATCACGTGTGTTATGATCGGTTTGGGAAACAAGTAATGGTGAAATTTTATTTCACCAAACTAAGGAGACTAAATTAAAGGAAATGTGAATTGTTATCACATAGTGTATGTGCCATGATATAGGGTATAGGTGTATCTATGTATCTCATTGTAATGATAATCAAACTATATGTAGTTATGGTAGAATTTTAACATTGAATGAGAGGTATTAAAACCATGAAATTTACCTTCATGGGGTAAGGAAAAAGGTTACCTTGCATTAAAATTAAGGCACAATTCCCCATAAATGTTTTCCATGTGTTTGGGAAATAATATCATGAGAGGAATCTCATGTTTGTGATAGAATGATTCCTAAGTTGGTTTCATAAGGTTTCTATGCTCAGTAAATTTTTTAAGACTACATTTTGACTTCACATTCTAATGATGTTGTCATTAAGATTAATGTATTGTTATTATGATGATATGGTTCACTCCTTTTAGGGTCATGTGACTAGTATCACACAATGAAATTTAGTTTCATACATCATGTTTGAATTTTGTCTTATAGATTTAGGTCATATGACTAGGACCTTGAATTTTGTACTATTTATTGTCTTTATTCCAAGACATCCTTAGTGCAGTTTAACATCATGCGATAAGAAAACACCAATATTGGAGTTTAATGTCATGAGAAAAGAATGTTTTTAATATATTCTAACATCATGTTTCATGGACATAGGATAATTTATAGAATCTATGAAATTTATTTCATGGGAATCCTCTCATTGGTGTGGGGAATGTCATATTCCCCATCCATTGTGGAAAATGAGTAATCTCCATTTGAATAGAACTTATAATCCTTGTTATTTTTTTATGATATTCCCCCTTTTCATGCCTTTATAAATGGCCTCATGTTCTTATTTATTTCTCTTAATATCACATGTAAACTGATTCCCTTTTTTACCTTTTCTGATATTTTTCTACTCATCCAATATTTTTAAATGTTTTTCATGGGTATTAATATTGGAAAGGACTATGAAGATTCTATGATGAATGCATTTGATGATTTTTATTGAAAAAAACCTTGTTTCATTTTAATAGTTTTTTAGGAAAACAATAATGGCATGTAGACTTATCTACATTGTTATATTAAATGCTTATGTAGGATTTTTTCCATATATCTAAAAATCTAGACCTAAAAGATATTCAATAATTAATGAAAATAAATTGTATTCCAATGTCACTGGAATAAGATGTTTTCATGGTTGGGTCCTTATAGTTTTTATTAGAGAAGGGTTTAGACAATGTTGGGGATTTGGATGTCTTCTTATGGGTTTTTAATTTTAGTGAGTATCCTATTTTTTCTTAGAAACTCTTTTGATACTTATTTTATGAAATTAAATGTGATTAAAAGTATATTTGGAGAAATTTATTTTTCTAGTTATAATTTATTAATTTTGGAATGACAAATGAAAGGTATGAGATAAAAATCGTGGTTAAAACATTGTATGGTTATTCTTGAGGATATTATCTAATTTTTGGAATGTTAAAATTATTATATTTTATTACAAAAAGGTACATCACATTGACCATGTGAAAAATCATCATGTTAGAAAAGGCTTCAATAATATAACCCACAACCAAAGTGAGATATACCTAATTTCCTACCACTGAAGAACGTGAAGTCCTCAGTTATTATGACTTCATTGTTTTTAGGAAAAAAGATGATGAAATTAGAATAAGGTGATTTTTTGAATTCTGTTTTATCAAATTCATATCCATAGTATATGAAAATGAATTGTGGATTAAGTGATAATTGTTATTTTAGAATCCGTTCACTAATTTGGGAACCCTATATGCCTGAATAAAATAGAATACTATGAGATTTGTTTGAGGAGAAATGGTTGAATTTTATTTTTCTAGAATATATGTTTTTATTGTGGTGTTATGGTGATTTAGATTATTTATGGAAATTATTAACCTAACTTGGATATTATGTGATTATGTAAATTATGTTTATGAATGAGACTTTAAGAGTGGTCGATTTTATTTTGAGAAACATGGTAAAATTTATCTTTGAACAATATGTGATCAAATCCTTATTAATTTTGAGTTTCAAACTTAGTTTGGACTATTGTTGAAGAATTATATGGAATTTATTTGTTGAATGGATTTTGTTGATCTTTGGGTATTGTATGTTGAATTTTAGAGATTAAGAGTAGTATTTTTTTTAAATGATAACTCTTTTTTTTTGGAATTATCTAATCTTGTACTAACCATGTTGGTTTTGGTTAGTATTTCGAGATAGGAGAAATATATTGTTAACCTTTTTGTGTATTAATAAGTTGATTCATCATGAATTCTCATAGTTTGGAGAAAAAATGATTTTGTGGTGGAATTTTATTAAAGTATAAACCAATAATTTTCAATTAATTAAATTTCTTCATGTTATTATTATTTTTAGTAAAATAATTTATCAAAATTATGAAAGGAATCATAAAAAAAAATGTTTTCCGTTTACTTTTCCTACTACAAAATCAAAGCTTATTTAACTCATCATAAGTTTTTGGTTTTCTAATTTTTAGAATTCTTCTGATCATTTTTTCTATCAACCTATATCAGAACATGAAAGATAGATTTTCATATATATAAATGTTTTACTAAATGAAACCCTAGTATGTTTTATCTAATCTGACCTTCGTAATTATCTTGCTGTCCTTAAAAGTGGAAGTTTTATTGACCCTTTTATCGATTTGGGTTTTCAATAATGGTATTTTGAAAATTCATACCCTAGTTACCAACCCATAAATTAAAATTTATAGTACTAAATATATTAAATGGGTAGGATGTATCATCCCTAGTTTTAAGAAAGAAACATAATGTTCAACAGCGTACATGATACTCTATATAGAGCTTGAACAGACGACTGAATATTTATTATTTAAATGAAACTGTTATAACATAGTTTTTAGAATTTAGAGAATGAATAATATATAATGAATTATGAATATATGGTTTTCACATTTTTAAATAAATATTCTGTTGGTCACCAAATTTGTTGTAAATGAAAAAAAATCTAATTGAATATAAAGGATGTGTTTTTATGAAAACATATTCAAAAGAGATTAATTATGTTTATGAAATCATAAAACTCTGTATAGGTTTTTATTTAATGTAAAATATATATTAAATATTCAATGTAATCTTTTAAAATTAATATTATGTATTTTATATACATGATATAAGGACAAATTCAATTTTTTAGATAAAATAAGTATTTTTTCTAAAAATGTAGTTTTACCGCCTTCAAATGGAAATCCCATTTACAATTAAATTTGATACATTTATATGTTATATTTTTAAAAAATAAACAACTTTTTTAGAATCATGACATCAAAATTTACATTGGATGAATTTTTGATCTTTTTCTTATATAAATCATGTTATGATGAATAGTAAAAATATGCTAAATTTTAATTGAAAACAAAATTTTTACATATGGATTATTTATATTGTTAAATTATATTATTTATTGGTTTTAAAGTATTAAATGAGTATTTATTTTCATTTATTATAATTTAGGGTATTGGTATTAATTATATATAGAATTTGGATGTAAAAATATTTCAATATATTTCAATATTTTAACTTCTAAAAACTCACTTTCTAGTTTTCAAAAAGGGAATTAATTTTAAATTAATTACATAAACTCTTTTGTTTTTAATTTGGGAAAATGGATTCAATATTTGGAATTATAATTTCCAAATTTGGTAAATAAGTACCTTTTATTTAGAACATTATGAATAGTAACTTAAGTAATTATATTTATTTAAAATGATTAAATGGTAAATCATTTAAATAAGGGAAAAAATAATATTATAATAATATAAATATACCCTAACATATTTTATAATCCTATTTTATGAGATATGTCTTACCATGATCATCCTTGGGACGATTTTAGGATCCTATGGTGCGACATGGGTGTGATAATAACATGTTATAATAAATAATTTTAAATATAGAGAAATATAAAATAAACATGTATCGTTTACTAATAAAATATAAATATTGGGTTATATAAATGATCCATTTGACTATAAATATTCAATAAAAATAGAAAACTGTTTCCTAAATCCATTATTTTATTTATAATTTAAGACAATAAATAAAAATATTTATTTATGACACAATAATGATGCAATTATTACCATATTAATGAAATATTCAAATAAATCATTTAATAAATACTAAACCCAATATAATATGAATATTTTAATGACATAAATTATTTTCATGGATGAAATTTACATTTAAGGGATGATTTAATTCTTATGGTTTGGAGGAATCAAGTGTTTATGACTTTAACAAAAATCAATTACTAAATAGTGTCAATGTTGATAGAAATGTGTTTTTAAAAACAAATACTATTTTATTAGATTATATAATAGTCCAAAAAATCTAATATTCTGAAAAATTACTTTTATATTGTAAAAAATGTCATTAATTAATGAATTTTGGTTCTTTTGTTACTTTATTATAACTATTGTAACCATATATTATGAAAATAAAAGAAGGCGCGGTAAAAGCTAATGTTCTTAACTAAGGGTTAAAGCTAAAAGATAAGGTTACTTTTGTGACATAAATTTGTATAAAACCAATTGTATGAGTGGATTTACACCCCTAATAATATTATCCTAGAAATTTACCAATTTTTAACTATTAAAATTTGAAAATTAATTTAAATTAAAATCATATTTCACGATTTTTATAAAGTGTATCTTCTCCCCTCTTGTAAAAGGACACCACCTCTACCCAATTACTCACACATCTCAAGCCCCTTGGATCAGCCAAATTATACTAAAAAAATCTCCCATAATATATACCCTCCCCTAGAGCCTTACCTTGGGCATAATTCAATTCATGAAATCCTTTTGAATCAAATCAAATGGAGTTACTCGATTTAGAGGTAACGTCTTCTCTCAAGATCCTTCCATTTGCGTTCCTTATCCAACCACATAGACTATTTTTATTCCATTATTTTTTAACAAAAATATTATATAAATATACTAGTATGTTTTTATTCTAAGGGTTCGACCTATACTTACACACACCTCCATCTAATTGAAATAGAACATACTATTTTTGTGTACGGTGAACTACTGCCTCATGAAATGATGATTGTTCAATTTTTTATAACACCTATCAGGGTGGATATTATGATGGGACTATATTTATGTATGACATATATTATATTTATATATTCTTTGTAATTATGTAATTTTTATTCACAACATACCTTTATTCTTTCCATAATATGTAAATATGACAATTTCATTTTAGGAAATATGGTCTACCACCCCCTCAAAGGGATATGACTCATTCATGCCATATATAAAATGTATAAAGGAGGGTTTTTATTAATTTATGTTACATATATAACATATATATTATATTCTAATTATAATATACCTATGTATCAATTATTTTTCATTCCTTTAATATGACAAAGAAATAAAAGTAGCATTCATGCCTATGTACAACCTACTATCTCCATGAATGGTGGATTTCATTTCTTTTCTCCAAATATTATGGACTATTATAAATTCGTATGTATTTTATATATATTATATTTAAATCATAAATATCATTATAGATATGATTTAATTTTTACTACATGGACAATTATATCCAAACAAGTTCATTTTTTACTCATGTACCGAATATCGACAAAACGTATGATATGAACATAAATCATAATGTAATAGTTATAATATGGTAATAAGTGATGTAAAAGGAATAAAAACATTAAAAAGGTTCCTGATCAAATATAAATTATCTTATGTTTATTATTCCGGATGATAAAGGATGAACGAGACCAGTCAGACTCATGGTAGGGGACTTCGTATTAATCTTTATGCCATGGGGTATATATTGATGTTATGAACATTTATTTTCCTATTAGGTGTTTATAAAATAATTTTACTCATTACATAATGAATTATTATATTCTAATGATATTTAATGTTTTCTTATAACTTAATTCCTTAATGATATGTATTGAAGTGTTTCTTATGTGGTAAAGGAATTCTCAGATATCCCTTTTCATTTCAAGTTCACTTTTTTGTGGTATGTATTTATAATTTCCACACCATGTTCATATTTCCATTTTATTCAGTCACTATACTATATTATAATTCATTTATGAATGTATTACCCCTATCCCCACTTTTTATATTTTTACAAAAACCATGTTGCATAGTCGTTACACTGTAGAATTTTCTTCTCAAAATCTCTATCTTTTTCTTAAGAAATTATATTATATTATTTACGTGAATACCCAAACCTATTTCATTTCTAGGTGTACTCATCAAGAAATAAAAATGTCATATTTTATTCTGTATTTTAGATACATAAAATTCTCATTCCCTTTCCATGCGTTATAAATGACACAATGATCATGTTTTGAATCACTTTTTTAAATGTCATGTTTTTTATATAACACCCATTTAATTTATTCTCTTTGGGTTATTTATAAAATCTATGATTATGATATATGTGGAGCACCTGAAAATAAATATTTATTAATTATTTTCCCTAATATCTCTTCAATTCATTGTGTAATGAAATTAATCTCTAGAGATGAAAAGTTTTATGATACCTTGGTGAATAACCATGGTAAGTTTTATGACACATTGGGGATTGACCTTGGTGATATAATACATCGGTATTGAACATGGTGATATGATTATGAATTTATAAAATAAATTTTGTAGCCAAATATTCATGTTATGATCCATTTTCCTGTTGTTATGATATTCCTCATTCTCATGCCTTTTTGAAATTCCTCATGTTCATATTTATATCTCTCAAGATCACATGTAAACTATTTCATTTTTTCCCTTAAGGATATTTTTATAATCATCCCAAGCATTTAATTCTTTTTCAAAGGTCTTCAGATTGGCAAGGAAAAATATGATGTTATGATGAAAGTATATGAATATTTTTATAAAAACAAAACCATGATTCATTTTAATAGTTTTTTTTATAAAAAAAGAATGGCATGTAGACTTATCTACATTGTTACATTGAAGGTTTGTGTAATGTTTTTTCATAATTCTCTAAAACTATAGAAATAAAGGATATTAGGTAATGAATGAAAATAAATTCTAGACAAAAGTCACTAGAATAACATATGTTTAAGTCCGGGTTTTTATAAATCCCACCCTAGGTACATGGATTTGACCATCATACGCAGGTTAACTACTCCCATACATGAGTTCTCAACAAAATCCAAAATTATCCTTTTATTTGTCCTATTAATCATATATAGTATGATAAGATAAAAAAGAAATTAAATGTCCTTTGGTACCACTTTGTAGCATACCAGCCTGGGTACCACACACTAGTGCCCTGAGACGATTTGCTATGTGACTTCAGGCACACCTCCCCATATTCCAATGGTTTACAACTAGAAGTGGGGGTTTAATATCAATCATGGGAGGATAATACACTCTTTATGAACATATCAGAATAGAAAAAATGAAATAAATGACAACCAATAGATATGACCTTAACTAGAATAATACTAATTTGACATGATGACCAAAACATGAAATAGAAAATCTGAAACTAAACCACATACATGTCATGCCAATACATATTAAGTGTCATCTTCTGAACCATGGATGGTTCCCTCTTACAAATACTATCCCGACTGAGTCCTCTAACACATGGCCCTTTCCCTTAACATTTCATGAAACCATGAATTTTATTTGGGTACTGATTAGGCAGGCCGAGTTGGATATGAGTACAACTTAGTAGGACACCACCAATTATGTCTAAAAAAATATCCAGTGAATATAGTGTATGATGTTGAATAATGAATAAATTAAAATATATAATTAAATAGTTATAACATTTAACATTTTTGAAATTATCTACATAAATCATTGGTGTCTTGAGGACACCTGAACCAAAATACCAACATCTTCCCATACTAATGTCTAAGTCAACTCACATATTCAAATCGAAATTCACTATAAAAAGGATTTCATTATATAATTCATTTAAAATTTTAATATGGAAAATTGAAACCATGGTCTAATACCATCATTTTGGTTCTTGGTCGACATGCCTCGGACCCCATGGTGATTTGAAACAACAGTCCACGTCTTGCACTCATTTACCAATCAATTTATCACTATGGCATTTGGAAAAAGTAGAGCAAATCCCACACACGTTTATTAATAAATTTACCACTACAAACTTTGGAAGTAACAACCCTTTTCCCATATACATTTGTCAATAAATTTAGAATGATGGGATTTGGAAGCAATAGACAATGTCCCAGACATGAATATCCCAATCACACACATAACACATACCACATCATTCAAGTTTAATAAACATTATCCTTCTTCTAAAATTTCACAATCAATGAATCAATCATTTAATTAAATAATTTATTAATTAAATTCAATTAATGGAATAATCAAATCGATTCCCATTAATTAGCCGAAAAATCAATTAATTACATCTACTCCATTAATTAATTAAAAAATTAATAAATTATATCAACTCCATTAATTAATATAATAAATAATCAATCACATAATGACTACTAATTAATTTTGTAATTAATTAATCCCATCATCTCCATTAATTAATTCAAAAATTGATTAATCAAATTCAATAAATTAAAAAATTGAAACATTATCCCTTAATTAGTTATAAAATAAATTAACCCAATTTCACAATCTCAATATTCACATAAATAGTTCAGTAATTAATTATTCAAAATCAATCAATTAAATATCCCCAATTTCACATTCCTTTAATTAATTAACTTACCAAATTAATTAATTCAATTTAAAAAATTCAATCACTAATATTCCAGTAGAAATTTGGAAATTACATACACATAATTGAAATAAAGACTTTTGGAATTCAATAATAGAAAACGTACCTCAATTCTTTGATGACTGATAACCCAATGGAAAACCCTAATTAAAGTAGATTGGTAAAACCAATGATGAAGATCACTATGTAAATTTGAAACCTAGATCCAATATCAAAAAAATCAAGATATAATAACCCCACATATATATCTAAATCAAAAATGGATAAACATTACACTTTTTTCTGGGAAGAGAAATGGGAGAGAGAGAGAGAGAGATCTAATTGGGATGAAAATACATACCTATATAGGTGAAGATCTAACAATCTGGCCTTTGAATCACGAAAACTGAGGTTGGGATGGCTTAGGATCTATTATGGAACATATTAAATTCATTTCAACGTGTTTAGGTTTGATTCTATGTGATTATGGATTAAAAATTGGGGAGGATGCCTAAGATATTAAACTAGTATTTAGGGGATTAAATTTTTACACACACGGTTTCCAATATAGGGTACAAATTTTCCCCTAAATGTGTTCCATAAATGTGTGCCTAACCTAAGGGTGTCACAGAGTTTCTTTTAAGTGGGTGAACAGTTTATGATACCTCGTTCCAATTTTAAAAACCCAAATATCCCATGGGTGCATTATTTTTTAGGTTGGGTGCATGGTTTTGAAAAACCCTATACCCACAGTGCACTGCCCCATTGCCCTCGAAAGATATCCAATTTTCACCCAACACACCCAAGATAATACCCCCCAAAAATATTATCTAAATAAGCAAAAATAATACCTAAAATAAATATTGAGAGATCACTAAAAATGGTTGAGATCTTATAGATAATGTACATCTATCAACTTGTTAGGATTGATGAATAATTCAATAAATTGATGGGATTTAAATGTCAATGGAAAATAAATTTTGGGTTTACATATCACCAAATGAGGTTAATAAAGGAATATATTTTGTAGAACACATTATTTTTTGACTATAGACACTTTGATTTTATGTTGAATACTTTCAGAGTCACAAACAATGTAGAAGTCATCAAGGGATTGCTGATTTTAAAGGTTTATGAGAATTTAGAAAAAATTAGAGCGATGTTCATTGATGATATTTAAGTGAATCCAAGGATAAAAGAAGAGTATACTTAGCATTTAAGGTTTTTCATGAAGAACCTTTTGAGATTGAAATTTTATAAGAATTTACCAAATTATATGTTCTTTTTATGTGGGGTAAAATTCCATGGACATGCCATATTTTTTTATTGTGTAGTATTCTATACATCAAATATTAGGAAAATTGATTCTTAGGAAGTAACTAAAAATGTTATAGAGGTATATAAATTTTATGGTCTTGTAGGCTATTAATATAATTTTGGAGTTTAATTATCTCATATTGTAATATAATTGATATATTTAATCTAGTGTGATAAGGTATTTATGATTCATGAATATTGTTAGTAAATATTTACATTTTCAAAGAATATTTTAGTCTTTTCTCCAATCAATCTCTTACTCAAGGAAGGTATTATGTTTGAGGTCTATTTTAATGGTTCCCATTTTTCCAATGGTTATGTTTTGATATATCAGAATGTTTTGATATCTGATATGCCTTGACAATTATATTCACATGAATGTAATTATTAGACCCCAGAACTTAAGATTATAGTGATAGTGTTTTCATAAAGGATATTATGAGATTATATTATTATAGATTATGTTATGAAATTTAATCATCACAAGAATCTGAGGGAGATCTTTTATAATATTTATTTTTAATTTCAAAGAGTAGTGACAGATGTAGCTGTTATAGGCCTATGATTTCAAGATCTTCTATGAAATGGAGTAAATTAATGTGGTAGATGATGTACTCTATATAAAGGCACATTGTGATATTACATGTGGATTTGGAGATCAGTAGAGGATAATTAATGATATTATATCATTTTATATTAACATGGATTTGTTCAATATTGGAGATAACTTGTATCATATAATGATTGAATCTCTTTTTTTATGATGGTATATCAATATTAGTTTTGATACCATTAGGTGAATTTATGGTTATATTTCATTGTTTATTGGGATTCTATTTAGGGATTGACAAAGGATGATAAACATTGATTACTATTGCGTGAGAATTTTTTTATTCTGATGGCGATGTGATAGGTTGTGTTTCATAATTTTTGTATCTCACTTACTATGATGAAAATCATTGTTTCGAATATCTATCATTGATTAAATTAAAATATTTTGTGATATGGTATAAATAAATTAGTGGTAGAGTTCAAATCTATATAAATTGTTTTTCAGATGGTTAATGTCTAGCATCAAGTTCCAACTAACCAGTTACACCCCTTCTGGGTTCCAAGGTGGAAATGTGTGGATATATCTATAATTACCCAGTCAAGATAATAGTCTCCCTGGGAGGGGGATGGGTGAATTATAGATAACATTTTTCTTTTATATTTCCTTGAAAATGAAACAACCTTAGCACCTTGTTAAATATTTATTTCTCGGATAAAAAATCAAAAACACATAAAAAACACAAGTATTTACTAGGTTAAGTTTTCAATAAAAATAGATAAATCTATGTAATGGTTTAGAAATGATCCAAAACCTTACAATCCACTTGAAAACAATCCTTTTTATTTGGAGTAAAATGCGTAGGATACACCCTTACACTTGTGTAGAACTATTTACACAATCCAATAGTTTGGGTTCTTCATATAGTAAATGATGTAATATAATGTTTTTGTAATAAAAAATGTTACCTATGCTCATTTTTCAACATTAACTGATGTATTATTTGGAAAAAAAATCATCAATTTATAATCCAGAAGAAATTATGTCGAACAAAGAACTTGGATATAAAACACAGTCCAATTGTTCAATTTGATTCTCCCAATCTGATTTTTCAAATCTGATTAACTAATATAATGGATATAGCACTATCTCAATATGATTCATACATTTCAGAACTCCTTCTTCCTTAGTTAGGAAATTCTGATATAAGAATTCCAATATAATTATCCATCTCGAGACATTGACCATATGAATACAATGTCATATAAATAGATGAATATGATGATCTGCTAATGAATGTTTCAATCTTCTCTCTTCTCATTTCACTTCTCTTCATAGAAACTTATTCTACAAAAGTCTCAATATGGAAACTTCTTTCTCTCCCAAAAAAATTTGATCATCTATCTCTTCACTCTATATCGTACTTTTTTCATCTCAAAAAGTACAATTTACTTCTCCCCTTTTATAGTCGACCGATGAGTGGTTTTGGAAGGAATATCAAGAACTATCTCACTCAACCAAATTCACCAAAATCACGATTTACCTTGAATTTCAGGTGTATTTATATCAATTCTTCACTATTTTTTTTTCAAATCTTCTACACCGTAAAACACTCTTTAGACATCGTTTCTAAATGACATTCTGGATCCAATTTCCTATTCTGATTTTCTTAATATGATTTACTCATTATAATTCTTATATCCTATTTTATATATGACAAATAGGAAACTTTCATATTCATTAAAAATCCATTTTGATCATTCCTCCCAATTTCCAATACAATTACTTCAATACATTTCTATGAATAATTAATGATTCAAAAAATATTCCTTAAATTTTAAGAACCCCCTTTTGTAATACATCTAATTATTTCCTTCACTCTCGTTTGGATCCACTTCAATGAAGTGATTCTATCACATTTACTTCTTCTTATCTTTATAAATTTCAATTGGTATCAACTATGATATGATATATCTTGACACAATCAAAAACCAAAAAAATGGAAAAAATATTAGATCCCATTTTTCTCTTATGATACCCATTAACCTCAATCACTAAGGAATTACATCTTTTGGATTTTGGGGAGGCTAAAAAATAGTACATTCTGTTTCTCACACATGTCACATAACTCCCCACACTTAAAATTCCAAGCTCTTCATTCTATAATTAAGTCAACCATATTAAATCATAGATTACATTGATGAACAATCTCTGTCATTATGTTTCACATCAGCTTCAACTCAATTCATTTACCATCATTATTGATGAAAACATTTCTACAATTGATGAATATGATGGTATCCTAAATATGATGGAATAGTGTCTGTAACTTTACCTTCAACAACTTCCTTCAATTCAAAACTTTTTCTTGTATCATGATTTTCTTAATGAATTCAAATACATTTCGGAATAGATTTAGCATCATTATTATTTAATTGGAATGTATTGTATCTTCCCAATCAATTACTTCCTTACATTATCACCTTGAATATAATTTAAATTAAAATAATTTGAATGAATATGATCATACTAAATATGGTCTCCATTATCATTTTTTCATTCCATCTAAATCTGATCAATATGAATAATATTGGAAGAATCTATTTTACTCCCTCGTTCTTTCATCAAGATTTCATCACATATTTGTCAATTAGATGTGATTAATTAGAACTCCATGATTGGTAAATCATTATAACATTTTTATCATAGTCATACAGACTCCAATTATTCTCATTACGATTCAACGATTCTTACCACATTCAGAGTGAATTTGATGATGATTTACTTCTTGTGAGATTATTCCTCAATATGATCATCCTTTTCAAGAAATATATGTATGATTCATTGAATACAATGGTCATTTAAATTAAAATACAATGTGAGTCTATTTACCTTTCTTTTTAAACACAATTTTCTTATGAAACTTCATTGGAAACAAAATACAACAACTTGAATATGATAATCATTATCATCTTGGTCCTAACAATCTCCCTATTCAAAATTTTTTTCCAACCAAGTATCATAAGTCAATTAATTTTGTATCCTCAAGTAGTGTATTACTTATTAATAATTCTAATCCAACATGAGATAAATAATTGTTTTAAACAATAATTGTTGATATAAAAACCAAATTGTAAAAAAATCGTGATTATGATACATCTTCCAATTTTCTTCACAAATTTATTCCTCATCTTTCTCCATGTATTTAATTTCCTGAAATACATTTTTTCCCTATAAAAACACGTTAAAATAGTTAGAATTGTTCAGACACTGACAATGTTGAATTCACAAATTACCCATAAATCCCACTTTTTACATGGTTACATAAGGATAAATTTATGAAACAAATATTCCCATTGACTATAACAACCCATACTTTACATACATTATTATTACTTCAGAATTGAATCACACTTATTACAACATATAACAAAACCATGAAAGGACCATATAGGTATAGTGTCTTTAGAAACTGGGAAACATAAACAACTGGTTCATAAATAATCTACAGTATCTCCCTTTCGTTTTATCATATCTAGAGTCCCTTTTTGGGACATATTATTTAATAGCCTTCTTCCTGACTTGGGGAAAAACATACAAAAGGGTGAGCTCTAATGCTCAGTAAGGTTAAACAAAAGAAATATCAATCACATCATATTCATAAGAACATAACATTTTGGAAATCTTAACCTGCAAAAGAGATCATAATTTCATAACATGGGATAAATCATAGTAGTGAAATGTAATCCCAATAATCATATCATGAAACTTTGTGGAATACAAAAATAATCATATTGAATCATTTCTTAGTAGTCAAGACTCATTTCCAAGACTATCTTTGAGGACAAAGTCCATTTCTGAACCGAGTTCACTCCTCGTTTCATTCATGTTTCAATGAACTAGTTTAACCTGGCATTCCAGTCATGTCTATCTCATGAGATATAAATATTTACCCAATTCATTTTAGGGAGATATAGGTCCCACCCATATCATAATGATTCCATTCTTATATGGGACATAAGATCATAAATCATACATCATAGCATAACCCATGTAATAAAAATGGGATTCTTAAACATCATGCCATCATAACATAATACACATAAGATAAAAGGAAATCATAAAAATAATTCCATCATAACATAATAAAATCAATGTAAAAATTTGAATAGAAATAGAACCCTATATTATCTTAGATGGAAAATAAGTTTGATAAAACACTTGAACTTTATTCTGGAGGAAAATATCCCTTCTACTTCAAAATAATTTTTCCTTTCTTAACATGTCATAAAATTTTAAAATAAAATAAGTTGATTAAATATAAAATTTAATACTTATAAAGGAAGCATCATGGAAATAATTTTCTAAAAATCCATTCATTCCGTATAAGTTAAAGAAAAACATTCATCTCGTACTTTGGCCAGAAAAGTCAAAAAAGTACCGTGTACTAAAAAAAACAAAAGATGTCATTCATATCTTTTACTAAAAAACTCAGAGAAGGGTAAAATTGAATTTAAACAATTTTAGGAGGATATAAATAATATAACATATTGAAGAAACGTGGATGGGGATGATAAATATTCCCTAGTAAATTCTGAATTATAAACCATCTCGGATAAAAATGAGACTGTGAGATTTTCCCTTACCTTAGGTCCGATTTGCTTCATACGTGTCTGAACCTCATGTATAATGATTTAAATAATGTTATTGACTTTTTTTAGAATCTTACTCATTGTTATGATATCATATATGGTCATATTCTTAGCTTCGTATTAGTAATATTTCATTGCTACTTGTTATTCGGGTGTTTATTACTTTTTGTTCTTATGCGTGTTCTGTCGAATAAATTCTTATTCATATTTTTAGGTTATAGATATATCATTTCCAGAATGGTATTAGTGTAATATATATCATATTTATTCATTCAATTAATTTATATAATCATTATGAATTTAATATCATGTATAACGAGTCACATCACATCGTGGAGACGGTAGGCCTTACGTACGCACGAGAAATGATATCATTCCCATGATCATGGATTTGTTTTTAAGTATATGTATACTATTTCAGAATAAATATAACTTTACAATAATCATATATTGTTATTATTTACACCATTATACCCATCCAAGTAAGGTGGTGGTGGAAAACATATTACACCACGACGTGGAGACGGTATTCCGTACGTACGCATGCATGATGATTCAATTTTCCATAGGATGGATAGAAGGTGAAATAGGGTTGTTTAATATTTATAATTAACTATCAATATATGAGTTATACTGATGTTATTACTTCATAATGGAAAAACTAATGAAGAATAAGTAGAAGAAGAAATAATTTTGAAAGAATCGGTAACGAAAATTACCTCTTCTTTGAAACACCTCTTCTTAACCTCCTCTTAGGGTACTAAAGATGGTCTTTAAAGAATACCAAGACCTCTAGGATGTTTCTAGGGAAGTGTAGAAGAGAAATTTCCCAGGTTTGGTCGAGAATGAAGGCTGAAAGTGGTGTGAGGAGAAGAGGGAGGATGTGCCCTTTTATAAGGGAGGAGAGGGGCACTTTAGGAAAATCATTAAATATTATTTTATAATAATGTCATATTCTGTTCTGAATAGCTAATAATTGATTTATTTCTAAGATAAGGTGGGGATGGGTCAAATCCTCTAAACCAATATATTTTAGACAAGTTTATGTTACTATTTTAACCTTATCATTTAGATTTAACTCTATGTTAAATAATTTGACCTTTACCGTGTCTTCTTGTTTTCTTACAATATATGGTTAATAAACCTACTATAAGAAGACAAAAAAAACCCAAGTGGTTAATTATTAATATATATAACCTTATCTAAGTCATTTTGAAAAACCTTATATTTTTAGGAATAAAATAACAATTAATAATATAATATTTGTTTTAAAAACTATTTTATGTCAATTTTTACACTATTTGGTAATTGATTTTTGTGAAAATCATAACAGCATGACTAGTTCAAATAATGTTAATTAAATAATTAATAATATGTAATATTAACCTATAAAATTATTGTAATTCATAAAAAGTCTCAAATTACATTTATTTGGGTATTTATAATATCAATTATGTTAATATTTCCGTAATAAGGTAATTACTGCATCATAATTGTGTCATAAATAAATTAAATTATTTAAGGTCTAAAAATTATAAATAAAATACCATTATGTATTAAATCATTTTATCTTTATAATGAATACTTATAGTATAAGTTATCTTATTTATAACCCAATATTAAAAATGTTTTAGTTATTAAACTTTAATTTAACCATTTTAACTCTTCTTTGAATAAAATAATATTAAATGTCCTAATATAATCCAAGTGGACCTAAATGACCATATTTTATTCCTAAGGTTTTTTTTGGTCGAATAAAACTTATCCAATAGAATTAGGAGATCTGTTAGGGTAATAATAATATCATTTTTACCCTTAATTACCCTATTTACTATTAACCGTGGTAAATAATAGTAAAAAGATACTATTCACAGAAAATTATTTTTATCCCATTGAACCACATTTTAATCCTTGATATTAACCGTGTCTATCATATTTTTGAAATTCCACTCACAGAAGTGGTAAAATTATGTTTTATGTAAATTTTCAAACTCTCCTAGGAAGTGGGTAAAAGACAGTGAAAAGTTCCATAAAATTTTTATATATCTAAAATATTTATAAAACGACTCCAATGAATTACATTTGAACTTATATAGGTATTATTTAACTATATTGACCTAAAATAAATTAAAATAAACCAAATAATTATTTAAATAAAAAGTCGGTTTTTAAATAGTAACCCAGTGTTTTCACTATTCATCAAAAATTGAATGTTTTCAGAAAAATACAAAAAATTAACCCTAGGCTAATTTCGATATAATGAATTCAAAAATGAAGTCCATTTTGAATGATAAAATTTATAAAATTTTAAAAAGTGGGTATTACTATTCATAACAGCTAGTTTTAATAATATTTTAATAGCATATCATTGTTTAGTGAAAGTCGGTATTGCATACAATGCAAGTTATCGAGGAAGGTCGTGATTGCATGTAAAGAAAGCCAAGATTGTGTTGTTTGTACTGAAAGATTCCTTTGATGATGTATATAACATAAAAACAAAATATTTCCCATAAAAATTTCGGGCGTTACATTCTACCCCCCTTAAAAGGAATTTCGCCCTCGAAATTCGTCACTTTGAAAAAAAATAGATGAGGATACCTCTCCCTATTCATATCCTCAAGCTCCAATATAGATTCTTCTAATTGGTTGTTCCTCCATAAAACTTTCACCAAGAAAGTGGTCTTGTTCTATAGGACCTTTTCACTACGATCCAGAATCTCTATCAGCTGTTCTTGATAAGAAAGATCTTGCTCCAGTGGTACAACTTCTAAGATGAGTACATGTGAAGGGTCGGGTTTGTACTTTCTCAGGAAAGATACATGGAACACATTGTGAACTTGAGAGAGATTCGGTGGAAGCGCCAATCGGTAAGCTACCTTCCCAACACGATCCAATATTTCAAAAGGACCCATATTCCTAGGGCTCAGATTTCCCTTCTTTCCAAATCTCATTACTCTCTTCCAAGGAGATATTCGTAAGAACACTTTATCACCCACTTCAAACACTAGGACTTTTTCTTCGGTTATCGGCATAACTTTTTGTCAACTCTGAGATGATATTATGTGTTGTTGAATAGATCTGACCTTTTCTGCCATCTCATCAACAAGATCAGGTCCTAATAGCTTTCTTTCCCTAACTTCATCCCAACAAGTTGGAGTCCTCTATTTCTTTCCAAAGAGAGCTTCATAAAGAGGCATCTGAATACTAGAGTGAATGCTATTATTATAAGAAAATTCCACCAAAGTTAGGTGTTGATCCCAACCACCTTTGAAATCCATATATAAAGTTCATAACATTTATTCTAGAGTTTGAATTGTTCTATCAGACTGACCGTCTGTCTGAGGATGATATGCAGTGCTGAAAATCAATTATGTATCTAGAGTATACTGAAGACTTCGCCAGAACATCGAGGTAAACCTCAGATCCCAATCAGATATAATGGAAAGTGGTACTCCATGCAATCTTACCACTTCCTTCACATATATCCTGGCAAGCCGATCTAGAGAGAAATCTTCTCTAATAGCAATGAAGTGTGCTGACTTCGTAAGATGATCAATTATGACCTAGATATCATTATTGCCTTTGGATGTTTTAGGAAGTCTGGTGACAAAGTACATAGTGATGTTTTCCCATTTCCATTCTCTTATGTGTAATGGTTGTAACATCCCCTTAGACTTCTGTCTCTCAACTTTAACTTGCTGACAAACCAAGCATCGAGTGAAATATTTAGCAACATCTCTTTTCATGCCATCCCATCAGAAGTGCTCTTTCAGGTCCCTATACATCTTCGTGCTTCTAGGATGAATATAGAATCAAGAACTATGAGCCTCATCCAGTAGCTCCTTCCTTAATTCTGGGATGGGAGGAACAAAAACCCAATTCCTGAACCTTATTATCCCATCACAATCATGGTTGAATTCAGGAACATTTCTCACCTTCTTTTGTAACTCTTCATCTTCTTTTTGTGCCTTTTTAATTTTCACATGTATAGATGGTTGAACATTCATTTGAGAAAGATGAGATTTTTCCACTTCAATTATAACTCCAAGATCTATCCTTTTTAAATCGATAAATATTGGATCATTTGTGATCCTCATCATGGATAAGCTAGCATGGTCTTGTCGACTTAATGCATATTCGACCTTGATTGCTTTCCCATGGTGATAATGAATTGAGCAGTCATAGTCCTTAATCAACTCTAACCAACTTATTTGGCGCATATTCAGCTCCTTTTGGGTGAAAATATACTTTAAACATTTATGATCAATATAGATATCACACCTTTCACCATAAAGATGATGCCTCTATATTTTTAATGAAAAGATTACCACAGCTAACTCCAAATCATGAGTTGGGTAATTTTGCTCACGGATTTTTAAATGTAGTGAGGCATAAGTTATCACCATATCATTTTTCATGAGAAGACACCCTAGTCCCTTCTTGAATGTATCACTATAGATCACAAACCTTTCTCCACTACAAGGCAGTCTGAGAACAGGTGCACTGAATAACCTTCTATTTTACTCCTTGAAATTCTCTTCACCCTCCTCCATCCACACGAACTTAAATCCTTTTCGAGTCATCCTGGTGAGTGGATTAGATTATCATGAAAAATATTTCACAAAACATCGATAATATCCAGCCAAACCAAGAAAACTTCGGATCATAGTTACTGTTGTTGGTCTTGACCATCATTCGATAACCTCTATTTTTGCTGGATCCATAGATATCCCCTCTTTTGAGATTATGTGACCCAAAAATGAGACTTTTTGAATCCAAAATTCACACGTCGTAAACTTTTCATAAAGCTTCTCCTTTCTCAGGGTCTTCAATACAATTCTCAAGTGATCTTCATGTTCTTCCTTGATCTTTGAATAGACAAGAATATCTTCTATAAAGACTACCAAAAACTGATCAAGATAGTCTCTAAATACTCTATTAATTAGATCCATGAAGATAGTAGGGGTATTAGTAAGACCAAATGGCATCACTATAAATTCATAGTGTCCATACCTTGTATGGAAAGTTGTCTTTCGTAATCCTCCCTTTTGACCCTTAATTGATGATACCCTGAATGAAGATCAATCTCAGAAAAGTATTGAGCTCCACGTAGTTGGTCAAATAGGTCATCAATTCGTGGGAGAGGATATTTGTTCTTGATAGTGATCTTGTTAAGTTCTCGATAATCAATGCAGAGTCTCATTGATCCATCTTTCTTCATAACAAACAGAATAGGTTCTCCCCAAGGTAATGCACTAGGGTGTATGAATCCCTTATCAAGATTCTCTTAGAGTTACTTCTTCAGTTCATGCAACTCAATTGGGGCCATTCTATAAGGTTTCTTTGAAATAGGCATAGCACCCAGTATGAGTTCTATTGAAAACTCAACATCACGATTTGGTGGAAGACCTGGAAATTCCTCCAGAAATACATCATCAAACTCACGTACAATTGGAATATTCTTAATTGTGAGTTTCTATACAACTGTTTGAGATAAATAACCTTCATTTAGTGGAATCAAGACCCATAAAATGAGAGAAATTTCTACCGTAAGGTTATGTTCATCCTTGCATCGATTGACGATCATAGATTGATCTAGAATATGAAATGTGACTTCCCTTCTTTGGAAATTGATATGATCTCCATATAAAGAAAGCCAATACATGACATGAATTACATCAAATTCTACTATAGGAAGGATCACAAGATTTGCAGGAATCACTTTCCCAAAAACTTCAATCGAAGAAGAATTATAAATTTTTAATGAGACTGTTGTGCCATTAGGGGTTGTTACAGCTAATTCAATATCTAATTATTGAGGTAATATGGAGACACCCTTAGAAAATTATTCAAAAATAAAATAGTGGGTGGATCCAGAATCAAATAAAACATTTTCTACTTTAGAGTGGATGGTATGTGTACCTTTCACCACTTCGTTATCGTACTCCGCATCACAGATAGAAATTGGATGTGACTTTCCTTTGTCTTTAGCTTTCAGAGTTTTTTGACATCGATCATCATCAACAACCCTTAGATTAGGGCATTTATTAGCATAATGCCCCATTTTCTTGCACTTGTGACATTGAAGGGTAGGAGGTGAACTCTGTTTAGCCTTTTCTTTGTTCACGTCACTAGACATCTTATTCCCATCATTGCGGCATTCAAATACCCGATGACCTTGTTTTCCACATTTGAAACATTTATTTGTCCCTTTAAGACAACTCCCTCCATGTTTCTTTCCAAACATTGAGCATATGGGAAAACTCATATTCTTTTCAGTGTGCTCTTTAAATTTCCCGTTGAATTCTATTTTCCCCTTCTTATCAAACCCATATGACTGATGGGTTACTCCGATCTCCATCTCAACCCTGAGAGCACATCGAATGATTTCATCGTAGCTATTGAAGTCCATTATGTCTAACGCCCTTCAAAGACTTGGTTTTATGCCACTAAATAATCGATCGATCTTACTCTCAGGATGGATAATAGTCCCAGAAGCGTACCTTGCAAGTCTTGTAAAATTTGATTCGTAGGTACCAACATATTCATCATCCTTTTCCTTTAGTTCCATAAACTCCTTCTCCATCTTTGTTCGAAGAATACGAGGGAAGTTCTTATTGAAAAATAAGGTCTTGAACTCTTCCCTTTCCCTGGATTCAATTTCATCCCTTTGCGTCATATTATTGATAATATTACAACATTGATCAACTTCACCTTCTAAAAGAGATACTGTTAAGATGACTTTATCATGTTCAGAACATTGAAGAACTGAAAATATCTTTTCAGTGGTACTGATCTACTGTTCAACCACTAATGGATCAGTAGACCTACTAAATTAGGGTGGACGTTGCCTCATGAAAGATTCAACAGAATATTGCTCCTTCCTTTGCTCGTTTGGATGTTCTGGATGATTCATAGCTTTAGAAAGTTGTGTGAGCATGGCTACAAGATTTTTCAATCTAGCCCCTATAACTTTTGGTTTCTCAAGGGGACAATCATTGCATTTCTCATCACATTCTGCATTAACACCATTCCTTTGGGATCCATCCATTGACTAAAACCAAGAAGAATAGTGTGAGTAACACTAAATATAATAGGAAAACCACATAATCAAGAATAATATTTCACACTTAAGGTCTTATCGTAGGTTGTTCTTGGCCATTTCTAAAACACTAAGAATGTTTCCTATGCTTAGAATTATCCTTAGGGTTCTTACTAAGGCTTTCACATCCAAGTTTCCAAAGGATGACTATACCTTTCCTCTGATACCAACTATAGCGGTCTGGAATTACTTCCAGTGGACTAAAATTGATACCTATAAGGGCACTCCATGGGTGGCTACACCCCCTGGGCAGGACACACCACCAACCCCAGTGGCAGCCATTTCCTCATGAAGCCCTTGGGCGGAGAGCCATGCTTAGTCTAAAGCTCACATGTGAGAGTTCCCAAGGATCGGATTCATTCCTACCTCTTTTGCCTCTGATACCAACTATAACGACTCATACATTACATACATTGTTATTAATTTAAAATTGAAGCACACTTATTACAACATATAACAAAACCATTAAAGGCCGTATAAGTATAGGGTCTTTAGAAATTGGGAAACATAAACAACTGGTTTATAAATCATCTACATTATATCACTTTTATTTTATCATATCTAGAGTCCCTTTTTGACATATCTTACTTAATACCATTATTCCTGACCTTTGAAAAAGAAAACATACAAAAGGGTGAGATCAAATACTCTGTAATGGTAAACAAAAGAAATATCAACCACATCATATTCATAAGAACATAACATTTTGGAAATCTTATCCTGCAAAAGAGATCATAATTTCATAACATGGGATAAATCATAGTAGTGAAATTTAATCGCAATAATCATAACATGAAAGTTTTTGTAATACAAAAATAATCATAGAGAATCATTTCTTAGTAGTCAAGACTCATTTCCAAGACTATCTTAGAGGAAAAAGTCCATTTCTGAACTGAGTTCACTCCTTGTTTTAGTCCTGTTTCACTGAACCGGATTAACCTTCAATTCCAGTCATGTCTATCTCATGAGATATAAATCATTACTCAATTCATTTGAGGGAGATATTGGTACCTAACATCTCATAATGATACCATTCTTATGTGTTCCACAAGATCATAAATCATACATAATAGCATAACCCGTGTAATAAAAATGGGATTCTTAAACATCATGCCATCATAACATAATCTATATAAGATAAAAGGACATCATAAAAATAATTCCATCATAAAATATTAAAATAAATGTAAAAATACTAATAGAAACAGAACCCTATATTATCTTAAATGGGAAATAATTTTGATAAAACACTTGAACTTCATTCTTGCGGAAAATATCCTTTTTTACTTCAAATACAATTTTTCTTTTCTTAACATGTAATAAAATTTTAAACTAAAATAAGTTAATTAAAAATAAACTTGAAAACTTCTAATGGAATATTCATGGAAATAATGTTATAAAAATCCATTAATGCCGTATAAGTTAAAGAAAAACATTATTCTCGTACTTTGGACAGAAAAGTCAAAAATGTACCTCGTACTAAAAATGACAAAAGATTCCGTTTATATATTTTATTAAAAAACTCACCGTAGGGTAAAATTTGATTTAAACAATTTTAGGAGGATATAAGTAATATTACATATTAAGGAAACATGATTGTGGATGATAAATATTCCCCAGTAAATTCTGAAGTATTAACAATCTCGAATAAAAATGAGATTGCATGATTTTCCATTACCTTAGGACCGATTTGCTTCGTATGTGTCCGAACCTCCTGTATAATGATTTAAATAATGTTATTGACTTATTCTAGAATTTTAATCATTGTTAGGATATCATATATGGTCATATTCTTAGCTTCGTATTAGTAATATTTCATTGCTACATGTTATTCAGGTGTTTATTTCTTTTTATTCTTATGCGTGTTTTGTCGAATAAATTCTTATTATTCTTTTTAGGTTATAGACACCTCATTTACATAATGATATTAGTGTAATATATATCATATTTATTCATTCCATTCATTTATATAATCATTATTCATTGAAGATCATGTAGAACGAGTCGCATCACATCGTGGAGATGGTAGGTCGTACGTACGCTCGACCGATGATATCATTCCCATAATCATGGAATTGTATTTAAGTGTATATATATACTATTTCAGAATCAATATAAATTTACTATAATCTTATATAGTTATTATTTACACCATTATATTCATCCATGTAAGGTGGTGGTGGAAAATAGATTACACCACGGTGTGGAGACTGTATTCTGTACGTACGCACGCACGGTGATTTCATTTTCTTATAGGATGGATAGAAGGTGAAATAGGGTTGTTTCATATTTATAATAACATATCAGTATATTAGTGATACTGATTTTATTACTTCATAATGAAAAAACTAAAGAAGAAGAAGTAGAAGAAGATATAAAGTTGAAATAATCAGTAACAGACATTACCTCTTCTTTGAAGCGCCTCTTCTTAACATCCTCTTAGGGTAATAAAGATGGTATTTGAAGAAGACCAGGACATCTAGGATGTTTCTAGGGAAGTGGAGAAGAGAAATGTTCAGGGTTTGGCCGGGTTTTATGGCTAAAAGTGGTGTGAGGAGGAGAGGGAGGAGGTGCCCTTTTATAAGGGAGGAGAGGGGCACTTTCGGAAAAACTTAAAGTATTATTTTATAATAAAGTCATATTCAGTTTTTAATAGCTTGAAATTGATTTATTTTGAATCTAAGGTGGGGATGCGTCGAATCCTCAAAACCAATAGATTTTAGACAAATTTATGTTACTACTTTAACCTTATCATTTAGATTTAACTCAAAGTTAAATAATTTATCTTTTACCATGTCTTCATGTTTTCTTACACTATATGGTTAATAAACCTACTATAATAAGACAAATTAACCCCAGGTGGTTCATTATTAATATATATAACCATATCTAAGTCATTTGGATGAACCTTAGATGTTTTGGAATAAAATAACAATTAATAATATAAATTGTGTTATAAAAACTATTTTACGTCAATTTTGACACGATTTGGTAATTGATTTTTGTGAAACTCATAACAGCATTATTAGCTCAAAAAGAGTTAATTAAATCAATAATAATATGTCATATTAACCTATAAAATTATAGTAATTCATAAAAAGTATCAAATTACATTTATTTGGGTATTTATAATATCAATTATGTTAATATTTCTTTAATAATGTATTTACTACATCATCATTGTGTCATAAAGAAATTAAATTATTTAATGTCTAAAAATTATAAATAATATACCATTATTTAGAAAATCTTTTCATATTTATAATTAAAATTTATAGTCTAATTTATCTTATTTATTACCATATATTAAAAATGTTTTAGTTATTAAACATTGATTTTAACTGTTTTGACTCTTCTTTAAATAAAATAATATTAAATGTCCTAATCTAATCCAAGTGGACCTAAATGGTCATATTTTAATCCTAAGGTTGTTTTTGGTCGAATTAAACTTATCCAATAGAATTAAGACATGTGTTAGGTTAATAGTAATATCATTTTACCCTTAATTACCCTATTTATTTTTAACCGTGGTAAATAAAAGTAAGAAGTTACTATTCACTCAAAATTATTTTTATCTTATTGAACCAAATTTTACTCCTTGATATTAACAGTGTCTCTCGGATTTTTGAAATTCCACTCACAGAAGCGGTAAAATTATGTTTAAGGTAAATTTTCAAAATCTCTTAGGAGGTTGGTAAAAGACGGTGAAAAGTTCAATAAATTTTTTATAAATCTAAAATTATTATAAAATGACTTCAATGAATTACATTTGAACTTATATAGGTATTATTTATCTATTTTGACATAAAATAAATTTAAATTAAACAAATAATTATTTAAATAAAAAGCCGGTTTTTAAATAGTAACCCATTGTTTTCACTGTTCATCAAAAATTGAAAATTTTCATAAAAATACCAAAAATTCACCCTATGCTAATTTCGGTAATCCGAATCCAAAAATGAAGTCCATTTTGAATGATAAAATTTATAAAATTTCAAAAAGTGGGTATTACTATTCGAACCGACTAGTTTTAATAATATTTTGATAGCATATTGTTGTTTAGTGAAACTCAGTATTGCGTAAAACGCAAGCTATCAAGGAAGGTCGCGATTGCGTGTAAAGAAAATAGAGCTAGTGTTGTGTGTAGTGAAAGATTCATTTGATGATGTATATAACATAAAAACAAAATATTTTTCATAAAAATCTTAGGTGTTACATTGACAACACTATACAAAGTTAAGATGATAGAGGGGTTAGAGACATGTACCACAACCTTGATGAGAAAGATGTTGTACACCCATGTTCAACTGATATTTATAAAAGGATTCCATCGGTATAGGTTATGAGAAAATGTCAACAAATTTTTCTAATATAGGATAATACAACATATTTAATTCAATATTCTCCACATGATTTTTGATAAAATTATATTTTATATCAATATGTTTTGAACAAGAATGGTGAATTAGATTCCTAGTGAGATTGGTTGTTCTACTATTATCACAACCCATGAGAATGGGTAACTTCACATAAACATGTAAGTATTCTAATTGAATTTTCATCCAAATATGTTATGGAATGACTTGAGTATCATCAAAAAAATATACATTACCAAAACTGAGAGTTACAGAATTCTGTTTCATTGAGTTCCAACTAACACAAGTTCTTCCAAAAAATAATACTACCCTAGAAGTGGATCTTCTATCATCAAAATTATCTACCCAATTAGTATCTAAATAACTAATAAAATCAACGATTTCTGAGCTATCATACCTAGTTCCAAAATTATTTGTCCCCTTGAAGTATCATAGAATTATTTTTCAAAAAAGTAAATGTTATTTTTGGATCACTCCTAAATCATTAACATATTGTAACGACATAAACAATGTCAGGTCTTGAAGAAGTTAAAAAATGTAAAATCACATTTCAAAATTATTTCTGGTCAACTTCTTTTCCTTCTTCATCTTTAGAAAAATTTCCCCCACTTAAATAGGCGTGAATACATATTTTTAGTTTTCTATGCTGAACTTAATAAGAAGTTCTTTAGCATACATTTCTTGATAAAGAAAAATGTGTTTCTCTTTATATAGGATTTGTAACCCAAGAATGTATTTAATTTCCCCTATGATGGACATCTCAAACAACTATTTCATTTCTTCAAAAAAATATTTCTCAAGATATTTCATCATTCCTAGCAAAGATAATTACATCTACACAAGCAATTAAAATGTGGGAATAATCTTGAAATTCTATGATGTGAAGATTTCTATCCACTCTTACATTCTTAAAACTCATTTTCCTCACGAATTTATCCAATTTATAATACCATTCCCTTAGATATTTTTTTGGGAATAAAAATCATTCTTCAATCTACACACATAACTTTCATCTTTCCCAACAACAAATACACAAGGTTATATAATGTAAAAAATCTCATCTAGATCACCATTAAAGATTGCGGATTAAAAATCCATTATAAATTTTATTTAACCGCATTATGTACTAATTGAATGTAATATTTTGATAGTTTCTAATATTTCTAATAGAGTAATTGTTTTATTAAAATCAACACCTTGAATTTTTTAATACCCCTTTCACACAAATGAATTTTTTTTATATAAATTCACCTTATTCATTCATGTTTCTATGGAAAACCCAATTTGAAACAATAATGTATTTCTTTTATGAACTTTATAGAAGTTCCCATGTATCATTGTTTTCAATCTGATATAACTCTCTATTCATGGATTAAACCCATTTCAGATACTTAAAAACTTCATTAACATCATTTGGCTCAACTTTTTAATACAAATAAGTTTATCTAATTTCATTTGTTATTATTCTAGTATGATCCTTTTGATGTTGAACACCAAGGATATTTTACGATTCCACTTACTTCGTCATCCTAGGATGATATTTTTAAGCATCTTCCAGATCACTAGAAATAGATGATCCTGATTATTCTTCTTGGCCATGATTACTATTGTATGTATACATATCATAATTTTTTCCCTTATCATGCTCCACTTCTTTATCTTCTTAAGTATGTTTTTTCCTCATATCATTCAATTATTTTCACTTAAAAAGTATTAATAATGCTTCTGATTTATTTTTTGAAACATCTTTATCCTCTTCCTTTTAGAGTACAACCATGGAAAATTCCATCTTCATCTTTCTTCTCAAAATTTCCCAATATTGAACCATTAATCTATATAATGTATGGAATCACAAAAACTCTTAATCATTTCAAAATTGGAGTTTTTTCATAAATCAATTCATTTGGAGTCATATGTGAGTTTCGTCTATATAAATATCTCTTTTGAATATACATATAAGTACTCATGTATTTCTTCCTATAATAATGGGAAAGAATATATTCAGGTAACATAATTCTCTACATTAAACCAAACTTCTATTATTTATCTCAACATCCAAATTTTGTTGAAGAGATTATGGAGAACTATACTCATTCAGAATTCCATGATTATTGAGGTAGCATTAAAATTCTTAATTGATGTATTCACTAATATTGGCAGTTCTCAACTTCTTCACTAAATACTCAGATTCTTTCTTAGATATTCTTTTGATGATTTTAAACATTTTCAAATCATCTAACTTATGTTTCATATACATAACACATGTATGGAGAGTATAATAATCAATGAAATTAATGAAATACTTATCAATAATTTTTTATTGTTTTCTCATTGGACAAAAGATATAAGAATGAATAATCTCTAGGGGTTATTTTGTACAAATATAATCTTTATTTGGAACAACATTTTTATTCTTACATATTTAAAAAATATCCCAACACCAATCTATTATTTTTAGATTATCCAAAATGTCTCAGTCACTATCATGATTTGAATGTTTTCTTATGTTTCTTTGACACATGTGTCCCATAATTTTAGTCCATAATTGATTTTATTCCACCATAATCAAGTAACCTGAGTTTGGTATTTCTCTAACATGAAACAAATTACCTTTTTATTATTGAAATCTTGTAACTATTTTTCCATGTTATTCAGTTTTCATAGAAAATCGATCTCTTTGGAAGTTAATTTTTTTCATTAATTGCAAAATTATGAAACACTTAACAAAATGTACTTCACCCCATCAATATACAAAGATGTATCTGATTTAAATTTTTATTTTCCTATGATCGTTGAACCAACACCTTTGATTCCCATAGATTCATTATTGAAAAAATGTAACAGTTCATTTTTTAAAATATTTTACATTATTAAAAAATATCAAATGTACTTTCATCTGAGAATGACACCCACTATCAATAATCCAAGGTTGTTCTCATTTTGTAGCATTCAAAGAGGAATCAACCATAAGATATTTTTCTTCCCCCTTTCATTTATTTATTTCTGGCTTCTGAGACTTGTTTTGTATCTTTTGTTATGCTAAAAACAAAACAAAACAATATGCAACAGGATTCCATAGTTGTTAACATCTTTCAAAAATAATTTCTAGGGGTTGGAACCTATTTTGAAATCTTACACCATCATTTTAATATTTGTTTTGAAATTTCTTTCTAAACATCCTATTTTGAGAGGATTTACTCATTCTAAAATATTTCCTTCCATATCCTTTGGAATAATATTAATGTTTTTGGTTGAACCAGCCCATATTAGCCTAATGTTCGAATCCACCACAATAACAAAAGTAACTATAAAAATATTATTTGTCTCTGAAACAACAATATTGACTATAGTTGTAGACATTTTTCTCAGTAACCTTCTTATCTTCCTTATTTAAACTATTTCAACCCCCAACATTTCTTTTTAGAAATCAAAATCATCCTTATCTATTCTTTTTTATCAAAATCACGATTATTAGAACCCTTTTTGTGTTCATAATTTTCCGATTCCAGGTTTTTAGATACTTCTGAATTCCCAAATTTGTTAGTTTTGGCCACATACATTAAGTCCCCAACATTTTTATTTTCAGAAACACTTACATCTTTCTTCTTAACTTTTGAAGGTAACATTTTATGCATCATTCTTAGGAATCTTCTTCTCTGAACTTTCAACAACTTCCTAATAGTGTTTTTGAAAATTTTATTTATTTTTCATCTTTTGAAAGATTATATTGAACAAGTTCTAACACTTCTTACTTTTCTTTTAGATTCACATCTAGATACTAATTCTGATTCATTTCTTCTTCAAGATATTTCTTCAAATTCCCAATCAATATAAACATTTTTTAATCATTTTCTAAAAATATTTCTTGATTTGTTGAAGAATATTCATCTTCCAATATCTTATTTTTCTTTTCAATCCTTCCAATAATTCTAAAAAATTCTTTAAACTCTTCATTCAAATGAATTTCAAGTTGAGTATCATCTAGTTCAAAACAACATATTCTTAGGTCTTCATAATTCCCAATTGACAATAAAATTATTATAAACGCTGAACTCAAAAATTTATTTGGATCCAGTTGCACTGATTTTTTTTTCTTTTTCATTATATTAGAAACTTCTTGTTTTAGATTTTAAGAATTTTCTATATTTCCCTATGGAATACAATTTTTACTTTATCTCCCCATTTATTCCATGATCTTATTATCCTTATTTCTTATTCATCACTATTCTCTTATTTTATTCTTTGAGGAAAATTACCCATAATGTTCCCAAATATTCCACATTCAAAGAATTTCAATGGAGTTTTCCCTTTGTATTTACTTGTAACAATTTTCACTTTTTTTTTAAAAAGAATAAAATATCGTCAATATTTTTACATATATAATTTTTGGAATTAGAATCACCAGCTTCATATTCAACAATAATCTTCTTTGAATTCTATTTCATTATAAACTTAAAAAATATTCCCTTTAGATTTTGTTTTCCATTTCAGAGATTTGTCCCTTGTCATTTCATAAGTGATGAGAGTTATATTACAATTATCAAGAGATAATGCTTTAGGATCACTGTGTTCAAATAGAGAAAAATTTTCATTAATATTTTTAGGAAGGAATCTTGGAATATTTTCAACAAATTTCAAAAAATATTGTAAAAATATCATTTATCCAAGTAAATAAGTCCACAATAGATTCATATTCACCCATATTGAAATCATCATACATCAACCTATAGATTTGTAAAAAAATTTATTCACATTTGTGTTACCATTGTATATGTTTTTTCAACTTCTTTTTTATACCTTTGGTTGTGGAAACACCATTTAATCATAATAAATCACGTTTAGAAACAGATTATAATAAATAATTCATGGACCACCCATCATTTTCAAGATTATACTTTTTAACATATATAAGAGTAAATTTTTAATACATAGGAGGAAACCTTTTTTTCAACTTCAAAAACATTATATCCAATAAAAAAATATATGAAAATATTATATCTTTCTTGATATTGTAATTTATTCCTTCAAAAACTGTAATTCCATTACTATTTACCAAATTGAGATTATCCATCAACTTTATTTCAAAAAATTAACAATGAATAAGAAAAGGGAACCAGATATTTGTTACCTGTTGTAATTTCCTAGTAAGGATAATTGAATCATTGAGAGGGGGAGGGGTGAATCAGTGATAATTTTTTCTTTTTTGTTTCCTTGAAAATGATACAACCTTCACCTCTAGTTAACGATTTATTTCCTAGATAAAAGAAAATCAAACACACATCCATAGAAACATATGTATTTACCTGTTTCACTGTTAAATAAGAATAGATATATCCTTGGTATTGTTTGGAAATGATCCAATAAACACACAATACACTAGAAAAAATCCCCTTTATATAGAGTACAAAGATTATATTATTACCTTATACTCGTGTAGCACTATGTAAACTATCCAATAGTGTGTGTGTTCCTTCTTGCACAAATGAGGTAATACAATGTTTGGGTAACAACACATGTAACCTTTGATTATTTTTCAACATAAAACAATCTATTATTGGAAAAAAAATTATTCAATTTCTTACTAAGAATCTAGTAAGAAAAAAAATGGTCTTTGATATACAACTCAGTCCAATTCTCCAAATCCAATTCTTCAAATACATTGGACCAATACAATGGATATATAACTTTTAGAATGCAATAGAAAAAAATTCAGACGTCCTTCTTCAACAGTATGTAAATCCCAATACATGATCAAATTTCATATCTAGATATGACGAACATCTAAATATGATATCAAGAAGAATACAATAAAAAGATGAATATGGTGATCATCTGAACAATGATACAATATTGTCTTTTCTCCTTTGTAATTATATCCATAGAAAATTCCTTGATAAAATACATTATATATAAACTTATCTCTCTAACTTAAACTTTAAATCTTGTATCTCTTCACACTAAACAATAATTTGATCATATTAAAAAGTATGATGTAATTTTCACCTTTTATTGGTGACACATGAGTGGTTTCATATGGAATACCAAAAACATTCATGCTCAACCAAATTAACCAAAATCCTGATTTTCCATGTATTTCAGGGGCATTTATGACTTCCTTAGCACTAATTTATTCTTCTCAAATCTTTTACCAGCTTCAATTTATCATCAAACTTGCTTTCGAAATGCCAGTCTAGATTTCATTTCCTATTCCGATTTTTTCAATCGTATTTCTTCATTATAGTGATCTAAACCAATTATATATGTGGAGAAATTAGAATATTTCGTCTTCTTAAAAAACTTCATTATAATTCCTCTTCACAATTTCTAATACAATTTATTCAATACCTTTCTTTTCATAAATTTTGGAATCAAAACATCTTCTTCAAATTTCAAACACCACCTTTGGAAATACAACCAGTTATTTCCTTCAAATATTTTCTTGATCCACATGAATAACGTGATTTAATCACATATAATTATTAGTCAATTTAGAAATATAAATTGTTATTTACTACAATAAGATGGCTCTTGACCCAATTGAAAAACAAAAAATTTAAAACAAGACATATTTCAACTTTCTCTTATGATACTCATCATCTTCAATGACTGGGGATTTATATCCTTTGGCATTTAGTCTAACTGAAAACCAGAACCTTCAGTTTCTCACATTTGGAATAGAACTCTCAAGCCTTCAAATTATAAGCTCTTCCTTTGATAATTCATTCAACCGTATTAAATGTTAGACTACATTACTAAACTATCTATTTCATTACGTTTTGTGTAGACTTCAAGAAAATTCATTTACCATAATTCTTTTTGAAAAAAACAATACCATTGATGAATATGATTGTATAAAAAGTACAATGTATCGGTGTCTTCAGTTTCCATTTCAGCAACATCCTTCAATTCCAAATGTATTCTTGTATCATGATTTCCTTCCTGACTTTGAATACATTTGAGAAAATATTTAGCATCAAATATATTTCATTATAAAGTCTTGTAACTTCCCAATAAATTCTGTTCATTCCTTCTCAGCCCGAATACGATTGACATGAATACAATTTTCATGAATACAATTAGATTGAAAATAATCTCCATTTCCATTTTTATTTTCCATCTAGATCTGATGAGTCTGAATAAAATTTCTAGTATCTATTTTACTGCCCCTTTATTTTATCATGATTTCATCATAAGTTTATAAAATACATTTAATTTATGATAATTCCATGATCATCAAAGCATCATCAACTTTGTATCATAGTCATAAAAACTCTAGTAATTCTCACAATGATCAAACCATTTATACTAGATTCAAAATGAATGTAATTAGCATTTCATTCAGGAATTATTATTCCTAAATACGATCAACCTTTTCCAGAAATATAAGTCTGATTCTTTGAATATTATGGTTAGTTTGATTCAAATACAGAGTGAGTTAATTTACATTTATTCTATAACTTCCTTTTCTTCTTAATATTCATTTACAACAAAATTCAACACCTTAAATATGATAATACTTATTATCATGGTCCTAAAAATATCAATGGGTTTTTTAATGTATTTTCCTTGATCATTACGGGGATATTTGACCATTTAGGTTGGTTTAGACCATCTAATTTTCTTTTTTATTTCATTATAATTACGGAGTAGAGTGTGATATATGTTTTAGAAATTATTTACATGAATGATGTGGTGATGATTGATGTATTTATAAATATGATCATCTATGATCCAAATCATTTCATTACATTAAGAGTGTTGAAGGGATTTGTACTTCCTTTAGGATCTAATTTATTATTTAACACAAAATTGTATCCCCTGATGTACAAGTAGATGGAGTAGAATATCTAAAAGTTTTAGGACATACTAATTGCCTATGTTTTTAACTTTAGATATTAATACATTAGACATTTTCATTTGGATGTGATTATTATAATAAAAACTATTACTCATCTATTGATATGTCACTATTTGAGGAGTTTATAGGTAGCCCTGTAAATTAAAATTACGTTGCACTAATGTTGATGTGTTGATAATATTTGGATCTAACCTAGTATTGAGTATAACTATGAAAGTGTAAATAATTCATATGTGGATGAATGATAGTGAAAATCATTAAGAATTTTTATATGGATCAAAGGATGATACTCATACAATTTACGGTTGTTGGACATGTGTTCTTGATGGGTTTTTTCTCATCATAGATATTTGAGAGTCAGTTGAAGTAGCATGATTTATCCATGATTTTTTTTATCATTTACGATGGTGGAGTTTTTTGGAGAGGCATTGAACTGATTGGCATACCCTCTTTAGAAGGATTAGATTCAGGATATCATATATGGATAAAAAATCAGATGTATCTTCAGGGTGTATCGCATGATATTGATTTTAATTATTTGGATACTGAGGGGGTTGTAAAATTCAGGGTGCATAAAGTTGAGATTCAAGATCATTAGGATGCAGATCTATGATGAGTTTCCATTCATTTGTTGCATATTTTTTTAGAAATGTTGGTTTATAAGAATGTATGTGATAATGAGAGAAACATATACAGGTTTAGTTCCTGGATATATTTTTGAAGAAAAACATAATAAAGATGATATTTGACTATGATAGATAAGTTTTTATGTTTTCCATAATTTTTTATAAGTTGTGTTCATGTCTTTTTGGATGGAATGATTTTTATTTGAGTGGAATATCACATGGAAATTAGGATTCCATGCTAGTTTGTTCTTCAAATGTTTTATTTTGATTATAAATGATGGGAATCATTTAAGAGGTATCTAGTTTAGATACCAGAATGTTTTTTTCCCAAATTTATTATATTTGGGATATTCATGTTTGTGGAAGAGAATTTCAAGGTGAATGATCAGGATTAAGTTGAAAATATTGAATTTTAGAGTAAAAACATCATAGTGTAGTTCCCACTATGTCATTGTATCTAGCTTTATTATGGTTTTTGGATTTCTTCATGGTTGATAGTTTCATTTTTAGAAGAATAATATTGAATTTGAGGTTATATATTTATGTGATGTAATGTTTTTTCAATCTTGATCGGTTTTGTTTGGAATGATTTTTTTTATGAATACTTTGATGATATGTTTGGGGTGAGTTTCTATTTGAAATAGGGAGTCATCTAAATCATAGTTTCCATCATGGAATAAAACTACTATAATTTATTGATAAGTATATCATTTTATATTTCTTGGATCAAATAATTTCATAGGAAACATGTTATAGTTTATAGCCACCATGTCTTAATTTTAGTAAAAGATATATTTTAGAAACAAAATAGATAATGATATATAAATGTGCCATATATTTAATTAAATTTGTTTTTTAGTCTATTCTTTACCGATTGAAACCATAAAATGGTTTAGGAATCCTTGTCACAGTTTGGTTTTCCATAAATCTAAATATAATTTTTTGTTTCAAATTCCTCTCATTTGATTCTACCTTCATCTTTGAAACCCTATGAGACCATAAATCTTTATCTAGTTGATTTATTCTCCTTTGGTTTATCTTTGAGTCTCTAAAGTCACAATATTGATTCTTTATGATCTAAGATACTCTCATTTGTTTCCTCCACCATTTTTTTCTATTATTCAATAATCTAAAATGCCTGTTGATTTTTTGGTTCAAGGTTTTGATGGTGGATTTATGAGAAAATAGTGGATTATAATATAATTATAGAGTCAGTGTCAGATTATGGGTGTTTAAAGGCTAATTTTCATCCTATGATAAAAAAATGGTTTGATCATTAATTAAACAAATGTGATTCAATTTATCAATTTTATGTAATTATAATTTTTAGGATGTTATAGTTATTATTTGAGTAATGAGATGAAATTTTCTTAATTAATGAATAAAAATTTGATTGAAACTTAGGAGGTATGTGGGTTTATTTGGTGTATGTGATTTACTATTTATTCTTCCTACCTTATCATTACACAATGTTACTGTATATGAAAAATTAGGTTTAAATAAATGTTAACATGATAAATAATTCAAAATGGTCGTTCTGAGGATTATTGGTGTGGTAGTATCATGAGGTTGAATTAATGTGGTAGTTTGATATTAATTATTCAGTGGTAGGGGTCCTGGTGTGGTTTTTTTGGCACGGTACTAAAGTGAAGATGTATAATTTTGAGTGTTTAAACTTCTTATGATATGAATATGAAATAAATTAGAATTAATAAATTGAATATGAAGAATAATGATATCATTATTGTTAAAATTTGAATAAAACATGATGAATTAATTGATTATATAAGTAAATAATGTGGTTATATCATAATGAACTAAAAATTCTCCAATAATTTGAATGATGAATTATATATAAGTGGTTAATCAGATTATTGAAATATCTATAATTAATTTATATCACGGATAAATTAAGTTAATGTAATGTGGTTGATAATCAATATGGATTATATAAAAATGAAATATAAAATGGAAAGAGTGATGTCAATGATGTGTAGTCGCATTGTTTTATAAATTTCTGGAATGAGGTCGTAGTGGTTTCGGTAATGTAACATTGAAATAGGTGATATGTTATAGTTATGGACCTGTCTTGGTAGTATTTTAACCCTAAGAAGGGATTGTTTGTTATTATATATTATTATAATTTTTATTATTTGTAATACTCCATCACCATGGTTTGGTAACTTTAATGATGTCCGTATGAGGTTTTTGGAAACAAATACACCCACAACATATAAGAAGTGGGTGATATGAATGATTTAATACTCCCTGATTCCCATCATGTATTTTAAACTTTATATTCTTATGTGGAAATGATAGTGGTTTTTGTATATATTATTAATATGTGATTGTGGTGGAATTTTATGTTGTTAATGGTTTTGCTTTGTGTCTATGGTATGAGAATGTGGTATGAATATACAAATTGTGTTGTGGTATGTATAAATGGGTAGGGATGAGGGAACTAAGACATTTCCATTACATATTCAAAGTGATTTCGTTATATGTTAAGTGTGTGTACCCTGCATCATTATCTAATTTTTCATAATTTAATATCTATGTATTTTATATATAGATATTGATAGTGAAACTTTCTTGAGTTGGGATAATAGTGTACATTGGATCAAACATGAGTTAGTTTAACTATTATTCAATAGATATTTTGTATAATTTTCTACATTGAATTTATTTTTTATATAAAAGACCATATTAATTATAAGTTTGTTCTCACACCTACATTTATATATTTTTCATACATATTTTCATAATGGTGTAAGAGAGTGAAACTAACATTACAAGCACATGACATAGTGATATGTTGGTTTTGTGAATTTTTTTTTCCTTTAGGTGTTAATTTATTATGGTATAATATTTGGATATGTTCTTTAGTTTCCATTTAAATTACATGCGTTATTATATTTGTATTGTTTTTTTGGTTGGTTTATTTATGGAGTTTGTGTTGCTGGGTGGTTTTATATATATCCAAAGGAATTTAGAGGTGTAATGCCTCACATATTTTGTGTTTTACACCATCAGTGATATTTTTTTACATCTATGTTACATTTTTTTTTGATTTAGGGTTCACACATAGTTTCCCTGCCGACCTAGGAGGTGGTTAATAATAGCAATTTAATGAAAATTTAAATACATAGAAAATTTTCTTTGTCCATAATTATTATATCGAAAAATTTCCATTATTAATTTTGTTTAAGAACATTGGTTAAAAAACATAAATTTAATTATTTTTCATTAATATAACTATTTACTAATATATATTAAAATCCTTCATTACTCAATGTGAAATTCACTTTTAATAATAATTGTATTAAAGAAAATTTATACAATTTATACATACATTAGTTTAAATAGTCTGATTAGATTCTGGGAAATTATATTTTATCTAAAATATATTTCATATATACAAAATCCTTTGTGTTAGTAAATAAATAATATTTATATTTTTGGAATATATAAAAAATAATCTATTAACAACGATATTATATATAGTGTTAAATTTATTTTGATAAAAATTGAAAAAATATAATTTTATTCTATAAAATATACCATTGTTTGATGGTGAACTCTTTCCATCACATAATAAAAAATATCATATATATCATTGGAAAAATATTTTTATCCTTACATTATTTTCAAACATGTTATAGAATTACATAAATAATAAACCAAGTTTATAAAAAACCATCATATAAAATGATTCATAACAATCATTTCTAATATATTACTTCTCGTATCACATAAAAGATAAGTATAATTAATATAAAAATCATTTTTTATTATACCTATGAGATTTAATATAATCCATTTCAACCAAAACATTCACATAATGAACCATTATTCAACTATATAAGGAAAACATCAATCTCCATCCCTCAATTCTCCTTCAATTTTGAATTCATATACATATTGGAAATGATTGTTTAATATATAGTTGTTATCATATAACTTTAAAAATATAATAATTTATTTATATATAAGTAATACCATATTTGGAATTACCATTGTGTTTCATCCAACCCTTTCAGTATTTTAGAAAATTCCTCCTCTAGTTACAAAGTTCACCATAGTGCAAGCACTTCCACTCAATCCTAGTTTTCCTTTATGTTACATTAACATAGGATAACTATGGGATCACCTAATTCAAATCTTTTACTATAACATTTTTTCTATGAATACTTTCAAAATAAAACATAGGATCGTAGACCCCATTTCCTTCATAGATATCATCAATATATTGAAGATATTGGGTAACATTTTATTGAACTCATTCATATTATAGTTTATATTAAATTGGCATATTTTTTGACAATGATTATAAAATGATTAAAATATCCATATAAATATTTATAGGAGAAAGTAGTCTCCCTATATAATTTAAACACCTAATTATATAGAGTTCAGGTGTAGTGACTAAATGTAGTCATCTTTCATATAAATAATTCCCTTTAAACCTTACACTTATAATCCCTATATTATTTCCAATAAAAACTTTTTAGTTCATATTTCATTTTGAATGAGTCCATGCTATCATATTTATTTTTAAACATATACTTCATGGATACAATCACGAGAGTTGAAAAATGAAGATTATTTTTATGCTCCTTATATTTACTAAGATCCGTTTAATGAATTACTTCACTAGTCAACTTCTTGGGATGATGTTTCTAAAAAACACATAACTTTCCTTATTGTTAAAGAACTATTCCTATGTTCCAATTCCATTGTAGTTAGTTTATTTTTTTCAATATTTTTGTTCTATATAATGGTTATCAAAGTAATGTTTGATGATTATGTTTTCATTTAGCCTATATTATATATTTTTACTAGATGAGTATCATGGTCTAAAATCATTTATTATAAAATTTTATTAAATTAACTCCAACAAAAATGATGACCGTATTTATCTTTTCTATCATATCTATTAGTTTTCAAGAATACATGTTTTAATAAATATTTTAGTTCACTTTTATATTCCACTCATTTCTTTGTTATTTATACAGACATGCATGTTAATTCAAATTTTTATCAGTTGAAAAAAATTCATATAAAAAATCTATTATTTGGATTATATAAACTCTATTTTTCTAATATCATAAATTTTAAGGTTTTTTATTTAAGGGTTGAAAAATATCATGGATGCCACATTCACATAATTCTATGAGGGTCATCCAATTCTTGTCTCCTAATTAAAGACAATATATAGGCACCAAACATTTTCATTAACTAATTATTTTATAGGATTGAGGTTTTAAAGAGTATTGTATTTCGATGAAATCTAAAAATCTTTATTTTAAGGGGTTTAAACATCTCATCATCTTGTCTCATTTATTTATTTCATGTACTCTTTATTTTAATTATTTAATTTTTTTATATCCTAGATCCTTAAGGAAGTAAATACTATTTATTCATATTATTTTATAAGACCTTCCAAAACTAATGTTTTTTTATGTATCACATGAATAAGGTACATGAATAATTTTAATGTAAAATTTGTAAAAGATATTAAAAAAATACCCAAAAAAATTATGTATTGTGTGCAAGCTATCCAACCCCAACATTTCAAGGTAGATCCTAATGCCATATACTGGAGAGAAGTCCAATGTTAAGTCCAACTATATATAGATCAATGCGTAAAAGTGACCTCAATTACCATAAAATCCCAACACATAATATGGATAAATTATTACAATCATTACAATTAAGTTAATAACCCACAAAATAATCAAAGTCATTGATGAAAAATACTAAATAATATACCTTAAATTGTTTTAAATATTTCTTCTTCAGGGAATTTAAATTATAAGAAGTGTTATAAAAATTAAAACCAAAGTATAAATTTATTCATAATATAAAAACATTATATTCTTGAACAATTAAGGTAATGAATGAGATGAATAAATATACAATATAAAATTTTATATTTGAGATAAACATTTTTGAGTATTTTATAATTAGAAAAATATTAACAAAATATAATTTAAAATTTTTATGGAAATTAAATAAATATAAAATATAAAATATAAAATGTACTTCAATATGAACCCTTTAATTTTTTTTAAATGTATATAACCCCTTATATATTTTAAATTGATTATATTTATGAATATATAATCCATTTATATTTTATATCAACATTTCATATTTTTCATAATCATTTAAAATAATTAAATTATCAAGAATTTAAATTTATATAAAACAAACTTAATTCCACCAATTGTTTTGCATGATTTAAATAAATTTAAAAATAAGTATTTCTTAATATGAAAATTTCATAAAACAATATAAAAACTTATTTATTATGCCTTATTTTTAAATGTAAATGTTATCCATGTGGAAAAAATTTTTCATGAGTTTTAGGGAAAAAAATATTTAGAAATCATGGAAAACTGACTATTTTTACAATAAATCATTTCTTCGTTCTTATGAAATAATAAACCTTTAAAAAGAACCACATGGTTGTTTATTGGATGAAACCATTTTTTCTAGATCATTAAAAATTCATAATTTTGAAACCATGACATGGTTTTTCCAAGTTTTATAATGGGTTTCATATGAATACCTCATTCCCATATGGACCACGAAAATTCCTTATTAAATCTATCGCATAAAAAACATATTTTTAAATGCTATATTTTTTAAAACACTTTCCATGCCCATTTTTTCAACCATAGTATAGTTTTATATTGATTATCAACTATGCATATTTTATTTTGAATTATGTCATGCTTATTAAAATAATAATGAACCATGACTATTTTTCTTAAAATACATAATCGTTTTGGAAAAAAATCATTTTTATCAGTTCTTAATCTATTTAAAACATCAACCCAAATGTAATATAAGACACTATGATACCACTATATGGTTTTGGCATTAAAAATACTTATCTAAATGGAGATAAAAATAAAAAAACTAATTTTTACAATATCCAAAAAATTATTTAAATTATATATAATTAAATGGTGAAAATTAGTCCTCTTTGATAAAACTAGGCCCCTTTTTTCACTACCACGATCTATAAATATCACTATGAAGGTGCCAAAGGAATCATTACACCTAGGTAATGCATGAATTATATTAATCTTCCAACACTTTGTAATGATTTACTTTAAGAAAAGAATCATAAAACATAATGTTAAAGGCATAGAAAAAATAGACCCTATCATATTAGAGGTTCTTTTTAGAATTTTGTAAATATAATTTTTTAATCAATTATATTTCACTTGAACATCATTTTTAATAATAAATAAAACTCATTGAGACACCAAAAATTTCTTAAATTTTCAATAGAAATGGATATTTTCATAAACAGACTGCCACTTCTTATTCATTTTTAATTCCGTTGAACATGACCTTAATACATTCTCAAACTGTTACACAACCCAAATTTGTCACATACCCAAAGAGTGTTATCAATACCCATGGGACTATGACTAGCACCTGGTATCAAAAAACAACAACATAGAATAATTTCATCCAACATTATGTAAAATCATAACATATATAATGTAAATATAAAATTGAAGAAAATATAAATATATGCCACAACTAAAACCGAAATGTGGAAAAAACCACTCAATTGAAGAAAAAATCTCCATGTACAATTAAAACCACAAAGGAATACTAAATGCTGAAAAAATCTACTCCACATTATAGAGTGGTAAGACTCCCACCATCTCACCACTAGGTACTCGAATTAGCTGATAGAAAACCTCACTACCTCACTAGGTCACCTTGATTTCCCCTACATCGAAACAAATCACCGGTCTATGCACTGTTGACGGGGTACACATAGTGTAAGATGACATGCTCCATAGGGCCTCACCCAAGTGGTCCATATCATGTCTCTAAAAAATAACCCATGCATTCTCAACTTTGAAGAAAACATGTAATGATAAGAGTTCAAAATGTTTTTTTTATCAAAATCATTAAAAACATATTAATTTCCCTATTTCCAAATTTCCAAATAAATCAGGTAAATCCATTTAAATTTTTTCTTATCCATATATTATAATAGATATATTATGTGAAAATGAAGAAAAATATGAATCATATCTCATATCATGAGTATGGATGTAAAATACAATAATACATGGAAAAACAGTAGTAGAGGTATGTCATGCCCAAGATCACACTAGGTCCAGATACCTAGTACATTTATACATCACATAGGCAATCACATAGGCATCAATCCCCAAGACATATTCATCAAGTCTATAGAATAGAGGAACACCCAAACAATTGAACCCCTAAAAAGATATAACAAGTACCTAGAACAACATGCCTAGGGATAATAAGAAATCCCCATGAGAAAATACTCCAATAGTGGAAGAGACAGATTACTATTCATTCTAAAAAATTACTCATATATTCCCATGTTATCTATTTTCCAAATAAATTCATCAAACCATTTCATCGGTTCATTCTTTGAAAACCATTTCGAAATTATTTGAAAATAATTATCATTTTATAAAACAGGGGGGAAACCTTCTTTTATAATAACCCAGATCTGGACACAAAAATAATCAATAATATCATGATATTTTATTAATAATTTTTTTTGATAAAAAATAGGAGCAATTCATTTCACAAACATAAGAGAGTTATGGAACCACTTACCACAAAACATGGGTCACACATGTCCAAAAAAGATACTCCAACAAGAAGACTATAATAACAAAAACATATTCCATATATTCAACATAAAAATAATATATCTAATACTGATCAACAAATGGGTCAGTGTAGAAGAAGAAATGACACATAACATAAGAATGGAGACCCACCACACCATAACTAATAATGAAAATGACCTATGAAACAAGATCATACAATAGATCTAGTAGTAAACAAGAAGAAACATCAATATAGTTAAAAGGATTTGATAACGCAATGAAATGACACTATCAAAACCATAACAAAAAATTATTTGAAGGATTACTCTCCTAAACAAATAAAAACAAAAAAAATAGTGATTAATCTCTGAATGAATAAATCTGGGTCAAAAATAGACTCCCAAAATCACTATAGAGGGGATCTGGGTTAAGAGCCAAAGGTGTTATATAAGAATGAAACAAAATTTCAGCCGAACAGCAACTCAAAATCCAAAACTATGAAATTCACATGTCATGTAATCCTTTTATACATCATCTAATTATTGGGACTCTGATACACCAAAAAAATATCACTTTTTAATTAAAAACCAAAATTTTCACATTATATAGAGTGTAATATGTTTTTGGTCTCTAATCCATTCATGTTGTGTACTAGGTTCATGGAATCATTCTTGTATAACATATATTACAGGTACTCCTATTTAAAGGCATGTATTTCTCATTCAGTGTAAAAAAAACTGCATATTGTTTACAAAACATTCAATCTAACTTTAGTGTCCTCATAAAATAATTAGTACTCAGAAAGTAAATAAATATTTTATACCCAATATCCATTAATTAAAACAAAATAAATCCCAAATCATTAGGTCAATATCTCCCAAAAATATTCCCTATCCTCAAGAGTCCTATGTCCCACCAAATTAAAGAAAAACACAAGTTAAGAGAAGGTAACTACCTGAAAATGGGTAATATGATGTTACAAACTCCCCACTATAATACTTTCCATTCCTATAAAGTCTTGTGAAAAAATGAATTCTAGTAAATATGTGGGTCCACTGCTCCCTCATCAACGAATCATTATCCCAAGTCTCATTAGAATATGAACTGTATTTCCAAAAAAATCTAAAAAATATATTTGAGAGACCATGAAATACATTAAATTTATAGTCAATGATATCCATTGGTTGCTCGACAAAAAAATATGTGGCTCTAACCCAATTCTTCTCAACTCTGAATTTGAGAGGCGCAAGGATGGTACTTCATGATATGTCATTCATTGAAAATTTCATGACATCATATAAACTGAGTAATAAATTCAATTAGATAAGCAACATGCCCATGATTCTCAATGAAGTCAAACATTATAATATTTAAATCAACCAAGGTGAAACATTTATGAAAAACTAGTCACCAATGGAAGAAACTAATGTAAGAAACCCTTAATATCCGTACGAATTATTTCAAATCTATGTTGTGACCATAAACCAACATATATTATGAATCCTCGTAAATGTATCTTGAACCAAACTTGGTCAGGCCTGATAATCTTCACCCACCACTTCCCAACAAAGGGGTTATGTGCATTGGTGTCCATACAAATAATCAGAAGAATTCATTATAATTTATGGCTGATAGATATTGTTATATGATTTATCAATTAGTCTCCTATGGCTATCCTCTGATCCAACAGTATCCAAGGCAAAGGCATGAAGCCTATCCTCTAGAATCTAAATAGAACACTCCCTTTGAGCATCTTTATTTGGATGATAAGCTACAATCAATATGATATGAGTACACTTAATCTCTTTTAGAGTTCCCCAGAACCTCAATGTAAACACACGATCCCCTTTTAAAACAATGGTATAATGAACCCCATGTAACCTCAAAATTTCTTCTACAAACATATTAACAAAACCTTTAACATCTATAGTGTCTTTAATTAGAATAAAATGAAATGACTTTGTCAACTGATCAATCAACACACATATCTTCGTACTCTTTCATGGAGTCTATGGTAATCCAACAAAAAAAATCCATGGATACCTCATCACTATCCTAAATAAGAATTAAAAGATCCTAGATCAATGCAAAAGGTTCCAAATTATCTAACTTGACCTATTTTAAGATTTGATACCAAGGAACATAATTAGATATGTCTTGCTTCATAACCTGCCACAAAAATCAATATAACATGTCATAATACGTATTCATAGTCCTTGATGAATGGACCATGAAGAAATATGACAATAAAAAAAATTAGATCCTTACATAAGATGGTGCGTCAACCCAATACCCAAAACCAAGAATACCTTCGAATGGCCCAAAGGCCTTTTATTTTATTTTATTATAGATAATCCCCCTTTTAAGGGTTGAAGGGGAACCCTTACATAACCCATAGGCCTAAGGCACAAGGCCTGAAATGACCTGCAATACATGACTCGAAGGCCTAGAGGCATACCATGCCCATTACATAACCCGTAGGCCCAACCCACTAGAACTGCCCATCCCCCAGCAACTTGCATCATTGATCACCTTAGCTCGCCACCTTTCATTGTTTATCGGCTAGCATTTCCCCATACAAAGATGCACGGTGCCTGTTCCCTATGGCGACTGCCATACCCTCTCATTCTTCCAATCCGGTTAGCTCTGCACCTGGTGGCTGCTACTCATGTTTCTCTGGTCCTCTTTTGGGGCCTGTACTCTATGAACTGGGCTACTCCATTGTCTACATAACTAGATGGTCCCGTGACCCAAAGGCCTTTGATGACCCGAAGGCCCTGGAGACCTGTAGGCCCAAACCGGTGGCCCAAAATCCCAAATTGGGTGAATTGTTCCAGTTACTACATTACCGAACAGTAACTGCTACAGTAACTGCTACAGTACTGCACAGTGATTGCTATAGTGACCACTACTGTACTGCTACAATGCTGCTATAGTAACCCAAAAATTCACCTCCACCTGTTTTTGAACCCGGGTCTCTTGGATGCCAAGCAAGAGCCCTTACCACTCGGGTACGGGTCACTGGCCCAAAACCAAGAATACCATCTAAAGTGAGAGACCACCCCAAGAAGGTCTCCCCACCATAATTTTTTTCTAAAATTCATCTGAAATTATCATCCTACTAATGAATCTATATGATATAATCGAATAGATATGATGGTAATTGATTATTGGTCTAAACCATTCGTGAGACAAACTCTTGAAAATCGATATGAAACTGAGAAAAATGTCCCATAAGGTTCCACACTTAATTTTCTTCCAAAATATCTTATGATGAAACATTCCATTTAAGAGAATCTAAAATGACATTCCCCTTCCCTAGGGTATATATGATATATAATTTAATCATACGAGTCATTCCACTCAGTACCTATATAAAAGACTATATTCCCCATTTAAGATGTTATAGCTCTAACTCTTATGTTTATAAAGGACTGTGAAATTTAACCCAAAAAGGTAATGTCTCTAATTCTTAGGCACCTGAATAAAAATAACAGGATCTAAATTATCATATGGGTAATTCTTCCCAAGTGGACAGAGTTGATGAGAATCATAATCCACGACATGACCATCCTGTATAAGAAAACAACCAAAACCATACCAAGAAACATCACATAAAATCACATACCCCTTATAGGGCTCAGGTAAGATCAGAATTGGAGCTGATGTTTGATGTTTTTTCTTATCATTGAATGATTCCTGTCACTTTTTATCCCATATCAATTTCATCCCTTTTGTAGTATAAGAAGTCAAAGGTGATGCTAAATTTGATAAATATTTGATGAACCGTTGATTGTATCTAGTAAGAAATATAAATCTCCAAATATCAAAGACATTTCATGGATATGACCTTAAAAAACACCCTTTCTCCTTCTTAGGATAAAATAATAACCCATGCTCAGAAATCATGTGCCCTATGAATTTCAGTTCATGAATCTAGAAATTTCATTTCGAAATCATTCCTTAAAAACAATGACTCATCAGGATTTTTAAAATAAAACTATGATGGTGGTCATGCTCGTTCTCAGATATTGAATAATAAAAACTTTCATATATGAACACCTACATAAAATTGTTGAGATATTTATGGAATATATGATTAATCAAATCCCTAAAATCTTCTGGAGCATTAGTCAGACCATATATAATCAAAAGATATTCCTAATGGCCAATCTTTCTCCTGGACGTTTCCTTCATTATATCACACTCCCAAAATAAAATATGATGATATCCCAACTAAAGATCAATAATATAAGAATATTCATTGAGTTAAAATATAATAACAGAAAAGAAACTCATGAGCTCTGGGTGGGAAGGTCCTGCACGACCAACCCTCATATCCCATTCAACCTAAAACATGCATGAGCTACCATCAGCCAAAAGAATTATTATATGTTGATGATAATAATAAAACCTATCTTTATGAGAAACAAGACTATCCATATTTATTAAGACATTGAAAAATACATATTAAGAACAAGAAAATCCCAAACTAGCTCTGAGTGATTTTTTGATAGTGCACATGAAGGACTTTGACACCCCTACTCATTCATCATAAATAGAGGTGTCTCTAACTCTATAAAAAGGGAAATGGGTTTTATTGGAGGGTAAATAATATATAAATATATATATATAAAAAGTGTCATGAAATAGTATGAAATAAATAAATAACTACTGAGGCTTAAATAATGATGGTGCCTCCCACTATCACTAGACCCACATCAACCTCTGCGGGAAACACATCTAAAAAATCAATGTCCTTCACTCTTGAGGCATTCGGATGGACCCTTATATTATTTTTAGAATCTTACGATGCCACAATAGATTTTAGAGATAATGATCTATAACCATATCGAAGAGTAGACATGGTCTGATCGAAAAATTTTCGATGACCATCACTTCCACAATTGTTACACATATTTTCATTCAAGGGACACAAATGCTATGTGTTTCTAAATTTTCCACACTAATGTAATGTCTAAGTCACACCACTTAGTTTGAATGGATGTACCAAAGAGTCTTCATACTGGGCTCCTCCTCCACCACTGCTATTTTGATCCTACATCATTCTATTTTTTCTTGGAACACAACTGAAGTAGACAGTATTTAGAGAAGAAGGTGTTGAATATCCTACCTTGCCTTCCATATTCATCAATGCCATAATATCCAAATCTACAGTCTCTACGTAGGTATAGAGATTCAATCTAAATATTTAATGTCTCATATCTGGTCGCAAACCCTATAGGTACAACTAAGCATTCATTTGGTGTTTCTTTACATCTTATGGTGTAAAACAAACCAGTTCAGTAAACTAATTGGTGTATACCAACAGCGAACACTTTCCATTCCACAAAGAGAGGAACTATTGATACTTCACCATTATTAGGTAATGTGGAAAAAAGAGTTACAATAAGAGATTATTAAGTCTCCTCCATTCCAGTCCCACATGCCTATCTCCTTGTACTATAGAATCCGACCATCTTTTTCAAAGACCCCCATGTCAAACATTGCACATTTCACGTTGATATTCTCAAGTGTATCCATGATGTTGAATATAAGATCAATTTTTTCTATATAGACCTCTAACTATCGAGGTTCATTCATACCTTTGAAGAATGGTGGCTACTCATTCAAGAACTGATGTGGCCGACCAGTTTTTTATACAGATCCTATATATAAATCAACAATTATGTTATGTGCTTGTGTCACATTCTAGTCAACAGAAAGAAATTCTCACATGATATCCTTGATAACGTTTAGATCCATTAGAGGATACCCTTAAAGAGAATTAGCTAAAGCCTCTTGAGAAAATCATAGAACGTGTCTTGGAGGAATACCACTACACACTGAAACAAATGATATGATAATAAAAAAGATAAATCTTAGTTAAGATGAGAAAATCGATACAAAAAAACAGATATTAACATCATGAAATAAATACAAGAGACACACATCCAAATTTCCCACGGTAATTTTATTTTAATCATGGAAAATATGGTAAATAAATAATAGAATTCTACCCCTGAAGTCTAAAAAATCTAATCTCTATTCTACCAAACATCCCAATAAAAAGTACACTTGAGGATAGACCACATTTGATTCCAAAATGTAATGAACCCAAATCAATTAAACACTGAATGTGGCACTAAGATTGATTTATTCTCAAACTCAAATGGAATTAACGATTCCCACATGTTGGTGACAAGAACCTTGGTATCAAATAACTACTAGATGGGATTATTTTTCCCAACATAATGTAACAACATGAAACATATATAAAAAAGAGACAACATTGGAAAAGATAAATATACGCCATAACTAAAACAAAATAGCAGAAAACAAAAAATCAAGAGAACTAAAAATACCAATGTAAAAATCAAACAATAAAGGACTAAAAAAAGAAGAAAAAAACTACTCCACATATTACCATGGGATTACAACAACTGACTACTCAAATTAGCTGACAGAAAACCTTGATACCTCACTACGGTACCTTTCCTTACCTTACATCAAAATACATAACAAGGTCTATAAATCACCGAAGGGGTACATATGGTGTGAGCTTAAAGTCTCATTAGGTCTCATATAGGTATTATATATCAATTCATTGAATAATAATCCAAGAATTATTAACTTTAATGAAATAATTACATGATAACAGTTCATAAACATTTATAAAAAAAATAATGGAAAAAAGTTTAATTTCTATATTTTACACATTTCCAAATAATAAATATAAATAAGTTTGAATGAATTACATATACATATATCATAGTACATAAATAAATTCAAAACAAATCATAAAACCAAGAATATATCATATATATTTTATAAATGTACAATTGAATAGTAAAATACAGAAGCATAAACACATGTAGTATCATGCCATGGATTTCACAAGGTCCGAATAACTAAGAAAGTCATACATAACATTGGAGAATCATTTATCCATCAAGACACATGATATGTGAATTTGTTCTATAGTGAGGGGGAGAAACCCATCAAGTGAACTCCCCAATAGTTCTAACAATTACCGAGTAGAAAAGTCCTAGGGAGAATAGTAGATCTCCATGAGAAAACCCCATGATAGTGGTTTAGACCTATTACTAAAAATTCAGCCTAATTACCCAAGGCTTTCCAAATGATTTATTTTCTAAATAATTTAATCAAACCATTTCATCATTTCATTATTTTAAAAATGGTTCACAAAATTATTTCATAATGATTTGACAAAACTTTTCATTTACCAAAACACAGGGAAACTATATTTTATTAAAAGTCATATTTAAATACACAAAAAAATCAAACTTATCATCCCAATTAACTTAATAAAACATTTTTAAAAAAATAGGTGAAAATTAGTTTATCAAATGTGGCTAGAGATTAAACCACCAACATCAAAACTAAGGGTTGAAAATTCCCAAAAAGTATCTAACAAGATGATTTCAACAACAACAACAGAGATCCAAGAATCGACATTCAAATATTATATTTGATTAAATTAAACAAAATAGTTATTATAGAAGTGTAAATAAAACATACCTCAAGAATTGACACCTTTCGCACCACAACCAAAAATGGAAATAGACCCCATAACAAGATTTCTCAACATATCATGATGGAATTTAGAAGAAACATCACCATGGTTCAACATATATAATAAAAAATGGAATAATTATACTATGACTAAAGAAAAGAAAAATTAAAAATGTATTAATAACCTATGAATATTCAAACCAACTTAAATGATGACCAATTTTTTTAAAAATCAATTCAGATTAATAATTGAATGCCAAATTCACTGGATAATGGCTCTAGGTTGAGAGTCAAATGTTATATGGAATAATGAAATAAAATTTCATCTTTTGGAACTATAACATCCAATATCACGTCATTTACATGGAGTGTAATCTCTTTACACATCATATAATCCTCATTACTTGGATACACCGAAATCGCATCACCTTTTTTCTGAAAAATAACCTTTTCACTTTGTATGGTGTGTTATCCATTAATGTTTTCCACCTTGTTCATGGAATATTCCCTATAGAACATAAATTTTGTGTACTCCCATTACGTTGTGTGTATTTCTCATGCAGTCTTCAAAAACTAAAGATACTTTACAAAAACTTCAAACCAACTTGGAAATCCTCCCGACTGGGGGAGAACCCCTAAAATCTATTAACACATTTATACACATACTCAATTAATTAAAAAATTGATACATCACTAATCATTAGGTAATTTTACCCAATAATTTTTATTTATTCTCAAGAGTCCCAAGGCACACCCAAATGAAGAAGAAAGAAAGTAAATATTAGGGAATTACCTAAAAGTGGGTAATGAGATGTTATAGTTATCAAATAATATAAAATTATGCCCAATTCATCTAAAACCCCTTTAGTGTTATCTCATAAATTTTTTCTTATAAAAATATAATTATATTAATTGAAAATGATTATGAAATCCATTATTATATTATGAATATTTTTCTATGTATAGAGCCATTACATTATGACATTAAATAAGACATGGTTTACTTCATCACAATCCATGACATTGTTAATATAATGACATCATGGTTTAGTATAGTGCATATTTATGTAAGTGATGTTAGGTATCAATATACTTATATTATATAATTAATATTTTTCAAAACTACAAATGTTTCAAATATGTTATTATGAAAAAGTTCCAAGGGAAATAATTTATCTTTGACTAAGGTCGTCAAACTACTAGACATTAAATAACAACACATGTTAGAGGAGTACATAGTCATTAATTGATATAGTTTCAAAAAACCATATTTCTTTGAATAATATATTTAATTAATTTATTATTGATATAAAAAAAATATTCATTACATATGATTTACTAAATAATCAAGTTACAAATCTCATTTTTCATAATCTATAAGATTATATCTCCACTTGAAAATGATACAGGTGTTTTGGAATTGTTTATACCACAAATTTAGAGGAATTCATTTTCATTATAATATTTCCTTCCATATAATAATATATTACTAATTAAATTCATGGAAAATAGTTTTTATAAAATATAGTACAACTTTGTATATTTAATTTCCAAGTCACTCTAATTTTTTTTGTGTTTTGAATTATTTATTATTTCCAAGTAAATTTTCTTTTTTAAATTCATTATTTAATTACGTAACTTCACAGTATTTTATATTATATATGGGTTGGTAATTAGTAATAATTCATGAAACCCTATTTAAAACTCTAACTATTATTTGATAGGGTCATTGTAGTTAAATAGAATATATAGTTTTACTCTTTTAGAGGAGAGGCTGTAAATTAGTAAATCCAAAATTCTATTTTAATTTTGATTATTTTTGTGCCTCAACATTTTTGACATGTTATAAGAGTTCATTATCTATTGTTATAATTCAATTATACACTTAATCAATGAGAAATATCATCACTCACACATTTTGGGAATCCAACTACCTTGCTAATGGTCATGAAAATAAAGTTGAAACTATTGAGGGAAGCACATTATCTACTAATCCCCCTTGTGACATGTTTCCAGCTTTTCTAAGAGAAAATTCTAAAATGACCACTTATTTGTTCATGTAATCTTTCTTTTCCATTAATAAAGAGCCTATGAACTGGATATTCTCCAAAAAAATATGATCAGATCACTCAATATCACACAAATACACTCTCATCATAATATAAATTAAATATTATTTCAATATCATTATTTAAGAAGTTATAAATAATTTTAAACATTTATGTGATATTACCACGCCAAATAATTTTTTTTTTGACTTGTATGAAAAACATCCCGATTTATAAATACTGACTAGTTGTTAACATGTCTATTGATTCTACATAAAAAGACTTGACTTTCATGAAAATTGATAACATATTATTCAACATATCAACATAAATTTTATATATAAAGATAATCTAAAATAAAAACATCAATATATATCTCTCTCTATCATACACACACACACACACACATAATTATTCCCCAACCTCACTCTTTTTAGAGTTTTTATCTGCATGTATAAATTTAATGACAACACAATTTCTAAGTCATTTAATCACTAACACTCTCTCCTAAAATCTCAAAAAATCCTTATTAGTTCTAACTCCCCTAATTTATATCAAATTATTTCAAAACACCCATAAAAATCTCCCTAAACTAATGATTAATCTAGAGTGTTCTCTTTCAAGAGCATTGAATATATGAGTTTATTATTTTTTAGATTTAACTTATATCATTTACTCAATAGATTCTTAATTTGAAAAATAAAATATATAAGAAATTTTCCACCTAAAAAGTTAATTTAATAATTTTTGTTCACCATTCTAATACAAAATGCTTCATGGTCCTCTTTATCAATAATATTTTATATTAACATTTTACCTTTTTGTATTGTTTTATTTTTCATTTTTTATAAAATAGTTATGGGTTGGTTATTTGAATAATTGATGAAGTTATAGTCATTATATATTTTTATTATATTTGATTCACTTTATTTTTGAGATATCCCTACAATGGTTGAGTATATATATACATATATATATATATATATGTATATTAATGTATGTATTTATGTATATATGAAGGAATGCATGAATTCATGTTTATATATATTATAGGTTGCCTAAAAAATATAAAATAATCTTAATATTAAATTGTGTTTTAATTTTTCTTTCTACATAGTTAATTATTTCCTCATTAGTGGAAAATCACTAACCATGGAGTAATGTCTCATGAAAAAGAGTCTAAATATCTTTCTCTCATGACATTGAATTTCAATAATTATAAAATATACACATTCGAAAAACTCCCTAAATACACATAAATGGTTTTTTAACTTTCTAAATGGAATCACTCCCTAAAGGTGATGTTTTAAAAACATGAAAATCAAAATTAAATTTAATTTTATGATAATTTAATTTGTAACCGTCAATTTTATATAAATTATTTTAAAATTAAATATAATATAAAAAATAATATAATGTTAAATGTGTTTACTAAATCATGGTGTGGTCACCACATGATACATTATAATATGTTATATCATAATTTATTTTAATTAATATTTGATGGAATAAATTCTAAATGAGTTTAACAAATATGTTAAAGAAGAATAAAACATTATATATTTTATAATGTTAAAAGTATGTTGTTTTTTCATTGTATTTTACTCATTAAATTATGCTTAGTCATAATAGGTAGAGTTTTTTTCCAATTTATTTAGTCTTTAGTGGTGTATGATGTCAATTTAGAACTCTCTTTAAGCTATTCTCTTCATTTATTTTTGGGGAGTATATGCTATAACATGATTAATGAAGAAGGGAACCTATTGAAGCATTTGATGATTCTAGTAGAATATGTAAACATTTAAATACATGGAACCTTATTTTATTATTTAGTGATTTTAATCAACCTCAATAATAAACCAAGAATGATGATCTACAATGAGGTAATTATAATTTTATTTGGAATTTAAATTTATTGGCAACACTCTTAGAAAATATTAGTAGTGGGTTCCATTTTATACTGTACAATTAGTTATATTAAATGTCTATAAAAATATTTAGTAGTATCATATCCATTAAAATAAATAGTTTATAATATTAAATTTAAACACCTATATTGAGATATATATTTTCTCAGGGAATGGATTCATGTTGAACATTTATAGGTTCCTTCCAAATGTATAGGATTGATGTGTATTCATTCTACCAATTACATAGTGGGAATAAAAAAATGGTAGGAGATGTGAAAAATATGCATGAGTTTGTTCTACTTAATTGATTTTTTTTATTTATATGAGAGATAATAAATATTTATATTTTATTTATATTTTTTCTATTTCTGAAATTTTAATAAATATCTATATCCCATTACTTATTCATTATTTTAATTCATCATTAATATTAAATATAAATTGTTTATATGATCTAAATATTTGATTGCTTCAAGTTAATATTTTAAATTAGTTATTATAAATTGATGTTCCATGATTATAAATGTTACATGCTATGAAAAATAATTTTTTTATCATTCTACTAAGACTATGATTCTTTATTTTAGTTATGAATTCAACAATTAATGCTCATTATGATTTATACATAAAGGTTTTTTATTTATATTGGAATTGATATCTCTCTTTAGTAATGGTACATTGATAGAAGTAATTTGGGTTTTACTTCTCAGTATCTTGAGATCTTAGGTAATATGTAGAAAACTAGAGTTTGAAACCATATATCACTATAGTTTCTCTTATGATACTTTAGGTTTTATAAGATTCTAATATATTATATGAAATGGTTTCATGTACCATATATATGATATGAATTTAGATATTTATATATATAATTTTGTTTTATTTTTATGGATGTATATAAATCATGTGTTGTATAATGAGTAATACATTAATATATTTGGAAGATAATAATTTAGTTGAAGGAATTTTGATAAAGACAGTAATCATTATATTCAATCAAATATATAATAATTACATGAGATAGAAATATCACATAAGGTAGAATTTTGATATAGAATATGAATAAGATATATAATAAAATGGCGAGGTTTAAGTGAAATCCTTTAAAAATGCCACAAATTAGATCCCTTCCAAATCAAACATGTGTTGAGACCTTGATATTAAAAACAAGTTGGTTCATGAAAAATTAGGGTGTCCATGAATTTTCTTATGTGATCCATTCAAATAAAATCCATTTTTGTATTTTAAAATAACCCATTTTAAAAGAATACCAAGGGGAACCATAAATGAAAACCTTAATATGTCGGATGGGGGAAAATATACATGAACCCTCAATAAAAAACATGTATATGGGAGAATCAAGAAAAACTGAACTTATATAAGTCATGGAGAATGTGGATATCCATAAGAGTTAGGTGATCATGATTTAATGGGTGAAATGGTATTTAGTTATCTGTGAAATAATAATAGTTTGGATACCAAAAGGATAAAGTGAAATTTATATATATATAGTTTATTTTGGATGATTATTTTTTACACAACTATCAAAAATCATATATGATATAACTAGTACGATGGTTTACATAAATATATAATTTTCATTATAAAACTATAGTGGCCTCAAAATATAATAAATTTTATATGATATACCCCTAATATTTATAATTTATGACATATAAAACTAGGACCCACAACATGAACAATACACAAATAAAGACCATAATAGATCACAAGAAAATCCCTCAATCTCTTGGGGTAGTGACTAGAAGTATTGAATGAGGTTATCACTAGGGGTGATTTAACCACGTTGGATAATATGATAAGTCAATTAAAATTATAAAAAATGATTTTCATGAATTTACCATATGTATTAAATTTCTAGGAAAAGTGAATATATAATATGTGGCATTACAATAATAGTAAAGGTTAAAAAATTAACCACTATATGAATTAAATTAGAAATGTAATACAAGTCCACATGTATACATACAATGGTAAACATGTACCACTTGTTAGACATGAAAAAAATTAAAAATATTGAATATTTGTTAATACCACACTATCCAACCCTAGAAACATGCTCCAATACCTCAAAAAAATAATATAATGAACCTAAACTAGCAACCCACTAGTTAGAAATGAATTTAGTAACCACCACAGGATAGATCATACTTGAAATGAAGAATGTGAACATACATGTCCATATAGGGTGTGGGCATATACATACTCAGTAGGGAACACCCAAAATTAATTATCACAACCATGAATAAAAAATTAAGATTCATGATCATTTATACTCATTTAAATAAATTTGAGAAAATAGGTTTTATAAATAGTTAACAGAACATGACTTCATTTAACAGATAACAACATATAGAAGTATGAAACATAAAAAATTAACTACTTATTGTAAAATAGTAACCTATATGAAGTTGTATCATACTTTTTTTCTGGTAATCTTCATGATTTATAAAATACTATTGGTTAGTGTTTTTCATGGGCGTGTTCGGGTGAGTTTTGAAAGATTGTGGAGGGTTTTTGGGCAGTGCACAGTTGGCACATTTTTAACCCAAACCGTGCACAAAAAACAAAAAAACCATGTTCCCCATCACTCTTGGGTATAAGGATGATTCTATTTTTACAAATGGTTAAACAAACGGTCTGCCTCATGAGAAATTGTGCCCCCAGGATAGAAGTGGAACCAGTTAGGGAATATGGTTTGTCTAACCATGCGACCCTTCCAAGAAACCATTCATGTGGTTATTTATGTCCCAAAAATTTAAATTATAATTTATCAAACCCCCACTGTATATTTTTAACTATCCCCACTCATCATAGAAAAATTTACATTCCACTTGGAGGCATCCAAGATGATTCCTAGACTCTATGAACTTCTTTAGGAATTGAAAATGTAGTGGAAGAAAATTTTCTCATCTTTGGTATGTGATACCATTATTTTTTTAGTTTATCTCTCATCTATATTTCTATACTATTAGAGAGGGAATGTATTTATATATTTTTGAATGTATTAGATCATGGTTTTAATGTATATTTTTTATCTTGATCAATGTTTTTTATCTTAGTTCTCAGTTTCTGTTGTGAATCCGACCATTCAAAATCAATTTAGGGGATAAGTTTTGGCCAGTGTTCATCAATGATCCTATGTTAAGTTCTCTAATTGCTAATTACAATAGTATTGATCTTGGTATCATTTTTGTAGCTATACCATTTGGTTTCCACATTTCATAATTATGTTTAAATTATAAAATCTGATTTGATTCCCATGAAATTATGGAACCCTTCATAGATTCCATTGGAGATTTTGAGACCAATCTAGATTGAATCCCATGGGGTATCACAATGTACTTCAATTAATGATTCATGAGTTATAGAAATAACAATAATGGGTCAATGGAATACAAATAAATCCTTATTTCAGGGCTGATAATGGGGTTTAAAGTGTTAATTGGCATAACATTCATTTGTTAATGAGTTTTGTAATGATTGATTATAATTGGATTAATGGTGGATTTTTCTGTTTTTTCTTGTGATATATGTAGTTAAACATGGTATTTTTGAAAAATTGAATGGTGTAACCTATTTAAATGAATGACAAATGAATAAAAAATGTATAACCATGATATGTTTATATATAAATGTGAAAAATGAGTTATGGGTTCTGGACTACCACTATGAGTACCCATGTGGTGCTAGACTACTGATCTAGGACCATAATGAATGCATGTGAACAATGAGTTTGGGGTGAGGGACCGATTCTCCATGTATCCATGGTGTGCTCGACTACTGTACTAGGCCGAAGTGGTATTAGTGATGCACTGATGTTCTAAGTGCTTGTGCTGATGGTACCCGAACTGACAAGACTGGGTACCAAATGAAATTGGAATTAAATTAATTTATGAAATCTCATGAAAATAGGGAAATATAAAACCCTTATATTTTAGGGCTCAGACTCTAGCATGGGTCAAATAAGCTATGATGTGACTAGATAAATAATATAAAATGTGAAACCTATTTAGTTTTGAAATTTGATATTTCTAATATATAAAAATGAACACACTGTTATATACTAGATATTTCTTTAAACATAATTGGTTGTATCCTAATGAGTGGTAATCCAATCCTACTCAGGTAGCTAGATTATTACTCAAATATAATTCATTCTTATAGGAAAACATAAGGGTTACAACCCTTTATTAGATGTTAGAGGCGGTATTTAGGGTAGAGAATGGATGAGGGAACAAGACATGATTTCATGACCAACACGTGAGTTTTTAGTGTGTATTTAATTTTATTTTCAATTATAAACATATCACGGGTATTAAATGATATATTTACAGTTATGGATTATGGTGATTTTCTCTATTTTGGAAATATTTATGTGTTTTTGGTTAATTTTTTATTATTATAATATCTTAATTGTATTTAATATTGATTTCTTCTATTTTGATTCTTTGATAAAGAGGGTATAGTCTCCATACATTACATATTAGACCCTCTCTGCATGACAATAGCCTTTGGAATAGGAGGAGGCACACCTGAGGTCATGTGGAGAACTGAACAAGGGCACTAACATGTGGTTCCCATATCAGGACGTTACAAAGTAGTGTCAAAAAGTATTTTCATTTTCCTTAGATGTATTATTATTTAGAAATGGTACAAAGTATACTATGATGAGTTTGGTATTGGTAATGAGATAATGGATGGGAGTATATAACCCATTTTTAAGGGAACCCCATCTTCCCAAGTAGGGATTGTTGTTCTTGATGTTCATTTCTAGATTTGAAATCTATTTCTCCATGGGTGATCAATTTATGTATGATGTTATCATTTTTCTGAGATTTTAATCATGGATCCTTATGACAGTAGAGTTTCATATCCATGAATTATTCAAGGAACTCAAGAGATTATCTAACACACTTCATATTATGAATACATGGAAAGGAACGTCATTAGTTGGTTATGGAGTTAAAAATTATTTTATTTAATTGATAAAATCAAAATAAATGGTTTCTAATGATTAATTAATAATTGGAAAAAAAATTAATGTAGTAATATGAGATTGTTAAAATTGATGTGTAATGGGAAAAATATAAATCTGAAAAAATTCATATTTTGTTATCTATGACCTGGTTTAGGGATTGTTGAGGATTTGTGATTGTGACTTCTGTTTGATTATGGGTCGGTATATGAGGGATGAATTTTTATGAATTTATGTTTATTTTTATAATGTAATGTGTTCATGATGTTTTTTGTTTCCTAATATGTGTTTTAGTAAATGTAAAGATAATTTACCTTGATAGAATTTGCTGATAGTATGACATGAATAAAATTATGGAAATGTTCATCGATTCAAGGGAGAAGAAGCCCATATAGGATTGGATGAAGGAGAAGGAGAGTAGTTCCATGAGCAATTCACTCTATTTTTGTAGTTAGTGGAAGGATACCTAAGTTAGGTTGTGTGGAATATGTCTAATTTGGCAAGGGGGTACCAGTTGTAGCACCCTTCTTCCTTCACCAGAGAAGGTGGACCTGAGGCAGCAGAGATCTAAATTGAGTCTATCCCTACAATTCTGGATCATTTAGATAATCCTATAGAGAAAAACATCATGTGTTCCGATTATATATTATGAGTTCAAGCGATGTTTTTATGGCATATTTGAGATCTGGAGGTGTAGTTGGTGGGGATGATATAGAAATATATATTGAAGAAGTTCTGTGAATACTTTTACCAAGATTCACTAAAATAAGAGGAGGCAGTAGAGTTTTTGTTGTTGACTCATGGACTTATTTTTGTGATAGAAAATTCTGGTCGCTTCACCAACTTGTAGTAATTTTTTCTAGTACTGGTAGGAGATGAGGAAATATTTTAATGACTTTTACATGATAGACATAGATTTGAGATTAAGTACCAGGTTAGTATCTTCCATTTGACTAAAAGTGGAACCGAGTGATGTTTGAGAATCTATATAATCATTTATGTATTGATGATCTCTTTAACAATCTGAGGGGTTCTTGTGTGCTCTCCAAGATCCATTTGAGTTTGTGGTATCATTAGTAGAGAGTGAGACCTTGTGATGTACCAAAGACTACATCTAGGAGTATTTATAGAATTTATGAGTATGTTGTGTTGTTTTTTGTCTTAAAATACACTCCTTCTATGTTCATGGACATAATAAACAAATTATTCCCGCAACACATGGATTTTATTGTGGTTGTTTACATCGATTAAATCTTGGTGTACTCATAGAATCATGATGATCATGCTAAACATCTTAAAATCATTATGAGTACAATGAGAGATAATAGACTATACACCCATCTATCTAAGTGTCAATTTCTGATCAAAAAGGTAAATTTCAAGGGTCATATCATGTTAGTGGTACGTCTGTCAGTGGACCTAGATAATGTTTATAAAGTGGTTTCCTCAGGGCATACCCTTAATGTTTATTATATTTAGAGATTTTATGGTTTATCAGGTTATTAATAGTGATTTATTGGAAAAAAATTTCACATTGATGTTTTTATTAAGGTCTTGGCCAATAAGGGCTTAAAATTTTAATGGGTTGGGGAATGTGAGAATGACTTCTAAGAGTTAAAAATGAATTTCACTACTGAACCAATGTTAATCATACCCAAGTTAGTTGAGGAGTATACCATGTTTTTTTATGAATTTTGAACTAGACATGAGATAGTGTTGATGTTGATTTATTGAGTCAAGTAATATGGATCATGAATGTTGTCGCCTCATTAATAAAATTATCCAACACATGATCTAAAGTCTGTCATTATGGTTTATTCATTTAATTGATGGTGAAATTTATATTAGGATAATTGTTTTTTCTATATATCAACCCCAAAGTATTAAATTATATATTTTCATAGATATATTTAACTCTCTATTAGTGGAGATGGGTTGAATATATGTTTTTTTTCATTGAGATATATTCTATTATCGGAAGGGAAACCTTTTTTCTAACACATTGATCCAGAAGAAACTGACCCAGGAAGTCTTGGAGTCTAGTGTCGAGTGGAAGATGAAGACTCTAATATATAATTTTCAGATTAGGATTTAGGAGGGCTAGGATCAGATGGACCTTGTATCCTTATCAGTGGATTCCATATATCTAATCAAGATCAAGGATAGGAAGTATGAGGATATATAGTGTCTGACATTGATGGAAATCATTGAAGTTGAGGACTCAACTTTTTATTATAATATAGATGATCATGAGATCATATGTTTTTGAAAAAGTGTTGCTGTGCCTACATGTATGTCTGTAGAGATGATTCATGAGTTTCATGCCTTGAATTTGGTGGTACATCCTAGTTTGAATAAAAATACACCATTACCTATGCCTGAAGTATTGGTGGCCGAGAACGAAAAGGTATGTTTCAATACTTTTGACACGATGATACACCTGTCAGTAGGTTGAGGTCAAGAGTTGTCAAAATAGTGGTTTGTCAAAAATATTTCACTTTCTATAATAGATTTGAGATGATGTTACCAGGGAATTTGTGGAGGTTTTCTATAGATACTGCAAAAGAATGATTTGATATCGATAAATGTGGACCGATTGGTTAAAGAATACCATTTCATTCCACTTAGGGAGAATTTCTCCATTGATATGTTGGGGTACATGTATGTTTTCTAGATATTACATATTTATAGGGTTCCAAAAATCACAAATTCAGATAGTTATTCACATTTATTTCTTACTTTTGGAAAGGCTTGCATAAGGTTCTTGGTACTCGTGTGTTTCTAAGTTCAACTTTTCACCAATAGAATGACTGGAAATCAGATTGAAAATATTATGTTTTATTGAACATGATATGGGAATGCACCCTAGAACTTGGTGGATCTTGGGAGAAACAATTAGCACTCATTGATTTACATATATTAAAATTTATCAAGAGACTACTCATATGAAACTGTATAAGGATATTTATGGTAGGACATGTAGATCAACATTATGTTGGATGGAGGCTAGTGAGTTATAGTTTTTGGGAGAAGTCTTGTGTAGGACACATCTGAGTATGTTCAGTTGATTATGTAATATATGGTTATATCACAGTTTTAATAGAATTATTATGTCGATTGAATTTATTGAACTCTTGATCTTACAATGGGTGATTGTGTATTCCATAAGGTGTCATGAATGAGATGTTGTACTCATAATATAAACACAACTAGATGATGAATGAGATGATGTACTCATAATCTTAACATAGTGTAAGTGTGACTGGATTATCAGAACTCATATCAATAATCAATGAAAATATTCCATCTTAATGTCATAACACCGGAGTTAATAATGTATCACAAATAATCCAGTCAATTTGAATGATATACCACCTAATAATATCATAGGTGAATGACATATCACTATCTAACTCCAAGGGTGGAATATTTACCACCAATCAACACATTGAATAAGATATCCCTTTGTGAATAATTTATCATCGCATAATAGCATGGATACTAAGGTATTTTTAAGTTACTGATATATCATAGAAAAGTTGCGTGAATGATGTATTTTTAGGTGGACAAAGTTTCATTATACAATAATAAGTTGAATGAATTATCACCATGTGAACAATATATCACCCATATAAACATAAAAAATGGTGAATGATGTATTTCAAATAACTTCTCTAGGTACACAATCTGACACCACATGATTACCTTGTGGATGATAAATCGTAAGATAATGAGCCATCACCCATCAATAATGACGGAGAATAAGTCCTTTCCAGGTGAACCGAGTATCACTAACCCAAAATATCCAAGGAGAATGATACATCATAAACAATATTTAAGGATGTGGATCTATCACTAATTGATATGCCTCAAGTGTATCATCAATACTAGTACCATACATATAGTGATAGATCCACTAAATTATGTAAATTTGTTTTTGAATTTATAATCACTAGTAAAATCAATTAATATCATATATATAGTTAAGTTTAAATCACCCTAGGCATCAATCCCACTAATCAAAATTATCACTAGGCTACTCATGTCATGATGTAGTAAACAAAGTACACATTGAGAAATATTGAACTCCCTTAGACTATATAAATATATCCTAAAACTACCTATCCGACGAGGGTTACTCCATTGTATCACTCGGACGACTTAAGTATCATCACATATGTTAGATAATCAATTATCATAACCAAAACCAATGTTTCATTCAATAAGAAACTCTAATTAATTTCATACAAGGCTATAATCCAAATCTAAAGGCTAAGAAATACCTATTTTTTCATTACCTATGTAACTAACAACATAATAGGGATATGTTCCCATTGGGGATCACATAGTTAACTTTAATGTTTCAATGGTCCTTCCCTGATCTAGGTATTGAAAATAATCTCAAATAGGTATGGGGACTCCCATTTTGTTTCAGCATAGGTCTGTATCACATTCATTTTCAAGATAATATATCACAAGTTGAATTTTATAATAATCAAATAGACTCACCCCTAGACAGTACCCTAGGTAAAAATTGTATACACTACACAATACAACTATGTAAAGAGATCCATAACCAAAGATTAGACACCTCTCGTGATTCTATCTTCTTATTACCAAGCATATCACATATTCTTATTAGTCATATTTCGATAAATAATAAATACACTACCTCTTGGGGATAAATAAGAGTACCAATTAATTCCCTATCTTGGACTCACTAAGTGTATCCCACTACTTATTCCCAATCAAGTTAGTAACACCTACATTACCATAATTATATTACACATATTACATGAAAATTAATATAAAATTAAATGTTATGAAGCACATGTATAAAACATTGAGAAAACACATACAATAAATTCTTTTACATAAAATCCCATGATCCTATAAGTAATAGATCACCTACACCATGTACAAGATATATCAAATATACACATTAATTTATTATACTTTTTTTAGGAAATTTACATAATGAAAACAAATTTACTAAATTAAATATAAATGAGGTTAAAATCACTTGGACATGTATCAAAATTCATACCTCATCCATCAAGACATGATCCACTATAGGGAAAACCCTGATACCACTACCATATTATGTCATGGCAACAAGCACAAACATAACAACATTTTAAATCCCAATTTTGTGGAGGAAAAATGAATAGCTAGGGGAGAAACATTGATAAACCTAAATCACTTGATACCAATCATTTTCAATATATTAGTTCCTCCTCTAGATAATCCATACCAATTCCCCATCATCAAACTATGACTTCACCATTATATGATCAAATCAGTTCTAAAATCATAACATAGTCCCACAAAATCAGTGGATGAAAGGGGGATATGGTTGGAGTGACCGTGAGAGATTCAATTGACCTAAATTGATTAGTGTATTATATATAATTACAATTCATCAAGTGGTATAATGGAAGATTAAGGATCAAACAAGGGGATCTCCTATCACTTCACACAAATAAGGGGGAAATCATATATGGGTTTTTAAAAGAGAACCTAACCAATTTTGAATATTATGTCATTTTAAGTGAGAATGATTAATATCTATGAGAACATTGTAAGGTTTCACTAGAATTTTTGTTTCCCATCTGGTTTCTATTAGACTCCGACCAGCCATATGGTGAGGTGTTTTGTGTCCACGCCTTCATCCACAAAAACAATGGTGGCATCCACTAAGGTTCTGGTGGCATGCTTCTATATCCACAAAACTCCAACTCATTCATATTAACTCTAAAAACTCACATTTTTCCTTTTAATATTTAAAAATTAATATAAATATTTAAAAAGTTCTTTGAACACCAATTATTAATAAAAATTGAAAAAAATCAATCCATCCTCAGTTCCTCATCCATTTAATCTCATATTTTCTCTGACACCATTTTTTGGAATTGGGGTTGGTCATTATAGTTAAATTGTATAATTCTAGAGTTGATGAGCATTATTATATGGTAATAAATTATTTCATAAATTGTTACATTTCGTAACATAATGATTTTAATCAATCTTGTCATATTATATAACCATATGTTCATATTGTAAGATTTTTTTCTGTTATACATACTGAGTAGTCACATGTTTGTTGGAAACATGTTTCCTTAATTTAAATATTAAAATAACAAGAATAATTATGAAAATAGTTTTTTTAATTTTAAAATATATTTCAGAAAAATAAATTAACCATGTAAGATGATGATGTTTTATTCTGAAGGATGATAGGGTTTTCTAGTTTAATGTTGTAATAGTAAATGAGATTCCTTCTATGTACTATAATTTCCCAGATATTAATAAGAGATTCGATTAATAATTCATCCTTATTTATTTTTTTGTTTATATTGAAGACATATTATTAGGGAATCTTTAGGGATCTAGGTTCAAAGAGTTGACACAGTAGTCATTAGATAAGGTGTTGTAAAGTTTTCAGTAGCATGGAGTACCAATGTAATTTTGGGGTATGTCATGTTTCAAATATGAAATAATGGTTAGATGTGGATGAAGTTTCCTAAGAGGCGATATAATCTTTGGATGAATTACATATTTTATAAATACTGGGATTATTTCATGGGATAGTTGGGATGTGGTGGAGGATAAATAATTTTCAACCAAAATAGGTTCCTTGGGGAGATTCTTTTATAATTTTTAATTGGATTTTACTTAGTAGGTTCTTAATGATGATAATTTTAAGGTTATTATGGTTATTTAATAAGGTTGAATTTACATATGTAATATAAAAGTTCAATTTTGGGCACTTATTGGTTAATTTTTTGAACTACTAGGTAAATTATAATTAAAAGTATAAAATTTTGAGTGTTTTAGGTTATAGATTAGATTGATGGTGACATATTTTTGGTTGATATCTTTGATAGGTGTGATGAGTCATACTATGAGAATAGTAGGATTTTTATTCTGGGAATTCATGGGAGTTATGGTGGATGATTCAAGTTAAGGGTTTTATGGTGTGAAATGTTTATAATTGATAGGACATATAGAGTTTCAATATTAGTTCAATCGTTGATCCTGACTAGTTCCACATTTCCAATGTCTGATAATCTATTCTATTTCCATTTTAATGAAGTAGGTAATCATGAATATTATATCCCTATTTTTTGGTGTTACTTTACCATATGATATTGTATATTTTGATTGGTAGTATGGTTAGATTATATCAGGTGTTTGTTTGTGATGGGGTGGGTTTATTTTGAAAATTTTAAATTTATGTCATGATTTGGTGACCACACACATTTTATAAGAAAATATTTTTAAATGAGTCTTTAATTTATTTTTCATGGGTTTATAGATTTTTTTAAAACTAATTTTCCAAAAGTGTTTTTGAAATTAAATTATGTTTTTCATTAATAGTAGTATTTATTTTTCATTAATTTATTTCATATGGTAAAATGGTAAAAAAAATAAAATTATTGGTTTTCTTAAATATCAAATTATTTTAAAAGAGTATATAAATTTTACGATATTAAAGTCCATTTATTATTGGGATGATTTTTTAAAAATAACATTGATAAACATAAACTTGTTTTGATGTTGTATATAGTGAAAATATTAGTAAGTGTTTGAGATATGGGATAGATTAATTGATGTAATCCTTTATTTTCATAAATTTTTAGGAAAATTCCAATGGTTTTAGCCTTGACAATGAGAATTTTTCCTCAATATTTAACCATTAATAGTTTTCTTATAGAGGGTTTGGTACTTATTCTAAAGAATATTTGTTTTTTAAATGTTTCTAATATATAGTCTAAGGTATTTATTAGTGCTTTAAATGTGTGTTTTCAGGAATTGTGGTTGTAAGAAGGGATATTTAAGGTTTATAGAGGCAGAAAACATGAAAAATAGTTTTTTAGGAAAAAAATGGGTTTACTAATTACCCAATATGGAATAGTGGAATATGGGTTTTCTCACGGTCTCCTTAAATTCATGGAAATTTGGTTGTATTAATAGATTAAGTTAGTTTTAGTGGTTTGTGGAATTTTGGTGAAGGTTAATAATAATGATTCCATCTATGTCCCATTAGTTTCTATTTAACTCTATAGAGTAATATAAGAAATTATTTTTAACCACAAGAAGTCAAAAAAAGGTGATATGTGGTTTTTGTGCACTATGTCATGTTCATGATATTTTAATCCCATGGAGGAGTCAAGGGGATATGATGGAACTAGATATAGTCCAAGGGACTATTCTAGAGAAGCTAGATGGTTCATGTTAGGGTATGTGGTTGAAATGGTTATGGTGAATACCAATACACAATGATAGTGGTAAACCATACGATAAAAAATTCTAAGGGATTGATTATTTTAGGGGACTAGGAAATTTAAAAGGATATAAATCCAAAACCACAGTTAATAGAGTACAACAATGTAATTATGTGTCTAACATTATGTTTTAGGGATATACACATGATTTTTATTATAAATTAGTTTTTTGAGTCCCTATTTATTGTGTTTTTTTATTTTTGGTTCATTTTTGGGTGATCAGGGTTATGCCTCAGTGCAACTAAGGATATTATTTGAAATGAGTTATTCCTTGTTATTCAATTTACCCTTTGGTTATTTTTTCTCCTATATATCATTTTATTTTATTTCATTTATGTATAATGAATAGGTTTGTATTTGGTTTGGTTAGTGTTTGTTCTAGGTCAATATGGGAGAATTGTTTGAATATTAATTATAGGGAATAAATTTGATCTTGGTGGTGTTTCATCATAATTATCTGGTTATTATAATGTTATATTTTCTTATGATTCGATCGAGGTGTGGGATTCCAAATCTCTCTCTTTTAATTTTTTCATATGTTTATTTTTCATGAATTTTTTCTTCAAAAATGACTTGGAATTTTTTAGATATGTATAATTATTAAAATTGGAAAAAGGGAAACAACAAGTAATATATGATTATTGATATTATTATAAGCATGATTGGAAAATTAAATGATAGTGTCTGATTAATGATTTTTTTGTTTCTAGTATATTATTTTTCATTATTGGACTATAATATTTTTCAATGATAATAAAATAGAAATGTAATAGTGGTGGTGATTTTTATGTGGTTGGTTTGTTTTGGTAAAGAATAAGATGATGATATGGGAGAATTTTATCGTAATTAAATTAATTGCACTTGTAATTGTGTGTTGTTGTTGTTATATAGAAAATAAAACTGATACATTGGGATTACTAGCATGGATTTACGATATATTTTAATGAAGATGATGATGTTATTTGAATATGATAATTTACTTAGGTTATAAAGGTAATTAACAAGTGAATAAATAGATAGTAAAATGGGAATGAGATATGTAAGACTAGTGATGTATTGAATAAATAATAGGTGGTCATGTTGTGTTTATAATTGGACTTAAACTTTTAATTAACAATGTAGTTCGTGAAAAATAAATGATGTGTAATTGAAATGGTTACAAAGTGAAATAGTAGTTGAAATTTATTATGTTATGGGAATGAATTATCACTACGACATGTTAAATGTTAATATTGAAATGAATTTCATAAGAATAAATTCTTGTAACACTATAAATTTTTAAGAATTATTATTATATTTTTTTAATATAATAAATCTATTCTATATCATTCATTTCATGAAACACCATGTTAATATTGTGTTACAAATGGCATTGAGTTTTAACAAAACTGTGGCATGTTATTAATAATAATCAAACACGACCATTATAACATAGATTTTAAACATAGAAATATGAATATTAATAACTAATTTTTAAATATTAATTATAATGTTTTTTTATATATAAAACATATTGATAAAAAATAATTAATTTTTCAATAGATAGTTTATATGTTTTGAAAATACTATATTCTCAAAAAAACATTTCATCTATTTCTCTTTGCAAACGGAAATAAAAATTAGTTTTGAAAATTATAAAAAATAAATTTTATAAAATAAACATAATTCATGAAATAATCTTGATATTGTTAGCTTAGTATGATTTTTTTAGAATATTTTGAAAAAAATAATTTTTCTAATGAATAGTTAAAAATAATGAATTTGGATTGAAACTACCTTTAAATTTTAATTATTGATAAAGATAAATTAAAATATAATTTATCTTTAAAGTAAAATTAGTTCCATTATATTTATATTAATCCAAATTAGTTGATTTTAATCAATTTCGAAATGAATTTAGATATAAAACCTTTTTAATCTTTTGAACATTTCCCCCCAGAAATCCTGTTTTCTCATTGAGTATGTGGGGTTAATTTTAATTTAAAATTTTCTAATTAGGTGAGTTTAATTTGGATAAATTGATTCCATATTTAAAATCATCATAATTTTAATTATATAATAATTTAAAATTATTTGTTGATAAAAATTAATTGTGAAAATAATAACATTAAATACCATAGCTAAGGTAAAAATATGTTTACATGGGGGGGTGAAAATAAAATGATAAGGGATAAAATGAATAAAATGTATCTTAAATTCCAAAATTTTAACATTATTTCAATATTAATCTTCAACTGTTCTGATATATGGCCATTTTTAAGCTTTTTTTGGAATGGCCTTTTTATTTTGGATTCTTTTGGGGAATTTCGATGTTGATTTCATGTGGGTTCTTTTTTCCCACATATAAAATTACACCACTATACTTCACTTTTTAACACATATGAATACATATAGTTCATCTAATACCTTCCAAAATCCCTCAAAAAAATAATTATCCATGGTATATGTCACACTTTCATCCCAAATACCAGCACTAAGGTCCTTAATAAGAGACCCAAACAAGGTTATTGTACAAAAATGTATTTGTTTCCAGAAAGATCCTTCTTTTTATTTATTTTTTGACATGTAATTATAAATTAACACTTAAAATAAAATAAAAACATTATATACTATATACTTATATGTTTCTATTCTAATTTAATAACCAATATGAATCTCCACTTCCATTAAATGGGAAAGGAAAAGGTTGATCATGTCTATAGAGGATTATCTCCTCATGAACCAATATTATTAATTTTCCACTGTCACCTATCAAGGTTGGGTATATTGTTAAATTTAGTGTATTTATATTATATTTTTAAACAATTTCCACTTTTTGAAATATAATTTCACATGTACCCATTTTTACTCTTCGTTTTGTGGAGGGATACGATAAATTCTTATATGCGTATTACGGACTACCACGTCACAATGCAATTTGATTCATTATCACTAATGATTTATATGGAAGGTAATAAATATTTTGGTAATTAAAATAAGTTATATATATATATATATATTTTAAATCATTGTTTTTATATAAAGGATAATAATTAGTTACTCTTATTTTGTACCATTTGTCAAAATATGGATACAACGTTCATGCGTACGTACGACCTACCATCTCCTTAAAAGATGAATTTATTATTTGAATATATAGTATTTTTTAATTAATATAAAAATTATATAATGATAATATATAATATTAATGTCACATTTTACATTTTGATATTATGTAATGATGATCAACATATATGGACCAAAAATATTGAACCAAAACTCTCGTGAAATATGAATCAGTTAAGAAAAAAAAATATCGATTTTATAAATTAATTATTAATAATTGGTGTTGAAAATATATAAGGAGATAATATATGATTTTAGAAGTCTATATATTATTCTGTAATAGATGCATAACAAACATATATTTATTATACATGAGGATTAAACCTGTATGAACGATGTCGAGATTCAAGTGTTAAAGGATTTCTAGTCATACTTTTATTTCTAGGAAACATAAGAAGATTCACCAATCGTTTCATTTGTGTGGTGTATATACTACCATGTTAACATTTTATATCATGAATACTATTATTTTAATAAAATCAAATGTTCCGTTTTATTTTTTTATTTATTGTGGTTTATGATTCAAAATATTACTAATGTGGAAAATTATTTTTTCCCACTTTTCATTCTTTTAGAATTATGTCATGTTATACTTGTATCTACATTTATGAGGAGTATATAAATCCCATTTGACATGTAATATCTTAAATTAATTTTTTCTACTTATATTTTAAGTTTAATTTAATTTTATCCATTCATGGGGCTTATGATTTATAATTACCAAAGTGGTAAGGGTTTTATGTTATGATATCATTGTTTATTAGTATGGCTCATTATTATGATTATAATGATGAAATATTATGATCAATTATTCAAGAAACACATGAATTTTATTCTACACTGATTATTTCTAGATAATACCCATTTTCTATTCATTTTCTATTTTTTATTTAAACATTATTTTAAAATAATTATTATAGGAAAAATCATATATATTTCCTTCTTCAGTCGAAATTTTGGTTTTCATCTGAAACCTATTTTTCTAAAAAAAATTAAATTAAATAAAATTAGTTATTAAATTCATTTAACCATTTTTTTATTTTTTACTAAATGTTTTGAAAGAAACATGAATAATTTTTTTCCAAAGAATTCATGTTTTTATTTTTCCAAAAACATGAAAGGAATATTTGTTTTAATGTGTATGTCTTGAACAAAATTTACCCCTTGATGATAATTATTTTAATTTGTAATTCATATATAACATATCATGGTAATTTTAATATAAAATTATTTTTATTCTTTTTTTGTTTTTAAAAGTTTTTTTGAAAGGGGAAAGTATATCTTATTTAAGGAAATTTTTAAACTATTTTTAAATATTACCTTACAAGATTAAATGTTTATTTTCAATAGAAAGTATTTCCAAAATGTTTTATGTATTTTTAGTTAAATAATTTATTTTCAATGAAACATTATTTTCCTCAAATTTTTTTTCAAGTGATCTTTTAAAACGATTCTCCATCCATGATAATATTCTTTCTTGTAACTTCGGCTTCATAGTGTATATAAACCAAGGATAACATTATTATTATTTCATTTAATGGATTATCATTAAATGATTTTTATGAAAACTATATCGATTCCATGGGCTATAAGAGGATAAAATTATCATGAAACCTACTTCTTTCACTAAGGGTTTTGATATAATGAAATGATGAAATTATTTTGAAAAGTATCTCTTTTCCAAAGGATATGATATGATGAATTTTTTATGAAACCCATTTCATTTCATGTTCTATGATATGATGAATGTTTTATGATTTTGTGGCACAAATTTGTATAATTTTCATTAGGTAATGTGTGGGAACAATATCTCCCTCCAATGAATTGGGTAAATATGTGTAACTCATGAGTAAGTATGTCATCCGTGAACCGAATAAAATTTTTATAATGTTATATGTGAACCTAAAAATATGCTCAAAATTTGATGCATGAACCTAATTGCATGTTTAGAATGTTACGAATGAACCTGATTATATGTTCACAGTGTTATGTGTGGACCATTTTATGATTTCAATAATATTATTCCCAGACCTAGTTTTATGTCTATAAGTTTATGGTATGGGGGGATTTTATTTCACGTGTTTAACTTAATGAGTTAAATTGTATTTATTTATTCATGTTCCAAATGTTATACGATTTTTTTTATTGAAAAATCTATGTATTAATCTAGTGTTATATTCTCATATACTATGTTATTTGATTAATTTATGAATCATGTCTTTTAGACATAAAATAATTATTTCATGACTCAATATTATGATCTTTTATATGAATGATTTGGTTTTAAAATATTTTCATCATGTTCTCAAACTGTTATGTTCGTGAAATTATTATATACCTCCCTTGTTTAACCTTACAATTCTTCTAAGCTCACCCTTTATTATGTTTCTATTCCCATGGGTATGGAAAACAAGTTTTACGTAGGTTATTATTGTGAAGAGTAATGAAGGGGAATATATTTATGAATGATTTGGATGATATTTAACCAAATAATAAGATTATGTACAAATCCTTCAATGTCACTAAAATAGTATAGTCCTTAGTTGTGTGTTTTTATAATGAATTTAATATTCATCTAAAATAGTTAATATCTCTGTATAAGATGTCGGAGTCTTTATAGTTGGTATTATAGGATAGGTTTACTTAACCTTTGGAAACCAGGATAATAGAAATAGAGAAAAACCTATGGGATCATTCTAAGGATATGTATACAGATTTATCTAAGGATAATTCTAAGGGTGAGTTAATGTGTTGGAGAATGTCCTGGATTTCTATTGAAGGATTGAGAGTGTGGATTCAAATAAATTGCATCCCCATATGGATATTATAAGTGGATGTGGCTCTGGCACATAGGTACCCAAGGATTACAATTATGAAAAGGTTTCATTGAGATAGACTCAATAATAACCTAGTAAATGTTAATGTTTCGTTCTAAAAACCTGGTTTGACACTCCCATTGGATAATTTTTTTGAAATTCAGAAACACTCTATAGACCATAATGTAGGATTTAAATATATAATGACTATAAATAAACTTGATTGATCTTAAGGTATTCTAAATAAAGAATAATGTGTCATGTAATATATATCCTATAATATATTTTTCATTATTATTTTGTTTTCCACTAGGATTAATTTTTATCAAAATATGATTTTTTTACTCAATGGATGGAACCCGATGGAATTGGGGTAACATTGAGTGTGATTGGTAATTTTCTAATGAGTAGCCAAATTGGATAATGACTAGAGTTAAAAATATAGTTATTATTACTAATTTTATATGATGGTTTATGATTGAAACATTAAATTCAGTGTAATTACTAACACATTTTAAAAGATGAAGAAACACTTTTATGAAGGTTCCTCTGGTAATAGTCATAGAGGTAGTAAGATTCATCTTTTTATAAGTCAAGAATGTTGTAATAAGAACCAAGAGGAATATATAAAATGGGTTAGAATAAATTATATATGTTTAAAATTAGATGGTAGAGTAAAAAATTTTCTAGGAGTTTAATATCTTATGTGTGGGGAACATGGGAATAAAAAAACTCATTGCCCTGATGCAAGAATGATCTTCTAGACCATGGAAGGGAATATTACATGAAAAACATTGATGTTTAAATATTGAAGTATTTTTGTATTTGGATCCATTATTTATGTTATATAAGTATTTTAACTATTGAATTTTGGTTAGAATAATTCTGAAACATAAAAGGATTTAATTATTATAGGAAGTATATAAGTCTCCATGTAGGAATCACAGAAGGGTAATGGATTTCCTCGTGGTTTTATGTGTTTAAGGTTGATTATAAGTTAAAAATATATGAAACACATTTTGATATTTTAGGTGATGGTATTTTAACAAGATTAATGATACTTTGAGAGAGATTTACAGAAATACAACCCCTTTTTTGAGGAGGAATACATTTTTATTCATATATGGTTAATGGTACTTGTAACCATTAGGGTTTAACATATCCTTGATGTTAAGGTAATTATAGGTTACTTAAATTATAAATTTTCATTATTAATATTGTTTGGATCTAATGAGGTAATTACATGATTGGGAAAAAGAAATACATTAACCTTTTTAAGATGAAATTTTTTATCATGAAGGATGATAAGGTTTTCTAGTTTAATGTTGTAATATAAAATTAGATTCCTTATATGTATTTTGTTTTCATAGTTATTAATAAGAGATTCAATTATTAATTTATCCTTACTGATTTTTTTGTTAATATTGAAGACTTATTATTAGGGAATCTTTAGGGATCTTGGTTTAAAGAGTAGACAATGTATTCATTAGATAAGGTGTTTTAGAGTTTTCAGTAGCATGTAGTACCAGTGTTATTTAGTGGTATGTCATGTTTCAAATATGAATGAATAGTTAGATTTGGATGAAGTTTCCTATGAGTTGATAGAAACTTTGGATAAATTACTTCTTTTATTAATAGTGGGTTAATTTCATAGTATACATGGGATGTGGTGGAGGATAAATAATTGTCAACCAAAATAGGATCCTTGGGGAGATTTTATTGTAATTTTTATTAGGATTTTACTAATTAGGTTATAAATGATGATAATTTGATGGTTATTATGGTTATTTAATAACTGTAAATTTACATATGAAATATAATAGTGCAATTTTGGGAACTTATTGGTTATTGTTTTTTTAACTATTAGCTAATTGATAATTGAAAGTATAAATTTTTTAGTGTTTTTAGGTTATAGATACGATTGAAGTTAACTTGTTTTTAGTTGATAACTTTAATAGGTCTGAAGAGTCATACTATGAGAATAGTGAGATTTTTATTCTAGGAATTCATGGGATTTATGATGGATGATTCAAGTTAAGTGTTTTATGGTTTGAAAATTTTATAATTGATTAGACATATAGAGAATCAATATTAGTTCACTTGTTGATCCTGACTAGTTCCACATTTCCAATGTCTGATAAGCTATTTTATTTCTATTATAATGATGTAAGTAATCATCAATATTATATCCCTATTTTTTTGTGTTACTTTACACTAGGATATTGTATATTTTTATTGGTAGTATGGTTAGATTATATTATTTGTTTGTTTGTGATGGGGTGTGTTTATTTTGGAAATTTTAAATTTATGTTATGATTTAGTGACTAAACACCTTTTATAAGAAAATATTTTTAAATGAGTCTTTAATTTATTTTTAATGGGTTTATAGATTTTGTTTACACTACCTTTCCTAAAGTCTTCTATAAATTAAATTATGTTTTTTCATTAATAGAAGTACTTAATTTTCATTAATTGATTTCATACGGAAAAATGGTAGAAAAATAAAATTCCTGGTTTTCTTAAATATCTAATTATTTTAATAGAGATTAATTTTTTTGATATTAAGGTCCATTTTTTGTTGGGATGTTTTTTTAAAATAACATTGATAAACAGAAACTTGTTTTTATGTTATATAAAGTGAAAATATTAGTATGGGTTTGAGTTATGGGATAGATTAATTGATGTTATCCTTTATTTTCACAACTTTTTTGGGATATTATAATGATTTTAGCCTTGCCTATATGGAATTTCCCTCAAAATTTAACCATTAATAGTTTCCTTATGAATGGTTTGGTACTTATTGAAAAGAATAATTGTTTTAAAATTTATCTAATATATATTCTTGGGTATTTATTTGTCTTTAAATTTTTGTTTTCAGGAATAGGGGTTGTAAGAAGGGATATTAATTGTTTATAGAGGGAGAAAATATGATAAATATGTATTTTAGGGTAAAAATGGGTGTACTGGTTACCCAATATGGAATAGTAGAATTTGGGTTTTATCATGGTCTCCTCGAATTCATGGAAATTTGGTTGTTTTAATAGGTTATGATAGTTTTAGTGGGTTGTAGTATTTTGATGAAGTTTAATAATAAGGTTTCCATAGATGTCTCATTAGTTTATATTTCACTCTATAGAGTCATATAAGAAATTATTTTTAACCACATGAAGTCAAAAAAGATGATCTGTGGTTTTTGTGAATTGTGTCATGTTCATGATATTTTAATACCCTGGAGGAGTCAACCAGATATATTCCAAGGGACTATTCTAGGGAAGTTAAATGGTTCATTGTAGGGTATGTAGATGAAATGGATATGGTGAATACCAATACACAATGGTAGTATTCAACCATAAGTTAAAAATTGTAAGGGATTGATGATTTTAGTGGATTAATAAACTTCAAAGGATATAAATCTAAAACCATGGTTAAAAGATTATTAAAATGTCATGATGTGTATATCATCATGTTTTTGGGATGTACACATGATTTTTATTATAAAATAAATGTGTGAGCCTCTGTTTATCGAGTTTCATTATTTTTGATTCATTTTTGAGTGATCTTGGTTATGCCTCAGTGCAACTAAGGCTATTATTTGACATGAATGATTTTTTGTGATTCAAGTTACCATTAAATTATTTTTTTCTCCAATATATCATTTTATTTTATTTCATTTATGTATAATGAATAGGTTTTGGATTTGGTTTTGTTAGTGTTTAGTCCATGTCAATATGGGAGAATTGTTTGAATAGGTCTTATTAGGAATCAGTTTGAGGTTGGTGGTGTTTGATCATCATTATCTAGTTATTATAATGTTATATTATTTTTATTCAATCGAGGTGTGGGATTCAAAATCTCTCCCTTTTAATTTTTTCATATGTGGATTTTTCATGATTTTTTTCTTCAAGAAATGAGTTGGTATTTTCTATATATGTAAAATTATTAAAATTGGAAAAAATGGAAACAATGTGTAATATATGATTATAGATATTATTATAAGAATGAGTTGAAAATAAAATGTTAATGTCTGATTAAATGATTTTTTTACGATTATATTTTTGTTTTTGAATGGACTATATTATTTTTTCTATGATAATAAGATTGAAATGTAATAGTGGTGGTGATGTTTATGTGGTTTGCTTGTTTTTTGTACAGAATGGGATGATGATATGGGATAATTTCATTGTAATTACAATAATTACACGTGGAATTGTGTTGTTGTTGTTATATAGATAATAAAAGTGATATAGTGGGATGATTGGCATGGTTTTAAGATGTATTTTAGTCAAGATGTTGATTTTATTTGAATATAATAATTTTCTTAGGTTATAGAGGTAATTAACAAGTCAATAAATAAAAAGTAAAATGGAAATGAGATATGTAAGACAACAGATGTTTTTAATGACTAATTGGTGGTCATTTTGTGTTTATAATTGGACTAAAACTTTGAATTAACAACATAGTGAGTGAAGTATAAATTATATGTAATGGAAATGGTTACAAAGTGAAATGGCACTTGAAATTTATTATGTTATGGGAATGAATTATCACTACTACATGTTAAATTCTTAATATTGAAATGAATTTCATAAGACTAAATTCTTGTAACACCACAATTTTTTAAGAATATTATTATATTTTTTAATAAAATAAATTTATTCTATATTATTCTTTGTGTGAAACGTGAAGTTAAGATTGTGTTACACATGGCATCATGTTTTAACAAAACCCTGGAATATTATAAATAATATTCAGACATGACCATTATAACATAGATGTTAAACATAGAAATATGAATAGTAACAACTAATTTCTAAATATTAATTATTATTTTTTTTAAAATAAAACATATTGATAAAAAGTAATTATATTTTCAATAATGACTTTATATGTTTTTAAAATACTATTTTCTAAAAAAACGCTTCTTCTATTTCTCTTTGTAAACGAAAAAACGTTTTGATAATTATAAAAAGTATATTTGACAAAATAAACTTATTTTTTAAATTCATCATGGAAAATATAGCTTAGTATTATTTTTTAGAATATACTGAAAAATAATACTTTTTTAAGGAATAGTGAAAAATAATGAATTCTGATTGAAAACTACCTTTAAATATTAATTATTGAAAAGGATAAATTAAATTATAATATGGTATTAAAGTAAAATTAGTTCAATTATATTTATATAAATCCTAATTATTACATTTTAATAAATTTAAATTATAATTTATATATAAAACCTTTTTAATCTTTGGAGCATTTTCCCCCAGAAAACCTTCTTTCCCATCGAATCTGTGGGGTTAATTTTAATTTCAAATTTTATAATTAGGTGAATTTAATTTGGATAAATTAGTTCCATATTTTTAATCATCATAATTTAAATTATATAATAATTTCAAATTATTTGTTGATGAAAATTAATAGTGAAAGTAATAAAAATTAAATACCACAGTTAAGCGAAAAATAGGTTTACATAGGGGTCAAACTAAGAAGATAAGGGATAAAATGAATAAAAATCTCTATAAATTCCAAAATTTTAGCAGTATTTCAATATTAATCTTTTAGTGTTATGATATGTGGCCATTTTTTTGATTTTCTCGATAATTTTTTTTTTATTTTGGATTCTTTTGGGGAATTTTGATGTTGTTTCCAAGTGGGTTTGTTTTCCCACATATAAATTACCAACACTAGCCTTCACTTTTTAACACATCTCAATCCATCTAGTTTATCAAATACCCACAAAATTCCCTCCCAAAAATCATTATCCATTTTATACATCACACTTTCATCCCAAAATACCAGCACTATGGTCCTTAATAAGATACCCGAAGGAGGTTATTGTAAGAATATGTAATTGTTTTGACTAAGATCATTTATTTATTTAATTTTTTGACATGTAATTATAAATTGACACTTAAAATATAATAAAAACACTATGTACTATATATTTATATGATTCTATGATAATTTAACAACCAATATCCATATCCACTTACATTAAATGTGAAACTAAAGGGTTGATCATGTCTATGAAGGATTATCACTTCATGAACCAATTTTATTAATTTTCTATCGCCACTTATAAAGGTTGGGTATAATGATAAATTTAGTGTATTTATATTATATTTTTAAAATTTTTCCACACTTTGAAATATAATATCACATGTACCCTTTTCTACTATCCATTTCGTGGAGGGATATGCGAACTTCTCGTTTGTGTGTGACAAACTACCACACCACAATGCGATGTGATTTTCATCACTAATGATTTATATTGAAGTTAATAAATTTTATTGTAATTAAAATACGTGTTATATATATATATATATATGAAATAATTGTTTTTATATAAAGGATAATAATTATTTACTCTTATTTTGTTCAATTTGTCTGAATATGGAAACAAAGTTCATACGTACGTATGACCTACCATCTCCATGAAAGAAAAATTTCATCTTTTAATCTTTAGTTTTTGTGAATTAATATAAAAATTATATAAATATAATATATAATATTAATGTCACATTTTATGTTTTTGACATTACGTAATCATGATCAACATATAGGGACCAAAAATATTGAACCAAAACTCTCATGAAATATAAATCAGTTAACACCCAAAAATATCAATTTTATAATTAAATTATTAGTAATGGGTGTTGAAACTATATAATGGGATCATATATGATGTTATAAGTCTGTATAATATTTTGCAATAGATGTATATGAAACCTAAATTTATTATACTGTAGGATCAAACTTGTATGGATGAAGTCAAGATTCAAGTGGTAAAGGATTTCTAGTCCCTATTTTATTTCTAGGAAACATATGCAAATTCACCAATCATTTCATTTATGTGGTGCATATACTACCCCTTTGACATTTTATATCATGAATACAATTATTTTAATAAAATAAACTGTTCCATTTCATTTCATTATTTATTGTGGTTTATGATTCAAAATATTACTGAAGCATAAAATTATCTTTTTCCCATGTTCCATTATTTGAAAATTTTGTTGTTTTATGCATGTATCTTCTTTTAGAGGAGTATATACATCCCATTTGACATATAATATCTTAAATTAAATTGTTCTACTAATATTTTATTTTTCATTTAATTTTATCCATTCATGGGGCTTATGATTCATAGTTACCAATGTGGTAAGTGTTTTATGTTACGATCTCATTGTTTATCAGTATTGCTCATGATTATGATTATAATGATGAAATATTAGGATAGATCATTCAAGAAACTCATTAATTTTATTATAAAAAAGTTATATCAAGAGAATAACTATTTTTTATTCATTTTATATTATTTATTTAAACAATATTTGTAAATAATTCTTTTAGGAAAAATTATTTTTATTTCCTTCTTCAGTCGAAAGCTTGGTTTTTTTCTGAAATATTTTTTTTTTCAAAAAATGTTTTTAAAATTATCCAAAGTAGTTATTAAATTCATTTTACAATTTATTTTTATTTTTTAATAAATTTTTTGAAAGGAATATGAATAATTTTTTTCTAAATAATTCAAGTTTATGATTTATTAAGAACATAAAAGGAATATTTGTTTTAATGTGTATGGCTTGAACAAAATGTAACCCTTAATGAAAATTATTTGAACTTATTATTAATATATAAGTTTTCACGGTAATTTTAAAATAAAAGTATTTTTAATCTTTTTGTTCTTTTAAAATTTATTTTGAAATGGGAAATTATATCTTCCTTAAGAAAATTTCTAAACGATTTTTGAATATTTCATCATAAGATTAAATTTTTATTTTCAAGAAAAAATTATTTCCAAAAATATTTCTGTATTTTTAGTTTTAAAAATTTAGTTTCAATGAAATGTTAATTTCCTCCATAAAATTTTCAAGTGATATTTGAAAATTATTCTCCATCAATGATAATATTCATTCTTGTAACTTAGGCTTTACTGGGTATATAAACCAATGATACCATTGTTATTATTTCATTAAATGGTTTATCATGAAATGATGTTTATTAAACCTATTTCTATTCCATGGGTTATATGAGTATAAAATTATTTTTAAACCTACTTATTTATCCAAGGGTTCTGATATAATGAAATGATGAAATTATTATGAAACTTATATCTTTTCCAAAGGTTATGATATGATGAATTTTTTATGAAACCCATTTCATTTCTTGTGTTATGTTATGATGAATGTTTTATGATTTTATGGCACACATATGTATGGTTTTTATTATATAATGTGTGGGAACAATATTTCCCACCAATACATTAGGTACATATGTATAAATCATAAGAAAATAAGTTATGCGTGAACCTAATAGAAATTTCATAAGGTTATATGTGAACCTAACTACATGTTCATAATTTTATGCATGAAACTAATTATATATTTAGAATGTTATGAGTGAACGTGATTATATGTTCTCACTATTATGTGTGCACATTTGTTTCATTTCAATAATGTCATTCATGGACCCAGTTTCATGTCTACATGTTTATGCAATGAGCAGATTTTATTTCACATGTTTAACTTAATGAGTTAAATTGTCTCTATTTATACATGTTCCAAATGTTATAAGATGATTTTTATTTAAATAAATCTATTTATTAATCCCATGTTATACTCTAATATACTATTTTATTTAATTCCCTTATGAATCATGTCTTTTATTAATAAACTATTTATTCCATGAGTCAACATTATGATCTTTTATATGAAAGGTACGGTTTCCAAATATTATTCTCACATTCTAAAACTATTAAGTTCATGTAATTCTTATATACCTCTCTTTTTTTAACCATACATTTCTTCTAATATCACCCTTTATTATGTTTCAATTCCCATGGGTATGGAAAGAATTTTTTATTTAGGGTATGCTTGTGAAGAGTAATAAAGGTGAAGATAATTATGAATGATTTTGATGATATTTAACCAAATTATAAGATTATGTAAAAATCCTCCAAAGTCACAAAATGTTATAGTCCTTAGTTTTGTGTTTGTATAATGAATTGAATATTCATTTAAAATATTTAATATGTTTGTATAAGATGCCCAAGTCACTATAGTATGTATTATAGGATATGTTTCTATAACCATTTGAATCTAAGATAAAAAATTGTGGGATACCTGTGGTATCATTCTAAAGATATGTATAATTATTTTTCTAAGGATAAGTCTAAGGATGAATTAATGTATTAGAGAATGTCTTGGATTTCAATTGAAGGATTGAGAGTGTGGTTTCTAATAAATTACATCCCTATATGAATTTTATAAGTGGAAGAGGCTATGGCACAGAGGTACCTATGGGTCATAATTCTGAAAAGGTTTCATTTAGATTGACTCGATAATCACCTAGTAAATGTTAATGAGTCATACAAAACACCTGGTTTGACACTCCCATGAGATAATTTTTTGAAATTTAATAACACTATATGAACCACCATGTAGGATTTAAATAGGAAATGACTATAAATAACCATGGATGATCATAAGGTGATATAAATAGATAATAATGTGTCATGAATTATATATCCTATAAGATATTTTTCATTATTAATTTGTTTTCCTCTCTGATTAATTTTTATCAAAATATGATTTTTTTTTCAATGGATAGAACCCGACGAATTGGGGTAACAAAGAATGTGATTGGCAATTTTTTAATGATTAGCTAGATGGGATGATGACTAGAGTTAAAAATATAGTGATTATTCTTAACACTCTATGATGGTATATTACTGAAAACATGAAATTCAGTGTGATTACTAACACATTGAACAAGAGGAAGAAAAACTTTTATAAAAGTTCCCATGGTAATGATCATAGAGGTAGTAAGATTCATTGTTTCATAAGTCAAGAATGTTGTAATTAGAACCAGGAGGAATATATGAAATGGATAAGAATAAATTATCCATGTTCAAAATAAGATGATATAGTGAAAAAAAATTCTTGGAGTTCAATATCTTATGTGTGTGGAACATGGGAATTAAAACACTCATTTCCCTGATGCAAGAATTTTCTTCTAGACCAAGGAAGGTCTTATTCCATGAAAATCGTTGAAGTTTATGTATTGAAGTATTTTTGTATTTGGATTCATGAATTATGTTTTATAAGTATTTTAACAATGGAATTTTTGTTATAAGAATTAAAAAACATAAAAGTATTTCATTATTATAGGAAGCTTATATATCTCCATGTAGAAGTCACATAAGAGTATTAGATTTCATCCTAGGTTTATGAGTTAAAGGTTGATTATAAATTAAAAATATATGCAACTCGTTTTTATAGTTTATGTAATGGGATTTTGACAAGATTAATGATATTTTGATAGAGATTTATGGAAATACAACTCCTTTTTTGATGAGGAATCAATTTTTATGCATATATGGTTAAAAGAACTCATAACCTTTAGGGTTTAACTTATTATCGATGTTAAGGTAATTATGGGTTTTTTAAATTTAAAATTTTCATTATAAATATAGTTTGGAAAAAATTATAACCTATAAGATGCGTGAAAACCTATTACATCCGACAAGGCCATGAGGCTTGAACCCATAACCAAAGTGAGACACCATTATAGCACCTACCATCGGCCTACAAGAAAGATTATTTATTCTTATACAATATAAAGAGATAGATATCTATGTATGTATCACAATTATTAGTATGTCATCATTTACAGGATGACATATGAAGGTCTAACGTGATTCTATGACCACTATTCACAAAACAAGGGAAATAAGAAGACATCACTATCCGTTTTTTCATCTGAATCCACAAAAAACCCAATATGGGTTATAATTAATCTTCTTGTAAATTTTGAACACTTTATCTATAGCAGAGAATATTTCTATTTAGATATTACTTATAGGGTATACATATATGATGTGTTGAGGATTTTATTGGGTAAAATAGTGTATCCTATCTGTTGAGTTATGATGTTCACGTCCAATTTTTAGTGAAGTCATCCTCAAGATCCTAGTGCAGAGTTGTGTTTTCACACAACATATTATTCTCATACAGATGGTCATTTTAGGATAAAAATTAAATCTATAGTGGAAATGATAAGATCTTGTTATGTGTATTTAAAAGGTGGTTGGGATAAAAAACCTTCCCAATTTTTGTTTCCTTGAAATAACAACTTTCACCCAAGAATTCATATGGATCCTTATGAATCCCTTAATAGAGAGAAGTGTAGAACTAAAAAATACTGGAATGATGTTATAGAATGAAAGATATTAGGATAAGAGAATGATTATAAGGTAGTATAGAAGGTTATATCCATTCAAAATCATGTAATGATATTAAAATTTTGATAGAAATATTATGAAGATAATCACCCGAGTGATCTAGAATTTAACATTAGTGATAAAGTGTTTCTATGAATATTCCCATAGGATAGGTTATGATTTTTAGGAAAAAAATAAATTAAAGACTAGGTATATAAATTACTTTTAAATTCATGATCATATTGGGATAGTATCCTATCAGTCATTTCTTCTAATAATACCTCTCTCAAGCCTATAATGGTATCCACATATCTCTCTTAAATAAGTACATACCTGACCATTAACATGTACTAAACATAGAGGTCATACCACTAGAGAATAATCATTTTTTGAGGAAAATAAGTGGAGATTATAGATCATTGAAAAAATATTCTACAAAAAAATACACTCACAAGGTCAATGTTTTATGTTAAAGCTAGAAGCATTAGGAAGCTATGTGGGAACATGATAAAATTGCAAGGAAGATGTATCTTCATCCCTTTGTATAAAAGTGATGAATTTTTAGGGAGAAATTTATTTCCAGAGGGTATAATGTAACAAATTGTATTTTTATAAATATTTATATTTTTTAAAAAATTAAATTTATTTTTTAACATTCATTACATGCAATAATTAGTTAATATTTCATTAGACACAACAGTGAGTTTTTATTGTGTTACACATGATATTGAGTTTTAAAGATACCACAATATATTATTAATATTATTAAAAAATTATCGTTATAAAATAATCATTAAACATAGAGATATGAATAGTAATAACTAATTCTAAACAAGAAGAATAATATTATTATCTAAATAAATCATATTGATAAAAAGTAATTAATTTTTTTATAGATTTATTATCTGTTTTGAAAATCATGTTATTTGAAAAATTGTTTTTGTATTTCTTTTTGTGAACAAAAATAAAATTAATTATTCAAAAATTTAGAAAATTAATTTGAGTATATACAATTAATTTTGAAATAATAGTGTAAAAATTATATTAGGGTTCGATTTTCTCTAATTTTTTGAAAATATAAATTCATTATGAATAGCGGAAATGACAAATTTTAATTGAAAACTGTCATTTTGGTTAAATTATTTATAATGTTAATTTATATTTTGGTATTGTTTTAAAGTAATATTATTTCTATTACATATTTATTAATATAGTTTATTTTATTTGAATAAATTTTATAATGAATTTAGGTTTAATAACATTGTAATGTTTTTAACATTTTCTCTTTTAAAAAATACATTCTTGTCACATCTATAGGTTAAATTTCAAATTAAAATTTTTCCGATAAGATGAATTAATTTTTTAATAATGAATTATTTATTTGGAATAAAAATTATTTATATTATCTTATGATTTTTAATTAGTTTTTTACCAACATTAATTGTGAAAACAATAAAATTTAATTATGGGGGTTATAGAAAAAATGTTTTTATTAGGGGTAAACTTCGAAAATAATGCTTAAATTGACTGTAACACTTGTAAAATTATAAATTCCTGTAAATATTTCAATATTATCCTTCCAATGTTCTAAATTATATCCATTGGGAAGATTAATTATTTTTAATGGACTTTCAATTTTAGATTCTTTTGGGAAATTTCCATGTAGTTTGAATGTGAGTTCATTTCCCCCACTAATAAAAGGCAAAAACCACCCTACACTCATTTAAAAAAAATAATAGATATAGTTCTTCCAAACCATGCCAAAATTTCTTCCCAATATCATTATCTATTTTCTAGAGCAATTGGTCCTCATAAAATACCAATACTGGGGTTCTTAATAAGAGACCAAAAGGTGGTGCTTCTAAGAAATGTCAAATTTCTTAACTATCCTCTTTATTTTTCATTGTTATTTTTTAAAAATTCATTATGTCTTAAGAATTATAATATAATAAAAAAACTATCTCTTATGTTCTAATATTTTATTATGTTAATGTAATAACCTATATCTATCTCCACTTCCATCAAATGGGAAATGAAACTATATATTGTGTTTGTGGAGTATTACATCTTCCGGAACAAACATAATTTGATTGCTATCAACAACTGTCTAATTTGGTTGTAAAAATCTATTTAGTGTATTTATATTATATTTGTAACATTATATCTATTCTAGGAATATAATAAAAAAATTTATCCTTTTTACCCTCCACTTCATGGTGGATACATTAATGTTTTTCATGTGTATGGCGGACTACCTCCTAGCGAAGTGATGAGATTAATACTCACTAATGATTTACTTGTAAGGTAATAAAAATTATGTTAATTAAAATTATATATATATATTAAATAAAAATAATTATTTAATCGCTAATAATTATTTAACATTCTTTCATTCTATTCATTTAAAGACAGAAACATCGGTAATGTGTACATATATCCTACCATCTCCATGAAAGGGGAATTTTAACTTTATATCTCAAAATTATATAGATGAATATATATATATAATGAAAATATATTATATTAATTTCACATTTTACAGTATAGTGATGATTGATCAATGATTAGAGTTTAAGAACCCGAAGTAATGGACCAAAATCCTCCTAAAAAAATGAAATAATTAACAACCAGAAAAAGAAATTTTATAAAGGAATTATTACTTACTGGGTATTGTAATTTTATAAGGGTATCATATAAGATATTATAAGTATGTTTATTATTTTTAATATATTTATAAAAAACTATATCTATTATACCGGAGTTTCGATCATGTATGATTGAAGTTGATATTCATGTGGTATGTGATTTGTAGTCTCTTTTTTATTTCTGGGAGACATGAAATTTCACAAGTCGTTTCTTTTGGGTATTGTATATACTACCCATTAGATATATTATATAATGAATAAAATTAATTTCATGATATTTAAAGTCATATTTTATGATATTATTTATTCTTGATTACAATTCCAAAGAATACAATAGTAGGAATATTTTTTTTTCAATTTCCCTTTTTGATACTTATGTTATGTTATGAAATAAATTATTTTTTGTGGAATATATACTGCCCATTTTACATGTAATATAATTAATTTAATTATTCTAATTATATATTATTTTTCATTTAATGTAATCCTTCTATTAGGATTATGAATCAATATTACCGAAGTTGTAAGGATTTTATATTACAATCTCATCATTTATTGGGATTACTCATGATTAAGCTCTAATGATGAAATGTTTTTGATATATCTCTTAAAAAATAGAAAATTTTATTATCATTTTTTAACTTATATGAAATAAGTTTTCTACTCATTTTCCCTTGTTTATGTAAAAAATATATCAAAATATTATTTTTTAGAAATATCATCTTTATTTTTTCATTACTAAAAATAGATTTTTCTTCCAAAACCATATTTTCTAAAAATGATTTCATTTTTCAACTATAATAAAATGATTTATTAATGAATTTTTTATCAATGTATTGTTTTTTATAAAATATTTTGAATGTAATATTCATATTTTTTTGAAAAAATACCCATTTGAATTTTATTGAAAATGTAAAAGGAATCTTTGTTTCAACATATACTTAATGAAAAAATTTCCCACTATAATAAAAAATAATTTCCTGGATGATTAATTTTAATATATTCATGGTTATTTTAAAAGTAAAATATTTTGAAAAAATATATTTTTTTAAATGATTTTTTCATATCAGAAAGTATATTTTTTTCATCAAATGTTTAATATAGTTTTTAAAGCATAATTTATATATTTCAAATTTTATTTTACAATAATATGATATCCAAAATGTTTTATGTATTTTTAGTTTTAAAAAGGTATTATCAATAAAAACTTATTTTACTTAATAAATATTCCATGTGATCTTTCAAAATAATCCTCCATCTAAGATTATATCCTTTGATGTAACTATTTATTCGATAAGGAAATGAACCACAGATACATATTTTATTTTTTCTCAAAATTTTTTATTTTATAAATATGTTTCAGAAGCCCTTTTCTCTATAATAAGATAGACTATGATAAAATTATTGTGAATCCTTATTACTTTTCTATGGGTTATTAAATAATGAAATTATGAAATGATTATGAAATTTGTATCTTTCACATGGGTTATGATATGATGAAATGTTCATAAAACTAATTTAATTTAATTGACTTGATACGATGAATGTTTTAGGATCTTGTGGAACATATATTTATAAATTTAACTCTAAAATGGGTGGCACATATATCACCTTTCAATAAATTGGGTAAAGATAGATAAATAAAGTCTAAATATGTTACGTGTGAAACTAGTTACATGTTCACAATCTTATGCGTTAACCAGATTACATGTTGAAAATATTATTTATGAACATTATTACATGTTTACAATGTTATTAATGAACATGATTACATGTTCACATGGGTAGGTGTAGACATTATTTTCATGTCTATGATGTTATGTAGGGATATGGTTGCATGTCTATAAGATTATGTGTGATACAAATATCATTTCCATTACTTAATCAGTGAGCATGCCACAATTTATACATATTTATTAATTTATAATCTTATGTGTATTCCAAATATCTTTTCTGTGAACTAATGCCATTCACTAATGCCTCATGTTTTTTATTATATTACTATTCATTTCTTATTAACATCTAGTATTTATTGAATGAATCAATATTATAATTTTTGATATCTAGGGTATGGTTTTCAAATGTTATTCTCATTGTTTCATACCCTTATGTTCAATTTTGATTACATATATATCATTTTTACCCATACTAAGAATCTGATCACATCCTTTCTTATATTTCCTTTCCTTAGGGTATGAAGAAAGGATTAATGTAGTGTATTTTTGTGAAGAGTAAAAAATGGATAAGATATTCATGAGTGATTGTAAATATATTTCACGATATTAGAAGATTTTGTACCAAGTATCTAAAATAATAAACTGTTTCAGTTATGCTTGTGATTGTTTGAATTATTGAATATTCATCTTACAGGATGCAATATCTATGTATGAAAATCTATGGTCTATGTTGTAATGTTGTCGTTTTTTCATTATAATTTTTGTTTTGGGGATATTGTTTCTATCTTGTGGTGATTATCTTTTTATAATGTGTGGTTGGTAATATTTAATATAAGTGGATGTGGTTGGGGAAGTGAGGAGGTTTTGGAGTGGTAATTGTTGTGGTTAATGAGGTATTGTAAAAATATATTACCCATAGGATTCATGTATATTTTATAATATTTAAAAAAAATTAATGTGTTTTTTACACCATCACTAAAGTGGGATAACCTAACATACATCCATATGATATTTGGTCTGTGGGTCTATCAACAATATCCAAGATAAAGCTGATATAAATTACTAAATACTCTCCTCTTATCATTATTTATTACAAATATTTTATTGGTTATGATGGATTAATAATATGGTATGTTACATTAAGGGGGTGATGTAGTGATGAGAAAACGATATGGTTGTGTGGTTTATCTATTAAGAGGAATGAAGGAATGATATTCATTTCCTTTATAATATTTCTTATTAATGATTTGGTATGGGGATATAAATATGTGGTAATTTTATAATTTGAATATTATAGATATATTATGCAGTTATGGAATGTGGTATATTTTATAAGAAAATAATTTGTGGTTATGATTTTTTAGGTTTTGTTGGGGTTACATTACTATTGAAGGGATGGTAGTGATAAGACATAAATTGTTCAGAAGTGAGGTTTACTAGTTTAGTGGATCACTTGACATGGCATTCCTTAATAAAATATAATTTTTATTTCATATTATGATAATTTTATGAAAATTTTGTGAATGAACCAAAGTGATATTTGGATAACAGATGATTTTAAATAATTTATTATTTTATTTAATTGGTTTTCACTAAGTCAGTAATATGATTATTTTAGTTTTGATTTCATTGTCTTTATGGAGAATCTTGTCGAGTATCTATGTATATTGAGGTTAATGTTTTATATAATATCATTATATATTTATATAACAAATATGGTGAATGGAAATGACATTAATATCATGTGGGGAAGCGGTTTATAAGTATTATAGTAGCTCCCATATGAGTTTCTTTTGGTTTTCATTTTGACAAGTTATTCTTCTTTGTGACAATACATTGATCTTAGGATTGTCAGTTTTATTATATTTTACCTAGATATGATTAGTGTTTTATTCATTCATTACTTTTATTATAAGGGTAATGCCTTACATATGTGTGTTTTATACCCCTGGGGAATGTAACTATACATGAATTATTATAGGTGGGCATCTGGGGTAACACATGTATTCACTAATATACATGAATGGTTTTTCTAGGTATATATCATGAAAAATATTTTTTATTGATATCATATATACTAAATTAAAAAAATATGGTACAAATTTTTAGTCATTTTATTCAAACAATAATAAATGGTCAATAATCCTAACACAAGATCAATAAAAAAATTCTTATCTCTCTCTAAAGGAAAACTGATGAATTTTTTTTAAGAATATATCTTAAAAATAATCAATGAATTAATGAAATATATGACACTATATTCCATTAACTTCCCTAAAAAATAATAGATATCTAAAATAATTTAACTTCCATAAAACCCTAGATACATCCTATATAACCTATCAATAAGTCTCACTCTTTAATGAATGCATATTTTTCATTTACTAGAGATTTAATAAGAATCCACCATTGATCACAATCAGTGTGATCGTATATGAAATATCACCCTTTCATACAAAAAATCACATAAGAACTACTCAGGTAAGAGATGTGATAATCCTATAATGGTTTATCATCCCTCCACACTACCACAGATCCCAATTCGTCCATATATTCTTCAATAACTTCCCAAATGTGGGTAGTGAGTTAACACACCCACAAATTAATCTCACTCTAGCCCAAAACCATCTACTAAATGAGAAAAATTGATGTATATCTATAAAAAATTAGTATTTTTAAATGATACTTTCTTCTGGAAATGAATATTTATTATAGTATATTATACAATATTATAACTATACAACACATAGATAAAAAATACACACATTATTTAATTAATTTAAATCATAGAACTATCTAATTAATAAACCCATTAAAATTCAACTTATTTAATGGGAAATAATATAAGATAGAAAAATATGATGGGAAAATATGGACAATCATAGTTATTATAGAATCATCCCTCCCATGTACAAAACTATAGAAAAGAAAAAAATTATATAATTAATGAAATTATTATTATGGAAAATGGAAATATAGAACCGTGAGGGTAATTTGTTTGAATAATTAATGAATTAATTTATATATATTTATTGGAGGTAATGTGATCATTATAATAGTAATATAACTCTTTGGAATAGTAACCTAGCCATTGGGAATAGTAACATCATCGTATTAACAATATTTTTATCACAAATAAAAAATTTAAATATAAATAATATTTATCATGATTAATTTTAGAAAATATAAATATTATTATTGAAATAAATCATGATTTAAATCCTCAAAGAAAATATAAGACCAATTTTTATAACTCTATTTTAAATTATATTGTATAAGTAAATTTTTTTTATTAAAACTTAAAATTACCTTTTTAATAAATTTATTTTGATAAAATGCGTAACATTTTTGAAATCATCACATTGAAATTATTAGAGGATAATTGTTTTGTTAATTTTTGAAATACCTTAATTTTTAAGTGAATAATAAAAATACAATTTTTTTGTAACGGATTTATTTTAAATCACATCATTAATGATATAATAATGACCAAATAACTTATAAAACTTGAGGTTTGGCCAAACAAATATTTAATTTAATAAATTATTCATTAGAATAAAATAAAATTTATTTCCAAATCTACAAATAATTTCCCAAAACCTAAAGTCCAAAGTGTTCCCTTAAGATATTTTTTTTTTAAAAAATAATGCCTAATTTTTTTTTATTTTAAAATATTAAGGGGTTTATGTTACAAAATCCATTATATTATATTTATGTATGGCTTAAATTTTTATAAATTCTCTTTTACAACTTTTACCTTTCATATAATATTTTATTCAATATTTTATTCTAAAATACCACAGACATCACTCTCAATACCTTTATAATACCCATGGATGTTCTAGAGTAAGAAAACCCCAAACATGAAGGTATTTTTAGTTTGGTATAATAAATGCAACATTGATGGAGTAAGTGTTCATTAACTCATGGTTTTTATAGATTTATTTCTTTTTACCAAATTGTCTTAATACCAATTATTATAAAATTAACTAGGTATTATTTTAATAATATATTAACGATTTTAACCTACTTTAGGTATCATAATTACGACTAATAAATTTCAAACTTTTCTTTCTTTCTCTTTTGCCAATGTCCCACCAATGGTTGGTTAATTACTTATGAGAACATTAAAAATCCATTTATTATCACCAAACCAATGGTTGGTTACAATAAATTAGTTATGATATATAAATGTGTAAATAATTTTTTATTCTTCTTGAAATAATAATTCCTATGTACATAATAATTTGAAACAAAACTGTGAAATCAAAGAAGAAAATGCAATTTTTAAGGAAAAAATGATATCAAAAATACTTCTTTATAACCAAGAGAAATTATGAAATATAATAAAATTATTTTAATTAATATATAGTGGTAAAAATAAAAATAGTTTACTTTTGGATCAATTTTTTAATAAATCTAATTTTTTTATTATGGTGGTACAAAAGTGGCGAAATAAAGAACAATTTAATGTAAATAGATTCTAAAACCCATATAATTTTCATTGTGTTTTCCCACTTTCATGAAATATTTGGTATGGATATTCCTATAATATACCAAAAATATCATCTCACTATTATTCCATTTTTAATTTCATGGATATACATGTTTCCAACTTGATTTTAAATCCAAATAGAAATATTTTCAAAAAATAAATTTCTTTTCAAAACACATCTTTTAATCTACTTGATTTAATAATTATTCTCTTAATAATTATTATGTCTATGACAAGTATGATTTTCCATATTCATTTCAGAACCCCAAGTTTATTCATGATATCATGCCTTAGAAAATCATTAATAAAACCACTCCTTTCCATGGATTATATCATAACTTTGATTATCATAAATTCTATGTGGCATGCATGATTGTGTAAATATTATGATATGATGGAGTTGAATATATATCCCACCAATTCATTGAGTAATGTTATGTATATCAGAAAAAATTGTGAATGAAGTGTGAAAATGATTCTAGATTTTTTCACAATGATGATGTTTTTATTATGAACAATTTCTATGCATGAACATATTATTTTATTTTTTTAGAACTGTGTGTTTTATTTGAACACTATGACATGATGTTTCGTTTTTTACATTTCCAAAATCAATGCCTTAATCAAAATTTTTCCTCTTGATGCAGACGATGATCATATTCTTATGAAATGATGATGTGTATTATGATCACCTATTTATATTGATCCATATCCCATATTAATCCTCTTATTAGTTTTTATATCACTACATTATTTAATGTATACCCTCATGAGACCACATGTATAAAGTATAATGTGATCTTTTAGAAGGAAAAAAGAAGAAGGAAGTAAATAATTTTTTGTGTTTTTATGTATAAGTGATGTATGACTATAATTTTCTCAAGATACTAAAACTTATGATCCTTAAATGTATAAATATTATGTTTCATATCATTAAAGTGATTTAATAGACATGTAAGAATAAAAAGAGTATTTATAGTTGGTATACAAGGTATAGTTTTGTTAATTTCAGAATTATGTTAAGAATACATTAGTGAAAACCATAAATATAAGTCTATATATAGTTAAATCCTCATAGAAGAATTGTATCAGAAAAAAGGATTAACATAGGTATCTGATATAATATTCCATTTGAGTTAATTGTGAAAAAAACTAATTTATTTATTCATTATTTATTGACTTCTATTTTGTTCAAGCCTTTTCGGTTTTTGATAATGGTGTGAATGAAGAAAAACTAGGACAACAACCCATATGAGGGGAAATGTAATGATTTCAAGAATGAAATCCCCAATTCCATGGGAGGTAGAGTTCAAAAATTCATGTTTTTTCTTACCCAGTTGTCTTAGGTTATGATGAAAATCCAGAACCATGTAGAGTATCTTGATTCACCCATGAAGGAGAAACTAGAAATTGAATCATTAATACATAAAAACCCATTGATGTTTGGTGTTTCTTTTAATATAATTTCCACCGATCATTGGGTTAGCTCAATGATTTTTTTTAATTATAAACTATTTTGAGAAGTGTAATTTGACTCTGGTCATTTATTTTTTATATGGGGAGGCCAATCAATGGGGGTTAGAAATACAGAACACGTAGAAAATGAATGGAATGGAAGATATTGGGTGGGAAGACTATAAGAAAATATTTCTTAACATTTATTTTCCTCAAACACTTTAAGAAAATATTAAGAGATAATTCATTGAGATGAATACAATGTAAGGTGAATCTATCATTTATTATGAGGAAAAATACACAAGGCTTGTAAGATAATATTGGGGTATTGTTATCAAGACTGATAGAAAAATAAATAGATTTGTTTGTGGTATAAAACCTCACCTTCGAAAAGATATATCTATCGAAGGATTTTGGGGTTATGAATAGGTGTTTTGATATTATCTAAAATACAGATGGAGTTTGGGGATTGGTTAATTGGGCATGTAGATAAGAATACGATAATGAATTTTTAAACTTGTGGATCAAATGAAAAATATGGAATGTGTATACGACCACCCACATGTCGAAAATGTGGGAAAAAGAATCATGGGAATTGCCTCAAAGTGATAGTTAAATTCATATATTTTAGGAGAGAATGTTACCAATATTATGAATATCAAAGAGTCATGAATAATCTATCCAATTTGATCGAAGAAAAGACGTCACCTACTAATGCATGTCCCATGGTTCAATTCTTCAACTATAGGAAAAAATAACACTATGAAAACTAGTGCACTAAACTATGGATCCTTAAGGGTAATTAGTGTCATAAACCACCAAATACAAAGTAGTAGGGGAAATACTATGACATCACTACTGGTGAAGAGGAGCATAAATATTAAGTTATACAAGGTAAACATCTTATTTTCTCAATAATGGATTTTTTTTATTTGATTATGGTTTTATATGTTCTTTTATATAATTAATTTTTTAGATAAGTATTGAATCGAATCCCTGATACATTAAAGTGTATATATATATAAACACATAGTGGTGTGATCGATGCAACCCAAGTATTTTACTTTTCACCTATTAGTATATGTTGGATGATTCTTCTAGTGAATTGTATAATTCTTACCTCATTGTAATTTGACATTTTACTAGGCATAGATTAGATCACATTATTTATAGTACACATCAACTATTAGGAAAATGAAATCTCTTTTCATTTCTATACCATCCCAAGCTCCTGTACATATTTTAGGAAGATCATGAATCTCCTTTGTAAAATCCCTAATTGATGAGGGTGTTTATACCCTATTATAGAATCATACCTCACCCAAATGGTTGACTAAAATGAAGGTGTCAAGCTATAGGAAATTCCAATTGGGAGGGAATACAATGATGTATTTCTAGAAGAGTCCCTCGAACATCCTACAAATTGTTAGGTAGAGTTCACAATATAGCTTATACCAAGATCCAATCATTCTCTATATGCACTTATAGGATGGTGCCAATTTAATGCGGGGAGTTAAATAAGTAGATGAAATAAAATTTATAAAAAGTTTTGACATAACCTAGTACATATCCTTGGGTTGCACTAGTTCCCTTTATCATGAAAAAGGATAGATCAATGTAGTTTTGTTTTGATTATCGTGATCTCAACAAATTCACTATAATGAACTACTATCTTCTGTTAAGGATTGTCAAATTGTTCAAACAATTATGAGGATATTAGAAATTATAAATGGGGGATACTTGTTCTATATATCATCAGCTGAAGGTGAACACTAATGTTATTTAGAAGAAACATTTCCATACATGGTATAGAAACTATGATTTTATAGTGATATAATTCACGCTTACTAATTCCCATTAAATATTCATGGGTTTGACGAATATTTTCATTAGAGACAACCTAAAAAAGATTAGTTTTTATAAGTGATATTATAATTTTCATTAAGAGATCAGCTAAAAAAAGAACATATAAGGACAATGTTGGGGACATTAATGTAGGATAAAATTTATTCCAAGTTCCACAACTGTGACTTTTAGTTGATAAAAGTCACATTCATGGGGACCATGACCAAAAGTGAGGGGATATATATAGACCCAACATAGAAAATATAAATTTATGATTGTCTTAGACCCACTAATGTCCTGAAAATCCAAAGTTTTCTTTTATTAGAAGGTTACTACCAATGTTATTTTAATAAATTTCTCATCATCATCTAGCTCCTTAACTATGTTAACAAATAAATGGGTTATGTGTGTCTGAACAAAAGAATGTGGGGAAATATTTTAAGAGCTCAATAAGTGGCTAATCAATGTGACTTTACATACACTAATTATAAGGGTAGATGGTTTTGTGATATAAAAAAATTCATTTAATACAATATTGGGTTCTGTAATTATTTATAATTATAAATTTATAGCCAATTTATCATAACATTTGAAGATCCCTGAGAAAAACTACCCAACACATGATCTGGAATTAGTAACTATGATATTTTCATTGAAAATATGGAAGCACTAACTTTATAGTGATAATTTTGACATATCTAGTAGTAAAAGAGTATAAATATATTTTCATATAGAATTTTCTCAATAAGAATAAATGAAAATGATTAAGGATAATTGAGGACTATTATTTCAATATTCACTATAATCTAAGAAATACAGATAGAGTAGATGATTCTCTTAGTTGGAAATAAACTACTACTCTATCCAGAATGTGGATTAAAAAATATCATATCTCCATGTATATAAAAAGGATGTATCTGGATATCATTGTTGAGAATGTGTAGATTCCACAATTTTACTAATTGTTTTTGGGTTTGGATTCTCACAAGCACCGGCATTTTTGTTACAAATGAATTTGATTTTTTTTATGAATTTTAGAAAATTATTATTCATGGAAATATTTATTCTGAAACTATATTCCATCCATTGATCTGTGAAAAATAATAATCGAAGTATTCTAAACATGTTTTAACATATTCTTGAAACAATGTTCATACACAACATTTGTAATCATAATGTGAAGAATGAACCCTATGTTTCAAACATCACTTATGGATCATATACCATATATTTTCATGAATGTATGGTGAATGAACCCTATATTTAAAAGAAACCGTATGTTTTATAAGACAAATTTATGGTGCATCAGCAATACTTTTGTTATCAACCCTTTTTTTAGTGTTTTTTCATTATATAATGTAACCCTACGCATGACTAATCAACGAAATAGTTTTTAAATTCATGATATTATTTTTTATTTATGAAACTATCATGGATGAAATGAATATATATTCAAAGTTCCTTTGAACATATTTAAATCCCTTTTGGATTTTTTAAGGCTAGTGTATTAATGGAGTAAACCATTAATATTCTTACATGAATCCATGTCCTCTCTTAAAAATTTTTAGATTCAAATATTTGTGATTTATTTTGTGATATTTTTGTATTTGGTTTGACCTGGAGTGTTCGAACTATAGTATAGATATCTAGACACACATTATCAACAAATTATGATGAATATAAATAAAAAGTGATAGAAATATGAAACATTTTTTCAATTAATTTTAGAGATATACATTAGAGACATACATGTTTTAATGTATCATCTCACTACTGCTGATAAATAACTATTGTTTTTTGCTTCAAATTATCATAACATATTCCTATGAAATAATGAAAAAGTTTATTTTATAAAAAAATAGAGACATTCATGTTTAAACATATATCTATTTTTTCTCTGTTGTAATTTAAATAAATCCTATGCGATGTAGAATGTATATTTTCTATTGTGTGTTACAGAATATCTGAATACATCCATCATTTTTTAATGAAACTATGATGATTAATTTATATCCTTAATCAAATAAAAATATTTTTATTTAATGGAGTCTCGAATTCTTGGGTTCATTCATGAAAAAGTATCATCTTCTCGAACTAAGCTGTGGTGAAACCAGTTCCCTATGAAAGAAACAGAGGGGTTTATGAAGCCTCGTTGTAAGGGTGTGAACTACCTACACTCAATTGATGATTAAATGTCATAGGATAATATAACTCAGTTAAAATCCCAAAGCTCGTGATGTTGAGTATTGGTGGAGTGGAAAGAGGGACCTTTGTTCCATGATCCACTATACATTACTCTGCTCATTTTCTTTATTTAATTCCATTACTCACTCATCTTTGAGAGAAAGGGAAAGTTTCACTATTAATAAAAAGAGGTTATCTAAATTGTCAAATATTTTGAAACACACATTTCATCCCCAATCTTGTGTCTTTATCTTCTTCATCACCATCCTAACCCAAAAATTGGTATCAAAGGGATCTTCTGGAATATTTTATTGTTGAATTTTCCTTTACCTTCGAAATATCAAAAACTGATATAAAAAGGATTTAAAAATATTGTGATAGACATTTAGAAGATGATATATTGAAATGGATGACTCAAGAGAATACATATATATGATCCATGCTCTGTATTCTAATTGTGATAATTATTGATGCTAGATATACCATATGATTATATACTTTAAAAATCATAGAATACAGGTTTATTTGATGGAAGTTAACCTTATGAAATCCCTAAGTAATATTTGGAAAATTGGAGTAATGATAATGGAAGTGAAAATGATCGAAATAAAAAGCCTTTCAATTCTATTGTTTCTGGATTACGAACTGATGAATTTAATTGAGTATCTCAATCTGCTACTGCATGTGAAATGTGGTAGACTACATTGGTTGGAAATAAAGGAACTGACTAGATTATAAATCTAAGGTATGATACCATGAAATTAATGTTTGATAATTTTAGAATTAATACGAATGAAACCATAAACTAGGTGAGTGGTTTGGTGATTGAAATAGTCAATCATATTGATGCTTTGGGAAATCCAATTTCAAAATCAAAAGCAGAATTTAAAGTACTCAGAGTACTATCATGTGAGGGGAATTGAATATCTGCCACTATACATCACATGTGAAAATTTTTGTTATTACAGAGTTGATTTGAATTATAATTGTGTATGAAGCTGAGATTCAGGATGAAAATTATTTGAAACATGAATAAGCTTCTTTAGAAAATACTATGGATGTATCAAATGATTCCAATAATTAAGATTTGGATAAAGATTTATCATATCCATCTAAGGAGTATGAAAATCTATATAGATACAAGAAGAAAGGGAATGATGAAAATAGTTGATTTGAATGTAAAGAAAATGGTCATACAAATGAAAAATACCCTTTAAAAACAAAAAAAGAAAATATAACTACAAAACAAAAGAAAATAATTTTAAAGGATTCCTTGTGTAATAATTTTGGTTCTTATATTTAATTTTCTATAGATTTCGAGACTGAATATTAAATGGAAAAGGTACATCTAATGGAATATAAATATCATGAGGTATAATAATATTACTCTGAAAACTATAATTGTTAATACTATCTTATTATGAATTAAAAAATTTTATTTTATTCTAAAAGAAAAATATGAATCGTTAAAAAAGATCACATAAAAATTAAAAAATCATATGATATAATCTTTTTTATAATGAAATTTTTTCTAAATAGATAACTGATTTAGAAATTTTATTCTTCTAGATAACGTAATTTACATGTTATGAAAACTAAATAACTATTAGCTGATGTCGATAATTTAAATAAATCTTGTATCATTCTGATAAAATGAGAAAAATATTTAATAAAATACTTGAAAAAATAAAATACCAAAAGAAAATTTTTTAAAAGGAATCTACTATGAAAAACCAAACCGTATAAGAATAATTTTTTCCTGGTTTAAAAATCAAAAACATGTCCACTGTTAATTTTTTCAATTGGGAATTTATTGTCATTATGAAAATTATTAATATTTTCAATAACATAAAATTTCTACTCTTAAAAGTGTTTATTGCTCAAAATATGTGTTTATCTAGAATAGAATAATTTTTACTCAAAATAATCATGTTTGGCTAAAAAAAATAATTGCAAACACTATTGGATCCAAAAGCATATGGTTAAAAATGATAATTGTAGTTTACATCTTAAATGATTATAAAACTAGCCTAAATTTTTAAATTTTTTATGATTGATCAATGGATATATTTTAACGTATCTACAATACTTGTGAACAGCTCTAAAGTTGTTCGTTATCCAAAAAACCATAGTACTAAATCCATTGATCCAGGAAGTATTTTATTTTATTATTTATAAACTTCTTGTACAATAATTTTTTTATACTGGAAATAAAAGTTATTTCTAAAAATTTAATAAAAATATTCATTAATATAAAAATAATTTTTTTAGTCTATACTGATTACAAATTTTTTTGTAAAAAGTCTCAAATTATTATTTTAAAAATTCATTATTTATTATGAAATTTTTATATATTTGTTATGCATCTTTTAAATTTTTGTTTTCTTAAAAATGGTTATTTTTTATGAAACACAGAATAGTATTTTTATGTAATATAAAATGACTGATCTATATTTTTGGTTAATGTAAATGGAACTTTATATGCATTGTGTTAAAATATAATGTTTCATGTTATTTATAAAACTTTTAAATTATGAATTCATATGACTTAAATAATATTGTTCAAAAGATTCTATAAAATTACACACATAATACGAAGTGATGAATTTCATTATGTTCATAAGAAAATAATTTTTACAAGATAATGAAAGGTAATTCTTCTAGTTTTTCTACTTCTTATGTTGCAGATTTATTTGAAAAATATTCTGAAAGAAATAAGTAATTTCAAATATGTGAAGAATTGGAAGTATCTTATTCTCAATTATATTATGAAAATAATATATTCAAATTCAGCACTTTGAATGAAGAAAAATTGATATTACTTGCTATGTTTGATGCATTTAAAAATTAATATAATGACATATGGAAAGTGTTTGTATCAAGAATGGGTTTTGATTCATTATAAGAGGATTATCAGAATAAGAAAGATAGTTTAATATCAAAATATGATTTTGAAGCTTTAAAAGAGGAAACATTAAGACAGATGGAGTTTCTTAGAAAAGAAGCTCCTACAAAGAAATATCTTGATATGTTGAATATATTTCTAGTTTAACTATGTAAATATTCATAATATCAATGAATAAAAGATGTTTAATGTAGATTATAAGGAATATGAATAGTCTTATATTCTCTAAGAAAAAATTTCGATGTATGGAAATTTCAGAGGAACAATCTACTTATTTCTAATAATTATTATTTTTTATTTATTTAACATTAATGTACTATTTGACACTAATATTTTTTTAGAAAAAATATTTTTTTTAGTATGTTATTAATTTATTATCACTAATATTTCATACATGAGAATATATAAAAAATTTAATTATCAAATTAAAATTTTATTGTTGATAATACTTTAATTTTACTTTCTAAAATTTATCCATTGGAACATTAATCAATATTTTTTAAACTTTAGTTCTTTGAATGTACTATATATTAAGATTTTGGGAGAGTTTTAAGCCAATATATAGTTATTTTATTATAATAAATGATTTCTTTTCTATTTTTAAGCATAAATATATGGGGATTTCATTTTAAATACTCTATAATCTTGTCTTGTTCATGTCACAGAAGGGGGATAATTATATTCTGAAGTTTTTAGTCAATAGTTTCTCTTAATTTAGAGGAAAAGTTTCATGAAGTTTATGGTTGATGTTTATGTCATTACGTTTCTATTATTAATACTCTTTTTATGGAGAAAATTTTGTGATCCTTATTATGGGGGTGAAGTTTTTATAATGGTATTATGGGGGATAAGTTTTGTTTTATGAATAAAAGAAATCCCAAATATATGAAAAGGGTAAGAAATCTTTATTTTTAACTTTTTTTTCAAGATAGTTTTTGACTTGTTTTTTACAATAAAAAGGGGGAGATTGTTGAGCATATTTTGATTAAAAAATTTCGCTAATTATTTTGGGTTTTGATTCTCACATTAATCCACATTTGAGTTAAAATAGAATTTGATTTTATGTTAATTTTATGAAATTAGTAATCATGGAATGAATTATTCAGTAAATATATTCAAGACCATGATCTATAAAAAATATTCATGGAAGTATTTGAAAAGTGTTTTATCATATTCTGAAAACATAGTTCATACCTTATATATGTAAGCGTAATGTAAGGAACGAGGCCTATGTTGTTAGGAATCTATGGTTATAGATCCCTACATTCAAAAGAAACATTATTGTTGATAAAAACATATGGTACATCAACCCGACTTTTGTGGTCAACACTAAGTTGTCAATCCTACGATTGGTGTTTTTTCATTACATGAAGGAACCCCACATTATTCTATTCAATGATGGAGTTCTTAAATCCATGATATATTGAATTATCATGGAAGGCATAAGTATATATTCCAAGCTCATTTATGACCAATTCAAATCATCATTATGATTATCTTTAGGCATCACATATAATATAGTAAATCATTACTATTCTTATTAGAAGTTACAACCTCGATGATATTATTTTAAATACAAATATTATTGATTTATTGTGTGATATTTATGTACTTGGATCGACCTAATATCTTCAAACTATAATATAAATATCAATACTATCTTCATCAGAAATTGATAATAAATTTTAAGAAAAGTTGGTTTATATAAAAAATATGGTATCGATTTCTCTCAGAGATAATTTTTGGAGACATATGTGTTTTGATCTATAATCTCACTACTTTTCATTCTATTTCTATTACTTATAATGAAATTTATCATTACATATTCATCTAAAAAAATTATGAATTATTTTTTATGAAATAAACTTAAACAAAAAACATGTTTTAACATCATTATGGTGTTTTCTCTATATCTATTTAAATAAAGCCTACATGACATTGAAGATCTATTTATTGTTGTGCATTGTTGAAGATATTAGTATATCTATCAATTATTATAGAATCTTTGAAATTTAATATGTATCCTCAATTTAATAAAACTATTTTTATTTATTGGAGTCCCAACCAGTTGAATTCATTAGGAGAAAAGTTTTAGCTTCCCGGATTAAGAAATAGTGAAACTGATTCCCTATAAAAGAACCTAAAGTCTTTGTAAGGACATATTGTAAAGGTTTCAACTGCATGAATTTATATTTTGATTAAAGGTGTTATTATAAAAAGACCTAGTTAAAATCAACATGCTCATGGAGTGGACTAAGGGATATTTCATCCCTAAACAATGATACATCATTGTGTTCATTTTCATTATTAATTTCAGCTCCTCTATCATTTTTATGGAAAGAAAGGTTCACTGCTTATCAAGATATTTTTTATTTAATATCAATGTTTTTTAATAAATAATTAACCCCCTCTTGTGTATTTGTCTTCATCATCACAATCCTGAACCAACATTCATAATGGCCTGGAATACATCACACCTTGCCCAAATGATTTCCCAACCATCTATCTAAGGGATCAAGGAGGTATAAAGAGATGTTTTAGAGCTTCAAAATAAGGTAATAGAATGGATGCATCATTAATTCCATATCAATGATGATGGGTTGGTTTGGTTTGGTTTGGATATAGGCTTATAGTTCCTTTATAACCTGAGATAAAGAAGGAAAAATTAGATAATATACAAATATCATATTTTTCAATCCTTCCTAGAAGTACCAAGACATACTGGGATATTTGAGGGAACCTCTAATGGGAAAAAAAGAAAAAGATTGAGTATTATATCTAAAGGTTCATGTAATGTCCATAAGTTAAATCAAAATGATAGAATTCTGAAGGGATGCTGAAAGAATTTCTTATACCCACATGGAAATAGGATAATGTCAATACACCTTTGGTACTAGTCTCCCAAATAAATCTATAAGAAAAAATATGTTATGGGTTTCTGTGGATAGACTCACCTAGACATCCCACTTCATTACCATTCAAGACGATTTTTCAATTGAACAACCTAGAAAGACATATATAAAGGAAGTGGTGATGCGGTATGAGGTGTCACTTTCGACCATATTCGATCATGATTTTGGGTTTAACATAGAATTTTAGAGACACGTTCAACATGATTTGAGTAATGAATTTAATTTAATTACAATGTTTCACAACCAAACTCATTTCCATTTTGAAAGGACTATTAAGACATGTGAGGAAAGGTTGAGATCTTTTTCAATGGAATTTAAAGGAGTATAGGATCATAAACACCCATTAATTGTGTTCTCATATAACATAAGAATCCTATCATGTATTAAAATCGATCTATATAATGGCTTGTATGGGAAGACATGTTCAATTCCAACATGTTGGAATGATGTTGGAAAAGAAAAGCCACACGGACCTGATATTGTGCAAGATATGGATGATAAGATTCGAGCTATCCAAAAACATATAAAATCTGGTAAGAGTCTACCAATGAGATATGTTGAAAATTACAGAAGGGAATTGGTGTTTGAATTTGGAGAAAAGGGTTTCGTTATAATATCTTCATGGAATTGATTCATGTAGTTTCCAAAGGTGGGGAAGCTTAACGCTAGGTATATTAGCCACTTTCATAAAGGGAAAATGGCCTAAAAACTTAACATCCACCAAATATGGGTAATGTTACAGAATATTTCCACATATCTCTCATGAGGTGGTATATACATGACCCCTAACTTATACTAAATCTAATAGAGTTACAACTAGAGGACGAACTCTCATTTGAGGAACAATTGGTTAATATCATGGTTCATACAAATTTTTTTTACACAATAAGATAAGTCACAGTGTAAAAGTGTGATGGATGAGTAATAAGTAAGTAGAGGTGGAATGGGGACTAAAGGAAATAATGAAATAGATGTGGCCACACTAATTCAACTAATAATTTGAGTAGAAATTTTGGAGATGAAATTTCTAAATAGGGTAATATTGTAACATCCTAGAGTTTTTAAATGATATTTGTTTCTTGAAACAAATGTGTATTATATTATATTATAAAATATTATAGAAATAAAACACATAGAAAAACCAATAACAGGTTATTTCATTAAGGTAAATTTTTTACATTAATCAATGAAAAACCCCATTAAAATTCCCATTATTACAATGAGCCAAAAAATTAAAAATATAAAAACTATAATGGGAAAATATGGGTCACCCCAATCTACTAGAATCATACCTCCTATGAAAAACAATATATAATACAAAAAATTATTATTAAAACAATCACTATTATGGAAAATGGAAATATATATATCCATAAGAGGAATTGGGTTGAATAATGAATAAAGGAATATAGAGTTATTTATATGAGGTAATATGACTATAGTAATAGTTACCTGACTATTGGTAATCGTTACCCAACCATAAAGAAAAGATATATAACTATGGGAATGTTAATTTTACCTCAAAATATTAAATTTTTATATAAATAATATTTATCATGATTAATTTAATTAAATATAAATGTTATAATTTCAAATAATAAATATCATGGTCAAAAAGCTCAAAGATAATCTAAGAACATTTCTAAGAAACTCTATTTTAATGTGATATTAAAATCATAATTATAAAATTAATAATTAATATTACCGATGATATTAATTTATTTTTATAAAAGGAATATATATTTTAAATCTTAACATCAAAATTATCCAATTGTATTTTTTTTAATCTGTTGAAACACTTAATGTTTCTAGTGAACATTAAAAATATAATTTTTCTCGTAACGAGTGTATCATAAATTAAAAAAAATCCATATTTAACAATGAAATAATTAATTATATAATGTTAGTTTTTTGCAAAAAAAATAGTTTCATAAATGAGTCATTAAATTACAATAAACATTGTTTCCAAACATCAAAATCATATTTGAAATGTAAAGTCAAAATTGATTCCTTAAAATAACAATTTTTTGTTTTTTAACCTTTCCTTTAAAATAAACTAATCGAATTAGAATTGTAAATTGGTTTAACATTCTAAAACCATTATATTATATTTATATATGATTTATATCAGAAAAACATCACTATTTAAATTTTACGTTTCGTATAATATTTTATTTACTATTTTAATTTAAAAATACCCCTCTTTTAATGTATAAATAACCCCTCTCCCTTCCCTTGGAATACCAGAACTCCCTCACATTATAAAGATGATAATCTACCCAAATCATCTCTTGGAAGACCCTCAACATACCTTGGGACATTCAAGAGTAAAAAAACTCTAAACATCAAGTGGGTTGTAGTGTCATACAAGAGAAGCTATACTGGGGAAATATTGAGATTATATCAACACTTTTATTATTCATCACGTTATTTTTGTCATTTCCTTTCGAAACAAAATCTTGTAGATTTAAATAGGAATTATTTTAATATTTTAATATTTATTTTAACATACTTTATGTATCATAATTATGGAATACTAATATAAATAATCCCTTTCCCTCTCTTTTGACAATGTCTCTTCAAATGGTTAGTTAACCTCCAATGAGGAAATTTCCAGTACATTTATTAATACCAAACATATAGATTTTTATAATAATTTATTTATGATATATAAATGATAAAAATATATTTATGGTAAGATTATTTAATTTATTATACTGATGTATAAAATTAATTGAACAAAAAAGAGAAATCAAAGAAAAGTGAGATATTTTAAGGAAAACATTATATAAAAAGTACTATCCTAAAACCAAGGAAATTAATTAATAAAAAAATAATTACAACTGATAAATAGTGGTATAAATGAAAATAATTTACAAATATATCTATATTTTAATAAGTCTATTTTGATTACTATGGAGGTGAAAATGTGATGAAATACAACAAGATTTTTAAGGTAAGGGGTATATGAACCCAAATCCTTTTAATTTGGTTATCCCTCATTCATGAAATATTCAGTATGAATATTACTCTAACATGAAATAAATATCATTTCACTATTATTCTAATTTATTTAATAGGATATACATTTTTTTACCTTGATTTTTAATTGAAAAATAATTATTTTCAAGATCAGACATCTATTTTTAAAAAAACTTATTCCACTCTTCTTGTGTTATTTATCCTTTACAAAATAATGATGATGTTTACGCCAAATTGGTTTTTCTTTATTCATTTGGGAACCTCATGTTTTTGCATTAAATAATTCTTTGTGAAATCATTAAAAACCCAATTTAATTCCAAGGGCTATTTCATGAATAAAATTATTAAATTATCAATGTCGAATACATGATAATGAAAATATTATGATGTGACAGGTGGTGATAAAATCTTATAGGCCTGAAATACATTGGGTAATGTGATATATCTCATGAGATAATTTGTATTATATGTTAACATGATTATATTTTTTCATAGTGATAATGTTATCAGTATGAACATAAGTTATGCATTAACATGATGATAGCTATAATCTCAACTAAGTATGGTATTTGACAACTATGACCTGATATTTAATTTTTATTCATCAAAACATTCAATGAAGTTATCAAACATTTCCCCCATGATTTTTATGAGGATCCTATGCTTAGGTTATGATTTTGATGATTATTCTCACCCATGTTATATTTATTCATGTCCTTTATTCATCTTCTTACTCTGATTTTAACTCACCCCATTAATTGATGTGTATCCAAATGTGACTACATGAACTAATGTGGAAATTTTATTTTAGAAGGGTAAAGAAGAAGGATTTATATAATAGTTTTTTATTTATTATCTATAATAAATTTATTATTAAAATTTTCCCATTATATTAGACCTTTTGATCCTTGAAAATACTATTATTATGATTTTTATAATTAAAATGATATAATAGTAATGTATGAATAATTAGGGTTACTATAATCTCCCAACACTAGAATAAAAATGGGAACATGATAATATAGTTGTCACAAAAATACATCATTGAATTTTAGATCACCACTTTCCTTCATTAATCATATTATAATCAATAGAAAAGTGATTACTAAAACCAATTCCATAGTGCTATCAATGTAAAACCCAACAACACTATTGAATTGACTATTATTGTTGAGGTCCCATGAACCCTGTCAACTACATTTTTCATTACATCACAATAGCGATTTTCTTACACACCAAAGTAACCCACATTACTGGGTGTGAGAATCCAGATTCCGATCCATTCCCATCAAATATCTCTCTAAGTCAATATCCAATTAAATGGTAAAAGTGTCCCATCCATTCCTAAAAAAACACCACATTAACTTATCAATACATTCAGATTAAATTTTTATAATTCTAATAGACTTGTAACACCCTAATGAACCTCTTCATTAAGGAGTAAGAAACACACCTCTACCCTAACCCCTACCACTCTCCACCCTAGCTTGCATAAAAAATATCCTCTTCTGACTACTAGATGATTAAACATCATAGACTTTATGGAATAATAAATTCATTTTCATAAACCCTAAGAAATACCCTATTCATAATGGGATCCTTTTTCAATAATTTAATGCATATCATAAATCTTACTAGGCTCAATATATTCTGAATAATTAGTCACAAACCAATCTCAAACTGATGAGCCTTTGGTGACTCATCACCTCACATTAATAGTGTAAAATGAAATAGGTTCATGAAAATTGTAAAAAAAATTAATATATAATAACCATACATTAGATACATAGACACCTAGAACAAGTAGGACTGTGATATCACAAGGAAAATAACTAGAATAAGGGATCTTGAAAACCATTCAAAGATACATAATCATACTTCCTAAACAAAACCAAAATATCCTCTAAATATAACACTTATACAACTAGCATATAACTGTCTATATTCACATTCAAATCATGAAAATTCCAAATAAACATTAATATATAAAATATCATTTATATCCACTTTTTTAGGACACAAATTCCTAGATTCTATTAGAATAATGGTCAGTGGTCTATCTAAAACACCAAAATAAAACAAACCATAAGCCACTCATTAACTAAATTATCTAGATATAACCTTACTGAAGAATTTTCATTTATTCCATTCAGAAACTTCATAGATAATTTCTTCATTTCATAATAATAAATTCTACGCCATTATTTAGAAATAATTTCAAATATGATAAATTATATTTAATTTTATCACCTCATAATGTAACGTACAGGTTTTGGGTGCTGCCCAAAGGTTCCCTGTATTAGGTTGGTAACATGCCCTCAAGAAAATTCCCTTGAATTCTAGAGGCTTCTGACTAGCAGCAAAAGCCTTGGGTGTGATAGTGGGAAAACTTTTCCGATATTGTTAGAGTAAAATAGAGGAATTACCATAATATAAAACAACAGAAGCACTAATACAATACAACAAGAAAACAATGGAAGACTAAAAGTAAATAAACATCTAGAGCATATATATAAATGATGCATTCCACATATGTCTAGGAATGCAGATGGACATGTAACAATGATTGCAATTTATTACTAAACTAAGTAAAAAAGAAAACAATAAAAATAAAAAAGAATCACAAGCCTCAACTGGGTCCCACGCTCTCTATATTCACAACCAGCAATCACCTGAAGTAGAAGAGAGATTTCCCTTATCTACACCTGCAATAATATATTCTGTTTAGGCCCAAAATCATGAACCAAATAGGTTGTGAGATGAACCACAGTAGGAAACCACTCAAATATATGTTCTTAACTGTTAGTGAATATATATATCGGGAAAAATGAAAAATGAAATAATAAACAAGGAACTATACAAAATTAAACAGTCATAAAGTTGCAAACTACATTCATTTACATTTATTAGTTACTCAAAAAATCATTCACAATCTACCCTCTGGGAAATTTCTCATAGTCTAACCCCACTAGTTTCATAAAGATAATGACTCTTTAAGGAAGAAATCACTGTTAATTCACCATGTAGTCTTCTAACGATAACTACAGACTCTCTAAGGAAGCACCCAATGTCAATTCCACCATGTGGTCTGGTAACGGTATACTACATACACTCTGAGGGAGAACTCAAAGTCTATCCCTCCTATGGTCTCGCAACATAAAAATTATAACAGACACATTGGTTAAGCCCTCAATGTCAATTCCCCATATGGACTAACTAAACCAGGTTCTCACAGCCCTGTGTAATATAGTCATGCAAAAACAATATCTAGCAGCCGAAGTAATCTCATCCAATTCAAGGTTATGTAGCTAAAATTTATATCCCAATCATGTCATATAATATCAACTCCATCCTAAAAGCACTAGTCATAGAAAAAAGAAATCCTAACAAGAAGTTATAAACCCCTTTTAAAAAATCAAACAAACATGTGAAACAAATATCAATAAACAAGGTAATAAACCTAAACCACAAAAACCCTTTATCAAGAAAAAACATAACATCCATCAAACATGGTTAAATCTATAAAACAAACAATACCCTAAACTCAGTTATTCGACACTTTTTGCACACAAAATCTTAATACAACTATGGAATGGCATAAACTACCTACCTCAACATTGTACGATCTATATAGTTTAACCTCAGCCTTTGAATCGACATAGAACATTGTACCTCTACAAAAAAGTCAAAAATGATCAACCTATAACATCTCACAAAAGAAGAGAAATTTGGAGGAGAGGATCTATAAGAATGAATAACTCATAGAGGGGATTCCAACAAAACCGATGGTGTTTGAATCAGATAATGGATGAAGTGTCGGTGGCTCAGAGAGGAATCATCACCCTCGGTCACTCTTGGATGATACAGGGTTAGAAGAAGACGTTTCTGGGTATGAGATGTGATCCCAGTCTAGCCTATCAAATAAAAGAAAATTTACACGGTGTGTTCATTAAATGTACACGCCATGTACATGCCTCAACTGACACGTAGTTTAGGTGGTCTTTAGGTCACACCCACACAACCATTTATTGGCCATTACATGGCTAGTAAAGAGCTACCCGTGGAAAATGGGTACATGGAATGTACTCCTAATTACACAACATGTACTCCTTAAATTTCTTAAAAATATACGTTTCCTCAAAAACACCCGAATTCTAGATTCATACATGAAATTAGGATCAGGTTATTACAAACTTCCCCGCTTAATAAATTCGTCCAAAAATTTCCCAAATGAGGATGTGCATAAGAAGAATCATTGAACAACTTCGACAACTGCGATCACACATCCACCTCCCTCCGCCAAGTCTCATAATATACCCACCCATGCTTCCATAACACCCACATCATAGGAACATACCATCCATGGAGAACTATCGTGGTACGATCAAAAATTTGGAGAGGATGCTCCTCAAACGATGTGTATACCTCCAACTCAATCTCCTCGAGTTGAAAATAAGAGAAGGGTCTGAGAAGTAACGTCATAGCTTAGAAACAAGGAAGACGTCGTGCATATCCTGATACCTCTGAGGTAAATACCATCAATAGGAAACTAGACCAACTCCCTCAAAAACCTATAATGGACTGCCGTATCTCGGTGAATTCTTTCCCACTCTCCTAATTCTCTTATGTCCCAACCTCAGTGTTACACGTAGGAAAACCTGATCTCTGACCTTGAACTCCAGAGGTTGTCTCTGTCTATTAGCAGAAGACTTATGCCATGAATATACTATATCCAACCTCTTCCAAATCATCACTACCTAATCAGTGGTCTCTTAGACAAGTTGATGTCCCTACATAGCTACCACTCCTTCCTCCAGCCAACATAGGGGTGATCGACATGGCCTACCGTACAAAGACTCATAAGGTTCCATCTGAATAGTTTCCTGAAAACTATTATCATTGGAAAAATATACCGGAGATATGCGATTCTCCGAAGAACCTCTAAAACCTAGGAATCATTCTTGAAGGATTTCCTCACTCACCTAAATTGTATGCTCAGACTAGCCATCTTTTTGGGGAAGGTAAGTTGTACTCAGAAGTACCTGTGTAACCAAATCCCTTTTTAGTCCCTGCCAGACTCAGTAAGTATAACGTGCATCCCTATCTGAAATGATGGAGTGAAGAACCCCCTATAAACATAAAATCTCTCAGATATAAAACCTTCCAATAACATTAACATTTATGGTCTATGAGATCGGTAAGAAGAGTTCAACATTCGTGTGTCTATCAATGACAACCCAAACTATATCAATCCCACGAGGCGATCTCGATAAACCTGTCATGAAATCCAACGCGACATCATTTCACTTACACTCGGGAATGGGTAAATGCTGCAAAATCCCATCTGGTAACTGATTCTCTACCTTCACCTACTGATAGGTGGAACACCTCATCACGAAACCAGAAACATCTCTCATCAAACTGGGCCACTAATACTATCGGTGTAGATCTCGATACATCTTGGTGACACCAGGATAAGCTGCTAAAACTAAGGAACAAAAATCCTGCAAAATCACCTCGCATATGTCTTCTAAAACCCACATGTTCCCATTAAAATGAGAGATATCATCCTCACTTATGGTCTATCCATGAATAGGGTCCACTCCAGACACACTCTATAGTAGAACTAGGCATTCAGAATATGATAGCCACGACATTCGCACTCGATCAAGTAGAGTAGATGTAATAGATAATGAAGAAAGAATTGTCTACCCCTATCTATCGTGCCCCTCCATATGAATATCAGAGGACAAACCCTTAAGAAGCCACTCACTGTTGACCTCCTGAAATGCATGTATCTGATTCCTCCTGCTCAATGCATCAACCACTACATTGCAATTTCTAGGAGTGTAGGAAAACCAAATGTCCAAGGACTGAAGGTACTCAACCCACCTTTATTGCCTCTAATTGTGCCACACTGGGTAAATATATACATGATAATTTTTTTGTCAGTGTAAACCACAAAATTCTCTCCCATAAGGTAATGTCCCTAACATCTCAAGAGATGAACAACTACTGCCAACTCAAGATCGTGCATTGAGTAATTATTCTAATGTGTCATCAACTTCCAAGTTACGTACACAACAATGCCTTCTCTTGCATAAGCACTACTCCCAGAACGATACCTGATGCATCACAATAAAAAGTATAACTCTTTCACATCTCTATAAAAAATAGTATTGGTGCTGATGTCAATCTCTCATTTAAGCTCTTGAAAGGCTTAATCACAGGAATCTCTCCACATGTACGTCACACCCTTCTTAGTATGGGCCATTAGTGGCATTGATAAAAGGTCAAATCCCTATATAAAATGCATGTATTAACCTACCAGCCCCAGAATGCTCTGTACCTAAATTATGTTCTTTTGATACTCCTAGGAAAATACTACTCTCACTTTCTCTAGGTCTAATGATACTCCTATTTTTCAGAAAACATGACCCAATAAGTGAATCTTTTCCTCCCAAAACTGGCATTTTGAGAGAATATAATATAACTGATGCTCTCGTAGTGTACTCCAAATGATCTCAAGATGGATGGCATGGTCGGGTCAAGTGTGAGCGTAAACCAAGATATCTTCCACAAAAACCAATAAAAATGGGTCTAAGTATGCATGTAACAGTCGGTTCATCAGTTCCATAAAAACTTCAGGTGCATTCATGAGATTGAATGGCATAACCACATACTAGTATAGACCATACATGATCCAAAAGGCTGTAAGAGGTATATCTGATGGTCTAATGCGAAAATGATGATAACTAGATCTCAAGACAATATTCAAGAACACATAGGAACCTTTAAGCATATCAAAGTGATCATCAATTGTCAACAAGGGATATCAGTTCTTGATCATCATATGGTTCAACTTCTAATAATATACACAATGTATAAGGGTAACATCTGCCTTCTTTACAAATAGGACAGGTGAACCCTATGTAGAATTACAGGGTAGGATGAAACCCTTAGCCTGTAACTCCTCTAACTACTTCTTGAGCTCCTATAACTCTGGTGTATTCATCCTATAAAGAGGAATTGACACTTATGCCACTCATAGAACAAGATCAATAGAGAAATATTCCTCTTTCACAGTAGGTAAACCTGAAAAGTTGTCTGGAAAGACATCCCTAAAATGATCCACCACTTGAGGAACGTACTTTTGGGAAGTCCCCTGGCCATCCAGATACAAAATAGCAATCTAGGCTATAACTAATCCCAACCCATGATGCTTGGTTCTAGCTCTAATCTCCTGGACATCCCATTATAACTTATGTAGAACCAATCCTCTATATGGTGACATGAATCTCACCCTTTGGAGATAGCAATCGAAAATGTCTTGGAAGGTTACTAACCAGTCCATTATGAGAATGATTTCATAGCTTGTCATCTCTATGACATTAAGGTCCCATAAGAATTGACACTAACCACACTCAAGAAGGAACTCATTGCACTAATATAGACTATCCATTCAGGCCCCCAATAGAGTGTCCAACGTCATGATATCACTATAAGTAAAGATACAAAGCCCAAGGCCCTCTACAATAGAAACATATATGAAAAAATGGGAAGCCCCTGTGTTGAAAAGAGCAGAATCCAAAACCGAAGCAAACAAAATCCTACCTCTAACTATAGAGGTTCTGAGATCATGCTCCCAGTGGGTCTGCACTAGCAGAAAATCCTGAGCTATGTCGCAGCCTTGTGATGTTGTCTGTGATCCCTGAGCTGATCCACTCTATGGCTGTCAAAAACCTTGTGTTTGACCACTATAGCCATGACCTCCACCTTGGCATGAACGACCAGACAAACATAAGTTCCCTAACTAATGAAAAACTGGCAGTCCTACTCCCAAATGTGGTGTCATAAAAGAACCTCTGTCACCATCTACTGGGGAGAAACAATGATTGTAAAAATGAAGATGACCCATCTTGCCGCAAGATTGGAACCCTACTGGGTGTCTGGGTCAATGTGGGCTCGTATTCATGCTCTTCCCGCACTGGTAGAGTACCACCTTGAAACCCAAATGAGTATCTCTCCCACCCAGATCTCCACACATAGTCTCCCACTAGTGGTTCCTGCTATCAGAAAGAGGAGTACCAACATTGGATACTGAATTTCCCTGGCTAACTGCTCCAGATTCCCTCAGGTTGTGCTCTGTGATCAACGCTTGGTTGAATATAGAAGTTATGGAAGTCAACCTGAATATGTTTACCTAATATTAGATTTCATGTATAATACCATCCTCAGACTTCCGCTCCATAAATAACTCATCACCCCCTATAATGAGTGTCATGAGCTGGAGCACTATGAAGCGAGAAGAATAATCCTTATCTAAGAGTGTACCCTACTCCATACTCATGAACTCTTAGGCTCGGTCAACCCTCAATGTCTTCAGGTAAAATTAGTCATATATGGTCCTCTATAACTCCTCCCAAGCCATAACTCATTGGAATCTTGGATTAAATATCACATCCCTCTATTTGTTTTTTGGAATCCCGAAGCATGTATATAGCGAGCTTCAGCCTCCTCTCTCGAGGCATCTCTATATGCTCGAAGATATATTTCATGGATTCTAACCATGACTCTACAACCTAAGGTCCTCCATCCCTTGAGAAAGTGGAATGATGATTTTATTGAATAACATGGATCAACCATGCCATAGACGGGGTAGGATACGGTGCTCCGTGGAAGGTCTGCATAAACCTCATAAATAATTTTCATAACTATATAGTGACAACTGTATCTAGAATGATGAAGAGTGCCGAGACAGGCACGACCAGAGGATGTGCTGGTACTCTCTAATCTACCATGTTCGGTGTCTAATAGTTGCCCTTTATTTGGAATACAACCAGAGGACGTCTCGGTGGAATGACTCTGCAAGGTCTTGGGAACACCATAGTTCATGAATATCAAGGACTAAAACAGAGAATTTCAGGAAAGGAATAGGAGAAAGTAACCATTAAATTTTTTCAAAACATGGATAACCAACATGTATGATCCCTACACAATGTGTTCTCTTAATCCTGTACTGGGTGTGTACTTCTTCCAACCCTGGTCATGTAACACCCCATACACACGGTGTGTTCTCCTTTTACACGATGTGTACTTGAGACATTCCCCCTGCCCGGGTTCCTCTACATGACTGAACCACATGGTTCTCTTAGAACAGAACTACACTGCATGTTTATTCTAGACGCAGCATGTACTAGATGGATTTCACCGACCTGTATCATTAGTCACATGATCAGATACATGGTCTCTACAACACGGTGTGTTTTCCCTAGACATGGTTTCTACCATTTAAGTATTATCCCACTCTGTTGTTAGTCACACAACTGGATACACATCCTTATAACATAGCCTGAACTCCAAGAACATGGCGTGTGCCACCAAAAATTTCCCAATGCCGTGTCTTTTCCCACACAGTCAGTCACACTGTTAGGAAATACACGGCGTGTACATAAAGTACATGACCTGTACTTAAGAAAACGTGTTCCTTTCTCGAAAAGTAGTATACATGGCATGTATTCATCATTACACACTGTGTATTTTGTGTTTTTCTAGACAATAAACCTTAAAAACTACTCTGGAATCCCATAAAAACACTAAAACAAATATTAAAGTGCCAAATTCTGATCTGTGGGTTACCTACTCCTCGAGAATCCAATGTTGGCATCATATTGATGAATATCACAAAGTATAACAGTGCAATTAAACACACAATTCACCATATTCTGATCCATGAGGGCCCATAACACCTCATGGACCAAAGCATGGATCCCATTTGAAAGAAACATTACATATAAGAAATACCTTATTAAATAAGGGGTATTCTATCATGTCATCCATCACAACATCATTAATAATTAGAAAAACATTTATCACAACAACATGCAATTAGGAATTGACCCAAAATTACATGAAAAAAATGCATTACCTGTAATCTCTAGAAAGTTCTTATTTGTTGAATGAGATGGAATACACTCATTTCATTGGGTTGCAACAGAAATAAAACCTCAATAATATCAAAAACAATGGCGCAAAATATGTGAATCACCCAATGGTGAAATCAAATCACATTTAACAATTGAAAAACATGAAAATTTCATTAATCGAGGCATATAGGATTTTCCCCGAATGCCAGAGGCTACTGACTAGCAGCTAGGTACATGGGTGTGATTGTGGGGGAAACAATGACCTAATTGGAAGAGTCACACAATCAAATAATAATAATATACAACAATGGAATTACTAATACCATACGATAAGAAAATAGTGGAAGACTGAAAGTAAATAAATAGTTGGAACACATATATAAATTATGCAAGTCACATATGTCTAGGAAAGCAGCCAAACATGTGAAAAGGCTGGAAATACAGTACTAATCCTTGTTCAAATTAAAAAAAGAAAACTTGAGCAGCATCGTATGCCTCATCTTGGTCCCATGCTCTCCAGATCCACAACCATTAAGTACCTAAAGTAGAAGGGGTCATTCCCTTATCTATACCTGCAAAAAATATAATCAGTTTGGGCCCAAAAGCAAGACCCAAATAGGGTGTGAGAAGAATCCTAGTAGGCAACCACTCAAAGATATATGTCTAGCTGTCAGTGAATATATATAGACAGGTAATAAGAAAAATGATGTAATAAACAAGGAAGTACTCAAAAGAAAATAATACTACAGTTGAAAACTACATTCATTTAAATTTATTAGTAACTCAAACAATCATTGAAAATAAACCCTATGGGAATGATCACACAACCCATATGGTTTCAAAAAGACAAAGGCTCTCTGAGGATGTACTCATCGTCAATTCCCCATGTGGTCTTTTAACTATAACTATAGACTCTCTGAAGAAGCACTCAACGTACATTCCCTCGATGTTCTTGTAAGGGTATATATAGAAACTCTGAGGGATAAATCACTATCCATACCCCTATTGTCAAGACCCATCCTCGTGTCCTGTGTTGTGACTACCCCAAGCCTGCCTCCCATAGGCATGGGGCTAGTGACTAGCACCAAAGGTGTAATCCAGATAAAAAGGAAAGGCAATGCCTTTTAACCTGTAACACACACACAGTCTGAACAAAAGCAGTACTGGAAACAAGTATTAAAATAGAAAAGTAAGGTGTGTTGAAAGTATGTGGTCCAGTATACAAACCCAACTAAACAAAAAGTACAAGTATAAGTAAAAGGGTAAAACAGCTCCAGGATTGTCCACCCAGGAATCCAACCTGAATGGTGGTTACAGAACTCGATCAACTCATCCCTGCGGTATGTCCCGTCTAGTCCAGCTCTGAGCATACTTCGTCTGTCACCCTCAGCCTTGATCACTGTTGTCTGTCATCTGCACAAAACACAATAACGTGCAGGGAAAGCCCGTATAGGGGTGAGTATAACAATACTCATAAGGGGACCACAAGACCCCTGAAGGTCTCCTAGAATCCACAAAGGATAAACCACAGTAGAAAGATACAATAACGATGTATCATCCAACCCCACTTAGGTATATGCCCATACATATACCTAAGTTACCTGTCAATGTCCAGCTCCAACTCTCGAACCCAATCACAACCCAGTCCATAAAGGAAGCAAGGTCAACCACATCGATGATAATGATTGAAATACAAGACTCATCTCAAACTGGTATACATCTTTCATAGAGTGATAGAGATAATCAGATGTAGTCACTGATTCATCTAGCTGTCAAACTCACACAAGATACAGGACCAGCTAAGTTGTCGGACTCACATAGGATATAGGACCAACTACTCTGTTGGACCCACATAGGATACATGAGCAGGAGTAAGAACTTTCAGACCCACGGAGGATCCAGGTACAGTAGTCATTACTGTCGAACCCATGGAGGATTCCGGTTCAGTATCCATTGCTACTAAACCCATGTAGGATTCCGGTACCGTATTCATCATTGTCGAACCCACGTAGGATTCTGGTATAATAGTCATCGCTGTCAAAACCACATATTATTCTAGTACAATAGTCATCATAACCAGCTCTAGGGTTCCCGCACATAGCACACTCAATTCCAGGAGGGTCCACCCCTCGAGGAAAGTATTGATACATCAATGAAGTCCAAAGTGGATGTATCCCATAGTTATAACTCATTGGAAAGAACCCAAGGTGATAGACGACACATAAATCAGACGTCCGGTATGAGATTTATTGGCATTTCTGTTCCAAGAGCTCGGTTGGATTTACGCTCGTTCTGAACCCGGCCATTTTCCAAATTTTTTCAAAACTAACTTAGAGTATCACAAAAGGACCGCCTCATCGTGAGATTCCTAGTTCCATAGATGGTGCATCGATCAGACGCACAGTCTTGAATATATTTGTATTTAAGCGAAGTTGGGCCCGACCCGTCAAGCCTAGTGGGCTGGCGGGGCGGCCCGACCTGCCTCGGTGGGTTCGACTCAGTTGGGGGGTTAGCCTGGCCCAGCTCGGCGGGTTCGACCGGGCTGGGGTTCTCCCAGCCCGGCTTAGAGGGTCTGACCCGGCTGGGGGGTCTGCCCGGCCTGGTGGGGCGCGGCACACCTGCGGACCCCACCCGCACTGCAGGCCGGTCCGGTACACCCGGTGGTGCCAAGCGGTTTCGCCGCCTCCTGCCCAGCTGGACTTAATCAGCCGGTTTTTCCTGTCGCACATGGCCCATAGATGGGGGGGGCTGCGGTTCTTCTCACACGGTTCTTGTAGGCAACGCGGTTTTCCATCCTGGCCGGCTGCCTGCCGGCCGGTTCGCCCAGTAGAGCGGCCCGCGGATGCGGGCTGCAATCATCCACCACGGGGCACCTACGGGTACCATGGTTCTTCAGCCCGGCTGGCAGGCGGCCAGCCGGTTCCTCCAGCCGAGCGGCCCGCGGTTTTGGGCTAAATTCCTCCTCCACGTGGTGCCTTCGGTCATTGCGGTCTTCCAGCGTGCTGGCCGGTCGGTCGACCAGTCTTCTCGCTGCCCGGCTCAATGATGGATGGCTCGGCCGGGCACCTCCACACATCCACCATGGCACGACGACGCTGCGGTCCTGCTACCCACCGCACGGTGCGACGGTGTCGTGCCACCTCTGCCTCCGACATCAAACAACATAAACCAACGAAGGGATGTTGTGTCTTATTTGTTCGTCCCATTCCCTTCACGTTAAATGATAACAATTGGCCATCGACGAACAAAGTAAACTTCGAAGAGAGTGGATATAATTTAACGTAATCAAATCCCACAATCGTGATTTGAAGTTCATTCATTGATGATGGTGTCGATTCGTTGATGTCGGGGTGTGTCCGAGGAGGAAGCATCATTGGAAATGTTCTTCGTGGATGGCATCTACTTCTTTAACATGGACAGAGGTTGTTGGACATGTTCTTCATGTTCTATGGGGAAAGAACGCTCCCTCCAAAATTCTCCAAAATTCCACCAAGGTAATATGTTCCAACAAACATAAAATGAAATAACACCACTTATTAAAAGGATGGATTATTGAATTCAAAGAGATTAAAATTTATTAAGTCACACCCATTAATTAATAAGGTGGGTTGGCTCATTTAAAGGGATAGAGGAGATGAAGAGGCTCTAAATTAAATAAGGAGAGTTTCAACCTCCTTAATTGGGGGTCCATGGAGTTAAAGGGGAGTTGAAGGCTTAGGTGCTCGTGTGGGCCCCACCACAGAATATCCTCCCATGGGAGGTTATGTTGGAGTGGGCCCCACCTCCAACTTCCCTTTTGATAAAACAACCACCACCTAAATAAAAATCATGTGCAACATAATTTTTATTTAATTTATTAATAATCCCTAAAAATTAACTTCCACTACCGAAAAAATGCAATTATGGTGAAGGTCTCCTTAAGAAAATATCGGCGCTGTGAGTTCATCAGTGTCCTAGGATTTCAATTCTGTGCACCGGTTCAAAAGATATAAAATCCCACACATATGTTTACAGAACGCAGCCAAATAAAACTTCAAAAATTGATTCCGGGCACACCGGGCCTCGGAATCAGGCACTGTCAGAAACTACAGACTCGTAAAACTCTGTTGTATTTAAGAAAAAAAATCCAAAAGATTTCCGGGACTTTACATTCTCCCCACCTATGGGATTTAAGTCCCTGTAATCTACATCATATACTAAGAGAACAAATGGGGGTACTCAGCACGCATCTGAGCCTCTCGCTCCCATGTGCTCTTGTGGAGATTCCCGTGCTTCCAGAAAACGTGCACCAGAGGAATCGAACGTACACGCAGGACCCACTTATGTTGATCATCAATCTCCACTCTGACTTTCATGAATGTCGGCCCATCATCTATGTCCAGCTCCCCATGGTGGATGATGTGGGATGGGTCGTACACGTAACTCCTCAGCTAAGATACGTGGAAGACGTCGTGCAGTCAGTGCAACTGAGCTGGAAGAGCTAGGTGGTAAGCCACCTCAACTACTCTACTGAGAACCTTGAATGGTCCAATGAATCATAGAGACAAATTGTCGCCTCGGCCAAATCTCCATAGACCTCGTCGAGGGGATACCCGTAGGAAGATGTGGTCTCAATCCTCAAACACTAGTGGTCTCTGTCACCTATCCGCATAGGACTTCTGTCTGCTCTATGAAGTCTTCATGCACTCCCGGATGATCTGCACATTCTTCGTCGTAGCCTGTACCATCTCTGGTCCAACAAGTGCTGACTCTCCTGGGTCAGTCCAACACAGTGGTGATCTGTAAGGTCGGTCGTATAATGCCTCGTAAGGATTCATCCCAATGATGGAGAGGTAACTGTTGTTGTGTCAAAACTATGCCAAGGGTAACTAATCCTCCCAGCTGTGGCCAGAGTCATGGACACATGCACGGAGCATGTCCTCGAGAGTCTGAATGGTTCTCTCAGTCTGACCATACGTTTGAGGATGGAAGGCGGTGCTCAAGCAAAGTTGTGTCCCGAAAGCCTCCTGGAACCCCTTCCATATCCTGGAATTGAAACAGGCATCTCGATTAGAGATTATCTTTGATGGAACACCATGAAGTTGTACGATCTCCTATACACAGAGGTGTCCCAAGCTCTCTATTGAGCCCTGCTCCTTGATCAGTAGGAAGTGGGCCGACTTGGTGAGTCGGTCGACAATCACCCAGACAGAGTCATGTCCTATGGATTTATGAGGATGTCTTGTAAAATATTCCATGGATATCTCATCCCACTTCAACTCTGGGACCTCTACGGGCTGATCCAGGACTGCTGGAACCTGGTGCTCCGCCTTCCATTGCTCAAAAGTAAGGCATCGCGAGACAAACACTGCTACTGCTTTATTCATACCCAGCCACCAGTGTTGTTGTCTAAGGTCCTGATACATATTCGCCACTCCTGGGTGTACCTCTAAAGGGGAAGTGTGGAACTCCCTCAACACCTCCCCATGTAGTGCATCTGGTACCATGGTATGTCCTATGAAGAGGATGATGTGCTCTCCACCTTCAGAAAACCCATCAGTAGCATGCCCTAAGGATATCTTAGCATGTCGGGTCTCACAGTCAACATCCCCATGTTGTGCCTCTCTGACTCACTGAAGAAGTGTTGGAGTGACCGTGAGAGACCATAGAAAGGTTGCTCCATCTCTATCGACAAAGGATATCTGCAACGCAGCTAGCTGCTCTATTGCCTCTCCTACCAGCTGAATTTTTGATCTCCTGCTGAGAGCATCTTCTACATCGTTCCCTATCCCAAGGGTATAGACTATCTCGAAGTCATAGTCCTAGAGGAACTTGATCCATCACCGTTGTATCAGGTTCAAGTCCTTATACAAGAAGATTTACCTGAGACTCTAGTGGTCATAATAGACTATAAAATGCTTTCCCATTAATTAGTGCCACCACATCTTCAAGGTTAAGGCCAATGCTACAAACTCCAGGTCATGGGTAGCATAGTTATGAAATTGCTTTGTCAGCTATCGTGAACCATACACGATCACTTCTATCTATTGAATCGAGACACACCTGAGTCATGTCCCTGATGCGTCGTAGTAAACTACGTACCCTACACCCTCCTTTAGTGGCCTCAAGATGGGCGCACTGGTCAATCTCTTCCACAGCTGCTGGAAGTTTTTCTGGTTTCTATCTAACCACATGAAGGGGTTCCCATATTCATCAATTCTAAAAGCAGTGATGCAACTCTCAAGAAGTCTAGAAGACATCTCTGATAGTACCCATCCAGTCCCAGGAAACACCGCACCTCCGTCACACTCCTGGGTGGCTCCCAAGAATGTATTGCCTCGATCATTGCTAGATCCACTACAGTCCAACCTCCTAGATGACGTGTCCCAGGAAATGAACATCTCAAATCAAAAACTAGCACTTTGAGAGCTTACCATAAATCTGGTTCTCTCAGAGTGTGTCCAGTAATACCCAAAAATGGTAGGTGCGCTCCTCCTCGGTAGTCGAGTAAATCAGTATGTCGTCAATGAAGACTATGAAAAAATGATCGAGGTAAGGCTTGAAGATCCTATTCATGAGACACATGAACACAGCTGGAGTATTGGTTACACCAAAGTTCATAACCAAGAACTCGTAGTGGCCATACTGACACCTAAAGGTCGTCTTCTGCACATCCTCGTCCCGAAATCTGATCTGGTGATAGCCTGACCTGAGGTCTATCTTCGATAACCATAGTGATTCCTTGAGCTGATCAAAGAGGTCTTCAATCCTCGAGAGTGGGTACTTGTTCTTCATGGTCACCTGATTCAGGCGATGGTAGTCTACACATAGCCTCAAGATACCATCTGCCTTCTTGGCGAACAAAATCGGAGATGCCCAGGGTGAAACACTAGCTCGGAAAAATATCTTCCCCTCCAAGTCCTCTAGATGTACCCGCAGCTCATGAAGCTCGGTGAGAGAAATCTGATATGCCGGAGTGAATATCAGTGATATATTGGGGTACAGGTCAATGTATTAGTCTACCTCTCAGCAAGGAGGTAGTCCTGGAATGTCATTAGGGAAAACATCTTCATACTGATCCACCACAACCGGAAAACTCGGACTCTGCACATCAAACGCTCCAAGGATGAGATTGGAAAACTGAGGTGTGATCAGATTCCCCCTCCTCTATGTAAGTCCATCCAATACTTAAAAGGCTCCCTTCTTACCGACTATGGTGAACCTCATCCCACTTGTGTGGATACACCACACTTTGCACTTAATACAGTCAATATGAGCATGAATTATGGATAACCAGTACATACCCAAAATGACGTCGTAAGGCCTCGACGCCACTACAATAAGATCCCATCCAAAGATCTTACCTCTTAGAGAAATCTAACACTGTCAGAACCAGGGTGTAATCATCGAGTCTTCTCTTGTAGGAGTCTTTAGTCGTAAGGATCGAGCCAACAACTCCATCGGAATCTCCGAGCTCTGAACGAGGGCAGTGGAAATAAAATAATGACACACACTTGTGTCTATAAGTACTGAAGCAAGGGTGGATCAAACACAGATAGTACCTTGAAACATCTCAGGTGTGACGTGGTCATAGGCCTCGACTGCCTAGAGCTGGGCCGGCCTCTGTCCGCCAGCTCCCAGTGATCGGGGTGGACCTCTTAATGGTGGTGGTGGTAGAGCCTCGAAATGTTGACCACCACCAGCTACTCGGCCACCTCCTCTACCACGTCCGCCTGCTCTCGGCAGACCACCATGGTTTAAACTCTACCTCTACATGGGAGGTCCCTCTACTCTTTGATGCTCATCTGCATGGCGGGTCAGAAAGACTTGAGCCATGTGACCCTGCCTACCGCATGCATAACACTGCTTTCTCCTCTTATAGTTGGCTCTGTCTCATGTACCCCACACAACCGAACCTGTATCCTGTAGTCGCCCACCTGATGTCCTAGTCTTCCTGGACCTCTACGACATCTATCTACTGCCGGCTACAGAAGACTCCGCTACGTGTTTCCCTATGGTGGGTCTCATTACTGGTGACTACTCAGAGAGAAAACTCTCCACTAGAAGGGCTTGCTCCAGCACCCCCGCCTATGTCGAAATGCTAGGGGGAATCGTCAAAACCCTGATCTCATGACTGAGTCCCTGCTCGAAGGTCTAGGCCCTGAAGAATGGGTCCCGTACCATATCCGTGGAGTAGTATGAGAGGTCAGTGAACCTCGCTGAGTAATGAGCTACTGTCATGATGCCCTACTGCTGATGAAGTAATTCTTGAATCTGCACCGCATGAAGGGTGGCTAGAACAATCTCTAAGCGAATAAGACTCTACAAGTCTTTATATATTAATGATGCCTCATCACGTACCTAGAGCATTAGGCTCCACCATCTGCCTGCCGCTGCATGTAGGAGACTCGAGGCAAGGATCACTATGAGTTCGTCTGGTGTCCCTACTAATCTTAAAACTCTCACGAAAGCCTCTAGCCAATCCTCAGCTACCTGTGGGACCATATCTCCCAGGAACCTGGGCAGCCTCAGTCACTGGAACTCATGAAACGCACTCAGGCCGCATGCACTCTCTACTATTAGAGCTTGTGGTATCGGTGGCCCAGTGGGTATTAGTACCACTGGTACCTCCACTGTGTTGGGGCCCTACATTGAGGCCTCGTCGCTCGGTGGGCTACCATCTCGTATGAAACCCAGAACCCTGACTGGCTGCCCTTGTGGGTCCATCTTGAAAAGAAATAGGTTTTCCATGGTTAAAATAGTATACTTGGTGAGCTGACGCAATGTAATCACAAAGAAAGAATTTTCAAGGATACACACACGCAGTCAGAGTTTTCATGCACTGAGTCGGAGATCAGAAGTCAGATTCCTAGTGTATAGATACATTGGTCGCTACACCAACACCGGTTTCCCTAAACTGATATCCACACCCAAAAAACATAACACTATTGCCGTTAAAGAAATAAGAGTCATTGATCTGTGGTAGAACTGACTCCAATGATAACAATTTGTCATGACCCGTCCTTGGGGCCCATGTCGTGACTACCCCAAGCCGGCCTCCCATAGGCCAAGGGATAGCGACTAGCACCAAAGGCATAATCCTGATAAAAAGGGAAGGCATTGCCTTTTAACCTGTAACACACACACACAGTCTGAACACAAGAAGTAGAGGAAACAAGTACTAAAATAGAAAAGTAAGGTGTGCTGAAAGTAAGTGGGCTAGTATACAAACCCTACTAAACAATAAGTAAAAGTACAAGTAAATAGGGAAAAGAGCTCCTGGATCGTCCACCCGGGAATCCTACCTTAAGGGTAGGTACAGAACTCGATTAACGCATCCCTACGGTACATACCATCTATACCATCTCCAAGCAGCCTCCGTCCGTCACCCTTAGCCTCGATCACTACTGTCCATCGTCTCCACAAAACACAACAAGGTGTGGGCGAAGCCCATGCAGGGGTGAGTATAACAATACTCAGTAGGGGACCCCGAGACCCCCAAAGGTCTCCCAGAATCCAAAAAGGATAAACCACAGTAGATAGATGCAATCACGAAGTATCATCTAACCCCATATAAGTATATTCCTATACATATACCTATGTTAAAAGTCACATTCCACCTCCAACTCTCAAACCCAAGCACAACCCAGTCCACAAAGGAAGTAAGGTCAATCACATCAATTATAATGATTGAAAGACAAGACTCTGCTCACACATGTATACATCTTTCGTAGAGAGATAGAGATTGTCAGATGTAGTAACTAATTTATCTAAGTGTCAGACCCAAAGAGGATACATGAACAACTATGTTGTCGGACCCACACAGTATACCGGACTAGCTACTCTGTCAGACCCACACAGGATACAAGGACAAAAGTCAGAAATGTCGGACCCACAGAGGATCCTAGTAAAATAGTCATCGCTGTCGAACCCAAAGATGATTCTGGTTCAGTATTCATAATTGCTGAACCCACGTAGGATTCTAGTACAGTAGTTTTCACTGTCGAACAAACATAGGATTCTGGTACAATAGTCATCGTTGTCGAACCCAAGTCGGATTCCGGTACAATAGTCATCCCAGCCAGCTCTAGGGTTCCCGCCCACAGAACGCTCGATTCAGGGAGGGTCTGCTCCTCAATCCAATTATTGATACATAAATAAAGTCCTGAGTTGATGTATCCGGTAGTTCCGAATCATCATGAGGAACCCAATGTGATAGATGACGTGTCAATCGGACGCCCAGTTTGATAGTTATTGACATTTCTATTCCAGGGGCCCTGTTGGGTTTACACTCTTTCCAAACCCGGTCATTTTCCAAATTTGTCCAAAACACACTTATAGTATTGAATAAGGACCACCTCGCTGCGAGAGTCCCAGTGGCACAAACAACACATCCATCGGACGCACGGTCTTGAAGATATTCGTATTTATGCGATGTCATGTAACACCCCAAGCTTCTACGGTACGCTTCTCTTCGAATAATGCGATAGCGTGTGTTGTACGCAACCTCGAGTTCTAACACACACCACAACTAATTAAACTAGCCGTTGTGAATAGTAATACCTACTTTTTGAAATCATATATATTTTATATTTCAAAATGGACTTCATTTTTGGATTTGGAATATCGAAATTAGTCTAGGGTGAAATTTTGGTACTTTTCGGATAACTTTCATATTTTGATGAATAGTTAAAATTACTAAATTTTAATTGAAAACAACTTTTTTAATCAAAATAATTAATAGTGATAAATTATGAATTTGAGTGGTTTTAAAGTATATTTAGAATATATTTTTACCATTTAATATAATGTTGGTCATTGGACATAATTTTACAATTAAACCAAACATAAACAAGTGTCAATCTTTTGATAGTTATTATCTCTTAAAAACACGCTTTTTGTTTTGACAGCGGGAATTAATTTTAAATTAATTTCTGCCACTTCTGTGTTTTGAATTTAGGAAAATGGATTCCATATTTGGAATCAGGATGTTCAAATTGTGTAAATGGGTAACTTTTATTTTTATACATTTTGAATAATTACTGCGGTAAATATTTTATTTACCATGGTTAAGGGTAAATCCGGTAAATAAGGGTTACAAAATAATATTATAATAATACTAAATTACCCTAAAACGTGTCTTAACCCTATTGGTTGATAGATGGTCGACCATGGGCATCTTTGGGTCTATTTTGGGACCCCATGGATCCACTTGTAAGTGATAATGACACTTTATTTTAATTTAGTTAAAATGAATACAAAAATGACACAAGCATATATCTTTTAGAACAACAATTTTTACATAGGGTTATATATGTTGGATTTTAGATTATAAATATTCATTAGAAATCTAAAAAGATTTCCTACATAATGATATTTTATTTATAATTTTTAGACATTAAATAATTTATTTTATTTATGACACAATGATGATGGAGTAATTACTATAATAGTGAAAAATTAAAATAATTGATATTATAAATACCCAAATAAATATAATATGAAACTTTTAATGAATAAAACTAATTTTCTAGGCTAATATGATATATTATGATTGATTTAATGGACTTTTTTCGAAGTAATAAATCTGTTATGAGTTTCACAAAAATCAACTATTGAATAGTGTCAAAATTGACATAAAAGAGTTCTTAAAACAAATATTATATTATTAATTGATATTAAATTCCTAAAAATATAAGGTTCGGACAAGAGACTTATATTATGATAGGTTAATCATTAATGGACCACTTGGGGGTCGCTTGGATGTATATAGTAAGTTTATTAACCATATTATATAAAAATACAAAGAGACATTGTAAAAGTGAAACTAATTAACTTAGAGTTAATAATTAAAGATAAGGTTAATATAAGTACCCAAACCTGTCTAAATTCTATTGTTTGGGTGGTTTTCGACCTATCCCCACCTTAACCTTTGAATAATCAACTTTGGAGCCATTAGAAACCGAATATGAATTTATTATAAATTAATATTTCTAGCTTTTCCAAAGGTTCCCCTCACCCCTCTTATAAAAGGGCACTCCTCCTTCTCATTTATTCACACCTTAAAAGCCTTTTGGTTCGGCCAAACTCTGCCCAAATACTCTCCCAACATCCCTCACTACAACATAGAGGCCTTAGTTTGATCAGAAAGCCAACCTAAGGAGCCCTTTTGATCAAATCAAAAGGAAGAACCCGAAGAAGAGGTAATGATTTCACCACCCTTTTCTAAGTTCATTTCTTCTTCCACTTCTTCTTCCTTTGTTCTTACCATTCTGAAATAATAACTCCAGTATCTCACATATACTGTGATGTTATTATAAATATGGTACAATCATATTCAGTATTCTATCCACCCTTTGAATAACATGTCACCATACGTGCGTACGTACGGCTTACCGTCTTCACGTCGTGGTTTAATTGTTATTCAATATAATATTATTTGGATGGGTATAATAATGATGTGTAACTCATGTAAATAATAAATATAACATGTTAATGATTCTGTATATATGATATACCATCCATTTATATATTATTTTAATATCTAAAGAATGATATTGTCGCTCGTGCGTACGTACGGACTACCGTCTCCACGAACGCGATGAGATTCATTCTCCATCGTATCCATTCAAGTATAATTATCATTTGATGATTTAAAAATGATGTTTAAGGACTGTATATCATTTTGGATATGAATAAGATACAACAACAATGGCTTATGTAACAAAACATATAAAAGAAAATGAGTAAGTTAACTCCCGAAACGACGATAATTCTAAGATATTATTAACAAATCAATGTTAAAAGATCATATATGATATCATATTAATATATATGATTCTTGTATAATTTAATAACAACTATTTCACCATTATACAGGATGTTAACCTACCCCAACCAAGGAAAAGTACAAGGTAAGGGTTATTTCACAATCTCTTCATTATCCGAGGTTGTTTATACGTAATAATCTACTGGGATATCTTTATCATCCACATACATGTTTCTTAAAAATGTATTTCAAAACATTTTTTATGGGTTAAAGTCATTTATACCCTTGTTTGAATTTTTATAAGAGGTTTATAAAGGAATCTTTCCGTCGTTTTCAAAACAAGGTCCTTTTTAACCTTTTCGATAGAATTGAGGTAAGAATGTTTTTTTTAACTTATACGGCGGGTGCGGTTATTTTACGCCGTTATAAAATCTTCAAAGCTTTCCTTACAAGCTTATAAGAATATTTTCAAAGAAAATGTTTTATTTTATATGGATCTTAAATGATTTCAAAATAAAAGGAGAGATTTCTTTAAAAAGAATTTTGATTTCATCTATGTCAACATCCTTTGATGGATTTTAAGATTATTTGAAGTTGATTTATTATGATACAAAACTTCTATATTGTATTGAAGGTTTTGTGATATGTTTGACTATGGATGTGCTATTTTTATACCATTCATAGTTTATTGTGAAAGTATTGACATTTCGTATGCTAGTTTTAATACGAATGTTTATGTTATGTTTAAACCTTTTCATATGGGAATGCATTGGACTTAATAAGTGACGGGTGGAGCCTGCTATAGCTCCTCGATGCATCGGTAGGTATCATGAGACAAACTAGTGTCTTGGCACAAGGCCTTGACAAAATCTTATTTGTAGTCTTGGCACGAGGCCTTGGCTATGTGGTTATGATAGTCTGGCATTATGCATTCCAACATTATGAAAGTGGTTATTGATATTGCATGTGATTATTCGATTAGTAGAATATCCATGTGAATAAGTAAATGGCATTATTTCATTTTTATTTTTGCCATACTATGTTGAAGTTCAATTTTAAAAAAGGCTTTTGTTTTAGTAATTCATTGCCTTAAATGTTTATGCTTATTATGAATGTTCCGCTATATTGTTATCCTTACTGGGCATTTGAGCTCACCCCTTTTCTATGTTTTATTTTTCCCAGGTAGTGAAGAAGTAAATTATGAATGACTTGCAGGGATATTATGAGGGGTTAATAGTGTGGATATGAAGACTTTGTTGTTGTAGTAGTTTTTCACTTTGAAATGTAATGTAAAACTTTATGATTATATCTAGTGTTTTCAAGGCTACTAAACCAATCGGTCTTTCGAGATTTGATCTTTCTTGTGATCATGCCAATGTTATGTAATTAATGCACCGACTCTGGGCAACTGGGGTCGGGGCGTTACAGTTGGTATCAGAGGAAGTTTAGTACAAACCTTGGAAGCTAGATTTAGATAAACTCTGATTAGAGCACATAGACCTAAGATGAACTTTGAGGATTAGTATAGAAGAACTTCCTAGAATTTTGGTATTGTAGAGACTTTGTGAGTTTTCCGAGCAATACATCCCTGTCTGGATACGAGCAGGTAGAGGCGGCTCTGGCACAGATGTACCTAGGGGTAAAACCCGAAAACACCGCTTTGAGCTAGACTCGAACGGGAACTGGTGCACGACAACGGGCCTTGCTGCACTCTTGGTTACGACACTCCCGGGGGATATGCTTAGGATAACTCTCATTTTCTTTACAAATTATTATGAAGGGTTTATGAGTATATACTTCCTCAAAGAAAACATTTTTATGATTATGGATTATATCCATAAATAGTTCAATTTATGTTAAGTGTTTTATAAGTATGGGATTATGTATTTTGATTCATAAACTGATCTAGTTTATGCCATTGTTTAGAAATGGCGCCTAGTGGAAGAAATGGAAACCGTATCAATGCACGCACTCCATGTAGGGATTGCCCTCCTGCTCAAGATAATTATAGTGGGGCTGGTGATGCAACTGGTGCTGATCAGCTAATCACCATACTGGGACAACTTACTCAGGTTATGAATAATAACCTTACCCGTATGGAGCACCCTGATCCGCAGCGTGGAGGATCAATGTTAGATCGATTCATGAGACAACAACCACCAACGTTCAATGGGAATACAAATCCCTTAGTAGCTGAGCAATGGATATTTTCCCTAGAGAAAATATTTCAGGCTTTGGGGAGCAGTGAAAGGGAAAAAGTTATCATGGCAGTTTACCGCCTCACTGGAGATGCTGATCAATGGTGGTCATTGATTCAAAATACGAAGGAAGATGATGAAGTATCAAATATGGAATGGAGGGAGTTCAATGATCTGTTTTTAGAAAAATACTTTCCTCGCGACCATCGAGCAGATATGGAAAGACAATTTCTGAGTCTGAGACAAAAGGAGGATGAGAATGTCACAAAGTATGAGGCTAACTTTACAAGGTTAGCGAGGTACGCTGGTGATTATATTCGCAACCCAAGAAGTAAGATTGATCGTTTCTTTGATGGGTTAAAACCATTTCTCCGTCGAGCATTAGTCTCACAATCCTTTTCATCGTACGAAGACATTGTCTCATGTGCTATCAAGACCGAAAAGGAATTCTCTAAGTCTTATGACTTTAAAGCAAAGCAAGAGAAGAAGAGACCTGCTGATCAATCTGGGAATGGAAATAAGGGGAAGAAGGGAAAGGTTGAATATCCATCTTGTGGTAAGTGCGGGAAGAAACACCCCGGTGCTTGCCTGAAGGGAATGGGAGTCTGTTACAAGTGTGGTGAAAAAGGCCACCAAGCTCATGATTGCAAGGGGAAGAAGGAAGCTACCAACGTTCAGTGCTACAATTGCAGGGAGATGGGGCATTATGCAAATGCATGTCCTAAGCGTCAGGAGAACTTACCTCAGAAAAGGCCAAGGGATCAAGTCCAGGCTTATGCTATCACTACTGCTGAGGTAGAAGCTCCGAAAGACGTGGTGGCAGGTAATTTAATGGTTTCCTCAAGTTTATCAAATGCATTATTTGATTCTGGATCATCACATTGTTTCATATCTTCCCAGTTTGCTAAGAAAATTAGATATTTCCAATTTGATTTAATAAGGGAGTTGTCAGTTAAAACTCCTAAGGGAAGTATCGTTGCAACAAAGTTTTGTGAATCAGTCCCCATTAGAGCACATAAATTTTCTTTATCTGCTGATCTCATCGTCATACCTATGATTGAGTTTGATATAATCCTCGGTATGGACTGGCTTTCGGACTATGATGCGAAGATTTATTGTAAGAAGAAAGAGGTTACGATTCTTGATGATAATGATAAGGAACACCTTATTTTTAGAGCAGAATCGTCACCACCTAATTCTTATTTAGATCCACCCTCAATAGCTCAACTAAATTCAATTATTGGGGAGGAAGAGAATGAAATAACTGCGGATGAGGAAAGGAATGTTCAAATAGAGGATGTACCTGTTGTGAAAGAATTTGTAGATGTATTTCCAGAAGATTTACCTGGACATCCTCCAGAACGAGAAGTTGAGTTTTCTATTGATTTGATTCCTGGATCAAGGCCTATATCAAAGACCCCTTATAGAATGGCCACTGTAGAGTTAGTCGAACTAAAGAAACAACTAGAGGAATTGAGTAATAAGGGATTTATTCGCCCTAGTGTTTCTCCATGGGGAGCCCCTGTTCTTTTTGTTAAAAAGAAAGATGGATCTATGAGGTTATGTATCGACTACAGGGAGATCAATGCTATAACGATAAAGAACAAGTATCCCCTACCTCGTATTGATGATTTATTTGACCAACTGCATGGAGCTCAATATTTTTCAAAGATTGACCTTCGATCTGGATACCATCAGTTGTGTGTGAAGAAGGAAGACATTCCGAAAACAGCATTTCGAACCAGGTACGGGCATTGCGAGTTTACTGTAATGCCGTTTGGATTGACTAATGCACCCTCTGTATTCATGGATCTGATGAATAGAGTCTTCAAGGAGTATCTCGATGAATTTGTTGTGGTATTTATTGATGATATCTTGGTATACTCCAAAACCTACTAAGATCATGAAAATCACTTGCGCGTTATCTTGAAGACTCTGAGGAGGCATAAATTATATGGGAAGTTTAGCAAGTGTGAATTCTGGCTTCAGGAGATTTCTTTTCTTGGCCATATTGTCTCTAAAGATGGAATCTCTGTTGATCCTTCTAAGACCAAGGCAATCCAAGAATGGCCAGCACCTACGAGTATAACTGAGGTACGTAGTTTTATTGGTTTGGCAGGTTATTATCGACGTTTCGTCCAGAATTTTGCCCGATTGGCTAACCCATTAACGAAGCTCACACGTAAAGGGGTTAAATTTGTTTGGAAAAAAGAGTGTGAAGAATGTTTCGAAGAACTGAAGAGAAGATTAGTCAATGCTCCTATATTGACTCTACCATCGGGGAATGATGGGTTCGTTATTTATAGTGATGCATCGAAGAAAGGACTTGGCTGTGTCCTTATGCAGAATGATAGAGTTATTGCCTATGCATCACGACAGTTGAAAATTCATGAACAAAACTATCCTACTCATGATCTTGAGTTAGCAGCTGTGATCTTTGCTTTGAAGATATGGAGGCACTACCTCTATGGTGAAAAATGTGAGATTTATACTGATCACAAGAGTTTGAAGTATATTTTCTCACAAAAAGAACTCAACATGAGGCAAAGGAGATGGCTTGAATTACTCAAGGATTATGATTGTACGATACACTACCACACAGGGAAGGCAAACAAGGTGGCAGATGCTTTGAGTAGAAAAGACCATGGAGTTTTGAACAATATGAGAATTGAAAGGGATCCAATTTTCATGGAGCTAGTGAAGATGGACATGGGAATAACCAGGGAAGGTGAAACATCAATGCTTTTTCAAATGGTTGCCAAACCATCTTTACTAGAAAGGATTAAGAGTTCTCAGACCGATGATGAAGAATTCCAAAAGAAGATTAAAGCTGTGAATGATGGGAGATTGAGAGACTTTGTGTATGAAGATGGAATTTTGAAATTCGGGAAGAGACTTTGTGTTCCCGATTTACCTGATCTGAAAAGGGAATTGCTGGATGATGCTCATAGTTCCAATTTCTCTATACACCCTGGGAGCACCAAAATGTATAGAGATTTGAAGGAACATTTTTGGGTGGACAACATGAAGAGGGAGATTGCTGATTTTGTGTCAAGATGTATGGTTTGTCAACAAGTGAAAGCTGGAAGGCAACAGCCTGGAGGAGTCATGCAACCTCTTCCCATACCGGAGTGGAAATGGGACAATGTTACGATGGACTTTGTCATGGGGCTACCGAAGACTCCTAGAAGGAACGATGCAATATGGGTTATTGTTGATCGTCTCACCAAGTCAGCACATTTTCTTGCTATAAGAGAAGATCTACCCCTGGAACGTCTAGCAAGACTATACATTAATGAAGTTGTGAGACTTCATGGAGTACCCCTATCAATTGTTTCTGATCGTGATCCCCGTTTTACTTCAAGATTCTGGAAAAGTCTTCAGAAATCCCTGGATACAGAACTTCATTTGAGCACTGCTTACCACCCTCAGACAGACGGACAATCAGAACGGACTATTCAAACCTTAGAAGACATGTTGAGATCTTGCTCACTTGACTTTCAGGGTATGTGGGATCAATATTTACCACTGGTAGAATTTTCCTATAACAATATCTTCCATTCGAGTATACAGATGGCACCATATGAAGCGTTATACGGAAAGAGATGTCGTACACCAACCTGTTGGGATGACGTTGGTGAAAGAAAACTTGTAGGCCCAGAGCTGGTGGAGGAAACAGTGGAAAAGGTGAAAGTAATCCAAAATCACATCAAAGTAGCTCAAAGTAGGCAGAAGAGCTATGCCGATAATCGAAGGAAGGATTTGGAATTTCAAGTCGGTGATCATGTTTTTCTGAAGGTATCTCCGTGGAAGGGAGTCATACGTTTTGGTAAGAAAGGTAAATTGAGTACCAGGTACATCGGACCTTTCGAAATTCTAGAACGAATTGGGGTTGTAGCTTACCGATTGGCAATGCCGCCAAGTCTCTCCAAAGTTCACGATGTGTTCCACGTATCTCTGTTGAGAAAATACATGCCTGACCCAACGCATGTACTCACCTATGAGGAATTAGAACTGGAACCCGATCTGTCTTATTGCGAAGAGCCCATCAAGATTCTTGATACGAGAGAACAAGTGCTGAGAAACCGGACGACGCGTCTGGTAAAAGTTTTGTGGAGGAATCATAAGATGGAAGAGGCAACGTGGGAACCCGAGGAACTTATGATGAAGAACCACCAGAGTCATTTTATGCAGTAATACCCTACAAATTGCGAGGACGCAATTATTTGAAGGAGGGGAGAATGTAACACCCCAAGCTTCTACGGTACGCTTCTCTTCGAATAATGCGATAGCGTGTGTTGTACGCAACCTCGAGTTCTAACACACACCACAACTAATTAAACTAGCCGTTGTGAATAGTAATACCTACTTTTTGAAATAATATATATTTTATATTTCAAAATGGACTTCATTTTTGGATTCGGAATATCGAAATTAGTCTAGGGTGAAATTTTGGTACTTTTCGGATAACTTTCATATTTTGATGAATAGTGAAAATTACTAAATTTTAATTGAAAACAACTTTTTTAATCAAAATAATTAATAGTGATAAATTATGAATTTGAGTGGTTTTAAAGTATATTCAGAATATATTTTTACCATTTAATATAATGTTGGTCATTGGACATAATTTTACAATTAAACCAAACATAAACAAGTGTCAATCTTTTGATAGTTATTATCTCTTAAAAACACGCTTTTTGTTTTGACAGCGGGAATTAATTTTAAATTAATTTCTGCCACTTCTGTGTTTTGAATTTAGGAAAATGGATTCCATATTTGGAATCAGGATGTTCAAATTGTGTAAATGGGTAACTTTTATTTTTAGACATTTTGAATAATTACTGCGGTAAATATTTTATTTACCATGGTTAAGGGTAAATCCGGTAAATAAGGGTTAAAAAATAATATTATAATAATACTAAATTACCCTAAAACGTGTCTTAACCCTATTGGTTGATAGATGGTCGACCATGGGCATCTTTGGGTCTATTTTGGGACCCCATGGATCCACTTTTAAGTGATAATGACACTTTATTTTAATTTAGTTAAAATGAATACAAAAATGACACAAGCATATATCTTTTAGAACAACAATTTTTACATAGGGTTATATATGTTGGATTTTAGATTATAAATATTCATTAGAAAGCTAAAAGGATTTCCTACATAATGATATTTTATTTATAATTTTTAGACATTAAATAATTTATTTTATTTATGACACAATGATGATGCAGTAATTACTATAATAGTGAAAAATTAAAATAATTGATATTATAAATACCCAAATAAATATAATATGAAACTTTTAATGAATTAAACTAATTTTCTAGGCTAATATGATATATTAGGATTGATTTAATGGACTTTTTTCGAAGTAATCAATCTGTTATGAGTTTCACAAAAATCAACTATTGAATAGTGTCAAAATTGACATAAAAGAGTTCTTAAAACAAATATTATATTATTAATTGATATTAAATTCCTAAAAATATAAGGTTCGGCCAAGAGACTTATATTATGATAGGTTAATCATTAATGGACCACTTGGGGGTCGCTTGGATGTATATAGTAAGTTTATTAACCATATTATATAAAAATACAAAGAGACATTGTAAAAGTGAAACTAATTAACTTAGAGTTAATACTTAAAGATAAGGTTAATATAAGTACCCAAACCTGTCTAAATTCTATTGGTTTAGTGGTTTTCGACCTATCCCCACCTTAACCTTTGAATAATCAACTTTGGAGCCATTATAAACCGAATATGAATTTATTATAAATTAATATTTCTAGCTTTTCCAAAGGTGCCCCTCACCCCTCTTATAAAAGGGCACTCCTCCTTCTCATTTCTTCACACCTTCAAAGCCTTTTGGTTCGGCCAACCTCTGCCCAAATACTCTCCCAACATCCCTCACTACAACCTAGAGGCCTTAGTTTGATCAGAAAGCCAACCTAAGGAGCCCTTTTGATCAAATCAAAAGGAAGAACCCGAAGAAGAGGTAATGATTTCACCACCCTTTTCTAAGTTCATTTCTTCTTCCACTTCTTCTTCCTTTGTTCTTACCATTCTGAAATAATAACTCCAGTATCTCACATATACTGTGATGTTATTATAAATATGGTACAATCATATTCAGTATTCTATCCACCCTTTGAATAACATGTCACCATACGTGCGTACGTACGGCTTACCGTCTCCACGTCGTGGTTTAATTGTTATTCAATATAATATTATTTGGATGGGTATAATAATGATGTGTAACTCATGTAAATAATAAATATAACATGTTAATGATTCTGTATATATGATATACCATCCATTTATATATTATTTTAATATCAAAAGAATGATATTGTCGCTCGTGCGTACGTACGGACTACCGTCTCCACGAACGCGATGAGATTCATTCTCCATCGTATCCATTCAAGTATAATTATCATTTGATGATTTAAAAATGATGTTTAAGGACTGTATATCATTCTGGATATGAATAAGATACAACAACCATGGCTTATGTAACAAAACATATAAAAGAAAATGAGTAAGTTAACTCCCGAAACGACGATAATTCTAAGATATTATTAACAAATCAATGTTAAAAGATCATATATGATATCATATTAATATATATGATTCTTGTATAATTTAATAACAACTATTTCACCATTATACAGGAGGTTAACCTACCCCAACCAAGGAAAAGTACAAGGTAAGGGTTATTTCACAATCTCTTCATTATCCGAGGTTGTTTATACGTAATAATCTACTGGGATATCTTTATCATCCACATCAATGTTTCTTAAAAATGTATTTCAAACCATTTTTTATGGGTTAAAGTCATTTATACCCTTGTTTGAATTTTTATAAGAGGTTTATAAAGGAATCTTTCCGTCGTTTTCAAAACAAGGTCCTTTTTAACCTTTTCAATAGAATTGAGGTAAGAATGTTTTTTTAACTTATACGGCGGGTGCGGTTATTTTACGCCGTTATAAAATCTTCAAAGCTTTCCTTACAAGCTTATAAGAATATTTTCAAAGAAAATGTTTTATTTTATATGGATCTTAAATGATTTCAAAATAAAAGGAGATATTTCTTTAAAAAGAATTTTGATTTCATCTATGTCAACATCCTTTGATGGATTTTAAGATTATTTGAAGTTGATTTATTATGATACAAAACTTCTATATTGTATTGAAGGTTTTGAGATATGTTTGACTATGGATGTGCTATTTTTATACCATTCATAGTTTATTGTGAAAGTATTGACATTTCGTATGCTAGTTTTAATACGAATGTTTATGTTATGTTTAAACCTTTTCATATGGGAATGCATTGGACTTAATAAGTGACGGGTGGAGCCCGCTATAGCTCCTCGATGCATCAGTAGGTCTCATGAGACAAACTAGTGTCTTGGCACAAGGCCTTGACAAAATCTTATTTGTAGTCTTGGCACGAGGCCTTGGCTATGTGGTTATGATAGTCTGGCATTATGCATTCCAACATTATGAAAGTGGTTATTGATATTGCATGTGATTATTCGATTAGTAGAATATCCATGTGAATAAGTAAATGGCATTATTTCATTTTTATTTTTTCCATACTATGTTGAAGTTCAATTTTAAAAAAGGCTTTTGTTTTAGTAATTCATTGCCTTAAATGTTTATGCTTATTATGAATGTTCCGCTATATTGTTATCCTTACTGGGCATTTGAGCTCACCCCTTTTCTATGTTTTATTTTTCCCAGGTAGTGAAGAAGTAAATTATGAATGACTTGCAGGGATATTATGAGGGGTTAATAGTGTGGATATGAAGACTTTGTTGTTGTAGTAGTTTTTCACTTTGAAATGTAATGTAAAACTTTATGATTATATCTAGTGTTTCCAAGGCTACTAAACCAATCGGTTTTTCGAGATTTGATCTTTCTTGTGATCATGCCAATGTTATGTAATTAATGCACCGACTCTGGGCAACTGGGGTCGGGGCGTTACATGTCAGGCCCGACCCGTCAAGCCCAGTGGGCTGGCGGGCCGGCCCGACCCGGCTCGGAAGGTCCAACCCGGCTGGGGGTCAGCCTGGCCCGGTGGGGCACGACCCACATTCGGACCCAGCCCGCACTACGGGCCTGTCCAGTTCGCCCGACGGCGCCAAGCAGTGCCGCCCCCTCCTGCTCGGTCGGCCATAGCCGGCCGGTTTTTCCCAGCGCAAGCGGCCCGCAGACACGGGCCGCAGTTCTTCTCAAACGGTGCATGTGGGCACCACAATTTTCTAGCCTAACCGACAAGTGGCTGGGCCATTCCCCCAGTAGATCTTCCCACGGATGTGGGCCACGGTCTTCCACCACGCGGCGCCTACGGGCACTGCGGTTCTTCAGCCCGATCGGCAGGCGGCCGACTGGTTCATCCAGCTGAGAGGCCTGCAGTTGTGGGCCGAGGTACTCTTCCACAGGGCACCTTCAGGTGCTGCGGTCTTCTATCGGGCTGGCCAGTCGGCCAACCAGTTGTCCTGCTGCCCGACTCCATGGCGGCCGGCTCAGCCAGTTGCCTCCACACGTCCACCGCGGCGCCACAACACCGCAGACCTGTTACCCACCACGCAGTGCGACGAAACCACACCTCCTCTGCCTCCGACTTCAAACAATATAAACTAACAGAGGGATTTCGGGTCGTGTTTGTTCGTCCCATGACCTCCATGTTAAATATAACAATTCTCCACCTTTGAACAAAGTAAATGTCGAAGAGCATGGATATAATTTAAAGTAATCAAATCCCCCTACCTAGATTTGAAGTTTGTTCGTTGATAATGGCGTCGATTCATTGATGTCGGGGTGTGTTCGAGGAGGAATCGTCGTTGTTGGTAACGTTCTTCGTGAACGACGTCTACTTCTTCATCACAGATGGAGGTTGTTGGAGATGTTCTTTGTGTTCTTCGAGGAAAGAACGCTCTCTCCCTAATTCTCTAAAATTTCACCAAGGTAATATGTTCCAACCAACATAAAATAAAATAACACCCCTTATTAAAATGATAGATTAATGAATTCAAAGAGATTCAAATTAATTAAGTCACACCCATTAATTAAAATGGTGGGTTGGCTCATTAAATGGGAGGGAGGAGTTGAAGAGGCTCCAAATTAAATAAGAAGAGTTTCATTCTCCTTATTTGGGGGTTCAAGGAGTTAAAGGGGAGTTTAAGGGTTAGATTATAGGGTGGGCCCCACCACATAATATCCTCCCATGGGAGGTTATGTGGGAGTTGGACCCACCTCCATCTTCCCTTTGGATAAAATAACCACCACCTGAATAAAAATCATGTCACACATAATTTTTATTTAATTTATTAAGAATCCCCAAAAATTAACTTCCACTCCCAACAAAACACAATTGTGATGAAGGTCCCCTTATGTGAATACTGGTGTTGCATGTTCATTGGTGTCCTCATATTTCATTTCGGAGCACTGGTTCAAAAGATTTAAAATCACGCACGAATGTTTACTGAACAAACCCAAACAAAACTTCAGAAATTGATTCAGGGAACACCGGGCCTCAGAATATGGAGCCGTCAGAAACTGCGGACTCGTAAAATTCCCATGTATTTAAAAAAATCCATGGGATTTCCAGGTCTTTAAACCTATAGTCTTTCAATGTAAAAATTATAAGGGACAATTTTGGGAATCCCTCAGTGTCAGTTCCCCTTATGGTATAACTACACCTAGTTCTCACAACCCTATGTAATAAAATTGTGCACAAATGATATCCAGCAGCCAAGGTAATCTCATATATTATAAGGCTATGCATCTACAATTCATATCACAAGAATGAAAAATAATACCAATTCCATCCTAACATCACTTGGCATCGAAAAAAATACCTTAATAGGTAGTTCTATAACCAATGGCCAAAATCAAACAAACATGGGAAAAACACATCCATAAACAAAGTAATAAATCTAATCCATAAACATAAAACTTTCCTAAGAAAAATCACATAGAGGACATCAAACAAGGGTAAATTTATAAAAATATTAATACCCTAAACTTAGGTATTCGAAACAGTTTAACATTCAATCTAGAGAAATATACAGAAAGCCACAAACCACCTCCTTCGACGTTGTACGATCGATATAGTTTAATCTCAGCCCATGAATAGACCTATAAAATCGTAGATCGACAAAAACCAGAAAATGATCTACCTAGAATATCTCACAAAAGAAGAGAAATCAGAAGGATATGCTTTAGAATTAGGAAGAACTCACTGAGGGTATTCCAATGCAACTAATGGTGTTTGATTTAGAGAACATATGATGGTTCGGTGGCTCGGAGAAGAATCGTCATCGTTTGTTGCTCCTGGACAAGACGACGATCAAAGAAGATGTTTCTGGGAATGATACACAACCTAGGTTCATCCTATAAAATAAAATAAAAAGTACAAGGTGTGCCCATTAAATGTAGATGTCGTGTACATGCCTCAACTGGACCCTGCTTTAGGCGATCTCTAGGTCACCCCACATGACCATATACTAGATGTTACATGGCCATGTACTGGCCGTTACAGGTCCAGTACATGGATACTTGTGGCAATCGGGTACAAGACGTTTACTCTTAAGTACACGGCTTGTAATCCTTAAATTTCCAACAACTCTAATTTTCATCAAAACACCCAAAATCATGATCCATACCTAAAATGAAGATCTGATTTCTTACAGATAACTTGAATTATGCTTCTCATTCTAACTCGTTATCTAATTTCTCATTATAAATTATTAGTAGCCTATCCATCATTCTGATATTTCTTCTTCCAAACCAATCATGTGTTCCTATATATGTCAATACATCCCATGAAGCACCCATCTGAACCATGATCTCACTCACAACCAAATAATTAATATATTTAAATATACCATTATAGGAAATATAGTCAAATAAATAATAGATTTTCTAAATAACTATTAGACATATTTTTTGATCAAAAGTAGTTTCTTATAGTTTTACTAATTAATGCTCTATAAATAATGTATTATGGTATTCAATGAATAAATTATGAGTGTTATTTAATTGTCGGAAAACTTATATATTAATATTTATAATCAAACATAATGATGTACCTGCCATGTTAACAATGGTGGTATGTTCATGTATAAAAAAATTTCTTTTGATACCCCGATAAATACTAAAATAATCTTTTATATAAATTATAAGCATCATAATATTTTAAAATAAACAAACCCTAATAAAAAATGGACAACCACAACCTTCAATCCATAAAATCAGATACATTTTCTAAAAATTTGTTGTATAAGAATAAGTGCAACATTATTCCCATGTTTGATCTTGTATGTAAACTTCTTTCAGATCCCTTAATAATTCAATCAATGAAAAATATCATTGATACTCTTTTTAGTGACTTGAAATGACATTAATTTTTATAATTAGATCTATATTATCACATAGCCTCTAATACAATCCTCTATCAATAACGTTTTTTTAATAGAATCATGTTTTTTCACAGTTATAATTGTGGATAGATTGATCCTAATATAAAATTCCAACTGCCATCCGTAATAAAAAACAATCTAATGCTCAGAACACATTAGAATAACACATGTATAATAAAAAAGTAATGATAACCACATGGCTTAATATTTCATTACATTTTATTAAAGATATATAGTCATGGAACAATAAGTCAAACACCACCAAGAATGTGTATTTAGGACACCAGCTACCTAATGGCCATTATATAGGATTAGAAGACCACACACCTTTCATATTGATAACTTCATGACATCCCCTTGGGTACTCAGTTGTTCATGTTATACAATAGTTTCACATACCAAATTATTTTCATAGAAGAAATGTATATTCATCCTAAAAATGTCAAAACATTAAATAAAAACTCAAATACATAAATAATATAATCTCAAATTTAAATTCAACAATTCATAAGAAATACCCGATCATTAAAGAAATGAAATACTATTACACACATAAATATATACATATAAAGATATGTAAATATTTTATTAACACACAAAGAATATATATTTTTATTAATGAATAGGCACACAAAAACAAATATATAAATTTACACACACATTGAAACATGAATGCACTGTGAACTATATAGATTTATATATGTATTAGTGTATGTTTTGGTTTGTGTTTTTCTAAATTTTTTATGGATAAAATTTTTATAATTGTTTTGTGGACAATTTTGAGTTATAATTGGAAGATTAATATTGAAAAAAAAAATTCACATTGAGTATTAGATACAAAAATGATACTATTATAGGTTTATTACAGGTTCCAAATGATAGATGGAAATTAAGTCTATAGTAATTGATATTGTCATAAACTACTGATGGTAAGAATTTTATTTTTAAAATGATATCAAGATATAAATATTGGGTTTTTTGACTTTAATTAATGTACTTTAGATAGTAAAATAATTAGAATAAATATTTGTGGAAAAAAATTTCAATTTATTTTAATTAATTTATTTTAATTAAATTAAATATATTGATATATATATATATAACTAATATGAATAAATATAAAAGTAATTACAAAAAATAACCTAATTTTTTCACTATCATGAATTATTTCTTGGAAAACTATAGTTATATGCATATTTAAAAAAACCACCAATATATAATTATAGAATAATTAAAAAAATGATTATATTAAAATGAAACGTTATTAAGGAAAAGTGATGTTTTTAAAAAAAGTTTCTAGGAAATATGAAAAACTAATGCTAATTAAATGCCAATATTGGTTTAAAAATATGTTTTTTAAAAATGACCATGAGTTTATTTAGATGATGTATAAACCATTTTACTTATTTAAATGGTATTTTTTCTAAAGGGAAGATATGTGAAAGCTGGTATTTCATAAAAATATAAAATCAATCATTTTAATTTTTTTTTATTTTTTATGTAATTGTGCAGCACCCCAAGACTTTACCGTATTGACTATTAGACATCTTTGCAATACACAAAACATCTGATTTAAACAAAACATTATTTTGTCATGTCATTCAAAAAAAATTAAATTCTAACAATTTTAGAGAGTTTATTTATATATTATATATCCAAAAAATATTTTTACACTCATTTAATAGGAATAAGATGAGAATAAGCCCAATATTACACATAAAATACTATATTTTTATATATGATGTTTCAATGCATTTTAATGGGGAAACCTATTTAAATCCAATATTGGACCCTTTAATAAATTCAATATTTCAAAATACTTATAATATTTATAATATAATCTAAAAAATAAGGTTACGTTGATTTTTTTGAATTTTTTCATTAAAGATTCATTTTTTAATGAGTAGTTAAAAATAATAAACTCTTATTCAAAACTACATCTCAGTTTAATTTATTTAGAATGTTACATTATATTTTTTTTATTTGTTTTAATGTTTATTTAGATAACATTTTTATCAGTTAATATAATTTATTTCATTACAATCAACTTCACATTGAAATTGTCTATAAAAACTAATCCAACATTCATACATTTTTACATTCATAACCCGCATATTCATCCCATCTTCAATATTATTTTTAATTTAATTAATACCGATTTTGTGAGTATAATTTGAAACAATCGATTCTATATTTGGAATTATAAAAATTTATACTTTCTAATAATACAATACTTTTTTAAAAAATATTAGTGAAATAAATTTTAATTAATTACAATTATTAAGGTAAAACTATGCTTAAAAATGACTAAAAATTTAAATTAATGGCCAAAATGATCTATCCACTTCTCCAAAAAACATTTTATGACCATAATTCAGCCATTAACGTTTAATTATTGTGTTTTTTTGTTTTTTTTTCTATTTTTAGGGATGAACATGTGCACTAGTTGTTTCTAAAAATTCTATGTGAGTCCTTTTTTTCTCCGATAAAAGGCCACAACCTCCCCACATTCCACACACCTCCCAAACCCCTTAGATTCTGCCAATTTCGTCCAAAATAGATTCCAATCAATACTAAATTAGTTCATTAATCCTACCTTAATCAAGAAATATTCCCATGTAATATGTTTGGTATACCCCAAAAAAAGATACCAGATTAAGAGGTAACACCTTATCTCAAGCTCTCTAGTTTCATTTCCATTCTCCACTCCCTATAATATTCATATTCTCTGATTATATTAAAAAACCAGTATAAAAAATATAATATAATGTATTATTATACATGTTAATACAACACTTACACACACCTAAATTTTAAGTCTTACCAACATAGTGTTTCTGTGTACGGTGAATTACTGCCTCCCGAAATGATGACTGTCCAATTTTCCATTATCGGCTCTCATTGTTTTCACTATGTTAGAAAATCTATTTATATATGATATATATGTTATTTAAAATGTATTATTACACTGTAATATTTATTTATAACATACCTTTATTCATTCCTATTTGAGTAAATTTGATAATTTAGTTTGTGGAAGTGTTGATTTGTGCCCCCTCAAAGCGATACGAATCATTCAAGCCATACATGGAATTTAAAAAGGATGGTTTTAATATAGATATGTAACACATATAAATAATATATTTAACAAGAACAATAATTTAATTATTTATCATTTTGTTTTAATTATTTTAATAAAACATAGAAATGAATGTAGCCTTCATGCATACGTACGACCTACTGTCTCCATAAACGGTACAATTCATTTCAAATATTAAAATATTATGGAATATTATAAATATCTATGTAATGAATATATAAGATAATTTATTCCTGTTTTACATTCTTTATATTATAAAAAATTGACATATTAAATAATAACAACATATAACAAGTCGAAATATACTTGAGAAAACTAGGAAATTAACACTTGAAATAGTCAAAATAATGAAAGATTTTAATAGTGTTCATGATATAATATATCAAATTTCCTACCTTTCTAGTGATTACGATTTAATATTTTAAAATTGGTATGGTACACTTTGGAATGTCTAAAGATTATTCTCCTGAAGCATGTTCTTAATCTAACATCCTTTTGGGGTTGTTAACATTCTCATGAAATAATCAATTTATTATAATCATTTTTATGGGAAATTTAATTGAATATCCATACACTTATATAATTTTTATTAGTATTTCATAAACTATATACCATTATTCATATGGTGGTTAATTTGATAGTTATTTGATTAATTGGGCAATTATTAGTAAATCTGTATTTATTATCCAATACGATTATTTGATAAGGCATATTAGTTATTTTGATTATTCAGGATGAGGAATTCATTGGACTAGAAGTGATGGGTGGATCCTGGACTTTATATTGCTCCCCGATGCATCAATATCTTCTCAGAAGACGAATATGTTTTCCAAATGGTTTTATATTGTTAGTTTTATACCCTTTTGTGAAATGTCTATATGGTAATAGCTTTTCATGTTCCTCCGACATGACATCCATTAAGTAAATATTTCCTTCATTTAATTTATTTTATTATTTATCAATGATATTTTTCATCGACATATTGATGGATGTTTTTCATTCTCAGTTAATTGATTTATGGATTTTTTTTGGTTTCTTACTTGCCATATTCTTTGGGTCATATATTTTTTTAATGGAATGTGTGCCCATATAATTAACATTACATATATAATGATTCATTATTTATTCTGTTTTCCCTAACCTTACAGATCATTTTATCTCACCATTATTATGTTTATTTCCCAAGTTTATGAACAAGATAACTATGAATAAGATTTCAAGGATGTATTTTATTTCAATGTATTATATAGATGGTTTTATTCTCTCTTTCCCAATGTATTATGGGTATTATGTATGTAATATGCCTTTCCAAGACTGCTAAATAAAATATTACTTTGTGATTTACTTTCTTTTAATAATTCCAAAGTATTGTAATCATGCACCAACTTAATACTTTTGGGGTATGTTCATTACAATTGGTATCAGGGGATATATAACTACATCCTTGGAAACAATATTTAGAAAACATAGATTAGGGAGCACAAACCTATGATAGAAGTAGAGGAAAAAAATTTATGAAGATCCTATAATATTAGTAAGGTAGATATTAAGTGGGTATTCCTAGAAATACAACATTGTCTGGATACAACAACTAGACGTGGTTCTTGAACCAATGTACCTAGGAATAACTACTCCGATAAGGTTTTCAAGGACTGAATATATGTAACCTAGTACACAAAAACAAACCTTAGTAAAAACAGAGTTTGACACACCCCAGGGATTTCCATAGGATAATTCCCATTTCATTACCTAACATTATGAAGGATTTGGATGTAAATATTTTCCCAATATAACAAATGTTTATGAATCAAGTATTTAGGATGCATAAATTCATGATATGTTCTAGACCATATTTATAGTTATATAATCTTCATAATTTTATGAGATAATTAAGTATATGTCATTTTCTAGAAATTAATCCTATAAGGAAGAATTATTTCAACACCCATGGACAATGCATAGATTTTCATCCTGATAAAATAAATACCGATGGTATTGGAACGGAGAAAATCATGGCGATACTGGGGAAGTTAATCCGTTCCTCACAAATAACCTTGCATGAATGGAGAAACGTATTCCATGAAGAGAGTCTCCAATGCTGTACAACATTATATGGTAGAATACCCCATAGATTAGTGGTACTACTAATTCAATTGTATCAGATAACACGATTAAGTATCTCACGAAAATATTTATAGCCTTGGAATAAAGAGAAAAGTAAAACGTTACAGTTGTGGTCTATTGTTTCCAAGGAGATACTGATCAATAATGATCTCTAATCCATAATAAATAGGAAGAATAATACATTGAACTCATGGAATGTAGGACTTTTAAGGAGACATTATCGGATAAATATATCCCTCGTGATCAGCAAATAGACATGAAGAGGTTGTTCCTTATATAAAAGAAAAAGGAAGACAAGAGTGTTTCAGATTATAAAGCTACATTTACATGGTTATCTATGTTTTTTAGGTTATATATACAACAAAGAGTGTAATATTGACCACTTATTTGAAGGTCTTAAGTCACATATCATAAGGGCGCTGGTTTCTCATAATATTTCATCACAAGAACATGTAGTTTTTTGTTCCATTAAGAATGAGAAATAATATTCTAAAATAAATATATTCAAAGGAAACCATGATAATAAGAGGTCATCTAAACACCATGATAAAGGGAATGCATAGCAGATGAATAAGTTTGGGAGATTCCCATCTTGTGAAAACTGTGGGAGAAAGCACCCTGGTAAATATTTGAAGGGATTGAGTGTTTTTCATAAATGTGGATATAAGGGTCACCAGGATCGTGAATTAAAGGGGAATAATCTAATAATTTATGTCTTTTACTATAATTATAATGATATGGGACCTTATGGTAATGATTTCCCCAAGTGTTAGTGGAATCTACCATACTTGAATCCAATGATAAATATTCGAGCTTATGAGATCACTAAAATAAATGTGGATGCACCAAATGACATGGTGGAAGGAACATTAATCATATCTTCAAATTTATCCAATGTGTTATTTGACACTATATCATGAGGCTCTTTTATATCTACCTTGGTTTCCATGAAAATTTGACACTTCCCTTTTGATTTATTAAGATATTTTATGGTAGAAACACCTAAGGGAAGTATCATTGAAAAAAATATGCGTCGTTCTGTTCTAATTATAACTCACAAACATACCTTATGTTCTGAACTTATAATCATACCAATGGTTGACTTTGAAATTATTCTTAGTATGGAGTTGATCATGAAATATGATGATTTTTTTGTGTGAGATTAGAAGTTACAATTTTTTGAGGAAAATGTTGAATCCTTAATCTATATAGATTAAGTATCCACACATAATTCTTATTTAGATCCACCTTCAGTAGCTCTTCTGACTGATATTCTTGTAGAGGAAGAAAAAATAATGTATTGGGATGAAGGAGGTAATGTCTATATTGAAGATGTACATGTTATGTAGGAGTATATGCATGTATTTCCTAATGATTTACCAAGACATCTCCCAGAATGAGAGGTTGATTTCTCCATATTTTTAAAACATGTTGTAAGGTAAATATCTAATACTCCCAATAGAATGACAATTATGTAATTAGTAGAGTTCAAGAAACACCTAGGGAATTTTGGTAATAAAGGATTTATTCTACCTAGTGATTTACCTTGTGGATCCTCTATCCTCTTTTTCAAAAATAAATAAGGATATATGATGTTTTGCGTCGATTATATGGATATCAATACCATTACCCTAAAGAGAAAGTATCATTTACCTTGTAATGATGAATTGTTTTATCATATTCACAGACTCCAATAGTTTTCAAAGATTGATCATCATTTAGGTATTTCCAATTCCGAGTGAAGAAGGACATAATTCTGAAGGCAACTTTCCAGATGAGGTATTAACACTACGAGTTTATAGTAATTCCATTTGGATTGACTAATGTACCCTCTTTTTAACGGACATAATGAACATAGTATTCCAGGAATATCATGAAAATTTTGTTTTTATATTTGTTGATGATATTAATTTGTTTTCTAAAAACTATTAGGATCATGATGTTCACTATTAGGTCATCCTTAAGGCTCTTAGAATGGGAGAGTTATATAATAAATTTATTAAATGTGATTTATGGATTCAAGAAGTTTCATTTCTTGGTCATATAGTCTCTAAATATGGATTATCGGTTGATTTTGAAAAGACAAAGGTAGTCTGAGAATGGGCTATACCAACAAATATAACCAAGGTACATAGTCTCCTTGGTTTGGAAAGTTATTATCATTGATTTTTTCATAATTTTTCCCGATTTGTTAACTCGTTAACAAATCATACACGTAAAGGTGTGAATTTTGTCTCAATGAAGGAATGTGAAGAATGGTTTGATGAGATAATTAGAATATTGGTAAATGATCCAATTTTGACACCCCCATCAAGTAGTGATGGGTTTTTCATATATAGGGATGCATCAAATAAGGGAATTTGTTGTGTATTAATGAAAAATGATAATTTTATTGCATATGAATCAATGAAATTAATGAATCACAAGTAGAACTACCCAACCCATGATCTGGAGTTAGAAGCTATTGTAGGAACCTAGTTCTTCCCCGAGGTAAGGATATTTCCATTTTAGTTTATACTTATGAAAATTGGGGGAAATTTCAAGGGGGTGGTTGTAGGAGCATTACATGGAGTGACTGTGAATTACACACAATCCACTTGCAGTTACATTCCTTGTATATAAGGCTACATTCCATGTAATCCAGGTACATGGACATGTAATGGTTTAGCCAAAAGTTTATGGAAATAGTGTGTAGTCTCAAGTACATGCTGTGTAATATTTATTAATTGATTAAATCAGGAAGTAGTTTAATTTTTCATCTGATGGATAGAAGGCTCTCATTATTACACAAACAATAGTTCCTGATAGGATTCTCCCTCCCAAATCTCTGTTCGAACTCTGATTTAATCATTGTTGGAGGCGTTTGAACCCAATTGGTGAGCTCTTGATTCCTCTTTACCATTTCTTCTAGATTTTATTTCTCTGGATGTAGTTATTAAAGGTCGTGCGTTTGTACCCATTTTGTAGATCAACTTCGTTCTAGGTTGATTCGAAGCCTAACGTTAGACAAGGAGAGTTGTAAGAGTATGAGATACTTGGTCCTATGCCTTTCATGAATTGTCATTATGTTTATATATGTCAGAGTGTTGTTCAATATCTTTTAGGGTGTCACATGATTGAATAATGAACCTTGGTATTTCTTAGTGATGATTTGGTAATTAATTGGATAAATTTAAAGCAAGTTTCTGGTTATAAACCTTGATTTAGGGCCACCCCATGGGTGTGTTTCCCTTGGATAGAAATTCGTTCGATAATACCTATGAGGCATAACATGATTCTCATTCTTACGTTGTAAAAAAATAATTTCTCATTATATGAATTTCCCACATGGGATACTTTTTATGTGAAGCCTTTAACATGTTTAAATTGCATAGTAGGCTTTTTATATGGTTTCCCATGTGAGTTATCCTTTTATCACCTTGTATTAATTTAATTTAAATGTTTTAGATATTATATCATCTGAGCCCATGTGATTTGATTATTTAAAATTTATGTGATTTTTAAATCACATTATTTTTTTGTGATATGGAATGTGGAATTTAAATAAAATATAAAAAACATAATTATAATTGGTTGATCCATAGTCCCGATAAAAAGACTATGTCAAGATCATGTGACTAATTACATCTTATATAACAATGGTGAACTATTGTTTCAGTAAAAAGATAATGGATGTGATTAAGAGGTTAATTATGTAAATGTCGTGAGTGATCAATAGATTGGGTGGTCGGGTTGTTTGAGTCTTATTTAAATTGTTGAGAGAACCAAGGATCTATTGAGGTCTACCCAAGCCAGGCTCTATTGGAAAATTATTTAAATGATTGTTATGTTAGGAGTTGATAGTTACTTTTATAGGGGAGGTATTTGGGCCTAGGATGGACCTCAATAATTTATAAAACTCTTGGTCATTAAATAAAGAAATGGAAGACTTATGACATGCCTTCCACAAAAAAAAGACAAGCTTGGATTCCGCATTTACTTATAAATGTTTATAATGTCTCCTCAGACATCTGTTGTGATTTATTTTGATAATCACAGTTTACAGCTTTCACTATTGTACTATACCTATTATATATATCCACTGATAGATTAGGATAGACCTTGGGTTGTTTCCTATGGGGATTTAGTCTCACACCCTTCTTGGGTCATGCTTTGGGGCCCAAATAGATTATATAATTGTAGGTATTGATTAGGGAAAACACCCTATTACATGTACATGATGTGCTGCTTATGAGTGGGAGAGCATGGGTCCAAGCCAAGTATTGTGATTCTCCCTAGTCTCTATTTTGTTTCATTTCTTCTTTTGAGACATATCTTGTGTTTTACTGAGTGTACTTGTTTTGGATACATTCTTTGAAAATATAACATGCTTCGTCATCTTTTGTATGGGTCGATGCTTGGTTATTTATCTTACGAGTCTTCAACAATTTATTTTAGTCGTATGATTTTTACTACATACACTATTTTATTTTTATTTATTCTATTGGGTTACACTCTTCAAATAAGTTCATAGTTTACCCACCTTCACACCTTAGGCTCTTGATGCTAGTCAACTAGCTATAACGTTTGGGGGAATGTGGTTGAGACAATGTGGCCAACTTGGTATGGGGCACTAGTTGAGTGGCATCAGGATCAGAGATATAATAAAGTGGTATCATGGGATCTATTTCATAGTTTTCTTTACTATTTATATATTATATAAAGGAAATGGAATTTTTTTAATTAGCTATTCCCAGGATTAGCTACCCCATTTATAGAGAAAATCCAAATTACCTCGAATGGTTTTTAAATTTTTAGATTTTGAGCTACTGTAGTTGATTCTATTTCATTGTTGGGTGACACAATTGATTAGGGATATTAATTATTGATATCATTGTGGCCCAATTTTGTTGCAACACAATGAGATGAGGGTATTCCATATCATTAATCATATAGACACTTGTTAGAAGTCAAATTACATTCATTCTTTCCATTCCATTTTAGAGCATTAATGATTGCATGGTTTTGTGATAGATGTCATGCTAGATATGCATGTTTTTGTGATAGGTACCATGATAGATATTCATGCTATTATGATAGGTGTATTAACATATGTTATGGTTGAATTGGATGGATTCCATTCTTTGGTCCTGAATGAGTATGCACCCCCCTTGGATCATAATTTAGTGAATCACGTTTCGGCCATAGGATATAAATTGTATTGTTATGTGCTATATGTGGATTCCAATAATTGATTAATGAGGCAGTATGGCCCCTGAATGATAATAATTTTTGACAACATTTCTTTATTTTAAAAATAATTAGTTCTGGGGGAGTTTCTGAGGATTACTGTCCTGGAAACCCTAACGACATGTTGTGTGACGCTATGAACACATGCCATGTGTTATTCTATTTGGGAAGAAAGAACATTTCTTAAGCACACACCATGTACATGGAGTACATGTTGTGAAATATCAGACAGTGTGTCTGGCCATGTGAGAGATATCATGGGATGTTGAGTCTTGACCAGGACATGTCATGTACCTTATGTACAACTCATTTTGTATTACGTAGGTAGAATCTAGGTGAGTCTGGTCATGTATAAGTACATGTCTAAGAGGGGAAACATGAGTACACTCTATGTGTCATTCTAACATTCCATGTACCAAGGATGTTTACATGGCCAAGGAAGGATGAGTGAAACACCCATGTGAGATTTTATGGGGAAATTCATTATTTATATTATACACATCGTGTACCCAACATTTGAGATCTTTTGAGACATTTATTCTCATATTTAGTTATTTCACTCTTAAACTACATACCATGATGAATAATCTAATACTAAGGTGTATGATATTGAATAATCAAATAAATTACACCATGATGACCCCAGTAGTATGCTAGGAGGGTGGTGATGATGATACCCCATAGGTGGTAGGCCATTGTCTACAAGTGGACCCTCCATTCATTCCAGTTGTGGCACTAATAGTTATACCAGATGAATGTGCTGATGAAAATTTTCATGATAGATTTATGAGGTTCATGAAAACCTTTTAGGGACCACCATAGCCAGCCATGTCTACGGAAGAACATACATGAGTGTTCTAGTAGCAGCATCCGCCTGTATGTTCAGGGGATGGAAGGCCATAGGAAGCAGAGTCATGGAAGGTGGTTATGTTATTGATCGTAGAGAATCTAGAGATTCCTCCTAAGAGGAGAGTCAAGCTTTAAAGTTATGTTCTGTGTGATTCCTCAAGGAGGTGGGGGGATGTTACCACACACACTGAGAAGAAATGAGACTTGGAATGGGGATATTTTTATATAGTCCTATTTGAATACCTCTATCCCAAGACATTGAGGGAAAAAAATCCCATGAGTTTATGCAGAAATAGTATTGTTTCCTATCAGTTATGGATTACTCAGCCTATTTTACCGAGATCCAGTGCCCTATACCTTTTATGATGGGTGATGATCAATCAAATGAAATGTGATTAAATGATGGTCTTAGTTACATTATCTTCTTTCTAGTGAATATCATCCAGATGACTGTTGTATCTGCTATAGTGAACCAGGAATTGATTTCCAATTGGAATCAAAGGGAATCTGTGAAGGACCACGGAACACCCTGAGAGGGGAGGGGTGAATCAAGGTGTCAACTTTTTCTTTTAATCCAATGGATCCTATTCCCACATTGGTAGGAACCTATTAAACCTCTCTAAAGAGGAAGTGCATAAAATAAAAAAATCACATGAAAAGCAGTGACATAACAATTTTACATAGTTCACCACTAAGGGATACATTAAAGGAGAATACGTTAACAGTGTGTCAGTTGTACCCAAAACCATTAATCTTTAGAAGATGTGGATTAATAGTGTTTAGAATAGTCAGTCTATGCTAGGAGAGCTACCTTTATAAGGATTTAGGGATAGAACACTAAGTCCTTTTGATCACATCCATTGACTCTCCCTTTCTCTATATGTTTGAATAATTTTCACTTAGTTTAACGACTTGAAGGTATCTTAAATGGTTTAACATTAGATCATGCATCCTCAACTATAAATTGATGCTCTGTTGAAGTCTCTTAATCACATTCGGATGTAATTTATTTTCCCATACACAGATATGTTATGAAAATTAATTTTGGAAATATATTTGGACAATTTTTAGGGTTCCTTGGGTGTTCTGCATACTACTATTGCTTCCTCTTACCACTGTGGCTTTAACGTACCGTTGCTGTTTCTGCATACTGTCAAGTTGTTTCCATATATTGTAGAGCTATTTTCCCAAATAGCCCTACTCTGCATAGACTTTCCCACTCAAGTTACCTCCCTACTCTGCACACCACTTCACTCATTCGTGTATTGTCCTACTCCACATACATCCTTTCTTGGACGCATATTGCAAGGGGTTCTTGTAAAAATTGGACTCTCTTCCGGGAACTATTTTTCTTACATAGATGATTCTCTCCGCTTACCATCTTCTCCTCCGTATACCACATAGGGCTTCACCGAATTTCTACCCAAAATTTTAATCTCCAGTCATGTATCTTAACAAAGGGGATTACTTCTCCTTAAATAGGAAAATAACTCTGCAAATTTTGGTAATCTAATTTACCCAAATTTTCAATGTGGGACAATCTTCACTATAAACTGAACTCCACAAGCATAACATTATCATCCACCATGTACTATAATTTTCTAAACTTTGAACCTTTATCATGTACTATTAATATTCCATGTGTCGTATGTCGTTCGGCCTGTATACAACATCTCTTCGCCGTGAATCATTGATGTGAACCATTTTTAGAATCATTCCACATACCACACTCCTTCACTGTGTATCATTGCTACAAACTGTTTTCAATTCTATGCACTATTCCACATACTGTATGCCTTCACCACGTACTGCACCCTTTTTCCACATACTGCACTTTATCACCGCGTACTGCACGCCTTCACCGCATATCGCATGCCTTCAACTCGTACCATTCCTGTGAACTGTTACCAAACTCCCGATTTTTGAGGTAAAAATATTTGGCAAACACTAGGAAACTACACCACCTTCAATACTACTTTCATACTCAAATCTATGAATGTATTCTTTGAAAACTCCCTAGTCACACATGTGTTAATGGAAAAAAACACAAACTAATCTCTACTATTAGAACTAAGAACCCTTAGTTACAATAATCTAGAGGTGCGAGCTAGGGTGGTGCGGCACCAAGATCATTTACTATTTCAACTAGTAGTAGGAAGCATCATATCGAGTTTACAAGTGGATAATCTAGTACACCAAACATATGTTCTGGTATCTAAGTGAGGTGATACCAATGTTGAAGAATTGGGATGCTAGACCTCATTTCCTAATGGACCCATTTGATTACATATTATGTGGAAAGATGAGCCATTTATAGCATTTTTGCCGCAAATTTCCCCCAACATCTAGGGAGAGAGGGTCTACACCAACTCCACGTTTAGGGGTCGGGTCACCAGTTTATCACCAGTTAGGGAACTAGAATACGTCATGATGATCAGGCCAAGGTGGTGGTCATGGACATGGTAGCTAGACCCTAGGATTTCAGCGACAGTAGGGCGGGTTAGCTCAGGTTAGCAAGGCTGTGTCTCAAGGCCATAGTACAGCTCAGACTTATATAGTGCAGCAACCCAACCTGAAGCAAGATCCCGAACCTTTCATTATAAGAGTTACTATTCTAATCACCTCTGTTTTATCTTCTATACTCTTTGAAACTGTGGTTTTGTGTAGTTTTATATTTGTACCCACTGTTGAGATCCTTGGGATCTGTGTTTTCTCTTCTTATGATGCTAATGTAGTAGACACTCTGTTATGGATGAGTATGACAGTTGTGCGGTATTGCAAAGAGTGCACCCTTGGAATTGGTGGATGTCACATTTTATGGGAACACTATGAATTAGAATTGACAAACATTGATTTTATACTCAAAATTGGCTAGTTATTATTCTTTAAATCCTTTGTCAATTTTTATCACTACATGGTGAGTATTAAATCACTAAAAGGCAGATCGATTCTACCCAAGGGATAGTGGCATGTCCATAGAAGACGACATAGACCCGAGTGTCGTGGGTTGGGTGGGATGAAAAAAAATATTTTCAGTTTATATCTAGATGACCATGGGACACATTATATGGAATTTCTGCCAGTGGTTGATCATTTTAGGGATGTCTTCCTAGATGAATTTTCAGGTTCACCTCAATTAAGAGAGGTATGGTTCTCTATGGAGCTAGTACAAAGAGCTGCACCAGTATTCATTCCAAATTTTAGGATAATCATAGTAGAGTTTCAAGAGTTCTAGAGTCATCTAGATTATTTGGAGTTAATGGGGTTTATCCGATCTAGTCCTTCCCCATGGGGATCACTGGTACTTTTTTGCGAAAAAGGTAGATGATACCCTCATTCATTTCATGGAATATAACAAATTGAACCAATTAATGGTAATGAACTGGTATCCTCTTCCACAAATAGATGATAACTTTGATCAGCTCTAAGGAACTCAAGTATTCTCTAAGATTTATCTGAGATCTGATAATCATCATGTTCATGTTAAATCATCAAATATAACTTTCCCAAATTTCTAAAGCAGATATGGTATGTACAAGTATATGGTTATGACATTCAGTATCATGAACACTTTAGCGGTATTCATGGCACTGATGAACTGAGTGTTCCATCCCTATATTGATTCTATCATTGTGTTTTTCATGGATGATATATTGGTGTTTTATCGTAATTGACACACCCATTCCACACATCCTGAGAACATTTTGAGTACACTGAGGGAGGAAAAATTATATGATAAGATCTCAATGTTCCACTTATGGATGTATCAGATTCACTTCCTGGGTCACTTCATCTCAGAGACAAGAGTATCAATGGACCCAAAGAATGCGAGAAATTAGCTACTTGGGAGAATCCAAAGAATGTCTTTGAGATGCAGAGTTTTCTAGGGCTGAATGGTTACTACAATCATTTCATATTGTACTTATCACACTTAGAAGCTCTGATAAAGGGATTACAAAAAAAGGTTTTGAAGTAAGTATGGTCATATTTCTGTGACAGGTCCTTGCAAGAGCTGAAATAGAGATTAACATTAGCACTGATACTAATTTTTCAAGAGTTAGGAAAGTGTTATACTATGTACAATGATGCATCAAGTATCTGACTAGTCGCAGTGCTTATATAGGGGGATCGATTCGTTATGTATGAGTCTTAGCAGCTGAGGCCACATGAGAGAAAATACCCATCACATGATCTCAAGTTCAAAGTGGTTGTTAATTCCTTATGATGTAGGTGATATTACTTGTTGGGAGAGTGTTTTTTAGTGTACACAGGACACAATATTCTCAAGTACATCATTACTCAGTGTGATCTGAATTTGAGGTGGTAATGGTGGGTGGAATACCTTTAGTCAATCAACATAGAGCTTTCCTACACACCTGGGAAAGGAAATGCAATGTCCAATGAACTTGGGAAATGAACTCCATTATATGCCTTGCAAAAGGCTAGTAGCGAGTGGCAGTTGATGGCGTTGTTCTCAAAGATGCATCTGGAGATACAAAACATACAGGGCATACATTTCTTACAACATTAGATATTACCTATATCATACTAGATAGAGTGAATATGAGACATATATCTGATTTTTATGGCCTATTTATATAGGAGAGTATGTCAGGTGAGGACTCTCTCCTAGTTAGACCATAGTAAAGGGTGACGTTTTGTGGTTATAGAGTCTCATATGGGTTTTGGCAGGCAAGCGCAGGGAGATAATGTGGGATTTTCATAAATCAATTTGGGAAGTGCATCATGGATTCACCATGATGTATAGGGATTTACATCATTAGTACTAGTGTTCAAGAATGGAGGGGGATGTATCTTGTTTTGTAATGATATGTTCCACCTATCAACAGGTTAATGTAGAACACTACCAACCAACACGACTTTTATAGGAGCTACCAATTCTTGAGTAGAAATGGAATGAAGTCGTGATGGACTTTGTGAAGAGTTTACCAACGTCACCCTGAGAAAATAATTTAGTATGGGTTGTGGTTGAGGGGCTTAAAAAGGTTGCACATTTCCGGGTGATCAAGGAAACCTTTAGTGTGGATGAGCTTGGGAGGTTGTACATATGTGGGATTGTACAACTACAAGAGGTCCCATATTATACCATTTCATATTGGAATTAATTTTTTAATTCACATTTATGGAATGGGATATAGAGGTATATGGGTACACATGTGCTTCAAAGTACAACTTACCACCACTAAATAGATGGCTAGTTAGAGCGCACGATATATTTGATGGAGGATATGCTGCGGGCATGCATCCTAGATTTTGGGGGTTCTTGGTAGCCACACATACCACTTACTATGTTATTCAATAAAAATATATTCTAGGATACTATTCAGATATCACTATATGAGGCTTTGTATCATATTTCATGCCTATCACCCTTGTGTTGGCTAGAGACAAGAGAGGTAGCGATTTTAAGACATCATATTGTCTAGGATACCACTGAGTAGGTTTAGTTGATTCAAAAATAGATGGATACTATACAGTCTCATCAGAAATCATAACTTGATCTCTATAGATGACCATTGGTGTTTGAGTACCGAGATCATGTTTTTCATTGTGTCGCACCTATGCTGGGACACAATATGATCAAAAAACAGGGTAAGCTTTCTCCATGATACGTCTGTCTATTTTGGATTCTAGAGAGGGTCAGGAAAATGGTCTATCGATTTAAATTACCTTATATATACAAGGATATGCACGACATCTTCCAGTTTTCTCAGTTGTGACATTACTTTTCAGACCCGTATCACACCATTTTGCAGAAGGAAGTGCAGTTGCAGGAAGATTCATCCTTTGTGAAGCATCACATTTGTATTGTGGATCGTATCACAATGGTTCTACATGGATAGTTTGTTCATTTGTTACAGGTTCTATGGAAACATGGTCGAGTGCAAGAAGTGACTTTGGAGAGGTAGGACAAAAGATGATCGCAATGGCAATAATTATTATCTGATGTTTTTCCACCACCCATGGAAGATAAATTAGTGGACGAATTGCTTTAAGGGGGGAAATTTGTAAGAACCCAGTTCTTTCTGGACATATGAGTCTTTTTTTTCAGTTTACACTTAATAAAATGGGGGAGAAGAGGTTGAGGGGATACTTTCAATCTTTTAACAAGACGTGACAGTGAACTACACACCATGTATGAAAGGCTACACCCCAAGTAATCTCAGTGAACCACCATGTAGCTGTCTGTCTAGAATGTTTACAGACACGACATTAATCTCAAGTACATTCCATGTGATTTTTTTAATTATATAAATCAGGAAATAGTATCATTTTTTTCTGATGGATAGAAAGATCACCTTGTTATGCTAACATTAGTTTATGATGGGATTTTACCTCCCGAATCTTTATCCGAACTCTGATTCGATTGATTTCAGAGGAATTTGACCCCAATTGGTGAGCTCTCAATTCCTCTTGCGCCTTTATTCCTAATTTATTTTCTCAATCTAGTTATTAATGGTTGATCATTTATACCCGTTTTTTAGATCTACATTATTCTAGGTCGAATCAAAGCCTAATGCTGGATGTGGAGAGTCGAATGAGTACGAGGTAGGTGGTCTTGTGCCTTTCATGAATAATCATGATGATTATATATGTCGTATTGTCACACACTCACTTTTTGGGTATCAATTGATTGAATAATGAACCCTTTTATTGACTATTGATGATTTGGTACTTAATTGGATTAATTGAATGCATGTTTACGGTTGTGAACCCTAATTTAGGGACCCCCCATGGCTGTATTTCCATTGGATGTCTGTTTGGCCGAGAATACCTATGAGGCTTAACATGAATACCCATTATTGTGTTGTTAAAAATTTATTCCTCATTATATGAATTTCCCACATGAGATACTTGTTCATGGTAAGACTAGTAAATGTTTAAATGGAATAAAATTCTTGTTATATGGTTTTCATAATGTGAGTTATCTGTGTTTAACCATGTAATAGTTTTATTTACATTTGTTGGTTATTATTTGAGCCCATGTGAGTTGATTATGTAAAATACATGTGATAGTTTAATTCATATGTGTTAATTATGATATAGAAAGATAAAAAAGACAAAATTAGCAATGGGAGAGCCATACTCTCTGTTAAAAGGCAGAGTTGGAATCATGGGACTAATTGCATCTTATATAGAATGGGTGAACCATTGACTCATTTAAAAGATAATTGATGGGATCAATAGGTCAATAATGTAAAGGCTATGAGTGAGACACATATAGAGTGTTCGGGATCATTGAGTCTTATTGGTAATGTTGAGTGAATCTAGTATCTATTTAGAGATACCCAATCCAAGATCTATTTTAAAATGTTTTAAATGATTATTATGCCAGAAGCTGACAGTTAATTCTATAATATATTTCTTCAAGCCTAGGATGGACCTCAAGAAATTATATAATTCATAGAACTTCAATAATGAAATGGATTACTTGTTAAGTGTCTTCCAAGTAAAAGACCTGATTGGACTCGGTATTCACTTATACCTGTTCACATTGTCTCCTGAGACATCTATTGTTATTTCTTTTTAGTACTCATAGTTTAATTCATTCACTATTGTACACATCTTGTCATATATATACACTAATAGATTAGCACATACCATGGGTTGTTTCCAACTGTGATATAGTATCCCACCCTATTCGGGTCATTATTTGGGGCCTAAAGAGATTATATGATTGCATGTGTTGATTAGGGAAATATCCCTACTACAGGTACATGATGCGATGCTTAGGAGTGGGAGAGAATAGGACCTAGATGAGGCTTGAAATTATTCCTAGACTCATTTTGTTTCTTTTGTGATTTTGTGACATATATTGTGTTTTACAATAGTTTACATATTTTGGCTACATTCTTAAAACATATAAATTTCTGCATCATCTTTTTTATTGAAGGATGATTGGTTATTTATATTATCATTATTCGGCTAATTATTTCATTTTTATACTATTTAATACATCTCTACTATATTATTATTTATTCTATTGTGTTACACTCTTATAATAAGGGATTAGTTTCCCCACTATCACACCTTAGGCCCTTGATTCTAGTCAGAATCCTCTAGTGTTTGTGGAAATTCTATTGTGGCCATGTAGAAAACCATATACAGGGCACTAGATGAGTGGAAGCCAGATCTGGGATGTTAGAACTATAATCTCACTTTGAAAAGATGGATACATTACCTCAATAGAGAAAGTTGTAAGATATGCACGGATAATAAAATCTTGAAATACAGTATCTCACAGAAAGTTCCCAACATGAGACAAAGGTGATAGATCTAACTACTCATGGATTATGATTTCCCAATACAATACCACACAAGTTAATAAAATAAGGTTCTATATTCATTGTGTAGGAAATATAATGGAATTATATCCCAAATGATAATTGAGAAGGATACTATGTTCATGGATCTAGTGAAGATGGATATGAAAATTTTTAAGGTATAGTAGAAATCAAAAATTTATCAAATTATTGCAAAACATATTTAATATAGAGGATAAAGAATTCCTAATATTATGAAGGGGACATTAAGAATAAAATTAAAGGCATTAACAATGGAAATTTTTCATACTTTGTTTGTGAAGATGGTGTTCTAAAATTTGAAAAGAGGTTATTTGTTAATCTTTACCTGAGCTAAAAAAGAAATTTTTGGATGACACTCATAGATCAAATTTCTCTATATATCATGGGAGAGAAAATATATATAGGGACTTGGAAGAAGAAAAATTGTGGGATAACAAGAACCATGAAATTTATGATTATGTTTCCCGATATTTGGTTTGTCAAAATGTGAAAGATCTAAGGCAGCATCCTAAAGAAGTTTTACGACCTATTCCTTTCCCTATGTGGAAATGGGAAGAAATTAATTTGGAATATTTTATAGGACTTCCAAAGGCTCCTAGAAATAATGATGAAATATCGGTTATTATTGATATCCTAACCAAATCTACAGATTAACATGCAATAAGAGAATATATTCCTCTTGATCACCTCACAAGGTTCTGTATTAATGAAGCTATAATACTTCATGGATCACTTCTATCCATAGATTCTGATCGAGACCTCTACATTACATCAATGTTCAGAAAGAGTATTCTAAAGGCTCTAGACATTGAACATCATTTAGTCACTTCTTACCATCCATATACTGATGAACAATATTAAAAAAACAATTCAAACAATAGAAGACATGTTTATACCATGTTCACTCTATTTTAATATTATGCGGGATCAATAACTAAAATTTTAAGTGTTTTTATATAATAATAGATTTCATAAAAGTATTAAAATGGCACCATTGGAATCATTATATGGAAAGAGGTGTCATACTCCCACTTTTTGGTATGAAGATGGTGAACGGAAACTCATAGGGCTAGAGCTTGTTGAAGAGATGATGAAGAATGTGAAGGCTATTCAAGATCATATCAAAACTACTCAATGTTGGAAAAAGAGTTATGCCAATAATTTGAGAAAGGATTTGTAATTATAAATGGTAGATCAGGGTTTCTTGAAGTTATCTCCATGGAAGGGTGTTATTAGGTTTGGTAGGAAAGGGAAACTGAGTCCCCGGTACATAGTACCCATTGCGATTCATTAAATAGTTGGAGCTATTTCTTATCTATTAGTATTGCTGATAAATCTATAAAAGGTTAATAATGTGCTAAATATATTTCTAATGAGGAAGTAAATGAATGATTTAAAACATATTCTCACATATGATGAAATATAATTGGAAACATAACTTTCTTATTTCAAAGAACCCATTCAGAGTCTAGATACTAGAGATCATATATTGAAGAATCAAAAAACTCGTCTAGTAAAAGTTCTCCAGAAAAATCAAAAAATAGTGGAAGAAAATGGTAACTAGTGGATTCTATGAAGGAGAACAACCCACATAATTTTAATTGAAATAACCATAAGATTTTATGAAGAAAAATTTGTAGTAATGAATAATTTAATACCCCAAGACTTTACAATATTTACATTTAGATATTTTTGCAATACACCCAACACCCGATTTTAAAAAAACATTATTCTCTCATATTTTAAATAGTAAATTAAATTATAACTATTTTATAGAGTTTAAAACGATATTATATATCCAAAAATAATTATTTTACACTCATCTAATAAGTGTAGGATAAGAACAAATACAATATTACACATAAAATACTATATTTTTTTATATGCAATTTTACCCCCTTTTGAAGAAGAATCCTCTTTAAATACAATATTATACCCTTTCAACAATTTAATATGTGAAAAAAAGTTAGAATAGAATCAAAAAAATTATGTTAGGGTGAAATTTTGGTATTTTTTGGTGAAAAATCATTTTTTAATGAATAGATAAAAATACAAAATTTAGTTCAAAAATAATTTTTAATATAATTTATTTATAAGGGTAAATTATAATTTTAATTGGTTTTAATAGATAATTAGATAATATTTTTATTACTTAATCCAATTTAGGTCATTTGAATCAATTTTACCTTGAAATTCACTATAAAAACATAGCAAACATTCATACTTTTTTACCTTAAAACACCACATTGTCGTCCAGTCTGCGGGATTAATTTTAATTTAATTATTTATACTTTTATGAATAGAATCACAAAAAATGGATTAGATATATGGAATCTAAATAATTTATAATTCCTAATAACACCAAGTTTTTTTACCCAAAATATTTATGAAAGTAATTAAAATTAATTAAAATTATTAAGGTAAAATTGAGCTTAAGAAAGGACAAACCTTTAACATAAGGGACCAAATGACCTATAAACATGACCAAAAACCATTTTATGGACATACTTCGGCCATTAAGATTCGATTATTGAGTTTTTTTATTTTTTATGGATTTTTTTAGGTAAGAACATGTGCTCATTAAACATGTCTCCAAAAACTCTAAGAGGGTCCCTTTCCTCACCTATAAAGGCCACCACCTGCCCCCTTTCCCCATGAAGGACCCCATAACTCTATGAAAGGGGAGGGATGAATCATGGTATAGAAATTGACTAATAAACTGATGAATCTTGTTTCCATGTTTCTATGAACAATTAAACCTTTCTAAAGAGGATGTGCAGAAAATAAAAAATCACTTGCAAAGCAATGACAAAATAATTTTACATGGTTCAACACTGAGGGTTATGTCCAAGGAACATATGCTGATAGTGTGTCAGTCATAACAAAACCACTAATTTTCACTATTTGTGTATTACAAGTTTTTATCATAGTCACTTTGTTCTAGGTGCACTGACTTTACATGGTTCTTGGGATTGCACACTACATCCCTCAGATCACTTCTACTAACTCCCCCTTTCTCAATACGTTGTAAGAATCTTCACTGAGTTTAACAACTTGAAGGTCTCTTCAATGGTTTAGTATTAATTCATACATCCAAAACTGTAAATGGATTCTCAATTGATGTCACATAATCAAACATAGATGTAATTTGTTTTCCCATACACAGATATTTTATGAAGATTAATTTCAGAATCTAATTTGTCCAATTTTAGGCATCCTTGGGTGTTCCACATACTGTTGTTGTTTCTGCGTACCATAGCTATTTTCTTGTACTGTACAACTCCTCTACATACTATCTAGATCCTCCGTGTAACATCCAGATCCTCTATGAACTACGCCATTGAACAATCCTCCCTAATCCACGTAATGAGCCACACCTCCGTGTATCGTCCGGCTCCGCATACTACCTTCCTTGTCTGGGTAATGTGGGAGCTTTCTACAAGACCCACACACTCTTTTGAAAACTATTTTCCTTACACAGATGAGTCTCTTGACGTACAGTCTTCTCCTCAGCAATCCACTTTGTACATAACCTGATTTCTTCCAAATATTATAATCTCCAATATCCTCCTTTAACAAAGGGGATTACTATTCTTTAAATAGGCACGTAACTCCACAAATTTCACTAAACTGATTTACCTAAACATTCAATGTGGTGAAATATTAAATCTATTTGCATATGGTTAACCTGAACCACGTACCAATACTATTTAGAGAATTGAAACAATACCACCAACGATCATTATTTAGTTTACTGGATGCATTCACCATGTACGGTTGTTACAAACCATTTTTCATTTCATCCTTCAACATTCTGCGTACTGAATTCCTTCACCGTGTACCATTATTGCGATCTGTTTTTGTTTCAATGCACCACTCCGTGTACCATTCCTACTTCCTCCACCGCATACCACAAATCTTCACTATGTACCGTTCACCTTCACTACATACCGCACACCTTCACCATGTATCACACACCTTTACCACGTACCGTTTCCAAAATCAAGATTTATGAGGCCCAAAAATATAGAAAACAATGGGGAATTGTACTACCTTCAATACTACTTTCTCCCTCAATCATATGACCTCATTCCTTGAAATCTTCATTTTCATCCATGTGTCGATTGGAAAAAAACACAAAACAAAATCCTTTATTATCAATAAACAACCGTTTTTCAAACAATCTTCCCATTGGGTTTGTTGCCTATCTCTAAATAAATTCAGTAATGTTCCAGCCACGATCGAAACCCAAATCATCAAGAGACAACTCATCCATCACTCATTTCTGTATAAAAAAAAGATCATTTTTCCATTGATATTGAATTTACCCATTCTTCCCTGTTGGAAATAAACTCGAAGACCGGTAATTTAACATTGTAGAGATCAGAACATTTTTCCTCTGGATAGTATCTCTCCCATAAACCTGCAACACTTCTAAAAACATATTATCACCATTAAAACAACCAGGGATAGGGGAATTTCATTACCTCCTTATACACTAGGAGGTGGATGAATACTAAGGTTCAATCTATATTTCTCAAACACATCTACTGACAGTGTCTTGGTTATAATGTTAGCCACCTGCTCATCTATTCCCAAATGGTCCATTTTGATCACGCTTTGTTCAACTTTTTCCTTGATGGAGTGATATCTGATATTAATATGTTTCATACGAGAATGCTAAATAGGATTCTTCATAATATCAATTGTTCTCTTGTTATCACAGTAAATTACCATTGGATGTTTCACCTCCTCGCCTATGTCAGTCACTTGCTTCTTCATCTAAAGTAACTAAGTTCAAGCCTTGGTAGTAGATATATATTCCGCTTCGACAGTACTAAGAGAAGTACATTCCTATTTCTTGTTTAACCAGCCCACACATTTCTTCCCAATATAGAATGAACCACCACAGGAATAATTTCCATCCACTACATCTCTATCCCAGTCAGCATCATAAAATTCAGACAACTCATCAACTATTCCTACAGGAAATTATATCCCATAATTATGGGTACCTTGAATGTATCTCATGATTATTTTCATTGTCTCTATATGTTCTTCCTTCAGATTACTCTAAATGAGAGCCTCATGCAAAGTTGCAAAGACAATATCTGGCCATATTGTTGTCTGGTACAATAGGATTTCAATGATTCTTCTGTACATGGTGGGATCCACATAAGTCTCGTCCTTAGGCTTCCCGAGCATTGTTCCAACCGCAAGCAGAGTCATCATTGGTTTGGAATTATACATATTGAATTTATTTATCATATCTACGGCATAAAGTTAATGAGAAATGAATGTGTAATACTTATTTTGAATCACCTAGAACCCTAAAAAGTATTTGAGTTCACCAATCATGGACATTTCAAATTATGATTTCATGTGATTGGAAAATTCATCCATTGATCCGTGATTTCTTCCACCAAATATAATATCATCCACATATAACAATACCAAGACATGAACCTTCTATGAATTTTTCACATAGATATTTTGATCCACTCCTTGTCATTTAAACTCATGTTTTCTTTCATAAGAGTCCAACCACAAGTACCATGCCCTTGGTGCTTGTTTCAGGCTATAGAGAGAATTATTTAATTTGAAAACTTTTAGTTCTTCATTGCTATGAAAGAACCCTATTGTTTTTTCACTGTGTAATTATTCTTCTAATACTCCATTTAAGAATGTTGTCTTGACATCCATTTGATAGACTTTGGAACCTCATTAGATTTCCATGGTAAGAAATATGCTGATTGACTCTAGTCTCACTATGGGAGAAAATGTATCCTCAACATCAATGAATTCGATTTGTGAATATCCTTTATAGACCAACCATGTATTATTTAGGATCCCATATCTATGATCATCAAATTTGTTCTCAAAAATCCACTTTATACCAATCATGTTGTGACTTTTAATTCTTTTGACAAGATCCCAAGTATTATTTTTGTCAATCTGATATAACTCTTCATCCATTACTTTTACACATTACTCATCCATTGCAGCATATTAAAAGGAGGATAGATCTGCATTTATAGAAATATAAAATGTGCATTATTCTTCATTCTACTTGTGTGAGTAGGTGCATTCTGATCCCTGATAATGTTGGACTGATCAATATCTGCTCTTCGATTTCTCCTTTTTCGTTCAACCATATTCTCTCCAACTATGGCTTCCTCTTCTGATTCTTCTTTAGAGTCAACATCATGATGTGACTCCTAAGAGTTTATAATATGTTACTCTACCTCTATATCAAAATTTTTTCTATGTTCACATCCGTCCTCATTTCCTATAACAGCATCATAATAATTCCATGATGTATTCTTGTTTTTCTTTTCAATGATCTTCACATCAACGCTTTCCACAATTCTTCCCACGCGCTTTTTGAAAAAAAATTGGCCTTTCTATTCACTGAGTATCCAAGAAATATTCCTTCGTCTGCATTGTCTCCATTCTTACCTTGATTCCCTTCATTGTTTCAGATAAAACATTAGCGTCCAAAAACACGAAAATACTTCAAAGTGGGATTCCTTCCATGACACAATTCATAGTGGTTCTTTCTCTCACCCATATATAGCCCTGTTTGATTTTTAATATACATTGTTACCGGTACTACTTCATTCTAGTAATGTTGAGGAATACGACTCTCAATCAGCATAGTTCCGACCATGTAGTTTACCTACTGATTCCTGTGCTCAACAACTTCATTTTTCTATGGAGTTCTCAAAATAGCCAACAGATGTTGTATCCCATGCTTATCTAAGTAATTTTAAAATTCAATCAATGTGTATTCCCCTCCATTTTCAGACCAAAAGACTTTGATCTTCCATCCAGCATCATTCTCGGTGATTCGATGATAGATTTTCATGAAATCAAGCACTTATCACTTCATATGTATTACAATCACCATGCCATTCTACTGTAATCATATATGAAAATATAAAGTACCTTTCTTCCTGGTTCCAGAAACTTTTATCGGTCCACATACATATGTATGGATGAGGTTAGGGAGATTTTATGCTCTTTTCTTATTTGACCAGTAGGAACTGCAACCCAATTTCCCTCGCATGCACGCATCACAGATCATTTCTCAATCACGCTTTAGATTATGGATATCCGTGATTATATTTAGCTTAGATATCATATCTGTGTCTTGATTATTGATGTTCCCCAATATTCTATGCCATAAGTTGTTTTCCTTTTCAACTATTAAGTAGAAAATGTTCTCTTTGCTGTCAACTTCATATAAGTTTTCATCTGTTCTACAGCATTTCATGAGTGAATTCCTAGACCTTCCTCTTATAGTTCAGTCATTCAGATTGAATGTCACAATAAGACCTGAGTCACATAGTTGAACCACACTAAGAAGATTGTGACATAGACTACCCACATAAAGGACTTCAGTTTTCTTTAGCTCTTTGTTAGCTAGAATAGTACTTCCACTACATTTTATCTTTAAAGCCCCATCATTACCGAACCTCCCTATTCCATCAACCAATTTGTGACCTTAGTTAATTGGTTTAGATTACCCATCATGTGGGATTAACATGCTCTATCAGGAATCCAAGTGCATTTGTTCTTTGTCACTTTGGGAGCAACTTTGGAAAAATTGGTCTTTTCCATTTTCCACTTTTTTCTATGAGATATTGGATTGAGTATAGTATGTGGATGGAATTTCAATTCTCTCTTCCAGGTGAATGGGTTATTTATATTCAAATTATTATTCCATAAGAGAAAAAATATTTGAAATAGAAACATTGTCTGATTAATGTGTATTGACTCGTCTCTAAGCATTGAAACAATTTTTACTCTCATACCTCTTCCTGTAAAACACAGCTTTATTGCCATAGTTTGAACAGTGAAAACAATATCTGTATTAATTATTTCTTCTATAATAAGTAAGATATGAATATTTTCTCCTTTTTTTAACTCCAAACTCTTCCCCATTTATATTTCTCCTTGCATCATCACAATATGACATGGTATGGCCCAGATAGCCACAAAACTCACACTTCATGAAAGCATATTTCTTATCACTTCTATTTCTCCTCATGCCTTCTTCCTTAGGAAAATAGTTAGACTACCTATCATGTATGCATACTCATTGATAATCTTCATTTCTCCATTAATTTGGATTTATGGGTTTCTTTTTTAGGAGTTCTAGTTACTTTTCAACATTATCCAATTTAATCTTGAATTTATTCTAGTTCTATTTATTTATAGAAATTGACATTGTGGAATCATAACCAATTCCAATATTTCCCATGAATGTGAGTCTTAGATCACTCAAGACATTTTCCAATCTATCAGAACCATGTTTCTCTCTCTCTAGTAGCTCAACATATGAGAACCATCCAAATTTTATTTTCTTGTTTGCTTCTTTTGAAATTTATTCTTTTTCGATTTTACTTCTCAGAGTAAGAACTTATTCATAGGGTCCTTCAATGGTCTTGGACTTCTCCTCTTGTATTGAGGTAAGGTCATTGATGACCAATTCTTGTTCTTAAATTCTGATATTAAGTTCAAAAACATTATCAGTGATTTCAATGATCGATGATTGAACTTTAAGCAGTTCTTCTAGTAATTTAATTTTTTCTTCCAGCTGATCAATATAATCAGATGACTCCTCCACCACTGATTTCCACTTATTAAATCTCTTACATTTAATATCAGGATTACCAAAATCATCCTTAAGTTGAAACTTGTGGTCGGAACTAGTAGTCAACTGATTATCTCCAGCTTTATCTGTCAATGGTTCTGACTTTTCAATGGTAACCATCATGGATGAATGGTTTCCAGTCATAAATTTTTGTTTATCTTCCGTATAGAATTCATTATCATCATCTTCCTCTTCATAGAAAAAACTCTTATTCTGTTCTTTCTTTGAAAATTTGATGTTTCCCTTTTTGAAGAATCTTTTTTGAGTCTTCTCCATGTTTTCATCTTTTCTTTCTTCATCATCAATTTTTCTTGATCACTGATAGGCAATGTTCCCAACAATTCCAAAATGAATACAAGCCAGTGGTATCTTGACTTCAAATTTCAATTTTCCCTAATTGATCTTCTTAGAAAAGAGAGAAAAAGTTTCGTTTTCCTCATCATCTGAATCACTACTATCTCCAAAAACATTTAGATTGTCCATGGACTTGAATTCCATTTCCTTTCTTACACAAGTTATATATTCTTTGGGTTTGAATCTCATTTCATAAGCTGATATATTGTTTAGGAGATAATACACTGATTGTTAGGTGAGTTATCTTTCCTCAAGGTCTGACACCTTTTCATTGTAATGGGGTGGAAGTCTTATCAAAATTTTCATCACTATGTAAATACATTTGATTTCAATTCCCAGACCTCAGATTTCTCATAACAAATTAGTAATTCTATTGAAAAAGTTGTATGCATCCTCATCATGGTGCATCTTCAAATCATCAAACCTATTGTGTAGAATTTGATGTTTTTTCCTTCACTTTTCTATATCCTTCATCAATATTTTCCATTTTATATCACATTGACTTGGAAGTTGTGAAACTCATTTCCTTTAGATAAATCTGATCAGAAAGGGATATAGTGATAGCATTTTATGCCTTTTCATCAGCATCAAGCAATTTCATGTCTATATCTTTCATCGATAGTCCTTTAGGATCAGTGAATTGTATTCACTTCACAGTAGAAAATAAGAATTCCATTCTAAGGGATCTTAGGTGTGATCTCATCCTATTTTTAAATATATAAAAATTACTTCCATTAAAGAGGGGAACTCCCCTAACATTGACTAGATTCCCCAATCCAATAGAAGACAGATTCAACACCATCATCCTTTATCCTCTAATACCACTTGAAGGACCTCAGAACACCCAGAAAGGGGAGGTGTGAATCAGGGTGTATATATTTTATTTTAAACTGATAGATCTTGTTCCCACATTTATAGGAAATTGTTAAGCCTTTCCGAAGAGGTTGTGCAGAAAAATAAACAATCACATGAAAAGAAACGACACATCAATTTTACTTGGTTCACCACTAAGGGATACATCCAAAGAGAATAAACCAAAAGTGTGTCGGTTGTAAAAAAACCACTAATATTCACAAGTTGTGGATTTCAAGTGTTTATCACAGTCACACTATGTTAGGCACACTGCCATTAAAAGGTTTTAGGAATATCACACTACGTCTCTCATATCACTTTCACTGACTCTCCCTTCCTCACTGTGTTGGAAGAATATTCACTCATTTTAACGACTTAAATGTCTCCTAAATGGTTTTGTATAAATTCATGCATCAAAAAAAATAAATGGATTCTCTATTTATGTCCCACAATCACACACAGATGTAATTTATTTTCCCGTACACTGATATGTTATGAAGATTAATTTCACAAACTGATTAGGCCAATTTTAGTCTTCCTTCGGTGTTTTGCGTAATGCTACTGTTTCCACGTACCACGACTGTTTTTAATACAATGTAGATCATTCATGTACTATCCAGATCCTCTATGTACCATCCATATCCTCCATGAACTGTGTTACTCCATGTTCCACCCAACTTCACATACTTATCCACACCACCGTGTACCGTCATGCTCTGCGTACTGACTAGCTCCACAGCATATTGCGGTAGCTTCCTGTGAGAACCAGACACTCTTCCATGAAATATTTTCCTTACGCAGATGAGTCTCTCTTTGTATCATATTCTCCTCAGTGTACCAATTTGTTCTTCTCTGTATTTCTTCTTAAATATTAATCTCTAATCTCATTTTTTAAAAAAAGCGGTTACTATTCATTAAATAGGTACGTACCTCTACAAATTTGGCTAAATCGATTTACCCAAAACAACAATGTGGGAAAATCTTAACTCGATTTTCATATAGTTTGCCTCCACCATGTTCTGTTCCTCTTTCTCGAACCATAGAAATCCCAAAAAACTTTATCATTCTGTGTACTGCATGCCTTCATCGCGTACCATCGCAGTGAACCATTTTTCATTTCAACCTTCAGTATTCCACATACCGAATTCGTTCACCATGTACCATTGCTACGAACTATTTTTGTTTCCACACAATGCTCGGCGTATCATTCCCATAGCCTCCACCACATACCACACACATTCACCGCATATCGCACGCCTTCAACACGTACCACGCACCTTTACTACATACTTTTTCCAAACTCTTGATTTTTTAGGCCCAAAAATATGGAATACAATGGGGAACTACGCCACCTTCAATACTGATTTCATCCCCAATCGCATGACCTCATTCCATTCAAACACTTTAGTCATCCGTGTGTAGATTGAAAACAAACAAAAACAAATCTCTATTATAATCAATAAAATGCCTTATTTCCAACACATCACACCTATAAAGCCCATAATTTTAGGTCAATATCTACCCAAATAGATTCCCAACAATCCTTCCCTCTAACATGAGTCCTCCATTTGGGCATAATGGTTCCCAAGAAAGCCTTCTAGAATACACTAAGAGAATTTTCTCGATAAAAAGGTAACACCTTCTCTTAATCTCATTAGTTTCTTTTCTATTAACCACTCAAAAAACTCTTCTTATTCAATGATTAAATAATCTTTCATGCGCACGTACGACCTACCATATCCATGAACAATTCACTTCATTTCTAATATTCAAATATTATTTACTATTATAAATACCAATATACAGAGTATATATGATAATTTAGTCATTTTATAAAATATTTAGATGATGAAGACATGATATATTTAATAATAACAAAAAATAACATGTAAAAACATACTTGAGAAGACTATGCAATTAACACCCGAAATAGTAAAAATAATGAATGATTGTTAACAAATGTGTAATAAGACCTTGCCAAAAATTAATATAATGTATTTTAAATATGATTATGTTTCTATTATAATTTAGTAACATATTTTAAACCACTATACAGGATGATAAATATCATACAACAAAATGACAATTTAGGTAATGATGTTAATCTCAATTTTTAAATCTGTGAGATTAATGTCATATTCATTACTTGATTAGTTTGTATGCCATATCTAATACCCATTTAAATATATTATATAATTAATCTTATTATTCTAATTATATAATAATAATAATTTAATTTCATACCTTTCTAGTGATTATGATTTAAATGTTTCAAAGTGGATGGGACACTTTGTAATGTTTAATGATTATTTTCCGAATTTTTTTTCTTAATCTCACTTCCTTTTGAAATTTTTAACTCTCTCTTGAAAAAACCATTTTATTATAATCATTTCTCAATGGAAATTTAATTTAATATACATACTCTCTTACAATGAATAATGGTTTTTTTAATTTGTATATCATTATTCATGTGGTGGTTACTCTGAAATTTATTTTATTAAATAGGGAATTATTGTAAATCCCAATTTTACATTCAATATTATTATTAGATAAGTAATATTATTTATTTTTATTATTCAATATGTGGAATTCATTGGACTGGAAATGACGGGTGGAGTGCAGAAATTATATTTCTCCTCGATGAATCGAAAGGTTATCACGAGTCAAATAAGTTCGCCAAATGGGTTTATACTCTTAGATTTAAATCATCTTATGAATGGTCTTGATGGTAATATGTATTCAAGTTCCTCAAACATTAGTAACATTAAGAAAGTATTTCTATCATTTAATTTTAGTTATTATTTATCCATGGTTTTTTGAGTAGACATATCTATGGATGTAATTCATTCTAAGTTAGTTGATTTATGGCATGTGTTTCAGTAACTTTTTTCCATATTATTTGTACCTTATATGATTTTCTATATAGAAAGTGTAACTAGTTCTTTACAATTCCATAGATATTGAATCATTATTTTTTCCATCTTACATACCCTTACTAAGAATTTGAACTCAAACTTATTATGTTTATTTTCCCATGTTATGAAGAATATGACTTTGAATAAGCTTTCAACGATGGATTTTATTTTAGTTTATTATGTATCTTGTTTTATTCTATTTTCCCAAAGTATTATGTATATTATTTTTGTAATATTATATTCCTGGAATACTAAAAAAGCCTTCCTTTAGTATTTATCTCCTAGTAATAATGCTAATGTATTGTAATAATGCACCAGCCCCAAACTTTTAATGTCGGGGCATTACATGTTATTAATCATTATAAAACATATTTTAGTGAACCTTCATTTTTTTTACATTTATAAATTATTATTTATTAATGCTGATAATAGTGATAATAAATTAATGTATTTGTTTTTAGGATATGTGAACATTACTATACAATTTTATTTCCACACTTAGACAACTTCATTATAAAAAAATATTAATTAGAGGTCATTTTTCAATGGATTTTTTTAAAACTATAGGTAAGTTATCATTTATATTATATAATTATACTATTATAAAAAGTATGCAATTAGGGGGTAAACTGAGTAGTCTGACACAACCATCAAGATTCTATGTTACTAGGGTTCAAATCACAGTTGTGACTAAAAATACCCTCTCATTTATAAGGGATGATGATTTCTTCCAAGGAATAGTGTGAAAGGGTGTTGTAAATAGGGGATAGTATGTGGAGACTATAGGATCATAGTATGATGATGGTGGTGGCAGGGAAGTCATAACCCAATACCGCACTGAGTAGCATAATGTTGAAATGCGTAAGGCATGGTCTAATGTGATATCATGGTATAGGGATGATGAGACACATGTGGCCAACAATAATTTATGACTATCCTATCATAAATTATGAATGTCTATAAATCATATTCGGACTCTTTTGTAGTCTTACTTCATTAGGACATTAGGCCACTCAGTGTCCTTAAACACATAAAATTTTAATCTTTTGAACTCTTGAAACTAATGGGAATTTAAATGTTAATAATTGTAATCTAGGATGATTTCTAATCTTATTGTGGGAGGATGGGTATTGAATCAATTTTGTGTCTAGTGTGTGTATGTATATATAGATTGTGAAACCCTCAACATTAGTAAATATATTTATTCCAATATAATGATGATTTCTTAAAACCTACTCAATATTTAAATTAATATAAAACATTAATAATTTAGTAGGTATTTTTTTAAAATAACTAATAAATACAATATATAGTGGTGGTAATTGATGTTTCTAGATGGATGTGATAAAATGGGTTTCATTTGGTATATTTTTCATCAAAATGTGTGGGTTGATGATTAATATCCCATTGAATGATAAGGTTAATAGTGTGAGATGCCACTTGGATTGCCTATAATAATTTCATATTCCATCATCCATTGAATATATTGAGAAAGATCCATACTTATATTCCCTTAAAAGAAAGGAATCTTATAGGCTATAATTATAAAAATTAAAAAAGAATTTAATTAAAATGCTATTAATTATTGTACATTGATATTTAAATTTATGGAATAAATTATATATATATATATATGATATTTTTTGTTATGACTTTTAATAGATTGACGATATGTTTTAAATGGGTTGTGATTGAAGAATTATAAATAACAAATTTTTCTAGGTCCAGTGGAGATTTAATTTACATGAAATTATTAGAAAATATTGAGGACCTGGCTATGTAAGAGAATAATCCAGCTATCTAATGTTTGGTAGAACGCATCCTTGGATTTCCAAGAAGGAATTTTATTATTATAAAAGAAGAATAGATGGTTAAATATTGTTAGGGAATGTTGATTTTGAATTTGTAATTATTGATGTAGTAAATCATTATTCAAATAACCCATTAAATTTGTTAAATATTTTATGATTTTTTGGAATTTTGATGAATGGTTTTAAGAAGATTTGATAAATTTGTTAAATTAGTATAGGTGTTGTGATATTATTTTAATTGATCGTGATCAATTGTAGATGAGTTGAGAAGTTTTGAGATATGATGTTGAAAATATAGACTTGTATATTTTTTAGAAATTTTAAAACACCTATATATATACAAGATTGATCTAGATTTTATATTGAATATATATTGCTTGAGAGAGATGTGATGGTGATAAATGAACTATTGGAGGGTATTTTTCAACTTATCATAAGTATGTAAGAGTAATAATAAAATATCCCTTGGTATATATAGTAATCCAAACCCTAAATAATGGAAAATTCTAAAATATTGTGACCCACTAGGATATAGAAAAGTATGTTTCTAAATATGTATTATTTATCAATATTTTCAAATAACTATATAAGGTTACTTAGAGGGTTATGATATTTGACAAAATTCTATTGGTACACTATGGTATGTAAGAGTGAATCTAAATTTTTAGGGTATACATAATACTTAACATTGGGATATGTACGAGATAATAGAATATTTATAAGTATACTTAAAATATTTCAAGCCAATGTGTATGGGTAAACCAACCTTCCTAGGAGAAATGTGTGAATAAAAAGAACCCCACATAAATTTAATATAGATTTATCAAACGATGCATACTGGAAACTAGATTCTAGTATAAGAGTAGTATTCAAAAAATGAGACTAATTATTTGGATAATTTGAAGTGTTATTTAGTCCAAAAATGATGAAAATATCTTAAAATATAAAATATAATGATTATATAAATTGAAAAGTGATTCAATATGAGATTAGTAGATTATTAAATAATGAGTGATAAGGGTATCATGGAATAATAATTTTTGGATTTTAAATTTTAATAGTTAAAATAATTTTTAATGTTCCATGTTTTGGAAACCATGAGGAACATTTTCTAATATTTAAAATGAGGTGATGGATATTTGTGGAATACCTATTGAGAAAAAAAGAATATCATTATCTTATGAATAAAATAAATTATAATCAATGTGGTAGTTGTTTGAAGAGGAGTGTCTAATATTGAATAATATTTTATATATTCTCTATCAAGGAATAAGATGAATAAGTGAATAAGGATAATGTTGAAAAGGTACTTCTTCTTTATAACCTTTTATAACTGAATTTGAATGATAATACAAAGGAATAGGATGATGATGTTTGAGAAAGAATGACAACACCACTACCATATTCTTGATATGTGTATCCACGACCATGAAAATGAATGAGGAATAAGAAAATGTCCTAAAACCAACTATCTATATATGTTAATCATTCTATTATGGAGGCGATAACCAATGATGAAAAGAATTCTAAAGTGATAAAAGAAATATTGAAAATGAGAAACATATTGTTTAGGTAAAATAACATATAATGTGGTGTTGAGAATTCTTGGAGTAGAAAGAAGATATTATTCAATAGTGAGTTGGATGGACCCATTTTAAATAGGTGGTATCCTGTATAAAAAACCTATCAAGAGGAAATTAGAAGTCAATATATTAATCAATAGTTGGGATATTATACATGATTTTTTGGTGATATTCTATTTTTTTTTCAAATGAGTAATATATTACATATCTACATATCAAGATAAACATAGAAGGGATTTAGTAACCCACAATATGCTATAAAGTTGTAAAAATATTGTGTGATTATTCTCATACACGATTCACAACTTTGATGTAGAAACTGTGTGTCAGTAATTCATAAGAAGATCCATTAATATTTACAAATGTAGAGGATTTAATTTTAAGAAATAAATGTTAATGAGTATAAATAATTCAGTAAAATTACTTCACACAAATTCACACCTATTCTCAATGTGACTATAAGATCAGAATAAGGATTTTTCTTGTGGTATCATAGCTAATCCAAATTCCCTTTGATTGGATATATTTAATTTCCTAGTAATTTATAGTACTTATATATTGTAAATATTTAATGATTTTGTAGAGTAACCTTTGAAATATTATTTTAATGTGTCAAAAAAATCATAAAGGCTATAAATAATATTAAATCAAAGAATATGATAATGTGTACTAATGGAAAGAATACTAAATAGGTAGCACAATGAATTTATTGTAACTAAAATATTTTTTCTGTTATGTTTGTTGATACTCAATCTCTTTATCAATTAGATTTAGATAGTTTTGAGTATATATTTATTCAATACCACTACATTGATGTTAATGATTAATAACAAAATTTTATTATTGAAGTGATAACTAATATTTGTAGTTTTATCAAGGGAAAATGAGTTGAAAAATAAAGCTAAAAGTAGAGACAGAATTTTTGAAAAAATGATTGAGTAAGTTGTTTCAACAGGGAAAAAACTATCATTAAAATTTTATAATCAAGGGAACAACTTGTGTTGTTCATTATAGATAAATTCACTCTATATGATGAAGAAATAAAAAAAGAAAAATATGATAAAATCAAATATTGTGAAGAGATAATCGATATCTTTAAAAAAATTCACAAAAACACTATGAATATAAAATATGATAGTTTAAAATTTAAATAAATATGATAAACAATATTGAAAATTATCTACATTAATTAAGAAATAGGTTTGAATAAAATATTAAAAAGGTTAAACTAGTGTAAGCATAAATAGTAATATAATTTTATGTTGACAAAAATACCCACAACATGTTCTGACTCAGACATGATGTCCAATTGATAAACATAGATGTGACAAATGCTGAATCATACCAAGATACTGTAAAAAAAGGGCCAAATTAATGATATCATATAAAATAATTTTTTTATAAAAAAATACACTATAATGGAAATAATTTTTTGAAATCATCTGTTGTTTTATCCTCTACAAGATAACATGAAAAGGTAACCACTTTCCGAGAAATTTATTATTGTAATAGTGTTATTTAATTTTAATGTACATGTCCGAAATTAAAATCTATACAAATATAGGTGGATAAAAAAATCATATCACTAAATAAAGGGTGGATTAGATCATGTACACAAATAGTGGATTCCCAAAAAAATCATTAAATAACAACTATTTCGTCATAAAATAGAAAGGATAAAATATTACCATATTGGTTTACAAATAAAATTAATTGGGTATATTTGATATTTCTTGTGTTGTGGATGATTTTAGAATAATAAAATTATATTTATGGTATAATAAATTGATTATAATAGTTTATTAAGGGCTAATAATAAGGATCATATAACTATAATGAAGAATATTGTGGTAACATTAAGAAAAATCATTGAAAATAGTGAATCTTTTTACGAAAACCCAATTTGAAATAAATGAGAAATTTTGTTTAAATTAAAATAATTGTAGTAATTATAATGATAAGATCTTTTATAACTTCACTAAGTATGATTAAAATGAAATATAAGTAATAATTCCATAAATTCAAATGAATAAAAAATGAAAACATGATGAGTTTTTCTTGAGGTTTAGTAAAAAAATGTTAAACAATGTGCACCCAAGATGAATGACAGGAAGGATGCTATAAAAAATAGTAGATGATTCTAGTTTTCAAGAAAAGGAAATATCATGTAACATTTCAAATATTCTATGAATATAAATTATGGGGGAAGAAAGATTTAAATAACAAGAAAACCAAACAAATAAAGAAAAAAGTTATTGGTTTGGATGAATAAGTTAGAACATAGGATTATAATATTCTCCCAATAATGGTAACATAAAGGAATCTAAGAATATATGTGGAGTTGAAAAATAATATGATTAACTCAAATAATTTTGTTGACGTGGAAATGAATAAAGAAGTATATGATGGGAAATAATGTTAATAGACCATGGAATTCTGGTATTAAGAATTCATCCTTTAAAAAAAATATTCAACACAAGTAAATGGTTTTTTTGATCTTATTGAATGTATAATTATGAGACCAAATATAATAAAAAAGTAAAATAAGATAGATAAAGATAAAAATAGTTAATTTTCATTGGTATATGATGTCAAAAGGACTATTTTAAATGAGAATAAAATTGTAAAGTGTAATAAGACCATTTTGTCTATAAATTCTCATATTTAGAAAATTAAATTAGGTGATAGCATGATGTATTATATTGAATTGAGAAAAAAATATAAAACATGTTTATCTAATTAATAAGAAAATAACAAAACTACCTTTTTTTCTATATTTATATTTTTTAAAATTTATTATGATGGGATTTTAAGGGGATTCCTATAGGGTATAATTGTATTAAAGTTATAATTATTGTACAGTAAGAAGATAAATCCATCATGTAGATACGTATAAAGGAAAATTTGTTACCTCCTTGAAAAGTTCTCATGTGTTATCAATCATTATAATGTTTCATGGAATGTAACCCTTAATGAAGAGTTCACAGTGTAATCTTGATTCATAATATTATCATTTCATGGAAATCATGAATTTATGGACAATGATAATGTTGAGTTATGATAATTTTTTTCCTATAAAACTGTTTATTTAAATAAAATCTTATTATTATGGGATATGTTATATTAAAATGGATGAAATATTTTAAGGGGTGTAATATTCATTCACTTTAATTATTTTAATATATTGTTGGGTTTGGTGAAGAAAATAAAATTATAGAAAATATACTTGAAGAGACTCTAAAAAATAAAAAAATTTAATTGGTATCAGATGCTAAATAGTTTTATTAATTTATTTTTTATTTCAATTAATCACCCATGTTTTCAAAAATTAGTTAGATCATGGGGAATTCAATTCAATTTATTTATATATCATTAAAAATATAATATTTAGGACAACCTTCTAAAAAGTAGATTAGTTTTCAATTAGGGAAAGAAGATGAAATTTTAGTTGGGGGATAAGCTTGAGATGAGTAGAACTGTCACTCAACCCTACACCATTTAATTTGTTATTAATAAGGGGTATAACTATTTTCACTTTTTAATTCAATTCAATTTTTAAAACAAATCCAAATTCCGATAATCATGTTCCCATAGGTATTGTAATAAATACATGATCATTTGTTTTTTATTTCAATATGTGATTGTGAAATACATTCAATAAGTGTTAGGTGATGATGAATATCCAAATGAATAAACATTTTGAAGGGTTGAAATGTATCATGATGTTACAATGATACTTTTATATACTATACACAATTGTATATGTTGAGGAAAGCATTTTAATATGCTTGAAAATAAGATATGAAACTGAGATGTCTCCATTATATAGATTGGAAGACAAGGTAATAAAGTTAATATTTCATGTACGTCTTTTATATTTATATTTTAATAAGAATATGAATATACATAGAAGGATTCTTGGGCATTAATTTTAATAAATTCATGGAAATTCCGGAATGGCTATTGATTCAAGAATCATCGACTACTCATTTATGGTATGTTTGAAAAATATCAAGTTATCATGAGATATGAGAAGTGATTTAGGGTCAGGTTATATTAGAGGAAAATCAACTTAAATATTTTCTCTGAGAATCTATATTTTAATTACCACAAATCAAGGAAACTATAAAATTGATAATATCACAAGGAAAATTAACAGAGAAGGATTTGAATAATGAATTATTGAGACATACGATCTTTATTGAAATATTAAATGGAGAGTATTTATATGATGCATAATGATTTTGTGAATTGTGATGATGGTTTATGAGAAGATTTGATAAATTGTAAAAGTAATTTATGGTTTATGAAATTATATGAAGTGGTTAAAGTCAATTGAAGATGATTTATGCATCTACAGATAGAATCATGAGATTCTAGAGTTTCATATTATAGTTAAATATGAACACTTTTCATTAAATAAGATTTGTACTAATTTTATAAAGAATATGTATGAGTTTTTAGTGATATATTTGGGATAAATTATTTATCTAATAATATTCAATAATTTACATTGTGTATATAATATTAACATGGAATTACCCTTTATACGTAAATGTTTTCCATACCTTGAAGACAATAACATGGAAATATACCGAGTCACATTGTGATGCAACAATTAAAGATGATTTACATATAAAAAATATCAAATATCTTATTGGGATTTATAATGGTAATCAGAGGATACTGAGATTTCACTGTGTATAAGATTTTATAAGAGAAATTTTAAAGTGAAACAAAATTTCAAAATCATTTGTAAGAAATTACAAGAGGATTCATAATAGAGAACTGAATATTTTGAACAATGTTTTAAAAATAGAATACAAATTGGAAAGGGTAAACTAGTCTTCCATTGAATCATATAAGACTAAATAATTTTGCGTGATGGTGATAGGATGATTTCAAAATATGTGTGATTATAAATTGTTTCATAGATAATTCAATTCCTCATAAAAATTAAAATATTTTTGGATGGTCTATTTTGAGTGAGGTTTAGTAAGATGATTTTGTATTGATATTCAAATATTAAATATCGGGATGTTGGTGATTAAAATGTGATTCAATATATGATTATTTTTAGAATTAAATTTTGAGTTATGAAATGATCTTTTCATAATAAATATAGGATTTTAAATATGAATATTTGAAATTAATTTTGATGATAAAATCTTGATGAAATATAAATAATATTATCAACTAGTTTAAATGACATGATTGGTATCATTTAGATATAATTTTAGATAGGAATAAAAATATATCATTATCATGGGAAGAAAGATCATATGATTATATTGGTAAATTTAATGATATTATTGAGGATATAATGGTGATGAATATCATTGTGTTTTTGTATTTAATGTATATAAATTATTGTTATGTGATATAGTGAATAAAATAAAGATGAATAATAAAGGTAATTTTGGGTAGAGGATAAATTAGATACTTCATTCTAATAAAGATTCAATATATCAAGGAAGAATAAGGTGAAGAGAAGTAGGATAAGGCCAATGTGGTACTGATACTGTACACTTGATATTAATCTATGCAAAAAGATATGTAATAATTAAAAGAAGACCATGGTTGAGAATGGCCAACTATAATACTATGCTATTTAGGTTCTTTGTATCATGGATCATGAAGAAAAATAAGAAAGAATAATATTTTATGTATCCATATCTTAATTCATGTTGGTTATTTTGATATTGATCTAAGAAAAAAGGATGATATTCTTGTTATAGTAGTTGAAGATATATTAGAATTTGAATACCTATTTTCGGTGAAAAAAATATATTACATGGTGATATTGTGACTATATATGGATGAAGGAATATATTTTTCATAATTGAATTGGGTGGAAAAACTATAATTGGTTGGATGTAATTTAAAAGAAACCATCAATAAGATAGATATAAATTAAAAGATTTTATGATAGTTGTGAGAAATTATAGGCTATTTGAGATATATCCTACCAATATTCACTTCATTAATATAGATGGTATGTAAGAAACCAAATCATTACAAGATAATATTTTTAGTGGGTTTTTTATTTTTTGAATATTTGGATGGATTGACTTGAGAACCATGAATCAAATCAACGTTCAGAGAGTTTAAATTTCCCAAAACGGTGTGTTTAAATGTGAATTAAGGCTTGGTTGATGACCAGCTGGATTGATATTCCAAACGAAGAGTGGTTGGGGACCTTTTCTACAAAAAAGTGTTGTTATAAGTGATTCAAATCATGAAGTTGGTTCAAGGGTCTGCCTAATGGTTTCCAGTCATGAAAAATGGTCATGGGAGAAAAGAATAAAAAATTATGGTGTAAAAAATTTCATTAAATCCAAAATTGATCTATCCAATATTTATAATTTAAAATAGATTCCCCCATCATTTTAATAAGTATCAGTTCATAAGAGGGATTTAGTCAACACCTTCCCTACTTTATCTATCATTTTTGGCTGGTTATGGTTGAGATTTTATTTGATTGATGGTAAGATTACTCCTCTCTCATCCTTCCCACATTAACCCGATTTTGTTTCCATTAATTGTGATAATGTTTACCTTTGGATAAAATCGATTTTTCACCGAAGGACAGTGAAATATATAATTTTTCTTCATAGTTTCATGTATCTTAAAAAGAGGGGAACTGAAGATGATGTTTACATTCTTTTATGAAATTTTCTATTATTTTATTTTAAAATTTGGAATTTTGTTAAGGGGTTTCAACATAATTTTAATTATGAGGCCATTTTATCCATTATATAAATTATAAATTTTATATGGAATAGATTAAATATCACATCAAAAGTACAACACAATCAGTTTCATGTAGTTTTTATGTTATGGGATTAGTTGGTGGGTTTTTTTCATTTATTACATGTTAAATTAATTTGTTTGATAAATTTTATATTTCCATAATCATTTAGGGCCCCAAATGGTTTTTTAGTGGCTCGATGAGCTTGGATGGGCTTGGATGTGTCTCAATGTGCTTAGGGGGAGCTACTAGACTATAAATTTTAATTTGGGAAGCTTATTAAAAGTTTGGTGGGATTCCATACTTGTTGCATAAGTAATTTTACTTATGTTGATGTGTTATGTGGTATTATCAAGTTCCTCCAGTGATGGAGTGGGACCAATAATTAAATTTTTCGACTAATTAAATTTGTTAGACTTTATAAAAAAGTTATTAAATTATTTTTAATCGATCTAGTTTTTTGACTTATAATTAAAAAAAATTGAATAGGGATACATTGGTCACATAGGAACAAGATTAACTCCTAGATCATTGTTGGGTTTGACCACACTAATGGAAATTAACCTAAATTTATATATACCCTAAGAGAGATCCATAAATTGGTATTATTAAAAAGAGACGTACTATACCAAGACATAAGTGATTTCTTAAACATCTTTAAGAAGGTATTTCTTTTGATCTGTTTTGGTTAGACATAGGGGCCCTTAATTACACAATGGTTGATCACCTAATTCCATTAAGGCCTTAATAGACCTTATGTGTTATATGTTTTGTATTATTAGTGAACTCCACCTTATGGATGAGTTTTATGAATGATCCATGACATTTAGGGGGCCTTGAGTAGGGTTCCCGATCATTTTAAGACCATGTTAAGGGAGCGTTGGTAATTTTTAGTGAATAACATGAGTATTCACCTATGAAATGAACTAATAATCATTAAATCTAAGGCTAGAAACATTATAAGAAGGGTTTAGGAATCAATCCAACCCTCTAACTTCAAGATAAGTATAAATGTTTTAATCTGTTTAATTGTAATTAACTAGAATTAGATGACTATAAATGAACTGTTATTTCATGATGGAAATTCCACCCAAAACCACTTATGTGGTTTGGAATTGAAGACACAAAGGGCCTCAACCTATTTATATAAACTGTTAGATATTAGTTCCAAAGAAATACAAAATGTTAACAATCCATATGATTTATATTTTTATAATTACATATATATTATTACCAGTGTAATTTTATGCATGACATTAAATAAATATTAAATCGGATGACTAACAGATTGTGATCCACATCTTGATTATCATATGGGTTTTCTACCATAATTTAATTTTAATGAAAAACTGATCTACACTGTTAAATCCTTTAATGAATATTGGTTCCTTTCCAATGATGTCTATAACACTATGATATTGGTGACATTAGAAGTTACCATGTGGCCGCATCTAAATTGAGCACCATTTCGTTGTTACATCCTCGTGGTTGATGATGATCACCAAGATTTATGACTAGGATACTATCTAGGAACTAGTGGATTCACTATGATTAAATTTCCTAGAGATATCATGTAATATATTATGATAGTTATGACTAATGGATGTCAATTTATTGTCACGAACTAGGGGAGTATACCTTATATATTTCCTATGTTCCATCCCCTAAATAATTTATTCCAGTTTTCAAGAAGTTATTTCCTATATATGAGGAATTAAGAATACAACTCTGGATCAGAATAGGGAATGTCGAGACATCATCTAGTTTCCACTAGTTACTCATGGATTGAGTAGTATTCCTTGGACGCCTAGGATCATATTTTATTCCCTAATTATGTGATTTCTAGATTATACCTACAATCCTGCCTTATACATAGTGGATTTTAGTACATGTAATCCTAGGGAAAGGACTTGTATCCCCTGTGGTGACATAGATTCCTCAGAGTTATTTATAGTTTAGATGAATCATGTATAATTTGAAAATGTTATCCATTGGTCCCTAGGTATCAAATTAGTAATTTAATTTATATTATGTATTTAATTATTTTATTTTTAAGATAAGTACTTCACACAATCACCCTAAATTTGTTGCCTATGTGTGGGACCATGTTTTCTATTCCCTAAAGTGTTTTGTAATCACAACCTTCTTGAGATTACATTGAAATTGTTCACTAGAGTAGATGATATCCTGGTTTTAGGAATGGATTGTGATGAGACCAAGGATTTATTTAGGGGGATAACTTCAACATGTACCTATATCCTGGGATGTGGTATTGATCGAATGTTGTAGGGATACAGTTTTTTTTACCTCGTGTTTTTATTTGTTTATGTAATTAATACAGTAGGTGATCATGGTATTAATGGCATGATTGTTCGACATATTACTACATTACATTCATTACTACATATTTTTATTTATCTTCTTTAGATGAAGTTTATCCTGATGTGGTATAATGTTTAGTTACATTACACTTTTTCCCTACTCTCATATGTGGGAATAATCTCTCCACAAGTAAACCATAGTCCATTACTGCTAGTCAATAGCCTCTAGCATATGGGAAGTTGCACTTGAGTCCATCTAATCACTCAGCTTATTTATTTCACATAGTAACCTAGGAAGGGAATGATAAAGTGGAATCAGAGTAGTTAATTTATTGTTTTCATAAAATTTGGTTAATGAGACATAAGATTATTAGAAATGTGTTAAAGCATGTTATGGATATCAGACTGGTTCATTGATAACACTTGTCCCTATAAGAAGTCTAGGTTAATAGGGATATGGGATTAATGTTCTTAGTTTTTTATGATATATTTATGTATGATTTTATCATTTTAATATACACATGTGGTTTTGATATTATGATTTACTAGTTATTTATAGCTCTCATCCCATTAGTGATAGGTTAGTTATTTTTTTGACTCTAGTCCTACAAAGGTAGGATTCACTTTCTCATGCATCATATTTGGAATGTAGGTTCACATGAAATATTACAATTTACTTGAGTTTTATATCACTCTTGATGAGGATAATTTTCTAGTTTATTGAAAAAACCAAAATTTCATTTTTCTATATATGATATTCATGGTATTATAAAATATTGGGCAAAATTGTTTTTATTATTCTATGGTAGGCCATGCAGACTGTGCCATGAAATGAATTTATGATCTAGACAATGATGTAATCCATTATGAACTATAGCTTCATTAACCATTAGTAGGACGAAATATGTATATGGTCCCTTGTTATTAACTATATAAAGTCTCCGGAGACGTGATTCTCCTTATATAAGGACAATTAAGACACTTGAATAAGCACTCAGTGCTCTTATCTTGACCCTAGTGGGATTTACATGGAACCAAAAGACTTTTTTATTAACCCATGTCAGTGGATGAGGGTAGTTTATTCCTTTATATTAGGCCCTTCATTGGTACTTCCTTTTCAGATGTAGTTAAATAAAAATTTTTAGAAACATACATTTTGTTTTCCATATAGACTTAAATGAAATATTACATAACAAATACATGGTATGCATATTTAGTTATATTTTCCAATAGGATGTTGATACATAACAGCATTTTTTTATGAGATATAACCTGAAGGCGGTATTCCCATATAAGGATACCCTTTGAGGATTTTTTCATTTTTATTTCTATGTTGACATTATTACATTGCATGGAGAAGTCCCATATTGGTGTTCTTAGAGAGGATCAGTTCCTAGTAGGAAAATTCTTGGCTGGTGATGCCATAAATGATTGTGGAATTAGAATCTTCCCTTATTTAGATTTATTATTAATAGGTTTAACTTAAATGGGATTACAATGTCAACATATAGGGTGTTTCCTCCATAACATGGAATTAAAAACCCATATAAATTAATCCATGAAAGAATATTTTGACCCATTTTGGTCAATAGTTTATTTAACTGCCTTTTTAATTACCACATTTTAAATGCATAGTCATGAGAATTATGTTACATGTGATAGTGGAGGTGATAATGAGGATGTTCCTTATGAATTATAATTAAAATATTATATAACTAATTTTTGAGTTCCCTATATGTGGTTGGTGGTAAACATGCGATGCCATCATTTGTGTGACTGTGTGAGTGGATTTTTGTGCATCTCAATGTGATGGATTGATACAAGATCATGTAAGAAATATTATGGACTAAAAAAATTGTGATAGGATTGAATTATGGGCTTAGAGTATAGATAAAATTGACCTTATGTGAGACAAATATAGTATGTAAATGTTAGAGAACTAGATGCCCTCTCAGACACGAGTGAGTAAATGATTTGTATGATTAGGGAAACTAGGGAGAGGGAATATCCTAGGATGGTGTTTTCCATTGAGGAGAAGAACATATACATTTTTCAGTGTATGATACGAATCCATCGATATTGATTGTGGTATGATACCTAGGTAGGATAAATCTTTGGTTTTTGAGGTAGCACCTAGGGTTCTTGGGTATCAAGACTGGCTTTGACGACAATGACTCTTTGGGTTCCTAGCCCTATCGACTAGTGCATGTATTGTTAACAGCATGGTCCAAACATGGGTGGATGATCATGACTGGAATGATGCTGAGTGGTATATAAACATGTAGAAGAGGCTGAAATTACATTGATTATAGAAAGTATGATCTTTTTGGTTCATGAACTCTAAGATTGTGAGTCGGGTTTTGGAATCATTATTAATAGCCAAAGACTGAGGGTCAATGGTAGATAATGATATGGTTATGAGTTAATTGACATGGTGATTTTGTGCAAGGACTAATGTACCTCAATCATAGAGGGGATATCAAAGTGGGATTAGGTGTGGTGGCATGACCGATTAGGATGAATTTCAACTAGGTATTGACTGGTTGAATTGGTAATGGATCGAGAGTATTTATACACATTCAGTTGTGAAAGATCCTTTGAGATGAAACTATAAGAGAGTTATAAGGTAATCTATCTAGTGGAGAGATAACCACTCTCCATTTTTCGGCATGGCCCTCATTATGAATGAAATTTTTACACTTTTGTGGATGTTTGTCCCATGAACTAGGAATCAGTTGCAATTGGGGGTTTTTTAGCACCATATTATGAGTGGAATAGCCATGAAATATAACTACATGTGGTAGTAGATATAGTATGAACCTTGAATAAATGTCCTTGAGATGGTATGGTGGTGGGAGTTGGACCGGTTGTGGAATGTCAATTTTTCATTTCAATACTACTAAAAAAATTCATTAAGGGGATACTGGATGCCTCAGTGAATGTTAGGTGTGAATTCAAATATGGTATCGACTGGAGTCAGTAAATTTTAATTAGTATTGAGATGATCTCATTAGTAATCAATGGTGATCCATGGGCTTGCCAATTTTTGGGATTTTTTCTGTGGGTATATCCCTTATTCATGGGTTGGTTTAGTGGGTGAACAATTTTATCACTTTTTTAGGTGGTGAATCTATATTTTATCACTTGATTTAGGGGGTGAATCATGTGAATAAATATTTTTTGACATGATTTCAGGGGTAAAAAATGATATGAAAATTAGTTAAAATAAAATAATAGGGAAAAAGTATTTAGAAACATGAGGATATGGTTCTATGGAATGGGAAATAAGTGAGACCTTTTGTATGGAGTTTGTTTTTGTAATATAGGAAAAGTGGTAAAACATTTATTATATGGATGTGTCAGTAAGAACAACTAAGATTTTATAGAAAATTTCATCCATAGGTAGTGTTACTAGTGATTTTTTAAGGCTGGACATGATATGAGGGGATAATGATTTTGGAGAATCATGTTTAACACTATAAAAAGGTTATTAGGCAATTCATATGAGTTGATTTTTTTAGGAAGCAATATAAACATGTTGATTACCTGATTAGTAACAATATTATATCCCATGATTGATGGGTGATGCGAAGAGTCATATATAATTGTTAGTGATGGTTATGACTGGTGCATCATGTTTTAATAAATAATTTGCCACATGTATGAAGTTCAATAGAAGAAAATCATTTTCTGTTATTGGGTATAAAATGGAAAATTGAGTGTGGTCTAGAGACCCAAGTAGGTCGATTTTATCCGGTGAATACTTGATGAGACTTCTCAGGGATGAGATGTTTTATGGTGTGGAGATTTCAAGAAACCATGTCTATATGGGTTCAAATTATTAGTAGGGTTTTAAAATTTTTATCATGAAGGATATGTTGTTTTGAATACCATGATTCAGAATGAGGTTTCAAGAGTTTAAATATCCAAAATGGTGGTTTCAGATGTGATTTAGGTCTTGGTTTCTGGCCTAGGGTTTTGTAGGCTACTTGAGGAGTGTTCGAGGGCCTCAAGTTGCTAAAACGTTTTCAAACATGTGACTCGCCTAATGAATACTGTATTCAAAATGTGAGTATAGTTTTTGGGATTATCTTTTGGGTTTTAGGATAAAGAAAAGGTCCCTGATGGAAGAGCCTTAAAAATCAATGATTAACACCTTGTGTCATACCATGAAATTTATCAACCTATATTTTTTTATAATTTTAAGGGATATTATTCACATTCTTCCTTTAGTAAATAAATGGTTCATGGGTGATCATTAGATGAAACATAACTAATTAAATTATCCATAGTTTCATGTGATCTTATGTGTGATTTGATATTTTTGGATGTAAGGTTTCTTCTCTCCTCCTCCCCTTTTTTATTCCCCTCTCATTTTTATTGATATTAAATTTTTTTATTTTAAGTTGAAATTTATGTTTCAAAAGAGTGTGTTGAAATTTATTGTTTTTTAATGTATCATGCATCCTAGAAAAGGGTAACCTAAGAAAACATCCTCCCGATTCTGTATAAGGTTCAATTTATGTACACATTTGATTGTGTTATTTATAAGGTGTTTCACCATTATTGAATTTATTGGGCCATTGAATCCATGATATAAATTATATATTTTCTATGGTGAATTTTTAGGTTCATTACAAGATAGGAAATAACATTATTGTCAATAGTTTCTTCATGGGGAGATGATCCAGTGAGTTTTTACCATTTATGACTAATTAAATCAATATTTTCAATCAATTAAAATGTGATATAATCCAATCAATGTACTTTTTTGGAAAGAGTTAGGACCTTATGAGGTTTGGTGATGGCCAGTTGATCTTGGAATTAAGGGCTTTGATGGGTCATAGAATGATCAGGTGAAGCATCTAACCTATGACTCTAAATTAGTGAACATTATTTAATGGTGGGAGGTCTGTCATAAATTCTGGTTTTGTAATTTTGTTTATGTGTATGTGTTATATGGTTTGTTCATATACCAAAATAGAATTTAAGGGACCCCTAATTAAATTTATTTCTAACGCAAATTAATGAAGCTTCATAAAGAACTAGATTACTTTTTAAAACAAATCTGGTGCCTTGACCCATAAATAGAGAAAGGTAATATTTGAGACTTCAGTTCCTTTGGATCCTACTTAATTACATGGTATTAATTGGTCATGAACCTAGTAGAACCCATTACATTAGATTGAAATAGAATCTTATAGTGGTTTATAAATATGGAATGGGTGAGAGTGACCTCAAACACCATGACCTAGGGTACTTCTTGTCCTTATTTAAGAAGGTAGAGCTTTGGTTTCGATATAGTTTACCTTGGGGATCGTTCATGACCAAAAGAGAAATTTCCAAATTATATTATGGCTTATTATGGGATGTGTAAGAGGGTATATATTTGGGGTGTTCTTACTCATAGATATGGGCTTCATTCATCATATATGACTTGGAGGGGAACCCAAATAGGGTTCCTCAATCATGTTAAGACCATGGTAAGGGAGATTTGGGAAAAGGTAGAGATGTAAAATCATATTCCACTAAAAAATGCACTAATATACAAGGTAAATAAGTACAATGGTATGATAAGAAGGGTTTATGAAGTCAGAAAAACATCATGATTTATAAAATTATATATTTGTTAATCAGCCAAATTATAATCAACTAGAATTATATGATTACACATCAACTGTTAGTAATATAGGGACATGACACCTTCATCTACTCTTAGGTCTAGGTTCTAAAGACACCTAGGACCCACCCCTCCATTCTATTATAACTTATATAAGGTCCTCTGAAATCCAAGATGTGAATAATCAATATGATATGCATGGGTATAATCATATATATATATATATATATATATATTGGTTTCTAATATTTTTTATGAAATAATGTAAATATTAATTGGGATTCCGGACAGATTGAGATACACCTCTTTATTATCAAATATGGCCTTTTACCATAATTTAATGATGAATTAATAGAGATCAATTATTGTATAGCATTTCATTTATATTGAGAACAAGATCTAATATTCTATGATTCAATATCTATAAATTATAGTACCTCTTGGTTTTCTCTATACATCAAGAAATTAAAAGGTTTTTATGTGAATCTAGAGAACCCCTATTAATTATAATATCACCTAGGAACCCTAGTACACTAGGATATATGTGATTTCATTGGTTTTGGGTAACTATATCTTTTTTAATTACATGATTCCTAGGATGTCCATGAGGATTATGAAAATCATATAGATTGATGCCTAGGATACTCCTTAGGATTAGTTGGACTCACCGTGATTTGAATTCCCAAAAATAAATAGGAATATTCTACATATATGATGATTGATGAATGATATGTTACCATCTTTGAAAGAGAGAGAATTCATTATATATTCTCTAATTATCATACCCATGGGAATTCATTCCTGTTTCCATGTCTTGATTTCCAATTGATCTAAAACATGAAATCCGACATTGAACTAGAACTGGGAACACCAAGACGTCTTTTATATTCTTTTAGTTACCTATGGATTGAGATGAATAATATTAGGTTTTCCTAAAAGGTAATTATGTTTTGATTTTTAATATATATTACTATTTATAGCATAATGTGAGTACCCAATGTGATCAAAGGTGTATCAAGTGTGTCATGGGAATATTTAGATCCAAAAGCCCTGATTTTTGGAAAAAGCAGACATGTCATATGGTTAGGAGAAACTTTTCTGGTCATGCCACATGGTTACCCATAACTGTGCGAGGCTTGGCATTGTGGAGCTATCGGTTTCACGATTTTAGAGATACCATTCCACCTCAGGTGCACACCCATGCAGCTGGCTATAGAACATGGATAGTGTGTTGAGACACAGTTTCTAAATGTTTTGGAAAACATTGTGCACTAACCATGTGAGGTGAACCTTATATTGGGGAAGGGATCATGGATGGATCAAAGTTTGGCCAATAGTGTGGCCAAACTGTGAAACCTAGTATTTTTTAGAAAAAATGATTGTTTTACCTTAAAAATTACTTAAAACCAAAATCAAATTTTATTATCCTCTATTGGATATGATCCTAAGTGTGGGAGATCATTTTGAAGATAGTTCATAGCTTCTGATCTCATTCCTCTATAGAAAATCAGAATCAAACATTGTCTGTCTCTTTGGATATGCACTGGTGAATAATCCATTGCTTTTGTGTCATTCTTCATTATTCTTGGTATTGTTAGAGTTATTTATGTTAAAGCTAATATGAACTATTTCCTATTTTTTTATCCATTATTTATTTTTCTACCAATATGAGTAAAATTAGGATTTATACTATATATGAACTCTACTACGGACCTGTAATAGGTGGTCTATACAATTATCTTGTTGTTTGATTATTTATGGAGATAAATTATATATTGTCACACACCAAAATTTTGAGTAGTTCCCATAAATATAATTGAATGGTTAAATTTAATGAATTGGAAACTATTTATATTTCCATTTACTACCTTTAAGATGGTTATATTTATTTTCACAAGCCTAGTCCATCAATGGGGGTTTGATCGTGACTTTTACTATTAATTATAATAGCCTTGGGGTGTGTGTTTGAGTTCACCTAGTTATGGGAATCCCTTAATGAAATGAATTGAAATGAAATTAATTTAATTGAATGATTAGGAGATGTTTTTCTTCTTTATTCATTTTATTCATGATGTTGTGTGTCTAATTGTTTAAATTTGAATTGTTATATGAGTGAGTAAACTCATGGAACATCAATGCATGTGAAATTTATGGAATAAATTAGATGAATTGAGATGGTAGTAGATTACATGGTGGGTATACCTTTCATACTAGATCAATTATATTAAATTTATGATACTATATAGATATTAATACTGGAAGTGGATTCCATTGAGGATATTTCTACTTATGTCTTGATTTCTAGTGGTGCCTTGGGCCTTGCTACACCTTGGATCCAATTATTTTTAGGCTCACTATGGAAGTGGTTTGTTGAAATTATCCATGTACCCTAATAAATGTCTAACTATTTTTCTATTGTGGTTGCCATGGGACTCAATATGGATGACTAATTTCACCATACCTTGAATCTGATCCCATGAGGTATGGAACATTAGGTCAAAAAGCTCAAACATAGTGAATTCTAACATACTAGGTTATCAGGTATGGTAGTGGATGAAATGATATATCAGTTATTTGGAATTAGAGTGTGTGAATTGATATATTGTGCATAAGACATGGTTGTGGTGTTTATTTTAGTTTTCTTTAAAACTTCCATGTTATATGATCTTGACCCGTGTTTTGTAGGGGGGAATGTTTGTTTAAATAATTACACATTAATTGTTTCAAATGTTCCATGAAACTTTTCTCAGTTTCATTATACCTATGATATAAATTTCACACCGTTTATCTTATATTGCACATTCAGGACATGTATAGACATAGTTGGTTGGGGCCTACTGGGATTTCATCTCAGACTATATATTGGGCCATCATATGGTACCCAGATAGAGTATATAGATGCTATATAGGGACTAGGTATAGTTCCCATAATTTGATGCTTGAATTTATAATATGATTAATATATGGGGAGCACAATACCAAGTTGAGGATTGTGATGATAGTTGGGATATATATTTTTTGGTTTTTTATTTTGATAAATGTATTACACTGGCTATCTATTTACTTATTTTGGATGATTTGAAGAGACATGAAAAGTATCACTAAGATTTTTTATATGGATAAATTACCAACTATTGAAAATTGATATTAGTTGTTGGAGTTGTTATCTACTGTTATATTTATTCAGCCATAATTGGTTACTGGTCCAATGGTCATATTTTCAATTCATGTTTCTTATTCGTTGTGATATTGTATCTGTTAATGATTTGAAGGACTATTACCACTATATTAAACTATGTAAAAAATTCATAGTCTCTCCGTAGACATACCATAGATATTTTCTACTAGTCATTAGCCTTTGGAATTTGGGGAGATGCACTTGAGGCAATGTGGATAACAATGTCAGGGGTACCATTCTGGGGAATCTAAGTTTAAGATGTTACAAAGTTGTATCAGAGCCTTTAATTTTCTGATTGTCTTAATATTTTCAGAAAAAATAAATGTATAAAAAGATATTGGAATTTTCTAAAGTGTTGTTCTTGGGAGTAGCTAACAAACATACAAGAAAAATATAAAATCTCTGGAACAAAAATTGTGGTGTCCTAGATTTTGCCTATTATAGTTGATTTGGATTTCACCATTGGGTGACACACATGAATTGTGATTTTATCATTTATATGATTGAGGATCTATTTTACCATTATCCAATGAGATGAGGGTATCCATATCATTCATCATTTTAGTATCCACCAAGAATTCAAATTTCATACATTATTCCATGCCCTATTGGGTGCATTGGTTGTGTTCATGATGTTTTCATATGTTCCTTGTGTCAAATATTTGTTGTTGATAGAGATTATTTTTGTATGGAAATTATAGAAACATGGAATGTATATAGATTTAATGTTATAAAATAAATTTTTTTCTTATTTGTCTATAGAATATACACTAGGAAGACAATTATGGCACGTTTTGTCATGGACCATGAGTCACATGAACTGGAACATGTTATGGTATGGATTAGGTAGAAATCATATTTTTATTCATGAGGAGTATGTTCCATTATATATTAAAAGTGGTGAACCATTTGGGACAACCATTTAAAATAGAATTTCATGTGAATTTGAATTCAAATGGAAATTGACTTCAGTGAAACAATGAACTCAACCTGAAATGAACTTTTTCCTGGGAATTAGATAGTGCATATAGTTACTTTTATGACTGTTTCATTAACTTATCATGGATTAAGGAATAGTCTATGTGGTTGGAGCTTGTTATTGGAAGGTTTTTACCTGTCGCACAAATTTATCTATGAGATTTTGTTATTGATATTTTCTAAGGCATGTTTTTGGAATTGTAGATAAATTCCACCCCAACATCCACCAGTCATTGCCTAAAAGGTTGGAGATCCCCATTCTCTAGAGGTTGTGGAACATGGGATACAATTGGAACCTTTTATAATTCCAAATATAGAACATGAATTTTTAAGAGATGCAAGTGTTGAGGAAATGTTTCATGAGGTGACTTTATGTAACATTCATACATTTCATGGAGTATCATAGCCTACCTCAACTATGGATAAGCTGATGCAAGTGTTCTAGAAACATCAAACTCCCACATTTTCAAGGGATGGTGGTACAAAAGCTATTGTGTTTTGGATTGAAACTACTATATCAATATTAAATAATCTGAAGGCACCACCTGAGAGGAGAGTAAAGATAATGACTTATATGCTCTAGGGAGTTGAAAAGCGTTGGTGGGATGTTTTGAACCATGATGACAGTCTAAGATTCATGGCATGGAGAGATTTACAATACCTGAGTCTATGATTAGTTTTTCCTTATGATACTCAGAGTTTATTGGGATATTTATTTTAATTTTTTGGAGAAGGGTACTATGATAGTTATGTAATATTTGTAATGATTTATAGGGAAATATCATTTTACACTACTATATCTTGATAATGAGGTATATAGGGTGATATTCTTCAAGGGTAGTCTCAAACATGTCATTAAATATCAGTTCAATGTTTTCAGATTGACCTCTATTCCTATAATAGAAAACTAGGAGCTTATTACATAGTAGAACCTGAGGGAGGTTGGGGGTGTAGAGTAGAGAAATATAGTCTCTCGACCAAGTGTTTAAACTTCCTAATCAAAGAAATGATGTATTTAAGATTACTTTCAGATGAGTACCATCCAGACCACTAGTGCTAGTAGTGCATTTAATTTTCATCACTATAGAAGCCCAGGACACATAAGGAATCAATGTGATGAAAACCTGGTCGAGTGACAGGCTTCCTGAAGGACGGGTCATGTACTACATTTCTGAAAGACCATCCACCCAATAGTTAATTTAAGGGGGTCAACATTGACTCATGGTTTGGTAGTTGGTCACATAAATATGCATAATATATGGAGCTAGAGCAGTACTGGTCATCCAGGATGAAGAGGTGTTTTCCATGGCTGAGGTATCAGTGAACCAGTTGTACAAGAAAAAAGTGTTGGATTTTTCTAGGTATTGAAGTTTTTTCACAGGTCCAAAATTCAAGAGAGATATATTCCATATATCTAATATCTAAAAAGTATATCATCAATCCATCTATAGTGAGTGGTACAATTTTAGTATCATCTATGATAGTATATATTCTTTTCAACATACGTGAACATCAGAATTTCATATATGTACCTATGGTGGAAAACCGTGGGCTCAAGGTTTAGTTTATTGATGGTTTTATGACTCATGATAGACTATTAAGGATTAGAACAGATATTTTACAATAGTGTAGGGAGTTCATCCTTGATACTGTTCAGTTTGACTTTTTATGATAACTTTTTTCCCTAGGGATGATTGGGTTTTACGTAATAATAGGGATGAAATGGATAGTTTCTTATTGGTCCTATTTTAATTTCTATCATTAAAGGTTAAAATTTACATCACTATAGGGAGGAGGTTTTTTTGAAAGGGGTGAATGGTAATACCATGTGGTTTGAGATGGACCGGAGAATTCCAGGCTAGGTGGGATGACAACATAGATTGCTAGTTTTTATTTTGAGGATCACATGTTGCATTGGAATGATTACCCACTAGTGGTTGATCATTGTAGGGATTAATTACTGGTAAGAGAGAGTTAGAATATTCCACTAATCTTGTTCTATGAGTTTCACTGATATCCATTCCTTCTTATAGTATGGCTACTATATAGTACTTGGATCTTAAGTGGTAGAAAGAGGACTTGGAGTTAAAGGGGTTCATATAACCTAGTAAATCGTAATGGTTTTAGCTGGCCCTTTTTCTAATAATAGAGGGTGATACCCATTTCCTTTGTCTTGATTACCAAAAATTGAACTAGTTGATGGTTAAGAACCGATATCCTTTTTGTTGATAGATGACCTGTTTGATAAAATATGAGGTTCTCAAGTGTTCTTAAAAATTTATTTCAGATGGGGATATCACCAGGTACATATTCTACTTGAAGACATACATTGTATAGATTTTCATAGTAGGTAAAATCTATTTTACTATACGGTTATATCATTTAGTCTAATGAATGTGCCAGCAATATTTATGGAGTAGATGAGTGGAGTTTTCCATAATTATCTAGATTCATTTGTGGTGGTTTTCATTTCTAATATCTTGGTGTATTCTCAAAATTGAAACAACTATTCTCACCATCTTTGGATCATTTTGGACACCTAGAGAGAAAATTATTTATATGATAAGATCACAAAGTGACAATTCTGGATGGATAATATTCTCTACCTAAGTCATATTATCTCAATGACTGGAGTATCAAGAGACCCAAAGAAGGTGAGAGCTATAGTTTCCTAAGAGATGGACAATAACTTCATTGAAATACATAGTTTCTTCAGACTGGCTAGATATTATAGGAATTTTATACAAGGAATATCACACTTGTTAGAATTATTTATTTTAATAACTAATATGGGATTAAAATTTTTATTGATAGATACCTATGAGATAACCTTTTATAAGCTGAAAGGGAGATTGAATTCAATTCTTATACAAATTATTCTAGAGTAGGCAATAAGACACATTGTGTATTTTGACACATATAGTATTGGGATAGGAGAGATATTGATGTATCTAGATATATTCATGGATTAAATCTATTGGAAATTGAGGCCACATGAGAGGAATTTCCCTAAACATGAACTAGAGTTATCTATAGTGGTTAATGCATTGTGTTATTGTAGAAAATATTTACTACGTGAGTGTTTTATGGGGTACATGTACCAAAAAATCCTAATGTATAGTTTTAAACCTCATGGTATGAATTTTAGGCATCCAATGCTAGTGGATTACCTATATTGTTTTTACATCAAGCTTTCTTGTACACCTGGAAAGGGAAATTTTATAACTGATGCATTTAGAAAGATGACTTAGATATAGACTATTTAGGATGCCAGTAGTGAGTTGAAACCTATGGATTTATTTAGTGATTAACTTGCCGGTGAAGGATAGACAAGGTAATACTTTTAATTTATCCATATTTAAGACTTGTACACATATAGATATATTAAAGATGAGGAAACTATAGTTTTTTGAGAGTCTAGTCTAATGGGAGAGTGTGAAGGTGAGGACCCACCTCCTGGTTAAAATATGGGTGAGGATGGGATCCTGTATATACATGGTCATGTTTGGGTTCTAGTATAAATATGTGAGGATATAATATAGGATTTTCATGACTCGGTCTAGGTAGTGCACACTATGAAATACCAATATGTATCATGACTTTCACATTCAATTTTTGCGGTCAATTATGAAATGTGAGGTAGTAAGTTTTGTTACAAGGTGTTCCACCCTTTAGTAGGTGAAGGCTAAACATCAGGGACAAGACAAAATTTTAAAAAAATTACCCATTCCAGAGGGTATATTGGATTTTTTTCATTAAATATTTCATGATTTCTTTACCATGGTCACCATGGGGGAAATGAAGCTCTTTTCATTGTTGTTGATAGACTCGGGAAGGTTATTCATTTCAAGACGATTAGAGACTGTCTGTGTTGATAAGAATGGGAGGATTTGCATCCATGATATAGTACATATTAATGGGGTCCCTAATAATATAATATAATATATGTATGCCTAATTTACATCTCATTTCTGGAAGATTTTACAAAGGGAACTGGTTACATAGTTTCTTTTAAGTATGACATACCACCCTAAAACTAATGTCCAGTCAGATCATATACTTTAATTGCTTGAGTACATGATGAGAGAATGTATCCGTGTTTTTGGGGGTTCTTGGGAGAGGAATATACCCCTAGTTGAGTTTTCTTAAACAATAGTTATTAGGATACAATACAAATGGTACCATATGAGGCTTTTTATTGTTGGCCATGCTGATCACTCAAATGCTGGTTAAAGGATGGTGATGTTGCTTTACTTGGATCCTGTATCATGTAGGAACTTTTGAATAGTTCCAACTGATCAGGAACCTGATAGATACTACACATTATTGAAAAAACTATTACATTTATGACTATCAATGAACTATAGAGTTCATGGTTGGGGGTTTTATATTTTTGAATATCTCACCACAGCTAGGACATAGATGTATCAGGAGAGAGGGTATGTATACATTATGATTTTTTAGGATGTATGAGATTATTGAGAGTCATGAAGGTATCCTATTGGTTGTTGTTACCTCATAGATATTGGACCATGCATGATGTCTTCCATGTATATTAGTTATTCCACTATCGCTAAGACACATCTCACACTCTCCACCTAAATGAGGTTGAGTTATAGGTCGATGCGTTCTTTGAGGAGAATCCTATTTACATCATTAATATATGAATGAAGGTTCTCCAATGTAGGTCATATCATCTATAGTATGGGTCTTGGGAGAGGGTGGCCAATGTACATGATTAGTTTCTAGAGTTATTCTAAAAAAAATCATGACTACCTTAGAAGGGAAATTTTGGAAAAATTTATTTATGGGGGGAAGATTATAAGATCCCATGTTTTCCTATGATGTTGATTTTTTTTTTACTTTATATTAATTTTTACTTACTAATGTGATTACTTAATGTGATCAATGTTGTATCAAGGGTGTTCAGGGCTTGTTCAGAGCCCTGATTTTTGGACAAAAGAGACACAATACATTTTTAGGAGAAACCATGTGGGGAAGGCCACATGGTTACCCCTAACCTTGCATGTCTTGGAATGAGACAATTTTAGGTCACATGATTTTAGAGAAACCATTCCACATTATGTTCTCACCCATGCAACTTGTTGAAAAACACAGATAGTGGGATGATACATGATTTGCGCATGTTTTGAAAAAATGTGTGAACTAACCGTGAGAGGTGTCCCTTAAAGCTATTAAGGATGCATGATTGGCGCATGGTTTGTCTAACCAAGTGGAAAAATCGTGAATCTCAATATTTAGAGTAAAAATGATTTTTTCAATTAAAACCACTTAATTGATAAATCTAATATCATTCTTCTCTAATGGATATAAACCTAGGCATTATATCTCTCCATCGAATCTATTTCATAGATTTTGATCTTTTTCATCCATTCAAACTCATAATTGAACACCATAGGTCTCATTGGATTTGTTCCAATGAGTAATCAATTTGTTTTGGGATGTTACTCATTATTCTTGGTATCAAAAGAGTTATTTAGGTGCAATCTATTATTCCTTATTTCCTTGATTTTCATCTGTTATTCATTTTTCTAATGTTGTGAGTCGAATCAGTAGAATATATTGGCTAGGAACATTACTAAGGACATATGGTAGGTGTTGAATACCATTCCCTTATGGTTTAGTACTTTATAGAGCTAGTTTTTATGGTTTTTTCATGCCATAATTTTCAATGGTGACCTTAAATTTAATTGTAAAATTAAATTTAACGAATTTTAACCTATTTAGGTTTCCCTTGAGTACATTTTTGATTGTTGGAGGGTTTTTTCCCAATACTAGGCCACCCATGGGGATATCCATTTCCTTTTACTATTGACTATACCTCCTATGGGGTGTGTGTTTCAGCTTTCCTAGTTTGTGGAATCCCTTAATGAATTGAATTTTATTTAATTAGTAGGATATGGTTTTCTTCCTTTTATATGTTATACATGATGTAAATTGATCAATTGATTAAATGTGAAATTTTTTATGAGTGGGAAAACTCATGTATCTTGAATGAATTTAAAATTTATGGAATGAATGAGTTGAATTAAGATGGTAGAATATTTCTTGGTGGGTATACCTTGGATCCTAAATCCATCTGATGCCATAGATTTGGATAAATTGATCTTGATAGAGGTAGTGGTTTCCTTGGATAAGATTAAACCTTGGGAATTGATTCCATTGGGTGCCTTGGAACTTGATACCACTTGGATCTAGCTTATTTGTTCTTGATGTGGACATTGTCTGTGGACTAGCTCCTTAGACCCCAAACCAATTCTAACAAAGTTTCAATAAATATTCTCTCAGCACTCAATGATGATTTAATGGTTCACTATAACATAGTTCCAACTCTACGGGGTTTGATACTTTTGATTATATGGCTCATATATGGTGAATTGTGACATGATTCATTATATGGTGTGGTCATGCATGAAATGATATATTGTTTATACGGTGTTTTCCTAGATGGTATGATATATTAAGTATACAACATGGACATTGTGTTTATTTCTTTTTTATTTACAACTACCTTTTCATATTATCTTGAATAGTATTTTATAGGGATCTATGTTTGTCATACAGTTACAATGTACATGTTTTATATGTTCCATGGAGAATTTTTTCATTTTTTATACATGTGATATACCTTGAACATTTCCAAGATTGAATTTCATATCCTATACATGCTCTAGAAACCTCCGTTTGTGTCTTACTGGGATTTTTTTTCACACCATGTATAAGGCCATCGTTGGGTATTCATAAAGACTATATCGTAGTTGGTAGGGACTGGAGAAGTGCCAATAGTGAGATACTTTGCTTTTTTCTATGATTAGGTTAACAAGAGGACATGGCCACAAAGAGGATTATAATTCTAGTTGGGATAACCCTTTTTTTATATTCATACATTTGTTACAATAGCTATCTATTCACCTATTTTGTATGATTTGTAGTGAAATGAAATGTATCATTATCAATTTTTATATGATTCAGTTTCAAGATATTGAGTACTGATATCATTTTCTTGACCAGTTATCTTTTTTTATACTTCTTTTGTTATGTCAGTTTACAACTCTAGTGGTCATAGTGTCTAAAACTGCTTCTTGTTCATTGTGATATTGCTTCCTCTAATGATTTTTATGATTTATACCACTGTGTTACACTCTTTCATGAGAGAATTGTATCCCCACGAATGGACACCAGTTCCACGATGCAGTTCAGCACCCTGTGACATTTGAGGAGATGTGCATGAGGCCATGTTGCCAACTGGTCTTGGGGTACCGTTCAGTGGCATCCAGGTTTAGAACATTACAAGATTAGTATAAATTGTATTACTTGGATAAAATAGGAATCCTTACTTATTAGATTTCCAAAATAAACTTGTGATCCTACCTTATATTTATTGGAGGAGAATATGGGTGACCCATATACTACAACTGTCTCCCCCTATGGTGACATAGCTCACTCAAAAATATTGGTGGTGTTGGACAAAGAAGGTATGGTTGGACCAAGGTATCCTTCATTTCATAGGTCCTACATTAGTTATATTTTTTTAGTAGTTAATTGTTTTTTTATTTTGTTCTGTAGTTCACACACAAATGCCCTAGTTTTATAAGCTACGTACATGAAAATAACGGTGGTTCCCCCACTAAGTTTTGTACTCACCCCCTTCTCAGGGTTCTATTTGACTTGGGAACCGGAGCATAAATTCCATGGGTTCTATGAATAGATTTGAACGATTCCTAGGAATGGTAGAGCAAGATCAGTAAGACATGTATATAGAGATTGGGATGTGGTATAACTCAGAATATTATTTATCCTGTTTCTTAATAACTTTTAATTTGATTTTTATATGTATCAATTCTAGTGGGAAGTTTCTCTATTTATACCATAGATATTATATATCACACCACATTTCAATTTATACCTCATGTTTGTATATTTCTTCTTCAATTTTAATTTACTATTATATTGTATCTTGTTTCATTTCTTTTCACGATTTTTCTTACTCAGATATAAAGGAATTTTCTTCCCATGATTAACCTCAAGGCCCTCTCTAATATTCAAAATCCTATTGAATATTGGGAGGGATTATTGATGCCATATGAAGACCCATTCTAGTTAATGTTCATTATAACCCGAGTGGGTCGTTACAAGAAATATATGTCTTGGGAACAACTTGAACACAACAGGGATGTTGTCACCCGCATCATGGGTGATCTTTGGAAAAAGAAGTTTGTGATTCTTATCATTCATTATTTAAAACTTTGATTACTGTAATTATATGTTGGTAATTCATAATTAAATCAATTCATATTAATCAATGAATCTATTTTAATATTAATTTCAACATTTAAAAAAACTATAACAAATTCATTATAATTAGTTCACCACAGTTCACCCCTTTGTCTCTTTGTGACTACATGATCCCACTAGGACATATTAAATTATTATGAAACTATCACTACATCTTTAAAAAACTCTTAAACCAACCCTATTTCTCTCTCATATATATCTTACCCTCCATAAATTGTCCAACACTAGACCCCTCTCCCACTATGCCTAATAAAATGTTGACCCCACTATCATGAATTCATCCATCTTTATTATATTTCACTTTGATGTGTAGTTCTAGTTTATTCATTTACTGAAAACTTCATTCACATGTATCCCATCTGAAACAATCACCCCCACCACCCCACCCTCCCTCCATTCTATATTCACAAACTACCTTCTCTTAAACCAACACTAAGTATGATTTTTTTCTTGTATTTATTTTTTATAAATAATATTATTTTTAATATAATGTATTCCTTAATAAATTATTTATATCTAGTTTCATAAATTATTTTCTAAAATTTTAATTTAATTATATTTTATTGAATTAAATATTAAATTATATAGTTTTTAATGAATTTTCCAGGATTTTATTATTGATAAAATTAGGATATATAGTTATATTATTGATCTTATTGAATTATATATATTCATAATAAATTTATTTTTTTAAAAAAAATTTCTAGGTTCAAATATATCATTTAGATTTATAATTATCACAAATGAATTCTTCATATATTATTCATTTTTGTTTCATTGTTTTCTTATGTATCACACATAAATATATTTCTATATATTTATTATTTGTGATTATACAGTAATTTTCAACTTCATTACAGAAATAATCTTCAAGGTTTTTCTATATAATATACATAATTGTGATATTTAATTTTTATTATATATATAAATTCACATATATTACCATAATTATATATATATATAAATAGGGGAATTATTTTCTTACTTTTAAACTCATGGAGTAGTTTTGAAATACATTTTAAAGGTTAATGTATTTTTTAAATGAAATACATTAAATTAAATTATTTTTAAAAATAAAAAATAAGAGGTTAAAAATAATTTATTTAGAGTGTTTTCATTAATTTTAATTAGTAAATTTAAGGATGCACATTTGGTTTTTTTCATTATATATGGAGATTAATTTCATAGAAAAATTATATAAAAATGTTATTGTAATGTTAGAATAGATTTCCAATGAATGGATTTTTATAAAATTGAGATTTCCGGTTTTTTTTAATTTTAAGAATGTATTATTTTTCCACAATGATATTTTGAATAGATATTTATATTTTGGTTAAAAAATCATATTATCTCTTTTAATGTATTGGGTGAAATTGGTACATGGTTTGGATATATCCAATGAACGGAGCTCACCCCCTGGAATCCTAGACGCAGAAATGTCCCTTTTGGGTGGAAGTGATGGTCGTTCCACCCGACCCCTATTTCTCCTCACAAATAACCTTCTCCATTTTCACAAAATCAGCTTCCCTAGCAGACATTCTCCCTATTCACCTTTGCCAGAAAGTCCCCGCACTACACTGAGGGGTTCCATCTCTTTTGCTTTCTTTATAGGAGTTCACAGAGGAAGCATCTATCCATGGATTATCCCTGGTTGCTCATTTTGGTCCTCGACGACTGTCGCTCGATAATTTTAATAGGTTTGTTAACTGCATCTGGCCCCAGCAGGAACAAGTCATCATGAGTTTTCAAAATATGCACCACTTTCCCTTGTTCTTTTCTTGTGATGAAGATCTTTCCTCAACATGGCCTAAAGGGACTTGATCCTAAAATAGATCCCATTATTTCTTCTAAGAGGGAGTTATGATTTTCACTAGAAACATGAACATCCAATTGGAGCGATTTGGATAATTTTCCCAGGCCTTCCCCTTCCATTCCAAAACCCTACTATTCGTTGTATGTTAGGTAATATCATCCAGATATTCTTATCATTTAATGAATGTTGAAGATGATTATGCCATCCAATTTCTCCCTATATATGTGTTGAGGGGGATATCTCGAAGCCTTTGGATGAAGATTCATGGATATAGATTAGTGAGCAATTTCATTGCCTTTAATCTATGGCTTTTGAAAAATGGTTTTAATTTTTGTTTTCCTTTTCATTTTATTGGAAATATTCACATGGTATTCCACACATATCATTACTTGATACCAAATGATAGAGGTTCATTTTTTCTTTCAATTAAAACTATATGTGCTGAGCCTGCTTAGTTGGAGGTAAGATCGTATCTTCCTTCTTCGACGGACGAGGTTTCCCCTTTTTGTGGTGTTCATGGGGACGAAAAATTAGTGAAAACTGATATGGTCACTCGTAATATTCCCTCATACTCGGAAATTGCGATGGATGGGGTATAGACAACAATGAGTTATTCGATGTCCCCCCATTTCTCCAGTGGAGAAAGTGGTTGAACAATGGGTTAAAAGATAGGAAATGGCGAAGATGGAGGGTTGGATTCTAGAGGTTCAGTCTGAACTGAAGAGTTTTGAATGGGATGTTCTTATAGGTAATATAGAAGGTATCAATAGGGATCCTCATAAGAGGGAGGTTCTTTCATCAGTAGGTCTAATGGTTATCATGAGGCCTAGGTGAAGGTGTCGGGCATGGTGTCTCTAAATATTTCTTCACCGCCCCTTACCCGTTCCAACCATTTTGGAGACATAGAGGATTCATACCTAGCTCTGGATCCTAATGAAATGGGCATGAAGACACCATTAAAATAGGATTATAAGGATATTCCTAGTCGATTCTCTATGTATAGTGTACAGGTAATGAGTGTTAGAGGACATCAATGTCCAAGGAAGAAGAAGGGACAAAAGGGGATGTGTGATGTGAGGGGCTATATTGTGATTAAAAGGATTGAAACCAAAGATCAAAAATACTATTCACAGCTTCCTATTCCAATGGAAACAAGGTCGGAAAAAGGGCCAAGGATATGGAAAGCCTATCTATAGTTCAAGACCAAAATAAAAAGAAGGATTCAGTCCTAAACAATTGCAGGGGTAAGGCAAGGTGTGGAACCTCTGAAGAAAGAGTAATAGGTGATACAGTGGGAATGGATGATGGGGGTCAAGAGATATACATTGGAATTATTGTCCATTCTATTATATATATTCCAAAAGTGGGTTTTAAGATCAAGGATTCAGAGGAGGATTTGATTAGAATTTTAGAAAGAGAGGTCCAAAAGGATGCCATCAAGGAACAAAAGTAATAGGTTGACCAACAAGATAGTTAACTATGCATACCTATATGATTTTTCATAATAGATCCTATTAAATTTATTTTCTCATGAGGTAAGTCGTCACCTTGCTCATAACACATTTTGGTCTCTTGACTCTTCCATGTTCTTGCCAATGAAAAAAGCCAAAATTTTATTTGTAAGTATGAAATAATATTAACAATATTTTTTAATCATATGATAATAAAAATAATTCTTATGATTTCCTTATCATTAACCAATGACACTTTAATATCATCTTATATCACTTTGGGTTATTATAGGATTTCATAGGTTTTATCATATCATTATTATTAATTGTTTTTTAAGAAAATATTTATTAATGAAATATCATACAATAAAAGTATCAAACTATAATCACATTTAGCCTTCTTTTTCATGTATTGAGTAATGATTGAGTTGATACCCTACCATCCTTTTGAAATTCATTACCCCTAGGTGCATCTATGACAAAGACTAAATCCAATATTTTCTTTCTAGAGAGAGAATGCAATTCTTAGAAGTCATATCTCCTAGAATTTAGTGGAAATAGACTCAATGACCATATGGAAATCCCTTAAATGCCTATCTTATGGCCCTTATAAAATCATTTATTTGATCTGCAATTGCAAGGCCCTTATTATAAGTGGAATCAAGCTTCTTCATATGTGTTATTAATGTAATCGTGTGGTAGTATTCCTTAAATCGATGGAATAACAAGAGTCCCCCATCATATATTTTTATATTACTGGTTCCCTACAACGAGGTGGTGTTGAAATTTTTATTTTAGATTCTTTTGGTGTTCATTTTTATTTGACCCCTTAATTGTCTCCCTATCATCTCATATTTATCTATTAATATAAATAGATATTATAGTTTTATTGCTAGAAAACCACAAAATATCTACCTTACCAAAACACTAGGATGGAATCATTTATTTATACATATCCATAGGATTTTTAGGAAAAATTTCAAATTCTAATCACTAAAAATAACTAATCCATACTCTAATACCAACTGAGGTGATACAAGCCTGCAAATCATTTTTTCCATTTTCTAAAAGCCGGTTTAAGGGTTTCCAGTACCCAATACATGATTCCCCACATCAAATTCACTCCATCGCAACATGCAGTGCAAATTCACATTGCAAAATTTAAAATCAAATTCACTCCTCGAGCCATGAGCCTTCCATCATCATCGAAGAACGGACCTTGCCGCGTCGAGCCTTGATTCACCGTCACACTGACCAATCAACATCAAACCAACTCGCCGGTGAGCAACACCGGTGACCGTCAAACCACCGGCCATCCATCAACATGCATCGCCACTGAAACACCGCCGGCAGGAGCCCCTTAGAAACCATCATCGCAAACCACAAAAACAACTCCGGAAAGAACCCGTCATCGCCCTCAAGGAACTGAAAACATCATCATCCACTCGTCATACAGTCGCAAATCCAAAAATAAAAAGGCAACTGGTGCGCATCACGAACCAAATCAACGAGAAAATAAGAACATATCAGCGATTCACAAACATCGCAGAAAAAAACCATGAACGAATCCAAGCCGAAAATATATTTAACATTTCCTACAGGTTTAATTCTCTAATATTACTATTCTAGTCTCATAATACTTAATACCCATCCTCATATTCTCAAAAAATAAAAAACTGAAATAGGGGGATCACAAATTCTTGGTAAGGGTAAACATGGGACGTATTAATTCAAAAATAATAAGTAGACATAAGAAATTTATAGGGGTATTAGAATATATTATTGGCTCCTAAAATATATTTCCAGAGATAGAAATCTGAAATAATATGTCATGGAATAAATATTTTTAACAACATAAGACATACAATATAATACAACAAAACATATAACAATCATAATACATGAGATCATAACATAATCATAATAAAGGGGACATGGAATAAAAACACAAATATAAATCAGATTTAAAAGCTACACCCTGATACCTTAATCCAAACATATGTTAAATCTACCCACTAAAATATTAATCACATCAAATGTCAAATATTACCACCAATACATTAATCAAATCATATTTTAGGGAAATACACAACACAAGTCATAGAATAGTAGTCCTAAGTTAACCAAAATTTTACCTTCTTGATATTTTTTTAAATACAAACAAAACAATAGGGATTGGTCTAACCATCTGTGTAACCTTTGAGCTCATAGGACATAAAACATTTACCAATGAATCAGAGGTATTTAATGGAGATACACATCATATATTAATAGAAAATTCATATATATTACACAAGAACATAAAATCAACCATCATCCAAATAATGCTTAATTAACCAATAAGAAATAAAATGGGTTTAAGGTAACATACTTCAAACATCATAATTCCAACATCTCAGAATTAACCAATGGAAATAAATGTGTCTCATGAAAATTTATTCAAAAAATTATTCCAAATCTATCGAAATAAATAAATTGGATGGTATCATAATACCATAACCCCAGTGAAGAATAAAAATCCTTAAAGGATGTTCACATAGATGAAAATTATATTTTATAATAGAATTAAAAATACTCTTTCAAATCAAGAGAAATATTTTATTTTATTTTGGTAAATTTTATGAACATAAAAATATCGAAAAATTTGAAGTAGATTTTATTTTTAATGTATTTGATTCTTCTAAAGGAAAAAATTCCCGAAATAAATGACATGATGGTTGGAAAATAAATTAATATCATATATGTTTAAATATAACATTTTTTCATAATTTTTTAAAAAGTAAAATGTGAGTCATGCAGAAAATATTTTGAGAGATTCTTTTTAATTATTTGTAATAAAATTAAATGGTAATATAAAATACCTCTATAAAATACTTTTCTGTTAATAAAAACATCCATAAAATAATTTTGAATAATATGGATACAAATAATGTATTGTTACCAAGAACACGACAAATATGTTTAGATTTTCATAAAAAACATATTCTATATCCTTTGGAGCACCAATGAGATAAAAAATGGTACTAATACATGAAAGAATCATCAATGAACAGAGGAAAAGGACATAATATCTTGAAAAGATAAATATCCTATGATTTTCCTCACCAGAAATTTAATATCAAACGAATTAATTAGATTTTTTATAAACCATTTCTTCTTTTAAAACATTTGAATCAAAAACCCCTTAAAACAAATATCATCAAATATAACATAAAATACCATGGATTTGAATTGATTGAGACATAATAAGTCAAAGTGGGAAAATATAAACCAAATAAACACAAAAACATGAACAACATGAAACATGTATCAGTAAATCAAAATTGAGATGAAGAACACTTAATATAGGACCTAACTTTCATCATATGTTCTCTTGACTTACATTTCTCTCGAAAACCTCAATTGGATTACAACTTATGGATTAAATTTTTTTTCATATTAGTGATACGAAAACCTCTATTACATGCGGAGAAAGATTTAGGAGAATTTTTTGATGATATTAATTGAGTTAATGTGCTCAACAGGCACATAGAAGTGATGAGTGGAGGAACCCTATTATAAGTGAGAGGAGAACTACACTCGTAATTAATCCTAAATATTTATTATTATAAGATTTATTCTCATGGTCAATTAGAACAAAAAAATTAAATTTCAAATATAACTTGATATAAGACAATGTATCTTAATCTAAAAATAATTAAAATGAGATTTTTTTACCTTACCGTATATTTCATACCTTAAATAACTAATTTTACCTTTTTATTGTCATGATAAAATTTCTACCAGGGTAATTATTCACCATGAAGAAAAATTTCATAGAAATAATTAATAAATATATATATCTTAATTAAAAATATTAAATACATTTTTCAAGATACAATTTTTATAAGTGAACGAAATTAATTTTATTATCAACGTAAAAAATGCAATTAAAATACCATTTTTAGAAAAAATGATTTTAAGCATAAAATGTAACATATAGAAAAATGAAATATAATACATATTCCTATTGAATTAAATGGATTATTTTTTTAATAATATGTAAATTATGTTAATTTAAAACTAAATCTAAAATAATCTGAGAATCTTAAATAAATTGATTAAGTGGAAAGAAATGATAGTTTTGTAAAGATTTGATATTTTAACTATTAACTAAAAAAATCCCTTTAGAAAACTATGAAAACATAACTCTATGATAAATTTAAAATTTTAAAATTTATTAAAATTTATTCAAATAATATTTCAAAAAGTGTTTGTAATTATTTATAATAGCCACATAAAAATGAAATAAAACCATTTTTAAGAAAATATACTATTGAAGCAGAAAAATGACTTTTTATTCATTTTAGTATTGATAATAACAATTAAATGAATGTAAATACAGTTTAATAAATATAAAATCAACTAATAAAATTAGAATAATTTTTTAATAGCTAATGGGTGAATATTCTAAAATTAAAATATATTATGCATGTATAAAATATATAATGAAAAATTCTATTTTTCCTGAAAAATATTTTATCTTCATTTCTAAAAAGATAATAATATATATATAATTTATTATTCATTTAATAAGGAAAAACATTCTAAAATTTTTTAACAGTGTAACATTGGCCATCTAAGCTCAGTTTTTCATGTTAATAAAGTCATTGAACACTTCAAATTTAATATTGAGACCTCTACATTCTAAAATCATGGCATGTTAGAGGTCATGTTTGTATTTTTCACGTTATAAAAACAGACATAAAAAAAATCTCCGATATACCCACCATAAGGGAATGTAAATATTTTATTTTATTTTTTTCCGTTATAGATATGACCCTAATAACTCCTACTTATTATGTTTCAAAATCTTACAGAACCACGGGGAGACAATGCGATTGGCACTAAAAAAATTGAATGAACATAAATAATAAGTGATTCAAATTTATTATATGTTTTCGGAATAAGGGGAATCATGGGCGTTTTATTGATGTGCACTCAACAATATGTATCAAAAATTATTTTTTGGTCATAGTCATCCTTTACAACAACACCATGTAATAAATATGTATTAAATTTAATTAAAAAAATACACAAAGGGATATATCATAACTTAAATAAAAGGATAAAAACAAAGATTTAATTAGAAAACATAGGATCAATACTTTTTTTAATAGAAAATACATTATTTTATGTATTTCAATGGATAAAAAACATAATGCCTTAGGAAAGGTCTTGTTGGATAACACATCATATAGATTTTAAACTAAATATATGATAATTATGATCAAATTTAGAAATTCAAGCATACTATATATATTTTTTATAATATTTTTTTATCATGTTTTTATTATAATAGTGAAACCATATTGAGGGTTATTATTTATTTTTATAACTTTTCAAACCAATGAATGATTAATTTGGTTTTATTTGATATATTTTCATTATGTTACCTAACATTGATATATTTTTTACCCTATCTTATTATTATTTATTCTATTATTTCATTAGAAAACAAGTTATATGGTTTTCATATTTTTTCACTACTAAAAATAGTACATTAGAGGGGGTTATGGACAACCCCCTCTAATTTTATTTTCTATTACATTAGAGGGGGTTGTGCAGAACCCCATCTAATCATCTAATTTAGAGGTGGTTATGTACCCCCTCTAAACACAGTTTCTATAAAAAATTTAGAGAGATTATTTAAAACCCTTACTAATTGTCAAATTTAGAGGGGGTTATGGATCCCTTTAATTTCATAAAATAGACGGGGGGGGGGGGGGGGGTTGAACCCCCTCTATGTTTTTAACATTATTTTTTTATTATGTAGTTGGATTTTAGAGGGGGTGTAAAACCTCCTCTCATTTCTTAAATTAGAGGGGGTTTAAAACCCCTATAATGTCATTAATTTAGGAGTTTAAAAACCCCCTCTAGTGTCTTTAATTTAGAGGGGGTTCAAAATCCTCTCTAATTTATGATATTAAAGGGGTTGTGAATCTCCATTGTTTAAAAAAAGAAACTCCCATTATATATATAATTAAAACATGGTATGTAAATGTATTTAAATACATTATATAAACATATTATATAAAATATTTATATGATTGTATTTAATTTTATTTATATGTATACCTAAATATAATTGTATAATATTATTTGAATTAATATATTTTTATTTTTATAAATTATATTTTATATAATATTAATTTTTTGTAATATAAAAGCATAAACATATTATATAAATATATACATAAATATAATTTATCCAAATAATACAACATATAAAAAATAAAGCTCGGAGTTTTTATAAATTATATTATAATAATAATAATTATATTTTTATATAATAGGCTTATTCCATTATATTATATATAATTAATATTATATAAAGTATAATTTACACAAGTAAATTTATATTAATGAATATTTATTAAAATAATAATATATATTAATATACCTAACATTAAATATATGTATTGAAATACATTATATAAATAAGTTTATAAACAACATTTCATATAATATTAATTGTATATAATATAAAATTGTATTTCATATAATATTAAGTATAATTTTTTATAAATTGTATTTCATATAATATTGATTATATATAATATACACTTTAATTATATATAATATAATATTGTATTTCATATAATATTTATTAAATATAATATACATATTAATTATATATAATATAATATTAATTACATATAATATAATATTAATTATATATAATATAATATTAATTATATATAATATAATATTAATTATATATAATATTAATATTTGTTTAAATTATATTTCATATAATAATAATAATATATTAATTTTATATAATTTATACAATTTATACAAATCAATTTCTTTATTAATAAATATAATAATAAATATATGTATTGAAGGACATTATTTAAAATATTAGGTAAATACTTATATATATATATTCCTTATATATATATTATACAAATATGTTTTTAAGTATATATATAATTTACATAAATATATAATAAAAATGTATTTAATATAATATATATTTGATATAAATCACAAAATAATTGTATAGAATTTATAAAACAAAAATATAATTTTTATAGATTAAAAAATATATTTAATAAGAATAATAATGATTAATAATATCATTAATATCACACACACACACAAGTCAATATATACATATATAGTTTTTTAATATATTTATGTGATATATAAATATAGAATATAGAATATATATAATTGTATGTAAAAATAAATACAGTAAATAATATATATATTATTATTTAAATTTATCTAAATATATTATGCTAATGATATTTATTATAATAAAAATTAAAATATATATAAATATAATAATTTTTAATTTATATATCAAAAATTGTTTGCCTTAGTGGTTTGCTGGTGGAGTCACGGAGGTCTCTCTTTAGGGCGGTGCATGTTCGAATCCCAGACGCCTCCCTTTTTCAGTCAGCTTAGGAATTAAAAGCAGCGGCGGTGGGAAAGTGGGAACTAAATGAGCTCTTGGGGCATGGAGGTGGGAACCGGAGGGGCTCGGGGTAAGAATAGGAGAGAGGAAGAGGCGATGGGGGATTTGGGTGGGAACAGGAGGAGAGGGAACCAGAGGCGCTGGAAGGTTGGTGTGGGAATAAGTGGGGAAGGGAAGCGAGAAAGGTCTTGGGGAAATAGGAGGGAGAGAGGCATAGTGGATGGGGTCTTGGGATGGGAATTGTAAGGGGAGGGAACCAATGGCTGGTCATAAAAATTGAAAATATTTAGGGGTCACTGTGAAAACCGCCCCTAAAGTAATCCCCTTATTAGGGGCAGTTTGAACGGCCCCTAATGCCTTCCAACTAGTAGTTATTCTAACATCAATAATGAATTTATGTCAACATTATAGGTAGTTTAAACCACTTCTAATGTAATCGTCGCTAAATTTACCATGACTTTAATAGTGTTTACTCAAAACTGCCTCTAAAGGAAGTAGGCAGCCACAATAGTGGTGGTTGGTCAAAACCACAAGTAATGTCTTTAGAAGGGGTTATAATCCCTTCTAATGTCCTATATAACCCCCTCTAGTGTGTCCATTTTTTTGTAGTGATTTATATTTATTTTTAAGAAATTCATATTTTATCCAATGTTAAAATAAGTGATTTTTTTATATTTGATAATGTTTGAAGTGACAAAGCATTTTATTTTTTCTAAAAGTGTTTTATATATAGATTTATTTTATTTTTAACTAGATATTATTAATTTCTCATTTCATTAAAATTTTATTCAATAATAATAATATGATATCCTAAATATATTTTGTGATTTTATTTTAAGAAAACATAGTTGTTATACAAATGAAAATAAATTTTTTATCTATTACTTGATATAATGTAATTTACATATTTTAACATATTTTCTAATGTACAAATAATTATATTACTTTATTTGAAAAATATTGAAAAAAAAAATTTAATTTAATGATTTAATAATTATAATCTATTGTTTTTATAGAATTTATTATATTTTTTCTATATTCATAAATATTTTAGTATTTTATTGAAAGTGATAGATGTCGAATGTGAGAATTTGGTTGAGCCTTCTGATATATGACAGTATTCCTAAGGAATTTTGAAGGGATTATAATTTTTATGGTATATTTTCCAAATATGATATTGGAATTCACTATAAATGTTTTTTATTGAAATTTTCTTTTTATGATGTATATTTTAATTTTTAATCATTTTATATAATGACGATGTGCCCAATTTTTTGTAGAATATGGAAGGATATAGTGATAAAGGTGGTGGGATATAAATGGGGGATGCAGAGAGATAAAGGTGGTTCATAACTATAGGTTTTATATTGGAGTTTAATTTTTTGAATGATAATTGAATGTGTGATCGATTGTTCATTGATGTTTTTTGTATACATATTTTTCTCATATATTATTTTGGAATAAGTTATTATTCTAATAAATTTGATTTATATTTAGTTAATTTTTTTACTATTCTGATTATTCTTTTATTACATTCTTATTTTTTCAATGGTTTATGCTAACCACCACTAAACAGATTAACAACAAAATTATTTAGAAATATATTAATCTAATTTTTTTAAAACAATTATCCACTAATATATATTTTTATAGGGATTCCAATTTATTATAACATTATTATAAAAATAATTATAAAATATTAATTTTTGGAAGAGAAAATAGATAATCTCTCAATTCTAATGAATGATACATTTTTATCATAGGTATGTTGGATTATAACTCACACACCACAAAGGTCAGTTTGGGAAGACCACAAACATCACCCCATGTTTTGGTCAACCAATTAGCCCGTTATTTTTTTAAATGATTCATAGGGCCCTTTGTGATGGATTGATCCATAGGGCTAATTTACATTGAGATTGAAGCCTCTTATGGTTTAAAGACCCTTAAAAGTGGCATAAAATCCCATATCAGTAAACAGTACTATTGCAATAGAATCGTACCAACTATAGTGCTTGGACGCTATTATACTGACATTACTACAGTATGTATAACAGTATCGAGGCTACTATAAAACTATGAACCTTATAAAATACCATAAAATCGTCAATTAAATAGTTACTACCAAGGGTTGAACCCCAACCATCAAGATATTGGACATGAGGTGGCACCAATAAAGAACCACCTCACTATAAATAGTAAAAATTACACATGTTTACACTTCCATAAAATTGAACTATGATACTAAAAATATATATCCAATAGATATGTATATGAAATTATAGCAAATTTATGGTAAATGTTTTAGGGATGGGTAAAACATTCAAGATCACACATCTACATTGTAATTTTTCAATAAATTATTCATCCAAAAGCATTTTGAAAACTTTAATTCATAATAGAAAATTATTTTTAGTATATTGACCCAAATATTTCAATATTATGTATTATAAATTGAAAATTATAATACTTACTCCTTTAAATGAGTTAAACTTGTGTTGAAAAATTATTTTGAAATGATAATCATAATATCAATTTATAACATGAAATACTACACAATTAAGGGTATAAAAAAATGTACGATAATAAGATGGAAAAAATAATAAAAATATAATCATAATATTAATGTAAAAGAAATAAACTGAAGGTATTTTAAAATGTGTAGACTAAAATTTCTTGTTTTTTCCATATAATCCTATATGCATTGTCATATATAAAACAAGATCATAGGTTTATTAAATTTCTTATCTTTATTGTGGATAATAATTTTAGAATGGATTTTTTATACAATAGTGACCACATAATACATTAATATTATATATATATATATATATTAAAAACCAATTTATTATTAATATTATTAATTAAAATTTATCAAACATATATCATTGTATAATGTTGATGATGATTTATCCAACCAACATAACCCCTAATAAGGGTGATGTTTAATTTTAACACACTTTTTGATGAGAAATTATGATAGTAAAATAGGTACATAATACGTTTGAAGATATGAAAAGAAGAACATATATTCTTAAAATTTATTGTTAATTAATTGGAAACATAATGATCACCATAATGTTTTTAATCTATATCAGGTAGGGGATTTTTTTTCATTAAATTTATTCATATAATTCATGATTAGTGGTTTTGTGGCCATTATACAAGAAGATACTAAGGTTTCTCATATTGTAGTCCATATTACTGGCTAAGAATATAGTGACCTCAGTCATGTTCTCTGGGTACCCCATCACTCACTTGAGGAAACTAAAAGTGGAAGTGAACTCATCATTGTGGACACTCTTTATGCATTAGAGAGTGATGGGAATTGATGTCACAATGGAACCAGGGGAGATATAGTTTAACTCGATGTTAAAATTCTTTTGGATGACACAAAGGTTCTTAATGTGACCTGTTATGGTCGTCTTAAATATTATGTAGGCATGAGAGGTCTTGTAGGTAAGCATTAATGAAAATATTAATATAAATAGTTTCATTCCCCACTAGGGTATGATCATACCCCTCAACACTAGGTTCACCCCAAGTATGGTTTACTACATGTTTTCTTAAAAAACATCTAGAAGTTTATGTTTTTAAATAAAATGTTTGGATTGCATTTGTCACCACATATCCTTATATAATATAAGGAGACCTATGGTTGCATATTGTGTAAAAATAATCTTTATTGGGGTCAATAGGGAAAACTAAATTATTGGTAAATATTGATAATTTTGAATAATTGATAATTAAATAAATGGATACCCCTAATAGAAATGAAATCTTAGTTAAAATATTTTAAATATTATGATCAATTTGATCTAATTTCATGAAACTATGGAGAATTCTGTTATAGGCGGTAGTAATTACAATTGTTAATAACTCCAATTTTTTATATAAATAATTATCGTTTTGGGTCATAAATAGTAAGATACAAAATGGTCCAATCAATATTCTACAGCACATTTAAAAATTAATTCAAACATATAAAAAATCATTATATTTTCCTCAATTTACCATATTCATTCCTTCTAAAACTTCCATGAAGACACATTATTAATGTATAGATTGACACATACCAAGTAATTATTGAACATCTAAAATAGTAATATATATAACCATATCTTTAGTAATGACATGGGTTATAATCATTTCTATTAAAATTTCATCCCACTATTGAAATTACTGAATGGAATTTAATATAATATTAATATTCTTTTAACACTTAGGATACAACAGGTTCTCTTCCAATCCCTGAGCACTCTATCAATCCCCAAATATAATCTTCCTTTGAATCTATAGACCTATAATTTCAATAATGTTGTTTAGTCATATACATTCTTTCATTCCATTTTTCAATGGAATGACCTGCACCAAAAAAATAAAAAAAATAAAACCTTAATTATAATGTTTCATTTAAACTAACATCACATCTAAAATAGTTCAAGTAAGTCATGTAATTGAATAATTACTTATAATATTTTTTAAATAATCTGGTATCGTTTCCCTAATACACATCCACGTGAATCATTAGTATCATTACCCAAAAATAAATCTATTATACCACTCAAATATACCATAATCTGCATAAAAATTTACCAATTTTCATTTCTAAAATTCTCTATAATAATACTCACCACACTATCCAAATGTATAAATTGGATATAGTTAAATAGATCATAATTTTAATAGTATTATATTATGAAATTTATCTCCTAAATCTATTCCCATCATCTATTTTATGTAATGGATTATAATTAAGTTTAAAAAGAGATTTTAAGGTTGTACCCATTTATTTAGACCACCTTATATAAATGGATTTCAAAAAATAATCAATGTATTTTTTTTGAGAAACATATATCCTTACTATATTCTTGTACCTCTACATTTCTATTCCTAATATCTTCTATAATTATCACAAATCTATCATTTGAAACTGACTATTGACATGAGATTTAATTTTATCATTCTCAAATGTACTCTATATTGTAATAAACATGTCATTGAAATAAATTAATAAAAAAAATTATTTTTCCTAAAATATCGTAGAATAAAAACAATTTTCAAACAAGTTATGGGAAAATTACCAAGTCATCATAAATAACTCAAACCTGTTGAACCATTTCTCTAGAGAATATTTCAACCCAAAAAACATTCTTTTTAAGAAATATACCTGATACTTCACTCCATAAATACAAGACCCCAAATGTTGGGGCTTATAGATTTTCCCCTCATGATTTTCAGGAAGAAAAAATTTTCCCCTTGTTTTTCCTAATGGTCAATGATACTCGTAATTGAGAATAAGTAATTGATGGTTTTACACATTATAATTAGAGAAAATACCTCTTAATAATTTACCCATTATTTTATGCAAAATATTTTACCACCATCTTTACCTTGAATCAAGATAACTTTACTATTTTTATAACTTCATCTCTATAATGACCCACTCACATCCAATAGTCCATAATACAAAAGGTAGTGGTAGAATATCCTATGTATGATTCTTCTCAATGAGTACATTTTCATGATCATAGCCATAAATATTTTGAAATTCCTCTTTATATGATTATGGATTGTTTGATTCAATATTTTTTCCATTTTAATAAAAAAATCTATAGTATTGGTATTATAAATCATAATATAGTCTAAATACCTAGATCATTATATAATCTATCGTCAGTCTCTTTTAACTAGAATGCCATCATCCTTTTCCTCCTATACCATTTGAAACTCCCAATATTACTACCCATGGTTGGAAGAACCCATGGGAGGGGTTTGAACACCAAACTCCACATTATTTAATTTATAATTATCTATATTTCATATAAGTTCCATATTTTTATTCTAGTTTCAAATAATATATCATAAATAGTTACATTCCATATAAAAATACATTTTAGAGTACTAGTCTTCTCGGTATTTCATAGTATTTAACCCTTAATTCCTATAATATATCATAAAAATACATCCATATATCAAGGATAAATTTTATTACCATTAACATGGGAATACTATGGACAACCATAAATTCTAAAATATAATAATCTAAATGCTTATCATAGCATACCTCTTATAGAGTACTGAAATAAATTGATGTTGACATAGATCTATTTACAATATAATAAGTTTTACTAACTACCTCATCATGTGATTCCTTAAGAAATATTATCATTATACACATGAAACTCTCCTTTTTTACATGTTTTTGTTTAACCATATCTACATAAGAATTATATTTTGTTGTATGTTAGACAACATAGTTCCTTATTATCCAATTTTCGTTATAAAATTAATAAATAAATAGAATAATAATATTAACTACAAATTTTTTAAGTGTTTTTACCAGTTTTCAATGAATCTATTAACCAAGGTATTCTATAATTTAAATTAAAATAACACACAATCATTATAATTTATAAAATAAACCCATGAATTTGAAAAAAAAGGTAATCAATAAAAGTAATAAAGAACATTTGTCCTCTATCTGACTCCACCATAGCTAGGCCAACAAATAAAAATGAATGTATTCTAGGATAAAATTTTATGAATTTCAATTAATTGTAAACCCAACACTATATTTCATTATAATTACACAAGTCTAGTATAATTTTAAATTTCTTATAGCGCAATCCTCTAATAATATTTTCTCACTCATAGTTAAAAGCCCATTTTGACTCAATTACATGTATCATTGATGCCATAATTATATCATAATGATCTAATCTAATTAATAAGAAACAACAAATATTCTTATCATTGAGTTACCTATTAAAAAATATAGTCTTCTATACAACGTTAATTTCATCATTACCAAGGACCCCTTTGAGATATTGAATTGACCAGACTCTCTAAAGAAGACATTTCTATAAAAGTTGAGGACACCCAATGCAATAAAAAATTTCTATTATCTAGTGGCATACCATGCATCAAACAATTTTAAATCCTCATAATACATTTACATCTATAATTTTATACTTCTCTTAACCTTAATCACACCATTATTACACAACTTGACAAAACTAGAACACATCTTATGTGAAATAAATTACACCATGAATAAAACCCTATGAATGAAAGTACTTGTTATAAGGACCTAATAATTAGTTGAACCAGTTGTCCTAATAGTTATAACATCATTTCTCTCTCTACCATTAGAATTTTCCGAAGCAACCATTTTCCTTGTACTACTACTCAAATCAAACATAAAATTTTCTATTGATCTCTAAAGACAATATCTTTCAAAGTATCATTTGTTTCTTGTATAAAAAACATCCCATCCCACCAAGACATGATTCTTACCATGTGTTATTTCTAAATTTTATATCCATATACATTATTATCTCATTCAGAAACACCAAAACAAGATTGTAATAATTCATACTACGTGAAACCCTATTCTTAATTAACTATAATTCCAAATCATCTTTTATTTTATTGATTTTTATTATGTCTCTACCATATATCAGTGTTTTGATAAATATTATAAATGGATCATGAAAAAGAACACATAAAATTAATTTTTAAGATGTTCACCATCTAAATTAATCTATAGAACTTACATATCAAGGATAAATTTTCTGAAATAAACATGTTTTTTGAAGATTGAAATAACTACTAATGAAATCATCATAAATATGTGTTATTTAATATATAATCTCTTCATTAATATCTTTTTCAAATTTATATGTTAATTTCTTCTATATCCCAAAAGGAATCAATTTATTTATTAACACCTAAAGTGGAATTTTATTTGGGTTTTTGTTTATTGTAAATGTGAATTTCAATAACATTCAAGAAGATAGAAAATAATTAGGTTCATAGAATGGTTAATTCATCAATTAAATGGGGACTAATGGAATTCCACAGAATTATGGGAAAAGAAAAATTAAGATAATGGATGTTGATGTACATCATGAGACTCATATTCTTGCAGTGATAAAGGGGAATATATTTTTAAATATTTATATCAGGCATGATATATTTGTGTAGAAGTGTAAAATATTATTGTTACATGAGTGATAAATTATTTTAAAGACATGTAATATAATAGAAAGTAGTGTCTACAATAGTTTTGAATGCTATGAGTGTTGGATATTGTAAAAAAACAATAAGAGTTATTATAATAATTATTAAAATAGCTAGAGAACTGAATATTTAATGTCCAAGGAATTAAAATAATACCATCCTAGTGTGTTATTATATATTAATGTTAAAATTAGTGAATACACAAACTTGGATACTATTTTAGGTTGACCAAAACATTAGGTGAAGTGAACGAGATTGAAGAAGTCAAGAGTATTGTTTTATTTGATTTAAAATTCTAGGGATCATTTTAAATTTATTTAGAAGTCTAATAGATTCCCAATTCTTATTATGTGTTAATAAGTGAATAATAAATGATAGATATGGACTACAGAGTTATAATACAAAATTCATGTAAATATTTATAATGTTGATATGTCCCGGATCCACATAGCTGAGTTCTTCATTTAAATGAGAACACCCCATAAAAGAATTATTTTAAGTGATTGTTTTTATAAATGAAGGTCATCCTATTTTAATATTTTCAATATATTATAATATTTTTAATAAAATTAATCCCATGTATACAATTCATCTACATACATTATTCATCGGAGAGATTGATCCTATGTTTGTGAATTCGTTAGTGTATACGATTCTAATCATCGAAATACACAAAACTACATGTATAAAATTACATATACTTAAATCAACATTCATACCCAAATTATAACCACTTCGGATAATTGATTGTTGAGAACCAATCATCCTAACTAGGATACATGAAACACTGCGTATAGGATTTTTTCCAAATCTAAATGTCTTTTAAACAGAATTTTGGCTACACACTAGGTGAAAAAGTAGAAATTTCATGAATTAATATTCTTAAGAATAAAATAAATTTGGATAATAATTAATTTTTTATTTTAGGTCCTAAATAACACAAAAAAATATGATATTCTAATTCAATAATGATAAATTTTGTTGATGATCTTCGAGTTACCATAGAAGAAGATTAATATATAGAAGTAATCTCAGATTATTTATAATGAAGAATTTATTTGAATATATTATTTCTTAAATGAAAAGAAACATCATGATATTGAAGATAATATTCATGTTATAAACCATCACATCTGAAATATGATACCATCATAATCATGAGAGATCTTTAAATTAATTATTATAATTATTTTTCACTAGAGGATATGACCCGATAAATTCAAAAAGTGACTATGATGTTGAAATTTAAATTGTCTCCTGAAAACTATAGATTTATTGAATTAATAATGTGACTATTATGATGTTTTTGGGATCCTATGTTATAATAAACACCTATATATGATTATTTTGTGTTTTTCGCTGAGTTTTTATGGCATAAATATTTTTGTTTCTTGGTTATTTTAAACTAATGTTGTATCATGATGGAATGATGAAGAAAATAGGAAAGGAAGAAGATGATGAATAATATCTCAATCCTCATAGATGAAAATATAATATCCACATTTGGCTAAGATAACTGAAAAAGATAAAAATAAATTGAAGTTATATGATTATTGAGAGACAACCATTGAAAAATAAAGAATAATGAGATTTTGGGTTTGTCCTATATATAATAAAAATGAAAAATTAAATGCGAAAGTAATGGGAAATGAATTTATGAGGATATTCAATATTTAAAATTTGGAAAATGTTATTTTGTGTGACATACATATAAAAGATAAATAATGATGTGAAGTGATATATATTTTGAGGTGTTGTATCTAAGAGTTTTGTTAAGACATGGAAAATATGTATGATAACTCTCGATGAAGAAGAAAACAAATTATTTTATCATGCGATAATAACGAAGATCATCTAGGAATCAAAAAAAAGGATGAACATGAGATTTATTCAATAACCATTATTGTAGAGTCTAAAGGAGAATAAGAAAAGATTAGGTTCAGACTTCTATGTATTATTTCACTTTTATTATTTAATTCCATAATTAATGAAGATATGTTACTAGGTACAATAAACATATAATATTAGTAATTGAGGAATCCATTGAATATGGGTTTCAAGAAGTGACCAAGTTTCAAAACTTTTGTGAATATCGTTAGGTACTCGATGTTGTTTTCATTGAGTTAGTGAATTTCTGTCTTATTTATGGAGAATCATACATTGTCGAGTAGATGATTAAAATCCTCAAATAACATCAATGAAATATTTTCACATATATTGGGGGGCTCCACAGAATGTATGTAACTTAGGGTATTTATGGAGATTATATTGTGACTCTTTGATAAAATTGTATGTTTGTTGATGGAAGATATGTGTGAGAAAGTAATTTTTAAGTCCATTTAGAGTTTAGTAGTATTGGTGTAATAAAAACCTATCCCATTGAAGTCACACTGATTATAGTAGATACTCCTTGATTGTGGTGAAAAACTGACCAATGTAAGGAGTATTAATTTTTATAAGAACATGTAAAAATATTTTGTTCCTCTTAATTTCATTACATTCATAAAAAGTTTTAATTTTTAGTTAGTAACAAAATGATTATATCTTATTTCACTAACATGAAACAAAGGTCTTAATAACTATTATAGTTAATGATTCATCAGGGATTTTGAAATTTGGAAAAAATTGTTAACAACATAATTGTCATCACTAATCCCTAGGGGAATTTAATTTATTATTGGTGTAGGGTTCCATCACTGTTCGCTCAGGACATTATTTTCCATGTTATTATTATTATAATTTTCTGAATTGAAGATTTAAAGATATGTTATTTGATTTTCCTAAGATGGATGGACCAATATCAATACCTACTAATATAGAATAAAAAATTTCATTCAATACATTGATGAATAGGAGAAATAAGGGGGCTAAGTAGGAAAAGAAAAACAATAAGAAAAAAGGATCAACTACTACTTTACAGTGACAAAAGTCATAAGTTCTCATATAATGAATCTTCTATTAGATATCATTTTAATGATTCATGTTCAAGATTTTAATGATGTGATGAAAATGAATAAATTAGAAAAAATAATGTTTTTATCTTATATTTTGGATAATATATGATGATGTTTCCCAGTTATGATTGTTTCTATGTGATTAAATTCTTCAATGACTAATTTAATGAAATATCATAACTTAGAGAATAATAATTTTCAATAGAGATCTCATTGGACATGATGGTTAGTGAGTGAAACACTTTCAATAACTAGCGTGAAAAAGGATGGAATTGTCTCACATTGAAATGAAATATTTTTTGAATCTGTTATGGAAATAGAAATAATATTTTTTGAGAAATAAATGTTTAATTTTATTATCACTATATAATTCCATTCATTAGAAAATCTACACAATGTAACAGTGAATGTCAAAACTAATATATTTATATGAAAGAAAAATGTTTGAAACAATATGACAGTTCATTATAATATGTTTCCAAGATCCATAAAGAATAAGTGGTGAAGTTGAAGAGTGACTAGGAAAAGAGATTTAATATAGTATAGGCTAAGAAACATTCACTTAGCATTAAATGATTGGGAAATTAATTCAAACTGACGATTTTAGTGTCAAGCCAAACTAGACATTCCCAAAGAACCATGAAGATTTAATCCTACAATCATAATAAAAATTACAATTTTACTTCAATATTGATTCTAAACACTGGAAAAAACATCTTGAGATCATGTGGAGAAGCTTCCACCTTAAGAAGAATGAATAAGATCACCCATAGTCTTAAAATAATTGCATGAATAAAATATATTTTATCAAATAGTGCATGAATGAATGCAAATTATATTCAAATTTAGGTAGTAGAAATCTACATAATTATTTTAAATTATCAAGGAAATATGTGAGAATATAAATGAAAAAAAATTCCCTAAAAAAGAATCCCAAAATAGAGTTGAAACAATCCAAAAACTTCATTTTGAAAAATATAGATAGATTGATTATAAATACAAGAAAAAGGGGTGTTAGGGTATTTTTGGGGTTAGTAAAGGTTCATGAACATGGTAATAGTATATTGGAATAACATGACAACATATTTAGGTCAAAGATGTCATGGAATGTAGGGAATCAAAGTTGAAAATAAAGATAAACATATTTTAAAAAAGAAATAGCTTACATGTGGAAATAATAATATATCATTGATTCATAGATTTTAAATGATTGAGATGTTAGGGGAGTCATGAAATATATATGTTAAAACATATAATGAATGCATTTATATTACATCCATCGGTAACTGTTACACGGAAATAAATATGTTTCCAGAACAGTATTTGGGAAAAATAAATAATGATTACTATTCTTTGATGAGTAATCAAACAAAAATAGTTATTAAAACTGATAACCCCAGTATAAAAATGATGGTGAAAACTAGGATATAAAACCAATACGAATAAGGTTATTCAATTATGGTAATAGAGGACATTCCATGGAGTCTTGTAAGAAATCCGTAGAAATTAAATATAAAAGGATCAATCTATAATTTAACTATAAGATAATCAATTAGGTGTATAAAAATATTTTCATAGTGTAATACATATATGATTATGAGCATTATAGGTTGACCAAGAAGGGTAATTCAATAAAGTAATAAATCATGTATAAAAGGTGAATCTTTTTTAGAAACCCTTCTAACATATTTTTGGAAGTCATGCCCATTAAAAATAATTTGTAGGGTTATAAAGGTAATAAATAAGTGGATTAAAATTTAATACTAGTTGTATGAAAAAATAAGTCTAGAACTATGATGAAACAAGTGCCTTTACCCAATGATATATTGATCATATGTTCAAAATGATGGAAAGTATAAGGAAATTAGATCAAGCATAAAAGAATAAAATCACTATGCTATATCAATAAAATAGTTTCTTAATAGTTAATATGAAAATAGATAATAATATTAAAACCATGAAATCCAAAGGGGGAGAAATTTGGAATCCTAAATTTGACACCAACCTGAGAAAAATAAGTCACTTTAGAGAAATATATTAAAATGAGAAAGGGTTGAGGGAGAATTCTCAACTTCAATGATACAACTGAGGGTGTGATAAAGTCCATGATATTCCCAAATAAATTTTTAGTGTGTTTTAATGTTGGGGATTAATAGGGATATCTAAAGAATGGTTGTAATATTTATAAATCCAAGGATAAAAACCATCATCTTAGACTAAATTTTAACTAGTTTTTATTTACATATTGGTATTAGTAACTATCATGTATAATATTATTGGAGCTTTTTACTAGAAGTAAGTAACCATGGTTATAAAGTATGGTGTGTATTGCATTTGGGGGGACTACTAAAGAAGTAAAAGTTGTCTTAAATTTATAATTATCTTAAAAACAAGAAATATGGATATCCCAAGAATTAATGAAGCATGAGGTTTGATATTCGACATATATTACTACTTATTTTGTAAACATTTTATATTTATTAATGCGATTTATGGTATAAAAAGGGGGGATGAATTTTAATTGTCATTGAACATTCTAATGTGTTTTTTAAAGATATGGTGGGTTTAAAAATCATTATTTTAAATCTAATTTATATATATATTAACAGTCAAAAAAATAGAGTTGGAACTTAATTAAATATAATGGAAACTTTTAGTGTATAAATTTTGAAATATTATTTTCTACACTAGGAACTCCCAAGTAGAGTTAACATGATTAACATATGAACCCTTTTTGAGAATTGAGTGGTTCCTACCTTCTCTTGAATATTACAAGATATTTGTGAGATGAAGTGGTATTTCATGTAGATAATAGAATCCCTATATTATGGGGGATAATTAATCCAACACATGCCATTTATTTTCATTAATGGGGAGAGAAAATGTGAATGTGTAATGGTGAATAGCATCCTCAAAAAGTGTTTTGGATGCTATAAATATTGAAAATAAATCAAAATTAAGGGAACAAATTGAAATTTGGACTGTGTATATGTGTTTTTTATTATGAACATCAGTAGATATCAAGATTTTTTCTACTGATCTACATGCCGGATTTGTGTATCAACACACTACATGGATATTTAGGAGCTTCCTATTAATTATAAGAATAGTCAAATTAAACTTCTAATAATGGAAATAAATATTAGGACACATATACTAGTAATGGTATAGGGAAGGAGATATTATTGCTTAAAATCTCACTAGATAGCTATGAGTAGCATCCTACTAAATCAGATTATTGTTATTGATGGTTCTAATGTGAATGAAACTTTCATTAAGATGAAGTATTATCAATATTTTTTTGGATAGAAAGTGTACTATCCATAGTGAATATCATTAATAGAACTTATATTCAATCTTAAAAAGGATAATTTGATGGAGTTTGATGACCCAAGTACTTTAAAGAAGGCCATCCTAGTGTGTTTATGAATATAATGAATGAAAACATTGATGAAACGCACTGGATATGATTTCTTGTTTCCTAAAATCAAAAGTGATGTTTATGAGATTGATAAACTAAAGAAGGGTTTTTTATTTTCTACATATTCATTGGGATTCATTATAATGAACATGAAAAGTTTTATAAAATAAAAAATTTGATTTAGATGTATTTATGAGTGATTATGAATGATTTGAGATGGGATTTCAGTGTTCTAATTCATTATTTAGGTAAATATGGAAAATTTAACTGAATCTAAGATCCACATAACTGAATTCCATCATTTATGTGAATAAAATATATAAGATAATTCTATTACGTAAGTGAATGTTTTCATATGTGAAGGTCGACGTAAGATAATTATGAACCCATTGAGAATCAATATAAGAAAATGTGTCACAATTTTCCAATCCATCTACATACATTTTTCAAGTATGATAATTATTTGATGTATGCGAATTCAATAAAATATGTGATTATATTTATCTTTGTAACAGAATATTCACATATGATATTCTATATACACAATTCTAGAGATATACCCAAATGAAAACCATATATGTTAGTTGGTCGAGGAGCCCCATGTATCAAAATATGAAAACATTAGTCACCACGTATGGGATTCTGTGGTGTATTTTAATTTAACATAAATAAATTTTGGCTACATTATAGGTGAAAAATTATATCCTTACAGAATTCATATTCTGAAGTATAAAATAATTTAAAATGTTGTTAAAGTTGTTCTTTGAGGTTTTAAATGTCACAAACACCAAGAAGGGCGTGTGATTAAAACAAGAAAAAATTGAGTTACTGGTATTTTAACTTTGGGAGGAGAGGAAAACATCAATAGAGTAATTCAAATATAATTTAGAAATAAAAATTAATTTAAATAACATCCATGTAAAATTAGAAACAAAATTGATGATATTGATTCTAATATTCAAAGTATAAAACATTAAATTTTAAATATCATGCAATCTGATTCATGGGAGATTTCAAAAATATTTATTAATTTTCGAATATATTTAATGATATGATATATGGAATTTTAAAATTCATTGTGATGTTGAAAAATGAATATTTTTTTAATGAATCCCTAGATATTAAATCTAAAATGTGATTGTGATTATGTTTTGTTACCCCTAAGTTCAACTAAAAACCTACATTATATTTTTTTATTGTATTATATGAGTGTTGAATGGGAATAAGAGTTGATTTTCTATTTTATTTTTTGATGCATTTTTAATGTTATTGAAGGATAAAAGAAATAGAAAACTAAGATATTGGAAAAGATTACATTAAGAATGTTGGAGGATACTTTAATATCTATAGTTATCCAATAAAACTATGAAAATAAAATAATCATGGCCAGTTATATCATTGTATTGGATACACCGCTTTTAGTAGAAATAATATCAAGATCATGGGTATTTCCCATATACGATAAAATAGAGAAATTAAATGGTCATAGCATTGGAATAGATTTTTTGTGGATTTTATATGTTATGAATATGTAAAAAATTTTATTTTGACCTGTGTATAAAATACTAAGTGATAGAAGCTAAAATTTAAGGATTTGTATATGAGGGATGTGTTATAATGTGAGAAATATTGAAGATAAATTATGGAGAATAATAAGAGAATGGATTTGAGCCTATGGTGAAGCTAGTTATCTTCTCAATATCATCAAAATAGTAGAAAAATATATTCCAATAAGATCTATTGTTGAAGATGATTGAGAAAAATAAAACATAGCACGGTCAGTATTCTATGCATTATTTCAATTTTTTGTATTAAATCTCTAGAAGTATGATGAGGAGATTCTAGGTTTGAAAAGCATAGAATTTTATGAGTGATAAATACGATGAAAATATGTTTCAAGCAGTGATAAGGTAGTAGAGATTTCAAAATGTTATTATGTAATTTTATGAAGACAGTGTTGAGTTGAAGGAGATCTATCTTATTGATGTGAAAGCATCTTGTATATATTTTTAAATAAAATTTTTATATGAATTTCATAAAAACCATTATATACTTATTTGGTGGGACTCTATAGAACCTATATGACCTATGGTTTTTTTGGGATATCAAAATACTACTCTATGAACAATGTGTGAAACGATGGAAGTATTTACTCTCTATGGCATGGAATTTTAATTTTATTTGGTATTTGGAAATATATATCTGTGAACAAATAACCAATTGTAATCAACTTGATTATAATAGAGAAATTTTAATTGGGGAAAAACTAATCAAGGTGATGTTTATGTCATTATAATGAACCATGTAAAAACATTATGTACCAATTTATTTCATTACTTTCAGGATTATTTGGGATTTACTCAATGTAAAAAATTAATAAATTCAATTTCACTAAGTAAAAACTGATGTTGAATTACCTCTGGTGGCCAAATATTCATAAGATAAGTTTTTAATAATTAAAAATTATTCAATAGCTGATTCAACCCAATTTTAGGTGTCTACATCCATCACAAGGGGTATCTTATCTCTTATATAACATCACCATAAAAACCAAATTAAATGAAATTTTCTACCCTCATTGGAATATTAATATGATCTACAATAATTATTTTTTCATAAACTTTTCATAATCCAACAACACTAGGGAATAACCTTTTTAATCTATAAGTAATAGTATATTCATCTCCCATTAAATTAAATCATTTAACATCCTAAATTTCACAATATATTTTTATAAAATCCAATATTTTTTTACAATAACCCCACATTGGGGTTTATTTGGAACCCTAACAACACATCTGGAAAATACACAAACTATCCATAATGAATATGAACACCAATAAATTTATAAAACCATAAACAAAAATTCAAAAAGGAAACGCTAAATAAAAATGAAGATATATCTATGAATGGGAAGCCGTATGGGGAGCCCATTGTTTACCAGACCACACAATATTTTGACCACTATGCATTGTAGAGACAGAGGATAAAACCCAAAGGATCGACGCCCATCACTACCTTTCTCTAGAGACTCCATTACTATAGATAAACTATTTTACAGTATACATTAATCATTGAAAGCGTATAATCAGAACAATTTCATGCATTAAGTTCTATGGAGAATAGAAATTACTACATCAAGCTCTATGCATGACTTGAAAATTCATGATGCCTTGATCTCAACAAAATTATTATTCCCATTAATAATTAATACTCTCACCCCCATTATTGGTATCATTGTCATTGACACACATATATATCCATTAAAAACCTTAAAAATAAAACCTAAATCACTGAAAAAAATAGAATTAAATCACAACTATGTAAAATCACTAAGAATCACACTGTAACCATCAAATGCCATTTTCACTAAAAAAATTGTAGTAGAAAATTATATAAAAACAATATAATATTTCAATATAAGGTTGAAATGTATATAAACTAAAAATTAGTTGATGATGAAAATGTGCCACACCTTAACCAAAAACCATCTCACTCAGTGTCTTTCTTCCAGATGTTTTCCCCCCACTAATGATGTGTGAATTCCAACAGAAAAGGGCATACCCAATGACCCCTACATTGAATCCACCTACAATATTGGTTAGGAATGTTGGAATCAGTAGGACTACATGGGGAAGGGATAGATACATAGGATGTTTTAACACTAAAACCAAAAATTAAGGACCACAAGATGTAATGAAAATATAGGGAAATAGTGAGAAGATTGAAAATAAAGCACACTCATAGGATCTATTACTTAATGATCCGAACAACACATACCTAGTCCACTATAAACACTATCAAACCACACCATAGTTGGCATCTCATGTGATATTCAATGATGAAAGTGATGCAATGGGGCCAACCATTCCTTTGACTTTGAGAACACCAAACAATTCACACGAGGCTCACCAAACCACCATAGGAATGATATTATATTCATTATTTATTTTTTTCCCTAAAACTATCTTATGACTCTATAATACCCATCATTTAAGATTATGGATTGGGTCTAACATGATGGTTTTATATAGGGAAGAAGATTGAGGGAATTACAATGAACAAAAGAATGATGAACAAAAGAACATAACACCAAATGCTGTAAATATTAATATAGTATATTGATGTGATCTATTACAATCAAAGAAAAAAATACCATGTATCTATATCATTTGAGTAGATATGGGGTATTTATAAAAATCGAATACATTTTGAATTATAGTTTTTTTAGAATTTCTTTTAAAACTACAGAGTATTGTAATTTTTAAATTGATTTTCAAATCGAGAATATAAAAGTTGAAGAGTCCTAATTATATATTTTAAAAATATATTGAGACATGATAGATACCTAGGGTGATCTATAATGTCATAGAAGCCTCATTTTTGGTTTTAAATGTTTTTGAGGTATTATTCCCATGTGAATGGTTTGGTGTGCATGGTTTAAGAGAAACCATGCAGTATCCTAAGCATGAGGCGATTTTCAGTTCATTTTCTAATTTGGATGGTTGATTTACATTTTTATATCATAGTTAATGGTTAATAATTCATATTTTAGAGTAAAATATGATCCTTGTTTTTCTATTAAATAATGGCATCTGATTTGTTTATAATTATAGAGAAACCATGTGAATTTTAAAATATTATTTGAATGGGGTTGTCCCCTACATCATTTTTTTGTGAAATATTATAAAAAAAACCTACAGAGTGTTTTCTCATAAAAAACTCCATCTACATGGTTAGCATATGGTTTGAAAATCCATTCGGCCAAACCATGAAACCTAAAAAATTAATTAAAATGTGTTAAATGAATAAAATTCCATATGATATGTTAACCCTCACCCCCTCTCCTACCTCCATAATTCCCGACTGAAAACAGATGGTATTCCTTCATTTCTCATTTGGTTTACCCTTAATACCTAATATATTCATTGAGATTATTTCATGGTTAATTCGAGTGACCCACTCTTTATTCATATTTCATTATTTCCCTTTTTTTTCTCTCTAATTTAGATGAACTATTTATAGATATAAGAGATGATTCCACTAAAGAATAGTGGAAAAAACCCATTATGATGGGTATTTTATACATCACAGTGATAGGAAATCTCAAGACATTTTTTCTGCATGCTATCACATTCCATTTTGATAAATCTACATTGTTGTGTAATTTTTATAATGGTTTTATAGAAATTTGATGAAATTTGTCAATGAATTGGTAGTGATAATTGGATCCTTTTTTTCTTGTGTTTGGTTGTATGTTAGTGTGATGTCCCGAACCGAGATTCCACATAATGGGCGTCCCAAGCCAAGTGGGTCACATGGCCTCATGCACATCTTCTAAAACACTAAATACTACCGAATAATAGTGTGGACCTAGGATGTGTCTGTCAAAATTCTATGCCCTCATTAGCAGAGTGTAGCATAGCCGAAGGGATATCAACTAGTAGTTAATTGAAGAAGAAATATAAATAAATAGCAGAAGTAAAATGATAGAATAGATAAACAAGATTAACAATTATGATATCAACTAGAATAGTGGTGATGTAATGTCATGACACTAGAAAGCTGTAAAGCATGGATACAAGACAATAGACATAACATGTTTCACAAGGTAAAAGAAAACAAGGTCTACTCCAAGCATCCTGAGATCCTACTTGGTCATCTACTATCGAGCTCCATCCTATCACCACAAAATCAAGTATTAGAAGCTACAAGCTTCCCTTGGTCAATACATAAAAGTATGTAATCTACTCTAGCTACCAGATATTTCCCGTAGAGGGTGTGAGATAAATCTCAATAGGCCACTACCAATGATGTATATAACATCCACCCCGTGAAATTAAATATAGCAGTGTACTAGCTTTTATGTAAAGTAAAGAAAGAAATAATAAATAACTAAATAACAAAGTACCTTCTTCATCCCTTAGATGGTTCCACAATATGTACCCAATTAATTAATTAATAAATTACTATTGGATGTTAATAGGTCACGTGAGGCATATCAAACACTTACATCACCTTGTGATAGAATAAGTAGTGATGGTCCAAGGAAGAAACAAGAAATCCAAACAATGATATTCAGTGAGGGAGTTCCATATTAAAAACCTTGTTAACGTATACTCACGAAAAGCTGACTCAGTAGTATCTGAGTCTTCATAAGGTGTAAGACTGTAATCCAGGGAGTTTAATCAAAGTAATTCCACAATAAGGCACATATCGAGTCCATGGTGGTCAACCAAGGTAAAATGAGTCTATGGAAATACATGGGCATGATAGGATTTTACCATGGAACCTACTAGTCAATGCTAGATCCAAGGAGTGTATCTGAGGTAACCAGTAATAAAGTATGTTACCCAATAGTATTACACTAGGAATCCAAGGAATGGACAAGAACTAGAGTCTAGGTGGGTATCAACCTAATCAATCTGTTTCCTTGAATAAGAATGGGGTTCCTAAGACCAAGGTATTCTCCTATCAGAATCCAAGGAATGCTCAAGTTAGTATATTCCTATTTGATATTGAAATCATGTAATAATTCATTTGGTTCATGTATTTCCTTTCATTAGTGTGGATAGGTCATGTATATTTGAAACCATTAGTCCAATCCTTGTCTTCCATTAGTGTGGATAGGCCAAGCAGCATTACAACAATTTAATCAAGTATTAGTTAGCTGTTAAGGAATAATCAACTATTGAGGATCGCTCCTCTACCATCCATCAACATGGAAAGTGGTGCTATAGACATGTAACTATTATTTATCTTTTTAAATAAGGTCATGTTATTGACTTAGTATACTTTCCTTTTTTATATTTCACATTTCACTTTTAATAACCATTTGGAAGCACACACCGTAGGCGGGACAAGTGGTGAGAATACATGGTACATGCCATTATGCTATTATCAATAACAAGAAGACATTTATGATAAGAAGACTCACCTTTATAAAGGTCAAGAAAAGGCACACACGAATGGTGGTTCAAACGTGCCGAAACACTAAAAACCCAATTATGGCATAACCATTAACATGAGGAGGATTGAGTAGTGGGTGAAACCACAAACAACTAATCACATAAGTTTGAAAGAGAATAACCATACAATTTTAATGAGTATAATTTTGTAATGCTTAGTTAAGAAACGGTTCCTAACAAAACTGGTGGGCCCCAAACAGATATCCAAAAATAAATGAACGTTTGGGATGAGTTATAGACTACCCACCCTAGGGTTGTATGAGCCTTATCCTCTATTATCGGTCCTTGATTTTCCTCAAATCAGAGTAGATCTAATAAATAGAGAAAAATGCTCACATGGAGATAACTAGGTCGAGAGTGAAAGAGAGGAAGAATGGCTAAAGAGAACTCGGGTACATACAGTTGCACATCTAACATGATAAATAGAAGCTTCATCGGATGTCGGACAAAGGGGATCTCTGGATTCCAGGTTTGGATCATTATAATGCTCCAAAATAAGAGATAACTAAGTCAATCACGCATTAACTCAGATTACAGATGTAGGGGAAGGATTAATACATCATTAAGGGAATTTTAGTCATTTTACATAATATTTTATCCTGAGCATGGTTTGTCCCCACGGTTTCTCAAACCGTACGAGATAGTTCTGCCAGAAAAATATTCCTCTGCACGGTTTGAACGAACTATGTGCCACCCATGAAAAATTACACGGGAATAAGGGGAGTCTGCACAGTTTGGTTGCATGGTCGTGCGCCAACCGTGTGAGGTGCCACTATCTGAAAAAACATAATCTGCGTGGTTAGGAAAATTGTGTGCTAACCATGTGCAAACCACGTAACTTGGCATTTCTTCCCAAAAAGAGGTTTTTTGAGGTCCTAAAAAGCCCCAAAACCCTCATAACCTTTTGTAACTCACTAGGAATCTATATTAGTTCCAATGTAAAGATTTATAATAAAAATTAAAAGAGCCATACCTGAGTGAAAAACCAAGTTCTTATAGTCTTCCCCCCTGAAAAGAACTTGACCTCGAGTTACCCCTCCAAGGGTATGGAAACACAGTCTGAGAACATATATGGTCATTGATCACACACATCGGCTTCCCACTCCCAAGTCTCATCTTTTACTCGACCGTGCGACCAAAGCACCCATACAAGAGGCACAAAATTTCCTCCAAGAACCTTCGTGCTTCAGTCAATGATGCGTACTAGATACTCCTCAAATGTAACATCATCATCTAAATGAATTTCCTCAGGATCTATGTTATGAGATGGTTCAGCATGATATTGGTGAAGATGTGAGACATCAAAGACATCGTGCATGGAACATTACCTATGAGGTAATAGAAAAAAATAAGCTATTGGACCAACTCTCTCTAGAATCTCGAATGGACCGACATAATGAGGCGATAAAATTCCATGCTCCCATAACCATCTATTACTTATATTGGATGATACCCAAAAAAATAGGATCCCAAAACTCTAACTCAAGAGGTCTTCAATGGTGATCAGCATAAGATTTCTGTATAGACTGAGTAGTTGTCATACACTTCCTGATCAGCTGGACCTGATCTGATGTCTCCTGAACAAGAATAGGACCATGTAGGGTGGACTCACCTACCTCTAGCAAGCACAATGGTGAATGACATAGCCTACCATATAAGTCCTCAAAGGGTCCCATCAGGATAGTTTCCTAAAAACTATTATTATAATAGAAATCGATGAGAGGGATATGATTTTCCCAAAAACTGCCAAAATCAAGTACACATGCTTGTAGAATATCCTCTAAAACAAGTATTGTCTATTATGATTTTCCATTAGTTTGAGGGTGAAAAGATGTTATTAGAAGAACCTACGTCAACACATATTTATGAAAACCCTTCCAGAACCGTGAGGTGAAATGAGCATCCCTATCTGATATTATTGTACGTGCAACATCGTCTAGTCGTAGGATCTCACAGACAAACAGTCGTCCCATCCCATCAACTAAGAAATCATCCTAAATAGGAATTATTTGGGATGATTTTGTTAGTCGGTCAATAAATACCCCAATCGTATCTCTACCCCTCAGATACTTAGGTAAGACAAGTACAAAATCCATAGAAACATCTTCCAATTTTTATTCTGGGATAGGAGGTGGTTGTAATAAGATTGTACGTCATTGGTGCTCCACCTTCACCTGCTGACAGGTGGAACACCTAGTGATAAAGCCTGCAATATGATGTTTCATTCCCAACCATGAATACTGGCATCACATATCTCCATACATCTTTGAGATTATTGGATGAATTGCCCACCGGGAAAAGCATATGACTCTTTCATCAACTCCTCTCTCACATCTGCAGGAACCCAAATATGTCCACGTAGATGCAGGATGTCAACTCTATCCACAAACCAATCCATAGGTGGGTTATCTCTTAATATACTCTCACATAGAACCAAACCTTCAGGACCTAAAAAAAACCTATTATTCACCTTCTCAAGGAGAGAAGAGGTAACTATTACAACTGAAAGGTAAAACTGGTCATGAATATCATGAAACTCTAGATCATGTTCCATAAAGAGGACCATTAGCGTCCATTAATCATTGGATTATTTTAAGGCATGAATTTGAGTTCTCCAACTCAGTGCATCTGTAACCACATTGCCTTTTCCATACGTATAGGCAATCTCAAAATCAATGAAATCTAGGTATTCGAACCATTTTTTCTATCATAGGTTCAAGTCATGCTAAGGAAATATATAATTGGGGCTTTTATGATCATTATAAACCACAAATGTGCTCACCCAATAGATAGTGTCTCCAGCATCATAAGGCATGGACAATTACTTCTAGATCGAGGTCATGGTTTGGGTAATTTCTCTCATGGGGAATCAACAAATGATATCTATACACAAAGACTTTATCTTCCTTCATCAAAAATTCTCCTAGGAAAATTCCTGATGCAGCACAGAAGACGATATAACCATTAACAGGTTCCTGACAAATTGGAATAGGTGCCAAGACAAGCCTCCCTTTATGCTCATGAAAGGGTTTCTCACATTCTTTTGAACACATGAACATAACACCATTCATTGTAGGCCTTGTAAGATGTGCATCAAGATGTGGTATGTTCTGTATGAAATGAATATAATATCTAGTTATTCAAAAGAAACTATTGATATCAAACATGTTCATAGGCTGTTCCTATGAGACTAAATCACTAACCTCTTTAGGGACAATCGATGTTCCAAATTCTGAAATAATATGGCCCATGAAGTGGACCTTGATGATCTAGAAGTCAAATTTAGTTATCTCAGCATAGAGCTAATTCTCTCTCAGTGTACTCAGAAAAAACTCAAGATTTTTGGAATGGTCGTTATGATTGCATGGATACACCAAGATGTCATACCCAAAGACCACAACAAATTATTCCGAATAGGGATGGAAAACCCCTATTCATCAAATCCATGAAAATTTCAGGCGTGTTCATAAGACTGAATGACATAACAACATACTCATACATACCATACCTACTACAGAATGTTTTCAGTGGTATGTGTAATGGTCTGACTCACACATGATGATAACCTGATCTCAGGTCGATCTTAGAGAACACCTTTACTCCTCAATACTAGTCAAAGAGATCATCCAATCAAGGAAGTGGATACTAGTTCTTGACAGTAAGCGGGTTCAACTATCTGTAATCCACGAATAAATGGAGAGTTCCATCCTCATTCATAGAAAAAAATGGGTTAACCATAACAAGATATACCATGCCGTATAAAGCCTTTGGCCTCAAAGTCTTCCATCTTCCACTTGAGCTCCTGAAGCTCAGTAGGTGCCATCCTGTATGGAGGAATGGAAACTGGAGATACACTTAGATCAAGATCAATTGTAAATATACCTCTCTTATAAAAGGTAATCCCAAAAATTCATCTAGAAAGACCTCCCTGAAATGAAAAACTACCGGAGGGATATCAGTTTGAAGAAAACCCTAATTCTCCTTGAAAATATTTTCAATCTGAGTGGTCACTTCACCAATCCCATGATGCTTTAGTCATTCTCTCCTAGCCTAGAAATCTCTCTCTCCTTTGAAAAGATAAATGTTTCTTTCTACTGATGTAAAAGAAACCATTTGGAGATAAATTCCTATAATGGCTTGATAATGGGCCAAATATTCCATCCCAAGAATGACATCAAATCCCATCATCTCAAGAAAAAAGATATTTCACAAGAAAGGGTAACTGCGAACTTCAAGGGGATAGTCCTTACACTAGTTTATGACCTCTTTCTGTATTCCCAATGGTGTATCTAGGTTCATTACACCATAGTGATACTATATATCTAGTTTGAGACATTCCATAATAGATATTGAAATAAAAGAGTTTGAAGCACCAATATAAAACAAATCATAGACAATAGTAGAGGGTACTAGAATAGTACCTCGTACTGTAGATGGTTCTGTAGCCTAATACACAGTTATCGACTCTATGGAATGCAAAAGACTAGATCTGTAGCCCTATGAAATGGATGGACTACCACAATCACGACTGTTATGCTAGTGCTGTTGGTGATCAAGGATCGAACTACCCTGGACACAAAATCCTCCTCGACCAGTCCTACCTAAGGTACTCCAACTTCCCACATAACTAGGTGAAAAACAAACTCTCTCCTGAATGTGGAGCTGAATATGATCATTTTCCACTTGAAGCTGGTGGAAATGACCTGAGAAAGCACTGAAGATGACCCATACGGACACAAGCCCAACACTCCATAGGGTCTCAATCACACTGGGGATTCTTATTCCTTGGTTTTTCTCACTGATGAAACACTATAGAGCTATCAAAATGGAAACTCTGGATGCCACTACCATGACCAAAATCCTCAAGGGAACATTTCCTGCCACCAGAAGAACTACTAGCATGATGTGGTGCCGATCCATTAAAACTGGTACTTGCTCTGTCCCTCAGGTTATGATCAGTGATAATGGAATGATATAATATTGTAGATGAGGTAGGAATGTGAAAGACATTAACCTGAGTTTGGATGTCGTATTGGTCCCCATCCACAAAAATCCTAGCACGTGAAAGATCATCACTGGATGGATGCAGTGAAAAGTGCTATAAATTAGTAAAATGTGCTGAATATTCCATAACTGAAATAGAATCCTACTCGAGATTCATGAACTCTCTAGATCTGTTAGCTTTAAATGACTGAGGAAAGAACAGATGATAGAAGTAAATCTGCAAGTCAACCCATAACATGCCCTGATGACATCCGACCAAGGTAACGACATCCCACCAAAGTTTGGTTGAATCCCAAATCATGTATGTAGCAAGATTGAGTTTAACCTCAAGAGGAAGTTTTATATTCTCAAAGATAGATACCATTTACTCTAGGAAAGACTCAGCAGCCTATGATCCACCATCCCCTGAAAAAGTAGGACGATGCTTCTTTTGGAACTCACATGTTAGATTAGCCATCGTAGGTGTAACCCATGGAGCACCAATCATGGACTTCATCATACCTGATAAAATATCAAGGACTTGGGAATTAGTTCCCATATTAGGTACAGTAGTCGGTGCCTCACATGGTACTCTCAGCTGTAAGACTGGAGGCGTAGGTCCCACTATGTCTGGGGCATGTTCCTCACCACCTTCATGATGAACAACCCAAGTACATCGTGGAAGCATTGGTCTACAAATTATATGAACTGTAACAACCCAAAATTTAGAATAAATCTTTTTTCATAAATTTTATGTGTTATTTTTTTTATACTCAAAAAAAATGTTTCATTTGATAACATGAGTATAATTAAAATGAGACCGTTGGGTTTAGACGGTTATATGACCATTGGTCTATATGACCGCTGAAAACTAAGCATTTTGATTATTGTCTCTAAATACAAGTAATATTGGTTAATTATTATAGAAAGAAGATTCAATGGCCTCACCCAGTAGTCTTGGACCGATCGAAGCCCATATAACAGAACTTGGGAAGGAAGTAGCACCACTGGGCTTTGATCTGGACCAAACCCAAGCCGAACTTCATCGTGTGAAGCTAGAACGGAATCGCCTTTGTGAGAAGTTTAAACAAATAGAAATTACTACTCGTGCAATGTTGGCCGAGCCTCCCTCAGATTCTCTCACCTTAGCACACCTTACACTTAGGTCCTATGCTTGTGTGATAAGGGGCTATGTAAGGAGACCGTAACTGCCTTGTGTAATCCTTTGTTTTAAATAAAAATTGGGATTTCTTCTTATGATGATGTTTATGAATTTTTAAATGACCGGATAAATATAGTATGCATATTTTTGATGAATTTTAGAAAAAGGATATTTTAAAAATGTTTATGTAATACTTAAATAATTTAAAATGTGTAATGATTTTTCAAAAAATGGTCTTCTACAATTATGTTCAGTATGAAATTTAGAGTCTAATAAGATCAACATGATTTTTGATGAATAGTAAATTATGAATAGTGATTTTATGATTAGGATTAGTAATGTGTCCAAATGGATTAGTAATCTCACTTAAAGAATGTATTAATATAATCTAGGCACCTTGATTAAGTAATGTGATTTAATAAAATGGTTAAATAACGGTTTCATAAATTATTATTCAAGTATTAGTTTTTTCGAGTGAATAGTGTTTTTTAATTAAAAATTAAATTAAAAATATTTAAAAATTATTTTTATAAAATGGATTTCATGTTTGAACTTAGAGCACCAATATTATGTTATGGTAATTTTTGGGGTTTTTTCTGAAAAAATGAATTTTCGGTGAATAGTGTATTTATTTAAAAAATAAATTAAAAATATTTAGAAAATTATTTTTATAAAATGGAGTTCATTTTTGAAATCTGAGCATTGATATTTTATTAAGGTGAAATTTTGGGATCTTTCTGAGAATGTTGAATTTTCAGTAAATAGTAAAAATACAGTTTTAGGGTTTCGATATGTTTAATGACATCATAACTATGTCATGATGATATCATGAGATATTTTAAGGGATGTTCGACCGAAGCTAATGAATTATTGTATGGGGGCCCCATGTGGCCGATCTTCATGGGAAATATCTTGGGAGTTCACATGGTTTTGAGAAAAACCACTTTTGAGGTGTCCCTTGGCCATTATGCCTTGTCCCCTCACTTTCCCTATAAATACCAAGCCATCCCATCATCCATTTCGACTCCCCACTCTCCCCCAACGAAGTTCTGGTCTCATTACCTCCCAAGGAGTCCACCCAAGGTTCCATCAAGCCCTCAAGGTCCAAACCATTGAGTTTTAAGAGTTACGTTTTAAGGTAAGGGATCTGACCTCTCTCTTTCTTTTCAAGTAATCTCTTTTACATCATTTCTTTTATGGTCCATGTTCTTATGTTTGAGGATGTTATTTTATACTCCTATTACTTCCCTTTTAATGTTCATATAATGAGAGATCCCCTCTTACTCTTATTATTTCGTTTTATGAAGTTTTATGTGGCGCTGTTAGGCTGCCGAAATTTTTGTAACGGATTCTTTCTCCCTTCTCGTTTTTCAAGATCTATTTTCATGTAAAGTGTTTCAAGTTCCTTTTTATTATGTTGGGGTATGATCTATAAATTTATCATACTGATATTTTATTATCATATGATGACAGACCCCATATGATCTCTTCAATTCAGTATTTTGAAGTTTTAAGTGGTGTCGTTAGGCTGCTGAATTTTTAAGTAGTTCTTCACCCTTCCCGTTTTGAAGTTCTACTTTCATATCAATTCTTTCAAGTTCCTCTTTGTTATTTTGGGGTATAATATATATATCTATCATACTGATCTTTTATGATCATATTATGAGAGACCCCATTTTATCTCTTCAATTTAGTATTTTGAAGTTTTATGTGGTGCTATTAGGCTGCCGAATTTTTAAGTTGTTCTTCACCCTTCTCGTTTTGAAGTTCTACTTTCATGTCAATTCTTTCAAGTTCTTTTTTGTTATGTTGTGGTATGATCTCTATATCTATAATACTGATATTTTATGACCATATGATGAGAGACCCCATTTGATCTCTTCAATTTAGTATTTTGATGTTTAAGTGGCGTCGTTAGGCTGCCGAAATTTTAAGGGGATTCGTTCACCCTTCTCATTCTTTTCAATGTTCTACTTCCATGTCAAGTCTTTCAAGTTACTTTTTAATTATGATGGGGTATTAAATCTATATCTATCATACTTAAATCTTATGTTCATATGATGAGGGACCCTATTTGAACTTTTCAATTCATTTTTGTTGAAGTTTAAGTGATGCTGTTAGGCTGCCGAATTTTCATAAGAGAAATCTAATTTTTTTCTTCCTTCCATGTTCTTCATTTCAAATGTAATGTCATTAAAATTTCATTACCATGTTCATATATCCTTATTAGTATGTCCCTCTACTTTTTATGGGTCATTTATGAATGTTTTACCCATGTACCCTCTCTTTTCAATGTTTTCTAAAACCCCGAAACATAGCCGTTATGCTGCAGAATTTTCGTCTCAAAATGCCTCTCTCTTTTATCAAAATTATATTTTTGTTATAAAGTGAATACTCAAAGCTCTTATTTCTAAATGGGGTTTTACATATATATAAAAATTTTCTATTTTAAATTCTGGGATTTACATACATGAAACCCACTTTCCCTTTCCGTGGGTTTAAAGTGACATAAAGATCATGTCCTTAAAGCAGTTTTTAAAACGTTATGATTACGAAATGGAACCCATTTCTTTTATGATATATGGGTTGTTTATGAAATGATTGATGATGATATATCTGGATCACATGATAATAAAGACATTTCAAGTGTGCGCCCAGATAGCGCTCCAATGCATTGTGTAAAGACTTAATCTCTAGAGATGACCATTTTTAACGACGCCTTGGTGAATAACCTTGGTAATTTTAAACGACACCTTGGGGATGGACCTTGGTGAAACGAAATGATTGTCAATATTAAATGTTTCATCCACATCTTCAAGTTATGAAAAATTTTATTTTATTATGATATGCCTCATTATTTCTTTCTCAAGCCTTAAAGTTCTTTTCATGACCTTATTAAAGTATCTCAAGTTCACATGTAAAATGTTTCTCTTGTTTCCCTTACTGGGCCTTATGCTCACCCTTTCATTTGATGTATGTCCCCAGGTTATGTGATGTAGTAATTAACCTAGGATGAACATGAGTAGAAGCCTTGAAAGTGTTTAAGAAGAATGTTTTATGTTTTCATGTTTTAAGTTCCTGGTTTCCAAGACACCAAACCTTAAAGATCCCCGTTTTTATAAAATGTAATGAAAGTTTATGTGATAAAAATGCGGGATGCTATAGTTGGTATCAAAGGATGTTTTAGTTATTTGTGGAAATTAGGATATGAAAACTCTAGGAATAAGCCTATAGAAAATTTTATATATAGGAAATCTTCCTTGTATTTAGTGAGTATTGAGTAATGGGTTGCCAAGCAAATACATCCTTGTATGGATACGAGCAGGTAGAGGTGGCTCTGGCACATATGTACATAGGTGTAAAACCCAAAAACACCGCTTTGAGCTAGACTCGAACAGGAACTGGTACACGACAACGGGCCTTGCTGCACTCTTGGTTATGACGCTCCCGATGGATATGCTTTGGTAAATTCATAAGCTTAGTATGAACCATTGTTAAAGGAACAAAGATAAAATAAAATAAAGATTCACATAAGAATATATGATCATGGATAACCTAGATAGGAACCAAGGGGATCACAATTTAGGGTATACTTTTCTTCTAAATGTTATCCTTATATGCTTTATGTTCCTTTTCATGATTATTAGCTAAGTATTTAAGCCCCTAATTATAGTTTCTTTTCTTAGTTAATGGAGGGAAATTGAAGAACATGTCCCAACAACCAATGTGATAGGAAATGCTACGATTTCTGTATTAATACGACAGAGATGATTAGGGGATTAAAAGATGATTATTATTTTGTGAAGACATTCACTATATTGGGGACCCTATATAATCGAGGAAAATAGATTACTACAGTATTTTCATTGAGGAGTAAGGTTGATGTATATTTTGAAGAATCGATGAATTTATGGTGGACTTATAGTAATTTAGGTTACTTATGGGAATAATTAACCTATCTTGGGTAAAATATATTTAGGTTAGATACTTTTGTAAAAGATGTTAGGAGTGGTTGATGTTTTTTGGAGAAGAATAATGAAGTTTATTTTTGGAAGACTATGTTATCAAATTCTTCTTGTATTTGGGTTTCAATCTTAGTTTGGTTTATTTTGATGAAATTTTAAGAACAGTTATTTATGGAATGGTCTATGATGAACTTTGGGTAGTACCATGGAACATTGAAGATTTAAAAGTAGTTTCCCTTCCTATGGGATTTTTTTTGAAGAGTTGTTTTACCTTACCCTTTCTGATTTTGGGGATAATGTTTAAAGATATAAGAAATAGATAGTTAATCTTTTGTGGATTATGTGATTCTCTAGAAGATCATTCTTGAGTCTTGATGAGACCAAGTAGTTTTTAATTCTCATCATTTGGAGAAAATATTAGTTTAGGTAGAAACTTATTAAAGTATGAAACTCTACATGAAGACAAGTATATTTTCTTATGTTTCTATTCTATGTAGTAAATGAATTCCTCAAAATTATGAAATTGAATGTAAAACAAAAATGTTGTTGGTTTACGTTTCCTACTAGGTAATCAAAGACCGTTTACACACATCCTATGTTTGGGATTATCTTATTGTTAACTTTCTCCTAATCATGTTTTATATCATTCTCCCTTAGAACTTGACCCTTTGTTTTCTCCTCCATGTCTATGTTTTTCTACATGGAATCCTAGTGTGGGTTAACTCGGGTGACATTTGTACTTCCATTTCTTTCTTTTAAAGTAATAGTTTTACTGACTCCTTTTCCGATTTGGGACTTTCAATGAAATTTCAAAACCCAATTTTTAAAAAAAATTGCGAGGACACAATTTCTTAAGGGGGAAAGATTGTAACGACCCAAAATTTAGAATAAATCTTGTTTCCTAAATTTTATGTGTTATTTTTTTATACTCAATAAAAATGTTTCATTTGATAACATGAGTATAATTAAAATGAGACCGTTGGGTTTAGAAGGTTATATGACCATTGGTCAATATAATCGTTGGAAACTAAACGTTTTGATTATTGTCTCTAAATACAAGTAATCTTGGTTAATTATTATAGAAAGAAGATTCGATGGCCTCACCTAGTAGTCTTGGACCGATCGAATCCCATCTAACAGAACTTGGGAAGGAAGTAGCACCATTGGGCTTTGCTCTGGACCAAAACCAAGCCGAACTTCATCGTGTGAAGCTAGAACAGAATCGCCTTTGCAAGAAGTTTAAACAATTAGAAATTACTACTCGTGCAATGTTGGCCGAGCCTCCATTAGATTCTCTCACCTTAGCACAGCTTACACTTAGGTCCTATGCTGGTGTGATAAGGGGCTATGTAAGGAGACTGTAACTGCCTTGTGTAATCCTTTATTTTAAATAAAAATTGGAATTTCTTCTTATGATGATTTTTATGAATTTTTAAATGAACGGATAAATATAGTATGCATATTTTTGATGAATTTTAGAAAAAGGATATTTTAAAAATGTTTATGTAAAACTTAAATAATTTAAAATGTGTAATGATTTTCAAAAAATGGTCTTCTACAATTATGTTCATTACGAAATTTAGAGACTAATAAGATCAACATGATTTTTGATGAATAGTAAATTATGATTAGTGATTTTATGATTAGGATTAGTAATGTGTCCAAATGGATTAGTAATCTCACTTAAAGAAAGTATTAATATAATCTAGGCACCTTGATTAAGTAATGTGATTCAATAAAATGGTTAAATAACGGTTTAATAAATTATTATTCATGTATTAGTTTTTTCGAGTGAATAGTGTTTTTTAATTAAAAATTAAATTAAAATTATTTAACAAATTATTTTTATAAAATGGATTTTATGTTTGAGCTCAGAGCAGCGATATTATGTTATGGTAATTTTTGGGTTTTTTTTCTGAAAAAATGAATTTTCGGTGAATAGTGTATTTATTTAAAAAATAAATTAAAAATATTTAAAAAATAATTTTTATAAAATGGAGTTCATTTTTGAAATCTGAGCATTGATATTTGATTAAGGAGAAATTTTGGGATCTTTCTGAGAAAGTTGAATTTTCAGTAAATAGTAAAAATACAGTTTCAGGGTTTCAGTATGTTTAATGACATCATAACTGTGTCATGATGATATCATGAGATATTTTAAGGGATGTTCGACCAAAGGTGATGAATTATTGTATTGGGGGCCCATGTGGCCTATCTTAATGGGAAATATCTTTGGAGAGCACATGGTTTTGAGAAAACCACTTTTGAGGTGTCCCTTGGCCATTAATGCCTTGTCCCCTCACTTTCCCTATAATTACCAAGCCATACTCTCATCCATTTCGACTCCCCACTCTCCCAAAATGAATTTATGGTCTCATTACCTCCCAAGTAGTCCTCCCAAGGTGCCCTCAAGCCCTCAAGGTCCAAATCTTTGAGTTTTAAGAGTTACGTTTTAAGGCAAGGGATCCGACCTCTCTCTTTCTTTTCAAGTAATCTCTTTTACATCATTCCTTTTATGCTCCATCTTCTTATGTTTTATGATGTTATTTTATACTCCTATTAATTCCCTTTTAATGTTAATATAATGATAGATCCCATCTTACTCTCATTATTTCGTTTTATGATGTTTTATGTGGCGCTGTTAGGCTGCCGAAATTTTTGTAACAGATTCTCTCTCCCTTCTCATTTTTCAAGATCTATTTTCATGTAAAGTGTTTCAAGTTCCTTTTTATTATTTTGGGGTATGATCTCTAAATTTATCATACTGATCTTTTATGATCATATGATGAGAGACCCCATATGATCTCTTCAATTCAATATTTTGAAGTTTTAAGTGGCATCGTTAGGCTCTCGAATTTTTAAGTGGTTCTTCACCCTTCTCGTTTTGAAGTTCTACTTTCATGCCAATTCTTTCAAGTTCCTTTTTGTTATTTTGGGGTATGATCTCTATATCTATCATACTGATCTTTTATGATCATATTATTAGAGACCCCATTTTATCTCTTCAATTTAGTATTTTGAAGTTTTAAGTGGTGTTGTTAGGCTGCCGAATTTTTAAGTTGTTCTTCACCCTTCTCGTTTTGAAGTTCTACTTTCATGTCAATTCTTTCAAGTTCCTTTTTGTTATGTTGTGCTATGATCTCTATATCTATCATACTGATATTTTATGACCATATGATGAGAGACCCCATTTGATCTCTTCAATTCAGTATTTTGAAGTTTAAGTGGCGTCGTTAGGCTGCCGAAATTTTAAGGGGATTCTTTCACCCTTATCATTCTTTTCAATGTTCTACTTCCATGTCAAGTCTTTCAAGTTCCTTTTTAATTATTTTGGGGTATGACCTCTATATCTATCATACTGAAATCGTATGTTCATATGATGAGGGTCCCTATTGGAACTTTTCAATTCATTTTTGTTGAAGTTTAAGTGATGTCATTAGGCTGCCGAATTTTCATAAGAGAAATCTAATTTTTGTCTTCCTTCCATGTTTTTCATTTCAAATGAATGTCCTTCAAATTTCATTACCATGTTCATATATCCTTATTATTCTTTCCCTATACTGTTTATGGGTCATTTATGAATGTTTTACCCATGTCCCCTCTCTTTTCAATGTTTTCTAAAACCCTGAAACATAGCCGTTATGCTGTAGAATTTTCGTCTCAAAATGCCTCTCTCTTTTATCAAAATTATTTTTTTGTTATAAAGTGAATACTAAAAGCTCTTATTTCTAAAGTGGTATTCAAATATATATCAAAATGTTATATTTTAAATTATGGTATTTACATACATGAAACCCGCTTTCCCTTTCCGTGGGTTTAAAGTGACATAAAGATAATGTCCTTAAAGCAGTTTTTAAAACGTTACGATTATGAAATGGAACCCATTTCTTTTATGCTATATGGGTTGTTTATGAAATGATTGATGATGATATATGTGGCTCACTTGATTATAAAGAAATGTCAAGGGTGCGCCCAGATAGCGCTCCAATGCATTGGGTAAAGACTTAATCTCTAGAGATGACCATTTTTAACGACGCCTTGGTGCATAGCCTTGGTAATTTTTAACGACACCTTGGGGATGGACCTTGGTGAAACGAAATGATTGTCAATATTAAATGTTTCAGCCACATCTTCAAGTTATGAAAAATGTTATTTTATTATGATATGCCTCATGATTTCTTTCTCATGCCTTAAAGTTCTTTTCATGACCTTATTAAAGTATCTCAAGTTCACATGTAAAATGTTTCTCTTGTTTCCCTTACTGGGCCTTATGCTCACCCTTTCATTTGATGTATATCCCCAGGTTATGTGATGCAGTAATGAACCTAGGATGAACATGAGTATAATCCTTGCAAGTGTTTAAGAAGAATGTTTTATGTTTTCATGTTTTAAGTTCCTGGTTTCCAAGACACTAATCCTTAACGATCCCCGGTTTTATAAAATGTAATGAATGTTTATTTGATAAAAAGGCAGGATGCTATATGAACACAACATAGAAAAAGAATAAAATCAATGGGATATCATCAAAAATAGAATCTAAACATAATAAAACTCACTACCCAAGGCATAGTATCCAAACTACCCACCTAGACAGCCAGGTGGTAAGTGCCCAACTATAATTTTCATGTCATTTTGCAGTTAATTCTTAGACTCACTCTTTTACCCTTCATAAAGATGAAAAGGTGAGAAATGGGTGTTCAACCAATTCATTTTTTATTTCAGGATACACTTTATAATGGATATTAATTTCCGATGATCAGTGCCCATACACTTATCAATAAAAATGAAACCCATTTTCATATTGCATAATGTCTTGACTTAGTAAATTACTCATTTAAAACCATGAGGGCCCATAGAGCTCCTGAATTGAGACAAGAAATCACTCAATCGAATCCAAAGTAATAAAAGTAAAAGAAACTATCACAACATCGCTCAATAATCATAAGCATATCACATAATTCAATGAAGTGAAATGAATTTATATGTCATGGAAATATGCATCACTTCTGAATTCTATGTTCCTGTAATGATGCATGTAGCAATACTCCTTTCCCTCATATCATCAGGCTAAGGACAAAATAAATTCCTTATTAGTAATAATAAAAGACACCACAGAACATGTGATTCACCAAATTTTTAAATAATATAAAATGTAATAGGAAAAATAGAACAATAATTGCATTATGGGTAACATGGATTTTACCCTAAATATGGGTTCGTGACACCCAAGAACTGATTATGACCAAATCCTAAGCATTACTATTCTCTAATATATTGTCTCCATATATTGATGAAAGGAACAAAACTGCCTCTGATACCACTTTGTGACGTCTCGGACCCAGATGCCACTTAACGGGTGCCCCGAGCACGATGGGACACATGACCTCAAGCGCATCTCCCCAAATGCCAGAGGCTACCAACTAGTAGCGATGGCCTAGGTTGTGTCCATGGAAATATTATTCCCTCATTAGTAGTGTGAAGTATAATCGATGGGATATAAATTAGTAGTAAACAGAGAAATAAATATGAATAAATAGCATAAGAAAACTTATATAATAGATAAACAAGAATAATAATAATAATATCAACTGGAACAGTGATGATGTAATTTCATGTCACTATAAATCTATAAATCAAGGATTCAAGACATAAGGAATAAAATGTTCTAAAAAGTAAATGAAAAAAAGTCTACTCCAAGCATCCTGATATCCTACTCAGTCATCTTCTATCTAGCTCTATCCTATCAGCACACAATCAAGTATTAAAAGCCGCATGATTCCCTTTATCAATACATGAAACCATGTAATCTACTCTGGGTTCCAAACGATGCGCATAGAGGGTGTTAGATTAATCTAAGTGGGCCACCACCAACAATTTCAATAACATCTGGTCCTTTAAATGGTATATAGCAGTGTGCAAGCATATATGTAAAGTAAGAAATACAAAATAACTAAATAACCAAGTAGATGCTTTAACCCTCGACTTGTGTATGAAAATGTAACCAATTCATTAATTAATCAATTATTGTATAATTTTAATAGGTCACGTGAGGAATATCCAACACTGACATCACATCGAGACAGTATAAGTAATGATGGTCCCAAGACGTAACAAGGCAACCTGACAATGTTATCTAGTGGGGGAGTTCCTGGGTAAAAACCAATGTAACATAAACTCACGGAAATCTAACTCAGTAGTATCTAATTCTTGATATGGGGAAAATGTGTAATCTAAGGAGTGTAATACAGGGAATTCCACAATAAGTCACCTGCTGAGTCCAAGGTGATTGACCAAGGTAAAACATGGAAATGCAAAGACATGGGCGTGATGGGATTTCACTATGGAACCTACAAGTCAATACTGGATCCAAGGAGTGTATCTGATATATCCTGTAATAACAAAAGGGACCCGCCAATAGTATACTAAGCATCTAAGTAAGAGACAAGAACCAGAGTCTTGGTGGGTATCAACCTAAGCCAACTATATCCTTGAATCAGAATGGGGTTCCTGAGAACCAAGGTATTATCCTTTTATAATCCAAGGCAAGATCAAGATAGTTCATTCCAATTTGATATTGAAATTATGTAATAATTAATTTGGTTCATGTATTTACTTCCATTATTGTGGATAGGTCAATTAGATTTGAAACCATTAGTCCAAGCCTTGTCTTCCATTAGTGTGGACTTGCCATGTAGCATTGCAACCATATATTATTGTATTATTTACCCATTAAGGCATAATAAATTATTGAGGTTCACTAGGAAATATTCCATTAACATGGAATGGTGTGATATAGAAATATATCCTTTATTTAATCCCTCTAAATAAGTTCAAGTTATATACATAGTATACTTTCCATTTTACATTTCACTTTTCACTTTTAATAACCTTTTGGAATCACTTACCTTAGGCGAGTCAAGTGGTGAGCATACATGGTACATGCCATTACACATTTATCAATAACAAAAATCCATTTATTGATAAGAAGAATCACCTTTAGAATTTTCAAGAAAAGGCACACCTTAATAGAGGCTAAAACTTGATGGAACACTACAAACCCAATTATGGCATAACCCTTATCATGAGGCAGATTATATTATGGGTGAAAACACTAAAAACTAATCACATATTTGAAATAATCACAAAAATACGCTTATAAAAAGTATATTTATGTCATTCTAATTTTATAAATGGTTCCCAATGAAATAGGTAGGCCCCACATGAAAATCCCAAAATCAGTGAACTTTAGGGATGAGTTATAGAACACCCATCGTAGGGTTGTACTGGCCTTCTCCTCTGTTATCGGCCCTTTATTTTCCTTGAATCAGAGTAGATCAATGAAAAGGGGAAAAACGATCATGAGTAAATAACTATGTCAAGAGTGAAATAGAATAATAATGGATAAAGAGAACTTGAGTACCTACCAATGCACATCCAACATGACTAATAGAAGCTCGATCAGATTCCCAACTAAAGAGATCTCTTGATTCCAAGTTTGGATCTTCAAAATGGTCCAAATGAGAGATAACTAGGTCAACCCCTTATAAACTAATATTAATGTGGATGTGTAAGGATTAATAGATCATTAAGGTTATTTTAGTTTGATTACATTTCTTTTAGCCTGTGCGTGGGTTGTCTGCATGGTTTGTCAATCAGTGTGCAAACTGTATGAGACGGTTCTACCTGGAAAATATACCACAACAGGGTTTGATCAAACTGTGCACCACCCATACATGGTTAACTAGAAAAAATGGGAGTCTTCATGGTTTTTATACACAACTATGCACCAATCATGCGAGGTTCCACTGTCCAAAAAAACACAATCCGTACGGTTAAGAAACTATACCCAAACCAAGCAACTTGGGCTGTTTTCCCAAAAATAGGTGTTCCAAACTCTTAAGAAGACTCTAACACCCTTATAGCCTTTTCTAACTCATTAGGAATCTATATTAGGTCTAATGAAAGGATTTAGATTAAAAATAAAATGATCCATACCTGAGTGAAAAACGGGGTTCTTATAGTTAGGAATAGATTACAACACATGGCCTGAGGTTTTTTTAAGAAGAATATGTCTAGTGAGGTTTTAGGCAATATTACTAATTGAAATAAATTTCATATATAATTATAAATTTATAAAATTTATTTGAATTTATAGTTATAATCATTTACATTTAAATATTTTATGTTACAATATAGAATAGGTTTTTGGGAGTTGATAAGACAAATGGAAAATTCTAGGAAGACCTTTGGTGTTATAGAGTGAAAAAGGGAATAACATTTATTGGATGCATGTAGTCCTCATATATTTTACCTATATTATTATGAATGATTTATAGAAAATTTGATATGTGAAATATCAAAATTGATGGAATTTGTCATATTAAAATAAGAAAAATATTTTCATTAAAATTTAATGCTAATGTGTTGGATAAAAAAATTGTCATGCCCATGAAAGATCTTTAGTATTGTCTTGATTCCTTGATTGATTATTGTTGAGGCCGTGATTATAATTGAATACTTCATGACATTCATAACTCTATATGTGAGATACCTAAAATAAATTAGTGATTTTAGTATACATGCAAAGGTTTCATTAGACACCTTGAGTAGGGATTGGTGAAGAATTTAGATCAATTAGTCCAGGTGGGCCATGTGAGAACAAAGATTTATATTATAGACATTGAGCTAGTTGAGATTATGGGAATCTATGTGTTCTACCACTACTGAGTTTTTATTTCATAGATATGTTAGGGTATCTCCCATGAGTGATTCCAATAGAGGTTTATCTATGATTACAATGAGTCTGTTGATGATATTTTTTTAAAGAGGCCCTTGTGGGGTGTCCTGGATATGATTATACCATGGGGACCTTGGGGGATAACTTAATATTATTTTCACCATAATGAGGGTGAATATAATAAATGGTTAGTGATGATCATAGGTGTCACTTTGGAATCAAAATTTATTCTGGGATCCAAACGAGAAAATAGTGGCTATAAAAATAGATGGTTTGGGTCGGACACACTGCCCAATGAGATGTATTAAGACACATGGGATACCAAAGATTCTCTCATTGGATCCATACACTGATCCTGATATTGAGTTATAATTCCTCATATACAATCCATAGATTCATTAAGCTATCAGTTTGGAATTCCCCAAAAAATGTCAACGGATTCGTTATTCTATTTATTAATAATTCCTTGGAAATTTTACGTTAATTTGTCTTTAGATTGTGATATAATTCCTTGGACATGATCCTTGCATTTTAATTTGATATGGGTTTTAAATATTTTAGTTTGATTCATGAATTCATGATGATACTGGTTTGAATGGCTTAAAAATGCTCCATGGTTTCAGTTTTTCTTTGGTTTGGATTGACATAGAAATTCCATTTGAATTCATTATGTAATTCATTCAGATTTGCTATGAAATTTTCATAAGGATCATCCATTGAGATTGAGGTTAATATGTTTCCTAGGATTAGTATTTAAGAATAATCCATGGGACCTATATTGGTTGGAATGGTTTTTTGATATTCCCAATGAAACCCTAAAATTAGATGATGTAGTTTTGGGTCCATCAAAATTTCATGTTAGAACACAATGCTGGATAATAGTTATTTATTTAAAAGGCCATTACTATTTAATTATTCATATGAGCATGTAAAATTCACATACACTAAATTTTCATGTTTTTTATAGTACCACATTAATTATTCCCTATATTATTTTACTCACACCCTAATCAGGTGTCCATGGAGATTGGGTACACAACCAGAATTCACTGATCACTGTTTCATGATAAGTAGAGGCCTTGGATTTAATATTAAATTGAAATTCATGGATGGAGTTATATATGGAAGAGGTGATGCTCTGGGATATGTGTAAAGCCTCAGTCTATTTATTACCTTTTATTTATTATTTATTTAGGATCAACATCGGTCATGGGAAATTGTGTGTCTGTATGAGAATGTGCTTACACATTCATTATTATTATTAACGATTCTAGTTTCTTGGTCACGTTTAGTTTAAGAATTTTTACTATTATTAGAATATGGTTTACTATTTTCTACTATTTCACACTCTAATATTGGGGTATTGTCCCCTTGGAATTACACAATAGACCACCACTTCTAATTAGTTGAATCTAGTGGATGGAGAGACGTCCCAAAGGTCCCAATAGAATCATATATCCTAAAACTATTGTCTGGTCATGGTTTTATGAAATTAAAAAGTGGTATTGAATATTTTATTTGACCAATATCACATAGTGTATCAGTGCAAGATTTTTATCAGACTATTTGTGGAGGCAGTGGGGAAGTGTTATTGGAATGTGTTGGAGATTGTGATTGATATCGAACAATTGAATCATGAACCCCTTTTCTAGTAGGATTTCTTGGGTACCTAAGTTATAGGGTTTTTGTTATTAGTTTTTTCACTTATATTTTTACTATTAATGTATTTTCATGCACATGAGTTTTATTACTTTGGAATAATTGGTTTTTCAATCTTAGCCCATTGGAAAGAGGCTGACGTACATGAATAATGTTTGGCATGCAGGATTCACATGAAATTTACATTAATATGTGTGATTGGTTGAATTTATGATAGAGGGATAATATTTTTAATGTGTTAGGATGATCATAAATATGCTTTTCCTATAAAACATGGGGTGATATTATACTCAAATTGACACCATTATATTTTTCTTCTTATGAAATTCATTGTATATTATTCGAAGAGATGCTCCATTATAATACCTATACCTAAGGGATGTATATCCACCATAGTAGGCTAATATAATAATTTAATTCCTTTATGATAAACCATTTTTAAATGACTACAATACTAGTTCTATGAGAAAAATGGGCACTATTTTTAGGATGTTTACAATAACCTATATAATGCTTTTCATATTGCTTATTTGTGGAGTTATACTTAAACAAACAAAATTAAAAGGGTATACTCAACACATGTCATCTAAGGTTATTTCATTTTTTAATTATATGCTAAGAGTTGAGATCATGATTATCAAGGGAGTAGTCTTATTTGAATTCGCTAGGTGAGGATCAGTTTCCTAGTAGAATGATGATTTAGAATGGGATTCCTGATAAATATGTATTTGGGAACCCTAGGGTCGGTTTTGGATTGTGATTTTCTTTATGATGCTTGTAATGTAAATAGAGAGGTGTTTTTGATGATATGCGACTTATGTGATATGTGACTTATGGGAAAGGTGGGGTAGAATATTTCGTGGAGTTGTTGTTTGGAATACTAGTAAGCCAAGTATTATAGATCAGATGAGTTACGATATATGAGGGTACCTCAACAGATAGGAGTCTCTTGGGAATGTGACCTCTCGTAGATATGGGAAGCATAACAATATACTACAGGTTATTAGATTGGAACATAAGAGTTTAAATCAGGTATATTGTATAAGAACATGAGGTATTATGGTTTTTATAATGTAAATAACCTTGAGTGATTTTTGTATTAAGGGTAGTTTTAGAGTACAAGATCAATTTGATTAATTAACCAACTAATTTGGGTTGTACATCCAATTTCATACTAAGAATGGGTTGAAAAGCCTAGTTTTGATAATAATATTCTTTTTGGAGTGTGATCATGAAATAGTCCATAGCATATGTGGAAAGAATAATTATGAAGAGTCACACCAATGGTGATTTGGTAAGATGAGAATTAAAATTCCTCATAGAATGCTCAATTTTTTGGGTCATGGGGCCTGATTTTATCGATTAAAACTCATGAGAGTATTATTTGGGGTGAATGATAGGGGTTTTTTCGGATTTTTGTGTGTGGTAAAAATTTTTATGGTTTTATTAGTTGATATGTGATTGTAGAAGGCTGACAGAGTCAATGAATCATTGTAGGCATGATTTATAAAAATTTTGATAGAAAGGTGAAATGCACCTCCATGGTAAAAGATACATTATAAATGATTTCTTTTCAAACTAGGATGATCCTAATAAATATTTATAGGATGGGTGGGAAATGACCATAAGGATTGAAACATGTTCTATGATGGAACACATTGAGGTTATACTCAAGGAGTGGTGTGTGGTAAGAAATACGATGGGGATTGCACCATTGGAATCGGAGGGCATGACCCACGTTGTGGATGGAATTTTGACATGTTTTATGTATGGTGTTTATTATAATCTAGTAACTAATGATGATTGATTTTTTACATTGATTATTTTTTATATTATATATGTTCATGTCTAATAATTATGTGTAGTGATAGATAGGACATAATACACAGAGGTAAGACATAGAGTTGGTAAGTCTATGAGTGTGATGAGTCTAGTCATTTGACCACCAAGGAAGATATTGGATTGTTGTGAGTAAGAAATTATTACTATGTCAGGTTTCAGGGATAAATATATATTTTAGTCCTTGATGTGGTGTTGGATATAGTCAATGTGATGTTACCTAGACTTTGATGGTTTTAATGTGATCTGAGGGTGTTCTAGATCAATGTTGTGTTCGGGATTGGGATGATAGAATGAAATTTTATATGATTATTCAAGGACCCAAAAATCTAATATAAATTAATATCTTGTTTATACATATATGTGGGGTTTTAGAACCATCATTTGATTTTTCATGGGATAGGGCATTGTGATCGGGTAATGGTGGAATAATATTGGTGGGTGTAGTGCATAATTTGTGAGATGGTCATCTAGTGGAGGATACAATACTATTTCATGTGAAATTTGGTGTGGTGAAATAGAAAACACATTGATTTAGTCACTGGATTTGGGGATAAATGTTTTTGTATATGATTCTAATGGTGGGGAGCATCATGGAACATAATAATCAAAGATGATTTTAGTTTTATAGTGGAGTGAGGTATAACCTCTAAGATGAAGTGAATTATGAAATTATAGTTTCCTTGGATAAATGAGAAAGTGTAAGGATCATCTTAGTGGTTTTATGATGGTGAATAGTGGTTGATTCTTATTTAATGTATAGAGTGACTCATATATGGAGTTTTACAGTGAAATCTGGTTTGAAGTTTCAAGGTAGAACATGGAAGGTTAGTTATGAACTTATGATAGGTGTGGGTCAAGGTTACTTGTTGATTGGATAAAGAGAATTCATAGTGGTGATATGTGTTATGGTGGGTATTTTAACAACCCTTTTGTTTTATGAGTTATGAATTTCACCTCTATTTTTTATTTATTGAATTCTAGAGCAGGGGTTGATTTTAGAATTGATGGTCAGAATGAAAATCCAAGAATTAAGGTGTCCAAAGTTGATATTTTTAGTTATCTAATAATTCATGATAGCTTCCTTGAGTGATAAAGTGAATTTTGGGATATTCAAGTTATGTTTTATATATTTTAGAGGGATTATACCATTTTTCATAGTTTAGTTTTCATAGTTTAGGAGAAAAAATGGACCATCCTATGCATGATGAGGTTTTAATTACTTTTAATAATGTACATGGATTATGTTAAGGTGTAAAGAAAAATAAATGGTTAACCTTGTGGATTTCAGATTAAACTATGGGTAATTTTTTTGGATCTAGGAATGGGGAACAGTTCTGGACAAACCAGAAAAATTTTAAAATTCATGTGGAAGAGTGTTCATCTCGATTGGTGAATATTACAGAAAAACATGTGGACCATCCATGGTATGTGATTTTGTTTGGATATTATATCCCACACGGTTGGCACATGGTTTAGAAAAACATGTAGCCTAATAAATTTCATTAATATTTATAACATGAAAAAAATTAACTTATTATATTTTTAACCCTCACCCCTATCCTTCCTCACTGACATGGGGATAGACTAGGAGGCCCTTTCATTCATTTCAGCTTATAGTAAACCTCAGTCTTAGGGATATTTCCCCACAATTAATTGGTGATTAAACTGAGTGATCACCACATTATTCCACCATCCTTAGTTTCCATTACATTATCATTAGTTAAGGTGATGTAGTTATGGATTTTAGAGCTTACTCCACCTAATCCTAGTGTAATCATTGGTCTTGATGAGGCTTTCATGTGGCTTGGTGATAAAATGAGCCATTATGATTTAAGAGAATTATCACATGTATTCTTGATGAAGGTACATAATTGTGTGATTTTTATTTGTTTTTTTGTGTGAAATTATATGAAATTATTTAATGAATTATTGATTATTTTAATGAATAGGTTCAGATGTGTGTCGATAATGGAAGACACTCCATTTCCAAAAATTTTAGTGAGTGGATGAAGTCTATTGATGCTTTAATAATTACTCAAAATTGAATTAAATGGTCTCATTAATTATAAAATATAAAAATTTGTTTTAATAATTAATTACAATAATTTAGATCTAATTATTGGATGTTGTGGCTTGAGATAGGCTCTCATAAGTTGATATGATGATGTAAAATCATTAGAGGAGATCTCAAGTTGTGGAATTAGAAAATAGAATATCTTCGAATTATTATAGGCCATAATTATACATTTCCCTATTGCATTAAGAATTATTTATATTGAATTTGATATGTTTTATATATCCCCAAAGGGAAATCAAACTCTTAAAATTATATAAATTCTTTATTAAAAATTTAATTCACATGTGTAGAATGAAAAAATTTCTAAATCCCTGATAGACCATGGGCACTTGAATGATGTCTCAGAAGCCAATGGTTGATGCCTAGATTATAAATGAACAACTTGTTGTATTCAAACCCAGTGGGATGATACATAAATTAACATAGTGATTATAGGGAACCTAGATTGGTTCCCTAGAAAACATTAGTGGTGATGAGTGATGAATTGAGATCATGTTTCTTGAGTAGGTATTTTGGGATCCTTGAGATTCTTCAAATCCTAAAGATAGTTGTGATTAGCGAGGGGTGAGGGTTCTGCTCCAACTAAGTTGTAATTTCATAGGAAGGAAGTCCCTGTGAAGATTGATGGATATGTCGGGTGTGAGGACCAGCCTTGGGTGACTTGGGAATGGTATGGGTCTAAGGTCATCTTCCTTGCATCATATCTCTATGGGATTACCTCTTATGAAAATTAGTCCATGTGATGATATTAAAATAAAAGAACCGTCATGGGTTGTCTTGATAATGATGAGGCCTATGAGACCCTAGTTGGTATCCTAGTGATATGTTGATGATATTGAGGGTGCCTATGAGAAATGGGTAGTGATAATCATTAGTTTGGCCTTAGAAACTATATCAATCGTCGAAGAGCAATGAGGAAATGAAGGCTATGAAATTAGATAGTTTTAGTGGAATATGTCTCCCACTAAGATGTATTAAGACATGTGTAATTCTATGGATCCATCTTTTATGACATATATATGTTTGTAATTTCTTCAGATATGGTACTTGGATTCCTCATCTTATCAGTTTTGAATTCCTCAAACATGGGCCTCAAATTATTTATTCTATCAGTTTGGAATGTATTGTAAACAGTCTTTGGATTCATCAAGTTATAAGTATGATATTTCTTATCTGTGATCTATGGATTTATATTTTATATGGTTGGGAATTCTATGGACATTAACCTTTATTCAAATGTCCTATAGAATGTAGTACATTAGACATGCTCCCTAGATTCACGATGATATCCGTTTATAATTCCATGAACATGCTCCTTAGAATCAGATATATTGTGTTTTGAAATGCCTTATAAATAATACTTTGACTCGTTTTACTATTTATTTGGATTTAGTAGGACATTATAGTTGGAATTTATTGTTGATAGTTAGGTTACTAGATTTACTATGACTAATTACTAGGAATCATCCTTGATATTGATATTGGTTGGAAAATATACATGGGGTTATCAATGACACACGTATACTAGCCTATAAAAGATTGATTCAATTATGGGTTTCATTTTAGAACTCGGGGATTGAAAGTGGTTATTTATTTATAATTTTATGATTATTTAATGATTCATCTATGTATGTGATGTGCACATTGATTACATTTACCAATTAGGTATACTACTATAATGTTAAAAACCTACTGATTTATACTCACACCTTGATGTGGGGGCCATGGAAGTTGGGTAACCAATAAAACAACATTGACCACAAGTACAAGTTGGGAATATTTCTAGGATTTATCACTCTAGTGGATATATTTGATAGATTAAAAATATGGATGATGTGTGGAATGAGAATGATAGTAGAGGTTCAATGTATTTCATAAATTTTATTTATTATTTATTTAGGATCATCCATGTGGGAGGTCATTTATATGTGTTTATATATATATTCTTCCACATTCATTATTATTTTTTATATTTATTTACTAATGATTATGCATACTATGATTGAATTCTATTACTTTGGGGTCATTTTTGTTTATTGTATGTTATTGTTCACTCTGATATGGTGGTATAGTATCCACATGGTAACACACTAAGACCCAAATTGCCAGTTTAATGAATCTAAAGTACAAGAGGGCATGCTTGAGGTCCAGTAGTATCACTGATCTAAGAACTAATGAGTGTTTATAGGTTTTGGATGATATATTCTCTCTCAAAAAATTTAGTAACATGAGAAATTGAAGAAGATAGTAATATTCATTGAAAACAAATGATATGGATGAAAATATGTGAAAGAGATGAATAATCAAGTGTGATGAGTCATGGAGGAATGGTAGGAGGTGGTGCAGCCCTCAAACATGTCATTGTCTTCACTGTAAGGGATTTTCAGTGGAAAACATAAATTAAGTAGAGCCAAGAGAGATATGGTGACCATAGGAATTAAGAGGTCTAATTGAAGTTTGTAATATTGAATTTATATGTTACTAAAAAATTTGAATCATATATATTGATAACCTAGGGTTTGATCATAAATAAATAAAATTAAATCTTAACCCAAATTCATTGATAACAAAATTTAAGACAATAATGAAAAACCAAATATACACAAAAAATAAGTTGAACCTAAAAATTTTACACGATTCTATCAATTTGATCTATATCTATGAGGTAAAGGGATAATTTAAAATATGGATGAAATAATTTATAATTGACGAAAAACAATAACTATAATATATAATACATCATTTTGGACTAAAACAAATGTAATGCATAAACGTACCATGCCTCAGTCCATCATTCATTTATATATAAAGTGAAAATATCATAATACATTATTAATATTTAACTGATTTCATTAAAATATTGTTTTCATATATTGTATGTGTTTAATAACATTATTTATAAAATTTAATTGTTTTCAATGGCCGGGCCGACATGGTTTTTGACATTTATCTCATTTGGGACATTATAGTGGTTGAATTAGGAACCGTGGGTGAGATCTGTTTAAAGGGAACAATAATATTGAACCTAGGAGTATGAAATGATCATAGTTTCATTATACTAAATAAAAAACATAGTATTTGTCTCCCCCATGTGGCTAGAACTACAATTGATAATCAGAAAATGACCCTCCGACATTCTACTTTGTTAATAAAATAATTTAAATATCGGTCATTATCACTTTTGTGTGTATTTTTGAGATATTGTAAAACACAAATGTATAATAATAGTATAAATAAGAGGGGAGTGGATCATTCCCATTCCATTATTTTCTATATGGTATCCTTTATGATGTTATTAATATAGAGAATCCTAACTTTTAGGTCTAAATAATGGTTTTTTTAGTTTAAATGATTAGGTTTAAATTTTTTATTTCATCTGGATTATTAGTTATTATTTTTTGTAATAATAAAAATATAAATAGGTAAAAATAGATTCTACATAGAACTAGAAAAAAATCATAATATTATATCAATAATTTCAGTTCATACTCCTTAAGTTCCTTACAAATAAACAAACAATACCACCATCGTCAAATATAGTGAATGGAAACAATATATCATTTTCCATAACATTTCATTGTTTCATTAAAAATATTTAATTACTTTGTTATAATTTTTATTTCAATAATTAATTATGCATTATATATTTTTTTACTATGACATAAAATAGTTATTTTTTCAACCATTGAGATGAGAAAATATCGATGGATATAATGATATAGTTTCACAGTAACAAGGAATGGAAGTGAGTTATATTTAAAATGTGTATTGTTTATAATGAAAATAAATTAATATGGAATATTGATAAAATAAAAGTTGTTATTATAGATGATATATTATTTAATCATTGAAAGTAAATTATCTAACATTATTTTAAAGAATATTTTTACCATGGAAGAAGACATTCTTTACAACCATCCATTACTATATAATGGTAATTATTATTTATATTTTTTTAATAATGACTTAAGGGTATTATTATGAAATATTCATTTTATTATAATTTTTATATGAGAAATTATAAAATTCTATATAATAATTCAAATTTATAATTATTAAAAAATTTATAGTGTACATGCGAAATTTTTATTTTTATATTATTTATTTTTATATATATATATAAATTATTTTAATATACATGTGTTATATATTAACAGAACTGACACACATTTATTTTTTTCATGTATAAACATCATCAACATCATCCTTATTTTAGTAATTATTATTATCATTATTATTAATTTAAAATTATTGATAAAATTGTTTTTTTGGGAAAGATGTATATAAGGTATTAATCATGGAATTCATGAAACCCAATATATTGGTCTATTTTATTCTCCTGGAAATATTCACCTTCCAAGTCACAATGAATTTTTATCCTCCTATATGAAATAGAATTAAGATGACAAGATGATTTGGTGGGAGGAATATTTCTCAAATCTATTTATTAAGGATAAACATGTCAAGTGATGTTTTATTGATATGAAAGACAATTTTACAAGAAGATTCATTATGAAAATAAATTCAACCCATGTTTTGGGAAATGTTGAAGAAATATAAGCACACGTGAAAATTTGTATGTTTTCAATGATATTTATAGTTATTGTAATTAAATTTATGAATCCCAGTAGGTTTATTTATAAAACAATTAAAATAAATTTTTATGGTGTTTTAATAAATTGAGTACCACTAAAATCGTAAAATAAAATTGTCATGTTATCTTCCCTGTGGATGAACTAAAGATAAGAGATTCAATATTGAGAAAATTATTAATTAAATAAGGTAATTGTGACCTAATATTGTACGACCTATTTTTTTCATTTAAATCTTACTAATTCTCAATATCAGGTGTGTATTCAACTTTTCATCCTCAACTAGATTTACTGGGATTCAAAAATTCTCTATCATAGTGTATTTATGATCGATGTTCCTAAAAAATGGATAATTTGTTAAAATGGTTACATTGAAACAATATTTATTATAGTTAACCTCAGATCACACTACAAAATAGTTATATTTTTTAGTTGGGATATATATGGGAAACGTTATATTTTTTATTAGAAAATAGTTTTATTAATAGATATTCCTATGTCCCAAAATTGTGGATAAAACATCTAATGCAAAAAGTTATTTTGACAGAATATTTTTTTTAAAATATATAATAATACCAATAATATATATATATATACTTTTCATAAGGTTTAAAAATAGATTCATATGATATATGTTTCTATTTATAATATTATTATCATTAGTTATAAGAATTCCCAACAATAATAGATGTTTATAAATTATATTTTAAATAAAAAAATTCAGTGGGTATTACAATATTTTTTAATAATATTTATATTATATTTATTGATATAATTATATATATTATAAATATATTATATTTTTATATAATAATTTTAAAATTACCATATATGAAACTATGAAAAATTGATCCTTTATTTGATGAAACATATTTAAACATAATTTAAATTTATTTTCAAACTCTAAGAAAAGAAATGAAGCTCCATGAAACATGTTACAAACACGTTTAACATTATTTAAAGTATAATAAAATTTTATGACACTTCATCAAAAATCATTCACATTAATTTTCTCTCACACATTGATTATCAATGTCATTATTTTTACTGGAGTGTGATCTATGCCTTTAGTTCACCTACATAGTCATGACATGGAAACAATAGTGATTATCACCTATAGTAATCTCCCATTGGAGGTGTGAAGTAGGTCATCCCCAATTTTGGATGTAGGTGGCTATAAAAAACTAATTGTCCCCACCTAAGTAAGAATATATCCTTTATTTCAATTTTAGATAGAAGTTTTTATTCCACAGTCCCAAAATGAGGTACGAATAATATTTGTACAAAAATAAAATAGTTGAATAGTATATGAGGAATAATTTTTAATGTATATGAGGAGAAAAAAATAAAAATGTGGAAAACAATAAACTAAGAAATAAAATTCAGTGGGAGAATGGGATGGTAAAAACCATGAATCAATGTGGATGAAAATAAAAAAATGGGCATTGGGAAGGATTGGAAGTAAAGGCAGACAACACACAAGATCATGTTTAAAACAGAATACAATTGGAGGAAAATTATTTATTAACACTGTTAAATGGAATGATAATAACAATGATGGATAGAAATATATCAAAAAAGTGTTTTTATCTTGATAATTATCATATGATAAGTATTAGAAATAATTATCAAGATAATGAAAAATTGAAACATTTCAAATAATATATGGGAATTTATAACGGAATGTATATCATGAAAATATATAATTCCAAAATAAAAAAATCAATAAAAATAAAGGTAGTAATATTTTTTTCTTCATTTTAAAAATATATTTTATTTAGAAGAAAATATAGTAATAATGAAATAGATGAAATAATATTGTAGAATACAAAAGATACATATTCCATACTCCATATTGTATATCATGTATATATATGATCCATATATAATAAAATTATTATTGAATACCAAGAGTATGTATATAGTCAAATTTTACTTATATATTAATAATATGACATATTTAAAATCTAGTACATGATTACAACACTGAAAAAATTATATTCATATCAAATATTATATTTATCCTCATTAAAATGTTATGTACATATATATTGATTTCATTATTCTATCTATGAAAGTAAATGCTCATAATAAATTTTATCCATATTGAATTCTAAATTTATATTCAAAATATCAAATATTTCATATTTTTTGCATATTTAGATTCATTATATGAATATTTTATACGTTCAAGGCTCGTATTTACCAGAAAGAAGTTTAAAGTGAAACCCCCAAAAGAAAATGAACAAAAATGAAAGGATATAGTAAATTCAATAAATATATATATGTTATTCCTAGAGAAAAAATATGAAAATAAACTAGATTGAATGAAACCGTAGTAAAATAAGTGGATGTGATATATTGCTTACCATTTTTTGTCTTGATGTAGTTAGGGAGAGGAATAAACTCAATAACATTATCCGTTGAGATATGACTTTTTTATTGGTTAGAGGTGATGTGAGTTATTAATATTGATTATATTAAAGTCTTAAAGATTGAGAATTTTTTTACTATTAAAACTGAGGAGATAAAAGTACTACAAAATAACTAGATACGATATTTGGTCAATTTGAAAATGTGATAAAAATAGTGTGTTAATGGGTTCTTTATATGAAGGTTGCAAGACAATATTTTTATATTGTATATGATGAAAAAACAAATTCATGTGATTTTTTTCTACATAGTGAATTGAAAGAAACTTTTTTATTCATCAGTCATAAGGATATATAGAAACCAAAAAAAAATATAATGTATAGATATTTTTAAATTTTTATCTTATAAAACATATTTATAATTATTATATAATATTTTCATTATAAGTTGATAATAAGCATATTTATAAAAAACTGAAACTATTTTTTATAATTATTTATCAATCAATTTTATATAAATGTTGTGAATGGAATAATGAAAACACTACCAATGGATCTTAAATATAGGTTTTAGTGGTATATTATTCCATCTCCAAAGAACAAACACACTAAAAAATTCCATTCCATTCCTCTCTCATCTATGAATTTCAATATGTACATGATGTTGGAAGGTCGAATTATGATTATGGTATTGGGATGTTGGTATTTTGGTTGTTAGGACTACTAAATGATTGGAATTAGGTTTGAATTGAATTAAAACGTGGTGCAGGATTATATGGTATGGTAAAGGACATCGATGTTACTAGCATTGGATTCACATTTGTAAAAAGTCCACTAATCACTAGAAAACCTCCAAAAAAACTTGAGATACTCAAATCACATAATTATTGTTATTGGGGTACTTGAAACCAATAAAATCATCCAATACATAATATTAAGTGAACAATATACAAAATTTCTATAAAAATATTTCACTTCAAATCCCCATTTCCAATGAATCATATAGTAACTCCTTCTATGACCTGTAGTTGAGAATAAAATTTTATACATTCATCAAATTCATTTTGGGAATTGACAGGTGCCAATCATAGGGTGAGAAAAAACAATTATTTTGAAAGTTAAAATGATATATAGTGGTTAAAAAATGTTATCCTTATAGAGGATCTCACAAAAATCATGTTTTTCATTTTGAATTAGTGGGAAAAGGTAGTATATTTTAAATTTAATTTTTTAAAACAAAATAATAAAATGAAACAAGACAAATAAATAAAGAAAGATATATAAAACAACGAGATGATAATGGTAATTAGGTCGAGATCAGTTTTCAAATTACATTGTAATCCTTGTTCTAATTAATATAATCCAATTCTACATAGTTGATTAAAACGAGATTCCAAAATAGCTTCCTCTCACTCCCTTGGTAAAATGGTTATTATAAGAATTAAAATTTAAACACAAATTTCTTGGTATACCCTCCTTCTAATTTTTTAGGATGTTTTAGAGAATAATCTTTTAAACGTAGGTAATAATTGATAGGGTTTTGTTAATACCAAATAATAATGAAATTCCACTACCCCTCTCATACATACTGACAATCATCGAGTACATAACCAATAAGAATGAGTATATTACATCATATATAAACTAGAACCTAGTAAAGAAATATATTTATTGTTGGACATGTAAATAAACAAATAGAATCTAAAACCTAATATGATCATACTAGATAATAAAAAATAATTTTATAATATTAAACCCAACTACATTGAATTGGGAATGGAAATTATTTTGATGAGTTATATTACCTAAGAATTAAAAAAAGGAAAATACCCATTTCACCAATTATTTAGATTTTAACCCATTCAATTGAAGGTCATATAAGATGAATAGGGAATATGAATACATTAAAAAACTAAGAAAATAGACAAATAAATAACTGAAAATATTTCTCTAGAACCCATACACCATAAATTTACATAATCATTGACTACTATATGTATTAATATCACTAAATACCATTGTTATGTGTTGTTTTTATTTGAATTTAATATATATATTAAAAAAATAAAATTAGTTGGACATGTGTAAATGATGTTATGACTGAATTATTGAGGTTATCTTTTTCTATCCAAAAAACTCCTTAACTTTATCAACATTAATTAATATAAGGGTCGTCTTAATGAGATAATTTATCCATGTAATTTAATTTTAACATGTTTTTCAGAGGCCTTATTCATACCTATTAGGGATAAACTCAATTTGGTACATGTATCCATAAATTTGACTTATTTAATGAGGTGTGCTTCATTGTTTTGGGAAAAACTATTTTTTAAAATGATTGATTTGTTTGGGTCTATTGGGATTCCAATTAAATATTGGTTTAGAAGAAGAAATTGAATCCCTTGAATAGAGAAAGTCTGAAAAATAATCACTCGATCTGGTTCAATATTGAAATGAATATTCTCTAAATAAAAAAAGTGATAGGAAGATATTAAAATTAAATAATAATTCATTTTTTATAGTTTATCCCAAAATTCTCCCAAAACAAAAAAGATATAATTCATACCAAATTGAAAAAATTTTGGGGACAAAAACAATGAAATACACATGAAAAATAATCTAAATATTACCTATATCAATTCTCTCGCACATAGAATATGGACACATGGACAAGTAAGCATCAAAATAAAATCAAATAAAATTAAAAAGACATTCCCATGAGTTCCACTAATTTGATTCCAAGATACAAAAGATATCATGGAACCTCAAAACAAATAATGTTTTCAATTCTTACCATTCAATCCATTTAAACTTAATTTCTCCTCCTATTGACACAAAAAACTTATCTCACATTAATTTTCTCTTATCATATAAATATTAATTTTTTACAATGATTTTATCATCTAAATCCCAAAAATAGTCACCACAGGGATGATAAATTTGTAAATCTCCAAAAAAAATTAAGTCAAGAACATGTGTTTATAGTGATAAATTCATAAGGTTATATAGTGTGGACTTATATTTTTAGGTTTTATATGGAAAAATGTCTAACGTATATTATGTGAAGTTTTTCTCTTTTTTATGTAAAATATAAATACTCTAATTTTTATTCATATATGGTCTCCTCATCACTTATATTAAAATAAAATTGACAATAATAATCATGAAAACATTATGGTATGTGAAAAAATTCATAAGAATAGAAGTAAAAATTATAATATTTAAAAAAATTAATTTATCATTGATTTTTCTAGAAGCTTTAGTTCAGACATTTTTTTATTCAGAATTCTAATATTGAAATGATCTATAATGGTGCATATTTTAGTAGAATAAGAAATATTATGAAAGTAATATATTTTATATGAATTAAATTTTCAATATTAAACCTATCTCTACATTATTTTATTTTACACCCAAAGGATAACCAAATGAAGTATCAAATTACATGTAATCTTCACCCCACACATAATTTCAATCAGATCATACAATGTAACTTCTAGGGTAGGTTGTATAGGGAAAATTTCATTATAATATGCCTAACCTAGCAAGTTGTTTATGGATTCAAAGGATAAATGAATTAAATGTATATGGAGGGACATAATAAAAATTTATCTGAATGGTGAGATCTCTTTAAAAACAAATAAATAAATTGTTCTTTTAAAACCCAAGTAAATAATAACCTCATGTTTCGATAGAAGTAAATAAAATTATAGTTACAGAAATAATATATTGTTTTTCTCAATAAGTGAGGTGAATGTAAAGAATATGATAAAAATGTTTTAGAATCCTCACAGGAAAGTGATTTCAATGATAATTTTAGTAAGATATGGGATGATATTCAAATATCAATGTTTCTTTCATGAAATTATCATAGATTTGAACTTAAAGCAATGTCATTTTCAATATAAATTATTGTTTAGTTTCATGGGATAAATTAATTCATTCATTATGTTGGGTTAAAAAAATGTAAAAGATAATCATTTTCTGTCGTAATATAAAACAATTGTGAAAATTAAAGACAAAAAAAATTATGTTTATTTTAAAAATACTATGTTTCTGTTCCTAAACTATAATGTTTCCCTCCAACTCATTTAATTATGAATGGTAGTTTTGGAATTCATGTATCTTTAACATGTAAAATGATTTTATATTAAATCACAGTAAGTTAGTTTGTTTCATAGATCGGTAATACCTAATGTATTTTAATGATAAATAAGTTGGAGTAATATAATCTCCTCCACCAGATCTGATGGAAAGTTCCCATCACATTTAACCAGTCTATGTCCATTAAAAGTGAATGGATCATACTCGCCCACATTTTTAATTCAGAAAAAAACCAAAGGTATATACATGAGTGACTATAAATGGACCCTCCCATATGGAACAATGTTTACATAGGATTAGGCTGATTCTTGAGTTGAATAATTACACTATCTTAAGGATATATGTATTTTAGTTGGATCATCTTAGCATGGTCCATTATTATTGAATAGTTTTAAGTCATATAATTTTCATAATCATCCCTTCCATTTTCTTCTAACTCCTATAACTATAATATTCTATCATTTCTAGCTCTTTAAATATCCAAATTCATATATACTGTAACCCAGTTTTCCTTATGATCCAATTCAACAAGAAGGTGACATCATTTCTCATAAATCATCCTATATAGAATAATTACTAAAAGGGGATTATTGGGTATACATTAAGTCCATAATTTGACATCCAATCATTTCACCAATACATATAGTTAAATTTAACACTTGTTTCCCAATTTCCTTTTATTTCCTTATTGAACACTTCATCTCTGATATTGGTCTTTGGATGACAGAGAGTTGATGTTTTATGATAAACCCCATACATTATAAAATATCATCCATTATACTATTAAAAAATTATGTCTTTTGACAAGTTATTATGGTTTTGGGCACTCCAAAGCTACAAAATATCTTAGTCCTAACAAAATCACAATAAACATTATCATTGTCAATCATGAAAGATTTTTATTCCACCCATTTTCAAATATAATCATATGGATGAAATATATAATAATTTAAAAAGGAAATTTGTAAAGTTACCCTAAAATCTAACCCCAAGAATTCAATAATATCTCAAATATTAAGTGTTTTTGGGAAACTTTCTTGTCTATTTGAAATATTTCTTAAAAAATAACATTTTTTGACCTTTCTCACAATTAATGAGCATATTTATAAAGGGAGGGCCAATATATTATATATTTTAAAACCATTATTTTTGTCCCCAAATGACTACATTTTCTACTAAAAACATAAGTTTAACATTATTGAAAAACATATTCGATGTCCTGTTTAGGAAAAAAACTTATTATAACATGATCATTTAAAATATTCTAATGAAATAGATCTTCTAAAATTTAATATCAGTATTTAGATTTAGATTTTTTAATTTCATGGGAATATAAATAAGATGGTACCTAATATGTTACTAGATAATTGAATATATAATTGTATTAGGGAACTTATTCATTAATCAGATACATTTGTTTCTTCAAGAATGTGATCACTCAGTGGTTATTTCTTAGGAATTTCAGCATCCACAATGTTGGGAGATATACTCAGGTTATCAATCACTTGGTTATCAACACCCTTCTAAACTTTTATTTCTATATTGAACTTCTATAACAGTATAATAAATCTTATAAGCCTCATTATAACTCGGGACATCTTAATCATGTATTTTCTGGGATTCATGATTAGAAAACATGGTGACTTCAGTTATAACATGATATGATCTAAATATTTCTGGTGAATATAATAGTATAAACAAATTAATTAGTTTTTAATTTAATTGTGTCACATTTAATGTTCTTAATCCAATGGAAATGAATTGTGTTATTTCCACAATTCGATGACAAAGGACTTCTCCAACTACTTGGTTTGAAGCATAAAAAGGTTTCTTGAATGGTTCTTCTAAATTTTGTGGCTATATCACTAAGGGGGTTATAACTCTCCTCTATAACTCATTAATGTATTCCCTACACTTACCATTGAAATAAAAATCATAAAAATTGAAAATTAATCTTGATATGGTTAGATAAATCTTACTGGAATCAATGATAAACATCTTGTAGAATTATTCATGCCATGAAAATGATCTAACATGATTAACACAATTTGGGTTTAGAATGTAATTTAACACATCAATTTTTGATTTTTCCACATAAAATCATTTTTTATAAATTAAATTCTGAACTATAATTCCTCTCTCAACCAATAACATGCTATTTTAAAAATTCAAAACAAGAATATTCTCTATAAATTTTTTTAAAAAGAATTTTCTATTTTTTCCAAAAAGTGTAAAAAATAATTACAGAAAAATATGAAATTATCAAGGAATACTTTCAGGAAATATCAAATGTGATCATAAAATATTCATACCATGAAACTCTAAAATTTACATAAAATATAAGATAATCATAGTGGAATCCTTTCCTACTAAAAAGTATATAAGGGGCATGTAACAGTAAAATTATCCTAATCCATTGGAAAATATGTACATTAAAATATCCAGAAAATATGTAAAAAAATAAATAATGTTTTTCATTACCAATAAATCTAACATTTTTTTAGTGAAGGAGATGGGGTAATGATCTTTAAATGTGACATAATTTAATTTTCTAAATATATTAATACTCTCTCGTTACTCTAAATTCTCAAAGGTGTTAGATCATTCATTTAATTCATTAATTTGGTTATGCTTGTTTTTTATGAAAGTACATGGATTAGGCTAACCTAGTGATAATATAAAATGGGATAGGTGATCTCTACTAATAATATATTCACAATCTCTTTCTTCAAAATATCTATCATGGTGGGATGCAACATGTTATAGGATTTTCTGAAAATTTTATAATCTATCTCATGTAGAATTATATGTGAGTAAATATTTGGGTTTATTCTTCGGTTTTCACCTATGTATCTCCCTATTTCATGTAAATTATCTCTCAAAAGATCAATAAAATAATTTTATTGGCTTAGATATAGATTATCAAGAATTATCACTAGAAAATTCTCTTCCTCCATGAGGTACACATATTTTTAATTAGTGGGGGCGTTTTTAATTATTTATTTGGGGGATGTTAATGAAATGATATTAAATAGTGTATACCTACATCCAATAATTATACCTCCATTATATAAGAAATCATATCATCTTATTCATTATTTATGAAATAAACAAATAAATAATATTTACCTCTCATTCTCATATATAATCAAAATCTACATATTTTGGTCCCTCACATGTTCAGTGACATTTTCGGTGGTAAATTCCAACCTAAGGCTATGAATTTATGGAAAAAGAATTAATCTCCAATTCTCCCAATAATATCTTCCTGGGAGTGTTAAAAGAGTGAGTAATAATATAATCAGTTCCTCAAAGAGTAAAAAATATTTATGTATAATGTTCAATATACAAAATCTTTTGCGAGTGTTCACCCATGGATATTGATTATTTTATTTTACTTCTCCAAGAAAGGACACCCAAAAATTGTTGGTGAGTTTGTTCAGTTCCTATCTTCATCGATGTTAAGAACATAGATGTCAGTTGGGAATAACAGAACATTGACATTCATAATGATAACCTCCAAAATCACTAGTTGGGGAAATGGTAAAACTTTTTGCAAGTTCGTCAACCAGACTTGTAGGCTTCATGCACCCAATATTCAAAAAAGTTTACAATGAGTAAGGAAATTCATTAATTTTAGTACCTTGAACAAATAAAACATTATATAATGTTAGTGAGCTAATGGTACACAAAATAGAAAATTTATATGGATCATGACATTAAGACAAAAAATATAATGTGACAAGGGCTAGAACACTTCTTCCCAAAATTATCTTTTCATTCCCTTCAAGTATTATCTTCTAGGAGAAAATTTACTTTAAAAATTTAGTAAAACATGGGATTTATTTTAGTTTTGGAAGTATGTGGATATTAATTTCCTCTTTTTAGATGGTATCCTAAATATCATTTTGATTTTATTCCTCTTACATTTTAATTGAATCTCTCACACATGTTGAAAAATATAGGGGTTAATTATTTCATATCCGTTTATTTTATATGATCTAGTTTTTTTTATGTTCCCCCTTGGCCAATAATTCTCCACTACCACCTTATTTTTCTACTTCATTGTTAATTTCCATAGTTTTTGTGGAATTCATAACATCATTATCCCCTAGAAAGAGTGGACTTGTGTCAGTTTATAGTGTGGCTAGAATTTATTTTCCACTTTTTTATGAAACATACATTATATATGGGGTTTTTAATTTCATGGGATGTAATTTTCCTTGGTTTTTTACAGCATGTATATAAGAAATCTAAACTACTCTAATAGCTTTTTAATCTTACATTCGAGTTCCTAAAACATCGATCATAACTGTTTTTTCTCAGATATTGGTTCACATGATGAGGGAATCTCATATGTTCTATAGAAAGTGGTGGTCTGTTGGGAATATGGATGTCAATAATATCTCATTTTATAACATGGTGATGGGTTTTTTAATTCATGTTGGAATGGGGTTTAGTTTTTTGAAATAATTTTGTCAACCGATTCAATATTAATTATATTGATTTCTAAATACATATTGGACTTTTTAAAGATATCCCCATCATTTTTTTGTTGGAAATGTGTTGGATAAAAGAAAATTTCATAATTTTCCATTAACCACACATTAGTATATTAGAAAGTGAAATGAGTATGTGATGAGAATGGAATATATACATTAGTTGGGTCTTGTTGATCAATCACTTGTTAAAATTCCATTTATCTATCCAAAATATCTATCTCATAAAACTTATTTTCCAATAAGGGTGATTTGTAAGAGTTATTACCTCATGAATACCTCCTCAACTAGTACCTCTTCTTCCAAAATTTTTTTTTTCAAGAATCTTATGAATCATGTCCTTGGATTCTTCTGGTGAATTTGAAATCAAGGATACTCTAGATGATTCATCTAATTGGGTTTTCTAATTTTATAGTGTTCCTTTCCTATATAAACCAATTAAGTTGTTCTCGTTTATTTTTTGATGAGGTCTACTGGTACATAGAGTCTAGAACCCCTCCCATTACTTGAAGTTGGTCTGTCTAAATGACTTTCTAGTGGGATACATATCCTTTTGAATGGGTTTTCATATGGAGATAGGAAAAAAATTATATTTAAAATCTCAATAATTCATACCCTTCTTGAACATATCATGGTATTAGTCCATAAAAAATTCCTTGATGACATGTTCTAGAGAAAATGGTAATACCCCCAACTGTACTTACTCCTCCGCTGCTCCTTGATGTTTAAATGTGGAGTAGATATATGTGAACTATTTTATATGTTATTTTGGGTCTTATATTTCTAATAAATGGTGTTTTAAAATAAATGGGATCATGATAGGTTTTATCTCACAGTTATTTTGAAACTTTGGAAAGATAATTAGATTATTTGGATCAAGGTAATGTGGTCTAAAAAGTCATATAAGATAATCTTTCTGATGTCCAAACATGGTGGTAGGATCATAGTGAAAACATTATGTTTCACTTAAGTGTGAAAGATAAGTTTCCTGAAAAACCAATTGAAAAATAAATTATCTATAAGGCGTGAGCCTTAAAAATTACTTAATCTTAAGATATGTTAATAATTTGACTTTAATTTACATTGAGGACCATTCAAATTTATAGATTTGGATAATTATGTCATAAATCATACACAACAACATAAATACTACAAGTATACACTTCTACTAAGTATCTATTTTGTTGATAAAACAAACACCCATTAAAATGAAACATATTATCGATTAATGTTTTAACAATATAAAGTTTCCATGATCCCAAACATGACTCTATTATTATTTAAGTCCTATAAAAAAATTTCAAAATTTGGGATGAGAATAAAATGCTCAGTAAGGGATATACAAACAAAGAAAATGGTTAGTCTTGGGAAAACATGAAAACCCATGATTACTTTTTCATAATGTAATACTTTTAACCTTTAAGAAGTAGTAAATATACCTTACTAAATATAATATCATTAATTATCCTTTTTGAGACCAAAGTATTACCATTAATCCCATATAATGAAACTTATAATATATAATTGTAATATGGGACATAAACATAATTAAATGGAATAACCATGTGGTCAAATTCCACACATATTAGTAAATGGAATATCTATAAAGCTGACTTTCATAACCAATGCATGGGAGGTTATAATGAATCCTCTTATCCTTGGTTTATCACGAAACCACTCATATTTGGTTTATCACATAACCACCCATATTTGGTTTATCACTTATGCACCGGTCAAATGTCCAAGTACCTTTATATTATCATAACACAAAAAACAAACATAATCGAAAAATATCATTTCCACATTGCAATCACAAGTGATCATTTCAAGATACTGACATAATCAATCTTGTATAAAAACTGTATTCAATACCATGATTCCTAAAATAGGTATATGGTTTTTTAATTTTCATTTTAAAATCATTACAGATTGTGGAGGAATCCAAACACCAAATAGCGATTACGGTGGCTGAAAGGTCATTGTCACCACGTACAATAAAAAAATACATTTTTTTCATTTAGTAGAAGAATTCATAGAAATAATTAATTTTTAATGAAATTAAAATTAAAATTTTATAATTATACACTGCATAAAATAATGTTGTTTATATTATCGAAATAAGACACAATGAAAGGAGATTAAGACAGAGTCCCTTACAATGAGTCTGACTTGTCTAGTTCATTCATCAATTTTATGAATAAAAGAATTATGTTAATTTATACATTTTTATGAACCTTTTTAAAGTTTATATTTCATTTTATATCACTTATTACCATGTTATAACATTTAAAAATTATTTTTGTTGATATTGGATTTTTTTCGATGTTCGGTACTTGAGTCAAAAATGAAATTGTTTTGATGAAAATTTTCCACGTGATCATATGTCGATTATCTCCAGAATGATATTCTTGATATAAATATCATATATATAAATTTTATATTTATTTATCATAGTCCATAAAATTTTTATATAAGAAGTTAAATGCATCATTCATCGAGATGGTAGGTCATACGTACGGATGAATGCTACTTTCATTTCATTGTTATATTAAATGAATGAAAACTAAATGATACATGGGTATATTTTAATTTCAGTATAATATCTATGTTATATATGTTACACAAGTTCATTAATTACATCCTATATAAGTTCAATGAATGGCATGAAGAATTCATATCACTTTGAGGGGCGGTAGTCCACACTTCCTCAAATGAAATTATCGCATTTACACATTATGGAAAGAATAAGAGAATGTGGTAAATAAAAATTATAGAAGCATAGAGACAATATAAATATAATATATATCATATAAAAATATAGTTCCATCATAATTGACACCATAATAGATAGTAGGATAAACGAGAACAATCAACATTTTGTGAGGATGTAGTTCACCTTACACAGAAACAATACGTTATATATCCATTAGATGGAGGTGTGTGTAAGTGTATGTTGAATCCTTATCATAAATAAATCATAGTATATTTACTATACTGGTGTTTTTATTTAATAATAGAATAATAAGTTCATAGGGAGAGGATATAGAAAATAAATTCAAGGATCTTGAGAGAAGACGCTGCATCTAAATCGGACAACTCTTTTTTATTTGAGACAAAAGGATTTCTTGAGTTGACTTATTCCTAAGGTAAGGAATATAGTGGGAAGGTAGGGATTTTGGAAGATTATTTAAGAAGATGTTGGATGAGCCAAGTAGATTGGAAGGTGTGAGTCAACGGGTGGAGGTGGTGTCCTTTTATAAGCGGGAGCAGGAGCACATTATGAATGATTTGAAATGTTTTTTTATTAAAAATTGATTTTTGAATTATAATATTTAAAAGTTAAATATTTAGAGGATAATATGATTATGGGTCTAAATATTTTTTTAAAAATAGTATTTATACATCTTTAGATCACAAAACTATCCTTATCTTTTTACTTTAACCCTTAGTTAAAGACACTAACTCTTACAATGTCTTCCTGTATTTTCATAATATATTGTTCCTATAGTTACTTTAAAATTACAAGAGAATCATAAGTGGATAATTAATGGAATTATTAACATTATATAATTTATTTGGACTCATATTAGAAATTTGGCTAGTTTTTTCATTTAATTAAAAAGTATTTGTTTTAAAAACATATTTATATCAATATTTGACACTATGTAGTAATTGATTTTTGATAAACTCTTAAAAATTGATCCTTAAAAAAAATCATCAAAGCATCCATATCATGTCAATTAAATCCTAAACATTCGTTCATGGCATCAAAATGTTCAAATTAAATTCATTTTAATATTTATAATATCATTTATTTAAATATTTTATTAAAAGGTAAACATTGTATCAACATTGTGTCATAAATTTATTTATTTATTTAATGTCTAATAATTATAAATAAAATACCATGAGGTAGGAAATATATTGATCTTTATAATTTTTACATTTATAATAGAGAATAAATTATATAAAACAAATTAACTTTTTTTAGTTAGGAGATACATATTTATGTTATATTTCCCTTTTTAAAAATTAAAAATCATAAAAGGTCATTATCATTCCCAAGTGGCTCCATGGGGACCTATATTCTACCAAAAGATGGTAATGGTCGTCCATATCTCATAAAATAGGATTAGAACACACGTTACGGTAGATTTATATTATTATAATATTATTTTTTACCCTTATTTAACTTGTTTAACCTTTAACCATGTTAAATGAAAATAATTACTAGAGTTACTATTCCTAATGTCTGAAAATAAAAGTAACCTATTTAAAAAATTTTGTAACTTTAGATTCAAAATATGGAATCAATTTTTCAAAATTCAAAATATAGAATTGGAAGAAATTGTTTTAAAATTAATTCTTGTTCTGAAAACCAGAAAGCGGGTTCTTAAGAAATAAGAACTATCAAAATATTTACAACGGTTTATGTCCAATTTCAATGTGAAATTACTTAAAATGACCAAAATTGTATTAAATGATAAAAAAATTAATCCAAATATCATTTAAAACCAATTAAATGGACAATATAAAAATATAAATAAATTAAATAAAAGCCTTCTTTTGAATTAAAATGTTGTATTTTTCACTATTCATAAAAATTGGGTTGTCTTAGAAAAATTCCAAATTTTCAACCAAAGTAAATTTTGAGGTCCTGATTCTAAATAAGATGTTTATTTTGTCAAATATGAAATATAATAGTGAAAAAAACTATATTTAAAAATGGTTCTCCATCATAAGGTGGTAAAACTATAATTTTTTTGAAAAATACATATTTTATCTGAAAAATTGAATTTTTTCTTACATAAATTATAGAAACCATAAAAGATGATTTTGAAGAATTAAATTGAATATATAAAATATATTTTTAATTAAATTATAATCCATAAAGAGTGGTATGATTCTTTAAACATTATTATTCTCTTTTAAATAAGTTTTCATAAAAACACATCCTTTATATTCAATTGGTTTTTATTTCCATGTAGAATAGTTTGGTAACCAATGAATAATTATTTAAAAAAATTTAAACCATATTTTCATAATTAATTTGATACTATTGATTACATCCATTCAAACAGCTTGGTAATAATGGTTACATTTAAATAATAATATTTATTTTTTCATTTAAACTTGATGTAGTGTATCATGTATGCTATTGAGTATATTGTTTATTTCCTAAAACTCGTGATGTTACGTCCTAAACCCTTTAATAAATTTTATCCTAGTAATTTTAATTTGGCATCATTAACTAGGAAATGAAATTTAAAAATACTTTTTTTTGAAAAACAACATCAGAAAAAGGGTTAATAGAACAAGCACTTTAAAAGAATGAAAGAGAAGTAAAAAGGTCCCCTGAGATAACACATAATAGGGTTCCATATAGTAAAACATGGATATGCAAAAAAAAACTAAGAATGTTTTTTCTAAGGGAGGTTGATAGAAATCTTGATGAAGATAATTTTTACAATAAAAAAATCATAAATATGTGATTGGTTAAATGTTCGTTCATTTCTATTTAAATAAATAAATCAGATGTATTTTTTATTTTAGGATCCTTTTCATAAAATTGAGGAATTATTTTACTACATAGAATAATAACATAAGAAAATATACATAATTAAATTGTTGAGTTTCATCCATTAATCGAATTCCACAAAAAAAATAACTTTTTTCCAAAATGATTAGTATTTCAGATAACTTGTTCACTTATAAAGTGGCAGAATAAACATATATAAAATCAATTGAATCACAAAAGGAAAACCGTGTATTTTCGTAGTCATTACACATTAAACAAAACCAAAATGGTTAATCCAATATCCTATAATTCTCCCAAAATAACAATCCTTTATAAGGAGAATGATTACTTTAAATCTCCAAAATTGAAAAGTAATACCCCAAATGCAACATAGACCATTCAACAACAAATTTTCCATATAATTACTCAAAAATAATCCAAAAATTGATTGAAAAAGATATTCTAAAGGATTTGATAACATATAATTTAATGATAAATCATAACATTTATCACCAAATAACTTGTCTACTCTTAAAGTCTCACTCTAAAAAGTAATTAATCTTATCAAGTATTCTCTATAATAGGTTAATCACTTCCATAAATAAAATAATTCACCATATTTCTATAATAAAACATAGATTCTCACAAAACTAAAATTCCACCATTACTCCTCAAATAAAATCCTATAGTATTCTATTTTAACTAGGCATATAGTGTTCCCAATTGATCGAACGTCTTCCAAAATAACATTTATCACTTAGTCACCATATCATTTTTCCAATACCAGGTATATCCATTTGATAATACATGTGTTCATGAAATCATCTTATTCTAATTCCATAACCTCGCTAAACTAAAAAGTAAACGTTATACTAACATGTTACTTCACAGAGGCTAGTGGTAGGTGATCAATATTTTTCTCTCTTCGGTTGTGGGTTTGATCCCCATGGCCTTTTCCGACATGATGGGTTGTCACCCTTTCTATGGGTTGTCCTTTTTCTTAAAACTATATAATTCGTAAAACATTCTCAAAATGATATAAAATATTTTAAAAACTGTAACATAATTAACCGCATGTTTATCTCATGCCATTCATTTTTCATCTCAAAATGTAATAACCCATAATTACATCAATATCAAGGATCATATAAACCCTAAATATTTTTCATAAGTATGACTTAATAAGAAAATGAAATTATTCCTAAAATATCATTTTTATAAAACAAATAATAGTGTTATTCATACAAGAGAAAATTATTCCAATGTAATATCTTCAACAAAAGGGAATAAATACTTTTAAACATTTTAACATCTAATAGTCTACCATAAATCGTGAATTACTTAAATGTATACCTCTTAATCATTCAATGTTCTTCCGGATAACCAAACATATCGTTTATATCTTATTCTGTAATAATTATTTCTGAAAATAGAAATCCTGAATCATGTCTTATTATTAAATAATTTAGAAACACTAGATAATAAATAATTCACACCTTTTATAGGTAATTTTTAGATTCCTCATCATCAATTAGAATGGAATTAGGTATTGGTAAACATATATTTGTATGGTCCTACTAATACCATTCACAAACCTTCTTCATAAGACACTTATTTGCATAACGACAATTCACAATACATTTAAAACATTCACTTGATCCCTCAGAAAGTACATCTTTCACTTTCCTAGAGTCAACTGAACGCTTCTTTTTTCTATGGAAGGTTATTTTTTTATAACATTCATTAGCACATCTATAACATCTTCCCATCCCTTTGAAACATTTTCCTGGGTGTTTCATTCTATATCCTTGAAAAATAGGTTTCTGAATGTACATACCATAATGATTATTACCTGAAATTCCATAGGGATTCGTTTCTTGCATATTTGATGCCTTAAAAAAATCACCAAGCATCAAGTGTTCAATCATGACTCAAAATAGTTGTTTAGGAATAAACATAAGAGTTATCATTATAGCACCCATTTAATTTGGTTTCTTATTCAGAGTACCACCATAGTTTCCTTCACATCAATTTTTACTTTTGTTCTTGCTAGATCCAACCATTTACTAAAACCAAAAAGGTTAGTGTGAGTATATCAGTAAAATCATCATATAATAACATTTGAGGATGGTAAACACTAAGATATTCTTATTCATGTTATCTTAAACCCATTCAATTTATCTAAAATAAGTAGTACAGTTTATACTATGGTAACCATTTTGGTTATATAAAAAATGTCACTTATGCTTAAATAACACCCTAAACACTAATGTTATCTAAACCAACAATTGATACCAACTATAAGGCCCCAGCCATAAACATTACATAATTTTGACATAAGTTAATAAGTTGACTTTAATATACATCTAGGATCTTTTCTAGTTTAGAGATTTAGATAATTAGGTCATAGCTCATACATAAGAACATAAATATAACAGGTAGACACATCTAATCACTTTCAATTTGTTTATAAAACATAAAATCTTTTAAAGGAAACATTGTATGATTTCATGTTTTAACTACATAACATTACCTTGATCCCATTATTGACTCTATTATTATTTATGTCTTGTGAAAAACATTACAAAACCTATGATGAGGACAAAAAACTCAGTAAGGGATACACAAATAATTAAAACTATTAGTCTTTTGAAAAACTGAAAACCCATGAATAACTTGTCATAAAGTAATACTTTTCACTTTTAAGATGTAATAAACATACTTCACTGAATATGAGCTCATTCATTACCAATTTTCTAAAAAAATGACCACCATAAGTCCCATAGAATGCAACATATAATTTAAAAATTTAACTTGGGACATAATCATAATTAAATGGAATAACCATATGGTCGACTTCCACACATATTACTAAATTGTACAACCATATGACCAACTTCCATACCTAATGAATTTGATGTTATAACATAACCACTAATCCATGGTATATCATGAAACCCCATGTCTTTGGTTTACCACGTAACCCCTGGTCATTGGTTTATCACGTAACCACCCGTCAAATGTCAAGGTACCATTATATATTCATAATAACAAAAAAACATAGTAGAAAAATAACATTTCCACATTTCAATCATAGGAGATAATTACATGATATTGACATAATAAATAATGTATAAAAACCATTTTCAATACAACAATATCTAAAAAGGGGATATGGTTTTAGATTTTCTTTTTAAAAACATCATGACTTGTGGAGGAATCCAAACAAAAAATGACAGTCATAGTGGTGAAATGTTCAATGTCATTTAATACATTAAAAACATTCCATTTGGAAATTTAGTAAAACTATTCATATAAAAATATTCTTTTTTAATGAAAAGAAAACTCAAAGGGGATAATTATACATTTTACAAAATAAGGTGTTCTATATTATCGAAATATGCCTCAAAGAAAGTAGATAGAGGCGAAGTCCCTTACCTTGAGCCTGACTTGTCTCGTTCAAAAGAATATTATATTGAGGATATTGTTTCTGTAATCTAATTATTAAATAAGTAGAGAATAGGGATTGGAGAAGCAAAATAACGGAAAGGTGCTTGGGAGAAGATTCTACTTATAAATCATGTAGCTATTTTTTATTTGAGCCAAAAGGATTTCATGAAGCTCCTTCTTCAAAATATAACACTTTTAAAATTAAGGGAGGGATTTTGGGATTTTAGTTTAGTATAATTTTTTTGTAACAAGTGGCTTTAGAGGTTTGATTAAGAGGATAGAGGTGGTAGCATTTTATTAGAGGGTGGAGGGGCACTTTAGGAATGTCTTGAAATATTATTTTATTATAGATTTATTTCCATATTATAATAGTTAAAAAGTGATATATGTTGAGGATAAGATGATTATTTCTCTAAATAATCTAAACTAATAGGTTCTATACAAGTTTATGTCACAAAATTAACCTTATCTTTTATCTTTAACCCATAGTTAAACCCATTATCTCCTACCATGTATTCTTGTATTTTCAAAATATATGGTTACTATAGTTACTATAAAATACCAAGAGAACAATAAGTGGATCATTAATTACATTTTTAACATTATATAAGTTAGTTGGTTGAATCTTATGTTGTTAGGACTATTCTATAATTTAATAAAATAGTATTTGTTTTAAAAACTCGTTTTTTTCAATTTTGACACTATTTAGTAATTGATTTTTTATAAAGTCATACCAACTTTATATACACAAAAGAAGTTATTAAACCATACATAAAATGTCAAATTAATTAAAAAAAATTCATTTATGGAATCAAAATGTTCAAATTATATTTATTTTAATATTTATAGTATCATTTATTTGAATATTTCATTAATAAAGTAATCTATACATCTACATTATATCATAAATAAATTAATTTATATAATGTATAAAAAATATAAATAAAATAAAATGATGTATTAATACTTTTTTCATTTATAATTATTTTTCATAGTCGAATATATCATTTATATAAACCATATTAACATTGTTTTATTTAGGAGATACATGCTTATGTTATATTTCCCTTTTCATGAAATTAAAAATTATAAAAGGTCATTATCATACCCAAGTGGATAAATGGGGTCCTATATTAGACCAATTAATTCTCATGGTTGGAAATATTTAGTATAATAGTATTATTTAACATTTTAGGGATGTTTTATATTATTATAATATTAATTTTTACCCTTATTTACCTGATTTACCCATTAACCATGGTAAATAAAAACAATTACTAGTTACTATACATAATGTCTGAAAGAAATAGGGACATATTTACATTATTTTTAACTTATGAATATAAATATGGAATCCATTTTTCCAATTCTAAAAACACTTAATTGGTCTAAATTTAATTTAAAATTAATTCTCATTGTCAAAACAAGAAAACGTGTTTTTACAAAGTAAGAACTATCAAAATATTGACATGTATTTATGTTCTATTTCAATGAGAAATTACATAAAATTAAAAACATTTTATTAAATGAAAAAACATAATCCAATTAAAATTTGAGTTTAATTAAAAGGATAGTATAACTATATAAATAAATTTTAAGAAAAGGTAGTTTAAAATTAAATTTTAAAATTTTACATTATTCCTAAAAATATGGATTTTATCAGAAAAATAAAAACAATTCAACCAAATTAAATTGTTATGTCCCAATAATAAAGAAGAAGTCTATTTTATCAAATATAACATATAAAATTAACAAAAACTATATATAAAAAAGATTCCAATTAAAAGGTGGTAAAATTGTATTTTTTTTAATACTTCTTTAATCTGAAAAATTGAATTTGTTCTTATATCATATTTAGAAAACATATAAGATAAATTTAGAATATTATATTGAATATATAAGATATATGTTTCATTAAATAATAATATATAAAGGTTTATATTATTTTATAAACAAAAGTATTCTCTTTTAAATAGGTTTATATAAAAACACATCCTTTATATTCAATTGGTTTTTATATCAATTTCTAATAAATTTGGTATCCAAAGAATCATTATTTTAACTTTTATAAACCATATTTTTATAACTAAGTTGATATTATTCCTTACATCCATTCAAACAGCTATATTACAAGGGTAACATTTCAATGATAACATTTACTTGTTCATTTTAGCTTTATGTAGCGTATCATGTATGATGTTGAACATAGGGTTTCTTATATAAAACTCTAAATGTTAAATTTTCTACATAAAATAAAATTGGTAATTTCTATATCAGGATCTTGTTGGTAAATATCATTATTAGTTATTCTAGTCAAACAATCATGAAATTAGATTTTTGGAACTGGATCCCCAAAAACCATGCCAATTTTTTACAATTTTTTTTGGGTGTTTAATAACAAATTATTTCCTAATATAAAATGTAATAAAGTTGTTAACCTAGGATTTATCAGATAAGGGAACACAAAAATCGGGATTTTCACTTCTTATTTGAGGTAAAAGTGGTTTCTTTTTAAATTGATTGACTTTAAAAACAAAAGAAATAAATTAAACAAAGGAAATAAATTAAAGAAGAGATTAAAAACATGATATTAGAGGGGTGATCTTGTAATAATTAAGTTTTATAGTTGTAATATTTCACTAGTTCCAATTTACCCAATCCTCTTCTTCTTAGTCAATTAAAGTGATATTCTATATTTGCTTCCACTCACTCCCTTGGTAAAATGGCTCATGTGATAAAAAACCTTTCCAAAATATTATACTGTTATTCCCTATTTCTAATGTGATAGAGAGTCATATAAAAAACCCTTGTTTGACTTAGGAAGAAACTGATTATATTTTTTATCCAAAACAATAAAAAATGTCTGTTACTCCTCCTAGATGTAATAATGATCAGGAACTACTTCAACACTAAACCCTAGTTTATTTCATCATATAAAATCTCATTATATTATTTTGAGATATTGATCATGAGCCATCACAAAAATAATAAAAAAATTTGTAACCAAATACGATCATACATCATAATAAAATCTATTATTAGAATATTGAAACCAACTTCATAGAAGAGAGAATCAATTTTATTCCAGGATGTTCTAGAACATAATAATTATAAAATATAAAACCTACCCTTCCCAATTCACTAGGATGTTTATCTATCCATATGATGGGTATCTGAGAATAATGGGGAAAAGGAAGCAGTTATGAAACTAAGAAAATAAAAAATGTTTGAGCCAATTTTTTTATCTATAATCTTTCCACTAGATTATTGAACTAGTTCTTTAAACCAGATGGATGAATATATCCGAGCCTCTTTATTAATAGTCCATTTTAATTTATTTGGGTTTAATTCCTCAAAATATAATGTCATTGGAAAAATTTGTAATTATGTAAGACTAAATTACTAAAGTTCCCCTTTTCTATCTGGAAGAACTATTCAACAACTACTACGTTGACATGTGTAACAGATTCCTTTATGAGTGAATATCAATATTAAGTTTAATGTGAACATGTGACTATAAGTATTGTTTTATATAAAGATATAATCACCTCATTTGGTTTCATATATCCAGAATTCCACATTTAATAAATAGTGGTCTATTTTATTGAGAAAAAACATTTTCCAAATAGATTAACTTGTTTGGACCTCTTGGAGTTCGAATGAGCTCTGGGTCTAGAATAATAAGTTTATGACCATGAATTGAAAATGCCTACAAAAAAAATCTCTCCATTTTAAAAATATTTATGAATTAATTCTCAAAATCACGAAGAGATAGAAAACTTTTAAAATTACAGATTTACTCATTTTTCATAATTGCACCAAAAAATCACCAAAAACCAAAAAATGAAGCAATCCATCTCAAATTAATAAATTGGTGTGGATTAAATCATTGAAATACATGTTCAATTTATGGAAAATATTATATCTATAGATGGCATCATATCTAATTCTAGGTGATGATTCTTGGCCAAAAACCTTTCACTATAGCCTAAATCAAACTATAATGAACCATGATAATGAAAAAATAGTACACAGTATAGAAAATATATCACATAAAACCTTCTTTTCAATGAATAATATAGTACCTTATTCCAAAACCTATAGTAATGCTTAAAATTCTGGCCGGTCTGTAAACATATTTTGGGTGTCATACCCAATTCCAAGGGAGGATGATTTTCTTAAACATACCTCAAACACATTATTAGAGTTATGGAAAATTATATTATAGGATTATATGATTTTATCCTTTCCTCATAACCAAATAAAAACATGAAGCAACCTTCTTATCCAATATAACCATGTAGAAAAAAATCTCCCTTTGACAAAATTTGGACCTGTCCACCAAGGATGAGAACCCAAAAATAACAGTTTTCACTGGCGAACTAGGAATCAGCCACAAAGATATATGAATCACCTCAACGACATTAAATCACATTCATAACAACCTAAAAATCATGAAACATGTTTGAAATTTTGTAACACCCCATGATTCAATGTTATTCTTCTCTTTGAATAATACAATAGCTTTCATTGTACGCAGCTCCGAGTTCTAGCACATCCAAGCCAATCAAAATAGCCATTTAAAAAAGTAGCTATGAATAGTAATACCCACTTTTTAAAATATTATAAATTTTATTTTTTAAAATGGAAGTTATTTTTCGATTCGTAATATCAAAATTATCTTAGGGTAAATTTTTTGTACTTTTATGATAACTTTTATATTTTGATGAATAGTGAAAAATACAAAATTTTAATTAAAAACATCTTTTTTAATCGAAATAATTTATAGTGTTCAATTATAAATTTTATTGGTTTTAAAGTATAATTTGATCATATTTTTATCATTTAATATAATTTTTGTAATTGGATGTCATTTCACATTTAAATTGTACATAAACACATGTCAATCTTTTGATAGTTTTTACTTCATAAAAACCATGTTTTGGTTTTGACAATAGATATTAATTTTAAAGTAATTACTAAAACATATATTTTTAAAATTTGGAAAATTTTATTCCATATTTGTAATTATATGGTCTAAATTGTGTAAATAGTTACCTTTTTTTGGAAATTTTGAATAGTAAATTCTGTAATTATTTTATTAAGCATGGTTAAAGGGTAAATTTGGTAAATAAGGGTAAAAAATTATATTATAATAATATTAAACTACCCTAACACATGTCCTAATCTTATTTTATTAGATATTTCTGACCATATCCTCTTTTGGGTCCATTTTGGTACCCCATGGAGCCACTTGGATGTGAAAATGACATTTTATATGAATTTATATAAAGTATAGAAAAATATTACCTAAACATTTTTCTTTCACTAAAAAAACTTTAATATGAGATTATATATTTGATCTATTTGACTATAAATTTTCATTAGAAAGCTAAAAATATTTCCTACATTATTATATTTTATTTATAAAGTTTAGACATAAACTAATTATATTTATTTATGACACAATAATGATGGAGTATTTTCTTTTTTAATGAATGAATCAAATAAATGATATATCTAAATATTAAAATAAATATTATTTGACAGTTTTTATGTCATCCACTAATTTTATAGGTGAATATAAAATTTTAGGGTTTATTTAATGTATTTTTCTATAAGTAGTCAATTTTTTATGACTACAACAAAAACTAAATACCAAATAGTGTCAAAATTGACATAAATGAGTTTTTAAAACAAATAGTTTTTTATTAAATGATATAATATTACTAAAAATATAAGATTCGGCCAAAGGAAATATATAATGTTATATATGTCATTAATGAGCCACTAGATAATCTCTTGGAATTATATAGTAACTATATTAACCACGTAGTAAATAAATACAAGAATACATGGTAAAAATGAAACTAGTTAACTAGGAGATAAATATAAATGATAAGGTTAATATGGTGACCAAATCTTGTCTAAAACCTATTAGATGAGATGATTAGGACCCATCCTCAACATAACCTCTAAATAAATCCATTTAAAGCTATTAGAAACCAAAAATGATTTTATAATAATTTAATATTTCAATATCTTTGTAATGTTCCCCTAACCTCTCTTATATAAGGGTACCTCCCCTTTAATGGCACCAAAATTTGGGATGAACGAGAATAAATGAAAAGCCTTAGGGCCTACCTCACGAAGCTTGTTTGTGGAGCCCCCATATGACTATGTTCATTACAATGATTCCCCTATACAAATCCCCCGCAGATCAAGGAGGTGGGAGGCTGCGTGAACACGTTTGACGTTTGCAAAGCCACTACGGATCAAGAAGGCGAGAGGCTTCGTGATTATAAAAAAAATTCAACGTGGATTTCTGCCCAAAACGCTCTGCTTCGTGGCACCTCTTTCCTATAAATAGCGGGCTACCCTCGATCCCAAGGGTTGTATCCTCTAACCTTTCCCCTTCTTATCTCTCAAATCATGAATAAATTTCATCTCTGTGAACCATGATCTTTTAAAGGTACTTTAGCATCGTTAAGTACCTCTCCCTTGGCTGGAATTAAGCCCCTCTTCAAAGAGGGATTCCCTTTGGGTAGCCCACGGGCCAGTGTAAAGGAAGGGGATCCCTAAGGGGACTCTAGTCTTCACAGGTCACACATGATCCGTAAAATACCTTCCATGCACATGTGACCCACATGTTATGGTAGGGCCAATGTGCTTTATGAAGCACATTGTTGCGCAATGCCATGCTTTTCAAGGCACCATTTCTTCACAAAGCATTGCTCCATGAATACTTTTCCACTTCAAAAAGAACCTTCCATATGCATCTATTCCCTACACCTAGGCTAGTACACTTTACTTCACGAAAAACACCCCTTCGTGAAACCCCTCAACTACATGGAGAACTAGAGCTTCACGAGGCTTCTACCTATGGATACCTTTTCTCTCTAAATCCTTTTCAGGTGCAACCCTCCAGGTTTTCACAAAGTGATTTCTGTGCAACTTGGGCGGTACTTCTTATTGTGCCACGTCACCTCACTGTTATTCACATAGGCACATTAATAGACAATAATTCTTCGCATAGGCTCGCTAAGAGGTAACACTTCTTCACATAGACATGCTAATGTGGACCGCTCAATCGATCACTCCAACACACCCCCTCACCCTAGCATTGCTGATACCATCCCTTCCCCAAGGGAGGGTGGGTATTAGCTATGCATGTCTTAGGGGTACAGAGTGAACCCACCTCATCTGAGCTACATGATGTCAAAATTCCAAGCCCAATCGTCCGCAGCACATGACGTTAAACTGTGACCCCACACTATGCATCATACGTGGGGTTCCCCATCTCAGACATTCTATACACCCACTGGTCTCGACCGGAGTGAGGTCATTCCTCACATGTAATAAGATCCTCTTTACTGGAAAAACATATGTTCGTTGGGAAAAGGCAACCACGTGGTGTAATCCCCTAGTCTTTCTTGCGGGAGGCAATATCTATGCTCCTCCTATATTCTTTCTAGCCAGAGACCAGAGAGGGGGTATTGGAAATGGATCCCTCCTCTCTTCCATGCCAAATCCCACTACCTTTGGGATTTGTCGCCATCGAGCCTCCACCATAGAGTAAGTCCCAATATTCATCTCCTTGGGCTGCTAACCAGGCATAAGACCTTATTTTTCTTTGGGATGTGGACCACACATGATACCCTATTTCCATTTTGGGTTTCGGAGCATGTGTAAGCCCCAATTTTTATTTTGGGCTGCTAATGACTTTTCAGCCCCACTCCACTTCCCATGGACGCACCATTCACGATGTGATCATCAGGTCTTTGTTGTCTCCTGTTTCTCATAGAGAGAATGACTCACATGGGCTTAGATCAAGCATCATCCATGGCATTCTCTATGGTCCACCTCAGAGTTTAATCCTCACACCATTCCGAACTACGTGGACTTTGATCATTGACAAGGCAGGGGACCTAAGAAGCCTCCCTGAGTTTCAAACCCAACAACCTGGTTCCAACAATCCTCACATCGGTTCACTAACACCATTACAAACTATGTGAAATTTGATCCTTTTTAAGGAAAGGTATGCAGTAAGCCTCCCTTAGGTTCAAGCCCAACAACTATTGGTCCTGAATCCTTTTCACGTCATTTCACCAAACCTTCAGAAACTACGTGGACTTTGATCCTTTTCAGGGTAAGGTACGTAAGAAACCTCCAAGAGGTTCAAGCCCAACGACCATTGGTCCTGACCCACTTCACATCGGTGCACCAACACCCATATCGAACTACGTGGACATTGATCCTTTCCATGGAAAGGTACATAGGAAGTCTCCCATAGGTTCAAGACCAACAACCATTGGTCCCCACCACCTTCGCATCGGTGCACCAACACCCATCCATAACGATGTGGACTTTGATCCTTTCCCCAGCAAGGTATGTAGAAAGCCTCCTGGAGGTTCAATCCCAACAACCATTGGTCCTGACTCCCTCCACATTGGCACACAAACACCCATTCCTAACTACATGAACTTTGTTCCTTTCCATGGTAGGGTACGTAGGAAGCCTCCCTGAGGTTCAATCCCACCAACTTGGTTCCATCCCCCTTCACGTCGGTTCACCAACACCAATATGAACTACATGGACATTGATCCTTGCCAAGGAATGGTACGTAGTAAGCCTCCCTGAGGTTCAATCCCACAATCCATTGGTCCCGAACACATTCACATTAGTTCACCAACACCATCCAAAATGACGTGGAATTTTATCCTTGCCACGACAAGGTACGTAGGAGGCCTCCCTGAGGTTCAAGAACAATACTGATTGGTCCCAACCACATCATATCGGTTCAATCCTATCCTGCATGACATTAAACTATATGCCCCTTTTCTCCCACATGACAGTACATCATCCCCTATTCAATAGTAATCCATTGACAACCCCATGAAGTGGAAAGCCATTGTCAACCCCATGTAGCGTTAAGCTGTTGTCGAACCCAATACAGTTGTAAGCCGTTGAGATCCCCATGTAGCAGTAAGCCATTGTCAACCCAAACACAATTGTAAGACGTTTTCATACCCTCCATTGGTACCCATATTGATGGTATTCCCCTCTGGCGTCAGACCAAATCTCGGGCCTCTAACCATGCGTGAGCCCCAGTATATCATCAGACCACTGTCCATAGAGTACAACCCGATTCTATACCCCCATCTGTATGCTACGTGGACTATGGATCCCTTCCACGAGGATACGTAGGAAGCCTCCTTGAGGTTCAATTCCATCACCAATGTCTCATCCGGGTCATTCCTTCGAACCTATGTGTTTTGGGAAGGTCATTCCCCAACCGAGAGTTCCCACTTCCTCTGGGTCCCCCTCATACGGGTCACATCCTTAGTTTCCCCATCACCTCACTGAACTACAAGAACATTGATTCCCTACCATAGGGATATATAATAAGTCTCTTAGAGGCTCAATCCCAACATCACCATCTCCCTCTCGTTAGTTTCGTCTCATACCCCACCACATCATTCAGATCTCCATAGTCCATATTGTTTCTTACCCAGGCCGACACATCCTAGTGGGATCATGCCATCTCTTTTCCTGTTCACTACATATAATTGTAACTAGGTAAGTAACCACGCATTAGTCCTAGCATCAGTTTTCCCTCCAGGGGTCACACAAATATGATCCACTCCCGTAAGTGTTCTGATCAGTATAATCCGTCTCTACTGGACGTTAAAACTGCAATATACCCTATGTTAAGCATTGGAATCTAATGAAAACATCATAAACATGCATATGGAATATAATTACCCACATTCAACGTGGGATTCCATGGGCTTTCACACCCTTTAGAGTCTCTAAATAAGGGGAATAATATGAGACGCACTTCTGTTCCAGCATACAGACACACCGGTGATGTCCAATGTGACAACTCCCCTAACCAAAAGTTGTCGCCCTGCCGGACCCCTTGGAATGTCCTGATCGAAGCAGTGTGATTAACCAGCATCCATGAAGATATTCCACTATGAAGTGTTTCATGAAAAATGTATTAATCTATAAGGGAGACCCAGAATAGGTTACAATTTCTATAGATGAATCCAAAAAAGGAATAATTGAAATCCCATCATCCTATTTCGATCAAGGATAAAATTTCCTTGAATAAGAACCAGATGTCTCCCACCTTTGGAAAGCGGGCAAGCGGGGAAATAGTCAATGCATCCTCATCATCCTCAAACAGATGGATGCACACGCACCGAAGAAAGAATCGGAAACAAAAATGTTGAACCCAATGAGAATTGATTCTCCTTAATTTAAAGATTATTAGAGTTCAAGACATTAGAGGACTAGCATGTCACTGGATCCAACTATCAAGTGCCAGGTCCTGCCAAGAAAATAGTGGGTTTGTCATGAAACTCACCAAAAGTTGGGGAAGTTGTACTATGGACATTCCGTTCTATGACGTTGTCAGTGTGGATCCTTCTTTCTATCCATGGAAGACATAATGATGCTGGGGTACTGGAAGTCGATTTTTTTATTTTAGCACTAATGGTTTAATTTCCTGTTTCCCGGACCCAATCCGCCACAATAGGAAACCGGTCACTACCCTTCCACCAACATAGGGGAAAGGGAAGAGACAAAGTGAAAATCCCACATAGCTCCACCGCTTCGGCAATATCATCCAAAAACACAGCATCTGGGCACCCACACCCCATCTCCTATTCTGAATTCATTCAATGAAGGTTGATAAATGACCTCATCCACCGACATGAGAAGGAGGGGATTATCCTGACACGATATATGGATCTCTAGGATTTAAAGGCATCTGTGCCTCATCGCCACCGTCGCCCCCCAAGGGCCACATAGGGAGCCACTACTACCCATGCCAATGTACAATCATTTCGAGAGCCTCATTCTAGAATGCCTCGGTGACTCCCTCCCCTATGCCGATGAGGTAGGGGATGTCTAGGCCAGCACAACTGAGATCCTATTTCAAGGGCCCCCAAATAGGGATCCCACTATGCCACGCCAGCACTGCACCCCAGTCCCACGAGTCGGGGAGTAGGTAAGCCATGAACCTACACCGTTGTACCTAGTTACTAACCCGTCGCCATTGTCGGGCACAGGCTGAGGAGGACGCCCGCCAAGAGGTGTGAATGTCAGAAACTACTGTGGCTCGGGCCACTCCCGATGTATATCATCATCCCTATATGTATGATGACAAAGGTAACATATATAACAAACTCTGATCGAGGCCCCAACCTCCCCATAGGTATGCTATGTCGAGTCGCTTGGTCATTGGCGTAGGTAGTGGCCGTCGCGGACCAACTCGTGGCAATGAAACCAAGTATAGAGGTCCTCCCCATACCACATCTACGGAGAATTTGGATCCTCCCCACAATCAATCTCGGCATTGTGGTATGCCCAATGCTACCTTCTATCTAAATGAGGGTCCCCCCCCCATAGTAGTGACACTCAGTATGGAAACCTCTCTCACACTTATTATGTTGGGTATGAGGTCATTCCTCTTGCCAGAGACTGCCGGTATAGAGATGTTACACATTCAGTAAATCTCTTGTATGGGGATTACCCGTGTCTTTAGAGTAGTCGACTAAGGTCCTCTTAGCCTCAACAATCAGAGGAGTAAAGGTCAGCTTCGCTTCATTGGAACCCAGCAAGGAGGTCCTACCCTTGTTGGTTTGACCAGTACGAGGACCCTCCTCCCACTGACGCTGCTAGGGGAAACAAGCATGGAGGTCCTACCCTTGCTCTTATCAGCTCTAGTGGAGGCCCTTCTAGTTCTATCACTTCTAACATAGATCCCCTCCACACATCATCTAGTGTACATAGAGGTCCTCCAAATGTTCACTTTGATATCTATCTAGGGGCTCCTCGCACCCAAGCTCACTCTGGCAGAAATCCTCCCCGCCCCACCACAAGTAAGGTCAAAGACCCTCCTCGCACCGGAAATCCACCATGTCCCAAATAACCATCCAAGGGTAGGATATAGGGTCATCTCCACCATAAAAATAATAATGAGAATATTCATAATGAGATTAAACCAGTTTTCTTCTCAAATTATGAGGTAGAATGCGACTTAGCGACGAAACCCTCACCAAGATCATCTGTGTCAAGAGTCTGGGTAAGAAAATTGCACATCAGCCTCATACTTCTAGAATGTGAGGTCCAGATGATTTCCACCTCCCTCCACAGGTATATCCAAAAGGATGAAAATTTTGAAACATCATAGATTCTAACTATGAAATCACTGCCATCATCACCAGAAGAACGCTCTACCTCAACCAGAGATCACATAGAGCTATTATGGGGACCAATGGTGGATGAGCCACATCATGATTCCATCGCTTGCACCCATAGACTCTGTGCCCAAAACTGTAGTTTTCAGTCCGTATTATCATGATTTGGTGGCCATTTTACTTTACTCTTTGGAGGATAGCCCAAGATGAGGTAGTTAGTCAGTCTGCTCTCTGTATTCTCCGCCGGACAGCCTGCCATCTCAGCGGTCTGCATTAGTATCGGTACCAGTTCCCCATCTACCTCTGGATGATGAGTGGGGAAATGAAGGCCCAGAACCTAAATTTAGTCCAAGGAGCTTGTGGTATATTCTCACTACAGACCATTTCTTGAAGACTTTTGGGCTGGTTGCAGCGCCAAATTTCAGGGTGGTAGAAGCACTCACCCAGAAGAAGGATGGATGCTTTCTCTAGATGCTCTGGGTGACTCATTTCCATCTTTTTCATTGATGAGTGGTCAACACCAAGATTCAGTCTCACTTCGAAGACATCATCAAACAATTCCATTTGGTTGATTTGTTATCACTCCCCACAGCACGTTGCCATGAGTCACTAAATGTCCATAGGACACACCAACAATGATGCATTTAGATATTTAAAGTTCTCCATAGGATAATTATGGAGGATTCTCCCCACTTGAAAATTAGTGGTTCGGGGAAGTACACTACCATCCATTTCAGTTCTATCCATTTCCAGCCTGATTGGTAGGGTGACATAGAGGATATGCCTCCTGGAAGGGTCGCAGTTTACATGGCTGACCTGGCGGGGGTGAGAATGAGCTAGAGATTCTTGGATAGGACCTACCCACTGAGGCAGTATCACACAGAATGGATCCATTGGGGAGGATTCCTCGTTAAGAGAGGAATCGAACTGGTCTTCCCATGCCCACTAAGGCGTTGGTCCTTATCCAAAATCCCAACAACGGTAAGGAGTTCCTCAGAGCTGTCAAACACTCCAACCCGTATGGCTTAGTGCAGAAGGTTGAAGATGATCCCAAAAAAACCATGTTGCATCTGAAACTCACTGAAAAAAAGAATATGGTCGATGACCTATTTACTTTGAATGATGCGGAGCGATGGCCAGAGTATGGTTATCCTTTTCCGGGGCATCAGGGGCAGGCACAACTTTCCCTCGGCAAACTGCCTATTGGTGACCCTAACCACACTGCCCATGCAGACTTGTTTGAGGCTGGAATGTATGACAATAGGGAACGGTATGTGTCTCCAAATCCTCCGGAATGGTGTGAAAATACTCGGTAACCAGCTCAGGATCCCCCAGATGCTCCACAGGTCATTCCACCAGCACTTCCACGAGTCGCTGGGCCTACTAATTTTGTTTTTGAACCCACCAACGCACGGGTTGCTAGAGATCCCTATAAAGATAGGATCCCCCACCCAGATGATCCAATTGTGGCACTCATCGTCCTCCTCGAAAATTTAGATACTCGATATGTGGCTATACCGCCTGATGGGAAGACATATCTAGCATGGGTGGATGATATTCCAACATCTATGGGATTCAGAAATCCACCCTTTTCTCCCTTCAATGGGACATGGGACCCACCGTAGCACCTCACCCAATATATCTCAAGGTGTGGGACCATGTTGGGAACATCAGCGCATCAAGATACCACCAAAATCCAATGCTCCATACAGAGATTGAAGGGCATAATGTTCATGGGGTACAACCTGCTCCCCATTAGATCAGTAGCCGGCTGGGAAGACCATCATAGGCAATTTCTCTACTAGTTCAGTTCCACCTCTTAGAAGACGAGTATCGTGGACCCCTTAAAGTGAAAACATAGGACTGATGAGCACGTTGCAGGATTTGTTGCCCGGTGGAAAGGGCTCATATACTCTTTTGACAAGCCACTCACTCAGGAGAAACTGCTGACATTGTGCGTAGGGAATGTAAAGATAGAACTGGTCCCCTCTTTGATCACCCAGAACTATCTCAAGGGATTCCAAGACTTCTCTTAAAATGATCAGTTCCTAGAAAAGGCCCTTCAATAAGCCATCCAGGCGCATCTATTTCCTCCTACAATCCCCGTGAGATGGAATTCCAGGGCTGAGCCCACCGTAGTGGCTCAAATAGAGGCCCCCATGAAACTAGATTTGTTACCAGTAGAGCTGAATCCACAGCCTCCCAGAGGCCCTCTACCTCAAGCATATCCTCCAATCCATCAACACCCACCTCAGAACCAACAGTTACCTCCGCACAATGCGCCGCCACCACCTAGGCGAGATAATCAAGCTCCACCTTTTCGATAGGCTCTTCTAGCCCCTCGTTAGGGTCAGGCTCCCATGCCCCCATTCCTGGGCAGTAGGAACTAGATATACTCATTCAACGAGGTTCAAGTCCCCAGTTATTTCCAATGTTCCTTGGAGCAGGGGATTGTATGTTTTTCTAAATGCAGGAGGCCAGAATAGGAAAACCTCAATGATCGCCCTAACTACTTCCTCTATCACCGGATCATGGGGAACACCCTCAAATAGCGTTATGTGTTTAAAAATGACTTATAGACCTAGTAGATAACAACAATGTTTTGTTAGGCCCAGCTTCAGCCTAGGTGGAATTTGTCTTCATGAGGCCAGAGAGAAGAAGTGAAAATAAAGGCATGCTGCATCAAGTTTTGAACCACAGTTCCCAGAAGTATGATGACTGGATGGATCATAAAACAGTCACCAATTCCCATGGTTTTATCCATGCATTCCTGAATTGAATAGATCCTTTATAATCCGCATCTACTACTTTTGAATCATCATCTCAGCATTCCCCTTCTCAAATGAGAAAACATCGGTGGAGTAAAGAAGAACAAATTCCCCTGCCAATGTAATCGTCATCTCGTACTCTTGGAGACATTATGCCCCTGGAGATGGTTGTTCCTCCCAATATCCACCCATTAGTGGATGAATCTTCAAGATAAGGTCAAGGGTACACCTTGGTTAATAACATAGTGTGGTAAACCCCCACATGATTCTTGATGACGAGGAATGCCAAGCGGGTCCCCCCAACATCCTCAATCGTCGCCAGCGATAGTGGCGACGCGACAATATGGGTCGTCAAAGTGCCTAGGTCATTATTTCCTACCAGGATATGCATGATACCAAAACCATGCAGTAGGCCTAGTGTAGAGCTCAACACGTGCATCCTTCTCAACTGGTGTCATCAGGTCCTCCTTTGCTGTCGTTCGTGTTGTTGGATCAGGAAGATCCACCTCGACCGCGTCATGATCAGCCATGATTTTCTACAGACCAGTCTCAGTCATCATTCCCTCACCCGGTAGTCACTCTGTGGGATTCTGTTAGTGAGAAGTGGGATATTCCTAGCACTAGTTAGATGCCGGTCTAGTCAGTAGGGTCCACCATACGTCCTATCATAGAGAAACCTCTTATGAGAAGAAGTTCACGCCTGACACGGAATTATGATGTCATACAGCATCTAGAAAGAATTCCATCCAATCTCTATATCCTTAAGTCCCTTCTTCCATCATCAGATATGCGTGAAGCCCTCATCGAGGATTTATAAAGCCCCCTCCAGTTTGAGTCATTGGTAGGAGCCGCAGAAGCCCTCCATGCTGAGGCGATCGATCATGCTGAATACCAAGACATCATCTCATTCTTGGGAGAAGATGAAGGATCCTCATAAAGGGGAACATTAACCCACTATACATCACCATCCTGTTTAATGTTGTGGAGGTTTGTCGCTACCTTATCGACATAGGCTCTAGGTTCATCCTAATCCCGACCCGGACACTACGAAAAATAGGGTTGTCCAAGGATGATCTGAGTCTTTCTAACCTTAGAATCCAGAGTTATTATAGGACGGAATAGACTTCAGTTGGCATGATCCACATGAAGACCTAGTTCAATGTCCTAGATGATAGCACTGAATTTATGTTTGTCTTCGAAGACACCGCCTATAATGTATTGATGGGCAGGCCATGGCTCCACCTGCATGTGGAGATCCCTTTATCATATCACTAGTGCCTTAAGTTCTCCCTCAATGGTCGAGTGGGTGTGCTCCAAGGTGATGCATCTCTCTTTCCCTCTTTTGAATCCCACTATCTTAATGCTTATTATTATAAGAGCAAGGATAAGAAAATTTATTCCAACATGTTTGAGCATGCTATGGCTGCGACCGACCCATGGAAAGATCAAGATGACGCCTACATCTTTCACATCCACCGCCTAGAGGCTACAACCACAGACATTGGAAAATGTTTTGTTGCTTCATGAATGAGGAGGGAACATATTCCCATGTCAATTAAGTGTTGGAATATCACCTCATAATCCTACACAAATCAGGCTTAGGTATTCCTAGAGCTCCCTACCCCCATATGGTATCGGGATGTCCACCCCATGGCAACAAAGAAACATCACACCTGTTTGTTTCACTTGGTTGGCATAAACCAGCTCAAGAAGGTGAAGCACTATAACTTCGATATCATCAAGAGCGACCACTTGGGATAAAGACCAGATGGAATCGGATCAACAACTTTCATTGTTTTGGTTTCGGCAGCACAAGAGTCCCTCAATGCAGTTTCAATCACCGCTCAGGCTGGTACCAGCCACCTATCTAGATCTTTCAACTCAGGGGAAACTCCTACCACTAGATATCCATCTTTTATAAGTGAATAATAGGGTTTATAGGATCCTCACGCCACCTTTGGATAGGTCGTCTCCGCCATGGTTGAAAAATTGGAACATGTGAACCTCAGTAGCGAGGCAGACCCAAAACCCACATTGATTAGTGACACCATGCCCCCTTAAGGAGAAAAAGCAGTACATAAACATCCTTAAGAAGCACAGTTATGTATTATCCTAGAGTAATTATGATATTCCTGGACTAGATCCTCAGGCGGCCATCCCCCGCCTCAGCCTCCCGATAAATCATCACGAGTTTAAGTAGCCTCCTAGAAATATGAACCCTTCTTATGGTGCCATGGTTGATGCAGAAGTTGATAAGATCATCAATTCAAATTTTGTTAAGAAGGTCCAGTAACCAAAATTGCTAGCCAACATTGTTCTAGGAAAGAAAAAGAACAAAGAGATCAGAGTCTGCATCAACATCTAGGATCTCAACCGTCAGTGTCAGAAGGATGATTTTTCCCCTTACTTTGATGGAATTGTTGGTCGATGCTATAGTTGTGTTCCTAGCCCTCTTTTTCTTGGAATGGTACTCCATGTATAACAAGATCTGAATGGCCCCTACGGATGAAGAGTCTATATAATTTTGGGAAGCACGAGGTAAATTCTATTACCAACTCATGACCTTCAGTTTAATGAATGAAGATGACACCTTTCAGCGGGCTATTCATTTCATATTTCAACCAATCCTCAGATCTTTAGGGGAATGTAACATGGATTATTTGGTGTTCAAATACCACCATCATGAGGACCATCTCAAAGAACTTGAAAAAGTGTTTGACTTCCTCCTTTCCCGCCACGGGAAGATGAATCCATTGAAGTGTGCCTTCGGGGTCTCCTATGGAATGTTTCTCAGCTTAATTTTTAGACACTGGGGCATCAAGATCGACCCATAAAAGATCAAGTCCATCAGCCAAATGTCTCCCCTAATCAATATCTGGGATATTCAAGGTTTCCAAGGAAACTTGGCCTATTTACCCTGATTTATTGAGAATCTAGCTGGAAAATATAATCTCTTTTCACAAATCATGAAGAAAGGCACGGTCTACAAGTGGGATGAAGAATTAGAGACATCTTTCGAGGAAATCAATCAATGCCTAATCCAGCCTCTGGTCTTAATGCCACCAATCTCTACAAAGTCGTTGGTCCTTTATGTGACCACCCTAGAATGGTCTCTCGAAGCCCTTCTGGCCTAGAAGTTCAACGAGGGGATGGAGAATATTCTCTACAATCGTATTCACATGATCCTCAATATGGAGACCAGATACTCCACTATTGAGAAGAGTTGCCTTTCGCTAGTATTCAAAGTATTGAAATTGCAGCATTACATCCAGCATCAAGAGGTACAGCTGGTGTCTCAGGTAGATCCACTGAAGTACATCGTGAACCTTCTAATGTTAACAGGATTTCAAGCTCAGTGGGAAGTAATCCTCTAGTAGTTCGACGTTGGGTTTTTTTCCTTATAAGGATATAAAGGGGAAAGTGTTGGCAGACATACATGACTCTCATTTAGATCCCACGGACTAGTCCCTGGATAGTGATTTTTTGATGAATAAATCCTCTCGGTAGACCAAGCCACTCCATGTGGAAAAATTCACTTCGATTATGCTTCCCAAAGCCCCACCGATAGAAGGATCAATGACCCTAGGCTCAATAGAGTAGGCCTATGTATTGCCTTTGTTACCCCTACTTCATCCATTCTACCATATTCATTCCTATTGTCAGAAGGCGGCACCAACATTGAGGTAGAGTATCAGGCTTTCATTACTGGCCTTGAGCTGGCCCTCAAGATAGATATTCCCCATTTTCATATAAAAGGAGACTCTGAACTTGTCATAAAGCATATCAACAGTGACTATGTCATCAGAAATCCAGAGATCTTACCATTGTTGGAATGCACTCTCCAACTAATGGCCAATTTCTCATCCCAGATAGAAGTTACTCATGTCCAACGATCTCAAAACGGTCGGGCTAATTCCCTATCCAACCTTGTTTCATAACTTTTAGAGCTCGAATAGGATGATATGATTATCGACGTGGCACACCGGAAAATCATTTCTCCTATCACTCCAGATGATGATGGCAGCCCGCAAGTATACCACCTTACCACCGACACCTCCACTCCAGGACCCCCTGGTCCCCTAGATGTAGTGATTGATGTGAATCGTGACTAGAGAACCTCCTTTTTCGATAACCTCCAAAATGGAAATCTCTTAGTAGATCGGGCCGAGCATGAGAGAATTTGACGTCGTAAGTTTTATTTTACCCTCTATGATGGTCTTGGTCATGAAAAGATTCTCTACAAGTGTGGGTTTGATGGGAATCTACTTTATTGAAATCATAGAGTCGAGATTTCCCAATTCATGCAAGAGGTTCACGTAGGTTCCTATGGGGCTCATCAGACTAGGCCGAAACTATCTCACCAGATCCAGATACCGGGGTATTTTTTTCATCCATGATCCATGACTGTATCAAGTTTCCCAAAAGTTTCCATGCATGCCAAATTAATGCATCATCCACCTGATACTATCCACACTACCAATTATTCTTGGCCATTTTCAGTATGGGGACTTAATGTCGTGGTACCATATCCACCGACGACATCTCGCCAGTGCAGTTTTATCCTAACTTCTAGGGATTTATTATCCAAGTAGGAAGAGGTAGTTCTACTCAAGGAGGTCAAGGCCCATTCCATCGTTTAATTTTTTAGCTCTAATATCATCTAAAAATTTGGAGTCCCTCACACTGTCCTCACCAAAAATAGCACAAACTTCTAGGTGGTTGAGATGAAGGAATTGTACGCTAAGTTCAACATCCATTTCTAACCATAACTAATGTTATCATGTGCATGAAAATGGAATGATCAGGGCATTCAAGAAAACCCTCTATAACATTCTATAGAAAATTGTTGGTCAGAACAAGAAGAGTTGGCCAAACCATCTCCCTAATGCCCTCTAGGCTTATCTGATGATGAATCATAATTCCACATAGGTGACCCTATATTCCCTAGTGTATGGATGAAAGGCCATCCTACCCATTGAGATTCAGTTTCCCCCATTGCACAGAGTTGTCTATGACCAATAAGAGCTAGATAATGTAGCTGAAATCCATCTGGCTAAGTTGGAAGCGCTCGACAGGAATAGGCTTTGTGCCCTGCACAATCTGGAAAGGCCTAAGAACAAGATATCAAGAGAATTCAACAAGAAATTTTTCCTCCACTTCTTCTTGAAAGGTGACATGGTATTGGCCCTAAGGACACCAATGATACCTGGCTGAAAACCACCCAAGTTGGATCCCAAATGGGAAGGACCTTACATTATTCAAAAGGTTTACTCCAATGGTGCATATTCTCGGGTTACCTTGGATGGATAGTGTATAACTCCTCCCAACAATTCCATGTTCCTCAAGAAATACTTTTCCTGTGTATTGTTATCTTACATGACCTTAAACTATTCAGTTCAACATGACTCTACACTGTGTGTCATCCCACATGATGCTAAACTGTATTCCATACTATAAGAAGATAAATTGTATGACATCCAACATGACGTTAAACTACAAGAACTATGTACAGCTTGATTCCTATCCTCATGGGATATGTAAGAATTCTCGGATGCTTTGTCTTGAGTCTAGAACTAAGTGTCCTCTTTGACTACCCCCCCTTGGTATAGTTTTATTGGAGGACCCCATATAGTGTCATGTATCCCTATTTATCCCCACTCATGTTAGGATTATATTGATTGCACAATTTTCCCCCCCTCGTTCTTCTCTCCTCCCACATCCTCCCTGCATGACATTAAACTGCGTCTTCAAAACTACATATGGAATGATTCCCATCCTTACGAGATACATAGGAATGCCCAAAAATTTCATCCATAAGCCCTTCCCCAAAACATTGGTAGATCCCATTGGGTCAAAACCCATGGTGTGGTGTAGGATTTTTACCCTCATTCACATTGAGTTCATCATGATCTAACCATGCATCCCTCTCCACCAAAGATCTCCACCTCTTCTATTTTCCAGCTAGACTTTAAATTGCATGGGGTCATTTATGCTTCCCACACTCCACGTTCTTGGGAATCCATTATCTTTCATATCCGAAAGGACCCCCGAATAAAATGGATGCTCATCCCAAGGGCTCTTGTGCCATTACGGGCCAACATCCTCAAGGGTTTTGATCTAAAAATTGATACAAGTCCTATGTTGTGAATATGGTCCGTGGTTGAAATTCATTTTTTCCCATTTTAGGACACACGATATGGATGCTATGTTTCAAATTTGGTCAACAACTATCCGTTGTCGTTGTCACCACACCCATATATCCCAGAAATGGACTGTAGTGGATCATTCCGCCCCGTTGTCTCTCCAAGTGACGAGGTATGCCTCCCAAAAGAGTGTGATTCCCACTGTCAGCCCTTTATATGATAGGGAGAGCCTAGTCCTACTCCTTAGTTCCCACACCAAGAATTTTTCAATTTGGAATAGGAGCTATGATAAGGAAATGCCTTACTGAGATGTAATATGACTACAGTTTTTTGGGATGCCCAGCCTCAGGTTCCTCCACCCTTTTGGCCCCTTGGCCCATGTTGTCATTTAATATTGTGCGATGTGTTATGAACTCACGTACTCATTCATGTTGGGAAATTTTTCCATGCCACACATATCCCCTTGAGACATCCATCCTTAACTTATCTTTCATTACATGAGCACAGGCCCCTCAATGCTTCACAATCCCCATCATTTGGGTTTCCATCATCTTCTAGATCCAAACGGACCACCAAATGCCATGGATGCTTGGCCCAAGGGCTCTCCTCCCATTATGGGCCAAAGACCTCAAGGGTTTCAAACAACAAATTGATACATGTCCCAGGTTGCAAATATGGTCAAAGATCGACACTCAATTGTTTTCTCCCAACCTCTAGTCACAAAAATACAGATACTGTGTTGTAAACATTGTCAACAGTTATCCTCTATCATTGTTTCCAATTTTTAGTCTTCCAAATGCACGATGATTAACCCTATCTACTTAGTTGTCTGATGTATATGACATTAAACCAGGTATCTACAGTCTGATCCCTACAACCTTAAACTAAGAGAACAACCGTCCTTACTGCATGAAGATAAAATGTACAACATACTTCTCTAGAACAAGGTGTGGCTTGATTCCCATCCATATGGGATACGTAGGATCGCCTGAACGTCTAGTCTTCAAGTCCCACCACATTTCTTAGAAACCTCCCTATCATTCTAGCCTCTTCTCATGAGTCCTTCCAAGGTATGGGTACGCTCTGTGGTATGGTATGGAGTCCTCATTCATGTTAGGTTTGTAACAACTGTGCCACATACCTCTCTCTCTCTTGAGAACCCTTCATTCCATATCTCTACACTTAACTTTTTAGAGTCATCTACTCTTAAGTTAGATCCCTTGACCCTCTTCGGTGATTCTCCAATGTGCCTATGAGTACTTTGGTTCAGAACCTGGAGTGTCAGATTCTACATAGACATGATACCACCCATTTTTCAGGATTTGTGTTCCCTTCATTTGGGATTTCATTATCTTTAACATCCGAAGGGACCCACAAGTGTGTTGGATTCTTGGACCAAGGTATCTTTTACCGTTATAGGCCAACATCCTCGAGGGTTTCGAACAAAAAATTGATACAAGTCCCACATTGTGAATATGTTCAGTAGTTGATGCTCAATTATAGTTCCTATTTTAGGTCACACGATATAGATACTTTTTTTGAGCACGGTCCACAGTTATCCTCCATTGTCATGCCAAACCCATCAATCATAAAATGTTGGTTACCTGATTCACATCATTTTCCACCCCAACATGTTCAAGAGAAATTTTGACACTCTTGGTACTGTCCCTAAGTGTGCATTTGCATTTTAGGAGGACAAAGCCGTAATAAGTGTTATTCCGGGATCCACACCAACTTCCCCTTTACGTGTATCCCATGTGTTTCAAAGACCTCTTCCTCCTTGGTTTCCCACACCGAGTTTGACTCGTGTGGGCTTAGGGACCAGATCGAGGTCGATGCATGCTTGGATGAGTCCCACCTTGTCATGGTCTAAGCTCTAAGAAATTAAACTAAGATCTCCTTATACATCATATTCCAGAAATACATATGGATTGATTCCCATCCTAATGAGATACGTAGGAACGCCTAGACATCTTGTCTTTGGGTCCATCTTATATTTTACTAATTATCACTTCTATTCAGCCTTTTAGGCCCTGACTGATAGAGGATTTCGTGGTGTGGCTTGTGTGTACTTAAGTATTCATTCACATAAGGTTTGCAAGAGTTGCACGACATACCTACTTTATGAGAGCTATTCTCTTTTTCCCCACATTCTATATCCTTTTCTGGCCCCTTGTCATAATGTTTCTTTCTTGGAATCATGCACAGTGTGATGTAGAACTCATCCTCATTTATCCCAGGTATGCATTATCATGTCATACACATCCCCTCTTAATCCTTATTTCTCCCACATAAGTCTGATCCATATTAATTTATACTATGCTACCTTGTCCCACATGACATTAAACTATTACACCTATACTTCATAATGTTAAATTTCATGGTTGGTCCCACCACGTGACCCTAATACATGACATTATCATCCTATCCGCATGATAAAAAATAGCATTGCATCATGGTGTCCTCACTCGAGGGGACATCATGTATGGTATTGGTCACCCACCATGCAATTTTCTAATTCCTATATACGGATTGATTCTTGTGGTGACACCTGGAGTCTCCATCCAAGGTCCATATATTCCCAAAAAAACACATACATTAATCCTAAATAACAAAAAAGATCTATCAAATGCTACTTCTTTTGGTGTGAGGGCCAAACCCGTAAGACCATATTATCTCTAGAACTAGTATCTTACAATGAAACCTTTTGAACTACATATGACTTGATTCCCCTTTTCATGGGGTATGTAGGAATGCCCGAATACTTTTCCTTGTGCTCAACCTAACTTTCAATTTTAGTCCCATGACCTAGAAGTTTCCCTGAGAGCACATTGTGGTGATACGAACTCATGTGTCCCCATTCAAGTTGGGTGTTAGTAATTAATTCACCATGTGTCTCCCTATTCTATTTCTTCATGGTTCGAGATATATAAAAAACATAACTTTATGTCCTCGCCTCAAGATGTTAAACTACAAGACATCTTCAAGAACTATGTATTTCTTGAATCCCATCCTCATGGGATACTTTGGAACGCCTAGACATCTCGTCTTTGGGTCCAGCACTAGGAATCTAAAATCCTGCACCCTCTCTCCAGCCTCTTGGCCTGAACACTTTTGAGAGCATGTGGTGTGGTTAGTACCACTTAGGTTCTCATTCACGTAGGATTTTTCAATGGTTGTAGCATGTGCCTACTCTGCCTTTTCCTAACCCGGTTCGAGTTCTATGACAGTTAACTAAGATTTCCCTATGTAAAATATGTGTCAGTTTTGGCTTCCTTTCCTCCCTACGCACACTCAATTAAATAAATCCCCCTATTATGGCCCCTCAAATGACCATTAATATGGAATCATGTGACCCTAGGACCCTTGTATTTGGAAAGGAACCAACCCCCTCAATACGATTTGTCTTTTTGTCACACTCAGATGTGTTTTGACAAAAATCCCGAAGTGTGGAATTTTAACTGGGATGTTCCCTCATTCCATGTCCTTGTTTTGGGAGCCCATTATTTAGATCCCCAAACTCTTCCATGTCTAAATAGAACCCCATTATAGCCTGGTCTCATGCCACATTGTCTTACCTACCATCTTGGGTCAAAGTCCCTGAGGACGTCAGATGACATTTGTGAAAAGTATCGTGTTTCGAACATGGTCAACGATGGACCCTCATTTTAATGTCCCCATTTGAGGCTAAGGTGAAACGAATACATTGCTTCAAACATGGTCAACAGTTATCCCCTATCGTCATGACAGCATCATTGTGGTCCAGATCTCGAGCATCAGGATTCACATATTCCCACTACCTTATTTCCAAGTGAAATTCCCATATACACAGCTTTAACCCCTTTTGCATCTAGGTGCGTGAAGTTGGTAGGTCAGAATTATTGGGATGTCATTCACCTAGCATCCCATTTCCCTAAAATGTTCCTTCAAATTCTAGTAAAATCTCATCACAACTCCTTGTTTCCCACATCGAGCATGACTCACGTGGGATTAGTAGTTCTGGTAGGACGTGTACTGGAGCATCCATGCCACAGAAGCCTTTCATCATCCAACATGATGTTAAAATGTTCTCTCAGAACTACTTTTTCCTTGATTCTCATCCTTATGGGATATGTAGTGACACACATGCATTTTTCCTTAGGCCCAGCCCCAGGTTCGTTGACCCTTTTGGCCCCTCAGGCCTGATCCTGTTCCATACATTATAACCTTTAAACTCTATCCATCGTCCTCACCGTATAATGTTAAAACTATTCATCTCTATTCCTTATTAGTATGATGTAAATCTAAAGATCATTCCAAGTCCTTTACAAAGTGGTCTTTCTTGGAAGTATGTTGATCCCTGATCAGATGGATACACCCAACTAATGTGTTTCCACCACGGGGGCATGATTTCAAGAGTGTTGGACTCCATTAAAACAACCCATCACTCCACACTCCACGCTTTGCGTGACCTTTATTTGGACCATTTTCCTATTTCACGCCTAAAATAACCCCCTAAAAATATAGATAATCAGATTATGGCTCACCTACGGTCCATGGCCAGAATTTGGGAAGACTAATGGATGAAATTCTGAGTCAGGCCCTGTGTTTCAAATATGGTCAATGGTCAGACCTCATTTGTTATTACCATTTCCATATAAAACAATAAGAATAATGTGTTTCGAACACATTCAATAGTTATTATTCATTGTCATGTCACCCCCACAGTGTTCCGAATATGGGGTATCGTGTTTCACACATTCCACTCCCATATGTTTGGGTTGTTTCTAAATGCCTTTAGAGTGCCCCGCTCCTGCTCTAGAACACATTGGGAAGATGGAACATCATTTGTTTAGAGGTACCAATCCCACAGTTGGACCTCTACCATTATTCCCAAAAATCCAGATTGGTTGTTCAAGCCCCAGACACCCAGATCATAGTTTTCACACTTATATTCAGATGGAATGGCATGGTGGTATTCCCTTGTTTCTTGCATCGGGCTCGACCCATGTGAGAATAGGGACTGATTGCTGGATGTTCCATGAATGTAATGAAAATGAAATAGACCAAAAATGAATAACATAACTCATTCATTCATCTTGCACGAATAATAAAAACATGAAGGTGCGTTCAAAAGTTACATGCATTGCAGTACCTGAGGATCATCCCCTCTCATGGATGGGTTGACCCGTCAAAAGAGTGTTGCTGCTCCGCCACCCTCGGGCTTGTGGTGCCCAGGATTCACTATTGTTTGTTAAGTTCTTTCACCTCCTTGGTAGTAATGGGGCATAGTTCTTCAACCACAATCCGAGCCCACTCCTCATTGGGTAGGATAACGGTCATCTCCTCATAAAAATTCCACATGAAATCTTCAGACTCCTCTATCTCATCCTTCAGCCACAATATAATCTCTAACTGCACATTGAGGAAAGAAGAATGTTCATTTTCCCGGATGTGAAGCCCCTGAATCTTGTTTTCAGCCTCTTGGAGCCTCTTAATATTCCCCGCTTTTATCCACTATCAACCCACACCAAGGCCACGGTCATGCTCTAGAATCATATCCACCATGAGATCTCAGACAAGCATTCGGGGAACTTGGGTGTTCACCCCCCATCAAATAGTTAACACAGTCATGAAATAAGTATCTCCATATATTCTATCCATTTTTCTTGATGGGTGTCATCGATAAAGAACTTGATTAGCTTCTATGACCAGTGACAGAATAACTTGCTATCCTCTTCATCAGAGACCATCTCATCCCAGTCTATAGGGTTGGTAGGATCATACACAGGGACCGCCTCAATGGACTCATCAGCAAGGTCCACATCTAGTGTCTAATTGGGTATGGAAGGACCTGCACTATCCAATTAATCTTCATTGTTGGATCCCATTTTAATAATTTCAGGCCCTTCCCTGTAAACGGTCCCACCAGTGATCGAGAGAACCACATCATGGCCAGTCTGGATATCCTCTACCATGAAAACAAGCATTCTACTAGGAAAGGCACTGCCAGAAGTACCAAAAAACCTCTCCATGGTATCCAATTCCATTTTAATACCTGTGCATACCAAAAAGGGAATGGATATCAGTTATCTAGGTCAATTAGTGGTTGTCATGAATTTTTTAAAGGAGACTTATTGAGATTGAATTCTTGGACTCATTCTTGGGTTGTTGTTGTGGGGACCCCGAGGCGTGTCCCTCAATATATTTTTTGGAATACTGAAAACTCTGGGGAAAAACCTCAAATGTACTGGACCCTCCTGATGTAGTAATTTCCACAACAGTGGGCGTGGATCCCAAAGGCCCCGCATCTGCATCTATAGAGGGACGAGAATGGGTTCTACGTATGAGGCCCACCATCACAATTTAAATATTAGTGAGTGGTCCAATGTAACCTAGAAGGTGATTCCTGGGAAGGGACTCAGGGTTTAACCTCAAGAGACTCTGAAAACTCTTCAACCTCAAGGTCTGAATAACCATCTTCACCCTCTTTCAATGAGCTCCATGTATCGGCCTTCTCCCCCCAGGAGGAGTCGTTCGATTCTTCCGGAAAAAGGAAGCACTACCTCATTTCTGCAGCTGACAACTGTAGAGGGGCTGCTGAATCCAAAAACACCTTCAGCTGGTCTGGAATTAGACATGGGGCACCATGGGAGTGCACAATGTCCTCAAACTCGGCATGGTATTGCTCACCCTCTTCCTAGGATAATGAAAATTTGGCCTTGACATGGCCGATTCCCAAAAAATCCATCCCAAGATGGTTCAGGTGATGAAAAATCTCAGACGGGTTGAGGAATTTCCGGTTGACATCCCTTATGTCCCATGATTCTAGGAAGATTAAGTTCTCCGGAATGTCTATATGGCGCAACTGCTTCCCCGAACCTAGGTGGATATCCTACGGAATCCCCCTGGTGACCTCCCCTCCAGATGAATCTGCTCCTCTAGGACCGTCAGGTTTGCCACCCCTGCTTGATCTGCTATAACCCCCATTTTGACCAGTGTGAGCCTCGAAGCCACTGTAGTCCTATCACCACTTTATGTCTTCACTACCTTCCAGACCTAACCTTGAGGTTGGGGAGGCACACCATCATTGGCTCAAATGTTTGGCTACTTTAGCATCTCCACAGGGTAGGCTGTCACCCCGTGTTTGGCATACTCATTCACCAGTCAAAAGACAGCTGTTGGTGGAGGTAGATCATTCCACATATTCATGTCTTACTGTGTGAACATGAGACACATCTACCTCATCACGCATGGATGGTCCACATAGTGCACACCCAAATAGACTTGTGGGTTCAGTCACTACATGCACCGAAATTTCCGTGCAAATTGGTGCAGGGTGTATGGCTCACAGAGGGGTTCGCGGTCCAACCATTCCACTAGGACTCCACCTTGGAAGGCTAGGAGGTAGGACTAATTCTCTTATGTTCCCTGGCCATCAGTTGGGAATACACCCATTTGAAACGAGAATGGTTGAAAGTTGAATTCCTCTACCTTCCAAACCAAGTTCACAACCACCTGCACAGTCAGTGTGGAATGAAATCTCCCTACGACATTCAGAATGGACGGGAAGAAGTTTGATCTTGGAGGGTAGATGGGGTTTGAATATTATTATACCCTTGACATGCGTCGTTATCCACCTGTAAATATGGTTTAATGGCCAACATATTCTCTGTGGCTTCTTCCCCTCGCTGATATGTCACAACATCTTGTGCATCTTGGCAACTATCAGGATCCCATGGTTGACACTCACTCTTATCTCCAGTATGGATGCCAAGATAAACATTCTCATTCACATGCCCATGTTCATGTCTCTCACCATCCAGATCCAACCGTAGATGAGTGATGCATTGAATATCACCAACCTGACTACCGATTTTTGCTTGGTACTAACGTTGAATCCCTGCATATTTCACTAGCTACCCTCCAAAAGCTACCAGTAAAAGTGTTCCTTGCCTGATTGAGACCCCTTCAAGAAAGTATGAGTCCTTACATGGAACTACTTATTTTCTGGGATGTTCCAGAAATGCTTGAACCACCCTTTTAAGTGGATGTCCCTCATTGACTATTTGTCCTATCCTAACACTAGGTTCATTAACACCTTTTCCATAAGTGTCATCTTCTCCGGATCCTACCATGCACCCATACCAGGGAGGAACTCATCATACACTACCCCTAGTATTTGGACTCTAGAGATCTGATGCACAACCCTTAAAATGATGTCGGCATCTCCATGGTGAAAATGGAAGGTATTGGTCCTCGATGACCATCTTCTCAACAACTTTGACATCAACTTCTTCGGATGATAGATATGGAATTGGGTGGCCCAAGACACCTCATACAGGCCCAATCTTCTTATCTCTGTCCCGAATTCCCTACACGAGGAACCTACCTAGTAGGCCTATGCCCAATCGTCTTTGAAGATGCCACCCTGGTAGAGATCCCACTCATCGGACCACCCATTTTATGGGTTCCTCAGTGATGCCTTCAAGATAGTCTGGTACATCAGGGGATATGTCTCTTCCTATAGTTCCTTTCTATCTACGTGGATCAAATGATTTTACAGAAAATCAACATTGACAGGTGTGAAGTATTCCCAGGAATGACCGTCAGTTGCCCTGAACCACTGACGTTGGCATGTTGTGCTCCTAAAAATGTAAGTTGGCTTGTCCCTACTCACTTTAGGGATGAAGATATAATACCTCATGCAAAATTCATACAGAGACTAACTCCTGCGCACTAGATAGTACTTCTGGATTTCTGACAGTAGTGCCACCAATGAGTTATGGTCAGAATGGATTCGCACAAACTCCCATATACCCTAGCTATCCTCCATATCCTCCCTCTGAGCAGTATCCACAAGGACCCCCTGGAAGCCTCTTAGTGAAGCATTCATTTTTAGAGATTTGAGAATTTTGGGTTTTGGTTATTGAAGGACTTTGCAGGAGCTCTTTCGCGAACACCATTAGTAGAGCCCGATCCCATCATCACAATTGCAGAGCCCTGCCCCATCCTTTAGACACAAGTCACAAAGCGCATCGTTGTGGAACCAAAGACATGTTTTGCGTTGCGAAGCAGAAATCTCGATTCATAGAGAGCAATCACAGAGTATGTAGATCTTCATGAATTGAAAGTGCTAAATGAAAAACCATGAAGCTGAGAAAGGAAACAATAGACTTCATCCTCCCCTATTTATAGGCAAGGACCCCTTGTGCTTCGTAGTATGTCCAACCACAGAGATCATCATGGCGCGCTCAGCCTGCACGTCGCCTCTCCGCTTGACGAGCCTCCTTCGTGATTCAGCTTCACGATTGACAAGGAATCTTGAAGATTGACACTCAGACTATCACCCTCACTTTCTCCTCAGCTCCCAGTCTGCGTGGGGTGGGGGATTTGTTAGTGCCAATATTTGGGAAGAACAAGAACAAACATAAATTCTTAGGGGCTGCCTCACGAAGCATGTTCGTGACGCCCCCACAGTACCATGGTCGGCGCAAAGCTTCCCCTCAGTGAAGATTTCATGAACCAAGGAGGTTGGAGGCTCTAAAAACCTGTTTGAAGTTTGCGAAGCTACCGTAGTGCAAGGAGGCTAGAGGCTCCACGAACCTGTTTGACGTTTTCCAGGCCATCGCAGTGCAAAGAGGTGGGAGGCTTTGTGATTACGATAAAATTCCACATGGCTTCCTTCTTGGGATGCTTTTCTTCGCATGGAATATTTCCTATAAATACCATGCCCCCCTTGAGCCCAATGGAAATATCTTAAGACCTTTATCATTATTTTCACTCAAATCGCAATACAATTTCATCTCTACGAACCGAAAACATTTCAAGGTACTTTAGCATCATGAAGTAACTCTCCCTTGGATTTAATTTAGCCCCCCTTCAAAGATGGATGCCCTTGGTGGAGCCCACGGGCCACCGTGAAGGAAGGGGATCCAAAAGGGGACTCAAGTCTTCACGGAGAACCCATGTTTTGCGGAATACCCTCCATTAACATGTGACTCACAAGCTAAGGTAGGGCGACTATGCTTCATGAAGCACATTGCTTCGCAATTCCATGCTTCGCAGGGCACCCTTGCTTCACGAAGTACTGCTCCATGAATACTTTTCAACTTCATAAATAAGCTTACATATGCACTTATGCCTAGGCTAGGCCACATCTCATTGTGAAGCACACCCCTTTGTGAAGCCCCTCCACTCCATGGATCTCTAGAACAACATGAGGCTTCTACCTATGAACCCCTTTTCTCTACAGCTCCTTTTCCAGTGCGGCCCTCTAGGTTTGCATGAAGTAATTTCGATATCCCTTGGGGGTACTTCCCATTGCCTCACTTCGCCTCATGCTTCTTCAAATAGGAACACTAACATCTTTTTCTTATTTTCATATCCATGGAAACGTCGACCCCTCAATGGATCACTCCAACACACCCCCTCACCATGGCGTTGCTGATGCCTTCCCATCCCCAAGGGTAGGTAGGTATCAGTTATGTAATATCTAGGGGTGAAAAGTGAACCCATCTTGTCTGAGATGTAGGTCGTTAAACTTCCAAGAACCATAGTCCTCGACACATGTCATTAAACTGTGACTGTGCCCCATGCATCATACATGGGGTGCCCCATATCAGATATTCTCTATGCCCACTTGTCTCCATGGGAGTGAGATCATTTTTTTCATTGAATGAAATTCACTTTACCAGAACGGCGTCTGTCCTCAGAGAAAGGGCAACCACCATGGTGTAATCCCTTATCCTTTCTTGCGGGATGAAGTATCCCTACTTCTCCTATCTTCTTCCTCACCAAAGACCTAAGAGGGGGGGATGGTCCATAGATCCCTCATCTCTTCCATGCCAAATCCCTCTCCCTTTGGTATTTGTCACCATCAGGCCTCCACTTTTGAATAAGTCCCAATCCCCATCACCCTAGGATGCTAAACACGCGTAATCCCCTATTTCTTCTTTGAGATGTAGACCACACGTAAGCCCCTATTTCCATTCTGGGCTGCTAAATATGTGTCTGCCTACACCTCTTCCCAAAGACACACCTTTCGTGACATGATCACCAGGTCTTTTTTCCCCTTGTTTCTCACACCGAGCATGAATCATGTGGTCTTAGAGAATGCATCGACCATGGAAACCTCTATGGTTTACCTGAGAGTGTAATCCCTACACCATTTTGAACTAAGATTACTTTGATCCTTGCCAAGGCAAGGTATGTAGGAAGCCACCCTTATGATCAATCTTAACAACCTAGTTCTGACTCTCATCACATCGGTTCACCAACACCATTCTAAACTATGTGGACTTTGATCCTTACCAAGGCAAGGTACGTATGAATCCTCTTTGAGGTTCATGACCAAAAACTATAGGTCATCACTCCCCTCCACGTTGGTCCACCAAACCTTCTAGAACCTTGTGGACCTTGATCCTTTCCAAGGAAAGGTACATAGAAAGCCTCCTAGAGATTCAATCCCAACAACCACTGGTCACGACCCCCTTCACGTCGATACACCAACACCCATCCAAAAATACACAGACATTGATCCTTAGATGGAATGTTATATAGTTAGCCTCTTAGAGGATCAATCCCAACAACCATTTTTCCTGACCCCCTTCACATAGATGCCCCAACACCATCCGGAACTACATGGACTTTGATCCTTGCCCATGAAAGGTATGTATGGATTTCCCAGAGGATCAATCCAAACAACCATTTTTCCTGACTCCCTCCAAATAAATGCACCATCACCCATTCTGAACACCATGGACTTTGATCTTTTCCATGTCAGGGTGCGTAGGAAGCTTTCCTGGGGTTAAATCCCAACAACCTAGTTCTGAAACCCTTCCCATCGGTTCACCAATATTATTTTGAACTATGTGGAATGTGATCCTTGGTAAGGAATGGTACATAGGAAGCATCCCTAAAGTTCATTCCCACCAACCATTGGTCCTCGCCACCTTCACATCAGTTCAGAAACACCATCCTAAACTACATGGACTTTGATCCATGCCAAGGAAAGGTACATTGGAAGCCTCCTTGAGGTTCAAGCCCAACACCTACTAATCCCGACCACTTCACGTCGGTTCAACCCTGTCCTACATGACATTAAAATCTATGCCCCTTTGTCCGGAATGACAATAAACTGACACCTATTCAGTAGTCTGTTGTTGTTAACCCCATGCAGCGGTAAGCTGTTGTCAACCCCATGCAGTAGTAAGCCGTTGTCAACCCAAATCCAACGGTAAGCTATTGTGATACCCATGCAGCTGTAATAAATATTCAACCCTAAACCAGCAATAAGTCATTGTAGTCCCCTCCATTGGGACCCATCTTTTTGGTATGCCCCTCTAGCATCAGACCAACTCTTCGGCCACTAACCACGTGTAAGCCCCAGTATATCATCAGGTCTCTATCCTCTACATACACCCTAATTCTATACCGCCATCTTGAACTATCTGGACTTTGATTACCTTCCATGAGGATACATAATAAGTCTCCCTGAGGTTTAATACCATCACCCATTTATCATTCTAGTCTTTCCTTTGAGCCTATGTGTTTTGTGAAGGTCATGCCCCAAACCTGAGGTTCCACTTCCTCTAGGTCCCCCTCATACGGGTCAACTCCTTAGGTTCCCCTTTGCCTTAATGAACTATGTAGAATTTGATTCCCTACCACAGGGATACGTAAGAACACTCTTTGAGGCTCAATCCCAACATCATTGTCACCCTCATGTCATTTCCATATCATACCACCACAACTTCAGTCATTTCTCCATAATCCTTCCTAATTCATACATAGGCTGCCAAATCCAGGTGGGATCAAGCCACCTCTTTTCATCATCACTGCACCAAGAAGTAGCTAGGTAAATAACCACACGTTTGTCCCAGCATCAGTGTTCCCTCTAGGGGTTGCACCCATCTGATCCACTCCCATCAGTGTTCTGTTCAGTCCGATCTGTCTCTGCTAGATGTTAAACATGAAGAATCCCCTATGTTAAACATTGGATGTTGAGGAAAAACTCAGAGACATGCCTATGCAATATAATTCCCAATATTCTATGTGGTATGCCTCAGGATTCCATGCCCTTGATAATCCCTATAATAATGGGAAGAAACCCATACATGGTAGTGTTCTAGTGTCCAAACATGCCAGTGATGTCCAAATTGACTACACCCTCGACTGAAGGTTGCTGCCTTGGCTAGACCCATCGGAATGTCCCAATAGAAGCAGTGTAATTAACTGGTGTCTATGATGATATGGCACTGGGAAGATTTTTATGAACAATGTCTTAATCTATAAGGGAGACCAGACTAGGTGATGATTTCTGAGGAGGAATCCATAGAAGATGATCTGACATCCCATCATCCCATTTTGATCAAGGATAAAACTTCCCTGAATATGTGATGGATTCCACCCACCATTGGAAAGCAGGAATGCGGGGCAACAGCCAACGCATCCTCGTAGTCCTCATACAGATGAATGCACGCACCCTGAAAAAAGTGTTGGAAACACCCTTCAATAATACTCACTCCTCCAAAGTCAATTGGCTCGTCCAAACCCTACTCAAATCTTCTTCCAACTACCCGCACATCATACTATAGCCCTTAATTTGATCAGAAATCCATCCAATGGAGCCCTTTTGTTCAAATCAAAAGGAAACACCCGAATAAGAGGTAATTATTTCATCACCTCTTTGAAAGTTCTTTTCTTCTTCCAGATCCCCATTCATTGTGGTTTACATACCAAAATAATAATTTTAGTACATTATACATACAATGATGTTATTATAAATATGTTACAACCATATTCATTATTCTATCCATCCTATGAATGAAAAAGTCACCATACGCATGTACACACGACTTATCTTCTACAGGTCGTGGAGTAGTTTTTTATTCAACACATCATTATTTCGATGGGTAAAATAATGAGTATAATTGATATAAATAATAAATATAAATTTTTTAGTATTATATATATGTAATATACCATCCAATTACCTACGATTTCTCCATCAATAGATTGATATTGTCGCTCGTGTGTATTTACGGATAACCATCTCCACGACACGATGAGATTTCATTCCCCATCGAAACCATTAAATAATAACTTCCATTTGATGATTAGAAAAATAATGTTTATTAACTTAATATCATTCTGGATTTGAATAAAATACATCTCATCCATAAAAAACATGACTGACGAAAGAAAACATATAATAGAAAATGAATCAGTTAACACCCGAAACAATGATACTACTAAAATATTTTTAACACATAAATATTATAGGATCATATATGAAATAATATTTATGTATGTGGTTCTTGTATAATTTAATTAAAATTATTTATCTATTATAAAAGAGTTCAACATAACCTCTACTGAATTACATTACAAGGTAAGGGTTAACTTTACAATTTCATTATTATCTGAGGTTGTTTATACTTAAGTATCTATTGGGAAATCTTTATCATCCACATTTTTTATTCTTAAAAATGTATTTAAAAACATTTTTACTATTTCCCAGACTATGGTTTAAATTAATTTATACCCTTTTATGACTTTTTATAAAATGTTTTTAATGAAATCTTTCAACTGTTTTTAGAACAAGGTACATTATGACCTTTTCGACAAATTATGGAACAAAATTTTTTTAACTTATATGGAGGGTGTGGCTATTTTCTACCATTATAACACCTTTCAGGCTTCCCTTACAAGCTTATAAGAATATTATTAAAATAAATGTTTTCATTACTTTTAAGTTATTTCAATTAGAAAGGTATATTTCACTCAAATAGTTTTTGTATTAATTTCTTCTATGTCAACATCGTTTGTTGGATTTTAGGTTTATTTGATGTTGATTAATTATGATACAATCATACATATCATTTTAACAATTTTTTGATATGTTTGAATATGGATATGATATTTTTCTTCCATTTATCATTTATGGTTAAAGTATTAACTTTTCATATGCTATTTTAATACTAATGTGTATGTTATGTTTCAACCTTTTAATATGAGGAATTCATTAGACATAGTATGTCATGGGTGGGGCGTACTATAGCCCCTCGATGCATCGGTAGGTATCATGATCCAATATAGTGTCTTGGAACAAGGCCTTGATAATAGTTTTAGTTTTAGTTTTGGAACAAGGCCTTGAATATGTTGTTATAATGTCTGACATTAGACATTCAATAATAACGAGATTAGAATTTGATAAAGCATGTGATTATTCCAATAGTATAATATCCTTGTGAATAAGTAAATGGAATTATTTAATTTATATTTTCCATATTATTATGAATACTATGTTTAAAAGTCTATTGTTTTAGTCATATACATTTCCTTAAATGTTTATTATTATTTATGATAGCTTCTGATATATTGTTATCCTTACTGAGCATCTGAGATCAACCCTTTATTATGTTTTACTTTTCCTAGGATGCAAAGAATTATTTTATGACTGGCCTGTTTGTAGAGACCCGTATCCTGACGTACATGGACATTACATTACATTTGCGGAATACTTAGTACATAACAAAAACACACACTAAAGGATCGTAATAGTTTAGTGTCTTTGGAAACTCGGAACATAATCTTCTAATCCTGGTGAAAGATCTTCAATATCTCCCGTAAAGATCTTCCATTTTTTTTACCTAAAACCTTTATTTATATCCTGGGGAAAAGAAAACATAAAAGGGTGAGCTCAAATGCCCAGTAAGGGTATACAAAAGAAATCAAAATCATATCATATCTTTTTGAAAATCACAACCTGCAAAAGAGATCATAATATCTTAACATGGAACAAATCATAGAAGTGAAAATGAGATCCCCATAATCATAACATGAAACTTGAAACTTTGTGGCATGCACACATAATCATGGAAAATCATTTCTTGTTTGTCATGACTCATTGCCAAGACTATCTTAGTGGACAAAGTCCCTTTCTGAACCGAGTTCACTCCTCGTTTCAGTCCTGTATCACTGAACCGAAATAACCTTCCGTTCCAGCCATTTCTATCTCATGAGATATAAAATCTTTAACCAATGCATTGGAGGGAGATATAGGTCCCACCCATCTCTTAATGAATCCTTTCTTATGTGTGCCACATAATCATAAAACATACATCATCGCATAACACATGTAACAAAAATGGGATTCTTGAAACATCATGACATCATAAATCAATTCATATAAGATAAAGGAATTCATAAAAATAATTCCATCACAACATGATCAAATCAATGTAATAATAGGGATAAAAACAGAACCCTTTATTATCTTAGATGGAAAATAATTTTGATAAAACAATTGAACTCCATTCTTGAGGAAAATATCCTTTCTTCTTCAAAAACATTTTTCCTTTCATAACATGTCATATAACTTTAAAATAAAAGAAGTTGATTAAAAATAAACTTGAGAACTTGTAAAGGAAGCTTCTTGGAAATAATGTTTTAAAAATCTATTCATGCCGTATAAGTTAAAAAAAACATTCTTCGTACTTTTGTCGGAAAAGTCAAAAAGTACCTCGTACGAAAAACGACAAAAGATTCCTTTTATTTCTTTTACTAAAAACTCACCGAAGGGTAAAAATGGATTTAAACAATTGTAGGTGGATTTACATATTGATGAAACATGGATGTGGATGATAAAATACACCCCAGTAAATACTTACGAATAAACAATCTTGAATAAAAATGAGATTGTGATATTTCCCTTACCTTAGGTCCGATTAGCTTTGTACGTGTCCGAAGCTCCTGTATAATGGTTTAAATAATGTTATTGACTTATTCCAGAATCATACATATTGATATGATATCATATATGGTCATATTATTATCTTCTTGTTAGTAATATTTCATTGTTACTTGTTACTCGGGTCTTTATAACTTTTTGTTCTTATGCGTGTTTTGTCGAATAAATTCTTATTCTTATCTTTAGGTTATAGATAATTCATTTCCAGAATGGTATTAGTGTAGTATATACCATATTCATTCATTCAATTCATTTATATAATCATTATGAAATGAAGATCATGTAGAACGAGTCGCATCACATCGTGGAGACGGTATTCCGTACGTACGCACGAGTGATGATATCGTTCCTATGATCGTGGAATTGTATTGGAGTATATATATATTATTTCAGTATCAATATTACTTCATAATAATCATATGTAGTTACTCATTACACCATTATACCCATCCTTGTAAGGTGATGGTGGAAAATAGATTACACCACGGCGTGGAGACGGTATTCCGTACGTACGCACGCGCGGTGATTTCATTTTTCCGTAGGATGGATAGAAGGTGAATTAGGGTTGTTTCATATTTATAATAACATATCAGTATGTAAGTAATACTGATGTTATTACTTTATCATGAAACAACTAAAGAAGAAGAAGTTGAAGAAGAAAGAAATTGAAAAGATCGGTAATGGATATTACCTCTTCTTTGGAACGCCTCTTTGAATCCTCCACTTAAGGAACTAAGATTGGTCTTTGGAGAAGACCAGAACCTCTAGGATTATTCTAGGAAAGTGGAGAGGAGAAAATGTCAGGGGTTGGCCGAGCTTGAGTGCTCAAAATTGGTGTGAGGAGGAGGGGGAGGAGGTGCCCTTTTATAAGGGAGGAGAGGGGCACCTTAGGAATTCTTAAAAATATTAATTTATAATAAATCTAACCCCACTTAAAAACCTCCAAAAATGACTCATATTCGAAGATTAGATGATATAGGGTTGTAATCTCATCAACCAATTAAATTTAGTCATGTTTGGATATTATTTTAAACCTTATCAATTATATTTAACTCTAAGTTAAATAATTTAACTTTTACCGTGTCTTTTTGTTTTCTTTCAATATGTGGTTAATAAACTTACTATAACATGCCAAACGAACCACAAATTGTTTATTATTAATATATATATCCTTATCTAAGTCATTTGGCCGAACCTTTGATTTTTAGGAATAAAATAACAATTAATAATATAATATTTGATTTAAAAACTATTTTGTGTCAATTTTGACACTATTTGATATATGATTTTTGTGAAAGTCATAACAGAATTATATGTTCGAACCAAGTTGATTAAATCAACATTAATATATCATAGTAACCTAGAAAATTAGTGGAATTCATAAAAAATCTCAAATTACATTTATTTTGGTGTTTATAACATCAATTATGTCAATATTTCATTAATAAGATAATTACTGCATCATCGTTGTGTCATAAATAAATTAAATTATTTGATGTCTAAAAATTACAAATAAAATACCATCATGTAGGAAATCCTTTTAGCTTTCTAATGAATATTTACAATCGAATCTATCTTATGTATAACCCCATATTAAAAATGATTTACTTATTAAACTTTGATTTTAACTATTTTAACCCCTCTTTAAATAAATTCATAATAAATGTCCTAATCTAATCCAAGTGGGCCTAAATGGTCATATTTTATTCCTAAGTTTGTTTTTGGTCGAATTACACTTGTCCAATAGAATTAGGACATGTGTTAGGGTAATAGTAATATCATATTTACCCTTAGTTACCCTATTTACTATTAACCGCGGTAAAAAAAAGTAAAAAGTTACTATTCACCAAAAAAATTTTCATCTCATTGAACCACATTTTAGTCCTTGATATTAACCGTGTCTCTCGGATTTTCGAAATTCCATTCACAGAAGTGGTAAAATTAAGTTTTATGCAAAATTCAGTTTTTAACCTACCACTTAGTGGTTTCACTATTCATCAAAAATTGAAAGTTTTCAGAAAAATGCCAAAATTTCATCCTAAGCTATATTTCATATTCCGAATTCAAAAATGAAGTCTATTTTACCAAATTCATAACATAGAAGTTGAATTAATTAATTTTATAATTAAATCCCGCTATTAAAACAAATAGCGTGTTTTTACGAAACAATATCTATCAAAAGATTGACACTTGTTTATGTCAGGTTTAAATGTGAAATTACGTCCAATGACCAACATTGTATTAAATTGTAAAAATATATTCTAAATATACTTTAAAACCACTCAAATTAATAATTTATCACTATTAATTATTTCGATTAAAAAAAGTTGTTTTTAATTATAATTTAGTAATTTTCACTATTCATCAGAATATGAAAGTTATCCGAAATGTACCAAAATTTCACCATAGGCTAAATTCGATACTCCGAATCCAAAAATGAAATCCATTTTGAAAAATAAAATTTACAAAATTTCAAAAAGTGGTTATTACTATTCATAACGGCTAGTTTTAATAGCATATCGCTGTTTAGTGAAACTCGTTATTGCGTACTACACACACTATCGAGGAAGGTTGCGATTGCGTTTAATGCAAGGCAAGTCAAGGATGCGTGTTGTCCAAGCTCCTTTTGGTGTAGCGTACAACACAAGACATTAATAAAATTAAAAAGAATATTTTTCATAAAATCTTGGGCTGTTACATTCTACCCCCCTTAAAATGAATTTCGCCCTCGAAATTCGTCGGGGTTATAAATGGTTTTCTATTCGAAAGTTTCCCACATCGTAAAAAGGAATACCAAAACTTGGCTTTAAAAACTAAAGTATGAAATGTAACGATTACCCAAATAAACTAATTGTTGGGTTTCCACATAGGTAAAAATATGGATATGGAAGAAAAATCTAACCATCATGTTCTGATGGAGAGTGGTAGAGAACATGGCTATGGAAAAGCCAAAAATCACAAATCCATAAATTTGTGATGATATAAGGTACCATCTGATTCCTCAGGTATAAGATCACTAGGACAACATTTTTGGTTTTCAAGATCATTTCCCTAAAGTTGAAAATTTGAATTAGAATAAATACTTACTTTATTTTGGTACAATCTCACTGTTGTTCGTGCCTTGAACAATTTCCACTTCATCTCTTAAATAAATGAAGTTGAATTTGTTATTCGTGAAGTGTTAGCAGATAATGTGATAGAATGACGGGTCATTCCATCTGTCTCAAACAAAAGGTTAGCAAAAATTATATGCATAAATCGATCTATAGTGAGATTAATCATATATGGTTCCTAAAATGGACTTATACTTCATATATCATACTGCTTAATATAATAAAACTAGTTTCTACTAAATAGGGACTTCCTGTAGGTCAGTGGTAGGCGATAAAGGCCAGTCGCACTTCGGTTGTGGGTTCGATTCCTACAGCCTTGTCCGAAGCGATGGGCTGTCGCCCGTCCTGCAGGTTGTCCTTTTTCTAAAACTATATTACTATAACATCCCATCAATAATATCGAGAAAACTTCGATCCTTAAACAATACTCACTTATGTCCAACATAATCCATTTCAATCTTTAGGCTTATCCATAATACTGCAGTCCACTCTCATAATATAGTGACAACGATTACCAGAGATTTAATACTGTCGTTGATCCCCACATATCATAAGATATGTTTTGTTGGTCACATTCTAAACATTCAAAGTCCTTAATCATGTATTCTCTTGAATACCTTAGTGAAAACATGAATGCAGTTAAAAGTTAACACTTTCCACATACCAAAATCCTCAAAATTCTATATACTCAATCCATGATATCACTTAGTCCTTATATCAATCATGAGCTCATGAATATTGTTAAACATTTCATTTTCTTATTTTCCCTTCATTATGCGCATATCATCTTATTTCCAAAAATATCTCAATCACTTTGAATACCACATTAAACCAATACATAAATATTCCAATACTCCATGATACAACATTATTTTGGAATCCCATTACATAAACACTTAATCATTCCACCACATCGTTATCATATTCAACATTGCCAATAGTGATCGCATGTGATTTCCCTTTGTCCTTTGCCTTCAGTGGTTGCTCATGTTGATCATCACTAACCCTTGGATTAGGGCAATTATTAGCATAATGCCCCATTTCCTTGCACTTGAAGCATTGAAGTGTTGGCGGTGCGTTCTCTGCAGTGTTTGCTTTATTCACATCATTAGAAACCCTTTTTCCATTACTTCGACACTCAGCTGCTCGATGACCTTCTTTTCCACACTTAAAACATTTTCTAGTTCCTTTAAGACAATCTCCACCAAGCTTCTTTCCACACTTTGTGCATAAGGAAACATTCATCTTCTTTTCACCATTATTATGAGATTTCTCCTTGAACTCCATCTTTCGTTTCTTGTCAAAACCATGAGATGGATATGTAACACCAACTTCCATTTCTACCTTGATAGCACAATGCACAATTTCTTCATAGCTACTGAAGTCTCTTATAGCTAATGCCCTTCGAAGACTTGGTTTTAAGCCACTGCAAAATCGATCAACTTTACTTTCAGGTTGGATGATAATGCCAGATGCTTACCTTGCAAGTCTTGTAAAATTCGCTTCATATATACCAACAGATTCATCATCCTTCTCCTTCAGCTCAATAAACTCCTTTTCCATCTTTGTTCGAAGAATACGAGGGAAGTACTTACTGAAAAACAAGTTCTTGAACTCGTCCCATTCCATGGACTCAATTTCATCCCTTGGCCTCGTATTCTTGATAAGATTCCACCATTGATCAGCTTCACCTTCCAAACGGTATACTGCTAAGATGACTTTATCATGTTCAGAACATTGAAGAACTGAAAATATCTTTTCAGTGGTACTGATCCATTGTTCAGCAACAAGTGGATCGGAAGTCCCACTGAAAGAAGGTGGACGTTGCCTCATGAAGGACTCAATAGAATATTGTTCCCTTCTCTGCTCATTTGGAAGTCCAGAATGATTCATAGCTTGTGTAAGTATAGCAATAAGATTTTTCACTCCATCTCCCATAACATTTGTTTGTTCAGGAGGGCAATCATTGCATTGTCCATTGCATTGATCAACACGGTTCCTTCGGGTTCCAGCCATCGTCTAAAACCCAAAAAGAATAGTGTGAGAGGCAAAAATCATTCTAGGGAAAACAACATAATAAAGGGGGAGTACCTTCAATATCCAACATCTTAGGTTTAATTCTATGATCGTTAGCGTAATTCTATTACTATAACCTATACGTATACTTATCCCTAGGGACATCCCTAGACATACCTTAGAAATATCTCTAGGGATCTCACTAACGTTTTCGCATCCTAGTTTCCAAAGGTTGACTAAACCTTTCCTCTGATACCAACTGTAGAGACCCGTATCCTGACGTACATGGACATTACATTACATTTGCGGAATACTTAGTACATAACAAAAACACACACTAAAGGATCGTAATAGTTTAGTGTCTTTGGAAACTCGGAACATAATCTTCTAATCCTGGTGAAAGATCTTCAATATCTCCCGTAAAGATCTTCCATTTTTTTTACCTAAAACCTTTCTTTATATCCTGGGGAAAAGAAAACATAAAAGGGTGATCTCAAATGCTCAGTAAGGGTATACAAAAGAAATAAAAATCATATCATATCTTTTTGAAAATCACAACCTGCAAAAGAGATCATAATATCTTAACATGGAACAAATCATAGAAGTGAAAATGAGATCCCCATAATCATAACATGAAACTTGAAACTTTGTGGCATGCACACATAATCATGGAAAATCATTTCTTATTAGTCATGACTCATTGCCAAGACTATCTTAGTGGACAAAGTCCCTTTCTGAACCGAGTTCACTCCTCGTTTCAGTCCTGTATCACTGAACCGAAATAACCTTCCGTTCCAGCCATGTCTATCTCATGAGATATAAAATCTTTACCCAATGCATTGGAGGGAGATATAGGTCCCACCCATCTCTTAATGAATCCTTTCTTATGTGTGCCACATAATCATAAAACATACATCATCGCATAACACATGTAACAAAAATGGGATTCTTGAAACATCATGACATCATAAATCAATTCATATAAGATAAAGGAATTCATAAAAATAATTCCATCACAACATGATCAAATCAATGTAATAATAGGGATAAAAACATAACCCATTATTATCTTAGATGGAAAATAATTTTGATAAAACACTTGAACTCCATTCTTGAGGAAAATATCCTTTCTTCTTCAAAAACATTTTTCCTTTCATAACATGTCATATAACTTTAAAATAAAAGAAGTTGATTAAAAATAAACTTGAGAACTTGTAAAGGAGGCTTCTTGGAAATAATGTTTTAAAAATCTATTCATGCCGTATAAGTTAAAAAAAACATTCTTCGTACTTTTGTCGGAAAAGTCAAAAAGTACCTCGTACGAAAAACGACAAAAGATTCCTTTTATTTATTTTACTAAAAACTCACCGAAGGGTAAAAATGGATTTAAACAATTGTAGGTGGATTTACATATTGATGAAACATGGATGTGGATGATAAAATACACCCCAGTAAATACTTACGAATAAACAATCTCGAATAAAAATGAGATTGTGATATTTCCCTTACCTTAGGTCCGATTAGCTTTGTACGTGTCCGAAGCTCCTGTATAATGGTTTAAATAATGTTATTGACTTATTCCAGAATCATACATATTGATATGATATCATATATGGTTATATTATTAGCTTCTTTTTAGTAATATTTCATTGTTACTTGTTACTCGGGTCTTTATAACTTTTTGTTCTTATGCGTGTTTTGTCGAATAAATTCTTATTCTTATCTTTAGGTTATAGATAATTCATTTCCAGAATGGTATTAGTGTAGTATATACCATATTCATTCATTCAATTCATTTATATAATCATTATGAAATGAAGATCATGTAGAACGAGTCGCATCACATCGTGGAGACGGTATTCCGTACGTACGCACGAGTGATGATATCATTCCTATGATCGTGGAATTGTATTGGAGTATATATATATTATTTCAGTATCAATATTACTTCATAATAATCATATGTAGTTACTCATTACACCATTATACCCATCCTTGAAAGGTGATGGTGGAAAATAGATTACACCACGGCGTGGAGACGGTATTCCGTACGTACGCACGCGCGGTGATTTCATTTTTCCGTAGGATGGATAGAAGGTGAATTACGGTTGTTTCATATTTATAATAACATATCAGTATGTAAGTAATACTGATGTTATTACTTTATCATGAAACAACTAAAGAAGAAGAAGTTGAAGAAGAAAGAAATTGAAAAGATCGGTAATGGATATTACCTCTTCTTTGGAATGCCTCTTTGAATCCTCCACTTAAGGAACTAAGATTGGTCTTTGGAGAAGACCAGAACCTCTAGGATTATTCTAGGAAAGTGGAGAGGAGAAAATGGCAGGGGTTGGCCGAGCTTGAGTGCTCAAAATTGGTGTGAGGAGGAGGGGGAGGAGGTGCCCTTTTATAAGGGAGGAGAGGGGCACCTTAGGAATTCTTAAAAATATTAATTTATAATAAATCTAACCCCACTTAAAAACCTCCAAAAATGACTCATATTCGAATATTAGATGAGATAGGGTTGTAATCTCATCAACCAATCAAATTTAGACATGTTTGGATATTATTTTAAACCTTATCAATTATATTTAACTCTAAGTTAAATAATTTAACTTTTACCGTGTCTTTTTGTTTTCTTTCACTATATGGTTAATAAACATACTATAACATGCCAAACGAACCACAAATTGTTTATTATTAATATATATATCCTTATCTAAGTCATTTGGCCGAACCTTAGATTTTTAGGAATAAAATAACAATTAATAATATAATATTTGATTTAAAAACTATTTTGTGTCAATTTTGACACTATTTGATATATGATTTTTGTGAAAGTCATAACAGAATTATATGTTCGAACCAAGTTGATTAAATCAACATTAATATATCATAGTAACCTAGAAAATTAGTGGAATTCATAAAAAATCTCAAATTACATTTATTTTGGTGTTTATAACATCAATTATGTCAATATTTCATTAATAAGATAATTACTGCATCATCGTTGTGTCATAAATAAATTAAATTATTTGATGTCTAAAAATTACAAATAAAATACCATCATGTAGGAAATCTGTTTAGCTTTCTAATGAATATTTACAATCGAATTTATCTTATGTATAACCCCATATTAAAAATTATTTACTTATTAAACTTTGATTTTAACTATTTTAACTCTTCTTTAAATAAATTCATAATAAATGTCCTAATCTAATCCAAGTGGGCCTAAATGGTCATATATTATTCCTAAGTTTGTTTTTGGTCGAATTACACTTGTCCAATAGAATTAGGACATGTGTTAGGGTAATAGTAATATCATATTTACCCTTAGTTACCCTATTTACTATTAACCGCGGTAAAAAAAAGTAAAAAGTTACTATTCACCAAAAATTATTTTCATCTCATTGAACCACATTTTAGTCCTTGATATTAACCGTGTCTCTCGGATTTTCGAAATTCCATTCACAGAAGTGGTAAAATTAAGTTTTATGCAAAATTCAGTTTTTAACCTACCACTTAGTGGTTTCACTATTCATCAAAAATTGAAAGTTTTCAGAAAAATGCCAAAATTTCATCCTAAGCTATATTTCATATTCTGAATTCAAAAATGAAGTCTATTTTACCAAATTCATAACATAGAAGTTGAATTAATTAATTTTATAATTAAATCCCGCTATTAAAACAAATAGCGTGTTTTTACGAAACAATATCTATCAAAAGATTGACACTTGTTTTTGTCAGGTTTAAATGTGAAATTACGTCCAATGACCAACATTGTATTAAATTGTAAAAATATATTCTAAATATACTTTAAAACCACTCAAATTAATAATTTATCACTATTAATTATTTCGATTAAAAAAAGTTGTTTTTAATTATAATTTAGTAATTTTCACTATTCATCAGAATATGAAAGTTATCCGAAATGTACCAAAATTTCACCTTAGGCTAAATTCGATACTCCGAATCCAAAAATGAAATCCATTTTGAAAAATAAAATTTACAAAATTTCAAAAAGTGGTTATTACTATTCATAACGGCTAGTTTTAATAGCATATCGCTGTTTAGTGAAACTCGTTATTGCGTACTACACACACTATCGAGGAAGGTTGCGATTGCGTGTAATGCAAGGCAAGTCAAGGATGCGTGTTTTGCAAGCTCCTTTTGGTGTAGCGTACAACACAAGACATTAATAAAATTAAAAAGAATATTTTTCATAAAATCTTGGGCTGTTACACTGTTGGGATAGGATAATGGATATGACTGTTTTAAAAGGATACCCAATGTTTTTTATTTTTCATATCATATTGTAATATAAAACTTATGAATGTATCTAGTAATTCCAAGGATATTAAACCGATATTCCTTTTGGGAAATGATATCTTATGATCATTACAATGTTATGTAATAATGAACCAACATTGGCTAACTTGGGCCGGGGTGTTAAATTTGGTACCAGAGTATGTTTTTTATAGTCCATTGAATCTAGATTTATAAAAACTCTATTTAGACAACATTACCCTTAGATAGACTTTGAGTATTTGTATAGAAGAACATCCAAAAATTTTGGTAATGTAGATATTATGGGGGTATTCAAATAAATAAAACCCTATATGGATGCAACGAGTGGACATGGTTCTAGGAAATATATAACTAGGAGTGAATACTCCGACAAGGAGTTTCTGGCTTGACATAGTGTATCATGGTACACGACAACGGGCCTTACGATGCACCTGATTTGACACTCCCGAGGTACATACTCAGGATAATTAATATTTTATCTAAAACAAATATTATATATTTTGGAGTAAATAAATACCCAAAAAAAATTATGATTAAGGATTTTATGCATAAATTTTTCAATTTATGTTATGTTTATATGTATGCATTGTGATTCATAAACGATTCTATTATATGTCATTCTTTAGAAATGGAACCCAGTGTAAGGAATGGAAATAGTATCAACACATGTAATCCATGTATGTATTTCCCTCTTATATAAGATAATTGTAGTGGAGCAGGTGATACAAATAGTACTAAACAACTTATCACCATACTGAAACAACTCACTCAGGTTATGAATAATAAGCTCACCTGTATGGAACACCCTGATCCACAATAGGGAGGATCAATGTTAGACCACTTCATCAGGAAACAACCACCAACATTAAATAGGACTACCAATCCATTTGTATCTGAGTAATGGATAAGTTCTTGAGGGAAAATATTTCATTCTTTGGGGAGTAGTGAAATGGAAAATGTTGTCATGGAATTTTATCACATACCAGTAGATGTTGATCAATGGTGGTCATTAATTCAAAACACAAAGGAGGAAAAAGAAATATCAAATATATAATGGAGGTAGTTTAAATAGATTTTCTCAGAAAAATACTTTCCTCATCAACATCGAGCTGATATAGAATGGAAATTTCTATATCTGAGGCAAAAAGAGGATAAGAATGTCACAAAGTATGAGGAAAGAATTACAAGGTTAGAAAGTATTGATACAGATTTTACACGTAACCCATGAAGTAAGATTGATTGATTCCTTGATAGGTAAAAATAATTTCTTCGTCGATCATTAGCCTCACTATCCTTCTCATCATACGAAGATATAATATAATGTGATATAAAGACAGAAAATGAATTTTCTATGTCAGACGTATTTAATGAAAAGAAGTAAAAGAAGAGATCTGCTGAATACTCTGTTAAAGGAAATAAGGGGAAGAAAATAAATGATGAATTTCCATCGTGTAGTAATTTTTGAAAGAAACACCTTGGTAATTTCCTATAAGTAATCCGATTCCTGTATAAATTGGGATAAAAATACCACCATGCTTGTGATTTTAAGGGGATGAAAGAGGCTGTCGATGTTCAATGATACAATTTTAATGAAATTGGGAATTATGTAAATTAATATCCTAAGTGTTAAGGAAACTTACCATAGAAAAGGACAAGGGAGCAAGGCCAAACAAATGATATAGAAACTGCTCATATTGAAGCTCTGAATGATGTAGTGATAGGTAATTTAATTGTTTTCTCAAATTTAACCAATGATTTATTTCATTCTGGATCATCACATTCTTTCTTATCTTCCTAGTTTTTCAATAAAATTAAATAATACCAATTTGACATATCAATGGAGTTTTCAATAAAAACTCCTAAGGTAAGTAACATAGAAACAATGTTTTGTCAATTAGTTACCATTATGGAATATAAACGTTCTTTATCTGATGATCTTATTGTAATACCTAGGATTCAATTGGAAAAAATCTTTACTATGGATTGGATATCCAACCATGATATGAAAATTTTTTGTAATAAGAAGGAGGATTCAATTTTTTATGATGATAAGGAATCCCTTAACCTTAGAGCATAAACAAAACCATCTGATTATCATCTAGATCCACCCCCAGTAGCTCTACTAAATTCAATTATTCAGGAGGAAGGGAGTGAAATAACTATGCAAGAGGAAAGGAATGTACAAATTGAAGTTTTACCAATTTTTCGAGAATATATTGATGTTTTTCCAGAGGATTTACCTGGAAATCCTCTAGAATGGGAAATTGAGTTTTCCATTGACTTAATTCCTAGTACAAGGCCCATATCGAATATCCCTTATATAATGGCAATTGTGGAATTAGTGGAACTAAAGAAACAACTTGAATAATTGAGTAACAAAGTATTTATTCTCCCTAGTGTTTCTTCATGGGGATCCCCTGTTCTTTTTATTAAGAAGAATGATAGATCTATTAGGTTTTGCATTGACTACAGGGAGATCAATGTTGTAACAATAAATAATAAGTATCCCCTACATTGTATTGAGGATTTATTTGATCAACTTCATGGAGATCAATATTTTTTAAAGACTGACCTTCAATCTGGATACCATCAGTTGAGCATAAAGAAATAAGAATTTCCAAATACATTATTTTGAACTAGGTATGGGAATTATGAGTTTATAGTAATGCATTTTGAATAGACTAATGCACCATTTTTTTCTTATGGATATAATGAAAATAGTTTTCAAGTAATCTCTTGATGAGTTTTTTGTGGTATTTATTGATGATATTTTTGTATACTCAAAAATCAACGAATATCATGAAAATAAATTTTTCACTATTCTAAAGACTCTTAGAAGAAATGAATTATATGGTAAGATCAACAAGTGTGAATTTTGGAATCAGTAGATTTATTCTCTTGTCTATATCGTCTCTAAGGATGGAATCATTGTTGATCATTCAAGGACAAGGGATATCCATGAATGGCTAGGACCAATGAGTATAACAGAGGTACGTAGTTTTCTTGGTTTTGGAGGCTATTATCACCATTTTCTCCAGATTATTTCCTGATTGGATAACACATTTACCAAGATCAGACATAAAGGTGATAAATTTGTTTGGACATAGGAGTGTGAAGAATTTTTTGAAGAATTTATGGGAAGATTATTCAACGCTTCTATCTTGATTCTACCATCGTGGACTGATGAATTTTTTTACAATGATGCATGAAATAAATGAGTTAGTTGTCCCCAAATGCATAATTGTTGAGTTATTTCCTATGTATCACGCAGCTAAAAATTCATGAACAAAACTATCCTGCTCCTAATCTTGAGTTAGCAACTATAATCTTTGATATAAAGATATGGAGACATTATCTCTGTATTGAAAATTGTGATATATATACTAATCAGAGGATCTTGATGTATATTTTCACTTAGAATGAACTCAACATGAGGAAAAGGAGGTGTATTTAACTACTCAAGGATTACGATTTCACAATAAACTACCACGCAAGGAAGGAAAATATGTTGGAAAATGGTTTGATCAGGAAGGATCATGGCATTCTAAGAAAGATGAGAGTTTGAAGGGATCCTATGTTCATGGATCGCGTATAGATGTAAATGGAAATAACCATGGAAGGTTAAACATATATACCTTTTCAAATGGTTTCCAAAATATCTTTATTAGAAAGGATAAAAAGTTCTCATACTGATGAAGAGGAGTTTCAAAATAAAATTAATGTTTTGAATGATGGGAGATTGATTGAATTCAAATATGAAGATGGAATTTTGAAATTTGGTAATAGGATTTGTGTTCTCAATATACCTAATCGAAAAAGGGAATTGGTATATGATTTTCATAGCACTAATTTCACTATACACCCTAGTTGCACTAATATTTATAGATATTTGAAGGAACAGTTTTGGCGGTACAACATAAGAGGGAGATTGCTGATTATGTTTCAAGATATATGGTTTGTCAACAGTTGATGGCAAGAATACAACCTCCTATTTGATCCATGAATCCTCTTCCCATACCAAAGTAGAAATATGATTATATTATGCTGGAAATTGTCATAGGTATACCAAAGACTCCTAAACAAGATGATGAAAAATCGGTCATTGTCAATCATATTACAAATTCAGAAAATTTTCTTACTATAAGAGAAGATTTACCACTTGAATGTTTAGAAATTATATATATTAAATATGTTGTAAAACTTAATGGTGTACCCCTATCGATTGTTTCGGATCGTGATCCCCATATTACATCAAGATTCTGTAAAAGTCTTCAGAAACTAAACAATGTTTGAGCACTTCCTACCACTCTAAAACTGAGGGACAATCATAATAGACCACAGAAACCTTAAAAAACATGTTTAGATATATAACATGACATTCAAGGTATGTGATATCAGTATTTACCTTTGGTATAATTTTCCTATAATAATAGCTTCCATTCAAGTAATCAGATGTCACCATAGGAAGCATTATATAGAAAGCGATGTCGCACACCAACTTGTTGGGATGATGTTGGTGAAAGGAAACTCATAGGACAAGAACATATTGAAGAAACAATGGAAAAGGTTATGATTATCCGAATGCACATCAAAGCAGTTCAAGGTAGGCAAATGATCTATGCCGATAACCGAAGGAAGGATTTGGTATTTTAAGTTGAAGAACATGTTTTCATGAAGGAATCTCAATGTAAGGGTATTATACGATTCGGTAAGAAGGGTAAATTATGTCTCAGGTACATTGGACCCTTTGAAATTATATAACGAATTGGAGTTGTAGCTTACCATTTGGAAAGGCCTCCATGTCTCTCCAATGGCCATGATGTGTCCCATGTATCATTGTTGAGAAAATAAATGATTGACCCAACGCATGTACTCAATGATGAAGAAATAAAACTGGAACTAGATCTGTATTATTGTGAAGTGCCTATCAGGATTATTGATACTAGAGAAAACGTGTTGAAAAATTGGACGACTCGTCTGGTAAAAGTTCTTTTGAGAAAACATAAAATGGAAGAGGCAATGTGTGAACCTGAGAAACTTATGATGAAGAACCACTCAAATATTTTTAGGCAGCAATATTCTAGAAATTTTGAATATGAAATTATTTTAAGTAGGGAATTATGTAAAACCCCAAGATTCCATTTTATGCATCTCTTTGAATAATATAATTGATTGCGTTGTACATAGCTCCGAGTTCTAGCACATCCCGACTAATCAAACTAGTCATTTAAAAAAGTAGTTATGAATAGTAATACCCACATTCTGAAATAATATAAATTTTATTTTTCCAAATGAACATAAATTTTGGATTCATAATATCAAAATTATAATAGGTTGAAGTTTTTGTACTTTTCTGATAACTTTCATATTTTGTTTATGTTAAGAATGCTAAATTTTAATTAAACAAAATTTTTAAACAAAAATTATTTATAGTGTTAAATTGTACATTTGAGTGGGTTTAATGTATAATTATATTATATTTTTATAATTTCGTATATTTTAGTTCATTTTATGTAATTTCACACTTAAATTGTACATAAACACACAATAAATTTTTTATAGTTTTTACTTCTTAAAATCCCACATTTTGGTTTTGAAAACGAGATTTAAATTTAAATTAATTACAGAAACTTCAATGTTATGAATTTGGAGAATTCTATTCTATATATGGAATTAGAACGTTCAAATTGTGTAAATATGTACCTTTTTTTGGGAATTATGAATATTAGCTTCATTAATTATTTTATTTACCATAGTTAGAGGATAAATCTAGTAAATAAGTTTGAAAAAAATAATATTATAATAATATTAAACTATGATAACAAGTGTATTGATGTTATTGGGTAAGATAGGCCAACCATGGGATTTTTTAGAAAGATTTTGGGACCCCACACAGTCACTTGGATGTGAAAATTTCATTTTATAAGAATTAATTTACAGTATAGAAAAATATAACATAAACATGTATCTTTCACTAAATCAAGTTTTATATGAGGTTATATAATTTATGTATTTGTCTATAAGTAGTAATTATAAATATAAAAATATTTCCTAAATCATTATATTTTATTTATAAATGTTAGACAAAAAATATTTATATTTATTTATGACATAATAATGTTGCAGTATTTTCATAATTAATGAAAGAATAAAATAACTGATATTATAAATATTAAAATAAATATGATTTGAAAGTTTTTATGTCATTATTGAACACTATGAAAAATCATTCTTTTCCAAACACTTGTATACCAATAGTTCAAAGAACCATTGGTATAGGTTATCTTTACCAATGATTTGCATAAACCATTGGTAAAGATCTGTAACAAGTGACTTTTCCCAACGGTTTCATCAAACCGTTGAGAAAGATGGGTAAAAAATCACTTTTCCAAATGTTTTGATGAAACCAGTGGGAATGATTGGGAAAAAATGAGTTTTCCGAATGGTTTTTAAAAACCATTGGGAAAAATATGCCCCAAATTCTCCAAAACCAGGCAGCCACCTCCCCTCAATTCTAGAACCATTCTGCTGCTCTCCAGAAGCGATTCCTTCATAAAAGCACTTGAAAAGCCCCACCTCTTCCATCGTATCAGCTGCTGCTAGGTTAGAATCCGTCTATCTCTTATCAAGGATATAGTTCCACCTCTTATCAAGCATATCCTTCTATTCTCAAGGATTTCGTTATTCCCAATTTTTAGGGTTTTTGTAATATTTTATGATTCACTACTCCATGAATTGTGTACTCAAATCACTACATCGGTGTGTGTCCAATTAATGTTTTCATTACACATTTACATTTATAAGGGAATGGTGTCTCTTTATTATGTTCTAATTTTAATGATTCATATTTTTTTAATCTTAATTCTCTAAATATTACAGATTCATGTATATGAAATCATAAGAAATTGTTTGTAAATTTTATTGATATTATTTCATGAAAATCACTCCTTTCATTAAGATCATATCAAACATGAAGATCGTGTTCATATTAATTTTTGTACACTATGTGTATTAAATAAAAATAATGTATCATGTTTCTATCAAAATCTATATATATATATATATAAAATGACACACTGTTCACTTATCCTTTTCACAATAGAACATATGGAGTATCTTCTCGAACTTTGCAAAATAGTATGTGGTCCCTAATTAGTACTTCTTCCTTCTTCATGAAACTAATTCCCAGAATATGAAATTCGCAATACTAGTGAATATTATTTTTTCTAATATAACCATTAATCATTTTGCCTTTTACATCATACATGTGTTATTCAATCACCTTTTTAAAAGAGAATGACAATTTTCACTGATTTGCGGTTCCTCAAAATGCGTGTGAAAATCAGAAAAATGCATGTATTGAATCGTGTTTCTCATATGGATTCATGGATACAAGTTCATCTCAAAAATCATGAATACATGGTTCAAATATCATGAGAACCATGAGATTATTATTCTTCACACAAATGATGTTTTTTTCTACAAATATGTGTTTTTGTTTTCACTTTTGATTTGGCCAAAAGGGGAGCTTTGTGGTCATTAATCATGGTTGTGGGAGGTCATTTAGGATGTAATATAGTATAACTTCATTTTACTTGATATATCCAATATTATTTTTGATTTATGTTCAATTTGATAATCTATATCAAGTTATGTTGTTTAATAAGTTGTTATTAATGGTTGTAATAATGACGATATGGTATAAGGGTTCATATAGTGTGTATAAGGGTTCAAATGGTGGGTATAACGGTTGACATGGTATTAGTAAACTCAAGTCATTAATTTAATCCTTCATTCTCACTAGCATGTAAGAAATTGAATGATGTAAACCCATCCTCACATGATTTCTTACCTTAGATAGTGTCCAATATATGGAATATGAGCTTTTGAATTTATCAGTTAACCAGGATCATATATTCCATTTCCCCCAAGATGACTGTACTAATATAACTTTAGGGTCAATTAAATATGTTTCTCATTGTACGTTGTATATTATGTGTCCTTCTTGGCCAATACTGACTTTTATGAGGGTGGGGTGTTATTCACTTCCCATGCTGGCATGTGAAGACATCCATAAAAATGTTAGATAAGTCACAATTTTAATTCAGTAATGTTGTTATCATTGACATACTTTATTATTAATTTAAAATTTAAAAGTAAATGTTTTTGTCTATACTTAATTAAATTATATCTTTATACAAGCCATGAACAACTTGTTAGTGGAGAAGCCTAAAATTTATTCACCCATGGGGTGTGCTTGACTTGGGGAAATAATTGGGTAATGAAAGGTATGGCCATAGAGGTGCCAATAATGAGTTATTGAACATGAGTGAATGATTTGGGATGCCTATAACAAATAATGGGACCTGAGGAATGTTACTCTTATAAACAAAATGAAAATGAATATAAATAAATTTTAATTTAATTTATGAGTACTTGTTCTTTACATTATTTTAATAGTTCATTACATCGACTATAAACTTCATCCTTTATCATTTACTTAAATGTATTTTATATTAAAGTTAAATCCTCTGGAATTATTTATGAAAAAATGACTTCTTTAAATTATTTTTACAGAATGGAACGATGATGGATGTATTAAACCGATCGTACCTCAAGAGATTTTCAAAATAATTTGGAGAGATTTATAGATTTTGCATTTCACAATGCTTCCGATAGTGGTCGCATACACTGCCCATGTTCCAATAGCATTGGTAGACCTTGGTTGAGCCATGAAGAAGTCATCTACCACATATCCAAAAATGGTTTTCAAGAAAATGACATTATGTGGTATCACAATGGGGAGAAAATGAAATCTCAAATTGGTGATGATCGAAATGAAAGGACTGGAATGGATATTTTTTTGGATGATCGGTTTCCGTTTATTCGTCATCATGAAAAAGAAAGGATTTCGACTCAAGAAGACTTCGATATGAGGACAACTGATGATTCTAGTGAAAATGATGATATTGATAGGGTGGAAAAATTGAATGATGCTGCCACAACTCCAGTATAACAACAATGCGATAAAATGAAAAAGCTGGAATTTTTAATCCGATTGTTTCATGGGAAAACTATGTATGGGATTTCTAATACAACAATAAATTACATTCTTACCCTCTTGAAGGTTTTACTTCCAGATGATGCAGATATTACCTCAAACCACTATATGGTATGGAAGTTAGTTGAGGAACTTGGATTTTCAAGGAAAAAAATTCATGCTTGCTCGAAAGATTGCAGTTTATTCTGGTAGGAAACAACTAAACAAAATGATTGTTTAAAATGTGGCACATCCTGCTAGAAGTCAAAATATGATGGAACACCATCCCGCATTCCACAAAAAGTAATGTGACACTTTCCATTGATCCCCAGACTCCAGAATCTTTTTATGTCTGATGACATATAAATAAAAATGAGATGGGATGATACTGAGAGAAAGAAGACTAATGATGATTTGGTTCATCCTGCAGATGGATTTTCATGGCAAAGATTTGATGCTCAACATCCTGATTTTGCATCTGACGTGCGTAATGTGAGGCTGGGTCTTTCATGCGACGATTTTAATCCGTTTGGGCAGATTATTACTTCGCACAACACATGGTCAGTTTTTTTACACATTTATAATATTCCCCCATGGTTGTGTATAAAAAAACCTTTCTCTTTCATGAGTATACTCATATATAGTCCTTCTGATCCAAACATTTATATTGATGTATATATGCAAACTTTAATAAAAGAGTTGAAACATCTTTGGGATGTGGGTGTGCGCACATAAGATGCATGTTCGAAAGATATATTTCAGATGTGTGCTTCGCTTATGTGGACGATAAATGATTTTCTGGCTTATGCAATGATTTATGGATGGATAATAAAGGGAAAACTGTCATGCCTAGTTTGTATGAAGAATACATGATCCAGAAGACTGAAACATCGCTGTAGTTTTAGTTTTATGGGACATCGATGATTCTTTACAAATGATCATCCATATAGAACGAATCATCGTAGATTTGATATTACCATAGAGATCAATAATCCACCTCATCGTATGTCTGGAACTGATGTTCTTAATGAATTGAAAGATTTCAGTTTTTCATTCGGGAAGGGTTAAATGAAATCTAGAAAGAGAAAGAGTGTTTCCACTGAAACCTGTTACAATTGGAGGAAAAGGAGTATCTTTTTTGATTTTCCTTATTGGTAAACCAATTTGTTACGTCATTGCTTAGAAGTAATTATCATTGAAAAGAATATATGTGAAATGTTGCATTTGGTTCTTCTAAATGTCAAGGGGTAGAAAAAATATGATTTACGATCTCGGCGTGACTTAGTGGATTGGGGAATCAGACCAGAATTGCATCCTGTGCATATCAGTGAAAATAAATGGCAACTTCCATGTGCTTCTTATGTGATGACACCTATGGAAAAAAACAAATTTTGGAAGTATTAGAGACTATTAGAGTTCTTGATGGCTATTTAAGGAACATATCTAAACGGGTCAACAGAAGAGAGTTGAAGCTAAAATATTTGAAGACTCATGATTATCACGTTATACTACATAAGTTGCTTCCAATAGCAATCCGTCATCTTTTTTCCAATAATTTAAGGGTGACTATTATTCGGTTGTTTAATATGTTTAGAGATCTTTGTGTTAAGAAGTTCTCCATGAATTTCTTGCAAAAAATGTTGACAGATGCCCCATTAATTTTGTGTGAGTTGGAGAAAATATTTCCTCCATCATTTTTAACATGCATGCTGCATCTGACTATCCATATTCCCACTAAAATACTTCATGGAGGACCTGTTTCTTTTCATTGGATGTATCTAACTGAAATAAATATGTACACATTAAAGTCTTATGTCCGAAACAGGAATCATCCCGAATGTTCTATCGTGAACAGCTACTTGGCTAAAAAATGTATGGATTTCTTCTCGATGTATTTGTCTGATCTTACTACAAGAATGAATAGGCCAATGAGAAATGATGAAGAACAGTATGATCAAATTTAACCCAGTTTTCCTTCACTTCCTCAAATAAGAGGAATTCCGGGATCATATACATTGAAGACATTAATCCATGAAGAGCAGGAGATGGCACATCGAACAGTTTTGTTCAACTGTGATTTGTTCATTGACTATATCAGGTAACTAAATTGAATATGTATATCTTACATATATTTCTGTTAAAAAAATAATATTTTTTATCTACAGGGAACATAAAACAATGATAAATAAGAAGCATCGTTCTTTATCTTTAAGAAAGAGAGATACTTTTCATAACAAAGAGTTTTCTTCTTGGTTAAAATTGAAGGTAAAAAATATTACTATTTAAAATAATTATATCAATATTTAATTAAGTTTAATAGTCATTTATATTGCAGGTATTGAGTTTGTCTGCTAACTCTGTCTCTGAGTAAATAAGAGCTTTGGATTTTTGTCCTAATACTGTGGTTAGTGATTTTAAATCAACTGTTATCAATGGGTACAAATTTATTTTCACTGAATGAGAAAAGAACATGATAACACAACATGATGGTGTTATGGTTACTGTGACAACAGATTGTTATGCCAGTGCATCAGATTGTAGACCGAGATTTGAAAATGTGGGTGATTATGGAGTTGTTGAGAAAATAATAATATTGGATTATTACTCTCATGGACGAGTCACAATGATGAAATGTCATTGGTTTGATTCGATGATGAGACATGGCACATTTATTGATGATTGTGGATTCTGAGTAATTAATATGACTCACACTCTTGCTACCGTAGAACCATATGTTTTGGCATCAATGGATATAAAAAAATTTTATGTCAAAGACCAAATTTGACATGAATTTGGTGTCATAGTTGAAGTAATTCCAAGACATATTTTTGATGATGGTGATGATGGAATTGACACTGTCCCTAGTGGAATTGGAACCAATCCATTTATTTCTTTTGATGACTCCAATAGCACAATTTTCAGAGTTCATTGTGAACCTGAAGTTGTGGTTTAAAATATATAGAATCATTCATCCATGTTATCAATTCTTTTGGATTACCTCGAGTTGGGTTGTTAAGGTTGGTAATATTAGAATTGATTTAGTATTGATCACAAATATGTTTTAGCTGAATTGAACATTATGTGAATTTTCAGTGTTTATTGGTTGCAGTTTTATTTGAATTTCATTTTCTAATTTGGAATTGAACTGTATTCAAACCTAGATGAACAATATTTCTAACTTGGTGAACATTTCAACTTGAATGATTTATTAAATCCATTTAGGCTCTTCTAAAACAATTGATAGCTAAATTACCAATGAATCCCCTTATTCCCTCATATATTTAGTTTTTTGGGTTACACAGTACTTTCATTTTTCTAATTAATTACATATTTGTTTTCAAAAGCCGGAAATGTGGCCAATTGAAGAGAGAAGAAGGAAAAAAATGATGGAGACGAATCGTCAAATGGTGGTGTTGAACCTTCCACCATTAGTGCCTACAGTGAGTAATTTATTTCAAATATATATATTTAAAGAATATATAATGTCGTACGATTAATTTTTTTGTAAACATTTTTGTAGGATCCACCTATACATTGACATTTATTCGAAAAGGAGCCTAGTACTAGTCCTTGTACTCATGCATGTGGTATGAGGAGAGTTCGTACCAGAGGTGGACGAGCAGCTGCGTGTACCCGACTAGACCCTGCCCCTCCCACTAACATGTCATCCTTCCCACATTCTGATCCCGGAGTGTCATTAGGGACACATGAGATTTTTAGGCCTCCCATGTTTTCACATCCTTTTGCATCTTCCGGTCTATCATTTTCACATCCCATGATGATTCCCACTCCCCAGTCAGAATCTGGTCATACAACTATCCCATCATCCTTTCCTTCTAATTATGTCTCTCCGAGATTCTATATTCCATCATCTTCGACTCCTGTTCCACCACAGGGTGTTGCATTAGTTTCTGAGGATCCAGCAGCGCTTAGTGATCTGACTGGCGCATGTATATTTATAGAACCCTAACAAATTTTTATAGAAATATTTATTTTCCATATAACATGTTTTGATAAAATATTTGTTTTTATTTCTTGACAGATACATCTACTGATATGAGGAGGGGATGGGGGCATACACACATGTGTTTGGTGTGGAATCTCCGCACACAGGTTATGGTGGATTACAATGAAGACAACCAAATGGTTGAGAAAACATGGCAGCAATGTTGGAGTTTTTTGGTGATGCTTGACAAATACTCTGACAACATTCCCGGCAGTCCTCTATAGTTGAGACATTTTCCACATGAGGTCAAGGATAGATCTTGGGAAGAGATATGGGTAAAAAACTCTGTTTTATTTAATTCCATGAATTATTTTTGTAGTTATATGAATTAATATTTTGATGTCAGCTTTGATTTAATTTTCCCAATGGTGAGGGTGCACGACCAGAATGTCTAATGTATTTAGGAATGATTTGGAGAGCCTACAAGCATGATTTGTATATTGGATAGTGTGCTAGAGTTGGCACTCAGTTAGAGGCTGTACCAGTCGTGGATGGTTGTCCTATAGAGCAGTATCTTCAGATGATTACTCATTGGATGAGTATCCAGTTTATGGTATGAATTACATTTGAGGTATTTAAATAATGACTTTCATGTTTTGAATTAATACTTTTGATTGAATTATCTAATTTTATTTAGTAATCATCTAGAAAAAATAAAAAAACATTGATTCAAAAAAATACCTCCACACACTAAGACGTACTTCGATGCCAGATCATGAGAGGAAGCAGGTATGACAATTTTTTATAAGTTTTCTTTATGACTTAAATTTTCTTTTGTTTCCTCAATTATTTAATTTTTTGCTAAAGTTTTAATATAACAGTAGTTTTTAATGTCATTTTAGAGGAAAATACAAAATTTTGAAGGACGTGTGCCTCGAGAAAAATTGTTTTTCACGAGTAGACGGAAAATGGATGGAAGTGCCGTCAGCGAAGCGACTCAGCATTAGATTGTTGATTTTAATCTGTTGATTTTATATTTTAATATCTATTTTGTGACATAATAATATATTTATATTCGTAACATGATGCTTTAAAGGCCCTTAATGCCCAAGAACCAGACAATTTTGGGCCAACTGATCACTTACATCAGGTGATGGGAGAGGAGTATCCTGGAAGAGTACGCTGCCGACCGAGGATAGCCCAGACGAGGTATTGGACCTCCTCAGGTATGAGTTGTAGTGCCACCAAGCTTCCACAAGTTAAGGAACAAGAAGAACATGTTGAGAAAAGGGCCACAGAGATGGAAGAACAGTCTTCTAGGGCAAAAAGTGCGTTTATAAAATTTATTGAAGTTCTACATCCAACATTTCCAGCAGAGGCCAGCCCAGCATTTGATGAATATATGTCGTCGATACATTCTATATACGATGCACCAGGTGGAAATTCTAGTGGTGTTCAGGATGATGTCCAGCTTGATGATGATGTTGGCGAGGAGACAAATGCATAAGAGGAGGGAGAGGAGGAGGGTGAGGCGGATGGCGAGGGTGAGGAGGAGGGAGAGGGAGAGGATGACGGTGCTGAGGAGGGCATGTAGAATGATGGGGGCGAGGGTGAGGGTGATGATGATGGTGATGATGGTGATGTGGGACAAATTGATCCGTTATATTTTTGTATAATATTACTTAGATTTGATGTTTAATCTATTCTAGTTGTTGGTTTTATCTAGACCCATAGTTTAGTATTGTTGTTGATTTATTTTTATATATTGTCTGTTTTTATGGATGTTGTTGTCTTTTAATGGTTGTGTGTTTGGGAACTCCCTAGACAACCCCCTCTTTCCTGGACCCTGGACAACCCCCCACAATCCTTATTGGACCCCGAACAGCCCCCGGAAAACCCCCGGACAGCCCCCCACCATCCTCCTTGGTCCCCGAACAGCCCCCCGGACACCCCCGGACAGCCCCCTGGATAGCCCCCCAGACAGCCCCCCGAACAGCCCCCACCCTCCTCCTTGAACCCCGTACAACCCTCTGAACACCCCCTGAACACCCCCCAGATATCCCCCCACCCTCCTTGATTTCATTTACTACTAGAAAATCTATAATATATATTTTTTTATTTTCATCATTATAATCAATGTAAATCACATTTACACATGTAATCAATATCATAGATTCTTGGTATGTTATAAAAGGGATGTATTCATTGGGCAAGGCATTGTTAGCTCTAAAATGTTTCAAATAGTGTAATTGAATAATGTGATTAAACAACTAGAATAATTTATCACAATGATCCATGGGTCATATGTGACATGTACCAGCCAACCCTGGCTCAATCTGAGGCGCAGTGTGCCAGAAACCACTCATAGTGTCTCTATTTTGTTTAAAATGGACTTCATTTTATGTGAAAACAAAAACTAGCATACAGAAAACTGACCAAATGGATTTTTATTGTGTTGATACTTTAGCACAACGATCCATGGGTCATATGTGACATGTACGAGTCAACCCTACCTCAATCCGAGGCACGGTGTGGCCGACACCATTCATAGTGTCTCTCTTTTGTTTAAAATGGACATCATTTTAAGTGAAAACAACTACTGAAAAACGAAAAACTGACCAAACACATTAAAAATGTTTTGATGCTTTAGTAAAACGATCGATGGGTCATAAGTGAGTTTTACGAGTCAACCCTGCCTCAATCTGAGGCACGGTGTGGCCGAGATAACTCCAAGTGTCGCTCTTTTGTTTAAAATGGACAACATTTTAAGTATAGACATAAAACTGGCCAAATATATTCTGATTGTGTTAATAATTTAGCACAACGATCCATGGGTCATATGTGATGTTTACGAATCAACCCCTCTTCAATCTGGGATGTGGTGTGGCCGGAACCACTCAATGTGTCTGTCTTTTGTTTCAAAAGGACATCATTTTAAGTGAAAACATCTACTGGCATACGAAAAACTGACCAAACGAATTCAGATTGTGTTGATAATTTAGGAAAATGATCCACGGGTCATTTGAGACATGTATGAGTCAACCCCGTCTAAATCTGAGAGGCGGTGTGGCCAGTAGCTCTCCAATTGTGTCTCTTTTGTTTAAAATGGAAATGATTATATGTGAAAAGAAAAACTGGCATATGGAAAACCGACTAAACGCATTTGGATTCTGTTGATAATTTGTCACAACAATACATGGGTCATATGTGACTTGTATGAGCCAACCTAGGCTCACTCCGAGTCATGGTGTGGCCGGGATCACACTAAGTGTCTCTCTTTTGTAAAAAATAGACAATATTTTAAGTACATATGGAAAACTGACCAAACGCATTCAGTTTCCATTGAAACATTAGGATAGTGATCCATGGTTCATACGTGATGTGTAAGAGTCAACCTCACCTCAATCCGTGGTGCGGTGTGGCCAAAACCACTCAAAGTGTCTATCTTTTTTTTAAATGGACTTCATTTTATGTGAAAACAACTACTAGCACACGGAAAACCAAGAAAATGGATTCTGATTGTGTCGATACTTTAGCAAAACAATACATTGGTCATATGTGATGTGTAAGAGTCAACCTTGCCTCAATCCGAGGTGTGGTGTGGCCGACACCATTCATAGTGTCTCTCTTTTGTTTAAAATGAACATCATTTTAAGTGAAAACAACAACTGACATATGAAAAACTGAACAATGCATTCGAAATGTGTTGATGCTTTAGGAGAAAGATCCATGGGTCATATGTGATGTGTAAGAGTAAAACCCACCTCAATTTGAGGCACGGTGTGGCTGGGATGACTCTAAGTGCCTCTCTTTTTTGTAAAATGGACAACATTTTAGTACATATGGAAAACTGACCAAATAGATTCTGATTGTGTTGATACATTAGCACAGCAATCCATGGGTCATATGTTATGTGTACGAATCAACCCTGCCTCAATCTGAGACACAGTGTGGCTGACACCACTCAAAGTGTTTTTCTTTTGTTTCAAAAGGACATCATTTTAAGTGAAAACATTAACTGGAATACGGAAAACTGACCAAACGCATTCAAAATTATGTTGATACTTTAAGAAAATGATCCATGGGTCATTTGAGATGTGTACGAGTCAACCCCGTCTAAATCTAAGACATGGTGTGGCCGATACCACTCTAATTGTGTCTCTTTTGTTTAAAATGGACAAGATTATAAGTGAAAAGAACAACTGGCATACGAAAAACTGACCAAATGCCTTCAGAATCTGTTGATAATTTATCAAAACGATCCATGGATAATATGTGACATGTACGAGCCAACCCGGGCTCAATCTGAGTTTCGGTGTGGCCGGGAACACTCTAAGTGAATCTCTTTTGTTTAAAATGGACACCGTTTAAAGTACATATGGAAAACTGACCAAACAGATTCTGATTGTGTTGATACTTTAGCCCAATGATCCATGGGTCATATGTGACATGTACGAATCAACGCCGTCTCAATCTAAGACGCGGTGTGGCCGGAACCACTCAAAGTGTCTGTCTTTTGTTTCAAAAGGACATCATTTTAAGTGAAAACATCAACTGGCATACGGAAAATGGACCCAACGCATTCGTATTGTGTTTATACTTTAGTAAAATGATTCATGAGTCATTTGAGATGTGTACGAGAAAACCCCGTTTTAATCCGAGACGCGGTGGGGCCGGTACCACTCTAACTGTGTCTCTTTTGATTAAAATGGATAGGATTATAATTGAAAAGGACAATTGGCTTATGAAAACCCGACCAAACACATTCGGAATCTATTGAAATTTTAAGAGAATGATCCATGGGTCATATTTTACATGTAAAAGTTGACCGTGCCTCAATCTAAGTCGTGATGTGGCCGGGACCACCCATAGTGTCTCTCTTATGTTTAAAATGGACAACATTTTAAGTACATATGAAAAAATGAACAAAAGGATTTTGATTGTGTTGATATTTTAGCACAACGATCCATGGGTCATTCGTGATGTGTACGATTCAACCCCGCCTCAATCCGAGGCACGGTGTGGCCGGCACCACTCAAAGTGTCTCTTTTATTTAAATAGCACTTCATTTTAAGTGGAAACAACAACTGACATACGGAAAACCGACCAAACAATTTTGGAATATGTTGATAATTTTGGAAAATGATCTATGGGTCATTTTTGACGTGTACGAGTTAACCTCGCCTCAATCCGAGGCACTGTGTGGCCGGTATCACTCCAGGTGTATGTATTTTGTTTAAAATTGGCATCATCTCTAGTAAAAACATATTGTATACGAAAAACCGATCAAATTAAGAATTGAATTCTAGGATTCTATTGAAATTTTAGTACAAAGATCCATGGGTCATATGTGACGTGTATGAGTCAACCATGCCTCAATCCCACTCGTAGTGTGTCCAAGATCACTCTATGTGTCTCTATTTTGTTTAAAATGGACAACATTTTAATTACATACGGGAAAACAACCAAACGGATTATGATTGTGTTGATAGTTTAGCACAATGATCCATTGGTAATATATGACATGAATGAGTCAACCTGACGTCAATCCGAGGCGTGGTGTGGCCGGATCCACTCAAAGTGTCTCTCTTTTGTTTAAAATTGGCTTCATTTTAAGTGAAAACAACAACTGACATATGAAAAAATGACCAAACGCATTCATATTCTGTTGTACCTTTAGGGAAACGATACATGGGTCATTTGTGACGTGTACGAGTCAACCCCGCCTCAATATGAGGCGTGGTGTCACCAACACCATTTGAAGTGTCTCAGCTTTGTTAGAAATGAATAACATTTTATGTGAAAAGTAAAACTTACATACGGAAAACCGACCAAACACATTCGGATTGTGTTGATACTTTAGGAAAATGATCTTTGGGTCATTTGTGATGTGTACGAGTCAACCCATCCTCAATCCAAGGCGTGGATTTTCCGGCACCACTCGAAGTGTCTCTCTATAGTTTAAAATGGACTTCATTTTAATGGAAAACAACAACTCACATACAGAAAACTGACCAAACACATTCATATTCAATTGAAACTTTAGGAAAACGTTCCATGAGTCATTTTTTATGAGTACAAGTCAACCCTACCTCAATCCGAGGCTTGGTGTGACCGGCACCACTCAAAGTGTCTCAGGTTTATTTGAAATAGACAACATTTTAAATGAAAACAAAAACTGACATGCAGAAAACTAACTAAAAGCTTTCAGATTCAGTTGAAAATTTAGGACAACAATCCAAGGGTTATATGTGATGTGTACATGTCAACCCAGCCTCAATCCAAGGCGCAGAGTGGTCAACACCACTTGAAGTGTCTCTCTATAGTTTAAAATGGACTTCATTTTAATTGAAAACAACAACTGACATATGGTAAATGGACCAAATGCATTTTTATTCTATTGAAACTTTAGGAAAATAATAAATGGGTCATATGTGACATGTAAGAGTCAACTGTGCCTCAATCCGAGTTGCAGTGTGTCTGAGATCACTCTAAGTGTCACTCTTTTGTTTAAAATGGACAACTATTTAAGTACATATGGAAAACTGACCAAACATATTCTGATTGTGTTGATATATTATAAAAACGATCCATGGGTAATATATGATATGAAAAAGTCAACCCTTCCTCAATCAGAGGCCCGGTGTGGTCAGAACCACTCAATGTGTCTTTCTTTAGTTTAAAATGGACTTCATTTTAAGGGAAAAGAACAAATGACATACGGAAAACTTACCAAACACATTCGGATTCTATTGAAACTTTAGAACAATGATCCATGGGACATTTTTGATGTGTAAGAGTCAAAATCGCCTCAATCCAAGGTACAGTGTGGCCGAAACATCTCAAATTGTCTCTATTTCGTTTAAAATAGACTTCATTTTATGTGAAGACAATAAATCAAATACAGAAAACCGACCAAATGCATTCTGATTCTATTGAAACATTAGGAAAACGATTCTTAGGTCATATGTGATGTGTAAAAGTCAACCCTGCCTCAATCCGAGGCCTGGTGTGGGTGGCACCACTCAAAGTGTCTCATTATTTTTGAAATGAAAAAAGTGAAAACAATAAGTGGCATACAGAAAACTAACCAAATGCTTTCAGAAAATGTTTATACTTTAGGACAATGATCCATGGGTCATATGTAATGTGTAAAAGTCAACCCTGTCTCAATTCGATCCACGATGTGGCCGATATAACTCTATGTGTATGTATTTTGTGTAAAATGGACATCATTTTTAGTAAAAACAACTGGTATACAAAAATACAAACAAACGTATTCGGATTCTGTTGATAATTATTCCATTTTTTACGTATTTTATTTATATCTAATAATTATATTATGTATGTATTTAATTATGAATTGAATTCTAGATTCAACATACAATTGTCATCTAAATTTTATATTGATTTCTAAATCAATTATGTATGTTTATAATTACGTTATGAATTTTGATTTAATTCTGGATGTGTAGAGTTCAAGAATGCATTATATGTTAAAGGTGTATGTATTTTTTCTCTATATGTATGTATTATTTTCTTATTATAGGTAGCAGAATGGAATGGAGACTGCTGTTCAATATTAGAGGCTGCTGTTCAAAATGCAGGCTGCTGTGCAATTTGCACAGCATAGCCTATGCCAACGGTTTCAAACCGTTGGCATAGTCTTATAATAACAGTTTCCCAACAGTTTACAAACCGTTGGGAAAGGTTTCTAGGGATTTTTTTACCAAAGGTTCAAAGAGAACTGTTGGTAAAAACCTTTCCCAACGGTTTAGAACCATTGGGGAAGACTGAATTTTCATTATCTTTACAAACGGTTTGGTGTAAACCATTGGTAAAACTTATGCCAACGGTTTAACCAAACCATTGGAATAGGTTAATTTTACTAATATATACCAACGGTTATTTGTAAACCATTGGGGGAGGTTTTCCCAATGGCTTACTTCCCCACGGTTTTGCAAAACCGTTGGTATATGTTATACCAATGGTTTTGCAGCCTTTCCCAATAGTTTAGAACCGTTGGGAAAAGCCCCATTTCCAGTAGTGGAATCTTCAAGGTGAATATGACAAGTTAGGATTGATTCAATGTATTTTTTCCAAAATTATCAAGTTTTTATGACTTTCAAAAAAACAAAATACTATATAGTGTCAAAATTTACATAAATGAGTTTTTAAAAGAAATTTTATTTTATTAATGATATAATATTCCTAAAAATCTATGATTCGTCAAAATTACATAGTTAATATTAAATATTTCATTAATAAACCACTTTAGGTTCTATTTTAATTTTATAATAACTATATTAACCATGTAGTATAAAAAAAGAAAAATACTTGGTAAAACTTGAATGAGTTAACTAAGAGTTAATTATAAAAGAAAAGGTCAATATAGTGACCTAAACTTGTCTAAATATATTTTTAGCTATTTTAAACCGAAAATGAATTTATAATAAACAAATATTTCAGGCACTTCCTAAAGCCCCCCACACCTCTCTTATAAAGGGTGATTCCCCTTCTCTCCAATTTACACCTCCAAAGCCATTTGCCTCAACCAAACCCTTCTAAAATATCCTCCCAAATACACTAAATTCATCACAAATGCATTAATTTTTATCATAAATCAATATTATGGATCCTTTTTGTTCAAATCAAAAGGAAGCACCCAAAGATGAGGTAATTATTTCATCACCTCTTTTAAAGTTATTTTACTCTTCCACATACTTTTTCTTTCTCGTTTCCATACTAAAATAATAAATCCAATACCTTATACATATGATGTTGTTATTATAAATATTTTACAACCATATTCATTATTCTATCCATCCTATGAATGACAATGTCACCATATATATGTATGTACTTCTTACTGTCTCCAAGTCATGGTGTAGTTTTTTATTCAACACTTCATCATTTGGATGGGTAAAACAATGAGTATAATTGATGTAAATAACAAATATAACATGTTAATGATTCTTTATATATAATACCACATCCAATTTCGTATGAATTCTCAATCAATAAATGATATTGTCTATCGTGCATAAGTATGACTTACCGTCTCCACAACGCGATGATATTTAACTCCCCATCATTACCATTGAAGAATAATTATCATTTAATGATCAAAAAAATAATTTATAAGAACATTTCATCATTCTGGATAAGAATCAAATACATCCTATCCATAAAGAACATGACTTATGTAACAAAACTTATAATGGAAAATGAGTTAGTTAACACCAAAAATAATAATGCTACTAAAATATTACTAACAATGAAATATTAGAGGATAATATATGATATCATATTTATGTACGTGGTTATTGAATAATTTATTAAATTTTTTTTACCTAATATAAATGAGGTTAATGTACCCCTACCTAAGGAAAATTTCAAGTAAGCGTGAATTATACAATCTCTTTATTATCTGAGGTTGTTTATACGTATGTATCTACTGAGACTTCTTTATCATCCACATTAGTTTTTCTTAAAAATGTATTGAAAGACATTTTAATTATTTTCTAGACTATGTTTTGAATTCATTTGTACCTTGGTAGGACGTTTTATAAAATGTTTTGAAAGGAATATTTCTGTCGTTTTCGAAACAAGGTACTTTATGACCTTTTAGATTAATTAAAAAAAGAATGTTTTTTAACTTATATAGTGGGTGAAGATATTTTATGCCATTATAGCACCTTCAAATCATCCATTATAATCCTATAAGAATATTTTCAAAATAAATTATTTCTTTAATTTTAATTTATTTAATTTAGAAAAAGATATTTCACTCAAATTGTTTTTTTATTGATTTCATCTAATTCAATGTCCTTTGTTGGAATTTATGCTTGTTTGATGTTTATATATTATGATACAATATTCCATATCACACTAAAGGGTTTTTGATATGCTTGAATATGGATGTTTTATTTTAATATTACTAATGGTTTTTGGTTAATGTATTGTCATTTCATATGCTATTTTTAATATGAACGTTTATATTATGTTTCGACCATTTTATACGAGGAATGCATTAGACGTAGTAAGTGACGGGCAAGGCCCACTATTACCCCTCAATGCATAAATAGGTCTAATGAGACATACTAGTGTCATGGAACAATTCCTTAACAATATTTTTATTTTTATTCTTGGAACAGGTCCTTGAATACATGGTTATGATGTATGCCATTAGGTATTCCATCATTATGAGATTATCTTTTGATATTACATGGAATTATTCGACTAGTAGAATATCTATCGGAATACGTAAATGGAATTATTTGATTTATATTTTCCATATTATTCTAAATAATATGTTTAGAAGGATTTAGTTTAACTATTATACATTTCATTACATTTTTATGCTTATTTATGATAGCTTCTATTATATTGTTATCCTTACTTATTATCTGAGTTCACCCCTTTCTAATTTTTTTTACAAGGATGCGAAGAAGTATTTTATGACTGATGAGTAGGGATAGGCTAAGGGATATGAGTGTTTTCAAGTAAGACACAATTTTATTTATTTTTCATTTTATAATGTAATGTAAAACTTATGAATGTATCTAGTACTTCCAAGGATACTAAACTGATCGGTCATTTGGTATTTGATCTCTTCTGAACATGATAATGTTATGTAATATTTCATTAACTCTCGGTAACTAGGGTTGGGTCATTACAATTGTTCAATTGAACTAGTGAAAACCAAAATTATACAAAATAACAATATCCTAATGAAAAAATTTTGGTTCCCATATATATAATAAATTTAAATCAATTATAAAAATAGAAAAAAATCTAAATTTTGAAATTAGTACAACATAAAAACATGGAATTAATTCTAATTTTTTTTTCTAAAATGAAAATTAAGTCAACAAGACAAAAAATATATTGGAATCAAGGAAATAAATATTTGTGTCCCCCATTATGCAGTTCCAGGGGTGGGATAATGAAGGTGTGAAACCTGAATCATTATCATAGAGACATAGGGAAATTGGAAGAAATTGCACATTAGTGATGGAGAGATCAAATAGAGCGGTGGAGATGGAGGCATTGGGGGAGGGAGAATAGTGAGTTCGGGGGGAACAATGATTGTGCGGTCATGGGAAGGGTGGTATAAAATTGTATAATCAAGGGTATTATTAAGGTTGGGGTGGGGCAACATTAATGTGGTTGTTGTGGGACAGTGGCTGCTAATGCGGGGGAGCATAGTGAGGTTAGCAGAGTGGTGTTCCGAATTGCAGCATTTAAAATAGTGGAATTTGGAAGCATTAAATTGGGGAGTGTGGAAAATATTATGTGTGGTAATAAGTTTAATTACAATAATAATTTTTTTTCATTTGAAAAAAACATAATATTGATTAAAAAATTACATAATATCTCTTATTCTATTTATAATATATAATTTACTTTTATAATATTCATTATTATTTCTTTAGATATTATTGTAGTACTAAAATTTTAATTTAACATATATGAATCTATTTGTATTAGAAACTTTTTTTAGATATTAAATGATTAATAAATGTAAATATTCAATAAATGATGCATTATTTTTTAATATTGAATAATTGTTTATAACACATTTTTTAATGGTAAAAGACTGGTTAGGGATAATATCAATAACAAAATATTTATTATTTGGAAGAAATTTGTAAATATATATTTGATAAAATAACATATAAATTATTAGCAAGAAAGTTTTTGGTATTGAGTAATTAATATTTATTGATATATATGATGGTAAAAAAATTCTTTTCAATATAATTAACATTGAAAATGTAAATATTTTTTTAGAATATCAATTTTACAAACAATTATGTTATCTAAGAAGAAATTTCTATTAGTAAAAGTCATATTTCTATGTCATAAACACTTTTTTATATATAATTTAAAAAAATATTGAATAAAACCAATATTAATATCCACTATGTTAAATTACATTCATTCCCAATGGATAAAAAACAGTTGGAAATGTTTATAGCAACTAAAACATAACCAATATTTTGATGATCTCATGTTACTTCTATCATCATTAGGTACATAATGAAATAACCTATAGGAGAAACAAAACCATGATAAAATTAAGGGTATGGATTTTATATCCATTGCAAAACCAAATGAGGTGAAATAAATATGATTTCTCTAATCATTAATCCTCAATTCTAGTTTAAAATTATGTACTATCTTCCATTATACCACAAAAATGTTATAAAAACACATTTATTTTTATTAAGGATATCATGAGGCTTTACCAGAAGTTGAATTGTTTTTTATTATCAGTTAAATGTAATCCATGAGGTAAAAAAAATCTTGGATAAAATTATCCTCTATATCTCTCTACATCTAAAATAAGTATAAATTTTTTCCAATTCTAATTTTGACGAGCAAGTTAAAAGTATAGAAAATTTGATAACCCTTGTATTTTTTATAATACCTTTCATTTATACATTTATAATAATCAAGAATATGTATTCCTATATTTATATTTTTATATCCTATCTCAAAAGATATTATAGAATTATTTAAATATCAAATACACATCTAAAATTATTTTTCCAAATTCATGAAAGACAATATGTTTTATATTATGAATTAATATATTTCTTTAACATGATTTTAATTTTTATATATCTAAATTATAATTTAATTTTGGAATATTTTATAACATTTTATATTATGAATATCCTCAAAATAAATTTATTAATTTATTTATAAATAAAATGATTTTCCATTTCAAAGTAAATATTTTTTATTCTAAATTAATTATTTTCCATGTAATATGTAACGTTATTTAAAAGTGAAATTTATGAAAAAATTAAAATATAATTTGAAAAAATGTGTTTCATTTTTTTAATCATGATGAAATTATATATGGGTTAATTATATGGATTTTCTAATCATGTTGGTTTTTTTATGAATAATAAAAATGTGTAGCTTTTATGAATATTGTATCTTTTATTCCATTTCTTATATATATATATATCATACAACTTCATGAAACTTTTTTAATTCATCTTATATGAATAAATATTCAAAATATCATCTAAATAGTAATCAAGTAGTACAAATTATATTTTATGTCAAGATAAATATGAGAAATAATTATCGTTGTTGACGTAGTGCTTCTACAACATTAAAAAGGACAACAATTTGGTCTTTAACATAGTATCTATGAATGTATAAGTATTTTATCTGAAAAGAGTTAAAAATTATGAATACTAAATTATTTTAACCTATATTAATAAATTTTAAAATTATATAACAATTTAATTACAGAAACTCTTAACCACCACTAGAAAATGGTAAGAAAACTTTAAATGATTATATGTATATTTTTCTTGATAAGAATTAGAATTAAAATCCACTATGAAATGATTTTGATGATAATATTCATGAATAATAAAATATATTTGTATCATTAATTTCTTTTAATATTAAATAATGTTCTGATTATCTAAAATATTGATGTAGTGTTCATGAAGTGCCTATTTGGGTAGAAGAAAAGTCACAATAAATGGTTTTTAAAATAACTAAAGTTATATAAATTGGATAAATTATGATCATACATAATTTTTTTGGATTAAATTTTTTTATAATGTATTTAATTTAAGATTTAAAATAATATTCCATAGTTATCTATATATTATTAAATTCATATAATGCAAATAACACTAAATTGAATTTAAAGGGTATTTAATGTTAATCCAAAATTTAATAATTGATAAAAATAAATAAATCTTGTCTCAAGTCAATTGGGATGGGAAATGGTGGGGAGTATCTTCCATTGTTAATTATTGAACTATTTCTTCTTCTAATGTTTCTTTCTTGATCCTTATATATTCATCTTTTTCAAAAAAATACATTCAATAATTCATGTAAGATGTCACTCATTCACACATTACCAAACCACATATATTTTTCAATTCACACCAAAAACTATGTATACATGTCCAAATAATTTCCCCTTTACACATTAATATGGACATATACTTCTCAAATTACATTTCTCTAAAAGTATTGGACTCAATCCAGATGAGGTAGTTCGAGTAGCAAGGTAGGAGTTTTCAATCTTCCTTCTCCTGTCTTATTTCTGAATCATTATCTTAAAAATATTTTAAAAATTCTTGTATATTTATTCCATGATTATATTTTAGTGGTATTCATATATTTTTTATAAAAAATGATTAAATTTTATTCATTACCTATACAAAAAACCAAACCGGTCCACCTGTGAATTGGGAACCCTAGTCGGCTCATGGCATGACTCAAAGGGTGATCATGATATCTTCAGGCTAGAAATAAAAACCAAGGCATTAAAGTGATAATTATTACAATTATTTCACCCAATAATTATATTTCCAACATTGTATTATTTTTTCCAAATGCCTAGATTGAATTATCTATAAGTTGTACTATAATGAAAATGAATAAAAAGGTTTATAAATTTTCCAAAATAAATAAGTCATAACATGTAAATGAGCATGCCACGAAATTTAATACATATGAAAATATAATATAATATAAGATTTATCAACTTGTATAATAAAATGATAATATAATAGTAAACTAATACTCAAACTGATCTCCATGTGACTCTACAAGTCAGTATCCAAACTCAATACCAAAAATTCTCCATGAGAAACCACATAGTGATTCTGAAACTAAAATTAATATAGTAATAATAATGGCCCCCATTAGGTATTCCAAAACTATGACCCATGAATACCCTCTAAATAATATATCATTCTCATAATATTTTGTAATACAGTTTTTTACATTTTTTTTCTTATTGTTATATTAAAAACCAATAATAGTCTATTTATATACTTCCTCTAAAAAAGTTTCTATAAAAAAATTAATGATTATTTGTCATTGAAAACATCACCTTTGAAATACCCATGTTCAATGATTTTGAAAATAAATTTTTAAAACCTTTCCAAAATGATTAATTGTTATTGTAAAAAGGGATACAATATTTCTTTTTTAAGAAAAAAGAAGAAACATCAATGATAATAATAATGAAAATAAAACTATAAAACTTGGAAAATTTTAATATTAATAATTCAGTTATCATAAATGTATAGGAAACATAAACCATATAATAGTGACAAGTGCTAGTGATAACGGGAACCAATGAGTGTGAGTAAAAAATAGTATACTACTAATCCAGATCCATTAAAATTAGTGTGAACAATGTAATCAAGTCAGCATAATTCTTAGTTATACCATAAGTGTTATATCTAAGGTTAAAAGTCCCAAATATGGGATAAATATATATTGGGGGCCCCTAGATGAAGCATAATCTTAAGCTAGTACAATATTGGTACTCAAAAATTCCAATTGCTATTTTTAGTTCCCCATAATATATGAAATGGATGTAAGTAAATTTTATTGTAGAAAAAAATGGTAAATATATATATATATATATATGCATGTATATATGTATGTATGTATGTATGTATTTATGTTTTTATTAATAAGTGTGTATGTTTGTTTGTATTTATGTATGCAGGTATGTATATTTTTTTGTTTGTTTGTATGTATGTTTTTATGTATATGTGTATGTATATATATAACTGATTATATGAAAATTGGAATATAAACAAAGACTTAACCAAAGAACCCATAATAGAAACATCAAATTATTCATCAACAATAGTAATATAAAAACATGTCCTATACAGAGGACATTTTCATTCATTAAAAATAGGACAAGGGAAATTTTTTAAGTGGTATTTTCACCAAAAAAATAATAATTTAAAATTTCTGAACATGCGTCATAATCATTATACAAAGATTAATATTTTAATATAGACTATAAAATTACGTACCTAAAATTATAAGGTATATAAATAAATTAAAACATTTCAAAACGCTCATTTAAGATCCAAGAACATCTTTAACACTGGGTAAACCTTTGGAAAAAATAGTGTGAAGATCAAAACAACATTTGAAGATTCAAAATACCTTTATAAGATCTATTCTATGACTTTATCATTCATTTGGTGTGTGATGTTAAGTAAAAAATAGATCTATACTATATATAAAAATTGAAAAACCCATTTTCATTCAATATAAATAAATTGATGTGTTAGTTTTACATCCAAATAATACCCAAACACATCTCATACAATCATTTTATTTTCATATCATTAATTTATACAAGTAAAAAATCATGTTTCTAGAATATAAAGGCTAATACATGGTGAAACCAACCTTAAATCATTGCTTTTGATGTACGAGGGTATAATACACCATAATTGGTTAAGGAAAACCCCTAAAGAACAAAAAAACTACAAAATTAGGAAAACATCAATTTAAAAATGATCCTTGGAGAAAACAAGTTCACTAAAACCATCCTTAGTAAATAATATATAATTCCCCGACCCTAGTTACCCAGATTCGGTAAATTATTACTAAACATTGGAATGATCCCAAGGGATCAAATCCTGAAAGACTAATCAGTTTAGTAGCCTTGGAAGTACTAGATACAAACATAAGTTTTACATTACATTATAAAAAACAACTTTGTCTGTCCTTCTAATACATTCATGTATCTTAGACTATTCCTGCAGGTCAGTCATAATATACTTCTTTGCATCCTTGGAAAAATAAAATATAGGAAGGGGTGAGCTCAAGTGCTCAGAAAGGATAAAAATATAGTGGGGACTTTCAAAAATAAACATAAAAATTTAAGGCAATGTATAAGACTAAAACAAAATACTTTAAAACCTAAAAATCATCATAATATATCAAAGATAAATCAAATAATTCCATTTACTTATTCATATAGATATTCTACTAGTCAAATAATCACATGTAATATCAATAGCCAATTTCTTAATGATGGAATGCATAATGTCGGATATTATAACCACATAGTCAAGGCCACGTTCTAAGACAACAAATATGATTTTGTCAAGGCCTTGTTCCAAGACACCAGTTTGACTCAAGACACCTACTGATGCATCGAGAAGCTATTTTGGGATCAACCTGTCACTTACTAAGTCCAATGCATTCCTCGAATGATAAGATTTAAAAATAACATAAACATTCGTATTAAAACTATCATACTAAATGGTAATACTTTAACTATAAACTATTAATGGTATAAAAATAACACATCTATAGTCAAACATATCACAAAACCTTCAATACAATATAAAACATTGTATCATAATGAATCAAATTCAAACAAGTGTCAAATCCATAAAAAGATGTTGTCATAGATGAAATCCAAACTATTTAAGAGAAATATCTATTTCTATTTTGAAATAATTTAAAAGTCATGCAATTATAAAAGAAAAAAATTATTTTGAAAATATTCCTATAATATTCTAAGGGAATCTTCAAAGGAGTCATAATGGTAAAAAATATCCGCACCAACCATATATGTTAAAAAAAACTCTAACATTAATTTGTCGAAAAGGTCATAAAGTACCTTGTTTAGAAAATGATGGAAACACTCATTTCAAAAAAAAATTATAGAAAGTCAAAAAATGGTATAAATTACTTTAACCCATATTATGGGAAATTGAAAAAATGTTTTGGAATACATTTTTAAGAAACATTGATGAGGATGATAAAGAAATCCCAAGAGATTCTTACGTATAAACAACCTCGGATAATAAAGAGATTGTCAAATTAACCCTTCCCTTGTACTTTTCCTAGATCGAGAGTATGTCAACCTCCTTTATAATAGTTAAATAATTTTCATTAAATTATACAAAAACCACATACCTAAATATATAATCATATATGATCTTCTAAAATTGTGTTGGTTATAATATTTCAGTAGTATCATTGTTTTGGGTGTTAACTGATTATTTTCCCTTTATATGATTGGTTACATAAGACATGTTTGTTATAGATAGGATGTATTAGATTAATATCCATAATGATATAAAGTTCTTAAACATTTTATTTTTATCATAAAAGGAAAATTATTCTTGAATGGTTATGATGGGGAATGAATTTCATAACATTCGTGGAGACAGTAATCGATATGTATGCACAAGTGACAATATCATTTTATTGATGATGAAATCATATGTTATTTGATGGTATATAATATATAAAGAATAATTAACATGTTATATTTATTATTTACATCCGTTATACTTGTTATTATACCCATCCAAATAATTAAGTGTTTTAATAACAAACTACACCACAACGTGGAGATGGTAAGTTGTACATATGCACGTATGATGACTTGTCATTCATAGGATGGATAGAATAATGAATATGGTTATAACATAATTATAATAACATAAAATTATATATAAGGTAATGGAGTTATTATTTTTTTATGTAAACAACAAAGAAAGAGGAAGTGGAAGAAGAAAAGAACATTGAAAGAGGTGGTGAAATTATTATCTCTTCTTCGGGTGTTTCCTTTTGAGTTTATCGAAAGAGCTCCTTATTATGGATTTCTGAAAAAATTAAGGCATATAGGTTGAGGTGAGGGTATTTGGGAGGATTTTGTAGGTGGGTATGGCCGATCCAATTGGCATTGGAGGTGTGATTTTGAGAGAAGGCGAAGTACCCTTTTATAAGAGAGGTGAGGGTCACTTTAGGAAAAGCATGAAATATTATTTCATTATACAATTATATTCGGTTTATAACTGCTCCAAAAGAATTTGTTTAGAGGATAATGTGGGGATGGGTTGAAAACATCTCAACCAATAGGTTTTTGACAGGTTTATGTTGCTATATAAACCTCATCATTTAGATTTGACTCTTAGTTAAATAGTTTAACTTTAACCATGTATTGTTGTATTATTATAATTAATGGTTAATAAACTTACTAAAAAGGAAAAGAGAAAACAAAGTGGTTAATTATTGATATATATAACCTTATCTAAGTACTTTGGCCGAACATTATATTTTTTGGAATATTATATCAATTTATAATATAGTAATTGTTTTAAAAACTCAGTTTTGTCAATTTTAAAAAAAAATTATATTTTTTGTGAAAGTCATAACAACATTATCACTTCGAACAATTTTTTTTCAACCTTAAAATTTCATTTTAACCAATAATTTTTTTTTAATTCAACAAAAGTCTCAATTTACAGTTATTTTTATATTTATAGTATCAATTATTTTATTCTTTCATTAATAAGGTAATTACTACATCATGATTGTGTCATAAATAAATTTAATTATTTAATGTCTAATTTTTTTAAATAAAATACCATTATATAGAAAATAATTTTATATTTATAATTAATATTTATAATAGAATTTATCTTATGTATATCCCAATATTAAAAATGGGTTAGTTATTAATCTTTGAATTTAAAACTTTTAGCTCTTCTATAAATAAAATAATAATAAAGGACCAAATCTAATCCATGTGGACCAAAAGGATCATATTTTATTCCTAAGGTTGATTTTGGTAGAAATAAAATTATCCAATAGAATCAGGACAAGTGTTCGGTTATTTATAAAATCAATTTTTACCTTTAATTACCCTATTTACTTATAACCGTGCTAAATAATAGTACAAGTTACTATTCACCAAAAATTATTTTCATCTTATTGAAGAAAATTCTACTTAATGATGTAAGTCACGACATTTGGGTTTTTAAAATTCAATCCACAGAAGCAATAAAATTATGTTTTATTCCAATTTGATAACGTTCTTAGAAGTTGGGTAAAAGTCGTTAAAAATTCATTAAAATTTTATACATCAAATTAAATGAAAAAATTAATCCAATGAATAACATTAAAATTATATAGGTATTATTTATCTATTTTGAACAAAAATAAATATAAATAAAATAAATAATTACTTATATAAAAATTAGGTTTTAAACTATTACAAAGTGTTTTTAACAATTCATCAAAAAATGAATGTTTTTAGAAAAATATAAAAAATTCACCCTAAGCTAATTTTGACATTCCGAATCTAAAAATGAAGTCCATTTTGAAAAATAAAATTTATAATATTTCAAAATGTTGGAATTACTATTCATAACGGATTATTTGATTGGTCGTGGTGTGCTAGAACTTGAAGTTGCGTACAACACAATCTATTATATCATTTAAAGAGAAATATCCTACAGAAGCTAGGGGTGTTACATTCTTCCCTCCTTCAAATAATTTCGTCCTCAAAATTTCTAGAATACTACTGTGAAAAATGATTTGGGGGGTTCTTCATCATAAGTTTCTTAGGACCCCACGTTAACTCTTCCATATTATGGTCTCACCATAGAACTTTTACAAGCTGAGTCATCCGATTTATCAGCACTTGTTCTCTGGAATCAATAATCATGAATGTATTTTCACAATAAGAAATATAGGGTTCCAGATCTATTTCTTCAAAGGTGATTACATGTGTTGGTTTAAGAATTTATTTTCTCAATAGTGATATGTGGAACACATCATGAACATTGGAGAGACTTAGAGGCATTTCCAAACAATAAGTAACAAATCTAATTATTTCTAGAATTTTGAAAGCTCTGATGTACGTGGGACTTAATTTACCCATCTTACCAAATCATATACCACCCTTCCATAGATATTATTTCAAGAAAACATTATCTCCTACTTGAAATTCCAAATCATTCCTTCAGTTATCGGCATATCTATTTTTCCTACATTGAGCTACTTTGATGTGGGTATGGATAACCTTCCCTTTTCCCATTGTTTCCTCAATAAGTTACAGGCCAATGAGTTTTCTTTCACAAACATCATCCCTACAAGTTGGTGTCATACATCTCTTTCCATATAATGCTTCATATGAGGTCATCTGAATAATTGAATGGAAGCTATTTTTATAGAAAAATTCTACATGAGGTAAATATTGATCCCACATACCTTGAAATTCATGTGATCAAGATCTCAATATGTCTTTTAAGGTTAGAATAGTCTGTTCTGACTGTCTATCAGTTTAAGGGTGGTAGGAAGTGATCAAACGAAGTTCAGTATCCAAGGCCTTCACAAGACTTTTCCATAATCATGATGTAAAATGGGGATCATGATTAGAAACAATTGATAGGTGTACTCTATGCTATCTTACAATATCATTAATATATAGTCATGCTAAAATTTCAAGTTGTAAATCTTCTATTATAGAAATAAAATGTTCTGACTTGGTTAGATGATCAACAATGACCCATATTGCATCATTCCATGTAGGAGTATTTGGTAGCCCCATGACAAAGTCCATTGTAATATCATCCCATTTCCAGTCAAGTATTGGAATAGGTTGCATGAATCCTCTAGGATACTGTCTTCCCACATTAACCTATTGAAAAACCATACATCTTGACACATAATCAGCAATCTCCCTTTTCATGTTTCCCCACCAAAATTTTTCCATCAAATCTATAAACAACATAGTTCTACTAGAGAGTATAGTGAAATTTGAGCTATGAGCATCATCCAACAATTCCATTTTAAGATCAAGTATATCAGGAACACAATATCTCCCCCCAAATTTCAAAATTACATCTTCATATAAGAAGACAATCGATATCTTATCATTCATAGCATTAATTTTCTATTTAAACTCCTCATCATCAGTATGAGAATATTTTATCCTTTCTAGTAAAGATAGTTTGGAAATTATTTGAAAAAGTTTTGATGTTTCAACTTCAATGATTATTCCCATATACATCTTTACTAGATCCATGAACATAAGATCCCTTTCAACTCTCATCTTGATCAAAACATCATGATCCTTTCTACTCAAAACATCTACCACCTTATTTTCCTTCCCCATGTGGTAGGGTATAGTGAAATCATAATCATTGAGTAGTTGAAGCCATTGTTTTTTCCTCATGTTGAGTCTATTTTGTGAGAAAATATACTTCATGATCTTGTGATTGAAATATATCTCACATTTTTTAACATAGAGATAGTGTCTATATAACTTCAAAGAAAATATTATAGCTGCTAAATCAAGATCATGAGTGTGATAGTTTTGTTCATGAATTTGTAGCTGTTGGGATGCATATTCAACAACTCTATCATTCTGCATAAGGACGCAACTAAATCTTTTATATGAAGACTCACTATAAATAAAAAAACAATAATTATACAATGTTAGAATCAAGATAAGATAATTGACTTTTCATTTCATAAATAATTCAAAACATTCTTCACATCCATTTTTTCAAACAAATTTAACACCATTACATCTGAGCTTGGTTAATGGGCTATTAAACTGGGAAAACTTCTTTAGAAAACACCAATAATAACCTGCTGAACCAATAAAACTTGGTACCTCAGTTATACTTATTGGTGATGGACATTCTTGTATTTCCTTAGTCTTTGAAGGATCGACAGAGATTCCATCCTTAGAGGCAATATGGCCGAGAAAAAAATTCCTAAAGCCAGAATTCAGACTTTCTAAAAATCCCATATAATTAATTTCTTAGGAATGTTTTTAGAATAGTTCTCAAGTTATTTTCATGATCATCATAATTTTTTGTGTATACCAAGATATCATCAATAAATAACACTAATGTTTCATCAATATATTCCTTGAAAACTCTATTAATCATATACATTAAAACAAATGGTTCATTAGTCAGTCCATAAGGAATTACTGTAAACTCGTACTGCCCGTACCTGGTTCGAAATGATGTTTTCGGATGGTCTTTCTTCTCCACATAGAACTGATGATATCAAGATCAATGGTCAATATTTTAAAAATATTGAGCTCCTTGATGTTGGTCGAATAAATCTTCAATGTGGGGTAGGGAATACATATTCTTTATTGTTATAGTATTGATCTCCCTATAGTCAATACACAACCTCATAGATCCATATTTCTTCATAACAAAAAGAACATGGGATCCCGAGGGTGAAACACTAGGGGAAATAAATCCATTATTACTCAATTCCTCCAGTTGTTTCTTTAGTTCCACTAATTTAACATTGTCCATTCTATAAGGGGTCTTAGATATAGGCCTTGAACCATGAATTAAATCAATGAAACACTCCATTACTCATCCTATATGATGTCTAGGTAAATCCTCTAGAAACACATCAACATATTATTGCACAATAGATACGTCCTCTATTTGAACATTATTTTCCTCAACCATAGTTTTTTCATTCTCCTCATCCCCGATAATTGAATATAGTAGAGCAATTGGGGGTGGATATAGATAAGAATCAAGTGGTGATGTTTCAAATTTAAATATAAGGTACACCTTATCATCATCAAAAATTGTAACCTCATTCTTCTTATAATAAATTTTTGCATCATGGTACGAAATCCAATCAATACCGCGGATTATATCAAATTAAATCTTGGTTATGAAGATGATATCAATAGAGAGAGAACTTTTATATGACCTAATGGGGATTGATTCACAAATTTTTTTTGCAATGATACTTCCCTTAGGAGTTTTTATTGACAATTCCCTTGTTAAATTAAATTATAAATATCTAATTTTCTTATAAAAATTGGAAGATATGAAAAAATGTGATGATCCAAAATCAAATATATCATTGGCTAAACTTGTGGAAACCATTAAATTTCCTCCCACCATGTCATTCAGAGCTTCAACGTCAATAGTAGGGATTTAATAATCTTGGACTTACCCCCTTGGCCTTTTCTGAGGTATGTTTCCTCAGTGCTTAGGAAATTCATTTTCATAATGCCCTATTTCTCTGTAATTTTAGCATTCAAAATTGACTCCTCTTTCTTTCACTTACAATCACTAGCTTTGTGGCCTTTTCCACCACACTTATAAGAGACTCCCATTCGCTTCTTGCATGTACCAGAGTGTTTCTTCCCACATTTACCATAAGATGGAAATTAAACTTTTCCCTTCTTCCCCTTACTTCTATTTCTAGAGTGTTCTGCAGATCACTTCTTCTATTTCTTTGCTTTAAAGTCGTAAGACTTAGAGAATTCATTTTCTGTCTTAAGAGCACATGAGATAATATATTTGTATGATGAGAAGGGTTGTGTGACTAATTTTCAATGGAAAAATGTTTTTAACCAATCAATGAATCGATCAATCTTACTCCTTGGGTTATGTATATAATTAGCTGCATGCCTTTCTAACCTTGTAAAGTTAAACTCATACCTTGCAACATTATCACCCTCTTTTTTCCTCAGACTCATAAATTGTCTTTCCATATCTACTCAATGGTCATGAGGAAATTATTTTTCAATGAAAATTTCTTTAAACTCCATCCATTCCATATTTGATACTTCTTCATCCTCCATTGTGTTTTTAATTAATGGACACCATTGATCGACATCTCATGTGAGGAGATAAACTGTTATGACGAATTTTTCCATTTCACTACTACCCAAAGCATGAAATATTTTCTAAAAGGAACTTATCCAATTTTTAGCAACAAATGGATTTGTAGTCCCATTGAATGACGGTGGTTGTTTCCTCATGAAGCCGTCTAATGTTGATCCTCCTAATTTGTGGATCAGGGTGCTCCATACAGGTAAGGTTATTATTCATAACCTAAGTGAGTTGCCCATGTATAGTGATAAGAAGAACAACACCAGTTTCATCACTAGATCCACTATAATTATCTTTTGTAGGATGGAAATCCCTACCTGGATTACGTGTGTTGATACAGTTTCCATTCCACCCACTAGGTGCCATTTCTAAACAATATCATACACTTGATTAGTTTATTAATCACAACAAAAAATTCCAAACCTGTAAAACACTTAACCTAAATTTAACAGTTTATGGATATAATTCATAAGAAAAAAAATTCTATGAGGAGGTATATACTCATAAATCCTTCCTAATGGTTTATAAAAAATATGTGAATTATCTTATGCATATCCCTTGAGAGTGTCGTAACGAAGAGGGAAGCAAGGCCCATTGTCGTGTATCAGGATTCCTCGGGTCAATATATTTAATATTAAACATCATAATCATATGGAAAAGATAAATCAAATAATTCCATTTACTTATTCACATAGATATTCTACTAGTCGAATAATCAAATTTAATATCAATAACCAATTTCATAATGATGGAATGCTTATTTTCAGACTTCATAACCACACAGTCAAGGCCTCATGCCAAGACTACAAACTAGATTTTGTCAAGGCCTTGCTCCATGAAACAAGTTTGTCTCACTATACCTATCGATGCATTGAGGAGCTATAGTGGGCTCCACCCGTTACTTGCTAACTCCAATGCATTCCTCATATGAAAATGATGAAACATTAGATATACATTCATATGAGAACTAGCATAAGAAAGGTTAATAATGTAACCACAAACTATGAATGGTATAAAAATAACACATCCATAGTCAAACATATCACAAAAACATCAATACAATATGGAAGATTGTATCATAAAAAATCAATTTTAAACAAGTGTAAAATACATCAAAGGATGTTGACATAGATGAAATCAAAACTATTTGAGAGAAATATCTCTTTCTACTTTAACATAATTTAAAAGTTACATAATTATTAAATAAATCATTTATTTTGATAATATTATTGTAATATTGTTTGGGAATCATTGAAGGTGTTATGATGGTGGAAAATAGCTGCACCCACTGTATAAGTTATAAATACATTCTTACCATAATTTATCAAAAATGTCATAATGTAACTTGTTTAGAAAACGACACGAAGATTCCTTTCAAAAAAATTTATAGAATGTCAAAAAAGGGTATAAATGAATTTAACCAATATTCTGGGAATTAGTAAAAATGTTTTGAAATAAATGTTTAAGAAACACAGATGAGGATGATAAGGAATTCAAGTAATGCTTACGTATAAACAACCACATATAATAATGAGATTGTAAAATTAACCCTTACCTTGTAATTTTCCTTGATATTGGGGAAATTTACCTCCAATATAATAGTTAAATCATTTTTAATAAATTATACAAGAACACATATTGAAATATGATATCATATATGATCTTTTAATATTGCTTTGTTAATAATATTACAGTAGTATCATTGTTTCGGGCATTAAATGCTTCGTTTTCCATTATATGCTTGGTTATGTAAGAATTTTTTCTTAAGGATAGATTGAATTTGATTCATATCTATAATGATATTAAGTTCTTAAACATTATTTTTAAGCATAAAATGAAAATTATTCTTGAATTGTTAAGATAGAGAAATAATTTCATCGCGTTCGTGGAGATGGTAATCCGTAGGTACGCATGAGCGACAATATCGTTCAATTTAAGGTGAAATAGTATGTAATTGGATGGTATATCATATATAATGAATTATTAACATGATATATTTGTTATTTACATTAGTTATACTAATTATTATACCCATCCAAACAATGAAGTGTTTACATAACAAACTACACCATGGCGTGGAGACAGTAAGCTGTACGTACGAACGTATGGTCACATGTCATTAATAGGATGGATAGAATAATGAATATGGTTGTAAAATAATTAAAAAAACATAAAATTTTGTATAAGGTACAGGAGTTATTTTTTTTTGTAAACTATGAAGAAATAGGAAGTGGAAGCAGAAAAGAACTTTGAAAGATGTGGTGAAATTATTACCTCTTCTTCAGGTGTTTCCTTTTGAGTTGATCAAAAGGGCTCCATAGGATGGATTTATGATCAAAGTAATGCCTCTAGGTCTAATTTAGGGTAGTTTTGAGGATATTTGATTAGGTATTGATAGATCCAAATGTATTTGGAGGTGTGACTTTGGGAGAAGGTGAAGTACCGTTTTATAAGAGATGTTAGGTTCACTTTAGGAAAATCTTGAAAGGTTGTTTTATTATACAATCATATTCGGTTTATAATGGCTAAAAAAGAATTTATTTCAAGGATAAGGTGGTTATGGGTCTAAAACCTCTCAAAAAATAGGTTTTAGAGAGGTTTAGATCACCATATTAACCTTATCTTCTAGATTTAACTCTTAGTTAAATAGTTTAACTTTTACCATGTATTCTAGTATTATTAAAATAAATGATTAATAAAATTACTATAAAATACAATATAACCCCAAGTGGTTCATTATTGATATATCTCAAATGATCTTAGTCGACTGGCTGAACCTGATATTTTTTTCGAAATATTATATCAATTAATAATATAGTATTTGTTTTAAAAACTCATTTATGTCAATTTGGACACTATTTAGTATTTTGTTTTTCTGAAAGTCATAACAAATTTATCACTTCCAAAAATAATTATTAAATCAACCCTATAATGTCATATTAATCTAGGAAAATATTTTAATTCAACTGAAGTCTCAATATACATTTATTTGGATATTTATAATATCAATTATTTTAATCAATCATTAATAAGGTAATTAATGCATCATTATTGTCTCAAAAATAAATTAATGATTTTAATATCTAAAAATGATAAATAAAATACCATTTTTATAGAAATTAATTTTGATTTCTAATTAATATTTATAATCATATTTATGTAATTCACAACCCTATATTTAAAATTTTTTAGTAATTAAACATTGAATTTAACACTTTTAACTCTTCTTTAAATAAAATAATAATAAATGTCGTAATCTAATCCAAGTGGAAAAAAATGATCATATATTATTCCTAATGTTTGTTTTTTTAAATAAAAATATCCAATAGAATTAGTACATGTTTAAGGATAATTATAATATCATTTTTTTACCTTTAATTAAACTATTTACTTTTAACTGTGGTAAATAAAAGGCAAAAGTTACTATTTTTCCAAAACTATTTTCATCTTATTGGAGCACATTTTACATACCAATTTTAACGATGTCTATCAGATTTTTAAATTCAATTTATATAAAATTTTAAATTACATTTCATGAAAATTTTCAAATGTGCCATGAAGGTGGGTAAAAGATATTAAAAAATTCAATAAAATTGTATACATATAAATTTTTTAGAAAATGTCTCCAATGAATTACATTAACATATATAAGTATTATGTATCTTTTTTGACTAAAAATATATTTAAATTAAATAAATTATTATTCAAATAAAAATTAGGTTTTAAATAATAATGGAGTGTTTTTCACTATTCATCAAAAATTGAATGTTTTCAGAAAAATACAAAAATTTACCATAAGATAATTTTGATATTCCAAATCAAAAAATGAAGTCCATTTTGAAAAATAAAATTTAAAAAATTTAAAAAAGTTTGTATTACTATTTATAATGGATAGTTTGATTGGTCATGGTGTTCTAGAACACGATGTTCTATACAACACAAGCTATTGTATTATTCAAAGAGAAACATAACATGGAAGATTGGGGTGTTACAGAACAAGAGATAATAAAGAGTAAATGAGGAGTGGATGAGGTAAATAAGATCTCACATAGATGAACCATCATCATATTATGAAGAAACCATGTAGAAACAGTATGAAAAAGATGATAATGGATGAATGTGGTTTAAAAAGGGTGTGGTAGTTTAATGATGGTGAATAAGGTAGGTTATTGGATAAATTCATGCAAGGGTATAATGAAAATTTTTATGAGTTTAAAATCATAAAAAATTTGTACGGTTTGGCTACACAGTTTTTCCAAAATGCGTTCTAATTGTGCACGCCTCCCTAAACACACTTGGTAACCTTATATCTTGGAAACATGGTATGGACAACGATGTTGCAACTATGAAATACAGATCTATTAAACAAAGTAGTACCTTCATACATTTTCCGAACTGTCTGTACTATATGTGCTTCAATAGTGTTACCTACTCTCAATATCAAAAATTGAAAACATTTGAATATATTTTATCTCAAACTCGAGTAAAAATATAAAATTTCATTAAATAAATTAAATGTGAAATAAAATATATATTGGGGTGTGATAATTTCCCCCACCATAATTCTTTCTACCTCTATAAAGCTTAATTGGATTCTATTTTACAATTTAAATGTAAATATTAATCCCCAACCATGAATCAATTCTCCAAAAAAATTAACACAATAATGAATAATGATTTATAGCCTAAGAAACTAACCAAAATGTTCCATACTAATCTACATGATTCAATTAATCTATTTAATAAAATCTAATGACACATCAAATAACAAGATACTCATTCATCAACACTGATATCTATAAATGCATTTATGAAAAATAATTAAGAGAATGAAGAACATGCTGACTATAATGGTCTCCCAACCATATTATAATTCCTCTAAAACACTTACCCTCTATATAAAATCATCCAAAACCAATGACATGGTTCAAAATCATGAGAAATCACTAAAACATGAATAAAACCCAAACATAACCCTCAATGATCCATAATTTAATAAAAAATGAACTAATATCAATGAGGTTATAAATTTCGAAAAAATAAAAAATATATCGAATTAGAGTAACCAATGATAAATAATAAGGGTTAGATATTAGACATAAAAAAATGAAGAATTCCTCAATAATCCACATAATCTATATCATGCTTCACAGTTTGGACTTAGAACTCTTATGAATAGGTATGTTTGGCTCCACTGCTTTTATATGAAGATCCTTCAAAAAATTGATTAATATTACCTAAATGGCCACATCCCTGAGAGGTCATTATATCTCTCTGATACAAGGGTATGTTATAACCGGAATTTCCCTAGAGATGTAATACTACTGTATTACCCTCATAAAATGTGATATGGACATACATGAATCCCCCTTGATACCACCACATGACATATTAGTCATGGAATTTTTTATGTTTCCATTATAATAATTTCATTATCTTCTAATAATACATGATATAATGTATCCTCAATCAATCCTCCAATGTCACCTTCAAACCAAATCAGATAATTCTATATATGTTATTAAATAAATTTCCAAAACCCATTTTAGAAGCTCAATACTAATACATATCTCAAAATATCACTTCTTTATGGAATCATTTGTGCCCAACTCTATAATATAGGTGGAAAAGGTTATCATGATAGAGATTTTACTCAAAATCCAATCGATCACCCTAATTATGGAAATAAAAAATTATATATTTTTTTCAATTAATGACATTAGAGAAATACCATTTGATGAAAAATTCATTAATACTCTCTCATGAATATTCCTCTCGTGGATTTTCCTAATAAAATGATCTTCTACCAATTACAAGCATTACCTTCAATCATAAGTGTACCAAAGCATGATCGTAAGAGACTCAGGGAGTTGAAGAAGAAAATATATCCTTTCAATAATCCACATCGATTATTCCACTTCCCTAGAATCTAACTACCCATAAAAGATAGGAGGATCCCACTTCCGAAACTCTTAATTGAAATCTCATTGTTAATCAACTGACGAGTTCACTTTTTAAAAAACTATCTGTATATTTACCTTACATATACAAGGAGCCTTGATCGGGGAATCCTCTATATAACAGTAAATGTATATGATCAATTGATATTCATCAAGAAACAACTATACCCCACCATATGTAAATCAAACCATAAAATAAATCTCTAAAAAATTTAATCACAACCACTTCAATGAAGTGAAAATATCTCTTTTAAAACTATTTCAAAATCATACATTTTGTTTTTTGAAATCTTAAACATAACATATAAATAATTATAACTTTTCCAAAAACTCATTATTAAAATAAATTATCCATTTTAAAACATCGAGTTCATTTTAATAAATATTATAATCCTATAATAAATTATCAAAACATTTCATTTTACATGTAAATCTAGAAGTCCATTATTAAGAAAGTTTATAATTTTAAAATCCAAATTCCATTATTTTAAAACCATCATTTTCATTTCAAAATATCAAATCCACTTCACCCCATTTATAAATGTTTCTATTTTAATTTAAAAATTTATCATCACCATTTAAATATACAAACCCTCCTTAAAAATCCCATTAAAATATATTGAAATAGATCAACACACCATATAAATAAAACATAATTAAGAGTCATTATTGGTAATGAGTAACCCAACTACATGGTTTTTCATGCCATGTGTTCATTGTGTAGATACCACTAGGATTTATATTGAACCATGTCCTCAGGTTCTATATAGTTTTTTTAACCATGAGAGAATACCATATACGTCAAATTCCACTCCCATTATCTTCCCCCAAAATATAATAATCCTTTATACAATCAATATAACATTAATATAATTTTAAAACTATTAATAAAAATCAAAACATACCAAGAATAAACAAAAATGTATCCAAATTCAAGACTCCCAACAAAAAACTCACATAATCCCCAATGATATAAAAACACCTTCACAAAAAATCCATATTCACCCATACTCAATGAATACATCTTCAAATTTCTAACTTGTATCACCACATCCAATGGTAACAAAATATTAATTATTGAAGGAGTTTCAGATATACTTCTTTATACTAATATCCCATGTTATGACATTCTTATCTCCAATCTACCATCAATATTAAAATATAAAAGGGAACATTGGAACCTAGGCCCTCTTATGATCGTCAGGTTATGATTCCATTTTTTTACAAACCAACCCTTCCACCCCTGAATCGAGCCCCCAAGCTAGTTTACAGTAAGACCAAGGGGGGTCTTGATCTTCATAGGATAGAGATAAGTTTCGTGGGAATCAATGTAAACACTATAGTAATGAGTTCACATATTAATTATAATTCAACATATTGTAGGTTTTATCAAAACATAGGAATGAATTTTCCATAAGTTATAATTTCATGTAAAATGAATAAAAATATATATAAATAATACCAAAAGATCATGGAATAAAAATTAAATGAACAAAAAACAAAAATTATTACATAATACTAATAAAAGGATTTTGTTCAAAACATGTAGGCTTAGTTGATATGATAAGATTATAATAGGGAACTAGTATTCAACAAAACATAATTGTGACACCACAATCCACAATCCACCATTAATACCACAAATTCTCAATGAGTGACTAGATAATAAAAATAAAATATAAATATATACAGGTGTCAGCACTATTCCCAATAGGTATAACAAAAGTACACTCAATTAATAAGATTTTCAAAAAATATCCATTTCATAATATTTTTAAATAAATTTTATAAGAATATTTTTTTCTTAATTTTACATTAAAACCTAGTATAAATATATTTACCTTATCCTTTTAAAATAGTTCTTTTAGAAATATTTATTTTTAATAATTTTCAAAAAAACATTTCTTTGAAAATAATCATGTTTAAAGATAGAGTAAATGGAGTTCTAAAAACATTCAAAAACATTTAATAATTATTTTTAGAAGGGAAAAAATGGTTCCTTTTATTAATAAAGAACATGTAAAAATGTTTGAAATAATTATAAAAATTACATGATGTAATAGAAAACATAAACTATTACCAGAAAACTATATCAAATGTAATGGAAAAATGACCCATATAAAAGATATAAGTTCGAGTGATCATAGGAACCTTGATGGTTGGGAAAAAACGCGGTCAATTATAAATAAGATCTATACAAATTGGTCTTCCAAAGGAAATCCAACAACTCGAATATTTGATTGTACCCTACATATACTCAATAAATATAATCTCCCAATGTGGGGATAAATACATACTAATTTCCACTATCCATAGTGAAATTATAAGCTATGGAATCATGTTGTCTTAGTAATTCCTCTAGCTATTATTGGATCCCTATTATAAATAAAATGGAGGTGATCTGATTAGATAGTAACCATCAGTGTTGAAAATATAAATATAAATATATTTATATTTATGTATGTATGTAAATGTTTGAAAATTAAAATTTATATCTCAAAATCTCTTTTTAGGGAAAAGTGGAAAACCAGAAATACAGTCTTACAAGAGTTAACCCAGATCAATACTACTTGGAACTGCTCCTCCCCAACAATTACGTCGATATGTCAAGCCTCCACCTCACATGACCACTCGGCAAGCAGTCTCGTGCAGAGTTTCACGTGCCTGGTATCGATGACAAAGTCATACACTCTATTTCATCCAAATATAAAAGTTCATGAAAGATGAAATATTCATGCTCTGTATCCTCATCTAGAGTTGATCCTTGAAGAGTCTTGGTTGATACCATCATCAAAATTCAAAAGAAATCACCAAAATCCAAAAGCACATCAAAATCTGTCCATATTAGGTTTCAAAAACCATCCTAAGGGAAAAACCAAAAAACCAACACAAAAAGATGCCAAAATCCCCCAAACCAATGATCATCATTGATCTCCCTGGCCACTTAAACTCACATATAAAAGGACCAAGAAGACCATTGTGCTACTCCACCTTGGAGAGAATGGAGGAATCCTTACCCCAGAATAGAGGACTAAGTAAACAGAGACAGAACAAATCGTCAGCGATACCATGGCTCGACAACATCATGTCACCATTGCAAAAAAACAACTAGAGCATCACCAACATGAGGAAACATCAACAAAAAAACGCAATACCTATTGTTTCTGCCAGAACATTACGCTCCTCCATGCTTCAAATTGGTATCTGAATTGGGTCTTTAGATCGACACAAATAAAATGAAAATCATACCTTGCAAATAGAAGAAACCATTCTATGAACTTCACATCACAGGATGAAAATCACTTCATGAAAAACCTTCAATGATGGAATCGGAACACAACATGAGTCAGAAACAGAACCCTATCATGAAACAATAATGAGGAAGCACAGCTATGAATGAAGCTATGGTAGTCCATACTGTCCCATGAACCGACTTCCTTGCTCTTCTCAAAAACAAAAGATAAGACAAATCACGCTATAAAGGATATCTACCGCTGAGATTGAAATGACTTCCCAACAATCCTAGTTGCCTTTCTCGGCTGAAAACAGAAATTAACCCAAGACATGACGTCGTCACACAGGAAAGGAGATCCACCACTAAGATTGATCCGGCTTCATGAGGACCTGAGCCGAGCCGAGACCAGGACACCACCACGTTGGAAAGGCAGAGAGGCAAGAGCCGGCTTCCAAAACCATCGACACAGTGACCACCTTAGCCACTACTGAAAACCATAAACCGAGACGAGATCCGTCACCTGAAGACCCGAGCCATGCCATAGAACAAACTGTCACTAGGAAAATATATCTGAAGTAGAATATGAAGCAACCGTCTCCTTCCACCATGGATCCGTAGCGCCAAATCCCTCCACACTCTGATGACCTGTGCCTCCAAGAAGGCATCTGAAACCCTAGGTTTCTCCCAAGAGAGGATCTCCTGAGAGCACTCATTATTTCTAATATATGTCTATATTTATGTAACTGATTACATTAAACTTAAACCACAAAAAAATCATCACCCTAGGAAACCTTCATGGAACAAAACCTTTATTCTTGAAGTAAAAAAATATGTTAAACATGTACCATTGTTATTTTCATTTTTTTTAAAATAGAAAGGGTCACTTCTAAAAGGATTATTTTCTACAATATATTTCTCATTAAAGAGTTCCAACAAGGTCTCATAATCATTTAGTAAGATTATTCAATATAAAATTACATTTAAAATAAAATACCCACCATTTTAGGGTTTTCAAAACATTATAATCAATTTGAAGTGCCCTTTTAAGAACACAGAAAATCCGTAATATGAAGTAATAAATTGAAAAAATATGTTCAAGGACCAAAACACCCATAGAGGTTTAAAAATTCATTTATAAGATCCATTAGGAATATTTATCAACCAATGTTTTTGTGATGTTAAGTATAAAAGTGATCTATAATATATGTATAAATTTAATAATCCTTTACATCTAATTAAAATCAAGATAAAACATATTTTTGATTCCAGATAATCATAAAAATTACTATCATTTCATATCCAATCCCTAAATAAAAAAAACACAATCATGATTCTATGACATAAAATATAATACATGGGGAAAATGAACATAAAAAATAACTTTCAAAGAGTGAAGTGATAATCCACTCTGACATAGTATTTTTCTAAAGCATTAACACTAATTGGAAGTATATATTTTGTAATATAATTAGATTCTTGATCCTCTAAAACTATAAATATAATTGATCATGAGAATAAAATTAATGAAATATTTTCTATTACTCTAATAATTATAGAATGACATTGTATGTGGGGTTAAATTTTATAACAGGTCATGTTTAAGATAACTTTGGGGGTTAATATGTAATCATTTGAGGATAATTTATGTGTTTTAAATATAATAATGGGTCGATAAGTTTCATGTTGATCATAAATTTAATAAAATTTATACCATTTTGAGGTATTTTTTATTGGGTTTATATATGTTTAATGATATTTTAGTTGACTTATTTGGGTTTTAGGAAGAATACATGGTTGAGGTATGATAATCATTTTTTTATAGATAATTCATTGTAAAGGTTATTTAGGAATAATGTTGTTATCTCGATGGATCTGTAAGATAAAAATTTAGGGTTGGTATTTGATTTTATGAGGATGAAATTTGGTTATTTGAAATAAAGGATATTTGGTTTTGGAATATATGTTGAGTAACATCAATAAATATACTAACCAAAAATTTATTTCTTATTAATGCCATAAATTTCATTTTCAATGATTCTCACTTCTTTTATAAGAATATTAAACTACGAAGGTATATATATAAAATTATTGGGTAGTTTGTGATTATATTAATTGGGAAATAATGATTAGACTGTTTTTATTAAGATTTGAGGTTACAATGATTATAATTCTTTTTGGAATGATTTGATCTTCTTTTGGGTTTATAATGTAATATGGAAGAATTTTTTATGAAGACCGTGGTATTTATTTTTTGAATAAAAAAGTAAATTGATTTGATAGAATATATGATCATAGGATAATTGTAAAGACCCGTAAATTTCAAGGAAATGTTTTTTTCTTAATTTTCTTTGGAATTTTACAAGAGCGCAGTTTCTGATGGCACCTGATTCCGAGGCCCGGTGTGCCCGGAATCATTTTCCGAAGTTTGGCTCGGGTACGTTCATTGAACGGACGAGCGGGTTTTTCTAACTTTTGAACCAGTTCCCAGAATCGAATTCTGAGGGCACCGATGAAATCACAGCGCTGGTATTCGCTTAGAAACGCCTCTTCCGGAGTTGCGTTTGCTCGGGTGTGGTTTTTAATTTTCGGGCTTAAAGTTAAGAAATAAAATAATTTTGCGACAACTTTATTTTATTTCACATAAGCCATTTGGAAGCCACTTGAAGCCACTTAAAGGAGGCTTAAACTGAGTTGAACTGGATAGGATGCTATCCAGAAATATCCTACCCCCTTGGTAGGATATTTGTGAGATGGGGCCCGCACGAGCCCCGCCGTTTCTTTCAGCTAAGAAAAACACACGTGAAAACCCGTCTTAATGAAAGTCAACCGACGCGTTTTCTGAATTCTTAATAGACCATTTAATTGGGCGGTTTATTTCGTGAATTAAATGGCCTGTTTCTTTCGTTGAATTAATTCAACGAATTAATTCAATAGTTTCTTAACTTTTTTTCGTGTGTTGGCATATTAATAAAATAAGACCAACCTAAAATCTTTGGGGAAAATTTGAGAGGATTCTTGTTTCTTCTTCTCCCTCGCGAAGAACGCGAAGAACGCGAAGAACGCGAAGAATGCCGAACCCGGAAATCGACGATGCTTCCGTCCGAGATGTTCTTCCACGCTCCGATCACCGACCGTTTGAGGTGAGTGATGTCGGATTTTCCTCTCAAGTTCTTTTCTTTTGGATTTAATCGAAACACAGATTTAAATATTAATAATTTAAATCTGTTGTTCTTGGTTCGTTGAGCTCGCCGACTCAACACCGGATTCCGCGACGATGCGACGCCTCCCCGCGACGACGCGACGATCCCTCTCTTCCGCGACGATCTTTTCCGCGAAGAACGCCCGCGCGCGACGATCGACGGGGTAGGGATTTTATATTATGGGAATTACCCCTTTTTTTAATTTTCCCGTCTATGTTTCTTTAAAGAAATTAAAGAACCGTTTTTGTGAACAATTTTTAATCTTATTAAAAATTGTTGTTTCCTGTGTGGAATAAATTTCTCCTGGTTGTTTATCTCTAACGTGGAGGGTGCGGGCCAAACGAACACGGCCCGACGACCCTCCGCCGTTCTTCGTTTTGTGCGGATTTGACGGACGACGACGGAACATGCCGCATCAGATGTTTGATGATTCCGCAGTAAATAACAGATCCCGGTAGGAGCAATGGCGCAGACAGGAAGGAAAACGGGCCACCGGAGCGACGCCAGCGCCCCGGCTGAAGCCGCGGCGGCGGCGTCCAACGGACCCGCGGCCGCGCGGGTCCTGTTCGCCCAGGCGGGACGCGGCAGAGCCGCGTCCGCGGTTGACCAGCGCGGCCCGCACGCGGGCCGCGGTTCTCTCTCGATCGCGGGGGCTGCGCCCGCGGCATCCACGCCTGCCGCTCGGCCGAGCCGGACCGGCCCTGGCCGGGCCGGGCCGGGCCAACCGGGTCGGACCCGGTTCGGGCCGACCCAGGGGGGGGTCGGGCCGGGTCGGCCCGGGCCCGTACCCCCCTTCTTCGGACGTTTTCGTTCAAACGCCTGTAACTTGAGCTACGTGCCTCCAAACGACTCGCCGTCAGCGGCAACGCGATCCTTGGATCGAGACGGTCGTTTCAGAATATCGCACTCAAGGTTTCGGAATACTTTGAGTTCGGCCTGGTTGGTTCTTACACGAGACCAACCGGGCCCTCGGAGCGGAAACGCTCATATCTTGAGCTACGGACGTCCGATTGACGTGCCGTCAGCTTTGTTGAATTCCTCTAAGTGAGGCGGATCTTTTGGCATACTCTGCCCGAGGTTTGGACGCAGGTGGAGTGTGGTCGGGTTGGTTTTTCCTTAAAAATCAACCGGGCCCCTGGGACGAAAATGCCAATATCTCTCAGACCGGGCGTCCGATTGACGCGCCGTCTGCGACGTTGAGTTCCTGTTGACGATGCGGAACTTTTGGATACATCAACTTCGGACTTCATGACAGTTGATGTATCAGCCTCTCGGCTCGTGGAGAGGACCCTCCCGAACGAGCTTGCTATGTGCAGGAACCCTAGTGCTGGCTGCGACTGTTACTTCGACAGCGACGACCGTGCAGAGATCCTCCGTGGACTCCGACGACGACCGTGCAGAGATCCTCCGTGGACTCCGACGAAGACCGTGCAGAGATCCTCCGTGGACTGCGGCGACGACCATGCAGAGATCCTCTGTGGACTGCGGCGACGAATGTGCAGAGATCCTCAGTGGACTGTGACGACTACTGCACTCAGCGATCCTCCGTGGATCAGTGCTACCGGTCCTGTGTGGGCCCGATCCTATGTGGGTCCGATCCTGCGTGGGTCAGCGCTCAGCGGTTCTGTGTGAGCCAGCGCCAACAGGTCCTGCGTGGGCCCGGTCATGTGTGGGCCCGATCCTGTGTGGGTCCGATCCTGTGTGGGTCACTGCGAGGTTAGTACCTATCGATCCTTCGTGGGTCCGACGACTTAGATGGTTCAGTGATCATCTTTATCGTCATCCGAAGAAGTATACCTGTGTGAGCTGAATCTTGTGTTACTCTCCTTTGTGGATTGTGTTGTGTTGTCCTGTGTGGATTTACTGTTTACTCTCCTTTGTGGATTGTGTTGTTCTATCCTGTGTGGGTATGCGTTTTGCTTTCCTGTGTGGACTGGGTTGTGCTAGGGCTCGGACGTTGGAGCCGATCGTGGAATTGATGACTTAGGTATATGTATGGGCATGTACCTAAGCCGTGTCAGATGTTACTTCGTGATTGTATCTCTTCTTCGTGACTTATCCTTTGTGGATTTCGGGAGACCTTCGGGGGTCTCGGGGTCCCTACTGAGTAGCTTATACTCACCCCTGCACGGGCTATGCCCGCACTTCGTGGTGTTGGTTGCAGACGACGGACAGCGCTGATCGTGGAGGAGGCATGCGGAGCAGGACAGTACCTGGAGGTGGACCACTGGGCGGGACGTACTCGGAGCGGTTAGGTGGACCCGAGGAGCAGTGGAGGCTATCTGTACCCACCCTTCAGGTGGGACATCCAGAGGACGGCTCGACGCTGCAGTTTTTCTTTTCAGTTGCTGTTTTTCCTTTTAGTTGTACTTTACAGTTGGGCTTGTATTTCCGGCCCCTTTTACTTTCATCATAGCTTGTACAGTTTTTACATAGTGTTTACTTTTCCGCTTGATTACTCTGTGGTGCTTGTTTACTTTTCAAAGGCAATGCCTTCCCTTTTTGTTGGGATTTACGCCTTGGTGCTAGTCGCCAGCCCCTGGCCTATGGAAGGCGCGCTTGGGGCAGTCACGACACGGGCCCCGAGGACGGGTCGTGACAAATTGGTATCAGAGGTGGTCGGTTCTACCGCAGACTCTGATCATTCTTCTATGTGAAGAAATAGTGTTTAGCGTATTGAGTGTGGTTATCAGTCCAGGAAGTCCAGTGTTGGTGCGGCGGCCGACGTATCCATACACCAGGACCCTGACTTCTGATTTCCGACTTAATGCACGAATACATTGATTGCACGTGTGTTTCAAGTTGTCTTTGTGATTACTTGTGTCAGCTCACCAGGTATACTGTTCTGACCATGGTGCACTTGTTTCCTTTTCAGGATGGCACGACGACAGCAGCCAGCTAGGGTTCCTAGAGTAGGGCGCGACGACAGCCCGCCGAGTGACGAGGCCTCGGTACAGGGCCCGTTGACAGCAGAGGCACCGGCGGTACCTTTACCCACCGAGCCCCCGATGCTTCCAGCACTGGCAGCTGATGACGCCCGATTCCTTGGAGCTCTGCACGAGTTCCAGAGCCAGGGACCACCCAGGTTCCGTGGGGAGTCGGACCCCCAGGCAGCCGAGGACTGGCTGGAGGCGGTCGCCGAGTTTTCAGGCTAGTGAGGAAACTAGCAGACCTCATGGTGATCCTCGCAGCGAGCCTTCTACACGCAGCAGCCGGACGCTGGTAGAGCCTGATGCTCTAGGTACACGATGAGGCCACCCTTATCTGGACGGACTTCGAGAGCCTCTTCCGCTCAGAGTTCATCCCGGACACCCTCCGTGCGGTGCGCATCCAGGAGCTTCTTCAGCTGCGGTAGGGCAGCTTGACGGTCGCTCAGTATGCAGCGAGGTTCACTGACCTATCTCTCTACTCGACACACATGGTACGGGACCCCTTCTTCCGGGCCCGGACCTTCGAGCAGGGATTGAGACACGAGATCAGGGCATCGCTGATCTCCCTCAGCATCCCGACCCAGGCTGGAGTACTGGAGCGAGCCCTCCTGATCGAGAGCTTCCTGGATGAGTCCACAGCGAGACCCACCGCAGGGCGGCAGATAGCAGAGTCTTCGGCAGCTGGTAGCCGGCGAATGACTCAGGGTTCCAGGCAGACCAGGCCATCCGGCAGACGACCCCGGGACACTGGCTCAGCGGTGCGGGGCACACAGCGCGGAGCCAGCCTTCCGAGAGGCAGACAGTGCTACGAGTGTGGCGGGCAGGGCCACATGGCTCGTGACTGCCCGACCCGTCGTACCGAGGGGCAGCAGACGGTGGAGGGTCCACCCAGGCAGAGGCAGAGGGTCTACCGTGGTGGTCCGTAGGGAGGAGGCGGATGAGGCAGAGGAGCTGGCCGAGTAGCAGGTGGTGGGAGACGCTTTGAGGCTCTGCCACCACCACCACCAGGAGGCCCGCCCCGACCACAGGGAGCTGGCGGGCAGAGACAGGCTCAGCTCCAGGCAGCGGAGGCCTACGACCGCTGCGCGCCAGAGATGATTCGAGGTACGATCTGTGTCTATTCCACCCTTTCTGCAATTCTGATAGACACAGGAGCGAGTCACTCTTTCATAGCCACTGCCCTTGTTCGGAGCTCGGAGATTCCGACAGAGCCGTTGGCTCGATCCTTACGGCTAGAGACTCCTACGGGAGCAGACTCGACGATTACGCACTGGTGCCGGCAGTGTGAGTTTACTCTAGGAGTCAAGAGCTTCGACTGGGATCTTCTTGTAGCAGCGTTGAGGCCTTACGACGTCATCTTGGGCATGGATTGGTTATCTACGGTCCATGCTCAGATTGCCTTCATTAGGCTCAAGGTGCGATGTGTGCGCACTGACGGGAGCAGATTCACCTTCACCGGTGAGAAGGGATCCTTAGCAGCACAGGATGGACTCACGCAGAGGAGAGGTCATCCCAACACTCACCAGTTTGCTAGCCTCATCCTGGGAGCAGTTGACGTGCGGAGTCCCAGTTTTCCTGCGGTGGTGGATCAGTACGCGGACGTCTTTCCTGACGACGTTCCAGGACTACCTCCTCACAGAGAGGTAGACTTTTATATTTACCTGTACCTTGGGACAGCCCCGATATCCACTCCAGCATATCGGATGGCCCCCGCTGAGCTTCGAGAGCTGCGGGTACAGTTGGAGGACTTGCATGGCAAGGGGTTCTTCCGACCCAATGTTTCGCCCTGGGCTTCCCCGATTTTGTTCGCCAAGAAGGAGGATGGGAGCTTGAGACTGTGTGTCGATTATCTTCGCCTGAATCAGGTGACAGTGAGGAACAAGTATCCGCTATCCAGGATTGATGACCTCTTCGACCAGCTCAAGGGAGCACGGTGGTTCTTGAAGATAGACCTCAGGTCAGACTATCATCAGCTTAGAGTTCGAGACGAGGATGTGCAGAAGACGGCCTTCAGGTGTCGGTATGGCCACTATGAGTTCTTGGTTATGCCTTTCGGCGTGACCAACGCTCCAGCAGTGTTCATGAGCCTCATGAACAGGATCTTCCAGCCATACCTCGATCGATTTGTCGTGGTCTTCATCGACGACATTTTGGTGTACTCGATGACGGAGGAGGAGCACGCCTACCACCTGCGTGTTGTACTAGAAACACTCCGAGAGCACCATCTTTATGGAAAGCTCTCGAAGTGTCAGTTATGGTTACGTGATGTCCACTTCTTGGGGCACGTCATTTCTGAGGCGGGAGTTGCAGTGGATCCCGCGAAGATCGAGGCAGTGCTAGCTTGGGAGCCACCCAAGAGCGTGACAGAGGTGCGGAGTTTCTTGGGCCTAGCTGGATACTATCGGAGATTTGTGCCGGACTTCTCCAGAGTTTCAGCCCCACTCTCAGTGTTGACGATGAAGGGGAAACCCTTCGTGTGGTCAGACAGATGTCATCAGAGCTTCCAGGAGCTGAGGCAGAGGTTGACCAGCGCACCTATCTTGAGGTTTCCTGAGGAGGGAGTTGGATACGTAGTCTACTGAGATGCATCAGGGACCGGACTCGGGTGTGTCCTAATGCAGGAGCGGGCCGTGATTGCCTACGGATCACGTCAGTTGAGGCCTCATGAGCAGAACCATGCTACCCATGACTTGGAGTTGGCAGCAGTGGTCTTTGCCCTGAAGACATGGCGACACTATCTGATGGGCGAGTGCTTCACAGTTTTTTCTGACCACCAGAGTCTCAGGTACATCTTCTCTCAGAAGGACCTGAACCTGAGACATCAGCGATGGATCGAGTTCCTCCAGGACTATGACTTTGAGATAGTCTATACTCCTGGGAAGGGGAACGTGGTGGATGATGCCATCAGCAGGAGGACGGGCATCCAACTACTTGAGGAGGCGACAGAGCATCTAGCCGCTTTGCAGATATCCTTCGTGGATAGAGACGGAGCAGCCTTCCTTCAGTCTCTCACAGTCTCTCCTCCACTTCTTCAGCGGGTCAGAGAGGCACAGCGTGGGGACGTTGACTGTGAGACACGGCGTGCACAGATATCCTCGGGACAGGCACCTGATGGTTTCTCCCTTGGAGAAGAGCACGATTTCCTTTTCAGAGGACGTACCTTGGTACCAGTCTCTTTACGAGAGGAGGTGCTGAGAGTGTATCACACTTCTCATTTGGCGGTACATCCTGGAGTGGCGAAGATGTACCTGGATCTCAGACGACAGCACTGGTGGCCGGGCATGAAGAAGGCTGTGGCAGAGTTCGTTTCACGGTGCCTCACCTGCCAGCAGGTAAAGGCAGAGCATCAGGTACCAGCAGGTTTGGTACAGCCCTTGGAGGTCCCGGAGTGGAAGTGGTATGGGATATCTATGGACTTTGTGACTGGACTTCCACGCACTTCCAGAGGTCACGATTCCATTTGGGTGATTGTTGACCGACTCACCAAGTCGGCACACTTCTTGCCCATCCGAGAGCAGGGCTCAGTGGAGAGCTTGGGGCGTCTCTACGTTCAGGAGATTGTACGACTTCACGGTGTGCCATCGACTATCGTCTCCGATCGGGACGCTAGTTTTACTTCCCGACTTTGGAAGGGGTTGCAGGAGGCGTTCGGGACGCGACTACGGCTGAGCACCGCCTTTCACCCTCAGACGGATGGTCAGACGGAGAGGACCATTCTGACTCTCGAGGACATGCTCCGCGCATGTGTCCTCGACTTTGGTCGCAGCTGGGAGGACCACCTACCCTTGGTAGAGTTTGCGTACAAAAACAGCTACCACTCCACCATCGGGATGGCACCCTACGAGGTGTTGTACGACAGGCCTTGCAGATTTCCTTTGTGCTGGACAGACCCTGGAGAGTCAGCACTTGTGGGACCAGAGATGGTCCGGGCCACGTCAGAGAAGGTCTAGGTCATCCAGGAGCGGATGAGGACAGCACAGAGCCGGCAGAAGTCATATGCTGACAGGAGGCGGAGTCCACTAGAGTTCGAGGATGGCGACCACGTCTTCTTGCGGGTCTCACCTCGACGTGGTTTGATGAGATTTGGCTGAGGCGGCAAGTTGTCTCCACGCTTCATCGGACCCTTCCAGGTCCTCAGCAGGGTTGGCGAGGTGGTTTATCGTCTGGCTCTGCCACCTCAGTTGCACCGGATACACGACGTCTTCCACGTATCCCAGTTGAGGAGATACGTGCACGACCCGACACACATCATTGACTATGGGGAGCTAGACGTGGATGATGGAGCGACTTTTGAGGAGGTCCCAGTGGAGATAGAGGATAGACCGGAGCGGGTCCTACGTGGGCGATCGATTCCTCTTGTGCGCATCAGATGGCATCACGGGAACCTCCAGGAGAGCACTTGGGAGCGGGAGGCTCAGATGCGTGCTCAGTACCCACATTTGTTTCCCTAGTTTTTGATGTATCTTTACGAGGACGTAAAGTCCTGAGGTGGGAGTAATGTAAAGACCCGTAAATTTCAAGGAAATTTTTTTTTCTTAATTTTCTTTGGAATTTTACAAGAGTGCAGTTTCTGACGGCACCTGATTCTGAGGCCCGGTGTGCCCAGAATCATTTTCCGAAGTTTGGCTCGGGTACGTTCAGTGAACGGACGAGCGGGTTTTTCTAACTTTTGAACCAGTGCCCGGAATCGAATTCTGAGGGCACCGATGAAATCGCAGCGCCGGTATTCGCTTAGAAACGCCTCTTCCGGAGTTGCGTTTTCTCGGGTGTGGTTTTTAATTTTCGAGCTTAAAGTTAAGAAATAAAATAATTTTGCGACAACTTTATTTTATTTCACTTAAGCCAATTGGAAGCCACTTGAAGCCACTTAAAGGCAGCTTAAACTGAGTTGAACTGGATAGGATGCTATCCAGAAATATCCGACCCCCTTGGTAGGATATTTGTGAGGTGGGGCCCGCACGAGCCCCGCCGTTTCTTTCCGTTAAGAAACACACACGTGAAAACCCGTCTTAATGAAAGTCAACCGACGCGTTTTCTAAATTCTTAACAGACCATTTAATTGGGAGGTTTATTTCGTAAATTAAATGGCCTGTTTCTTTTGTTGAATTAATTCAACGAATTAATTCAATAGTATATTAACTTGTTTTCGTGTGTTGGCATATTAATAAAATAAGACCAACCTAAAATCTTTGGGGAAAATTTGAGAGGATTCTTGTTTCTTCTTCTCCCTCGCAAAGAACGCGAAGAACGCGAAGAACGCAAAGAACGCCGAACCCGGAAATCGACGACACTTCCGTCCGAGACGTTCTTCCACGCTCCGATCTCCGATCACCGACCGTTTGAGGTGAGTGATGTCGGATTTTCCTCTCAAGTTCTTTTCTTTTGGATTTAATCGAAACACAGATTTAAATATTAATAATTTAAATCTGTTGTTCTTGGTTCGTTGAGCTCGCCGACTCAACACCGGATTCCGCGACGATGCGACGCCTCCCCGCGACGACGCGACGATCCCTCTCTTCCGTGACGATCTTTTCCGCGAAGAACGCCCGCGCGCGACGATCGACGAGGTAGGGATTTTATATTATGGGAATTACCCCTTTTTTTTAATTTTCCCGTCTATGTTTCTTTAAAGAAATTAAAGAACCGTTTTTGTGAACAATTTTTAATCTTATTAAAAATTGTTGTTTCCTGTGTGGAATAAATTTCTCCCGGTTGTTTATCTCTAACGCAGAGGGTGCGGGCCAAACGAACACGGCCCGACGACCCTCCGCCGTTCTTCATTTTTTTTGCGGATTTGACGGACGACGACGGAACGTGCCGCATCGGATGTTTGACGATTCCGCAGTAAAGAACGGATCCCGGGAGGAGCAACGGCGCAGACGGGAAGGAAAACGGGCCACCGGAGCGACGCCGGCGAAGCGGGTCGCCGGCGGCTGAAGCCGCGGCGGCGGCGGCCAACGGACCCGCGGCCGCGCGGGTCCGGTTCGCCCAGGCGGGACGCGGCAGAGCCGCGTCCGCGGTTCACCAGCGCGGACCGCACGCGGGCCGCGGTTCTCTCTCGACCGCGGGGGCTGTGCTCGCAGCATCCACGCCTGCTGCTCGGCTGAGCCGAGCCGGCCGAGCCGAGCCGGCCGAGTCGAGCCGGCCGAGCCGGAGCAGCCCGGGTCGGGCCGGGCCCGTACCCCCCTTCTTCGGACGTTTTCGTTCAAACGCCCGTAACATGAGCTACGTGCCTCCAAACGACTCGCCGTCAGCGGAAACTCGATCCTTGGATCGAGACGGTCATTTCGGTATATCGCTTTCAAGGTTTCGGAATACTTTGAGTTCGGCCAGGTTGGTTCGTACACGAGACCAACCGGGCCCTCGGAGCGGAAACGCTCATATCTTGAGCTACGGACGTCCGATTGACGTGCCGTCAGCTTTGTTGAATTCCTCTAAGTGAGACGGATATTTTGGCATACTCTGCCCGAGGTTTGAACACAGGTGGAGTGCGGTCGGGTTGGTTTTGCCTTAAAAATCAACCGGGCCCCTGGGACGAAAATGCCAATATCTCTCAGACCGGGCGTCCGATTGACGCGCCGTCTGCGACGTTGAGTTCCTGTTGACGATGCGGAACTTTTGGATACATCAACTTCGGACTTCGTGATAGTTGATGTATCAGCCTCTCGGCTCGTGGAGAGGACCCTCCCGAACGAGCTTGCTGTGTGCGGGAACCCTAGTGCTGGCTGCGACTGTTACTTTGACAGTGACGACCGTGCAGAGATCCTCCGTGGACTCCGACGACGACCGTGCAGAGATCCTCCGTGGACTGCGGCGACGACCGTGCAGAGATCCTCCGTGGACTGCGGCGACGATTGTGCAGAGATCCTCAATGGACTGCGACGACTACTGCACTCAGCGATCCTCCGTGGATCAGTGCTACCGGTCCTGTGTGGGCCCGATCCTGTGTGGTTCCGATCCTGCGTGGGTCAGCGCTCAGCGGTTCTGTGTGAGCCAGCGCCTACAGGTCCTGCGTGGGCCCGGTCCTGTGTGGGCCCTATCCTGTGTGGGTCCGATCCTGTGTGGGTCACTGTGAGGTTAGTACCTATCGATCCTTCGTGGGTCCGACGACTTAGATGGTTCAGTGATCATCTTTATCGTCATCCGAAGAAGTATACCTGTGTGAGCTGAATCTTCTGTTACTCTCCTTTGTGGATTGTGTTGTGTTGTCCTATGTGGATTTACTGTTTACTCTCCTTTTTGGATTGTGTTGTTCTATCCTGTGTGGGTATGCGTTTTGCTTTCCTGTGTGGACTGGGTTGTGCTAGGGCTCGGAAGTTGGAGCCGATCGGGGAATTGATGACTTAGGTATATGTATGGGCATGTACCAAAGCCGTGTCAGATGTTACTTCGTGATTGTATCTCTTCTTCGTGACTTATCCTTTGTGGATTTCGGGAGACCTCCGGGGGTCTCAAGGTCCCTACTGAGTAGCTTATACTCACCCCTGCACGGGCTATGCCCGCACATCGTGGTGTTGGTTGCAGACGACGGACAACGCTGATCGTGGAGGAGGCGTGCAGAGCAGGACAGTACCTGGAGGTGGACCACTGGGTGGGACGTACTCGGAGCGGTTAGGTGGACCTGAGGAGCAGTGGAGGCTATCTGTACCCACCCTTCAGGTGGGACTTCCAGAGGACGGCTCGACGCTGCAGGTTTTCCTTTCAGTTGCTGTTTTTCCTTTCAGTTGTACTTTACAGTTGGGCTTGTATTTCCGGCCCCTTTTACTTTCAGCAAAGCTTGTACAGTTTTTACTTAGTGTTTACTTTTCCGCTTGCTTACTCTGTGGTGCTTGTTTACTTTTCAAAGGCAATGCCTTCCCTTTTTGTTGGGATTTACGCCGTGGTGCTAGTCGCCAGCCCCTGGCCTATGGAAGGCGGGCATGGGGTAGTCACGGCACGGGCCCCGAGGACGGGTCGTGACAATAATAGGTTTTAGGGATTTTTTATTTTTTATTGTTTATATTAAGAGGAGTGAGTAAATTAATCATGTGTAACCTATATTAGTCATTTTATTTCATTGTTTAGATGATTAATATTTTAATTTTTGACAAGATGGGTTATCATTATTCCCTTGGGTAACTATATTCACTAAAATTTTGGTATTAATTTATGATTCTAAATAGGAGAAACAACTAATCAAAGTTAAAAAATTTCTTATATATTATATTATTACTAAATTCAAGATGAAATTTAACACGTTTTGGAAGTAAATAATTCATTTCATGAGTTTGTTATTTTTATATATTAAAAATCTAGTTCCAAATATGGAAGGATGAAAATATTTCCCAACATTACATTCCATCCTTGAAAACATAATTTTTTTTATATTAAAATCATGTTCAAATTATTTAAAAAAAATTTAAAACATTAATATTTATTAAAATAGTAATAATATATCAAAAAAATATTACTTACCTTGAAACTAAAATTTTCAATGGATTGATTATAATTAAATTTTAGAATATAATTATCTCTATCTCTCTTAACATAGAGAATATAAAAAATTTATTTATAAATTTATTTATAATATCACAATAGTATAATGCACCTGATGATTTTAAAGAGTTGTTGATTATATTGATATTCAAGAAACAGAAATGGATTTACATTTATAATATTATTTTAATCACTTTTAACATTTTTAAGGAACTAAAATTTTATAATATATAATCTAATTCTATAATATTTATAAAAAAACAAGTTCATTGATATTTCTTAAATCAATATTTCAAAAATAGCACTTTTCCAAAATGACAACGTTTTCACCCCCAATTTTAGAAAAACTGTTCTAATTTTATTTTAATAAGATATGGGGATAAATATGTTTTTTTAATTTATTATTGAACTTTATAAACCTTTTCTTTGTGGGACCAATTAAAAAATGTAAATTGTGGATTCTAGTAAATGCTTGAATCGTTTTAATAATGGTAAGATTATATTTATATTTTAAAACCATTATTTGATAATTATTAGTAAAATATTATTATTATTTATAAAAAATAATAATTATAGTATAAAAAAATATTCATTATAATTTTAAGGAGTTATATTATTTATGAGTAGGAGGATGTCATCTTTTTAATCATTTTTTAAATAAGAATAAATTTTGACGAATAAATTTATTTAAGGGGAGAGAATGTGATAGAAAAGGTACTTTTAAAAATTCTTGAATATGAATATATATATTTACATGTGTATATACTATCTTAAAATATTTTCTATAATAATTCAGACACCAGTTATTCATCTAAAATTATTAAGTTTACTTCATCATAAAAAATATATTTTATTTAATGGATAAATAGATTTCCATTTCATTCTTAGTATTAATGTATATCTTAATAATGATTTATATTTTTGTATAATATTTTCATATTTATTTTTATGAAAATAATAGAATTTTTTTATTAATGTGTGAAATAAGAATATGAATTTTCATTCGAAAATGATGTAATTTTTATTCTGAATAAATTGTTTTACATGTAGAATATGGGTTGATTTAAAAGTTATATTTATAAATTTTATAAATTTAATTATATAAAATGGAATTCATTTTTAGCTTTAAAATTTATAAAATACATTATGGTGAATTTTTTGTATTTTTTGAGTAATTTAGATTTTCGGGGTATAGTTTAAATAAAAGTGTGTTTTTGGCTAAAATATATATATATTACATCTTCATGATATATATATGAAATAAAAATTTATAATCCATATTTAAAATATCATAAATTAATAATTTATAAAAATATAATATAAACACTTTCTTGGAATAATAAAATTAATTTTTATAAAAAAATAAATAAGATAAAATAAATTTTGAAGTTTTCAAAATGATTTAAAAACAATTGAAAATAAAAATTTGTGTCTTTTAGATGATATCTATGAATGTATAAGTCCTCAATAATTGATAATAATTATAAATAATAAAATATTGTTATAATTATTCATGGATTTTAAAATTATAGTATAAGTTAATTATCCAGATTATTACATTGTGCTTCTGAACGTAAGATAAGTAAAAATGATAAATAAACTATGACACCGTGGTATTTATTTGAATTATAATTAACTATGAACTATTTCTAAGGATAAAATTGATGAATAATAAAATATATTTATGTTAGTAATTTGTTTTTAATATTAAAAAAAAGGTTGATTATCCAAAACTATTTCCCATAATTGACACAGTGCTTATGCATGTAGATGAAGATTCATAATAAATGGATTTAAAAATATTAAACAATAAATTATTTGAATTAATTTTGGTATTTCATGATTTTTAGGTATCCAAATTATAGGTATATAATTAATTAAATGTTTAAATTAAAATTACATAGTTATCTGTATATTATTAAAGTAAAATATTTAAAACAACCTTGAAAATTACCTTAATATGAATTTAATATTAAGAAAAAGTTTATAAATTCATAAGAAACAATTAAATATTTTATTGAGGAAATTGGTTTTGGGAATTTTTAAGAATATCAACCATTTTCAATTTCTGAAGATCTTTCTCTTTTAAAATTAAATTCCTCAATAAATTATACCTAAATATATCTCCAAACATTCCATTCCACATTCATAATGTTTTTTCCAAAATCCCATTCTCTAAAAAATGTTAACTAAATCAAAAAGTGGAGTTTGAGGAGTAGGGTACAAATTTCTCTGTTTCTTTCTTGATTTTTTTATTATTTGTCTTAAAACATTGTTAATAATTATCTTAATTTTAATTCCTCATTATATTTAAATTTTTTTCCATCTTTTTTTTGCATAAATAATGAAATATGATCACTTAACTCGGAAAAATATATTTTTCAATATTTGTTACTAATCAAAATATGGGTATGTTAAAAATAGTGTTTTTGCTTCAATTTTCACCTTACCATTTTAAATTACTTAATTAATCCGAAAATAATATTTTTTAACAAGATAATTCCAATTATAAAAATAAAAGGGGTTTTTCTTTATCTGAACTCTTTTGGAATAAATCACACATTATTGTGGGTTTATGCTGCCTATGTAAACAATGATGTCTTAATAAACTTATGTATTCTGTGGTATTATTAAAAGATCATTTTATGACAGTATATAAAATTATTATAAATCATTTTAATTATTATGACTATGAAATGTTATCGTATCGATCTTGCTATTTGATTTAAAGGTAAACATTCATAAGCATTTTAATCTTCAAAAACAATATTTTGAAAAAGATTATCTTAACAGACAATATTTAATAGAATTTAACTCCCTTGACTCTATAATTATATGTAAAAATACCTTCAAAACTAGGAAATATTATATGACCCTAAAAATTTATGTTTTTCCTTTACCATTATATGGAATTATCTTTGAATAATATGAAACAAACAATCCCAATACATATTTCGTGAATAATTATAATATGATAAATGAATGAAACATGATATTAAATTAAATAAACGTGATAAAAATTAGTAAATGATCATTTAAAAGGTTTTTTAATAAGGTTAATAGTTAATAAAAAAATTATTCCGGAGGATAGAGGATATACAAGACAAGTGAATACTTTCGGTAAGGGATATTTTCTTTTATACCATTTCATAAATGGTTTTAATGGATTCCTTTCAAATTTGTAACTTCCATGTACATATTGTTTATTTTAGTTATTAATAATCTAATATATACAAAAATAATTTCTTAAGATTGTTTTCTAATAGACCTTATCTTCTTTATAGAAAAGGTGAAACAAATATTCTTTCAAGATTTTTGTATTGGCCATTCATTACAAAAGTGATTTAAGAACAACTTTTTTTATTCTTTTCTCACGATCTCCAATTTCTACCATATCCATAATTTTTATTTTATAATCTTCAAATTATATTTTTAATGGGGTTCTAAATAATTATTTATTCCCTATTGTTTTTTATTTTTTAAATACATGTTATTATAAATTTAAAGGGAATTTCTTATTAATTTTAGGGACAACATTATAATTTTTGTTTTTGAGATTCACTCATCAAAAGAAGAAAGTAAAGAACATGACTATTTCATTAATGTAATAGTTCTTGAAAATTTTATATGATTTTGGGTGGGCCAATGATGTATCCTCCAATGCATTGGGTAGTGATTTATTATTTAAACAAATAATGTTGGAAATAATTGATAATAAGTAATTAAATTACGGGTGACTACGAGTGAATATGGGGAATGGATATAATTTCCCAAGATACTTTACTGATTTATCTGTTACTATCATTCTTATTTTCAATGTTACATTATTCTTTAAGAAAATAATTTATTTTATATGATCAAATATTTCCACCTCAAAGAAGAATGTTTTTTTGGATTTTAAGACTATAAATAACTTAATGGGATTATTTTATTTCTATACCACATATTGTGGTTATTTTTCAAATCCAATATTTTCATATTATTTTAAAAGGCGTATGGATGACTAGGGAGAAAAAAAATTAATGTTTCAATGATAGATATTTTTCATGAATAATGAATGTGTATCACATTAAAAACTTTTCATTGTGGAAAACATTTACATTAAGTGAAAGCGTTGATTTTATAATGTAATGGGTTTCATAACAATTTATAACTCAAAATATGAGATTTTTTAGAGTGTATGTAATGATGTATTTTATATAACTCTAGTAATTATATAGGGACTATGTAAGTTGTGTTAATAGAAATTTGGTTCATCAACTAGTTGACCTTAAGTAAAATGGGTCATCATCTAAGTGGAAATAATATTACAATAGACATAAAATTAGAAAAATTAAGAATAATAAAAATCATGAAAATTGTAAAAACAATCCCCAAAATTTGGGACACCCGTCTTAGAAATTAAATCACTCATCTAAATCTTCAAAGGGATAATTAAATCTAATAAATGTTCAACCCATAGACACCTCAATTATTACCAAAATCCTACGATTATTATGCCAGTAGATCTCACTATATATTTTTATCAAATATATATTTTTAATTTGAGTATTATGGGTTAAAATATATTTATTTCAATACTTATTGTACCCCTTTGAAATCTACATGGGGTTATATTTATATGAATATTGACATTGATATCTATTCACATGGTTAAACACATGATATATATCATATATCATTGAATGATTTCCTTCTTATGGGCTTTGTGATATATTTCATCACATGTTATATTAAGAGAAGATAATTCAAGATTGATTTGGATAATATATAATTTCTTCTATTTCTTACATTTTTCAATGTGTACTATTGTTTGGGTCTCATTTAAGGGGTTATTAGAAATTTAATTAAACATACTTATATTGAACATTATAAATTCATTGACCCATAATTTCTATCCTAAATTATACTACATGGATATAATTTCTCATTGAATAGGTTCCCAGTTAACTTGTGATAAGCTAGAAGAATTGATTTATAATTAATTAGAATATGTAGTGAGTGTCCTTATTCTTTATTTCCCACACTACTATTCCAATAATTCATTTAAATAATGATTTTCTTTATATAATGGAATATATATCACTCAGTTATTGATTTTCAGTGTCTTTCTTATAAAATATATATCATTAAATTGTTTTATAAAAAATAGTAAAATGAAATTTTAAAATATAGATATTGATATTAAATTTTTTTTTATTTAGGGTAGCTAAAAAAAATACTTTAACATGACTTATATTATGAGGAGAAAAAAAATGTTAAATATATTATTGATCTCCTCATTACTCTTAAATATATAATAATTAATGATTAGAGCTTCATAGGGTGAAAAAAACAAAAAAGTAAAAATATATATTATGTCCATGAGAATATAAGGTTAAAAACTAATCACTTTAGTTTTATCTAATATAATTAATTATTCATGGGATGATGATAAATATACTACCTTAGTTAATAATTTCAAATTTGTGTTTATTAATTTTCTACCTTATAAAAATCATATTTATCTTGTGGAATGAATTTATAACATAGTTACTAAAATTCAAAACACTATGTCATTGGTAATTACCTTTATTTGTATATTTTGGTCTAAATTTTATTTTCTTTTGATCATGATTGTACAATTAGACAAAATTTTTTTAGTGAAATATTATTTATACACTTCTCAGATTATCTTCATATTTATTTTTATCAAGCTACCAAAAAATGAATTACATCATGTGTGACCATTGGTGTTAACTCATAATTTTGTAAATTTTTTCCTATTGTTGATAATGTTCATAAAATAAAAAAATTTAGTCCCATATTTGTGTGGAATAAATTCCCCATAATTATCAGGAAGGATTTATCTCTAAAGTTTGTAAATATAGCTTGTAAAATTGTCTCCAGTAATCATCTTGGTTTTGTCATTTTTCGGAAGATTAAAAATTATCCTTTTTACTACTTCATAACGGATAATAATTCATTAAAAATGTCAATATTTTGTAATATGGCCCTAATGATGGATATTAGTAAGTCACTTGGAACATGAAAATGGGTATTCATATTTTTAGATCCATAAAAGTGTCATTTTCCCAAATACATTCATTTATATTTAATAGAGAATTTTTTCTAAAATCATCATATTTTTTCATATTGAAGGTATATCAACAGTATTCATTATTTTTAACCACGATGTTAGGAATTAAAAACAATTTTCATCTATTATTTTTAGAATATATTAGGTTTACCTAAGTTGTTGTTTTCTTAAGGATGTTAAATCTAGTTTTATTTAACTTATTAATGATTTACTTAATCATTTTTTTACTATATATATATTATACGGATTATATTATGTAACTTTATAAGGGCGATAATTGAAATATTAATGATATAAAATACCACCATCGTCACTCTAGGGAGAACTATAGATTATTTATTGACTTGAATAAATAATATGTCCAACTAAGAAATAATTTACCCAATTTTAGTAATTAATATATTTCTTATATATTTAATATCAAGAAGGATTATCCATATTGTAAATATATAAGGGTGATTCATTTATAATGTAGAGATCATATTATACTGAAAATATTAATTTTAATTTCATTCCCAGCTATCTATTTAGAAATTTAGGCTCTTATCTTTAGTACGTAGGTTACTTTTCTTTAAAATCTCTATTACCACTAACATTTTCAATGGTTTTATAATATAAAAATAGACTAAGACACCAATTAAGGTGATAGAAAACCAAATTAAGATCATTTTATTTTATAGATGTGTTCATTAAAGGAATTTAATTATAGTTTCTTGGAAGTAATGTTCCAATCCACCTAATATCTCATTCCATTCAATAAAAAATCATATACCTTTTTATTAATCATTTTTCAACAGTAAATTTTTCATATTCATGTAATCAAGGATGTTTCAAAAAAAAAATATAAAGTGTTGAATACCCAATAGGTTTTGTATGGATAAGAATAAATAAATGATTCTCATTAACTAGACAACAACGAGGGATGAATATCCAGATCTTATGATGTATACCATGTGGTGTATTTAAAGAATGTCTATCTTGAATGCTTGGAAATTGAGGTTCCTTGACTCCCCAACTAATTTTTTTTGTGTGATATCAGATTCACATAATATGTTTTCGATGTTATTGATAGTAATTTTCAAAACCCACTTGATCATAATATTATTTAATTTATAAGATAAAAATTTGTAATTAAATAAGTTTCATTTTTGTTACCTTATCTCATAAGGAATCCCAACTGATGGATAATATACACATCAAAATGTTAATGTCCTAGTGATATTCTGTGGTAGATTACATTCTTTCATGGATCATGTATTCTTATATGTTGTGTGAATATATTTTAGACGTTTTGTCACTATAAATATCCAAGATATAATAAACTATGATTAGTTATGATGTAAATTACTTCAATTTTTTATCCCTGAATTAATAATAATGAATCCATAAATCACTTATTCTTTGCAATTATTTTTTTCCAATAAGCTAGGGAATTATATAAACAATATTTTTCATATTCATATTCATTAGGGGATATATTGGAACTTATTTTGGAATATTATTTATGTTTTTACTTGAGTAATCAGTTCTTTAATATCATAGTTATTTTAATTATAACCCATCTACTCTAGTAACTTAGGGCCTATGGTTATTTTAATACATTTTTAGGGAATAGAAAAGATTACATCACATAGGGGAAAATAATAAGTATTCATAGATACTGGATACAAACATGATTCTTACTTTAAATTTTTAAAAATAAAATATTTAATGAAATATTCATTATTACTTATAAAAAAACTCTGATCATTAATAGTAGTCTTCTTTTTTCCTAGAGGAACATGAGAAATAATATAAGTTGTTATTCTCAAACACATAGAAAGGGGTTGTGTATAGTGCATGATATAATTTAATAAAAATGAATCATTAATATGGAAGGAATACATAATAATCCAAAACATTCATTTAATTTATAACATGATAATTAAATATATACATATCTATCATAATAATGGGAAATAGATAATTACATGGATTACTCTAAATGAAACTCGTTGTTCTAAGACATCACACATAAATTGGTAAGGAATAAACCAAATACTTGAGCTTTTTTCCCCATGAGGAATAACAATGGACTGAGGGGCCATATAATTCTTGGACTCTCCATAAAATAATAAGGCTGATGCATCCATATTATGTAATTATTTAATTAAAAATAAATATTTTAATGTCCCTAGTGAAAAGACTCATAGACTCATGGATTTAGTAAATAATTCTTGTCCGGATAGAAGTATTGGTTATAAGAATTATACATGTTTCCATAATCAATTTAGTTATATATAAAAAAAGTGAGTATTCATCAATATAGTATGAATTATAGGATATTCGAAATATAATATAAATTGTCCTTGATAATTGTGTAACTTTGTGGGATGCATTCATCATATAGGGATATTAATATGTATATATTAATAAAATAGTTGGAGAGATAAACAAAAATATAAAAATAATATCTTGAAATAAAAATGATTTTTGTATAAATATAACTACTTATGAATATGGTATCATAAGTGGTAATGAAAATTTATAATTAAAAATACAATCACAGATTAATAATGATAAAAGATAACATCATTATTTATGAAAATTTAAAGTAATTAAAAGGAATTTGAAAAGTGAAATAAAGATAGTTGTCTAGAACCCCTTACATTAACTAGTCCATACCAAAATGATTTAGAATGAACACCTTATATTCATAGAGTTTGGGATCCTAATAAAGAAATATATAAAAGGGGTTTTGATCCCATTACCTACCATGTCTCTATATTAAAACTCATAGGATCAACCTCAAGATAGAAATAGATATATAGTTTTGAGCTCTTTTCAACCTATGTATCTTTATAATGCCTCATGTAATGGTAGAATGAGATAAAATCATCCTCAACATATTTGGAGTAGACATGTGGAGGAAAATGGGTTGGTATTTATAGTAATTGTGGGGGATTTGTTTATTAGTTTCTAATAATAGGTTTTGAACATTGGATTGTGAACAAATTAAAATTGGTTCCCTCAAAATGGATTTAAACCATTGTATTTTATATTTACAGCTAGGTTTTTTATTTTTAAATGTTTAAGAATTGAAATAATATAAAGTTTATTATTTGATAAATGAAAAACATATGTATTCATAATGATTTTTTTAATCTAAAAACAAAATATATTATTTGGAAACATATTTATATGTCTGAAAACTAAATTTGATTATTTTAAATTAAATCTTCTTAATGATTATTCATATTTTTAGATAATAATTATTTTATATTATTTATTTCATTAATTTCTATGTAATTACTATGTATAGATACTTAAATTATATTAATAATGTTTTTCTTTATATACAAATATCAACTAACTCATAAAAGTATGAAAAATATACCTTTAGGTAATATCTAATTTATGATTATAAATTTCAAGTCCTTTTTATAAAAATAATTTACTAAATATAATGAATTTAATTTTTAAATAAACTACTTAGTTTATTTAAAAAACATATATTTATAAATAAAATTAAATACGTTTCTTTAATAATTCATTTCTTATTCTATAACATATGTGGGTAATTAAATTATTACAATTGATCAATATACACTATTAGTAATTATTTATTATTTTTTTACCTAATGTTTTTTAATATTTTAATATAAAATTATATTTTTAAAGGTTACAATACTAGTATAACAATAATAATGATAAGTTACTATTTTATCCATCCAATTCCTAATGGTTAGATTCCAACTATAACATTACCCTTCATATGGTCATTTTAATTCTTATATATAAAATTCATTATAACTCCTAAAATCATTTTTTATCATTATCATAGTTATTAAAGAATGTATATTCTTTTTATTGTCATTTTATATATAGTAAATATGTGTCTCATATACTCTTCATTGTTTATAGAGTATAACTCTCATAGATGATATTTTGGAGCTCCAAATAATTTAATTTATACTATATTACAAGTTCTAGATATTATTAAGAATATGATTATTTTAGTTTTTGTCTTCCATTTTAGGGAAATAATATATATTTTTTATTTTTTAATAGTTTTTTAGAAGATGTTTCTTTTTCTAGAGTGTAATGATTAGTCTTACATTCTACCCCCCAGAGATCCCCTAAAAAACATCTCCATTTAAATTTGGTAAAATCTACTACATAAACATATGTGGTTAATTTTAAATAATTTCTACATTAGGATACCATTTTTCTTCTTCTGACTATTGATTCCTCCAAATTATGTTCACGAATCGAGTTGTCTGATTTCTCCACACATGATATCTAGAATCAAAAGTATGGATAAGATCATCATTACACAAAAAAATACGCCTATTTTTCATATATAGTAGGTAAGTAGAACAGGTGTAGACTTTACATCCACAATTGAGATATATGTAATATTCCATGAACATTATAGGGTTTAGGTGGTATGGGTAATTGTTAATCCATATGTCTTATTCGATAAAATTTCAAAAGGCTCAATATAACTTCGACCTAGATTCACCATTTTAACAAATTTTTTAACACTATTAAATGGGGATGAATTAAAGAATACATTATACCCTTCTTGAAATTACAAGTAATATATTTGATTATAAAAATTGAAATTATTCCTGCTTTAATCCATCTTAATATGATTCATTATTGCTTGAAAATTCTTAGTTGTCTCCTCAATGAGATGTAGACCTACTACCTCTATTTACGAAACTAATTTCTAAAAACATGGGGTATGAAATCCTTTCCCATACAATAATTCATATAATTTAATTTGAATACTTGAATGAAATCTATTATTGTTTAAAAATTACAAGAAATTTAGATAATGTTCTCATGTTACGTGGAAGTCATGTGGAAATGACATCAACATTCCCTATTGTGTTTGGATAGTCCTTTTACACTAATCATTATCTTGAGGATTATTGGTATTGCTAAAATGTATCTTAGTGTTTAAGGACTTCAAAATTATACTCAATAATTTTTATGTTTGATCAGATTCAATCTATAGTGGTTCACCCAGATGTCTCACAACATCATTGGTATAGATCCCTACAAGATTACAAGGTTGTAGATCCTCCCCTATTCCTATGAAATGTGTATTATTCGAAAGATTATATAAAATAACCCATATTTAATCATCCAACTTATATAACATGGGAATTATAGTAAAATGTCCATTATAAACTAAACACACTAACACATTTACATAGAGGGATGTTTTGTGAAACTCATTATGAGTTGTCTCTCATAATTTATAGGTTGGAACACCATGAATCTGGACACATAGTCCGCAATTTAATATTTATTTTTGTCCTACAATAATTTTTATGTTAAATCATTCTACATCTCAGGGTTACTAGGGTGTATATATAAATTTTAACTAAAATATTTATCAAGTAACTCCCTATCCATCCCATGTAAATGTGAAAAAATACCCCCATTCAAAAAATATAATACATCAACTTTATAGTTGAAACCCTTTAATTTTCTATCATTAATGGAATTAATCTTTATTTTCACAACCATATCATCATGTTGATTCTTCTTAACCATTTCTATTAATGATATTTTGTAAATATATAAAAAATAAATAGAGATTCCCATTCCCTAATAAAATCTATATCCCACATTACAAAATCCCAGAATATTGGATTTCTGTAAGTCCTCATCATGGAGATAGCTCCAGGATCCTTCCTAATCAATTAATTTTCCACCTTGTTTTCCATCTCATGGTGGTATTGTATCAGGGAATCAAATTACTTAAGTAACTATAACAATCTTATTTGTCTCACATTGATGTATTTCAGTGTGAATATATACATTATACTCTTGTGATTCATATATTTATGTATCATATTTTACCTTAGAGATTGTGTCTCCATATCATCAACATAGGAATAATTATTTCTAATTAAAGATATTTTTATGGATAGTTTTTCCACAGATATTTAACTACCTTGATTAATGTGAAATAACTAAATCAATTTTTACAAGGACACACCTCAATCATTTGTTTGATGAATCACTATATATTTTATTTAATTTTTTACCTTATGATAATTTTAATAGTTGTATAGTGAATTATCTCTTAATTTGTTTCTCCTAATATTCTTCATATTCCTTTTAACATGTGAATTTTACCCCATTACATGCCAACATGGCTAACAAATTGGATTATCATGAATTTTTTTAAACAAATCATATATAGTAACCTAAATATCAATGGAAACTATGATTCCAATTGTATTCATTAGTGTGAGGCAGTAGTTTTGTAACAAAGTCACTAGTAGGTAAATATATATTTGAGTTCAACATCCATGGTTTATCTCTTCCCCTTCCCACTGGTTCTCTCACCTCCATGGCTGGCTTGTTTTGTTACCCAGTGATGATGCATCTTTGGTTCTATTCTAACGAGATCTATGCCCAGAGTGGAGTTTCTGGTTCAGGGCATCTTGGATTCCCACATCTGTGGTTTTCCCTCGGTGTGGTGTTTTAAAGACTAGAAATTTTCTATATATATTTTTTATTATGTGGCAGTATTACGAGTCTGTGAAAATTGTCGGCACGTGAATCTGAGGCTCAGAGTGCCTGAAATTAATTTCCAAACATTCTTTATGGTATGTTAAGTTAACATGAGAGCACGAATTAGAAAATTTTGAACCGATTCTAAAAATTGAAATATGAGGACACCTTTGAACTCACAGCGTCGATATTCTCTTAAGTAGGCCTTCACTTCAACTGCATTAGGTCGATGGTGAAAGTTGAATTTTCAGGTTTTGCGGAGGAATAAAATAATACAATTGTTTTATTTTATTATTCAAAACTTCTCAACAACTTTTTGAATCTTGGGGGTGGGGACCACCCAACCTTGAACCCCTATTTTAAGGTGATGTACCTCTTGGACCCCCCAATTAATGAGGCAACATTAATTGATTAATTAATTAAATGAAACTTAATTAAGTTGGCTCCCCACCTTTCTTCACCATATGGGGTTGGAAAACTCTCTTGGTGGAGAAGAATTCTGCTGGAGAAGTCTTGAAGAAAGAACACCCTCCAATGAAGGACCTCCTATGAGCGAGGAATGGGGATACAACATTTGAGAAGCTCTGATGCATCATCTTATTCCTCATGCCACCTCCAACGAACACACAAGGTAGGGTTTTCTCTTGATTGTTCTTCGTTAATTTTACATAGATTGAATCTTCTGGGGGAATATGTTATCAAAATAATGTGGAGGTTTTGATCCAAACAAACATAGCCTGATCCCTCCAATACATTGTGGATTGATGTCTTATCCATATGCGGATCGTCGGGTTAAGCGGAACCCAACCACATCGAGATAGATGCAATGGCGACATCCCGGGATACACAATGACTCCTTCGGAATGGAAAACGGGCCACCAGAGCTCCCCCGATGACCATCGGAAGTCCGAAGGTGACCAACACCAGTAGGGTAGAGGCGATGTCCAGCACATTGAATGTCTGAAATGGCAGCAGTGACGCAACCACGCCACCAAAAGAGGCTGCAGTCCATCAGCCTTGGTAGAGGAGGGTGGCGGCTAGAACGCCGACCAGCCACGTGGAAGTAGGGCGGTGTGCATCCGTGCCACCAGTAGAAGAGGCTATCGTGGCTGTCGAGCCGCGGTGGCACACAAGGGTGGTCGCAACCCGGACGTCCGTGGGAGGAGCAGTGGCCCCATCATGCCGCTGGAAGGGGAGCCGGCCAGAATTTTGGGCAGCTGTGTCACACCAAGAAGGACCTACTATGGCGGGTGCCGTGTGCTAGCAGGCAGTGCCACGAGGCGCCGACTGGTTGGCCAAAGCTGAATGGTCCAACTAGCCCATTCAAAAATCCTGGGGGGCACCTGCCTCATGTGGCAGCTAGGGTAGGCCCCGCCACGACGGACCGTACCCAGCCGAGTGAGCCACGCACAACGGGCTAATCTGAGAGGACCACGGCTAGCAGGCCAACCCCCCCCCTTTACGAGCCAAGCCGGGCCACGGCCCATGCTGGATCAGGCTGGGTCGGCCTAGGCCGGGTCAGTCCGGGTCGGTCCAACTAGGTCAGACCAGATCCGGGACCATCTGGACCCAGATACACCTTTTTGGACATATCATGGTAACCGTGCATCTCTTTGATGAACAATCTACTGTGAAATAATTCATGGATCAGGTTGATCCTTTTGATATACTCCACTTGATTTTTGGATACAGTTGGTGTATGGTCGGGTTGGATCAATCCTGAATCTAACCGGGCCCTTAGAACAAAAATGGTAATAACTTACAGACCGAGCATCTGATTGAGGCGCCGTCAATTTCCTTGGTACCCTAATGATGTGGAAACCCATTGGGATATTTCTTCATGGGACTTAGTGGACATTGAAGTGTGGCTGATGGCTTGAGGAGATGATCCTCTTGGAGTCAAGCGTGCTTAGTGCGGGAACCCTATGGCTGGCTGTACTTGAGGAATCTTCAGATCCTATGTGGGTCAGCATCTACTGATCCTATGTGGGTCATCTACAAATCATTTTTGGGTCATATTTAGATCATGTTTGGGTCATATTCAATGCTTTTTCGGTTAAATACATAGATTCTCTAGTAAGTAAGATGATATAACAATAAAACTAATCATCTAAACATCCGTACTTATGTTATACCTGGTGTGAGTTGAGTCTTTACCTCTTTGGTACACTTTTGTGTTGTGTTACCTTCATGGTATTCTTCTATGTGGTGTTACATTTGTGGTAAAAAACTTCATGGTGTTACCTTCGTAGTATTATCTCTTTCGTGGAAAATTTGTTCTTTTGGATAAAGAGTTGGGCCTTGTGATTCCTCATGAACGAGATTGGTATACATGATAACTTAGGTATATGTATGGGCAGATACCTAACTAGGGTTGACTATCGTTTTTTTCTCTATGATTATAGTATTACTTTGTGGTTTATCCTTGTGTATTATGAGAGACCTTCAGGGGTCTCGAGGTCCCTAATGAGTGTTGTTATACTCACCCCTGCACGAGTTACACCCGCACCTTTACATGTCTAGTGCATAAGACGGACAATATTAATCGAGGTTGAGGGTGTCAGAACTAGTGGCTGATCAGAGGTGGACCATTAGACGAGATTTATTGTAGAGATGAAAGTTCGAGAGCAGTACCTACCCTTCATGTATGATCCATGGAGGGTGTTCACATGAGTTGTTTTCAATTTATCTTATACTTTCCAATTGGGCATGTATTCTGGACCATTTACTTACTGTCCTCACTATATTTTCTTTATAGTTTACCTTGTGCTTGTATCATGCTATGTGCTTAGATTGTGTGAGTTTGCAGTTTAAAAAGTCAATGTCTTCTCGGTTTTAGGGATATACCATTCCAATGCTATTCACCAGCCCATGGACTATGGAAGGTGGGCTTGGGGTGGTCACGACATGGGCTCCGGGGGATGGGTCGTGAAAAATTGGTGTCATAGGAGTTGGTTCTACTAGAGAACTTGGACTCTGATCTTTTGATTTAGAAATATTGTTAAGTGTAATGAGTGTGGTTTTCAGTTTGGGGATTCCAGTGTTCATGCGGCGGCCGACGTATCCATACACCGGGACCTTGACTTCTGATTTTCGACTTAGTGCATGAAACCAATAATTGCGTGTGTGTTTTTAAATTGTTTTATTTGTTATCTATTGAGTCATCTCACATGGTATAACTTATTGACTATGGAAGTCCTATTTCTTTTTAGGATTCCTCCACACAGATATGCAGCCAGGGTTCCAGGTAGAGTATGTGATGATAGCCCACCGAGCGGTGGGGCTTTGGTGCAGGCCCCCCTTTCGGTATTTGTACCATAGGGTGGTGTACTAGCAGCACCGCTTCCCATCGAGTAGCCAATAACACCATCCCCAGTAGCAGAGGGTGCAATTTTATTGAGTGTGTTGCACAAGTTCCAGCACCAGAGGCAGAAGTCATAATTCTCCGACTGGTAGGGACACCAGCTGATCTTATGGTCATCTTTGCAGCCAGTCCTCATCAAACAGTAGCTGGGAGACGGTGGATCTTGATGCTCCAGGTTCATTATGTGGTGACTATCCTTTAGTAGGACACTGAGTGAATATTCAGGGTAGAGTTTGTCCCATCGAATTTATGCACAGCGCGTATACATGAGCTTCTACCCTTGCTGTAGGGAGGCATGATTGTGGATCAGTATTCAGCGAGGTTCAACCGACCTCTAGCACTACTCCACTGACATGGTGGGAGACCCTTTCTTCAGGACCTGGAACTTCAAGTAGGGGCTCATACGGGAGATTATAGTTTCAATGATTGTTCTCATCATCCCGGCATAAGCATGGGTATTAGAGAGAGAAATATTAGTGGAGATATTCCTTTCATAGCAGTCACCGGCCGATATACCCACCATCGGACATCACGTAGTAGAGTCATCTCTAGCTGGAAGAAGGCAGATGGCACAAAGGTCCAAGAAGATCAGACCCACCGGTGGATGACCGTAGGATACATGGTCGGTTGTACGGGACTATCGAGACAGATCAGGACAGGCAAGGAGCAGGAAGTGTTACTCATGCTGAAGGTAGGGTCACATGGCTCATGAATTCTTGACCCGCCATACGAAAGACAATCAGACAGTTGAAGGTCTGCCTGGGAAGAGGTGAAGATTTGATCAAGGAGGTCCGCAGACAGGAGGCAGACATCCCAGAGTAGTTGTCCGTGAAGTAGGCGGTGGGCGACAATTTGAGGTTCGACTGCCGCCACCTCTAGGTGGTCCACCATGACCCTAGGGAGTAGGTGGATAGGGACGAGCTCAGCTCCAGGAAGTTGAGGCCTATGACCATGGCACCGCAGAGATGATTTGATGCATGATCTGTTTCTACTCCACCTCATCTTTAGTACTTATAAACATAGGTTCCAGTCACTATTTTATTTCCACAAACCTTGTTCGGAGGTCAGAGATTCTGGTGGAGCCGTTAGCATGGCCCCTGCTGATAGAGACTCCTACGACAGAGAATTCGATGATTACACAACGGTGCTGGCATTGTAAGCTTACTCTAGGAGGTTAAAGTTTCGGATGGGATCTTCTAGTAGTGGCGTCAAGGCCTTAAGATGCTATCTTGGGTATTGATTGGTTATCTATAGTCTATACTCATATTGACTACATTAGGATAAAAGTACGGTGTGTTCCCAAGGATGAGACCAGGTTTTCCTTCACTGGTGATAACTAAACATTTGGAGCATATGATGGACTTACCCAGAGGAGGGTGTAGCTGTTCACACATTAGTTGGCTAGCCTTACCCTTGAAGTGGTTGATGTAGAGATTCTGAGCAATCCTATAGTGGTGGACTAGTACACTGGTTTTTTCACTAATGTTGTTCCAGGTCTACCTCCTCGGAGAGTGGAGGACTTTTATATTGACTTTTACCCCATAACGACACTGCTAACTACACCATCATATCTGATGGATCTCATGGAGCTTTGAGATATATGAGTACAGTTTGAGGACTTGTATAGGAATGGGCTTATTTGGACCCGTGTTTCTCCTTGGGTAGCCCCAATTTTTTTGTCAAGAAGGTAGATGGGAGTTTGAGACTCTGTGTGGACTATCAGCACCTGAACCCGATGATCGTGCAGAATAAGTACCCACTACTGAGGATTGATGATATTTTTGATCCGCTTAAGGGAGCACGGTGATTTTAGAAGATAGACCTCAGACCAGGCTATCACCGGCTCAGGGTATGAGATGAGGATGTGCACAAGATGAACTTCAGATGTCAGTATGGCCACTATTAGTTCTGGGTAATGAATTTCATCATGACCAATTCCCCCAAAGTGTTCATGGGACACATGAACAGGATATTCCAGCCATACCTCGGTTACATTGTAGTAGTCTTCATTGACAACATCCTGGTTTACTCAGCTACAAAAGAGGAGCATGCCTATCATCTGCAGATAGTTTTGGAAAAACTTCAAGGGCACCAGCTTTATGGTAAGCTCTCGAAGTCCTAGTTCTAGAACTGAGAGGTCCAATTCCTAGGACACATCATATCAGAGGCTAGAGTTGTAGTGGATATAGTGAAGAATGAGGTTGTGCTTGCTTGGGAGCCACCCAAGAGTGTGAAGAAGGTGTGGAGTTTCTTGTGTCCGGCCGGTTCTACCAGAGGTTTGTGCCTGTCTTTTCCAGAGTTGCGACACCATTATCTGTGATGACGAAGATTGGGAAACCCTTTAGGTGGTCGGAGAGATGCCAATGGAGTTTCCATGAGATGACGCTGAGACTAATGAGTGCCCCCATATTGAGGCAACCGGAGGAGGTCATTGGGTACTTAGTCTACTACGACGCATCAAGGACCGGTCTTGGATGTGTTCTGATACAGGAGTGAGCAGTTATCACTTATGGTTATCGATATCTAAGACAACATGAGACAAAATACGCTATCCATTAACTGGAGAAAGTAGCAGTGGTATTCACCTTAAAGATGTGGGGACATTACATAATGGGAGAACATTTTACAGTGTATTCAGATCACAATAGTCTTAGGTATATCCTCTCTCTAAATGACCAAAACCTGAGACATGGGTGTTGTCTTGACTTCGTCTAGGACTATGAATTTGAGAGAGTCTATACTCTTGGTAAGGGAAACATAGTAGCATATGCACTCAGTATGAGATCTGGTATACAGTTTCTGAGTGAGGCGACAAAGCAGGTAGATTTTTTGTGGATATCCTATGTGGATCGAGATAGAGAATCTTATCTTGAGTCTCTAAGTGTCACTCCCCCACTCCTTCAACGATTCAAGAATGCACAACTTGTGGAAACTAACTTAGAGATTCTATGTGCTTAGATATCCACAAGACATGCACTTGATGAATTTTTGAAGGTGGGGAGCATTTCATCCTCTTCAGAGGATGTACTATGGTACCAGTGGCATTATTGGAGGAATTGTTGAGGGAGTTCTATACATCTCATTTAGCGGTACATCCAGGAGTGGCGAAGATATACCTGATCCTCCAACGTCCGCACTGGTGGGCCGGAATGAAGAAACTAGTGGTAGAGTTTGTCTAACGGTGCCTCACATGTCAGGAAGTGAAGGGAGAGCATCAGGTTTCAGTAGGCTTAGTTCATCCACTAGAGGTACCATAGAAGAAGTGGGATGGAATTTCCATTGAATTTGTGATAGGAATTCCACACACGTCCAAGGGACATGATTCCATTAGGGTGATCGTTGACAGACTCACCATGTCGGCCCACTTCCTACCAATAAGAGAGCAGGGATCAGTAGAGAGGATGGGATGCCATTACATATAGGAGATTGTATGTCTTCCTGAAGTGCTATCATCGATTGTCTTTGATCGTGATCCATGTTTTACATCTCATCTATGGAAGGGGTTGTAGGAGGAATTTGGGACTCAACTTCAATTGAGCAACGACTTTCATCCTCAGACAGATGGTCAGACAAAGCTGACCATTCAAAACCTCAAGGAAATGTAGTTTGCATGAGTCCCTGATTTCATACATAGTTGGGAGGATCACATTCCCTCTTTGTATTTTTCATAAAACAATATCCATACCACTACCATCGTTGTGGCACGATTTGAGTCATTGTACGGTCGACTTTGCAAATCACATCTATGCTGGACTGACAGAGGGGAGTCGGCACTCATGGGACCAGAGATGGTATGGGATACAAAGAAGAAGGCACAAATCATTCAAAAGAGGATGAAGACTATATAGAGAAGGCATAATTCTTATGTTTATAGGAGACAAAGAGCTCTAGAGGTTGAGGATGGTGTCCATGTCTTTCTATGTGTCTCACCTCGATGAGGTTTGCAGAAACTTGGTCGTGGTGGAAAGTTATCTCTGAGGTTCAGAGGACCCTTTCAGGTCCTCCGTAGTATTAGAGAGGTGGGATACCACATAGATCTTCACCATCAGTTACATCGGGTGCAGGAGGATTTCCTCATATCCCAGCCGAGGAGGTACATGCATGATCATTCACACATCATTGACTGGGGCGAGATGGACATCGATGATGGTGCAATGTTTTGAGAGGCTTCATTAGAGATAGAGGATCACTACGAGAGAGTTCTTAATGGGTGATAGATACCTATGGTGTGCATACGTTGGAAGCATGGCAACCTCTAGGTGAAGAAATGGGAGTTGGAGGCTCAGATTCGTGCTCAGTACCCCCACTTGTTTATGTAGTTTGTGTTGTGGCATTCTGGGATACATAGCCCTGAGGTGGGGAGAATGTAAAGACCCTGGATTTTCCATGTAATTTTTTAAATGATATGGAAATATGACGAGGCTGAGAAAATTGAAGGCTCGTGATCCAAGGCCCAGAGGGCCCAGAAATAATTTTCAAAATTTCATTAAGGTACGTTCATTTAACATGCGAGAGGGAATTTGTAACTTTTTAACTAGTGATCTGAATTGAAATCTAAGGACACCGCTGAACTCTTTGCACTGATATTCACTTAATGGGACCATCACTTCAACCATAGTAGGTCAATGGTGTAAGTTGAATTATCGGGTTTTTCTGAGGAATAAAATAAGTCAAATGTTTTATTTTTTTTATTCAAAACCTCTCCACAAAATATTGAATATTTGTGGTAGATACCACCCACCTTGAACCCCTCTTTTAATGTGATGTTACTCTTGGACCCCCCCCCCCCAATTAATGAGAGTACATTAATTGGTCAATTGATTAACATAAACATAATTATGTTGGCTCTCGACATTTCTTCTCTCTCTAGGGTTGGAAAGCGCTCTTGTTGGAGATGACTTTTTCTAGAGAACTCTGGAAGGAAGAACATCCTCCAACGAAGGACATCCTCCGAGAAAAGAATGTGGAACCAATGTTCGAGAAACATCGACACATATTCTTTATCCTCATGCCACCTCCAATGAACAAACATGGTAGGGTTTGATCTTGATTGTTCTTCATTAATTTTACTTTGATTTAGTTTTCATGAGCCACATGTTATCAATCTAATGCAGAGGGAGTGGGCCTAACAAAAAAGACATGATCCCTCCGCTACCTATTGGATCGATATGTTCTACATGGGTGGATCGTAGAGTTAAGCCGAACCTGACCACGTCAGGATAGATTAAAAGGGAACATCCTGGGACACACAATGACTTCTTAGGATTGAAGAATGGGCCACTAGAGCTCACTCGGTGACTTGTGGAAGTCTGCTGGCGACCGACGCTAGCAGGCTACTGGCTGCGGCCAGCACGCCGACTGGCAGAGTGGATATTGGGTAGCGCACATCCATGACATCGGTAGATCATGAGGCCGCGACTGTTGATCCACAATAATGCACAAGGGCGGACAACACCTAGGTGACTATGGGAGGAGCAGTGGCACCATCATACCACTAGAAGGGGAGCCGACAAGAATTCCGGTAATCCCTGTCATGCTGAGAAGAACCCGCTCCAGCAGTCCCGCATGCCAGCAGGCGGCACCACGTGGCACTACCGGGATATCCAAAGCTGAACAGTCCAACTGGACCATTCAGAAATCCTAGGGGGCACCTCCCCCATGTTGCGACCATGGCGGGCACCACCACAGCAGACCGCACCCAGCCGAGTGGGCTGCATAGAGCTGATCGTGCCTACTGGACCGTGCTGAGTGGGCCGAGCCGAGCGGGCCGAACCCTACGGGTCTCCCCCAGTGGCCCGGGGTAGACCCAGGCTGGGTCAGTTCAGCCCAGGCTGGGTCGAGCGAGGTTGGTTTGATCGGGTCGGACCAGACCCAGGCCCATTTGGACCCAGATATGCCTTTTTGGCCATATCTTGAGAAATGTTTGTATGTTTGACAAACCATATATGGAACCAGAATCCATGGATCAAGACAATCATTTTGATATACTACACATGAGTTTTTGATAATCTTGGAGTATAGCCGGGTTGGATCGAACCTGAATCCAATTGGACCCTCAAAACAGAAATGCTAATAACATACATATCGAGTGTTTGATTGACGCGTCGTCTATTTCATTGGGTCCCTAATGATGTGGTGGTACTTTGGGATACTTCTACATGGTACATTGTGGTATTTGATGTGTGACAGATGGCTTGTCGAGTGGATCATCCTGAAATCAAGCGTTCTTAGTGAGGGAACCCCGTGGGTTGCTGTACTTGAAGAATCATTGGATCATTTGGGGGTCAACATCTACCGATCCTGTGTGGGTCATCAAAATATCATCTGTGGGTTATCTTCAGATCTTGTATGGGTCTTCTTTGGATCCTTTGTGGTTCAATATCTTCATATCCTTTGTGGTTCAGCATCGTTATATCCTGTGTCTGTCATCATCGTTCCTATAAGGGTCAATAGTAGAGCTTCTCGACGAAGTAAGATGATCTAGCAATTAAAATAATCATCTAGACCTCCTTACTTAAGTTATAACTCTTGTGAGATGAGTATTTACCTTTTTGGTACACTTGTATGTCATGTTACCTTTTTGGTATTATTCTGTGTGGTGTTACCTTTGTGGTACTGACCTTCGTTGTGTTATCATCCTCGTATTTTATTTTTCATGGAAAAGTTGGGCTTTTGGATAATGAGTTGGGCCCTGTGTTTCCTCATGAACGATATGGGTATAATTATTAACTTAGGTTTATGTATGGTCATATACCTAAGTAGGGTTTAGTATTATTTTCGTGCTCTGTGGTTATGGTTTTGATTTGTGGTTTATCCTTGTGGATTTTGAGAGTCCTTTGGGGGTCTTGGGGTCCCAACAGAGTATTGTTATACTCACCCCAACATGGGATATGGCTCCACATTGCAGTGTTTTGTGCAGAAGACAGACAACATTGATCGAGGATGAGGGTGTCAGGACTGGAGGCAGCTTGGAGTTTGACCATTAGACGAGACAAACCATAGAGACGACAGTTTGAGAGTTGTACCTAACCTTCAGGTAGGATCATTGGGGGGTTCTCACATGAGTTGTTTTCTATTTTTCATGTAAATTCCAGTTGGTCTTGTATTCCGGCTCCTTTACTTACTATACTCACTCTATTTACTATATAGTTTACTTTGTGCTCGTATCTTGCTATGTGCTTGGATTGTGTGAGTTTGTAGGTAAAAAAGGAAATTCCTTCCTAGTTTTAGGGATATTCCTTTCCAGTTATAGTCTTTAGCCCCAAGCCTATGGAAGGAGGGCTTGGGGTAGTCGTGATACGAGTCTTGGGGTACAGGTGGTGATGGGTGTTAGGCCATCCAATCCTAGGTGAAGATGGTTTGACCTCATGTCCCTTGGACTATCATGCAGGATTCTGTGTCTACGGTGGTGAGGGTGACTCGTGGAGTGGGGTGGGATTATTATGTGATGGTCATTGAGGGAGTTTCAATGGAATCATGAATGATTTATGCTCTGTAACACAGACAGTCTACAAGGAACTACTTCAAATGAGGATTAATTGCTGGTAGCGTCCATTGTGGGTGGCTTTTTAGAGATAGAAGGTTGAGAGTGTATGGCACTTCCATCAGTACCAAGTCCATGATTTTTTTTTCATGGGAAAAAATTATGAGGGGCCATGAAATGGTGGAAGCATTCCATAATGATGTTGATACAGATATGGGATGATTCTATGTAGTATTGTTCATAGTTGTAACCATTTTGATTTTTAGATTATGTTTTTCTCTATTTTTCGTTCAAGTCATGTGAGGTTTCCCCCAATAATAATTAAATGGGGGTTTATTCAAAAATAAAAAAAATAGACCTATGAGCCATTTAGTCCATGAATAAAAATATATTAAATCCAAATCTCACACACCCCAAGTATACCGTTTAACGAATTTCTCTAAGACTCTCATAAATTATTTTAAAATGATTCTCATTTTCAGAAATATTTTATTGAATATCTAGATACTATCAATAAATACCTCTATAAATATACAAATATATCCATTTAAAACACTGTTAATCAAATCTATAAACACTAATATTTCATTATAAATTACAAATAGAATTACAAGAAACTGGTAATGTTCACAATTTATATGAAATTTAACATTTATTATATCATATTTCTACACTCTTAATTAACGATAATAAAAATGAATATTGATCATTGATATGTATATATCTCCTTTAATATGAAAAACCAAGTAATGAATTAATTACAATGGAAACTTGTTATTTATGGTATTATCATCGATTTCTCTATAATCAATGACCAATCTTATAGACTGATCCTTATTTTCTAAAAATATGACATGTGTTCCCCATGGTAAGACACAATGTAGTATAAATACCTCATTATGGAGCTATTGTATTTTACTCATTAACTATTCTAATTACTCTAGTTACATTATATAGTTTGTTTTGGAACTATGTTTTCATCAATCAAGAGTTTAATAAAAATTTCAAACTCACGTTTAGTTTTATTACATCGAAATTCCTATAAATCTACATTAAAAAAATTCCTATATAATTTTTATATCTTCTATTCTAGGATATCCTTTTATTATATATTAACATTTATCTTCTTCTTCACATAAGATTTCATTATGATTATCCAATATAGGTGGTTCCATAAAATAGATAGATAATGAAGTGTCTCCTCTTAAAAAATTACCTTTAATACCTCCATAAAAATTAATATTATTATTATCTAAAAGAAAATTTGTAAATTTTGATTTGAGATTCAACCCATTAAAGGAATTATATCAATGTGAACCATAAGTATAATAATAAAATTTTTAATTAGGTAATCTCTATGAATCTTAATTTAAACATCACAATACATTATCTTTTTAATGATATTTTGAGTAGGTGTTTTGATTCAAAACTCCTTTATTTATGTGTGAGGGAATGATACAAGGTTATTAGAAAAAATGTATGATATAAAAGAGTGTGAAGGTATTGAATCAAATAGTTCATTAGCTAACTTTAAGTTTAGAATCAATTTACTTACTATCACATCATTCAAGAATTCAAATTTTCATATGGTAGTCACTTATGTCTATTCATGCTCCAATGGTATCTTTTGAAGTAAATTTATAATAATCTAGGGTAATTGGTTGGAGTAGTTCCCTATCATCATGAAATTGAATAATTTGACACAATAAACCTTCCTTTTCAATTGCATTCATGATATTGATGGACTTAATCTACACATATAAAAATATCATTCTCTTGAAAGAAGTCCCATGGTTTTTATTTCATTAATTATTACATGTCAAAAATTACAAACATCCCATATTCTCTTTACCTATATTTATATATAATTGACACTCAATAGTCATATTCTTCTCTTGAATTCCTTTGAAAATATATGCCATACAGAATTATTCATCTTCATTAATGGAGCTTTATATTATCCACTATTACAATGATAATTCATGAGAGACTAATTACCTTAGAAGGATTTGCATTAGCACATCAAAATATTTATCGATATTATATTATATATTATGTACATAGTTCATATACAGTCATTATATTACTATAATGTTATCCATATACTTGGAAATATTTTACTCTTTATTTTTTACATGAATTTATGAATTATTTTTCAAAAATAGCTCGTTATCCATGATTAAAGTAAATTTCAAATAATATCACCATAAATGACTTCAATTATAAATTATATATCTCTTCTTATTTCTTACTCTTTTGAACCGAATAATAGAAATTGTTTGTATATTCTTTTATAAGATTATGGTTATATAATTTTCCATTTAACTACATTCTAAAGTGATGAGTATCTTCATGTGGGACTTGATTAATTGTTCATATACTAATGTATTAGTTTTTCAATTGAATGATAGATGATCTTTCTATATGAAGCTTTTTGACCTTTTTACACAATGTTGGGGAATAACATTTTGTTCTATACATGTAATGTTATTAGACATATGATAATTATACATCACTACTATAGTGATAATATACATATATCTAACACCTATCTCAATGAATTTATAAGGAGTGAAATCCCAACATTGATTATGGTTTTTGACATGATTTTTGTTCCTTTAATTAGGAATCAGTTCCAAATAAGGAAATGAACTTAATAAGATTATAACACTTTAAATACTGAATAAAAGCATACAATTTATATATGAATAATGTATTCTAGAATATTCTAAGGGTTTATCATAATAATTATGATATCCAATTATGTTCTTATAAAAATAGCTCTTAGGATTTACACTAAATAAACTATGATACCAACTATATCACCATGACTACTGTAACCCAAGGATAATGGATGTATTTTTACATTGATTCAAAATAAAAGAGATTACATTACATTGGATCGAAAATTTTATTCTTCTTAGGAGATTTAATACATTTATTATCATTATATTACATTTTAACTCATAAAAGACAATATAAAAAATAAATGAATACATTATATTTCCTTGTATAATATGATGGGATAATTCAAAGTACTATCAATGGTTCCCTATATACTGTGGGATAAAATTAAGGGGTGACATTAGACACTCAGTAGTGGATAAGGTACAATGGAATCTATCATAATATAAACAAGGTATAAATAATATGGAAGAAAAAAATAATTAGAAAAATATTATATAACTTAAAACATGATCTTGAATATATATACGGAGAATACAATAATAAGAAATTAATAATCACATGGATTATAAAAAAATATACTCATAATGATGAAATGTATAATGATGGAAATTATAAACACATATCATACATAAATGGGTAAGTCACACACAAAATACCCAACATTGTTTTTCTCGTGAGACAAACCAATGAATCATGGGAATATATAATTCTTTGCTTCATCAATCACTTAATGTTTCAAATAAAACAATAATACTAGAGTGATTTTATAACAATACATATCATAATTTAAAAAAATACTTACATTCACATGCCTTCATAATCAATACATGTCTATATATAAGTAATGGGTATACATATTGTTAAAATTTCCCTAATAAATGGAATTTCACGTTATTAGAAGTGAATATACATCAATCTATTATAAATTTATATATATTCACAATTCAATGTAATTATCCTTAACAATTTCATATGTAGGTGGGATAAATTAATCATATAGAGATATTAATTGGTATCAATTTATGTAGTGGATGGAGATGAATGAAATTATATAAAGATATTCTCATGGAATATAAATGATGTATATAGATGATTAATGGCTTATAATAGTGGTATAACAAGAGGAAATAGTAGTTACACATTCCAAATACAATAATTGTGTTTTAGTAATGGAACACAACATTATTTTATAAGGAAATATAAATTATTATAAAGGAATTTAAAAAGAGATAAAATAGTATTCTATGTAAAACATTATCTTACGTGGTCCCCTTCAAAATCATTAGAATTTATTCTTTTAATCCATTGAGTTTAGGCTCTTGAATGGGAAATTTATTATTTATCTTGGGAAAACTCATAAATCTATGATTGCGAGAGAAATAGATATAGATTTCAAAACTTTTGTCTAACTAAGTATATTCCCAAATCATTTTGAGGTGGAAATGTGAGAAAAATCATACATAATTGTTTTATACTGTAGTGGAATGAGAGAATCAGTGTGTATTTATTGAAAATGATGTGATTTGTTTATTAATTTATTGACATTGGTCATGGAAATTATGTTTTGTAAATATTTAAAACCCTTTACTATACCATGGTTTTAAACCACGACATTCAACATTTAAGGATTTATTTATACATTTATGTGTTTATGAATAAATATTCTATAAAAAATAGTATTTTAGGCATGTAAAATATATTTATTTATAAATAATTTTCGTTTTAACTCACCAAATATACTTTTGGATTTGAAAAAATATTTATAGGCAGATGTAATTACTTTTAATATTTAAAATACATTATTTTAATGAATATAAATTATTTGATATAATATTATATTATTTTTTAAAACGAATTTTATGATATTGTGATATTTTAATACTTATAATAATTAATTATTTACTCTAAAATTAACTATCTTATAATATTATGAAAAATGAACTTATTTCTAATTTTGGTGAGATACTTCAAAATTATAATTCCTTTTTTAAAATATTCATAATATATATAAAATTTATTTTTAAATAAAATATATATTGTATTTTAAAACCATTCATACGGTACTAAAAAATTTAAAAACTCCCCAGTCAAAAATATTATATTAATTATAAGACATATATTGGTAATTATGTTAATATTAATTGATCTATACATATTAGTAATTATTAATTATTATATTATTACCAAAATTTTCATGTAATTTATTAGGAACTTATATGTAGAAGGGTTTCATTACTATTATATAGCCTATTTGGAAATGTTAATATTATAACATTTTGATTCACAATGATTAGATTCCAACCATCATCTTACCCTTCCAATGGACATATAACCCCTATATATAAAATTTATTATAACATCTAAGATCATTCATATACTTTTCTATGTTCTTATACCATGTATATTCCATTTCTTATTTCTTTTCTTCATACTAGGATTGTTTCAAGAATAATTTTCATTACTTTCATAGTATGATAATCCATCGATCAAGATTATTTTGCAAACTTATATCAGTAATAGTTTGATAGTAATAGTAAAAACTACTATTGTGAATTTGATTTTCATGTTTTTTATGTCACTATTATAATGAAATAAAATAATTTTTATTGTGAGATATTATTTTCTAATGAAAGGATTACTTATAATAGTTGAATCCTAGGTTTTATTGTAACTTCAGAAGGTCTTCAAATCATTTATAAATATATGAATTTTAAAATGTTTTAAAACTAATAATTACCTTTAATAATTGTCATTTATTATTTTTACAAAGACATTTAATTAATGAAAATGTTTTAAAATATTTCTAGGATTGATTCTAGAGATTATTAAATTTGTTTACATTTTCTAGATATCCATAGTGTTATGAAGAGTCTAAATGATCTATAATATTGTAGCTGGATTCCACATATTTTATCATGAATCAAGGATAATGTTGATAGTGCCCCAAAATGAACATCATTCTTGAATTATTATGGTGGTATCTTCAACACATATCATGTATTTATGAAGGAAGCAATCTCTATTTCTCCCATTAAGAAAGAAAAACTTCATGCTGAGATTTAAACTATTTTTTAAATATTGAGGTATATATAGAAATTTAATTTTAATCACTTATGGGTTTAATGTTTTTAAACTATTTTAATTGATATCTCAATTAGTATTTTTGTAGTTATTTATAGAAATAAAATTTATAAGACTATGTGGGAACCTATAAAAAGGTAAAAAAAAATCATGCACCCAACAAAACTAAATACCAATATTGAAAAACTATAAATAAAATAGATCATCCAATGAGTTTCTATGTGTAATAAATTTATTTACAAGATAAATATTAAAATCATATGGTTCATATGTATCCAATTATTGTTTTCAATACAAGAGGATATTTATTTTTTAACCACATGGTAATACTTAAGGAAAAAAAACAAGGGTTGAATTCTACGAAACTAAAATCATGTTTTGTTTTAAGAATTTAGATAAGACAATCATTATGGACCCTGGGAAATATCACCCTCTTCACTTTATCATTCCTATCCCCTAGATACATGATATTTATGCACAAGGATTTTTGGTATTTCTCAATTAAAGCCTTACCAATAATTTTGAAGATGGATTTAATATATTTTATTTTGTTAAAGGAATCAAATATTTATTTGGATGACAACCAGGTGATAGACAAAATATCCAATTATAAAGTGAAGAAAGGATCACTTGGATGGACTATTGGTCTTCGTTTATATGTTTTACACCTTCGTCTATTTAATTTTATAGGATGTGTTTACCGTTTCCTTTATATTACCTCTTTGTAAAATTCAACAATTTTTAATTATTTAAATTCATAATTAGGATATTTATCGTTATTTAATCCTTATTTATTTATTAGTACAAATGTTATTATCAATATATTTATATTTATAAATATTTCCAAAATTCAGTCAAAATATTAATTTAATGTAAAAAATCTTGAACATAAAAATAATTTAATAATTATTTTGAAAATAATATTTCAATTTAAAAATATAATATATAATAACTTATATTTTTTTAATATAAATAATTTTCTAGTTATTATTATTTATATTTTGACTAATGTCTGGATAATGTGAGATAAATATGAAAAATGGGTTTATAAATTATAATAATTCAATAAATTGCTATTCATTAACAAATAATTGAATATTTTCTATATATATATATAGCTCTTTGAATGTGATAAATTTAATATATAGAAAAAATAAAATATTTTATTATTATTAATGAGTTTAGTATGAGTAAATATAATTCAATTTATCATAGGGAAATACAATAAATTATATTGACACATGATTAATGTTCATATAGATGATTCATGTCAAATTGATGGACTACATTAAGATTTTACTATCAATCTATTTTATGAAAATAATATGGGGAAAGAGATGTTATTAATATGTACCAACCCACTAGAACCCCACTTAGGTCAGTAGTAGCCCAAGTTTTCCACCCCATGCCATCCAATAATGGGATAGGGTATATTTTCTATCATTAAAAGTATTTTCAAACACATTAGAGGACTTGGAATATAAAATTTTATATACACACATGTCTCAAAAATAATGTATAATAATGAAAAGCATATATATATATATATATATATATATGAAACTGTAATGTAACATACATGTGACACTTGTTAAATGTATCAAAAATATTAAAGTATGTGCCAACATCATTGGCACAACATATTTGGGTGTTATTCAGAATCCTGGTTCATTATAAATATTCCCAGTGGGACCCACTAAAAACAAAAAGAAGAGATGAAAATAAATTTCAACATAAATTGTAGGGATATCCAAATAGTATTTAAGGGAATAAGTCAACAAATATTAATAAAAATCTCAGTCCATATATATCATCTCAATAGATATCATATATTTTGGGGAACTTAGGACACATAGAATATTAGAAGACTCAAAATTCCCAAATTTATATGTTTTTCTGAATTTCATGTCGTCTCTTTAGAGTCACATAGTGGGTTTGGTGCCTCTTTGATGTGTGTAAGTCTAAAAAGGGAGTATAGACCCATATATACGGCAATATACTCACAAAAAATAAATGAATTTGATTATGGGAGTACTGACTCAATAAATAGATGACTGAAACCCCATATTATGGCTTTGTGCTGACTTTTTATATCATATGGGTTACCCATGACGCATGTGAATCCATAGAGTACCAATTTCATTAACTAATCAATATATATATATATATATATCATATTCTATATGAATATATGGAACTATATCTATCCACAATTCCCTATTGCCAACTCATTTCGATTAAGAGATATAAACCATTATATATTAAATGAAAAAAATGATCTGAACATTCTACTTGTATTTCTGTTTCTAAATACTTGGTGATAAGTTATGGAAAACAATACAGAATTCCTAGTACATGAAATATAATCCAATATAAAAGAGATAGATTTTACAACCGTTTCCATGAACATCTCGTAATAGTTCAATACATGTGGTGTCAAACTGCATTGTGTTTTCTAATAGGGTAATTGGTGAGTATATAAAAGATGATCATAAAGTGTGAAATTTGGTACATGTTGAGTATTATTGTCCATAATATATAGTGTGAGACCATAATTCCCACACCATGTGATATTTTATTCTATAAATAAATGGTATCCATCTAGATATAAAATAAAAAACTGCATGACACTTGGTATTACATGTATTATGATATTTATAACTCTCTATAAAAACTAGATCCATATTGAGAGACATAAACAACAAGAGTTTATATGATAAAATTTATTTTATTTAGGTTTTTTTCAGACACAATACCTTTATTTATCCAAGATTGTCTTCAATATTGATGATAATTCTACTACCTTCGGCCAAACCTCCACTATAGACTGGGAAACCCATTAGAGTGACTATTTAATCATTCTAGATATCTATTATTTGAATTATTCATTATCATATCTCCAATAATTATTTTCATGTTTATTTAACCATGATTTTCCAATCCCCATTTAACTAATGGTTTGATTCCACATCCCTATAAAAACATGAACCAATGACCACCACTCATCATTGTGTTTTCTCTAGATACTACCAATTTAATTGAAAATGTTCCCTTATTTCTCACCATTACAAACTACCATGATTGATGTATTTGTATTTGAAAATATAAGTATTAATATTGCTATATGAAATGGTGAAAAATTTGAAATGTCAAAGGGTTCAGTGTCCAAAATATATTTTCTGATCATTATGTCATTTGATCATAAGAAATGCTCACCAGATAATGAACATGAACCAAATTAAAGGTATTAAAAATAAAAATAAAATAATAATCATATTTTTTTTCAAATAATAAGTGTTATATTATTCAAATAATTATTTTTGAACATATATGGTTCAACCATTAACAAAAAATAAATCATCCAGTGAATGTTTATAAAATAAAAATGACAAAATTAACATAGCATAAAAACAATAAATATGAATTTAGAATGTAAATATTGTAAAACATTAATCATGGAGTTCCCAAGTTATTTATAATAATAAATCCTCTAAATCACTTATTATTTTGATTAATAATAAGGCGAAAATTTACATAAAATTTCTCTACCTCGAGGTATTAATGTATAAGCATTTATTATTTCAAATAGATTCACAGTAATCATTAAAATAAATATGAAGTATTATCTTATGAATCATGAAAATTATGTTAATAACTCCCTAGGGTTTGGGTTTATAGGTTATTAATAATTAAAATGATAATGGAAATAATAATATATTTTTAAAAAACAATTAGGTTATCTGGTTTTTAAATAATCTCTTTCTAATCACTGGTCCCTAGGTTCAAACCATGATCATGAAGATTTTAAAAATTCTAGAAAAAACACCGTATTTAAATGTAATTATGGTTTTAGAATTTAAATCAATTATATAATTTAGAGATATAAAATTTTCACATTCACATAAAAAATAACCAATTTAACATATTATGTGTTTTCAATTTTCATGATCACTTTTTAATGATGAACTATTTTTATAACCACATTTATAAATATAATTTAAAAAATATAGAGGAGTGTATTATGAAAATTTGTGTCTCTACATCCTTCCCTCTTTAAGTGATTTTCATCCCTAAAATCACAAATTTCTCAAAAATGAGACCATTTTGAGAAAGAATAAAATTTCCACACACCTAATAGCTCTCTTGAAGAATTACATGCTACCATAGGAAGTACACCTATGGAATCCCTGAACCACATTTGATCATTCCTGTAATGACCCTAATCTGGAGCCCCTCCACTAGTGCCCCATACCTGGTTCGCCACATGACCTCAAGGGCATTTCCCCAAATGCCAGAGGCTGCCGACTAGCTATGAGGGCCTTGGTAGGTTATTAGGGAAACTATTCCCTCATTCGGTAAGGTATACAATGTAAGGAAAACATCAATAAACAGCAGAAGCAGTAAACAATATGCAAAAAACTGAAACCAAATAGTGGTAGCAATGAATATATAGCGATGATGATCATGATGCAGCAAGTACAAGTATCTAAGGAAAGAAGAAAACAAAAAAAAATTTGGAATACAACTGAACACAAGTACTAAAGCAACAGAAAAAGAAAAACAAAAGAGCAACTCCTCAGCATTGCAAGCCATGGCTCAGTCCCATGCTCTCCAACACCAGCAAGTCAGGTACCTGAAGTAGAAGGGCACTTTCCCTTATCTATACCTGCAACAACATAGTCTGCTTGGGCCCAAAAACATGGCCCAAACAGGGTGTGAGACAAAGTCCCGGTAGACAACCATCCAAATCTCTATGCCTAACAGTCAATGAATACATGGCATGTAAAGTACGGGAACAGTAAACAAGAAAATACACATCAGTCATAGTCCACAGTTCTAGCATATAAAGTGCACAAGTAAACAACTAGTAACAAAAAGAAAATAGGTAACCCTCTGGGTAGCTCTGACAACCTAACCCATATGGTTCAACCTATAAGTACTAGAAACCCTCTAGGAGGCACACACAATCTCACCCCTCTGGTTCAGATAAAAATAGACTCTCTGAGGAAGCACTCACCATCAATTCCGCCTATAGTCTCGTATCGTGCCAAAGGCTCTCTTGGGAAGCACTCAACATCTCAATCCCCCTGTGGCCCGCGTCGAGGAACTACAGACTCTCTAAGGAAGCACTCATCGTTAATTCCCCTTGTGGTCTCACATCGTATTAAAAAACACTCTGGAGAATCCCATACGTCTATTATCCCTGTGGACTACTATAGTAGGTTCTCACAGTCCTGTGTGAAACTAACATGCCCAATGCATGCATATCGTCCAAGTAAACCTCAAGAACTACTTGGCTATCATTCTAAGGCACAACAGCATAACAAAGCAACAGTTCCACTATCCTACAACTAGTCATGGAAACCGGAAAAATTCCAAACAAGAAAAACTAGCATGGAAAACATCCAAAGTACAGTAAAAACTACCATAATCACAGGATAAACGTCTACTCTAGCAACCAAGAAAAGCAGGGAATAGAAAAAAGGAAAAACAGGAACACGCAATACCCCGTTCAAGGGTATTGGTGGAATTTGCACAAAATACTCATCGAATTTCTGTAGAAAGGCACAAACCACCTACCACGATCCTAGGAGATCGATATACTTGAACCATGATGACTGATTCTCCTTCAAAGGTCGTAGACCTGAGAAAATTTCTGAAACACGTAAACCATGATGACATGAGAAAGAAGATTAATTGTAAAACAATGCTGAATCAGAAGGAATAACTCACCGCTGCGCTTCCAATGCAATCGACCGTGCTCGAATCGGAGAATGGATGGAGAGGCGGGGGCTCAGGGAATATCCGGCCGTACGGGTCTCTCTCGGATGAAAAATCTTGAGAAGGGGTGTGTTCTATCCGTCAGGCGCGGCCCCGATGTGTTTAGTGAAAAAAAATTAAAGTACACAACGTTTAATTTTAGAGTACATGGCGTGTACCAGGTTTTTCCATACTCAGCCAAAATCGGCCTCCACATCACCCCTGCACACCGTGTGTGTGGACCGGGCACAGCTAGCACATGGCTTCGAGCCGAAGAAAAGTACACGGCGTGTACTCAGAAAGTACACGACGTATACTTAGAAATTTTCTAGAAAATCCATTTTTCTTAAAAACTCTAGAAAAAGGAAAATCCTACTTGAATCGAAGATCCTAGTTCTTACAAACTTCCCCCCATAAAGAAATTCATCCCCAAATTTCCCTAGCGATGCGTAGAAGGAGAAGTCCCGAACAACTCTGGCCACTATGATCGTACATTGGCCTCCCTCTCCCAGGTCACGTCCTGTACTCACCCATGCTACCATAGCACTCATACAAGAGGGACAGACTGCCCCTGGAGAACCTTCGTACTACAATCGACAATCCGGATAAGATTCTCTTCAAATGATGCATCCTCCTCGAGCTCAACTTCCTTGGGCTGAAAGACATGAGACGGGTTTGAAAATTAATGTCGTAGCTGAGAGATACGGAAGACGTCATGCATGGCCCAGTACCTCTGGGGTAGCTGCAACCAATAGGCAACCAGCCAAACTCTCTTCAATACCTCAAACGGTCCAACGCACCGCGGTGAATACTTACCCTGTCTATGAATCCTCTTGTGTCCCAAACTCAGTGTGACACGCTGGAGAACCTGATCCCCGACCTCGAACTCCAGAGGTTGTCTCTGCTGATCAGCATAATACTGCTGCTGAGACTGTGTTGTAACCATCCTCTTCCGAATCAACTCTATCTGCTCCGAAGTCTCCGGAACAAGACGAGGTACCAGAAAAGCTGCTTCTCATGCCTCCATCCAGCATAAGGGTGATCGACACGGCCTACCATATAAAGCATCGTAAGGTGCCATCTTAATGGTCTCCTAGAAACTTTTGTTGTAGGCGTACTCCACCAGAGAGATATGCTAATCCCAAGAACCTCCAATGTCTAGAATGCTAGCTCTAACCATATCCTCTAGCACCGGGATTGTACGCTCTAATTGGCAATCTATTTGGGGATGGTATGTTGTACTCAAAAGTACCTGTGTGACCAATGCCTTTTGAAGTCCATTCCAGAACCGAGAGGTGAAATGCACAACCATTTCTGAAACAACGGAGTGGGGAACTTCATGTAGATGAACGATTTCTCTGATTTAAAGCCTACCCAGATCATCAACACTGAAGGTCTCCTTGATCGGTAGGAAGTGATCATCCTTCATATGTCTGTCGACGATAACCCAAACAACATCGTTCCCCTGAGGAGACCTTGGAAACCTGGTCATGAAGTCCAACACAACATCATTCCACTTCCACTCCAGAATGGGTAACTGCTGTAAAAGGCATGTTGGTCGCTGATGCTCCACCTTCATTTGCTGACATATAGAGCATCTCATGACAAAACCAGCAACATCTTTCTTCATACCAGGCCACCCGTACTGGCGATAAATATCCTGATACATCTTTGTGATGCTAGGTTGAACTGCCCAAATTGAGGAATGAAAATCTTGCATCATCTCCTCGCGTATGTCGGTCGGCACCCATACACATCCCTGGAAATGCAAGATCTCATCCTCACCCACTGTCCATCCAGGAAGAGGGTCCTCTCATGACACGCTCTCCAGCAAGACTAAGCCTTCTGAGTCTGATAATTGCCTCATCGGTACCCAATCAAGTAGCGTAGAGGTAACAGCTACAGAAGATAGGTACGTCTCTCCTTGTCTGTCATGCACCTCCAGATGCATCTTAGAGAACGGAGCCATCAGCTACCACTCACTATAGTGTAGGATTGAAATAAAAAGGTAGATGCTCAATATACAAGAGTGGGGGGTGAATTTTACACTTTAAAAATTCCTTTGGAACCTTTAAAGTTAGCTATGGATAACTATGTTTTCCTTAGACAAGGAAACTCAAGGTTTAACAAAGTTAAACTTAAGAAAATTCATAACACCTCTAATCACCAACAAGAGATTTGGAACCAATGTTTACAATATAAGATTCTACCATAAAGAGTATAGAATCTTTAACTAATCAGAGTACAAGTGTAAGGAAATACACGGAGGTTATACTTTCCTTACAACACAATATCCAGTGGAAAAACAAGTAGTAAAAGTACATGTAAGAAGATATGAATCTTTTAAACCAAAGAGAAGGGTATCCAACAACCTTGGATAAAGGTCCCTTGATTTATACTTTCAAGAAAGTCTGTCTTACCCACACCAGGGTAAGCCCTCGATACGAAGATCAGAATCTCTGTCTTGCTATCCCCGCAAGACCTCAACCTAAAGGTAGTTGGAACCTCTGTCTTCCTCAACAAGGAAGCCCTCGAACTTCAAGGTAGTCGGAACCTCTGTCTTCCTATCCCCGGAAGTCCTCGAATGTAATCACCAACATCCGGAGTTGCACAAAGCAATCTGAAAAAGCGGTTCAGTATGCACAAGGCATGAAAAAATTCTCTCTCTATAAATCACCTTAACAACGTGTGTTCTCTAGATCGATCAACTTATTCATTTCTTCTTCTTTCGAGCTCTTTCAAATGAGCTCTTATTTATAGGAAAACTTCCAACGGTCAGCTCTCTTTTCCAACGGTCATATTTTACATGTAATTCGGAGGGACCTGTACACGTGTAACTCAACCAATGGTTAATTAGAAATAGAATAGATGACATCGTTTTATAACAAACCATGTATAACTGAATGTACGATGTCGTTTTGAAATGAAGAATATGTAAGTAAAATATAATCAATATTTCGGAGTGTATGCAAGTTAAATGTTCAGAGTCTAACCAAAATGAAGTTTGGAGTCTATGTTAAGAAATATTTGGAATCTGTTTTATAGGAATTCAGAGTCTAGTTTCACTAGAGATCGGATTCTAAACTTGCAGAGTTCGGAGTCGAACTACTTAAGAGTTCAGAGTCGAACAGATTTAGTGTTCGGAGTCTATCTTCTTCAGAGTTCATAGTAAAACTTCTTAAGAGTTCGGAGTCGAACTTCTTTAGAGTTCAGAGTCTAACTTCTTCAGAGTTCAGAGTCAAACTAATTCAGAGTTCGGAGTCGAACTGCTTAAGAATTCAGAGTCGAACTACTTGAGAGTTCAGAGTCAAACTACTTGAGAGTTCGGAGTCAAACTTCTTCAGAGTTCGGAGTCGAACTATTTAAGAGTTCAGAGTCTCCCTACTTAAGATTTCGGAGTCGAACTACTTCAGAATTCGGAGTCGAACTCATGAAAGTTCGGAGTACAAAATTCGTATTAGAACTACATTATAGATCACATCCAGAATTCAGATCCTACAAAATAGAATGATCCAAGTCTATTCATTATATGGCTATGAGATTTTGGGTATGAATCCGGTTTTTGAATTTAAGAAAAATATTGCTATGTATAAGAAAATCTAGGTTAAGGTAAATTTCCTTAAAGAAGTAAATTTTCTTTATGGGGGTAAAAATAATATTTGCCTAAGTATAAGGTGTTTGTGATTTTCAAAACAAGAAGGAATGGAAAAGTCATAAGGAAAACCTTATTGAATCAACAATCTCTCCCTTTTTGGAAGGCACAAACATCCTTTTGAAAAAGCATATAAGGAATTTGAAAATTTTCATTAGACTTTGAAATTTAAAACTTATCTCCCTTTGTTCATGGATAGAAGTGAATACAAATAACTCCCTCTTAGGCATTGAAACTCTAAGGATTGTATTCTGAGTTTCCGGAGTAGAGTTTTCATTATTTTAAGAATGAAAAACTTCGTAGTGGGAAACTCCCCCTTTCTTTAAGGATATTTCTCTTAGAAATTTTTCCTTTTACCTTATTAGGAGTATTTATTTTTCCTTCTCCCCCTTTGTGATTTTCAAAAATAATTTAAGGGAATGGAAAACAATGTATGGTACCTTAAACATTAGTATGTAACACGATACAACCAACCAGATAACCATTTCGTTTGAGTTGGGAAAAAAATTTACAAGGAAAGATAATTACAAAAAAAGATCGGAGTGGGTTCATTTGTCTTCCTTTTCCTTCAGAATGAGCTGATTCAACAAGGATTTGAGTTTCTTCAAGTCTCTATGATCTTCCACTCGTTGCCTCTCTAATGCTTTTACCTTTTCTTCTTGAGCTTTAAAATCCTCTACCTGAGCCTCCAAGGCTTCTTTCTGCAACTTCAACAACTCATATTGCTTTTCCATCTTCTACTGAAACTCAATCTGGAAATCTCTTTCAGTTTTCCAATTTTGAGATACTGAGTTAAGCTTCCCATTCAGATCCCTGACCTGTTGATTCCAGAAATTTTTCTCCTGGGTCAACTTATCAGAAATCTCATTAACCTTTTTATCATCAATTTGAAAAGCATTTTGAACTTCAGCTTGAAAATTCTCAAAGTGAACTAAATCTTCATCAACTCTCTTAGACCACTTGGTTACATTACTCCAGGACTTCCTATGCACGTCAAAATCGACCAGAAAACTTTTCTATTTAGCTTCTAACTTCACAAACATATCCATTACCATGGATAAAGAATTCGATTTCTGATTCATAGATTGTTGCAGCGACCGGCATCTGGAATCTATTGTTGGAATAATCAGAATGGTGTCCACCAACTTCCTTAGAGATTGAACCACAAAATAATGCATGTGAGATGATGATTCTGAATCTGAAACTTTTCTTGGAGACTGATCTTCTTTAGCTTGCACCAACATTATTCTAGAGGTACCACCAACCTCTTTCCTCCTGATGAGATCTTTTACAGGTGTCTCCATGAGATCTTTCTTCCCCTTATCAGATTTCGGAATGGGTTCCACATTAGGAGATACTTCCTCGGATTCAGAAACTTGAACAATCTGATCTTCATCTGGTTTCTGTTTTTCGTGACCTTCCTCAAGAAAATTCCTCTCATAGGACTCTTCTTAATCGTATAACAAATTTTCTTCTTCTTCTTCTTGATGTTGCATGCTAGATTCCTTATCTCCCTTAGCTGATGAAACTATCTTTACAGATTCAGCCTTATCTTTGTAGTTCTGTAATTTCTTGATCGAAGTATCCAGATCTTCACTCTCCTATTCTTCTTCTTCTTCATCAACTTCTTCCTCTACTGCTTCAGCAACTTCCTTGTCAGTTTCTACAGAAATTCCTTTACCCTTTTCAGTTTATGGAGTGACATAATTTTTGGCTGGAGTTTCTGGTAAAGAATGTTCAACACTGAAAGTTTCCGGAACTGGAAGCCTTTCGGAAGCCAACTCTGTATCTTTTAGCAAAGATCGCACTAGTTCAGCTTCAAACATCTTATTTCTCAATTTCTTTTCCTTCGCTTGTCTCTCTAGCTCCTCAGCAGCTTTTTCATTTAAGGCTTTAGCCTCGACAGGGCCTAGTCCGAATTGAGGATCCCCTTCCTTCTTCATTTCTTTATCTTCCCTCCACTTTGCTGCTACTTCATCTGTATATGTTTTTTGCTTCTTCAGCTTGGGGGGAGCAGATTGAGTTTCCTTAGCCTGAGAAATTTCTTCATCAGCAACCACTTCCTTAGACTTTCTCTTCTTCCTTTGCTTTTTTGATGGTTCTGGAGATTGTGTTTCTTTTTGAGCTACTTCAAACTCCTCCATAGATAAGGGGTAAAATTCTCCGGACTCACTAGATAATCCCATCTTTATCCTCTTAAGAGTATCATCACTGACTAGCATGAGCTTGAAATTACGGATCTTTTATTTGCAAGCAACTTTGAAAGATTCTAAGCATCGAACTATCAGCTTAGATAACAAGGTAGAAAACATAATAATCTGAGCTCTCAAATTTCCATCTTTGATATTCTTCATCGTAACAAAGACATGCCTCATTAGATTTATCTTTCTTAGATTTACCAAAAAATCTAAGACATAGATATCACTCTTCCTTAGATTGTCTTTATCTCCTCTTCTCAGAACTAGAAAACCTTGCACCCATAGTTGAAGAATTCTATTTTTCAGAGTGAGATGAGAAATCTTTATTGTTGAATCATCCTTCATCCCAAGACACTTCAGTGCCTTCTCCATATTGAAACACCCTTGCACATCCGGAAGTTTGTGAGAGCAGAATTCATCTTCTCCTTCATATGATAAACCAACTAAACTTCCTTCCTTAGTGTAAGAAAGTTTATAAGTATTCCCATAAGACTTGAAAAAAAAACCTGTCTATACCATCTTCCATTAGGAAGGAAACAGACTCATAAAAATATATCAATAAATCAGTATAAACCGGATCCTGTTTATCTAACTTGGCTATGCAGACATCTTCCCATCCATTCAGTCTAATATTCTTTGAAATAAGAGAATCAAGATTATAAAAATCTGGGTGAACTAACCTTTCCCTGAAAACTAACCACTTCGAGATAGGTTTCACAGTTGACATATCTTGAGAATTTGCTTCAACAGACATTTGGAGTGAAGTAAACTGTAAGATTTGGATCAGCTTCATAAGGTTTGGAATCGGCCTTAAGAGGAGCATCAGAGCTTCGAGACGCAAAATCGTGAAAAACCGATGTGGGGCGAGTCTCGGGTTCCCCTTTATATAGTCAAATAATTTGACCGTTGGTCTTCCAAAAGACATCTAATGGTTGAAAAATCTTTGATATGATCTGAAGGTTGAGAAAAATCCCGCAAGGAAAATTTGACTCTGATCTTTTGAGGATTTTTTAAAGAAAACATTCGGATTTGAGGTAAAACTAGAATCCAAACTTTTAAAAGACAAGGAAAATACTAGTAAGAAAAATTTGATTACAAAAATATAAATATTAAAATCATAACTTAACGATTAGAAAGAAATATTTTTCTTAATTGGTAATATTATTCCTAAAAAAACATCATTACGAAAACACCAGTACGAAAACCTCGTTACAAAAATTCAAGTCCAAAAATTTCATTACGAAAACTTCAGTCTGAAAATCTCATTTCCAAAACTTATCAGTACGAAAATTCCATTCCGGAAGTTTAAAGAACAAAGATTTCCATTCCGGAAATTCTCTTTCCGAGAATTTCAGTCCTCGAAATTTCAGTTCTAGAAATTCCCATTCTGGAAAATTTGGTTTCAGAAATTTCCATTCCGTATGTTCAGTTCTGAAATATTTTTTTTAAAAAAAATTTACACTAACAATAAAATGTATTCCCCCTATAAAGAGGAGTTTATTACTGTTAGGAGAATTGTTCAACAAGAAGTTTAATGAAGAATGATTACCTTACAGTTATCATTCCTAACTTTTTTTTAATGTATTCAAATATATCAGAGGGTAATGACATTGTGAAAATATCATCAAGTTGATCTTGCGTTCCGATAAACTGAATAATGATATCTATTTCAAGTGTGTGATCCTTGAGAAAATGATGCCTAATATCTATGTGATTTGCACGAGAGTGATGTGCAGGTTTCTTATTTAGGGAAATGGAACTTGTGTTATCACACAATATTTGAGTCTTAATAAAACTCAGGCCATAGTCTGTGAGTGTGCGTTGCATCCTCAACACTTGAGCACAACAACTTCGAGCTGCTATATATTCGGCTTCAGCAGTGGAAAGTGCTACAGAATGTTGCTTTTTACAGAACCAAGAAACTAATGAATATCCTAGAAAATGACAAGTTCTGGATGTACTTTTTCTATCCATTCTACATCCACCAAAGTCAGCATCAGAAAATCTTTTTAGAAAAAAATCATTTCTAGAAGTATAAAATAATCCTAGATCCATTGTTCTCTTTAAGTAGCGAAAAATTATTTTCACTGCCTTTAAGTGATATTATTTAGGATTGGATTGATATCTTGCATATAAGCACAGTGAAAACATTAAGTCTGGTTGACTAGTTGTTAAGTAAAGTAGACTTCCTATCATACCTCTAAAAGATGTTTGATCTACTGGTTTCTCAGCATCATCAAGATCTAAAGAGTCTGAGGTACCAATGGGAGTACTTATACTTTTAGTGTTGTCATAACCATACTTTTTGAGATGATCATTAATATACTTATGTTGAGATATATAAGTTCCTTCTGGTTTTTGAGAAATTTGAAAACCGAGGAAAAAAGTTAACTCACCCATCATACTCATTTCAAACTCAGACTTCATTAGACTTGCAAAAGAATTAGTTAAAGATTGCTGAGTTGAACCAAATATGATGCCATCAACATAAATTTGAACTTTAAAAACATTTTCCTTTTCTTTATTTATAAAAAGGGTTGGATCTGCATTTCCCTTAACATAGTTATTTTGAAGCAAAAATCATGTGAGTCTATCATACCATGCTCGTGGGGCTTGTTTAAGACCATACAAAGCTTTGGTAAGTCTAAATACATGATCAGGATGTTTTGTATCTTCAAAACGAGGAGGTTTTTCAACAAAAACATCTTCCTGAACATAACCTTTAAGAAAAGCACATTTCACATCCATTTGAAAAAGTATAAAATTTAAGAATGCTGCAAAGGCAAGTAGAATACGAATAGATTCAATTCTAGATACTAGAGCATAGGTTTCTTCATAGTCTATTCTCTCTTTCTGATTATAGCCTTTAGCAACGAGTCTAGATTTATTTCTTACTATGACTCCATTTTCATCACATTTGTTTCTGAAAACCAATTTTACTCTAATAAAAGAAGTTTCCTTAGGTCTTTCAACCAAGGTCCAGACATTATTCCTCTCAAATTCATTTAGTTCATCTTACATGTCTTTGATCCAATCATCATCACCTAAAACATCATCAGTGATTTTTGGTTCTAATTGGGAAAGAAATGCTAGATGTTCTACTTCATTTCTTAAGAAATTTATAGTCCTTACAGGTTGATTTACATCACCCATGATACTATCACTGGGATGATTCTTAAGAAATACCTGATTTTGGTTTTGTAAAACATGTTCATCAACATAGGGTAGAATGTCTTCTAAGGTAAACATTTCAGAAGTATCTTCTTGAAAATTTTCCTTATCAGAAGGATCTTCTATTAAGGGTTGACGATTAGTTTTAGAAAACACATCCGAGGATGTAGGTTGGGATAGTTTAAAAACAAAAGGATCAGACTCATCAAATTTTACATGCACTGTTTCTTCAACAGCACAACTATTTTTATTAAAAACTCTATAAGCCTTAGAAGTTGTGGAATAACCTAATAAAATTCCTTCATCATATTTTGGTGCGAACTTATGTAAGTTATCTTTAGAATTCAGAATGAATACTTTGAAACCAAAAACCTTGAAGTATGATAGTCTTGGTTTCTACCATACCATAACTAATAATGACTTTTATTAAGAAAAGGTCTAATCAGAACTTGATTTATAGTATAATAAGCAGTACATACAGCTTCAGCCCAGAAATGTCTAACTATAGAATATTCACTCAACATGGTTCTAGTTATCTCTTGAAGAATTCTATTTCTTCTATCAACTACACCATTTTGTTGAGGAGTTACAGGTGCTGAAAAATTGTGAGTAACACCTTTCCTACTACAGAAAGTTTGAAAATCAGAATTTTGAAATTCTCCTCCATGATCACTATGAATAGTTTTCAGTGGAAGATTTTTCTCATTTTTAACTTGTGATCTAAAACTTTTGAAATAAGAAAAAGCTTCAGAATTTTTTGCTAAAAAATATACCCAAGTAAATCTATTGTAATCATCAACTAGAACAAACACATAGTATTTGCTTCTAATACTTCCAGTTTGTGTTGGACCGAAAAGATCAATGTTCACTAACTATAATGCATCTATCATTGAGACTTCACCAATTGATTTAAAACTAGATTTATGTTGCTTTACATATTTACAAGGATCAAAATCTTTAGAAGAATCAAATCTAAGCTCCAGTAGATCCTTAACTTGTTTCTTCTTAGAGAGTTTACATAAGTTTCTAAGGTTACAATGTCCCAGTCTTCTATGCCACATCCAGGAATGGTTTTCCATTGCACTCAGGAAAGGTAAATCTTGTCTCCTTATGTCTTCTATGTTTAAAGTGTAAACATTCTCTTGCCTATTGGCTGAGAGGATAAATTCTTCCTTGGAATTGTGTACTAATCACATATCATTCCTAAAATTCACAAGGTACCCTTCATCACATAACTTACTTATGCTAATGAGGTTGTGCTTAAGACCCTTAACAAATAAAACATTTTAAATTCAAGTTTTACCTAGAAGAACAATATTACCAATACCAAAAATTTCTCTCTACGCATTATCTACCAAAGTTACCTTTCCTCCTTTCGTTTTGATAACATTTTCAAAATAGATTTTGTTACCAGTCATGTGCTGGAAACATCCAATATCCATGTACCATGTATTGTTGTTGGTACTTCCTCTATCTTCCTAAAAACAAGAAACGAATTAGACTTTCGGAATCCAAACATTCTTGGACCCGAAACTTCCAGACAACAAAATTTTAGGAACCCACACTTTCTTAGAAAAATAGGCTTTATGAAAACCTAGAGATTGGGTTTTATTTAAAGAACAATTATTTGCCCAGTGACCACCACATTGAAACTTGGTAAAAAATGGGGCACATTGTGGAACAAAGTAATTGTTACTAAAAATTGGGTTTTCATGGGTATAACCAAATACGGATTTGTTTCATAAAGGTCATATTTGAGAATACATTTTATCAAAATTTTGTTTACCATGGGTAATGTTTGATAAACACTTTTTCAAGGAAAATATTTTGGACATGAGTTTAATAACCATGTTTTTATCTTCAAAATCATTAGATTTAGAACTATATCTCGACTCGAAAACATTTTTCTTAGAAATTACTTTTTCTAAATATTTAGAAGGTTTGTTCCTCTCATAACATACTTCCTCAAGATTTTTCGAAATACTTATAAAATCATAATTTTTATTATCAAGATCTTTAGAAAGATCTGATATCTCTTTTGTAAGAATAGAATTTCTAGAGTTTTCCTTATCAAGTTTCTTATTGAGTTTAGAGTTCTCAATATCAAGAAGTTCAGCAAACCTAGAAACTTCTTCATAGGTAGGTTAAGTATTTTCTTCATCAGAAGAGTATTCTTCATATGAGGAATTATAATACTTAATATCATTAGGATTTCAAGATACATTGGTCAATGATTCAATATTTCATACCTTAGCCATAAAGCAATGATTGTCAATAGGTAATCTGGCTATAAGACCAAGATTCTTCTTTCCAGAAGATTCCTAATCAGAAGATTCATCTGAAGATTCACCACCACTGGCACTCTAGGTGTCATTTTCTTTTAGAACTTTCTTATCTTTTGTTTTGTAATACTTCTTCCTGCTCCTTTCAGAATGCCTTTCTTTCCTTTCATTGTTTTCTAGTAGAGGGTAATCTAGTCTAATATGTCCAGCTTTCTTGCATTCGTAAAAAGTAACTTCTCCATCTTTCCTATCTTTCCTTTCCTTTATCTTATACTTGGATTGGAAATTTCTCTGGCCGGCTATCTTGTTCATCCTTCGAGCAAGATTTTATAACTCATTTTCTGAGATTTCACTTTCACTAGAATCTGGCTGAACAAACACCATCTTAGACTTGGATCTGGTTACCCTCTCAGGAGTCTTAGATTTTATATGATTTGATGTAGTTGTAAAAGCAACAGTACCATTCCCATTCTTCTTTTTTATGTTGTCAGCATCTCTCTTCATTCTGTTTTCATGTTGGAGAAGATTTCCAAATAGCTCATAAAGAGAAATTTGAGTGACCTTCATGTTCTCATCTATGGCTGTTCTCTTTGATTCCCACTCATTGGGCATAATATCAATTATCATATCTACAAGGGCTCCATCATCTAACCATTTTTATCCCATAGACTATAAGCTGTTTACTATAGTCATAAACCTTTGTTGAACATTCTATATTGGTTCACCATACGGAAAATTGAATCCATGGTACTTAGCTCTAAGCATAGCTCTCCTAGTTTCAATTACTTTAGTAGTGCCAAAGTGTGTAACTTCTAACTTCTTCCAGATACAATTAGCTTTTTCACAAGAAGAAATTTGGCTATATATATTTCTAGTCATTGAAAATAGTAAATTATTGTGTACCTTATAATCGAGTTGATACTCTTGCTTTTCCTGGTTAGTGAACGTTCTAACTTCCTTATCAGGCATTTTATAATCACCATTAAGCATAACGAAATTATCCAGTCTAGTGTTGATGACAAAAGTCTTCATTCGATCACTCCAGTATTCATAGTCATTACCATCAATGATCGGTGGTCATGTAGGATTTAGATTTTATATAGAACCAACATTGATTTCTTCCATACTAAAACAACGTGGGCAACAAAACTAGTTAGTAGAAATTGTTCTTAACCACAATGTTTGGAATGAAAAAGTTCGAAATGAAAAAGTTCAGAATGAAAAAGTTCGGAATGACAAAAGATCAAGAAACACTTATACTTGAGTATGAGTATTTCAGAGACCTACTCTGATGCCAATTGTAAGATCGGAATAACAATGTAGATGCTCAATATACAAGAGGGGGGGGGGGGGGGGGTGAATTGTACACTTTAAAAATTCCTTTGGAACCTTTAAAGTTAGTTATGGATAACTATGTTTTCCTTAGACAAGGAAAATCTAGGTTTAACGAAGTTAAACTTAAGAAAATTCACAACACCTCTAATCACCAACTGGAGAGTTGGAACCAAAGTTTATAATATAAGATTCTACCTAAAAGAATATAGAATCTTAAACTAATCAGAGTACAAGTGTAAGGAAATACAAGAAGGTTATACTTTCCTTACAATACAATATGCAGCGCAAAAACAAGTAGTAAAACTACAAGTAACAAGATATGAATCTTTTAACCAAAAGAGAAGGGTATCCAACAACCTTGGATAAAGGTTCTTTGATTTATACTTTCAAGCAAGTATGTCTTACCCACACTAGGGTAATCCCTCGATACGACGATCAGAATCTCTGTCTTGCTATCCCCACAAGCCCTCAACTTCAAGGTAGCTGGAACCTCTATCTTCCTCAGCATGGAAGCCCTCGAACATCAAGGTAGTCGGCACCTCTGTCTTCCAATCCCTGGAAGTCCTCGAATGTAATCACCAACATCCGGAGTCTCACAAAGCAATCTGAACGAGCGGTTCAGTACACACAAGGCATGAAAAGCTTCTCTCTCTAGAAATCACCTTAACAGCGTGTGTTCTCTAGATCGATCAACTTATTCATTTCTTCTTCTTTCCAGCTCTTTAAAATGAGATCCTATTTATAGGCAAACGTCCAACGGTCGGCTCCCTCTTCCAATGGTCATAACTTCCATGAAATTCAGAGGGACCTGTACATGTGTAACTCAACCAACTGTTAATTAGAAATAGAATAGACGACATCATTTTATAACAAACCATGTATAACTAAATTTAAAAAATCATTTTGAAATGAGGAATATGTAAGTAAAATCTAATCAATATTTTGGAGTGTAAGCAAGTTAAAAGTTCGGAGTCTAACCAAAATGAAGTTCAGAGTCTATGTTAAGAAATATTCGAAATCTGTTTTATAGGAATTCAGAGTCTGGTTTCACGAGAGATCGGATTTTGAACTTGCAGAGTTTCGAGTCGAACAACTTAAGAGTTTAGAGTCGAACTGCTTAAGAGTTCAGATTCAATCTTCTTCAGAGTTCGGAGTCGAATGCCTTAAGAGTTCAGAGTCGAACTTCTTCAGTGTTCGAAGTCGAACATCTTCAGAGTTCGGAGTCGAAATATTTCAGAGTTCAGAGTCGAACTGCTTAAGAGTTCGGAGTCGAACTACTTGATATTTCGGAGTTGAACTACTTGAGAGTTTGTAGTCGAACTTCTTCAGAGTTTGGAGTCGAACTATTTAAGAGTTCGGAGTCGAACTAGTTAGAGTTCGGAGTCGAAATACTTCAGAATTCGGAGTCGAACTCATGAATGTTCGGAGTCCAGAATTCAGATTAGAAATAAATTATAGATCACATCCAGAATTCGGATCCTAAAAAAAGAATGCTCTAAGTCTTTTCATTATATGGCTCCGGGATTTTGGGTATGAATCCGGTTTTTGAATTTAAGAAAAATATTGCTATGTATAATAAAATCTAGGTTAAGGTAAAATTCATTAAAGAAGTAAATTTTCTTTATGGGGGTAAAAATATTATTTTCTTATGTATAAGGTGTTTGTGATTTTAAAACAAGAAGGAATGGAAAAGTCATAAGGAAAACCTTATTGACTCAACATGCAGGCCTCCTGAACTGCCTAAATCTGAGTTATCCTGCTCAATGCATCTGCCACCGCGTCGCCCTTTTCCGGCATATAGGCAAGCTCGAAATCAAAATACTGAAGATACTCATCCCACCCGCGTTGCCTCATATTCAAGTCACGCTGAGTGATGATATACTTGAGACGGTGAAGACCACAAAGTGTTCTGCCAGAGGAGAGAGTCTCCAACAACGTAAGGCATGAACAACAACTGCCAATTCCATATCGTGCATAGGGTAGTTCCTCTCATGTGGCCTCCACTACCGAGACCCATATGCAACGACTCTATATGAAAGCATAAGCACAATGCCTAGTCCGATACCAGAATCATAACAATAATCTGTGTAGCTGTTTCCTGGCTTTGGAAAGACTAGTATCGGTGCTAACGTCAGTCTTGCTTTCAGCTACTAGAATGTTGTCTCACAAGAATCTGACCATAAGAACTTCTCCCCCTTCTTAGTCAGACCTGTCAAAGGGGCTACTAGGCATGGAAAATCCTGAATGAAGCGTCTATAGTATCCAACCAGCCCTAGGAAACTCTATACCTCAAAAATGTTCTTTGGCTGCTCCCAGGAAACTACATCTCTCACTTTCTCTGGGTCTACAGATACTCCTACCTCTGAGATGACATGAACCATGAAGTGAATATGATCCATCCATAAGTGGCACTTCAAGAATTTTTCATACATCCAATGCTCTCTCAGTGTACTCAGAACGATGTCAAGATGTGTGGCATGGTCGTGTCGAGTGTGAGAGTACACCAAGATATTGTCCATGAAGACCACAATGAAGGAATCCAAGTAAGGATGGAACGCTTGGTTCATCAGTGCCATGAAAACTACAGGCACGTTTGTGAGACCGAACGGCATGACTGTATACTCGTATAGACCATACCTGATCTTAAAGGCAGTCAGAGGTATATCTAATGGTCTAACGCGCAGCTGATTATAACCGGACCTCAAGTCGATCTTCAAGAACACCCAAGCTCCTTGAAGACGATCAAAGATGTCATCGATCCTCTGCAAGGGATTCCGGTTATTGGAAATCAAATGGCTCATCTTCTGATAATCCACACAAAGCCGAAGGGTACCGTCTGCCTTCTTCACAAACAGGATAGTCAAACCCCATAGAGAAGTACTGGTTTGGATGAAACCCTTGGCCTGCAACTCCTCCAACTGCTTCTTGAGCTCTTGTAACTCAGGTGTAGCAATACTATAATGAGGAATGGACATCGATGATTCTCTTGGAATGAGCTCAATAGAAAATTATACCTCACGATCCGGAGGAAAACCCCAAAATTCCTCTGAAAATATGTCCCTGAAATGATTTTCCACTAGAGGAAAGTCTAACTGCGATGTCCCCTGATCATCTAGATAAAGACTTGCAATCTGGGTTGTCACTCTTCCTAGCCCATGATGCTCGAGTCCTGCTCAAATCACCTGAACATCCCATTCGCCTCTATGATGAAAGGATTCACCCTCAGGTGAAACGAAACCCACTCTGCGGCGATAACAGTCAACGACTACCTAGAAGGGAACCAACCAGTACATCCTGAGAATGACATCATAGACTTTCATCTCTAGGACATAGAGATCCCATGAGAAATGATACCCTGCAACCTCGAGGGGGCACTCTCTACACTGGCGCACACTAGATGTCTTCGTCCCCAAAGGTGTGACTAGTGTCAACGAGTTAGCAGTAGAAAAGACACAGATCCCAATGCTCTCCACAGCAGCAAAAAAGATAAAACTATTTGTAGCACCAGTATCGAAAAAAGCTGAAGATAAAACTGAGGCTACTGAATCCGTACCTCGAACTGTAGAAGGGTCGGGATCCTGCTCCTGATAGATCTGCTCCATGGAGAAAGACCGGCATGCACCGCAGCCCTGTGCCCCTAGCTGACCACTTTGAGAGGAACCTCCCTACTGGTGCTGAGGGACTGGTGGCTGACCGCCATGGCCTCGACCTCCACCTCAGTCCGAATGTCCGGAAGAACCCCAATTCCCCGATTGGTGAGAAACTAGTGGGGCTGCTCCTAAACGAGGAGTCATGGAAGAACCCCGGTCACCCGCTGCTAGTGAGAAAACCTGGAAGAAACACTAAAGGTGACCCATCTTGCCACAAGATCATCACTCCCTGGGGTCTCTTTGGCACTATGGCCTCATGTGCCCTGTCCGGAGACACTGGTAGCAGACCACCTGGCTGCCTGACGATGCATCTCGCTTCCTCAGATCACCGCGCGTAAACTCTCTACGGTGCTTCTTGCTGTCATCCGGAGGAAAACTAGTTCTGGAAGCAGAACCTCCCTGGCTCGCAGCTCCTAAGTCTCTCAGATTGTGCTCAATAATTTGTGCCTGATTGACGATGGAAGTGATGGAAGTAAACTGGAAGATATTCTCCTATGAGCAGATCTCCCACCTGAGACCATCCTCGATCTTCCTTGCTAAGAACACCCCAATCCCATCCCGTAGGGGTGTGAAATTCTACAGCTCGGTGAAACGAGAGGAATAATCCATGCCCGAAGGAGTACCCTACTCTAAGCTCATGAACTCCTAAGCTTGATCGACCCTCAGGGTCTCCGGGTAGAAGAAGTCATAAAAGATGCGCTGAAATTCCTCCCAAGCCATAACCTGCCGATGAAACACCTTTGAGATCATGTCCCACCACCTCATAGAAGATTCTCGAAGCATGAAGGTAGTGAGCTTGACCCGCCTCTCTGGAGGCATCTCCAGATGCTCAAAGATAGACAACATGGCTTCCAACCATGACTCTGCAGCCTGAGGTCCTCCCCCTAAGAACGTAGGAGGATGCTGCTGTTGGAAAACCCGCGTCAAGTCTACCATAGTCAAGGAAGGAGGCCGTGCTCCCTAAAAGGTCTGAATCATCCTCAGAAAACCTTCCATGAACTACGTATCAGCGCCCGCAACTGGTATGACAGCCGATGTTAAGGATGGCTTGACTGGAGGGTCAACAGGAAGTCTCTGATCAGCCAGATCTAGCGTCTGATCACTGCCTGATGATAGATGTACAAACGGATGACATCTCGGAGGCATAGCTCTGAAATATCAAAGAGCACGTTAGATTAGAAACACTAGGACAGGAAACACAAGATTATAAAATGGGAACAGGGAAAGGAAAACACACAAGTTTATAAAACACAACTACACGTCCTGTATAAAAACTACATAGCGTGTCTTCCCAAGCCACTGACATGGGCATGTACCCCTGCCCTACAGGTCCTGTAACACCTCAACCTACACGGCGTGTTGATTCATCACACGGCGTGTACTTGAAATATATTCCCCTGCCCGAGTCTCCTTACACGGCTAACCCACACGGTCCGACTTAACTTGAGACTACACGGCGTGTTATTACCCAAACATGGCATGTACTAGACTAGGATTCAGCGGCATGTGTTGTTAAATACATTGTCGTCTACATGGATTGACCTTACATGTCATTTTCTGAACAAACACGGCTTGTATAAGTGAAGGTTACATCATTCATTGTTGTTCATGACACGGTCGGGTACCTGAACAAGACTACACCGCATATGCTGAAAACACATGGCATGTCTAAGAGAAGGTAACGCCGACCCGTGTTGTTCATGACATAGCTGGGTACCTAGATAGGACCACACGGTGTGTTCCCTTACAGCACGGCGTGTTCTACTCGAGCTTCCCCAACCAGTGTTGTTAGTGACACGACCGGGTACACGGCTCCAAACTACAAGGCGTGTACCAACCGTACACGGTGTGTTCCTAAAGTTATTTCTACAAAAGCGTGTCCCTGCTCACACGGTCAATGACACAACCTAAAAACTACACGGCGTGTAGTCAAAAGTACACACTGTGTATTCTGGGTTTTCCTGGGCAGTAGCTCAGAAACTGCACATAAGCCCAGAAACACTGAAAATAAGTCAAGGAAGTGGCAAATTCCAATTCGTGAGGGCCCATACTCCCCTCAAATAAATTTCATTTAAGAAAGGTAGAACACAACAATCCTCTAACAAGTCTGCAGATATTCTATCAAACATCTATCACAACAACATGAAAAATCTACACAAAGCATATCACAACAACATGCAATCAGTAATTCACCCTAGATGGCATGGAAAAATTGCATGGTATGTGATTTCTACAAGTTACTATATGATGCATGAGATGGAATACCCTCATCTCATTGGGTTGCAACAGAAATAGAACCACAATCGTCAAGAAAATAACAACACAAAGCATGTGAATCATTCTAGGTGAAATCATATCAACTGTAAAATCTCAAAACCAGCAAACTGAAATTAACTAGGTAGTATGGCTTTTCCCTGTACATGGGTTAGCTACTCCCGAGCATAGCTTAATACCAAGTACCGAATCCATCTTATCCCTGGATAATGTCTCCAAACAGTAATGCAAGAGAAATGAACCCCTCTGATACAACTTTTTAACGACCCGAATCCGGAGCCCCTCCACTGGTGCCCTGTACCCGGTTCGCCACATGACCTCAAGTGCATTTCCCCAAATGCCAGAGGCTGACGACTAGTAGTGAGGGACTTGGCAGGTTATTGGGGAAACTATGCCCTCATTCGGTAAGGTATACAAGGTAAAGAAAACATCAATAAAGAGTGGATGTAGTAAACAATATGCAACAACTGAAACCAAACAGTGGAAGCAATGAATATATTGCAATGATGATCATGATGTAGCAAGTAGATGTATCTAAGGAAAGAAGCAAACAAAACAAAGTGCAGTAATACAACTGAACACAAGTACTAAAGAAACAACAAAATAAAAACAAAAGATAAACTCCTCAGCATCGCAAGCCTCGTCCCGGTCCCATTCTCTCCAGCTCCAGTATGTCAAGTACCTGAAGAAGAAGGGTTCTTTCCATTATCTATACATGTAGCGATATAGTCTTCTTGGGCCCAAAAACATGGCACAAACAGGGTGTGAGATAATTCCCTAGTAGAAAAAAACCCAAAGATCTGTGCCAAATAGTCAATGAATACATGGAAAGTAAAGTATGAGAATAGTAAAGAGGAAAATACATAGCAGTCACAGTCCACAATTCTAGCATATAATGTGCACAAGTGAACAACTAGTAACAAGAATAAAATAGGTAAACCTCTAGGTAACCCTTACAGCCTAACCCCTATGGTTCAACATACAAGTACTAGAAACCCTCTAGGAGGCACACACAGTCTCACCCCTCTGGTTCAGCTATGAAATAGATTCTCCTAGGAATCACTCACCTTTAATTCCCCCTATAGTCTCGTATCGTGCTAAAGGATCTCTGGGGAAGCACTCAACGTCTCATTCCCCTTGTGGCCTGCGTTGAGGAACTATAGACTATCTGAGGAATCCCTCATCATCCATTCCCCCTTTGGTCTCACATCGTATTAAAAGACACTCTGGAGAATCCCTTACGTCTATTCTTCATGTGGTCTACTACAATAGGTTCTCACAGTCCTGTGTGAAACTAACATGCTCAATGCGCACATATCATCCAAGTAAACCTCAAGAACTACATGGCTATCATTATAAGGCTCAAAAGAATACCAAAGAAACAGTTCCACTATCCTACAACTAGGCATGGCAACCAGAAAAACACCAAACAAGCAAAACCAGCATGGAAAACATCCAGAGTACAGTAAAAACTACATAATCATAGGCAAAACGTCTACGCTAGAAACCAAGCAAAGCTGGAAATAAAAAAGGGCAAAATAGGAACACACAATACCCCGTTCAATTGGTGGAATTTTCAAAAAATACTCATAAAATTTCTATAGAAAGGCAAAAACCACCTACCTCGATCCTAGGAGATCGATATAATTGAACCACAATGACGGATTCTCCTTAGAATATCGTAGATCTGAGAAAACTTCTATAAAATGTAAACCACAATAACATGAGAAAGAGGAGGAATTGGAAAACAAGGCTCATGTAGAAGGAAGAACTCGATGATGTACTTATAATGAAATTGACCATGATCAAATCGGAGAACGGACGGAGAGGCCGGGGCTTGGGGAAGATCCGGCCATACGGGTCGCTCTCAGATGAAAAACCTGGAGAAGGGGTGCGTTATGTCCGTCAGGCGCGACCCCGGTGATTTTAGTGAAAAAAAGAAATGTACACGGCGTGTACTAGGTTTTTCCGTACTCCGCCAAAATCGGCCTCCATGTCACCCCTACAAACTTTGTTTGTGGCCTGGGCACGGCCAGCACACAGCTTCGACCCGGAGAAAAGTACACGACGGGTACTCAGAAAGTACATGGTGTGTACATCGAAATTTTACAGAAACTCCATTTTTATTAAAAACTGCAGAAAAAGGAAAAGTGTAACTGAAGTGAAGATCCGAGTTCTTACAATTCCTTTATAATATTAAATATGCATTAGGTATTCAATAATGTATACTTCATCATCACTATATATCTGACCCTAAAAGATAATGTGTGATGAATAATGCACTTACCTCCTCATCTGTGTCTTGGGGATGATGTTGTTCACATGATCCATCCATAGGGGTAATTTCATGAGATAATAAACCCATCAGACCCAATAAAAATCAAAAATATACTAAGGAATCTCTATGATAATTTCCTTCCATAATCAAAACGTCTCAAACCATGCATAGGTGAGACTTATAGGAAAATGTGGTCTGCAGCTTAAATTTAGTGATCCATATTTCAAGTTAAGTAAGGATTTGTTTATTTTTTTTCTCAAGGTCACTTATCCCCTAAATGGTTATAATATTAATTTTAACGTTTTTATCAACCATAGAAAATGTTTATGATCATTCATTTAATCTCCTAATGCAGTGCTTATTAGTGGATTTAATTTATTATATCTTTATAATTTTTGATTTCATGGGATATTAATAATTAATTAAATAAATATAAATTTATCCCATCCATGTGAGAAGTTTTAGCTCATCAATAATATTATTGTAAAATTTTTCATAGCATAATTTTTTTAAAAATATATTGCTTCACCTACATTTGGTATTAGTTTATTGTTGGGAATCGATCCCCCAATCTATCCCATTTGGGGTATTAAATTTTAATTAACTAGTAACCCAAGTAAAGGATTCATATAAAAACTTTATTATCATTTACATGGGCTAGAAATTATATCATAACATTAGCCCTAGATTTGTTAGAATGAAAGTGTGAACATATTCTTCTTCCAGATTGAACTAACCTCGAAAAAATTAATTCTAAAGGTGAAAAACAATCAAACCACATGGAATCGATAATCAAATTTATGTATTGAAAATCATTCCATCTAGATTGGAATCATTTTATTTTATTATAACTTAGTTTACATGTGATTTGATCATATTTTCCCTATTTATTTTATTAAATAGATTATATATTGAAATTTTTATTAAACCTTCTAGATATTATTATTTTTAATTAATCATTGAATATTTTTTATATAAAATTTTGAGGAATATTATTGATGTTCAAACCAAGTTCATTTCTCAGGAATAAAAAAATTACATTTGGTTTTAGTTTATTTATTTTTGAGAAATATAATGTTGATAATTTTTTTACTAAATTATCCAGTTATTATGGGGGGATAATTTAAAAAATATAGAATGAGAATATACTAGATAATTGATTTTTGATGATATTTGATAATTTATTTGAACTAATGAGTTTTTTTAATTTTTTTAATTTATAAATATTGTAAATTTATATACATCATCATTTGTAATAAAATCCTGTAATGATAATTGTGATTCCTTCAAATAGATTCTTTTTTCTCATTTTATTATAGTTACATTTTCATAGGTTAATTAGTCAGTGGTTAGATCCCTTCTCTGACCACATTTCTTCATTAATATTCCTAATTCACATTATTCATAAAACATTGGCCTTCATTCATTCTTGTGGTTTGAAAATATATTATAAAATGGATGGAACATTCTATGACCAATGAAGATAGAGTTTCTATAAAATGGAGAAATCAATGTGGTGACTCATCAATTCATGAACACAGATCAATTTAACATGAATGATAATGGGTGTCTATATATCAGGTAAATAGATGTGATTTACAGTGGTAAAAGTCCAATTTGAAGAAATGGTATACGATTTAGTGAATGGTGTATCGTGTATAGAAAATGGTAGAGTAGGTAACTGGAAATGAATCTTGGGAAGAAACTAGATCTAGATAAATTTTTAAAATAAAAAATGTGTTGGGTCTAATAGAAATTCATTGTATGTTGGGTATCCTTAACATATTTGTTTTATATGGAATTATAAATTTTATATGAAGTTTTACTTTAAGTCACATATAGTGTATATTGAGCTATGTTTTTTTAGCATAAATGAGTTATTCACACAAAATAAAAAACTAGACCCAGAGACCATATAGTGTAATGTATATATTAAATATAATGAACAATATTCCTTGGAATGTACTTGGAGTATTTTTCAGAAAATCTATATGGTCATAAAATCCATGCGACTCAAAGATAAAGATAGAATTTTTAAAATACAAGATTCATTTTATTTTATGATTATATCATTGGGAAGTAAAAAATATTAAATTTAATTTCCTATTGTAGTAAAATTTCTTGCCAAGGTCATCTCACTTGATAATCTATTACAATCAAGTACTAATTTTTCTCAATTCATTTACTGTGTTATTTATTTTCTATTTAATAAAAACAATTCATTTTTAGGTTTTTTATTTTATGAAATCAAAAACATAGATGTAAACATACAAATGTAATGAAGAAGATGAATGAGTTTAATAAAAAAAGAAATCCACAAAATATATTATTTTAGTGTGAACTTTTATAGGCTTGTTTTATATTCACTTAATGAACACACTCTACATTTTGGTCGAACATATTATTTTAATATAGATATTTTGTTATTTCACTCGATGACCACCAGGCACACTTCACACCTCCTTCATCGAAGATAAAATATATATAGAAGAAAGAAAAACATTAAAAATCAACTGTGAGGGTAACATATCTCACAATATGGTAATCCTCAAATTAACGGAAATCACATATGAAATATTAATTATGAATAGGAAAATAATTAAATTAAAACAGTTGATTACTACTTTTGGTTATTTTTTGGGTTAATTACTCATGATCATGAGTAAAAGAGATCAAATGGGAGAATAAAAGAGTGGTAAATTTTTAATTAATAAGGAAAAAAATAATTATATTATGAAAATTCAAATATAAAAAAATAAATTAAAACTAAATCAGAAAACAAAAAAAAACACAAAAACACCAACCTGATATCTTTATATGGTGGATGATCCCCATTTATGGTGGATACCTCCCTTATTTATAAGAACCATGTTTCATTCCTCTATGTGAAAAAATACTATAATTTTTTCATAAATATCGTGGTCAAAAGACTTACATTCCTCTTCCGAAGATCCTATAGGATCATAAGTTTTCTAAACTGTATGAACCATGCATCAATCGTACCTTATTTTATTTTTGATAAAAATACCATACATAATTTGATCCATAGAGAATATTTTTATTGGTGGTACAAGTGCTATGGTCGTATACCAAGTATTTATTTTGATGTTTAGTTGGGTTCTACTATGCTTTTATATTAGCTGGACCGAATCATCAAAAGTTGATTTTTGGAAAAATGAGGGACTAATCATTAGGAGTCAAAGGAATAGATTTAAAATGAGGTGTGTAGTCATTATTTAAAATATATGGAAAAAATTTACTATGTAGTAGGTTTATCATGTGTTCACTTGAAGACATTTAATAGTTTCATAGCACCATTGATGAATATATTTTTACGATTGATTGGATCAACATGTAAGGGACTGAGAACTTTTTCCAAAACTCAATGAATTTATACAATCACTTTTAATGGAAAATTCAAATATATTATAGTGTTTGACGAATAAAATAAATGAAAAAAATGAAAGGTCTTTCAATTGATCCCTTCTTACAGTGAATGAATCAACCACATGTCTAACAACTGTGTTGGTGGTTGAAGAAGCACTATTGATTAGCTTCTTGAAATTACAAAATTTATAGATTTACCATATAATTCTTATAATTTCAATAGAATAAAATATATCCTCCTAAAAAATAATCATACCACTTAATATAAAATGTAGGTTTTATTCTAATATTTTTCAAAGATAAAATAAACAATAAAATTCAAGATTTATGTTATTTTCCCATTATATCCCAATTAACTCCTATATACTAAATAGGTGATAATTACCTACTAAATGATAAAATATTGGTATTAAAACCAGGAAAATAATTATTTAAATATATTAATGTATTTTATCTCTCAATTCCCCCACACATAAACATTGCACTCTAGGAAATCATCTTTTAATGTAGTCAAAAAGGGTTTCTCATGCATAAATAAAAACACATTTCCATTTAAACTACAAAATAATTATATTTCAATTAATGGATTTCAATTAAAGATTTACTCAATGAATGTAAAAATCCATTGAATTTCCTATTATTTATCATGTTCATTTTGTGATTAACTCCCTAGAGATTTATCTCTTCTCACTCAATTAATTGGAATTGGAAATTATTACATTCACAAGAACATTGATAGTTTATATAATATTGATACACCCTTTAATATATATTTAACATAAGCATTCAATTATTTTATTCATGGGGAATTTACCTAGGTTTTTTGAGGAAAAAGGTAGGTGGAATTCTAATGTAATGTTTTTAGGCTAATTGAGGAATCTTGTCTATGAAATTAAGTAAAATACATGAATCAAATTAAAATCAAGAATTTTTCCCCACTCACACTATTTTTGGATATAAATAACTTCCAAACTAATTTTTAATTTTTTATCTAGCCCAATCCTTTGAATTCCCAACATCAATGAATAAATTTCATCCCTATTCCGTCATTTGTTTCATTATTTTATCATTGAATTAGATCTGGATTTCTATATGGAATCATAATTTTATAGTAAATGGGGGATATTTAGATTATTAATTATTGGAAAACTCTTAACCCAACATTGAATAACATATCTTTAACCCTACATTATTCTCTCATGAATTTATTTCCAAAAATTAGTTGAAAAAACTATACAACCTCTCATAAATAGTCTAGTATATTTAAAATATTAGATTAATTTTCCCACCCCCACACTTCCATATTAATGAAATTTTCTTCTAGTGAAATTGCATCAAATTTTGACAAGCTGATCATTGGGCTCCACAAAAGCAAAAAATTATTTCCTAAGTTTAGCATAGTGGTTCACTAAGGTTATCTTACATTAGTCGCTTCTATATTCAAGTGATCACTATTAAAATTATGTTATTATGATTTTGAATGATTCTATTTTATGAATGAAATTAAATTTTGGGTTTTTTTGTTTTATTGAATCAAAAAAATAAAATTTATCATTCATAGTCATTTCAATCAAAATGAATGAAGTGAAGAAGAATTTAAATACTCCAAATTGAGTAATCCATAGTGAATATTAATTTTTTTTATTTCATATTAACCTAAATAATATTGTTCAATATATGTGTGATCATATTATTCTATGTTGGATTTGTCTATAAAATGCACACAATGACAATTAATTATGCACCAAAACTCTTATATAGAAATTAATAGTGATTTATAATAACAAGTTAACCCTTATATATTTCTAGTAAGGATAACTTCTCTAATTTCTAGGAAATTAATTAGTTATTCATTAAAAGTAGACGAATTTAATTATTTATTAAAAAAACTAGAACTAGTATGATTGAATGAGTATTAAATATACATGGAAGGAGAATGATTAGTGTGTCATTAAAAAGGTAATATAGTCAAAAACTACATTAAAATAAAATAATCAAATAGGGAATGTTTGATGTACAAAGAATTGTTTCAGATAAAAAAATGCAAGAGGTATGTGAAGTGGTAAAAAATGATAGATTACATGTGGATGTAGTGTTTGATGAAAAAATATAGTGTTAGAGAAAGGGAAATTGTTAAAATTAGGGTACTTGGAGATTCATTAACTAATGGAAAATGATCTCGATTCCTATTAAATTGAAATAATTATTAAAAAAATCTAGAATATGTTAATATACACAAATCATTAACTCTGGTAAACTTTTAAAGAATAGTGGTATTTCATTTGTCTTCATCTCTTGATCACAAATTTGTATTTAATATGTTTAATATAGAGAAGAGATAAATCTTCTTTTTCTAATTTTTAGTAGTTTGGTTTATGATAAAGGGTCAACTCGATCACTGTCATCACCCATCAACAATTGATAAATTTGAAATGAGAATAAAAATTGTATAAGGAGATAACTATGGATTAAAATTTCACTATACAATTATATTACCAAACTAATAATTATGTTTTTATTTCATATCATCATAATCTATATTCCAAATCTATTTAGCTAAACATGGAAGGAATAAAATTCTTGAAGTTAAGGGGAAATGAATAAAAAACATCTTTGAAGAGTATTATTTTTTCGGAAATATTGAGATCCATGTCCTACTATAATATCTATCATGTCGACTTTTTTGTGTACTCCAATGAATGATAGATCCTAAAATATAATACAGAATTTAATCCCTAGAAATCAACCACTCATAGTGTGCTTTATCAGGTTTCAATCTCAGGGTGGCATGTCTTATTTTTTTCTTTTAACAAAAACATGGAAATAGATTTCCCCATCAAGATAATGAAATATTCACATGTGAATTACCTTAAATCTCTAGGAGAAATTAGCTATCTCGAATTCTTAAAAAATTTATTGAATCTTCAATATAGTTTAATTAAATTATTATAATTCTATGTAACATGATTGGGATGACCTTGATTATACAAAACCTACATTCTCTAAACAGTACATCATCTTTTGGTGAGTGAAAAAATATAGTTCTGATTTCCCAACTCACAAATTAATGAATAAATCATCCCTAAATACCCATTATAGAATGGAAAAAAACTGAAATTGTAGCCTCTAGTCAAAAAATATATAGATTTAATCCAATTTGATTATTCCATGAAATATATCCTTCAACTATTTTCCTTGGATACAAATCATCTATAACCCGGTGTTCACCCACAATCGAATCCAAAACAATAGAAAAAAATACATAGAAAAGAAATCTATATTCAGCATAAGAATCCAAATGTATCTTAAACACATGATCATATTTTTATCTTTATTTAACCATAGTCATATTTTTAATCAATTTACTTTTAACTTGTATTTTCAACATAATTATAAAACCAATAAACACAACTCAACTAATTAATATTAGTCTCTAAAATTACACATTTATTTTTACCAATTTATAATGGTTACTATTCTTCCATGAAAATAACCACAATATGTTATTCTCATCATAGATATGATCACTTTTCCTATGATTTATTCACATACTAAGGAACTCCAGGGATTTTCCTCCACTATAGAATAAAGTGGATTAAGAAACATGTTATATAGTCATGTTTTGTTCTCAAAAAATTATAACAAGATATTTTCTTCTTCATCAAAATTATGAACTCCCCTTCGATCCAAGTTCATCTTTATCTAATATTTCTAGTGAAATTATCTCCAACGGGTCTTACATTTAATTCCCAAGTATACTCATCATTGAACATCAGTGGATATTCAATCCCCAAATAGATCATACCTCAAACATAGATCTAATAATAGAGAACTGGTCTCATCTTCAAAGGATATATTTAATTCCCAAATAGAATTAAATAACGATGAAACAACATCTATTTCAATTAAACTTTTAACGGGTCCCTCTACAAACTACAATAAAAATACTATTCAAATACTCAAGTGTCATGGTCAATATTCAACTACTTTAGATGCTCGGGAATCAAATTTAAAAATGATTTTGGGATTACCCAAAAGGATCAAGTCATTTTTACAATTATAACTCAAACTATGCATTAGTTGTTTTATATTAAATTATTAATAAATCGAATTAAATTCAGTATGGATCATAATCTCATGGAAGAATTAATTTACTTGTCTTGTGGTAGCTTCAAAACATTGTTTGGTTAGTAGGTGTTCCTTTGAACGATTGGTTGAAGTGACTGCAGCTTCCATCTACATCATATAGAATGTTCTTTAACATGTGTAGCATGTTGAATCTCATGGTATCTTGGATGAATATATGGAACTTTCACTTCCCCTATATCATGAACAATCAGGTAAGTTATCATGGATCTTTTTATAGTAAGTAAAACTGACAATAGGAATGTGTTTAAATCACTCAATAATTCCTCAGTGTGTTTAAATTTCAATCCTTAATATGGTTAGGAATGTGTTTGGGGTCATTAATGTGTCATAAAACAACTTAATGCATCCACTTTATCAATTTCATGTGTTATCTATAATGACCTCCCTAAAAAATACAAAAAAATCATTAAATTTTAAAAAAATTAAAAAACTAGATATTAAATTAAAATTAATTAAATATTATGAAATTTATTTACCAGAGAAAATCAAAGAAAGAATAAACTTATTAATCCAAAATATTATATTTAAAGACATATATTCATTGTTTTAAAGTAAAAAATTGGAAATAAAATAATTAGATAAAATCAAACTATGAAAATTGAAAATAAAAACATGAATAACAATTGATGGTAAATAATTATTACTTATTAATTAATAAGTTAATAAGAAGAAAATCAATAGTTATTGAAATTATACATTTTATAATAAAATTATGTGATTCATACATTTGACAGAAGATTAACAACACTACTAAATTAATCATTAAAATAATAAATTAGATAATAAAAATGCACTTAAAAATAGTAAATAATATTGAGAAATAAAATAATTAATGGAAACACACATAATAAATTTCACTCTTGGGAAATTAAATGAATTTTATTTACTATATTCAAAAAAACTTGGAATAAAATGACTATCCTTTCTGAAGATTAAATAGACATCAGAAATGAGAAAAATAATCAACCAACCATTTTCAAGAATTAGCACGCATCTTATGTTTTTATCAACCAATGTCAAACTTCATCCCAGTTGCAGTTCTTTATTTATATTGTGAAACATATAATATAAAAGTGTAATTGAATCATCAACATAAGGCACCTTTAATTTTCAACCATACCTATGCTCCTAAAATCAATTCTCCATCTCCACTACTAATATATAACTCAAATTATTATTTTAATGGTAAATTATCCCATTCTTTATAGGGATTAAATATTTCCCTCATCATAGTGAACTCATTTTTTATAAACATGCACATTATATAAAAAATATCATCTAATGGTTTTTAATTAAACTTATATAATGATCCTTCTAAATTTTTTATTTTATTTTTTAAACAAAACAACCAATTCCCTTAACTCATAGATTCAATATGGGATCAAAATTTTACATTTTAATGTAGTTTCTAAGGACATTTAATATTATATTTTCATTTTTCACACTCTGATTTTTTTTTTCAAAATGGTGTGTCACCATCGATCAAGTTCAAAATTCAAGATTCATCACGAATAACCTCAATTCCATAGTAATATCTCCCATCATACTCCATTACATTTTTCAAAAATAATATTTTCACATAAAAAGTGAGAAACATTCATCAAATAATAAAGAAATTATTTTAATATCACACTTTTTGAAATCCCTTGATTTAGCATGCACATATAATATAGGAATGGTGTAATGTAGTTTAATTTTTTTAACCATATAACACACTAAAATAATGATTTTTCTGAAAAAAAAGAAAATATTTTATTAATAGGAATCCTAAAATGTTTCTTGAACAATAGGAATTTTGAAAAAAAATATTGGTCTTTGATGTATACAACAATGATGAACAATTTAACTCAATTTAGACCCATCTTCCACACATAAATCATAAAAAAGTTCCCATTTTGAAATCTAAAAATTGGAGGTCCAATTAAGAATCTTGAATTTAAACAATTAAGAAATGAATTAGGGAGAAAATTAATGTCTTTAGGGGTAATAGGAACGCTAAAAATTAATTTTAAGACATAGAAAGTAGACAATACAGAACATCAAAAAAAATGTAGCTACGCAGCCCCCAGTAGACAAGATCTAGTCCCTTATTTATTAAATTAGCATAAGATATACGAAATCACATCATGAAGGACCAAATAATTTATTAGTCTTGGTAAAATAGATACATACATGAGTCATTCATTGAATTTGAAAATACAAATTTCAAGATAATTTTTCTGAGAACAGAATTATTCTATCTAGCATATAATTGTACATAAAATATAGTACACATAATTGATTCATGATAAGGGATAAAAATAAGGGTGGTATCAAATTCTTGTTAAGGGATAAGTATAACAGGTGAAATCATGAATCAATAAGCATAATCAACATTTAAAGGTATATATCTGAACACACATTCCATATAAACAATAAACAGAGAAGGATGAGAATCTAGAGATAATATTATTATGTAAATATGATGGATAATAATAAATATTTAAAGGTAATAACTAAAAACACATTCCATTTATATATAATGAATATCATGATAAGATAATTCATAATCAATATGGAAATTTAAATAACTAAAATAATAATCTATTTAAATAAAAAATGAAGAATTAAATGCGTATATAGATAATATCATTAAAAAAATTTCATTGATAATAATAACTCAATTCACAATAAATGCAGCCCTTAATTATTGGAATGCGTGTTTCTCGGGATGATGATACCTTTATCATCAAGATCTATTCTCGATATCGTTAAAATATGAAGGGTAGAACCCTATTTAGCTATGTCTATCTAACTCATTCATACAATGATACTACTGATGCATGAAGGGCTTTTCATTAACTAGTTCCCACCCATGTATTACATTTCCATATCATTACTATTATATAAAATACCTGATTTAATTCATAATCAATGTTATTTATAATCAAATATCCATATTTTGTAATGTATAGAGATTTATCAATATTTTCCCATAGAACACAGTATGTAGAAATGATATAATGTTTATTTAGTAATCATATATATGATAAATAATATGTATAATTTTGGAATGTATAATGTATAACGATCATGAAAATTGAATTCTTCAAGATGATGTTAATGACATATGAAAATGAAATAAGGATATAAATTTCAAAGCTATACTAAGTCAAAATAATCATAAACCATCCAAACAAAGAATATGGATGGTAACAATACAATAAATCCCCATTAGAGTATATGTAAAATAAATTGGGTTTTCATTGATTAATAAGATAATATTTAAATAAATTATTTAGCAGAATATCATTTTCATTTTGAAAATCACTTTTTAAAACACTAAACATTTTAAAAATAATTTTCCTTGAAAATAAATATTAATAAACCCAAGAATATCAATAATATTAGAATAAATAAATTCCTAAAAAAATTAACCTAGTAAAATTGAAAAATAATCTTCAATTAATTTATGGTTTTGATGGGGGGAAATTTTTTTATATTACAAAGAAGTTAAAAAGGATATTCATTTTTCCTTGTGAAAAGGTTAGAAATGTGTCGTGTTTAGAAAACTACAAGAATATTTCTTTCCATATATTTTTTTAAAATGTATAAATGGGTAAAAAAGAATTTTATAAATCATTTTTTATGAGTTTAAAAAAAATTATCTCATTTTTAGAAAACATGTTTTTGGAAGAAAATGGATTTATTTCTGAAGAGATAAATGATGTCTGATTTTCTAAAAAACCATTTCTAAAAACTTTAATGTACCAAAAAGTTGGAAATTGATACTACTACAAGAAAAATTTTATCAATAAATATAGATTAATAAAATAAAATGTTTTATTATGAATTGATAATATAATATTCTTTAATGAATATATATGTACAAATAATTCTTATTAAAATGAGATTGTAAAGTAAATCCTTGCAAAGAAAACAAAGTTCAAATGAGAATTAATTGATGAATAAATAATGTTTATCAACTAGAAATCCACATAAATAATTATAAATATAATATAATATTACAAAAAATAATTATACACATAATCTATTAAAATAAATGATAATTAATAAGTAATATAACCCAATGAAAAGAAATTGAGTTATCAAATACTTTTCCACTAGGTAATTTTCATTTCACATCCCCTTAGATGAGATAATTCAAATTGAAGACAAAAAAAATTATTTATTAATTGTTTTGATATTAATTTTCATAGGGTAAATATATAAAATATATAAATTAAACTAGGTGAATTATATTACAATATTCTTTAATGAAATGAAATTGAGAGTAAATCCATTACCCCATGATTCCTTATGATTGAACAATATTTCACTACCTATCTAGTGGTTTTAAAAAATTTATTAACTTATTATAGAATCATATTAATATTTATGATATCATATACAACTTTTTCACAACATCTTATCGATCTTCTGTTCATAATCATTCATTATTTTCATTGTTTTGGGAGTTAACAGTCTTGTTTTCTCTTGTGTTTTTCATGCTAAAATATCTGGTTCAAGCACATATTATAAATTTATATCATATTTTGAATAATAACGATGAATAAATTACCATATTTATGCAAAATTACACATTTAAAACTATTCATAAATTATGGTTATGAAAAATGAAGTACATTAGGATTATCGAGATGGTAGGTCGTACGTACCAATTAGTAAGATTTTCATTTTTCTCCAATCATTATAAAATGGTGATAAATGATGTTTTATCTTTATTTAAAGATAATGATATAAAACATACTATATTATGTACTTATATATACCATCCACATGTTTTGGTAATGAAAATAGAGTCACACTACTTCCTGAAGGTGGTAGATCACAAGTACACGAACAATGTTATCGTCTTTATTTGAGTGAAAAGATATGAAATAAGATGAAATATTACATTTAAAGAATGAAAAACATGTCTTGAAAATAATAAATATATAATTTATTTCAAATTTTATATTCAAATATTTCTTTATCACCTTCCATCTAAATAGTGACTGATAATTGAATCGCATCGCTTCATGAGGTGGTATACCACCGTACACACAAGCAATGCTATCATATCCCCTATAGAATGAAAAATAAAAGGGTATATATGATATATAAAATATATAGGTATAAAACTTTTATTAATATGTTATATATACTTTATATAAATCTTAATACCCTACCACTAGAGTAGACAATGGAAGAAACGAATGACATTGGTTCGCAAGGAGGTAGCCCTCCATACTCACAAATGATGATTTAATAACAAATTTGATTTAAGAGGATTGAGTTATTATCAATGAACATAACATAAAAACATTTTATTATATTTAATATACTTTGGATATTATATCTTTCCTATTTAACAATAATTTAAGGAGTCTAAGAGAGAAATAATAAAAAATTTCATATTGAATAATTTTACTTCTTCTTCAGGTATCCTCTATTGGTTTGAAGTAAAGCCATAATATGAAGGATTTTTTAAAAAAAATAAGGATTAAAATACGATTTTATTGAATTTGGGAGGTTATTTGGTCTGGTTTTTGATGAACCATAATTGTTTTAATTTTTTAAAAAGAGACGATAGGTGGGGGCCTTTTATAGGTGAGGTTAGTGGGACACATTTAATTGCTTGAAAGCATTCAATCATACCCAAATTTTTATCATGTTAAAATATAAAAAATTTTCCTTTATTGAAACTATAAGATATATGGTATAAATATGGAATTTGTTTTTGAATTTTTAGTAGTTTATTGTGACATATTATCATCTTAGTTTAACCCTTGATAAATCGGTTTTTACGTTAACCGGTATAATTAATTTTTATTATTTTCACTATGAATTTTTTAAGTAAATATGTTAAACTTATTATAACATAAAAAATACTCTTATTCAAAATTTGGAATCCATTTTTTTAAATTAAATTATTTTAATGTAGAAAATTTTAGTTTTAAATTAATCTTTGACGCACGACGAGAATGATGGGTTTTAAAGAGGAAATTTACAAAATATTACAATGTTTTTATATTTAAATTAATTAAAAATATTATTCCATTGAAATAAATTTGATTGATTAATAAAAAACTAAATTAATTTTACTTTAAATCTTATAATGTTTTCTAATTTAACATTATTAATTACTTAAATGGAATGAAAGTTTTCGATTAAAATTCATTATTTTCAGTTTTCATAAAAAAGTGAAACTTTTTAGAAAAATATAAAAAATTTACTATAACATTATTTTAGTATTAAAATTCAAAAAAATATCCTTATTTTTTTAAAAAAATATAAATTTGTAAATAATATTTTAGAATATGTGCACTAATAATGACAAAACCACCTTGTAGAAAAAAATATAGTTTTTAATAAATATTTATTTTTCTTCTAATTGATTCTTTTATTATTACTAATCAATAAATAATGATATTTTTTATAATATAGTTATCACTATTCATATCCACTAATTTAATTTATAGGTTATAAATAATAAATAATATTATTTTAATACTATATCACATTGCATATAAACCCAGTGTTGCATATAACACAAGATAATGTCAGTATTCTTTGTAACACAATATAAACTTGGTATTTCATGTAACTTATGACTAAATTTGTTTTTTATATAATAAAACCATTTTATCATATTATATTTGTTGAAAAATAAATATATCATATATTATTGGGGTGTTATATTTTATTTTAATTGTTATGTTTTAAGTGACATACACTATAAAATATAATTTTCCAATTTTAGAAATTTAGGGAGTTATAATATCTATACCATAAATATATTGCATCCTAAAAATTTAAACTAAAGAGTTATATATATATTTTTTAAAAACATGATAAAAAGTGTTAATAAAAAATCATCTTAATAAGAGATAATTGTATGTACCATGTTCATATCGACTAACACATAACTAGGATTCATTGGTGGTAAATGAAGATATAGACATGGAAGAAATGAATAAATAATTATTGAGAGTTTTTGAGTTCATCAATCAAAATAATTTGAATGACCAATTGAAATTTAAGGGCCCCAAAACCATAAATATGTGATGATTTAAAATATCATCTAATTTATAAGATAAAAATGTAATAGGGTACCATTTTTATTTCATGGTCATTTTTATTATGTTTTCGAATTATTTTAAAGCTTTTAAATATTATTTAATATACATAATTAATACATTTTCATTTAATAAATAAAATTTATCATTATTTTGTTCTTTAATCAACTACTAATTCATAAATGACATCATGAAATGAAAATCCAAAAAAGAATTTTTAATTTATAAATCATTAAAATTAACTTTTAACTGATCTTAAGATCCATAAAAGTGTGAAATGTATTTTCTTATCTATATAACTATAATAAAAAACCAATATGATGGGTACAAGTTATCCAATATAATAAATTAATCTATAAACCTCAAAAATAATACCATCTTTCATAATGAATAATTAATTTTCAAATAATTTAACAAAAAACAATGACACATTAACTAGGAAACAGGGTAGGCCATTGGTATGCACTAAACCCATAACAACCTTTAGTCATGGGTTCATGTCATGTATCCTTTATGGATAAAACTAGTTGTAACCTAGCATGCAGGTTTTCCTTTAAATAAAATTTTATAAAAAATATGATGGAAAAACATGATATAAAATTAGTCATTAAATAAAATTTTAAGTATGGTTTTCAATACAACTTATTTTTTTAGAAAGCCTAATATTATTTTAATGTTATTACAATTTAATTAATTATCATATTAACACAATGTTCTATCAATAACATTAAACATCTGTGTGTAAAATGTAAAGGAATTATTCCTCAAATAAATTTTCTACGAAATGATATACATTTAATAAATTTCTCTTGTATTTCCTTTATATTGGTAGACTCCCATCACATAAAACCCTAAAATGGGGTTTAATAAATTTTTATTTTGATCAGACTTGAACTCATATCCAATATTGTATCTATAAATCTCAAGTTAATTAATACAAATGTTCTTCAAAAATTCAACAAAATACTTATATATTTCATAACTCTCATTACCAAAATAAATTTTGTAAAAAATAATCTAAAATTATATTTTTTGAATCATATTATAATATTCATCAATCGATTTATTTCATCATAATATTTTCTGGGTATAGGGTTTAATCATTAGAAGAGGGAACTGATTCAGTTAATAACCAGACACTCCATATTTAATATAATAAACAATAAATTGATCTTTAGGATGGAAATTTTTCCTTTAATCATACTCAATAGTTTTCCTTAGAAATTATTTTCTATATGCCATTATTTTACACACATAATGCATTTTAATTTTTCTTAGACACACATTCTTATATATTTCTTTCTATATATCTGATATGATTGAAATATATATTTATTTTTTCCATGGCCTCCACCACTCGATATCTTAGAAACGTCCATCCTTCTAATTTTTGGTGATTCCATTAGTTTGTAAATATATAGGTTATTAATCATATTTCAGGAAAAACAATTATGCATAGTGATGATATCATTCATATATTCATCCCATTTGGTTTCACATAGTCATTATATTTTCTTTCATGTTCGATGTTAATAAATTTAATTCAATTCATTCAATTTATTCAACCAAATAAAACCATATATTATTGTGTGAGAAATCATAATTATAGTTGATGAAAAAAATAATATTTTATAGGATTTCTAAATTATGAAAAATTACTTTTTTATATGATGCATTAAGATTCACTATTGGAAATACACTATTTCCCAACGGTTCACAACCATTGGGAAAGCCCCTCAAAGCGTTGGTATATGATATACCAACGGTTCTCCCAACCGTAGGGAATCAAGCCGTGGGGAAAACCTTTCCCAACGGTTTGATGGAAACCGTTGGGGTAGGCTGACAGAAGGCACTCTATCCCAACGGTTTGGTGAACCGTTGGGATAGTTTTTCCCAACGGTTTCTCCCAAACCGTTGGTAAAACCAAATATAACTTAACTATCCCAATGGTTTTGAAGAACCGTTGGGATAGTTTTCCATGGGTGAAATCTTTCCCAACGGTTCTAAACCGTTGGGAAAAGAGATATTTACCAACGGTTCATTGAACCGTTGGTAAAAACTTATTTAGGATTATATTCCAACGGTTTAAAACCGTTGGCATACCCTATGTTGCAAATTGCAGCGGCCTGCAATTTGCACAGACCCTCTCCCCTGTACATCAGGCACCTCTCATCTCATCAGGCCTCATTTTCACCTCATTTTCGATCCAACTATTGTACCTGTAATAAAATAAAACATACATTTACAATTACGAACAAATTCATACACATTTAACATATAATGGATCCTGAAACTATACACATCCATAATTAAATTACAATTCATAAACATACATAATTCATATACAATTCAATTTAAAATTTAGATGAAAATTATATGTGGAATCCGATTGAGGCGGGGATGATTGGTACACGTCACATATGACCCATGGATCTTTCTCCTAATGTTTCAATGGAAACCGAATGCGTTTGGTCGGTTTTGCGTATGCCAGTTCTTTTCACTTATAATCCCACCCATTTTAAACAAAACAGACACAGTTAGAGCGGTGTTGGCCACACCGCGCCTCGGATTGATGCGTGGATGATTCGTACAGCTCACATATGACCCATGGATCGTTCTCCTAAAGTTTCAATGGAAACCGAATGCGTTTGGTCGGTTTTCCGTATGTACTTAAAATGATGTACATTTTAATCAAACGAGAGCCACTTAGACTGATCCCGGCCACACCGCGACTCGGATTGAGCCCGAGTGGGCTCGTACATGTCACATATGACTGATGGATCGTTGTGATAAATTATCAACAGATTCGGAATGCGTTTGGTCGGTTTTGCGTATGCCAGTTGTTCTTTTCACTTATAATCATGTCCATTTTAAACAAAAGATACACAGTTAGAACGGTGTCGGCCACACCGCTCCTCAGATTGAGGCGGGATTGACTGGTACACGTCACATACGACCCATGGATTCTTGTGCTAAAGTATTGACACAGTCCGAATGCCTTTGGTCGGTTTTACGTATGTCACTTGATGATTTTCACTTAAAATGACGTCTTTTTGAAACAAAAGACCGACACTTTGAGTGGTCTCGGCCACACCGCGTCTCCGATTGTGGCGGGGTTGATTCTTACACGTCACATATGACCCATGGATTGTTCTCCTAAAGTTTCAACGGAAACCGAATCCGTTTGGTCGTTTTTCCGTATGTACTTAAAATGGTGTTCATTTTAAACAAAAGAGAGCCACTTAGACTTATCCCATCCACACCGCGACTCGGATTCATCCCGGGTTGGCTCGTACACGTCACATATGACCCATGGATTGTTGGGATAAATTATCAATAGATTCGGAATGTGTTTGGTCGGTTGTCCGTATGCCAGTTGATGCTTTTCACTTAAAATGACGTCCTTTTGAAACAAAAGACGGACACTTTGAGTGGTGCTGGACACACTGCGTCTCCGGATTGAGATGAAACCACCGTGCAACATTTTAATTATTATTCGTGACGTGTACGCGCATACGGCACGTCAATCGGACGTGCGGTTTGAGCGGTACGACTCAATATTCATGTTTTAAGTGATGTGCGCGCTTCGTAAACGCGCGTGAGGTGGGTCCAAACGGGACGAACGAAGTCGGAATGACATGAAATCATACGAAAAATACGGGTGAGTGATTTCTGAAGTGGTCGAGCAGACGGCACGTCAATCGGACGTGCCGTGTGCCAGCGGTGACCGACAACGCAGTTCTAGTGTCATAAACGGCCAAAACGGGCGTCCAACGGTCAAATTCATAGCGGACGACCCCGGATTGAGCTGAAACCACCGGGAAACAATATAATTATTATCTGTGATGTGTACGCGCAGACGGAACGTCAATCGGACGTGCGGTGTGCGCGGTACGGCTCAATATTCGTGTTTTAAGTGATGCGCGCGCTTCGTAAACGCCCGTGAGGGGGGTCCAAACGGGCAGAACGAAGACGAAATGGCCTGAAATCAGACGAAAAATACGGGACAGTGATTTCTAAAGTGTTCGAGCAGACGGCACATCAATCGGACGTGCCGTGTGCACGCGGTGACCGACAACGCAGTTCTCGTGTCATAAACGGCCAAAACGGGCGTCCAACGGTCAAATTCATAGCGGCCGACCTCAGATTGACCTGAAACCACCGGGAAACATTCTAATTATTATTCGTGACGTGTACGCGTAGACGGCACGTCAATAGGACGTGCGGTTTGCGCGGTACGGCTCAATATTCGTGTTTTAAGTGATGCGCGCGCTTCGTAAACGCGCGTGAGGGGGGTCCAAACAGGCCGAACGATTTCAGAATGGCCAGAAATTAGACGAAAAATATGGGTGAGTGATTTATGAATTGGTCGAGCAGATGGCACGTCAATCGGACGTGCCGTGTGCGCGCGGTGACCGACAACGCAGTTCTGGTGTCATAAACGGCAAAACGGGCGTCAAACGGTCAAATTCATAGCGGACGACCTCGGATTGAGGCGAGGTTTACTCGTACACGTCTCAAATGACCCATGAATCGTTGTCTTAAAGTATCAACACAATCTGAATGCGTTTGGCCGGTTTTCCGTATGCCAGTGGATGTTTTTCACTTAAAATGATGTCCTTTTGAAACAAAAGACATACACTTTGAGTTGTTCCAACCACACCGCGCCTCGGATTGAGGTGGGGATGATTTTTACACGTCACATATGACCCATGGATCGTTCTCCTAAAGTTTCAATGGAAACCGAATGTGTTTGGTCGGTTTTGCGTATTCCAGTTCTTTTCACTTATAATCCTACCCATTTTAAACAAAACAGACACAGTTAGAGCGGTGTTGGCAACACCGCACCTCGGATTGAGGCGGGGATGATTCTTACACCTCACATATGACCCATGGATCGTTCTCCTAAATTTTCAACGGAAACCGAATGTGTTTGGTCGGTTTTCCATATGTACTTAAAATGATGTCCATTTTAATCAAAAGAGAGTCACTTAGACTGATCCCGGCCACACCGCGACTCGGATTGAGCCCGAGTGGGCTCGTACATGTCACATATGACTGATGGATCGTTGTGATAAATTATCAACAGATTCGGAATGCGTTTGGATGGTTTTGCGTATGCCAGTTGTTCTTTTCACATATAATCCTGTCCATTTTAAACAAAAGATACACAGTTAGAACGGTGTCGGCCACACCGCTCCTCGGATTGAGGCAGGATTGACTCGTACACGTCACATACGACCCATGGATCGTTGTGCTAAAGTATCGACACAGTCCGAATGCCTTTGGTCGGTTTTTCGTATGTCACTTGATGATTTTCACTTAAATTGACGTCTTTTTGAAACAAAAGACCGACACTTTGAGTGGTGTCGGCCACACCGCGTCTCCGATTGTGGAGGGGTTGATTCGTACATGTCACATATGACCCATGGATCGTTCTCCTAAAGTTTCAACGGAAACCGAATCCGTTTGGTCGTTTTTCCGTATGTACTTAAAATGGGGTTCATTTTAAACAAAAAAGAGACACTTAGAATTATCTCGGCCACACCGCGACTCGGATTCCTCCCGGGTTGGCTCGTACACGTCACATATGACCCATGGATTGTTGGGATAAATTATCAACAGATTCAGAATGCGTTTGGTCGGTTTTCCGTATGCCAGTTGATGCTTTTCACTTAAAATGACGTCCTTTTGAAACAAAAGACAGACACTTTGAGTGGTGCCGGCCACACCGCATCTCCGGATTGAGATGAAACCACCGTGAAACATTATAATTATTATTCTTGACGTGTACGCGCATACGGCACGTCAATCGGACGTGCGGTTTGAGCGGTACGGCTCAATATTCGTGTTTTAAGTGATGCGCGCGCTTCGTAAATGCGCGTGAGGTGGGTCCAAACGGGACGAACGAAGTCGGAATGACATGAAATCAGACAAAAAATACGGGTGAGTGATTTCTGAAGTGGTCGAGCAGACGGCACGTCAATCGGACGTGCCGTGTGCCCGCAGTGACCGACAAAGCAGTTCTGGTGTCATAAACGGCCAAAACGGGCGTCCAACGGTCAAATTCATAGCGGATGACCTTGTATTGAGCTGAAACCACCGAGAAACATTCTAATTATTATTCGTGACGTGTACGCGTAGACGGCACGTCAATCGGACGTGCGGTTTGCGCGGTACGGCTCAATATTCGTGTTTTAAGTGATGCGCAAGCTTCGTAAACGCGCGTGAGGGGGGTCCAAACGGGCCGAACGATTTCAGAATGGCCTGAAATCAGACGACAAATACGGGTGAGTGATTTATGAAGTGGTCGAGCAGACGGCACGTCAATCGGACGTGCCGTGTGTGCACGGTGACCGACAACGCAGTTCTGGTGTCATAAACGGCAAAAACGGGCGTCAAACGGTCAAATTCATAGCGGACGACCTCGTATTGAGGCGGGGTTGACTCGTACACGTCTCAAATGACCCATGAATCGTTGTCTTAAAGTATAAACACAATCCGAATGCGTTTGGCCGGTTTTCCGTATGCCAGTTGATGTTTTTCACTTAAAATGATGTCCTTTTGAAACAAAAGAAATACACATTGAGTTGTTCCGACCACACCGCGCCTCGGATTGAGGTGGGGATGATTGGTACACGTCACATATGACCCATGGATCGTTCTCCTAAAGTTTAAATGGAAACCAAATGCGTTTGGTCGGTTTTGCGTATGCCAGTTCTTTTCACTTATAATCCTACCCATTTTCAACAAAACAGACACAGTTAGAGCGGTGTTGGCCACACCACGCCTCGGATTGAGGCGGGGATGATTCGTACACCTCACATATGACCCATGGATCATTCTCCTAAAGTTTCAATGTAAACCGAATGCGTTTGGTCGGTTTTCTGTATGTACTTAAATTGATGTCCATTTTAATCAAAAGAGAGCCACTTAGACTGATCCCGGCCACACCGCGACTCGGATTGAGCCCGAGTGGGCTCGTACATGTCACATATGACTGATGTATCGTTGTGATAAATTATCAACAGATTCGGAATGCGTTTGGTCGGTTTTGCGTATGCCAGTTGTTCTTTTCACTTATAATCCTGTCCATTTTAAACAAAAGATACACAGTTAGAACCGTGTTGGCCACACCGCTCCCCAGATTGAGGCGGTATTGACTCGTACACGTCACATACGACCCATGGATCCTTGTGCTAAAGTATCGACACAGTCCGAATGCCTTTGGTTGGTTTTTTGTATGTCAGCTGATGATTTTCACTTAAAATGACGTCTTTTTGAAACAAAAGACCGACACTTTGAGTGGTGTCAGCCACACCGCGTCTCCGATTGTGGCGGGGTTGATTTTTACACGTCACATATGACCCATGGATCGTTCTCCTAAAGTTTCAACAGAAACCGAATCCGTTTGGTCGTTTTTACGTATGTACTTAAAATGGTGTTCATTTTAAACAAAAGAGAGCCACTTAGACTTATCCCGGCCACACCGCGACTCGGATTCATCCCGGGTTGGCTCGTACACGTCACATATGACCCATGGATTGTTGGGATAAATTATCAACAGATTCGGAATGCGTTTGGTCGGTTTTCCGTATGCCAGTTGATGCTTTTCACTTAAAATGACGTCCTTTTGAAACAAAAGACGGACACTTTGAGTGGTGCCGGCCACACCGTGTCTCCGGATTGAGATGAAACCACCGTGCAACATTCTAATTATTATTCGTGACATGTACGCGCATACAGCATGTCAATCAGACGTGCGGTTTGAGCGGTACGGCTCAATATTCGTGTTTTAAGTGATTCGCGCGCTTCGTTAACGCGCGTGAGGTGGGTCCAAATGGGACGAACGAAGTCGGAATGACATGAAATCAGACGAAAAATACGGGTGAGGGATTTCTGAAGTGGTCGACCAGACGACACGTCAATCGGACGTGTCGTGTGCCCGTGGTGACCAACAACGCAGTTCTGGTGTCATAAACGGCCAAAACGGGCGTCCAACGGTCAAATTCATAGCGGACGACCTCAGATTGAGCTGAAACCACCGAGAAACATTCTAATTATTATTCGTGACGTGTACGCAAAGACGTCACGTCAATCGGACATGCGGTTTTGCGCGGTACGGCTCAATATTCGTGTTTTAAGTGATGCGCGTGCTTCGTAAACGCGCGTGAGGGGGGTCCAAACGGGCCGAACGAAGTCGGAATGGCCTGAAATCAGACGAAAAATACGGGACAGTGATTTATGAAGTGTTCGAGGAGACGGCACGTCAATCGGACGTGCCGTGTGCCTGCGGTGACCGACAACGCAGTTCTGGTGTCATAAACGGCCAAAACGGGCGTCCAACGATCAAATTCATAGCGGCCGACCTCGGATTGACCTGAAACCACCGGGAAACATTCTAATTATTATTCGTGACGTGTACGCGCAGACAAAACGTCAATAGGACGTGCGGTTTGAGCGGTACGGCTCAATATTCGTGTTTTAAGTGATGCGCGCGCTTCGTAAACGCGCGTGAAGGGGGTCCAAACGGGCCGAACGATTTCAGAATGGCCTGAAATCAGACGAAAAATACGGGTGAGTGATTTATGAAGTGGTCGAGCAGACGACACGTCAATCGGACGTGCCGTGTGCGCGCGGTGACCGACAATGCAGTTCTGGTGTCATAAACGGCCAAAACGGGCGTCAAACGGTCAAATTCATAGCGGACGATCTCAGATTGAGGCGTGGTTGACTCGTACACGTCTCAAATGACCCATGGATCGTTTTCGTAAAGTATAAACACAATCCGAATGCGTTTGGCCGGTTTTTCGTATGCCAGTTGATGTTTTTCACTTAAAATGATGTCCTTTTGAAACAAAAGACATACAGTTTGAGTTGTTCCGACCACACCGCGCCTCGGATTGAGGCGGGGTTGATTGGTACACGTCACATATGACCCATGGATCGTTCTCCTAATGTTTCAATGGAAACCGAATGCGTTTGGTCGGTTTTGCGTATGCCAGTTCTTTTCACTTATAATCCTACCCATTTTAAACAAAACAGACACAGTTAGAGCGGTGTTGGCCACACCGCACCTCGGATTGAGGCGGGGATGATTCGTACACCTCACATATGACCCATGGATCGTTCTCAACGGAAACCGAATGCGTTTGGTCGGTTTTCCGTATGTACTTAAAATGATGTCCATTTTAATCAAAAGAGAGCCACTTAGACTGATCCCAACCACAACGCGACTCGGATTGAGGCGGGGTTGATTCGTACACGTCACATATGACCCATGAATCGTTGTCCTAAAGCATCAACACATTTTGAATGCGTTTGGTCAGTTTTTCGTATGTCACTTTTTGTTTTCACTTAAAATCTTATGGAAATTCATATAGAATATTTTTATATCATATTTAGTATGGATTAGATTTTAGTTGATCGTGCTATGAAACATTTTAGATCTAATGTAATTAAGGAAGGTGGAGGGGCTGTCCGGGGGGGCTGTCCGGTGGGTGTCCGGGGGGCTGTCCGGGGACCAAGGAGGAGGGTGGGGGGCTGTGCGGGGTCTGTCCGGGGGGTGTTTGTGGGTTGTTCAGGGGGTTGTCCGGGGTTGTTCAGGGGGCTGTCCAGGGGTTGTTCAGGGGGTTGTTCAGGGGGTTGTCCAGGGGTGTTCAGGGGGCTGTCCGGGGGGTGTTTGGGGGGTTGTCCGGGGTCCGGGGGGGGGGGGTGGGGGGGTTGTCTGGGGGGCTGTCCAGGGGGCTGTCCGCGGGGGCTGTCCGATGGGGGCTGTACGGGGGGCTGTACGGGGGGCTGTTCGGGGGGCTGTCCAGGGGGCTGTCCGCGGGGGCTGTCCAGTGTGTGTCCGGGGGGCTGTCCGGGGACCAAGGAGGAGGGTGGGGGGGCTGTGCGGGGTCTGTCCGGGGGGTGTTTGAGGGTTGTTCAGGGGGTTGTCCGGGGTTGTTTAGGGGGCTTTCCGGTGGTTGTTAAGGGGGTTGTTCAGGGGGTTGTTCAGGGGTTGTTCAGGGGTTGTTCAGGGGGTTGTCCGGGGGGTGTTTGGGGGGTTGTCCGGGGTCCAAGGGGGAGGGTGGGGGGTTGTCCGGGGGGCTGTCCGGGGGGCTATCCGGGGTCCAGGGTGGAGGGTTGGGGGCTGTACGGGGGGCTGTCCAGGGGGCTGTCCGCGGGGCTGTCTGGGGGGTGTTTGGGAGGTGTTCGGGATCCAAGGGGGAGGGGGGGGGGGTTGTCCAGGGTCCACAAATGAGGGGGGGGGGGGGTGTCCAGGGAGTTCTCAAACACACAACCACTAAAAGACAACAACATCCAGAAAAACAGACAATATTTAAAAATAACTCAACTCCAATACTATACTACGAGCCTAGATAAAACCAACAACTAGAATAGATTAAACATCAAATCTCAGTAATATAAGTCAAAAATGTAACGGATCAATATGTCCCACATTAGCATCACCATCACCATCATCGTCATCATCGTCATCACCCTCGTCATCGTCCTCCTCATCGTCCTCACCCTCCACAGCGCCTTCCTCCTCACCTTCGCCCTCCTCCTCGCCCTCCTCATCTCCCTCCTCTTCCGCATCAGACTCCTCGCCAACCAATATACAGCTCATGCTTGTAGGCTCTCCAAAGCTCGCCTAAATCCATTAGACGTTCCAGTCGTGCACCCTCACCATCAGGAAAAGTGAATCGAAGCTGAAATCAAAATATTAATTCATATAAATACAAAAATAATTCATGGCATTAAATACAACATATTTTTTTAACCATATCTCTGCTCGAGCTCTATCTTTGACCTCATGTGGCAAATGCCTCCACGACAGCGGGCTGACGGGAATGATGTCGGAGTATTTGGAAAGCGTCGCCATAAAACTCCGACATTGCTGCACTGTTTTCTCAACCATCTGATTGTCTTCATTATATTCCACCATAACCTGTGTGCGACGGTTCCACACCGAACGCATGCATGTATGGCCCCGCCCCCGCCTCTTGTCAGTAGATGTATCTCTCATGAAAGAAAAACAAATATTTTATCAAAACATGTTATAATGAAAATAAATATTGCTATAAAAATTTGTTAGGGTTTTATAAATATACCTGCGCTAGTCTGATAAATGAGTGGCGCTGGATCCACAGAACCTGATGGAACACCCTCTGGTGGAACAGGAGTCGAAGACGATGGAATATAAAAGCTCGGAGAGACAGAAGTAGAAGGAAAAGAAGATGGAACAGCTGTATGACCTGATGCTGACTGGGGAGTGGGAATCATCATGGGATGTGAAAATGATGGGGCAGAAGATGCAGAAGGTAGCGAAAACATGGGAGGACTAAATATCCCGTGTGTCCCTAACGACACACCGGGATCAGAATGTAGGAAGGCTGAAATGCCAGTGAGAGGGATAGAGTCTAGTCGGGCATGTGCAGCTCTACGTCCACCTCTGGTACGAACCCTCCTCGTACCACCGGCCTGAGTACTAGGACCAGTACTAGGATCCTCGTCGAATAACTGTCGACGTAATGGTGGATTCTACAAAAAAGTTTACAAAAAAAATTAATCACATGACATTATATATTCTGTAAATATATATATATATTTGAAATAAAGTACTCACTGTAGGCACTAATGGTGGAATGCCCATCTCCTCCATCCGACGATTGTTCTCCGCCATTTTTTTTCTTCGTCTCTCTTCAATTGGATTCATTTCCTGCATTGGAAAACAAATATGTAATTAATTAGAAAAAGAAAATTAATGTGTAAACCAAAAAACTAAATATATGAGGGAACGAGGGGATTCATTGGTAATTTAGCTATCAATTGTTTTAGAAGAGCTTGAATGAATTTAATAAAACATACAAGTTGTAATGTTCACCAAGTTAGAAATATTGTTTGATTTGTTTTGAATACAGTTCAATTCCAAATTAGAAAATGCAATTCAAATAAAACAGCAACCAATAAACATTGAAAATTCACATAACGGTCAAGTCAGCTAAAACATATTTGTGATCAATACTAAATAAATATGAATATTACCAACCTTAACAACCCAACTCGAGGTAAACAAAAAGAAATGAGAACATGGATGAATGATTCTATATATTTCCAACCACAACTTCAGGTTCACAATCAACTCTGACAATTGAGCTATTGGAGTCATCAAAAGATATAAATGGATTGGTTCCAATGGCAATAGGGACAGTGTCAATTCCATCATCAGCATCATCAAAAATATGTCTTGGAATTACTTCAACTATGACACCAAATTCAGGTTGAAGTTGATCTTTGGCATAAAAAACTTGTTTAGCCATTGATGCCAACACATATGGTTCTTCGGTTGCAAGAGTGCGGGTCATATTAATTACTCGAAATCCACAATCATCAATAAATGTGCCATGTCTCGTCATCGAATCAAACCAATGGCATTTCATCATTGTGACTCGTCCATGAGAGTAATAATCCAATATTATTATTTTCTCAACGACTCCATAATAACCCACATTTTCAAGTCGCGGTCTACTATCTGATGCACTGGCATAACAATCTGTTGTGGCAGTAACCATAATACCATCATGTTGTGTTCTCATGTTTTTGGCTCGTTCAGTGACAATAAATCTGTACCCATTGATAACAATTGATTTACAGTCACAATCCACAGTATTAGGACCAAAAGCCAAAGCTCTTATTTCCTTAGAGACAGAGTCAGCAGACAAACTCAATACCTGCAATATAAATGACAGTTAAACTTAAGTAAATATTAAAATAATTAATTTAAACAGTAATATTTTTACCTTCAATTTTAACCAAGCAGAAAACTCTTTGCTATGCAAAGTCTCTCTCCTTCTCAAAGATAAAGAACGATGCTTCCTATTTATCATTGTTTTATGTTCCCTGTAGATAAAAAAATATGAATATTTTAACAGATATATTTGTAAGATATACATATTCAATTTTGTTACCTAATATAGTCATCGAAAAAATCACAGTTGAACAAAACTGTGCGATGTGCCATCTCCCGCTCTTCATGGCTTAATGTCTTCAATGTATATGATCCAAGAATTCCTCCTATTTGAGGATGTGATGGAAAACTGGGTTCAATTTGCTCATATTGTTCTTCTTCATTTCTCATTGGTCTGTTCATTCTTGTAGTAAGACCAGACAAATACATTGAACAGAAATCCATACATTCTTGACCTAAGTAACCGTTCACGATAGAACCTTCGGGATGATTCTTGTTTCGAACATAAGACTTTAATGTGAACATATTTCTTTCAGTTGGATACATCCAAAGAAAAGAAACAGGTCCTCCGAGAAGTATTTCAGTTGGAATATGGACAGTCAGATGCAGCATGCATGTCAAAAATGATGGGGGAAATATTTTCTCCAACTCACACAAAATTAATGGGGCATATGTCAACATTTTTTGCAAGAAAGACTTGGACAACTTCTTAGCACAAAGATCTCTAAAAAAATGGCACAACCGAATAACACCCACCCTTACATTATTGGACAAAAGATGACGGGTTGCTATTGGAAGCAACTCATGCAGTAGAACGTGATAATCATGAGTCTTCAAAGATTTTAGCTTCAACTCTCTTCTGTTGACCCGTTTAGATATGTTGCTTGAATAGCCATCAGGAACTCTAATAGTCTCTAATACTTCCAAAAATTGTTTTTTTCAGTAGGTGTCATCACATAAGAAGCACATGGAAGTTGCCATTTACTTTCACTGATACGCACAGGATGCAATTCTGGTCTGATGCCCCAATCCACCAAGTCACGTCGAGATCGTAAATCATCTTTTGTCTTCCCCTTGACATTTAGAAGAACTGAAAGCAACATTTCACATATATTCTTTTCAATATGCATTACATCTAAGCAATGACGTAGCAAATTGGTTGACCAATAAAGAAAATCAAAAAAGATACTCCTCTTCCTCCAATTGTAACAGGTTTCTGTGGAAACATTCTTTCTCTTTCCAGATTTCATTTGAACCTTCCCGAATGAAAAACTGAAATATTTCAATTCATTAAGAACATCAGTTCCAGACATAAGCTGAGGTGGATCATCGGTCTCTATAGTATTATCAAATCTTCGACGATTCATTCTATATGGATGATCCTTTGGCAAAAATCGTCGATGTCCCATAAAACTGAAACTACAACAATGTTTCAGTCTTCTGGATCGTGTATTCTTCATACAAACTGGACATGACAGTTTTCCCTTCGTGCTCCATCCAGACATCATTGCATAAGCCGGAAAATCATTGATTGTCCACATAAGCGCAACACGCATCTGAAATATGTCTTTCGAACATGCATCGTATATGCGCACACCCACATCCCAAAGAAGTTTCAACTCTTTTATTAAAGGTTGCATGTATACATCAATATCAATGTCGGGATCAGAAGGACCAGATATGAGTATACTCATGAAAGTGAAAGATTTTTTCATACACAACCATGGGGGAAGATTATAAATGTGTATAAAAACTGGCCATGTGCTGTGCGAAGTAAGCATCTGCCCAAACGGATTAAAACCGTCACATGAAAGACCCAACCTCACATTACGCACGTCAGCTGCAAAATCAGGATGTCGAGCATCAAATCTCTTCCATGCAAATCCATCTACAGGATGAACCAACTCATCATCAGTCTTCTTTCTCTCGGTATCATGCCATCTCATTTTTATTGATATGTCATCAGACATAAAAAGATTCTGGAGTCTGGGGATCAATGGAAAGTGCCACATTACTTTCTGTGGAATGCGAGATGGTGTTCCATCAGATTTTGACTTCTAGCGGGATGTGCCACATTTTATACATTCATTTCGTTCAGCGGTTTCCTCCCAGAATAAACTGCAATCTTTCGGGAAAACATGAATTTTGTTTCTTGAAAATCCAAGTTCCTCAACTAACTTCCATGCCATATAGTGGTTTGAGGGAATACCTGCATCATCTGGAAGTAAATCCTTCAAGAGGGTAAGAATGTAATCGATTGCTATATTAGAAATACCATACATAGTTTTCCCATGAAATAATCCGATTAAAAATTCCAGCTTTTTCATTTTATCGCATTGTCGATATACTGGAGTCGTGGTAGCATCATTCAATTTTTTCACCCTATCAATATCATCATTTTCACTAGATGCATCAGCTGTCCTCATATCGAAGTCTTCTTGAGTCGAAATCCTTTCTTTTTCATGATGACGAATAAACGGAAATCGATCATCTAACAAATTCTCCATTCCAGTCTTTTAATTTCAATCATCACCAATTTGAGATTTCTTTTTCTACCCATTGTGATACCACAGAAAGTAGTTTGCTTGAAACCCATTTTTGGTTATGTGGTAGCTGACTTCTTCACGGCTCAACCAAGGTCTACCAACACAATTGGAACATGGGCAGTGTATGCGACCACTATCTGAAGCATTGTCAAATGAAAAATCTATAAAGCTCTCCAAATTGTTTTGAAAATCGTCTGAGATCCGATCGGTTTCATACATCCAACTTCTGTCCATTTTGTAAAAAGAATTTATATAAGTCATTTTGTCATAAACAATTCAATAGGCATTAACTATAATAGAAAATACATTTAAGTAAATGATAAAGGAAGAAAATAATCAAGGTATCAACTACACATGTCAAAAAAACATACAAATGTGTTATTGAAAAAATGTAAAACCAACAAGAACTTAATGTGTTATATCACATAATAGCATGACTCATCCCATAACCATATTAGTAGGGTATCATGAACATGAATAACATCAACCTTGTTCTATCCTCCTACCCTACATGACCCCAACCACATGCCACATCTTATTATAGCCTTATCACATCACACCTCACCGAAAAACACTAGGGAAATCATAGTACATCTCACCTGAAGACACATGGACAATCACATCGCATCTTGCCTAAAAACACATGGTCAATCACTTTTGAAGGAAGAGTAGGGAAGACATGGTTGCTATCCAAACGTATAACCACCATCCTAGATATTAGAAAAAATACTCATAACTCAAAACCTCTGATCGTTGGTAAGTTTATCCAACTCTGGTTGGGAATGTGTAGAAATAACATAAAAATACATGATATATAGATAGCACAAAATACTAAACCTATGGGTTCACATTAACTACATAATCACACACTTCACTACTACCATAAAACACATAAACCACACCACCACCACACAAGACGCATAGCATTGGAATATAATTCTACATTCAATAAGTCTATCTATGGAATTATCATAAGAATCCATGTATCAATTGAAATATAATTCTACATTAAATAAGTCTATCTATGGAATCCCTCCCTTGGATCCATGTATCACCCATGGCTTAATCAATATTCAAAGAAATGAGTCTATCCGTGGAATTCCACTGTGAATCCATTTATCACATAAAGCGTATAAGTTAATAGAAACAAGATTATATACCTGGAATCCTAATAGAATCCTTTGATCACTATTTACTATTAATCATTTAATGAATTCCATTTCATTTAAACAATTCATTAAACATACCAAGGTAAAAAACAAAGGTATTTAATACAACTCACCTCAAAATGGTGACTCAATCAAATAATAACCTGAAAAGAATGAAGCTTAATTTACTCATGTTGTAATGACAAGATAATGAGATTCCCTTGCTTAATCAATCAATTCCATATCATGGTCTCAACATAACTCATAATGGCTAGAAATTCAATGAAAATTCAAGCACTCACATGGGAATTGTTAATAGAACACTCCTAACAAGACTATAAAGATATCACATGCATTAGTTATAATATATCTAACATGGTAACATAAAATATAAGATAAATTCAATACAATTTCATAGATTCATAGCATAGTCTCTACTTTACTCACATTGGCAAGGCAATACAATTAAAACATGTGTTAAAAAATAATTGGCATTCATGTGTTAAAAGGGGAATGCAAACCATAAAATACCCTTAATTAATTTAATTTACAATTCAATTCAGAAATCGAAAAATCAATTCGATTTATATAACCATTCACAAATGACATCCAATGTTCAAGGGGTAAAATCCAAAAAGGAATTTTCAAGAAAACTCACCCTTAGGCAGGTCCGGCCGGCAGTAGCTCCAAAATCGCCTAAACTGATGGGAAAAATGAAAATACGTTTAAATACTATCCAAACATTTGAATACGTTTTCAGATAAAGAAGAAGAATAACCTGAAGAAGAGCTGGAAGATTCAAGGTCCGGCTGTCAGTACCTCCAAAATCGCCTAAATCGGCTGCTGCTCCCGTTTTAGGGTTGTGTATCACGAATGGGGGAGAGAACAGGTGGCTGGGAATTTGGGGAGAACCTTTGCCAACGGTTTTTTAAAACCGTTGGCATATGCATATCTATCCCAACGGTTCTCTAGAACCGTTGGGAAAAACCTCCCCAAAGCATACCTCTATCCCAACGGTTCTCATGAACCGTTGGGAAAAAACCTCCCAGGGAACATCTATGCCAACGGTTCTAATGAACCGTTGGGAAAAACCTCCTTTACCAACGGTTCTATGAAACCGTTGGTATGTAACTGTGGGGAAAAACCCACATTCCAGTAGTGATTGACCAAGATCATTCATTTCTATCATATATTCAAATTTATCATAATGATTTGCAAACAAAATGTGAATTATCCTATGAATCTCCCCAAGGAGTATCAAACCTGGTCTATAGTATGGTTCATTGTCCTACACCATTTGATATTCTGGTCAAGACTAGTAGGGCCTTTTCATATTTATTACCCATTTTTACCTCTATTCTAGAACAAAGTCCACTGGTAGTATCTATAAAATTAAATATTCTAAGAAAACCTCAACAATATATTCCAGACCAAAACATTAGGATGTTCAAATACTTATCCTAAAAGATTATCAAAATGTTATATACCCTAATCATTTTTTTTCTATATCTAGTTCCAAATATATCTACTAAAATTCCTAAGATAACGACCTGAATCTAGTAGCTTGAAGCTGGTGTACTTGAATAAGATACAAGGAATCACATCTTGAAGCGAATTTTTTAGCCTTCGTAAACTAGATACATAAAGGACTATTTCATTACATTTTGAAATAAAAAATTCTGTATAATTTTTTTCATCATGAACAACATTATTACATATAGAATATCGTTTCATATAAAATATATTATACTTAATTGATTCCCGAGAAACTATGAAAAATAAGGTAGAGATACAACACTTAGTATGGGTTTTGAAAACCAAAATTAGTCATGAATCAATAATAATGATCAATATTTCAAGGTAAATAACTGAATATACATTCCATGTAATCGATAAACTGAAAATAAAGTGGATCCTAAGATAATAAAATTATAAAAGATATCATAAAATATATTAAATATATAAATTTAAATAATTGAGCATTCATGAAATTTAAATACCATGACTATCTTGAAAAGATAAGTAGAAACAATTTGGAAATTTACAACACTAAACACACATTCCATTTAAAATATACACCAAGAATGAAATACATCTTGAGATAATATCACTATGAAAATATCATGGATAATAATAAATGAATTCTTATTGAAGGAAATTATTAATTACTAGACAACTTGTTTCCAAGGAACATGTTACTTTTACCATCTTGAACAATTCTCAATATAGTTCAAAACATATGGGTAGAAACCCAATTAATTAATGTCATAAAATTGGTACGTCTCATGAGACTACTGATACATCTAGGGTCTATCATTATCTTAGCCCCACCCATTTATTTCATGTACAAATCATTCAACACACATCAAATAATCAATTAAATTCATAAACAATTTGTCTTGTCATCAAATATCCATATTGATTAATGATTACATAATTATTAATATTTCCATACTAGAAAAAGACTTTAAATAAAGAACATTGTATGTTGAAATGATAGATTATTTAGGAAAAAAAATATCTATGATAAATACTGTGGATATTATGGAAAAATAAAATGTTCAATGATTTTAGGATAATGAAAAATTCAAGGGGATGTTAATGACTTAAAAAATTAAAATAAAGAAGTGATTTTCAAAATTACACTTCGTCAAAATAACCATAAAACATCCAGAAGGAAGTATAATGATGGTATAAATAAAATATATCACCATTTTAGTATATATAAAACAATATGTTTTTTTATTTGATGAATTAAAATATATTTCAAAACTTTGTTGAATAAAATTTCTTTTTCTTATTGAAAATAAAATATTAAAATATAATAAATATTAAAAATCCTTTTCCAAGAAAATAACATTTAAAAAAGCTAATAATTTAAAAAATAATCAGGAAATAATTTTCTTCAATAAAAAAATAAAACTATTATAAATATTATTCAATAAAACAATAGTCATTATGTTGGTTAAATTTGTAAATTACATACATGTTAAAAAGAACAATACATTTGCACTATAAAAAGGTTTGAAAGGTGTGCCATTTTGAAAACAACCAAAAGATTCATTTCTAATTTTTTCTAAATGTACAAGATAGGTTATTTTTTGTTTAATATATAATTTCTAATGGATAAAAATATTTTTTAAATAAATTTTATAAAATATTGGTTTGGATGAAAATGGATTTCCAACTGAAGAAAAAAATAAAGTGAGATTTTCTTCAAAATAAGTTGTAATATATTTTCTGTGAAAAAGAGTGAAAAAATGGTACTATTACCTACAATCATAATTAATAATCATATGATTATAAAATAAAATGGAATGTTGAGGAATAAAAAAATCCATTAATTAAAATTTTATTACAAGAAATCCGGATGAAAATGTGCTTGTGAAATAAACCCTTTCAAAGATCATAATATTGTAGTGAGAATTAATTGCTAAATCAATTATGTCTATAAATTGTAACTCAACATAAAACAATCTGAAATAAATAATAATATATTCTAAATTAATTAAACATATAATCAATGAGTATCAATGATAACGAAGAAGTAATTTAATGTAATGAAATGAAATTTAGTTGGGAAATTCTTTACCACGTGGTATTTCTCAGGTCAAATATCCTTCAATGAAACAATCCCAATTAACACATACAAACCATTAATGATGAATTATTCATGATATTACCTTACTATGGGAAATTATATATACCATAAAACGAAAAATATTAGCATGACATTAGAATATTAATTAATAAAATGAAATTGAGATAATATCCATTACCACACTCTTCCTTTTAGTTGAAAAAATTTTAAACTATTTTATAGTGGTTTGAAAATGTAATAAACCTTTTCTAGAACCATATTAAAATTTATAATATCATATATAATCCATTTATAACATCTTATCACCATTCTGTTAAAAATTTATTTGTTATTTTCATTATTTCAGGTGTTCAATGCCTTTTTTTTCTCATGTGTGTTTCATCATGAAATATCTAGTTCCTGAAAATATGATATAGTTCTATAACATCCATCATAATAATAATGAAATTATTATTATAACTATACATCACTTATAATTTTAAAATCAATCATGATATATTGTTTTTAAAAAATGAACTATTTTATATTATGGAGAGGGTAGGTGGTACGTACACATGAATTTCATTTCCATTTAATACAGATCGTTATAGAAAGGTACTAATAAATTTATTATCATTAGAAAAGTATTATAATATAATAATTAACATATTATCATCTTTTATGTGTGTGAAATATTAATAAATAATATGATATATTAAATTTAGATACTGATAAAAAATTATTAAATATAATAAATATTTCATTTATATCACATGTAATTATTAACATTATCCAAATCACTTTTCATATATAGCATTAGAGAAAGACAAAACACATTACATCGCAAGGCGGTGGTCCACCATACATTGGAGAGACATTATCATTTCCCCTAAGAAATTGAAAATAAAAAAGTTATATATATGATAAAATGATAACATTTTTATAATTATATTATAAATATAATATATAAACTTTATATCCATCATCATATTCAACTATAAGAGGTCATAATGGAAAAATTAATGACATTAGTTTGTGAGGTGGTAGTCCCTTGTACACATGAATGATGATTTTGTAACCCATTTGATGTTACTGGATATGGTTGTAGGTCATAAAAATAACATAACAACATATAATTATATTTAACATAACAATATTATTATATCATTATGGTTTAAAAATAATTTACGTAGGTGGAGAAAGAAATAAAAAACTCTCGTTCAATAATGTTCCATCTTCTTCTGGTATCCTGCTTAGGTTTTCCCCAAGTCCTTCAAAGGTGGGATTTTTTCCCAAAATAAAACATATAGAATGAGAGTATGGTGTATTTATTATGATTTAGAAATGTCTTGGCCCAAAAAAAAGGTGTTTTAAATTACAAATAAGGGAGGATATGTGGTGGCCTTTTATAAATGAGGTGAGTGGAAGACTTGTCAAATTTTGAAAAGATTAAATCAGACCCATGATTTTATCAAGAAAAAAGCATCTAAATAGTCTGTTATTGAAACTATAACATATTAGTTGGAAATATTTCATGGAATTAAGTCATGTTTTTATGTTATTATCAAGATTTATCTTCATAGTTCAACCCTTGGTAAATCAATTTTCACCTTAACTACGGTAAATAATTTTTACTTATTTCACTATTCATTTTGTGGGAAAATTATGTTCACCGTATTATAAATTATAAATTAATCATATTTAAAATATGAAATCCATTTTTCAAAAATAAAATCAAATAAGTATAATAATTAAATTAAAAATTAATATCATATATTCGACGAGAAGGTATATTTTTAAAGATAAAATATCCAAAAGTTTTAAAAAAATTATATCAAAATTTATTATGAAAATAATTCCAGTGACTAGAAGAGGAGTAATGGATATAAAATTGAACACTTGTTACTTCATATCCAATCATAAATTTATTTGAAAAATTAAAATTATTTAAATGAAACTGGAATTATCAATTAAAATTTTTCATTTTTTAATATTTATAAAAAAGAAACTTTTTAGAAAAAATCCAAAAAATATAAACTAAGATAAATTTTGTATTAATATTTAACATTTAATTTTTATTTTTTGGAAAAAATATAAAGAAATTGAAAAAACTAGTTTATATGTTGTGTGAAATGTATTACTAAACAATATTTTTGAAAAAATATAGTTTTTTAGAAAAAATTTCTATTTCTTATAATTTTACATTGTTTTATTTCTAATAAATATATAAATATATTTTTAGTAATTTATCTAGTACTATTGAAATATGAAATTTAATTTCTAGTTTGTAAAAAATAATTTTCAATTTTTTAATAATATTTCAATTTTTATTTAAATTCTATGTTTTTTGTAATGAAATTCAAACTCGGTTTATCATGTAACACATGATAAAATTTGTGGTGCATGTAATGCAAGATATAATAAGTTTTTTATTTATTACAAGCTATTAAAAAGATTTAATTTACTTAAAAATAATGATATCATAAAATCTCAAGTTGTTACATTTTCTTCTAAACGTTTTGTTGTGTGTCACATATGCTCTTGAAAAAAATGATTTTATTTTAGAATTATGAGTTATTAGACAAAGTATCCATATAGGTAAAATACTAGTTGGTTACTAATAGACAAATATATTTAAAAAAAATCATGATATAAATGATATTTGATAATTATTTTTAAAATAAAACCAAAATATAACATTTAGTTGAAAAAAAGAGAAAAATGAAAAATGATATAAACCAATCAAGGAATAAAAAATATAACAACTAGTAAAACATAAATATAGAAATATATACAATAAATTTAATTATATTAAACTATCCATAGCTTTAAAAACAAAAATATAATGAAATTAAAACAATTGATCATTATAAATGTAGCATCTTTTCTCACTATTGCATATAAAATGTGTAATCTACTTTACGGTCAATCAATGACATCCCATTATGCCTGTTCATGTTTCTAGAAGATGATAAGATCATAATAAATTAAAAATATTAAAAAAATCCAATTATTATGAATTTATTTATAGTTTTTTTCAACTATAATATCCATTTATAATTGATGTTGAAAATGAATCTATCATTGGTATGAAATATTATAATTGGCCATTACATCTTCCTATGGTAAAATGAAATAACGAGTGGCCACTTGTAATGGTATCATCAACTATTTAAAAAAAATTAACCGCATGATTTGGCCATCCACCCATATTCAGAAATGAATAAACTCAAAATGAGTAAGATTACGTTGTTGAGCAATTATCTATTCAACAATTTTGTTAATTTTTTTTGGTTTTTATTCACACAAACACATATATTTGTGTTAATAATAAATTTTATTTTAAGTGTATTTTATGAAATTTATATTCCTGGTAATATTTATTCCAAAATTATATTCATCTCATTGACTAGTGAGGAATATTCCTTGAATTTTAATAATTTTTTAGTGTATTCTAGAAACATTGTTATCAACACTACTACGGTAATCATATCATATGGAATGAGCCATTATTTTATTAAATCATGTATAGATCAAATACCCAATGTTTGGGTGAAACTGTACATTTGTGAAAATGTAAATTATGGATCAAAAACACTACATTTAGAAGAAACTCTACATTTGAGGAAACAAACATATAGTACATCAACACTATTTTTTTATTCAACCCAATATTTGGATTTTTTCACATTATGAAGGAACCCAACATTTTACTATTCAATTATGTAGTTTTAAATCCATGATATTATCTGAGATTAATGAAATGGTATTTATGGAAGTAAATATTTTCTCAAAGTGATTTTAGGACCATTTCAAAGTCTCGTATTTAACAGAGTAAATCGTTTTAATTTTTACAAAAATTTATGAACTCTATTGAATGTTTATTAATTAAAATATTCAAAATTTATTGTGAGATATTTATGGAGTTGGTTTGACTTGTTGTTCATCTTATAGTATGAATATCATTATTTTCTTCATTGAATTATAGTAGTGAAAATATAGGAAATATGATATACATAAATAACCATATATTTTTTTCTTTTAGAGTAACACATTGTGGAAATACATTTTTTGACCTATAATCTTACTTTTTTTACTGATATTATCATTTCTAGTGCACTTTATCATTGTAACATCTCCTCCTAGAACAAAAAAGTAATTTATAAGAAATACACTTTGGGGGCATACATGCTTTAACACTTGTATGGTGTTTTCTCTTTCATTGTTTAAATAATGACTATACAACGATGAAGATCTATTTTGTACTCTCCATTATTAATGACTTGAATACATATGTTAGTCGGTACTATAATTGTAAATTTTATATTGTATTATAAAAAAATCAATATCTATTTGTTTGGTGGAGTTATGGCTACTAGGGCTCAGTCGTGGTTAATTTTTAGCTTCTTTCACTATGTTTTGGTTTTACTATTCCCTATAAAAGAACTATAAGGATTATTAAATTCTTGTTGTAAAGAATTAAACTGCATACACATAGTTGTGTATTAATGGTATTAGGTTAATTAGGCCGAATGAAAACCACTTAGCTCATATAGTTGAAAATTCATTGAGTGGACTAGGGGATCTTTGTGCCTTGAACCACTATTCATCATTGTGATTATTTCCATTATTTATTTCCATACATCTCTCCTCTTAGAGAGAAAAGTAGAATTTGTTTCTAAGAAAAAGACGAGTTATCAATTTTTTTATTGTTTTTGAAATACAAAATCAAACCCCTTTTGTGTCTTTATCTTATTCATCACTATCCTAACCCCAAAATTAGTATCAGAGGCAAGGCACTACTTGTATATTTTATTTTTGATTTTTTCTAATATCAACTAATTACATCAAAGGAAGTTCCCTTTTTATATCATTCTATTTTAGGAATATTTTTTTTATCTATTCATCATCATAAAAGTGGGATTGAAATGTTATTTTATTTACATGTTCTAGAATAATTGATTAAATGAGTCAAACACATGTATTTTTACATGATTGAATGTAGAGAATGTATGTCAATGATCTATGATCAATATTTTGATACTGATAATTTCTGATAATGGAAATCCCATATGATAATATATTTGAACAATCCTTGAATAATGGTTTATTTTAATTAAATTAAATGTTCTGAAAATTTTGTGGATGATTTGGAAAGTTGGATAATTGATAAAGAGAGGGAATATGATATAATTTCAAAATCTATGAATTTTATTTTTGTTGGTTTATGAAATGATGAATTAAATAAAGTATCTGAATGTTCTATTGTATATGAGATGTGGTAGACTATTATTATGTCCAATGAAAGAACTGATGAATTTGGACAATTATGTTATACTATTAAGAAATTAATGTTTCATACAATCAATATGTGTGAGGATAAAATCATTTTCCAAGTTAATAGATGGTTAACAAAAATAGAAAATTATGATGCTTCTTTAGGAAATCGAATTTCACAATCATAACAATGGATACAAGTACTCAAAGTAATACCCTCTATGTGGAATAGAATATCTGTAGCTATATGACCATTTACGCATTTAAAAAAATTATATATGAAGTATTTTATTGGATCTATAATTATATATGAAGTTCAGATGTAGGATAAAGAAAAAAATCATTTGAAACAAGAAGAAGCTTTTATTAAAACAACTATAAATGTATTATATGATTTAAATCATCCCAAATTTGATAAATATCTATCAGATCTTGGAATGATTTAGAAAATATATACCAAAAGATGATGAAATTTACTGATGAAAATATATGTTTTGAATATAAAGAAAAAATTCATACAAAGGAAAAATTTATCATGCTAAAAGCACAAAGTAAAGGTAACTACAAAAGAAAAAAAATAATGATTCCTAGAGTAAAAATTATGGATCATATAATGGATCTTCTATTGAATCTGATTATGAGAATAAAATGAAAATGTTCTGTCTAATGTCATATAAAAATCATGAGGTGCAATATTTTTACTCTCATAACTCTAGTAGTTGTAAAATATCTTATGATAAATTGAAAAAAAAATTGTTTTATGCTACAAGAAAATTATGAATCGATATAGAGAAATCAGGTAATGATTAATAAATCTTATGACATTGTTCTTTTAAATAAATTAATCTTTTCAAAATAGATTATCAATTTAAAAAATCACTCTTTTAAATCTTATGATTTAAATTATATTAAATTTTAAATAAAATATTATTTGAAAGAATTTATTTAAAATAAGCCTATAGTATGCTGATTTACGGAAAATAATATGTATTTTTTTTTTGAAAAAATAATATACCAATAGAGAAATTATAAAAAGGAAGAAATGGTAAAAACCAAAACAGTATAAAAAATATTTTTTTTCCAGGATTAAATAATAAAAACAGAACTAATGTTAAGTGTTTTTATTGTGATATTAATGGTCATTACACAATTTTTTTTTGTTTTTGAAAACCTCATTTTCATTGTGTTAATACTTTTTACTGCTAGAAATAATTGCTTAAATTGAATAGTAGAATTATTACTAAAAACAATTTTTGGTTACCAAAAAAATCAATTTCTAACACTGCTGGACCAAGAAGAATTTGGGTACCACAAATATTTTTAATTGATTTTTTATTGAATCATACCAGTAAATTGAATTTTAAAATACTAAAATTTATGATTGATCAATATATGTTCAAATATCTAAAAATGGATGGAATAAATTTGAATTACTTCGTTACCAAATAATACTAAATTCTAATGTCACTGATCGAGGATGTTTTTATATTTTTATTTCATTTAAATATTTTTATACGTTATGGATATTAACTTTTTTTATATATCTCCTAATATTTTTATAACATCTATTTTATCTAATGTAGTTTTTTATAAAATTTTCTCATTTTTAGAGTTGTTATATTTCTTGTTCAAATATTCTTTCATTTTTTTTACAAAAATATGAATTCTCTTCAGATGTAATATGTAATGATTATTCTATAGGATTTGACTAATGGAAGTGAAATGTTGTATGCAAAATTTCAAAACATATAGTTTCATATTCTTTTTCAAAAATTAAAATTATGAAGTATAAGTCATTTTTTTATGCTATTCAGATTTTTCTGGAAAATCAATCACAGCAAGATGAAGGGAAAAAAATCTTAAATTTCATAAGAAAATTGATCATATATAAGAATTAAAGTATGTAATTTGGGATTATCATTATCATTAGTTGAATATTATCTCTAAATGTATTCTGAAAGTAATAATGAAGTATAATGTCATGATGAGTAGGATGTATCATCTTCTCAAATATCTAATGAAAATAAACTAAATAAATTTGTAACTCTTAATGATGAAAAACAAAATCGACAAGCTTAGTTAGATGTGATGAAAAATTCATATGATGATCTATATAAATCATAAGTATCTAAAATGGTTTTTATTTTTCCATGAAAAATAAGTATATGTATATGATAAATAGTTTAATTCTCAAAAGAATACTTTGAGGCCGTCAAAATTGAAATGTTAAGTGAAATGGAGTTACTCAGAAAAGAGTCCACTATAAAGCTAAATTGTTATAAACTGAAGGTGTTTCTTGTTTAACAATGTGTTTTTTATTCATATAAAATACTAAAAGATGCTAAAAATATAATAAAAACTATTAAGTGTTTTAGATTTTAGAAGAAAAAAAGTTTGATTCTAGGAATGTTCGATTGAACCATATAATTATTTTTAACCTTTATTCTAAAGATTTAATATCAAATATACTATTTTAAAATTATATTTTGTACTAAAATTAGTTTTTATTAGTGAGTTAGTAATTTATTTTATAATTCATCTTACATGATCATGTATTTAATATTTAAATAATCTTAAAGTCATAAATATGTCAATTTTATGAATTTTTTAAATTATTATGAAAAATTATTCATCATTTATTAATTAATTGAATATCATAAATGATAAAAGTTAGGGGAGGTCTATGAAAATAATCCATTTTCTAAGCTATTTAATTTATTATCTATTTTTTTAGCATGATTTTTGGGGAAATAGAGTTTAAATACTCTTTACGCTTATATTTTTTATGTCACAAAAAGGTGGAGAGTTTTTTAATGTTTTATTATGAAGAATTTTGTATCGAAAATATTTTTCAATAGATTATAATATTTTAGAGGAGATATTTTTATTTTGTATAAAATTTATAGTTTTTATTTTTATAAAATTTATAGTTTATAGGAGAAATTAATTTAAATGTGTTTAGTCTATTATGGGGTAGATGTTTTTATTCATACAAATTTTTTTATCTACCCAAAAGAAGAATTATATAATGATATTTAATCATAGAATTTTCCTTTATAAATATTTTATTATCATAAATAAGATAATGATGTTTTTTAAATATTATTTCAACATGGTTTTTAACGTGGGTTTTGTGACCATCAAAATGGGGGATTTCGGGGAGCATGTGTTTGTTAAAAAAAATTTGTAATATTTTTTTTTTGAGTTTTATGCACACAAACACCCACATTTTTGTTAATAATGGATTTTATTTTATGTTTATTTATAGAAATTAATAATCATGGAAATATTTCTTCTGGAATTATATTCCAGGTATTGACTGGAGATGAGTATTAGTTAAAGTCCCAGAATACATTTTAGCAGATTCTAGAAACACTATTCTCAACCCTACATTGGTAAGCACAATGTATAGAATGAGATATATTATTAGAACATCACGTATGGATTATATAACCAACAGTTGGATGAATCCTTGAATTCATGAAAAGGAAAATTATGTTTTATCAACCGTATGTTCGGAATCATCCATACGTTTTAATAAAATATATTTGTTACATCAACCACAATTTTTTATTCAACCCTACGTTTGGAGATTTGTTATTTTATGAAGGAACCATACATTTGAAGGTTAAATGAACGATATTTTAATCATAGATATTATATGATATTTATCCAATGTCCATGATGAAAGTAAATATTTTTTTATAAAAATTTTATTTCCAATTCAAAGTCTCTTATTTAATAAAGTAAATCACTAATATTCTTATGGGAAGTTACAACTTCTCTAGAATTTTTTTTTAATTCAATGTTTTAAGATTTATAGTAAAATATTTCAAGAGTTCATTTAAACTGGTGTTTGAACTATAGTATAAATTTCAAGATTCACTTAATTGAATGAAGTTTTATCAAATACAGAAAAGGTGATACATATAAAAAACCATGTGTTTTTTCTTTTATAACTACACTTTGGGGACATACACATTTTCAACTATCATCTTACTAGTGTTGATGCTACTATTTTCTTAACTAATAAAGATTATCATTATATATTATTGTACAAGAATGTAAAGTATTTTTTAAGAGTTTCACTTTGGAGAAATACATGTTTTAACATATGTCTGGTTTTTCTCTATCACTGTTTAATGAAATCCTACATGACGTTTATGATCAATTTGTTGTTATGTGTTATTGAGTATTTATATACATATGTCCATTGTTAATGAAATAGATAATTTTAATACATACTCTAAAAAATTAAATCTCTATTGATTTGTTCGAGTTTAGGCCACCCTATCTTTTTTAGGGTTAAGTGTTAGCTTCCTAAAATAAGGTATGGTTCTATGTTTCACTATAAAAAAACCAGAAGGCCTTATAATGTATTTTTCTAAAGGTGTCAACTTCCAGATCTCAGTTGTGGATTAAAGGTATCAGGATAAGTAGTCATATTGAAAATCACCAAGATCATAGAGGTAATCATTGGTGGATTGGACTAATTTATCATGGATCCCTGAACAATTATACAATGATGTGTTCATTTCCACTAATTATATTCAATGATATCTCATCTTTGATAGAAAATAAAAGGTTTATTATTAATAAATAGATGTTTTATAAATTGTTTTATGTTTTTGAAATACTCTATTCACCCAATCTAGAGTCTTTTTCATTGTCATCACAATCCTAGAACCACAAACGTCAATGAAACTCTTGAATCAGTTGTTTAGTAATCCATGTATACAGACATCATAAGGAGAAACATTTATTGAAAAAAAAGTAAATGAGAGAAACTAAATAATACTGGGTTGCCTTCGAAATAGAGTCTAATTTAAAGTACTCATCTAGATATAAGAAACAAATTTTTTGATCTAGGATTATTTAATGGGAATATACTACTAATGGTTTTCACATTACTGGTTCCGAATGAATAATTAACAAGAACTCTAAAATTGTATCAATCTTCATTACCTAAAATATTTATCTAAATATTTTCAAAAATAAAAGATGTTAAAATGTAATCCAACCCAACTTTACCCCTTATAACTTCTCAATCATTTCTCAAAAGGATAAAAACCTCCAAAAAATTGAAATATTAAATAAAAAAATGGTCTCCTAGATTCCCCAACACATAGACGGTTGAATAATATAGAAATAGAAGTCAATTGAGTTACAATATGCTCAATATTTATAGAAAAAATTCCTAAATAAACCTAAAAATAAAAACAAACTATTGAATAACATTTGAATGAATCAAATTAAATATTTAAAAGATATTTCAAAAATTCTATAGAATACTCAATTGTAGTGAACATTTCAAAATATAGAGGTAATTCATAACACACATCGTGAAAATCAGTAGGAAAATAATTTTCAAGGAAGTACACATTGTTATATTTAAAAAATATCATTTTCCACCATGACCTAACCAGGATACTATCTAGATTTAGGGATTTTTTAAAAATAACCCTCAGATTAGAAAAAATCTTATATTGGATCCAAACACTCAATTTCATATAAATATTAACTGGAAATAGACTTATATATATCATGTTTTATGGAACATGAGGTTTTTAAAATATTTTGTAAAGAGAATGATAGTGGAAATCATAAAACATCTTGAGAAAATCTATTACTATGACATCATGGTCTTCTATGGTTCAATTCATTCCACCTATAAATGATCCCCCTTATCCGGTTCATATATTTCCAAATTTTCTATAATTCCATTATAGATTTATATTCAAGAGAACAAGAATTAAAATTTTCATTAATTGATTCATTGGTAAAATAACTATAAGGATGATGTTTCTCCCTCATAGACTAATATCTATCAACCTTTAAAAAAAATATAAAACTTTTAATGTAAGTAAAAGTATACACACTATAGAATTCTAGAACAATTAATGATCCTCACCAGTTTTCATATTTAGTTATACTATTAGAACATTAATGAAATCCCCAGCAGTGGCTAATAAAGGTATCCCTATAATGACTAGATGTTGTTTTTCAAACTTCATTTAATGGATTATAAAACTAAGGGGAAGAGTGATCTTTCCTAAATTAATTAATTGATCATCATACCTTTAACATGAATAATGTAGTGACATATCAGTCAGTTGAATAGAAATAAATGATTTCTTAAATTCCCTAAGATCCACCTATTAAACTAATAAGTAACTCATTATATTCATGAAATATACTAAATTATAAAAACAGTTTATTCCCTCACATTCTCCTATTATATAATAAATAAAATATATTCCATGGTATTTAAATATTGAAAATAATTATTTTTGAAATATTTCACCACATTCCTCAGTGAGGCTTATGGTAAACTCTCCAGAAAACTCTTTTTTTGGCTAAGAAATGTTTCAGAAAGTTTACATATGATAGAATCTTGATCAAGGAATCCATAGAAGGCATGTTAATATTAAAGTTTTTAATAAAATAAAGGATTGTAAAAAATAGTTTTATCAATAATTTTAACTCATTGGGAAAGATAGATGTGAGGAGGATAATTCATCAAAATATGATGATTATTCTCCTCATCCTCTCACTATAACATCTTCAAAACATAATTAACTATTTTAAGCTGAAATTTCCTTTGTTCATTTAATTTTTCATATAATGATACAATATTCTGTTCATGTTGATCACTTATATCATTATTTATTGACTTCATATTTTCCAGATTTTTAACTTTAATTTTATCTTGTTAAATAGTTTTGACATCCCTTTGTTGTTCCATTACTTATTCCTCAGTTCTATTGATTAACATATTGCTTAAAACCAAGATATGATATTTTAGGATTGGTAATATTGTGGATGGATGATTTTAATTATCTCTATGACCTAGATCTATAGAAATTTGGAACTTTTCATGTTCTGAATTTTGCATATTAGAACCTTTATCCATAATTAATGAACCATTAGAACCTAGAAACATATTATATACACCTTCAACTTCCAAAGATAATTTAAAAACCTCTCCCATTTTTGTTTTTTTGAAATAAAAAAGTTCTTTCTGATTAAGAAATTTAGGTATCGGGTTGTTTAATCACTCCATGATCTCAACTAGATAGTTTAGGGTTATATTTATATCTAGTATTTAATTGGTTTGAAAATTTATCATTATTTCCTTAATAACAAGTTTATAGTCATCATACTTTGCACTGTCATCATTCTAAATGGGAGATCAATATTTGGATTATATTTTGTTCACATTGATCATTTCATACATTATTTAATGATTTTATATTTTGTAGATTTCTAAATTCATGTTTCTCTTCTTCTATAGTTTTAACATACCTTGGTTGTTCCATTAATTATTCCTATGTTTTATGGATTAATATATTTCTTAAAACCATCATATTCTACTTCAGGATAATTAATATTTGTGTGTGAATGGTTTTTCTTATCTCTAAAATATAGTTCTCAAGAAATTTGGATATTTTGATGTTCTGAATTGTGCATCCTAGAACCTTTATCCTTAATTAATACACCATTATCACTTAACAACTCATGAAATAAACCATTCAACTTCCCAAGATAATTTGGAAACCAATCCCCTTAATGATTTTTGAAAATGTATTTTTTTCTTTCTGATTATGAAATTTGGTCATCACGTTGTTTAATCACTCCTACATCTCAGCTCAATAGTTTAGGGTTATTTTTATATCAAGTATTTAATGTGTTTGAAATTTCATTATTATTTACTTAATAACTAGCATATAGTCAACATACTTATTACGATCATCATTCTGATTGGGTGATCAATATTGGGATTACAGTTTTGTGTATGGTCTTACATCCCAATGTGAAAACACTATTATAAAAGAACATAATCATAAAAAATCATCTTTCTTGTAAGTTTTATCATTATGAATGGATACATTTATTGTGAGATTCATTGATATTTTTTTGATTGTTTATCCAAAATTTGGTTGAGTTCATCGATGGTTATATCTTAAAAATCACCACTATAAGATTAGTCGACAAAATATTGATTGTATAGTGTTAGAGGAATATTGGAGGTATCCATTAGGAAATAGGGACCCAATTATTGATTAAGACACTATAAATAAATATAAAGGAATATCCCATGTCCCATGATAAATATCACCCTCATCCTAAACTCACCCAGTTATTTAGTGCCCACCTCAATTATGATTTTCGTAGGATACATATTGGTAACAAATGAGTTGATAACTCATCCTTATTATAAAAAATTACCTCATATAAATTGTGAAACCATATCTTAACAATTAACTTGAAATAAAATGGAATATCCTTAACTTAAGATCCCACTCAGAAAACCCTCACAAACGGATTTGTAATGTATAACTATAAATATATATAATTAAATATAAAGAGTAATGTGTCAGAATTTTATTAAATGATGGAATAATGGAGAGGTTTTATTTCATGATTTTATAGTTACCATACCAACTGTATATCCTCATGAATGTTAGATTAAATGACCTGAATGGTGGATTAAGATACCAATATTTATCCTTCTTAGGGATATGATTTTATAGATGTTGTAAATTTATGTTCTTAAAAAGCATAAAAACACTCTCAACATCTAGACTACCGATTTTAATTTTGTTTTAACTAGTCCTAATTGAACTATAGTTTTTTAAAATATTAAAATAAAAATTTAAATATAACATTTAGATGTAATGTATCTAGTGTGCATAAAATAATGTTTTTGATAGTGAACAAAGTAAATAAGAATTGAATTTTATGCATTTTTTTGAATTCTTTTTAACATATAATTTTTAATGTATTTCTTTTCTTTTTTAATATATATATATATATTCATTTATTAATGATATTTTTGAGTTTTTTTGAGATTCATATGCCTTCCTCATTAACAATGCATTAATATGATAATGTTATTATTGAAAATATAAAAATTTAATTATTTATTAAAATGATTAGAATTAGTATACTGAAATTATTTGTACTGTATCCCTAGGGATGGTGAATTGTGTTTTCATGACCAAAATAAAAAAAAATAATAAAAAATAGCTCCAAAATTAAATAAAGATATAAATAATGTGTGATTTGATATGAAAGTGTGTTTAGAAAAAACTGAAATAGGTGGGTAAATAATTGAAAATGATAGAGTAGATGTGGTGGCCAATGAGCCCATACCAGAGTGCCTGCTTGGATTACAAGAGACCCAAGTTCAAAACTGGGTGGAAGAAAATTTATGGGTACTGTAGTAGTATAGTATGAGGTACTAGAATAATATTGTTGCAGGTACTGTAGCTGTTTTTGTTCGGTACTATAGTAGCTAGAGCTATTCACATGATTTAGCCCTTCGGGACACCAGTTTGGGCATACGAGTCTCATGGTCCCTCAGGACATCAAAGGCCATCGGTCCACATGGCCTTCAGGGCATTAAGACCAAGGAGTAGCCCAATTCACATAGTGCAGGCCCTAGAAGAGGATCAAAGCAACATGAATTGAAGTGACCAAAAGCAGAGCTAACCAGATTGGAAGAATGAGAGGGTATGGCAACCTCCAACGGGACCAGGCACCATGCAACATTGTACAGGGAAATGCTAGCTGATCAGAAATGCAAGGTGGGGAGCTAGGAGATCAATTATACAGAAGGTGGGGAGATTTTTTTCTATTGGGTTGGGCCTATGGGTCATGTATTGGGAATGGTGTGCTTCTAGGCCTTCGGGTCATGTATTGCATGTCACGTCGGGCCTTGTTCCTTGGGCCTATAGGTCATGTACGAGTTCCCCTTTAACCAATAAAGGGGGATTATCCATATAAAATAAAAATAAGGCCTTCGGGACATTTGTACAGAGTACATGTGGTGGAAGTGAAATGAGAACAACATAGAGAGAGTGATAAAAGTGTATTAATGAAATTAGGGTCCTTATAATGTTTTGAACAGATGAAAGATGAACTCTGATCCTTCTCACATTAATTAAAATATTTTGTTCATTCATAAAAATTAAATATTTACTTATCTATCACTTTAGTGAACTTCCATGGATCAATGATCTTTCGATATTCCTAATCTCTCTATCTAAATTTTAGAATTAATTTTTTCAATATGGAGAGTAGATACATCTCATTTTTATAATTTTTATTAGATTAGTTGATGATCAAGGGTCAATTGATTCACTACCATCACCAGTATGTTCTTTAGTAAAGTAAAATAATACTCATACATTAATAAAAAGAGAAATCTAAACTAAAATTTAACTGAATAATTATATATCAATAGGATAATATTTTTAAGAATTTTATATCATCGAAGTCTAGATTCCATATTCTACCTAGATACATGTTACAACAATAGAAATCATGAAGTGAAGAGGAAGAGAATGGATAACATCTCTATGGAGAATTATTTCTTCCTCAATATCCATCTCCAATACCTTCACAATGCTCTATTCACTCCTCTTCACTATGTGTATCAATGAATGGTGGATCCTCAAAAATAACCAAGAATTAAATCTCAAGGAATCACCAAATCACATCGTGATTTCCTATTTATAAATCCCTAGTTGGGTTTTTTATTATGTTTCTTGTAAATGACTCATGATAGTATTATTCCAATTCAAGATGATTTGAAATACCCACATTCATCTTTTTAAAGAATCAGGTGAAATGAGACTTATAACTATTTATTAAGAAGTTATATAAGATTCTCCAAAGACACATCTTGTTACTATGATTCAATTTCTAATCTATTGAAGGTATTACATTATGAAATCCTATATTTTTTCTAGCCCTACATCATAATTTTTCAATTTTAAACAATTGGGTTTGATTTCCCAACTCCCAAATCCTTCTATAGAATAACTATAGAAACCAATAATATACTTAAAAATAATTCTCAACCTCTAGTCAAAACATACATATAGACTATTGCATAAAAAATCCATTAACAATTTCATATAATGGTAAATCAGTACGTACCTATCATGTAATCCACTTTTGTCAAAGTGACCTCATGTGACTGTTCCAATCACATATATGCTCAATTGACCTCAATGTTATTCATAGGTCGAAGAACTCAAGTTATTAATTTAACAACATAGGTAGTGATTTAATAAATCATTTTCATGATTATTAGTATTCCTGAATTAGATAGTTATATTCATTATAAAAATCGATAGATATTTTTTAAACTAAAAGGAAATGGTTTTATTAAACTATTTTCATAGAATATTTTATTTAATATTTTAATTCTTTTACTATATAATTTTAAATTGACATATTTATTTATGTTTTGAATTAGAATAACAAAATTAGGTAATGGAAATTCTTTTAATTTTTCAAAAATTATTGATTTGGTATAGAATATAGAAAATACTAAATTTTTTTAAAAACTCTTTATTTTTAACAAATAATATAATTTAAATGTATCATTATTTATTAATTTTAATTTAATGTAACATAATTATTATTTAGTAATGTCTCAAAAAATCATTTATTTTTTAATCCCCTTGATACTATATTTTAGAATAATTTTATTTTTCATTTTAAAAACCAATATATCTGAAAATGTTTTTAATGTGCATACTATTTTCCAAATTAATTAATTTAAAACACAAAGGGGACTAATGATTTAATTCAATTATATATTACATTTCTATAAATATTAATTTAAATTTGTATATTGATTACTAATAGTCGTAGAGATAATATAAAATCTTCTTATGCTTCAAAAATATATTTCTTGAAAACCCACCGTTTCATCACGTCTACGGATTTAATATTAATTGTAAAAATGAAATTTATGTGAATTTAATTTTTTAAAATAGATTATATATATTTAATTTGTATAGTTTATATTTTATTATATGATAAAATTAATTTTTGGTCATAATAAATTGTGAAAACAATAAAAATATTTTCTCATGATTATTGAGAAAACAATTTTACCATGGGTTAAAATAACCGATAAGGGTAACAATAACCTGAACACATTTCCAATTCATATTGGATGTCCATATTTAAAACTTATGTCATATAATATTCTATAATGAACCATTTTTTACCCTTCTATAATGTGTATAATATGGGTATAACAATTTCTTTTGGAAAATTCCAGGTGTGTTAACTCGCCTAATTATAAAAGAACACCCACTCTCCAATCCTCTTCAGAACATGAAATAGTTTTTTTTGGAAAAAATCCTTCCAAATAACTTCATTAATTTAATACATATAAACTATAATACTTTTTTATCATAAATAAAATTTATAAAGGCTTTAGTTATAATTGTAAATTTGTGGACCGAAGAAGAGGTATTGTTCTTAACTGAGCATTTGTTTTGTTTCTTCTTCAAAATCATTCAAATATTCATAAATAATGATGATATAATAACATTTGTATCTAAAATATACATTGTTTTTATTATGTAAATTTAATAACCTGTATCTATATCATATTACTTCAAATGGGAAACAAATCCATCATTCATGTGTACAATGGACTACCTCCTTGTGAATCTATGTAAATTATTTTTAATCATCCTCTCTCAAGGATGGTTATAATGATTGAATTAATTATTTTATATGATATTAATGAAAAATTAAACAGTTTTAATTAATAATATATAATGTTATTTCTTAACATTCCACTCACTAAAAAATGAAAATGCCATTCATTTTGTATGTGTTGATTACCAACTCCATGAAGTGATGTCATTATTTTTACATCACCACATCACAAAGATGATATATATAGATAATTGAAGAAATACAATTGTATTAATAATATGATTATAATTATATGAATATAAAATATTACATAACTTCTTTACAAAATTATTGTTGAAAAATTTAAATGTTACTCATGCATCCGTACGGACAACCGCCTCTATAATAGTAGTGTGTATTAGGTTTTAAAAAAATATTTTTTGATTGGTTTTAAAAGTATATGTAATATATAAAAATAATAATTAAGATATGTTTATTATTATTTATATGATTAAAGAGTTACCTCCTATACTATACTCATCCTATTGAAATCAGTTTGGACATATGAGTGATCATCATAAAAAAAACCGACATGAACTTAATTGATTAAGTAATTGAATAAAACAAGAAAAAAATAAGATAAAAAATATGATAAAAATTAAATAATAAAATGGGAAAATTTTCTTAATAGTGTAAATAATTAATATATTTTTATTATATATGATGTTATATAACACACGTGGGAATTCAAACTCAATGTACATGACACATTAACTTAAACCCACATTTTAAATGTTTTAAAGATCTATCTTATAAATATTTTTATTTCATTTCCTTGATCTTACAAATGATTCTAGATAATTTATATTTATTTAATGGGTGTTTAAGGTCCTTTTTTCCACATTTCACTTTCTTTAAAATGTTTTTTGCATGAATTCATTGTGTGGTTTTACATAACGGACGCTTTAACTTAAAAAAATCTTTTAAATGTTTTGGGGAGTAATTTTTTTAAATATTTTTCTTTCGTGCCAAATATATTAAAGTTATTTTATGATTAAATTTTTTGGGAAAAAAAATAACTATAAGAGAAATTTTTATTCCACGTCTTATATTTTCAAGGGTTTTTAAAATGAGTATTTTTATGGTATGTTTCACTTCATATAAAAATTAAAAAATACTTGTTTAATATTTGCATATAAAAGGAAAAAATGTTTCCCACTATCATAACATTTATTTTCTATTTTTATTAAATTATTAGATTTCATGTGTTTTTTTAAAAAAATCGGTCTCCCTTATTCTATGAATATTGTTATTGAAAAGCGAATTTATAACAGAAAGTGTTTTGCTTATGGATTTAAAAGACCTATCAAGGGATTTATAGAGAAAAGGTATATGATTGAAATGTTTTATTCTCGATATGGTTCTTTTACACTAATTATGACAATGGTTAATCATGATAAGGTTTATATGATGGTTTGATACGCATTATAACTCATGATATTGTGGGTTTATCCCCATTATAGCTCGTTATTTGAAAAGTTGATCCCCACTATAGATCATTATATGATATGTGAACCTCCTTAAATATATATAATGTGTTGGGTAATACATATGTTCCTTAAAAATTATATTAGAATTTATTCATATGGTTATTCCAATTTGTGAGGGTTTTATAAGGGTTATTTGAAAATGATTTCCCAATGAACCAATATGAACATTCAATTCATTCTACTGAGATTAATAGAAATAATTTATTTTAAATAGGTAAGATAAATATTCATTTTAAAAGAAATATAATTCCCTTTCTATGTAAATAGGAATGTTTTGAAAAAAATTATATTTATTGGTTTTCATATTTTTTATTAGACTAATAGATAACTTCTTTTTAGCTCCCTTTATAAGAATTTTTTGTCCATACAATTTTATTAAAATGTTTTTAACACATTCTAATGATAATTAATCTCCAATAATAAGTAATGTTGAATGTCATAAAGATTTTTTATGAAAATAACATGTTTCATTTTAATCATTTTATATTCCGAGAGAAATGGAAACATATTAAAATTGTTTTCTTTGTAATGTATGTTTTTTTATGTGTGAGTTCTTACTTAACTTTATAAAACTATAAACCTAAAAAGATACTCAAATTTAAGAGAATGAATTATTTAATTAAATCAAACAATTTATTTAATTCAATAGGCCATGTCTATATTTTTGGCATAAAATGACCTTTTTAGAAAACTATAAACCTAAAAAGATACTCAAATTTAAGAGAATGAATTATTCAATTAAAGCACACAATTTATTTAATTAAATAGGACATGTCTTTATTTTTGGCATAAAATGACCTTTTTAGATAAATTTGAATGTTTGGATAATATTAATAACATATCTTTTAAATGATATAATTTTTGTTCTTTTAAAATGTTATAGAAGTTGAATATGACTATATTGATTCATAGAAAATATGTTTTTTCAAAATCATTTTCTATAAAGTAAATAGGGAAGGGGTATTAGGAAAGAACAAAGAGGATAATATCTTTTCAAATTAATAACTCGGAATGGTTATAACTAGAACTGGGCAGTACATTGTTGTGATGGATCATTTCATGCAATATATAAATGGTTGTGGAATCCCTGAACGATATTGTATAGATCTTCCATATAGTAACATAATGATAGTGTAACATTTTATGAGACACCGTCCTACATAAGTCAATAGATATTATGATCTAGTGGTTATCGAAGAATAGAACAATATAGTACAAAAGATATTTTAGTTCATGTTATAATTTGAATGTCAAAAGGTAACCCTTTAAATTAATTATTTTTAAGGTGGGGTTGATATATGGTTATATTTTGTTATGAATACAAAAGAGAGATATATGAGCCTCGATTCATGGAATGAGAAACATTTTAGAATAATTTTCAAGATAAATACACCACTATATTTTTTTGACCATTAATGGAAAAACAATTAATGAAATTAAAGTAAAGAAAATGAATATTGAATAACTGAATATATAGAAAATTTAAGAATATTAGCTTGGAATGTAGAAGATTTTATCCATTATCATGATAGAAAGATTAATTAGTTTTAATCTAGGTTGGAAAGAAGATATTGAAGGTTTTCAGCTAGCCATGAATTAATAAGTTATGAAAATATTGATTGGTAAGATGAGAATGAGGAAATGATGTTTTTTATGATATTTTATTTTGAGGAAAATATGTAGAAAAAAATATCTTGATGGCATGAAATTGGGAGGCATTCATAAAAGAAATATGGATGTAAGAAAATTATGTTCTAATATTATGATAAGTGTGATAAACTGAATTGTGTGGAATAGCTTATAAATTATAATAAGTATTACCAATGAAGCATTTTTATCATTGGTTTACTTAATATGATGTGATAAATAATGAGAAACCAATAGTAATATTCCTTAATTTTGATGAGTCGGGTCATTGTGAAAATGTTCACTAAAAGTTATTATCACGGAATGAGTTTCAAAAATATCAGAGACATAAGGGTGTGGAAAAATCATTTCCCACTACTATAACTGATTATAGATCATAAAATATTTTGGTGAAAGGTATGTTTATTATTTATTAAATTTAATTCAATTTCCTAGTTGATTCTCGGTGATCACATTCTTTAATTTCAGATAAATTTTAAATTAAAATAGAAATACCACCACATGAAAATTAGCCACAACATTTGGTGAAATGTTTTGGTGGAAGTATTAATGAATCAAAGAGTTATGTGAATCTACAAATTAGTATTAGTGGGATTATATTTCTGGTAAACCTTATTTTATTACCCATAGTGGAGTTTTCTATCATTTTGGGTATGGATTGAGTTTCATTTTATCGTGCTAAAATATATTTTAGAAAAAAAAATTTAATCATTGATTTCATAACTCTGATAACATACCATGAAGCTGAAAAATTTACTAGAGATTTTAGTGAAATTTTCCTAGATCATGTGGTTAAAAATAAATAAACTCTACATATTATAAATGTTCTAATAGTGAATGAATACATGGATGTTTCATTTGATGATTTACCAAGTGTTATTACAGATTGGGAATTTGATTTTACTATTAAAATAATGGATAATAATAAGAATATTTCTAACATACCTTATTGTGTGGATCAAGTATAAATTTTATAATTAAGAAATATGATACAAGAGTTACTAGATAAAGGACTTATTTGATGTATAAAATTACCTTGCGTGATCCAGTTTTATTTGATAAAAAAATATTTTGTTCAATGAGTATTTTCAATGTTTATCGATCCTAGAATAACATAACTATTAGGAACATGTATCATTTACCTCATATTAATGATTTTATTGATATGATCAAGGGATAAAAATTTATTACAAAAATTTATTTCAATTTGTGGTATTATTAGTTGAAAGTGAAGCATTCGTATATTCCAAACAATTAGTTTTGGACAAGATATGGTCATTATGAGTTTATAGATATTCCCTTTACATTATCTAATTCTCTATTATTATCGATGGACCATATTAATATATATTTCTTTTATTTCATAGATATATTTTTTGTTTTGTTTATTGAATATTTTTTTATATTCTATAAGTTGGGAGGAAAAAAATAAGGATTTTTTAAACCTTATAAAAAATTAAACTATATACAATGTTTGGTATGTTAGAATTTTGGATGAAATAAATTTAATTTCTCAAAAATATTTTTATTATATTTGGAATGAATTTTTATCCTTCTAAAACTAGTTTTATTAAATAATGACCAAGAAACCAAAATATCATAGAGATTTGTAGTTTTCTCGAATTAATAGTTTATATCTAATGGGTTTTTGAAGACATTTTATGGTTTTATACAGCACTGAGTAGGTTAACTCTTAAATGTGTAATATTCATCTATAAAAATAATTTGATAACTGTATTCATTAACAAAAAAAGATTTATTAATGATTTATTTTTTTCAAAACATCTAGAAATGTTGGATTTTTCATATATTATGATACATCATCGACGGTACATGGTTGTAACTAGATTTATAATGGTTAGGTATTTTCTTAGGCTTCAAATCAATTGAAAACTAATTATTAAAAATATCTTACACATGATCTAGGATTAGTTTCTATGGTTATGTTTTTAAAATTTAAAGACATCATTTACATATAGTATATTTTGAGATATACACTGATTAAAAAAATTATGTATATATTATATTATAAAGAATAGATCATGGGATAGAGAAAATGGTAGAAACTAATTAAGGATTATGATTTCATGATTCATCACCATCCTGGAAAGGACAAAAAAGATTTTGGTTCATCAAGTCATAAATTAATTATACATTAACAATGTTAGGTTTTGAAGATAACCCTTTGGTTAATGATATGATGAATTTTGGCCTAGAAGTTATGGGAGTAGAAACCTACAATATTTTTTTCATGAGTATGTACAACAATCATTACTAGAAATAATTATGAACAATCATAATAAGTATCATGTTTTATTAAAAAAACGTATAATTGATTAAGAATGATAAGTCACTTGAATTTTATATTGAGAAATAAGGTGTTTTAGGATTTGGAAAGAGATTGTGTGTTTTTTGCATGTCATAGTTAAAGAAGGAAGTTTGCAGTGATGCCCACAATTACCCTCTTCCATTCTTCTTAACATCACTTATATGTATAGAGACATTTGGGAGAATTACTAGTGGGATTAAATAAAAAGATATATAGATAAATTATTAATAAAATTTTTAACATGACAATAGGTTATATTGGAATGAAAATTACTAAATGGAATGCTTCATCTTTTTCCCATTATGGAGTAGAAAAGGGAAAATATATCCAGCGATTTCATGGTGGGATTTCCATGTAAAACATGACGTAACTACACAATTTAGGTTATTGTTGATTGATTAACTAAATCTAAATTTTTTATTCCCCATTAAACAAAATATGCCTTTATATCAGCTTTAATGATTATTTCTAACATTGATATTTAGATTACATGTAGTTCCACTCTCTATTGTATCAGTCTGTGATATGACGTTCTGTTCTAATTTTTAGAAAGGACTTCAGAATTCATTGGTTTCTAAATTAAATTTCATTACATATTTTCATCCCAAATAATATGGATAGTCTGAATGAATTTCTTATCCCATGGAAGAAATGATTTGAAATTTTTTAAATTTTTACTAGTTAATTAAGCATCAACATCATTTTTTTGAGTTATCTTATAATTAAATGGTTTAGTCCTAGTGTAAGCATTTTTTGGGGAATCCCGACTCTTTAATTTTTAATGATTGATAATTAATCCAAGATTTACATAACAATAAATATGGTTGTCATTATAATCTAATCAATGAATATAGATAATGGATTAATGTTGAAAATGAAGTGCATGATCACCATATATTATTTATTATTCATTTATAAAATTAAAGAATTACCTTGTGAGAAATTATTTCTAAATTTATGGATCTAAATATAGGAATTTTATTAGAGGAATCCAGAATAGATTCCCTCAAATAGTGACCCATATGTGATCCATGCATCTTTGAACATTGTTATAAGAATATTTAGGTGACAACATGGTAGATCCTATCACATGAATCATTCTCCAGTGATCTCAATATGAATTAATTCCAAAGGACTATCATTGATATCTCTAGATTGTAGAGTGGAAGGTAGAATAAGATATCTCTCTATTCTTGGTAGCATTATGGGAGAGGGAGCACTCTAGGGAATGAGAGGATTCTCTACATATTTCTTTGTGCACAACCCAAAAATGAATTGGATATCTCATTAAAAATAATATATTTGGATTTATATACAACTAGGGTTATAATACATTATTTCACATGAGGAATTTATTATTTATTTAATCTATGTGGAATCTCATGTCTATAATAATAAAATTATTATTATTTATTAATATATGATAAACTCATGAATTTAAATTAAATATAACCTATTCAAATAATATTAAATATATATCATCTCTCATAGGACCAATAAACTTGACCTTTCATTCCTATAAAATATTTATCACACCTTGAATAATGACTATGTATTGAATAAATAATTATCACAACATTATTCTCCAAAAAATAAATAAATATTATATCCACTAAATAGAACATAAATATTTATTAAATATTTTTCTCATATAATATTCTCTAAAATAACATGTGATATAAAATATTTTATCAAGAACACATTAAAAATTATTAATCCACATGTGGGAATTAAATTTATTCAACTTCTTAATTAATAAATAATAAAATATTATTTAATTGATATTCTAGATACCCATAGTGTGCCACCCTCAAGGCCTCTCTCAATGAGGAATTAGGTAAAGCATCCTAAAGGTTAGGGTTAGCATTTATAAACATTACATGTAACCGATAGGGAATTAATTTAATTCCAATATGATATAACACCTTATATGGATGCTTACTGTGAAATATAATACTATCATGATGATATCTCTAATCAATAAGGTTTCAAAATCATCCCATCATCCAAGGTTATTAACATTTCATTCATTAAAATTTCAAAAATAATGCTTTCTTATATAACAAATTGTCTATGAATTTATTTACGACTTTTCATTTCCATCAATTGAACTGAGATATAGTGTTTAATTAACGAAAAAAGAGACAAAAATCCTTTCACATATTATTAATTAATGAACGGTGATGCACCCAATGTGTCTTATCTCACTGTAAACATATTTTATGGATCCCTCCTTTTTGTTACATAAATTTCCATTATATAATACACATTTAGATTTCATAAGAACACTTGGGTTTAATTTCATGGAAATTAGGTATATATTACACGAATTACCTATGGATAACAAAATTAAATAAAAATAAATTATTTTAGGAGTATCCATTTTAATTCCATCAAAATTAAATTAACTCAGTCGGATATCTAGGGGAAAACATAAAAAAAAAATTAGTGAACATAATTCCATACAAGGGATTAAATGAAAGAAACACATATCATATGATAAAGACGTATATAATAAAGAATGATCATTTAAAAATTTGGGATATCTTAAAAGTTATAACCTGAATAAAAACATGTAAATGTGGGTAATTTTTTTTTAGAAATTTATATGTGTATCACCATGTTACATCCCTCTGGGATCATAAGTTTTATTTATTGAGTTTATTCACTAAGGCATCATAAAACATGTCTTCTCTTGAGATTAAATTCTTTAACCAATGCTTTGGAGTTCTATCAGGGTACACCCTTAATGTGTATTAGTTTTATGTGATATAAGTACATAGTAATTAACCATTTCACAAATATCCTATTAAGAATAAAATAAATGGGTTTCATATTAAATTCTTGGCATTTAGAAAGTTCATAAAAACATGATCACTATGTAATTTTCATCCCATAGAAATGTAATGTTTGTTTTATATATGTAAATATTAGAATAAAATAATAATATTTATCTTATAGGTGAATAATCTTATAAAATAAATATCCATTGATATTAACAAAAAAAATAAAGACAATTTCATGAGGAGTAGAGGGTAAATTTGAGAAGTAAAATTGGAAGCATAACAAGTATAAAACAAGGTTTTGAAAGAGGTTAAAAATAGAGGGGACAAGAGTCTCCCATTGATAATTAATACATTGGAATTATTGCTTAAAAAGGAAAATAATATAGTCAGACCAAATAATTCATAACACATAAATAAAAAGAGGTTCTTCAATTGAAGATAAAAGTGGGATAATTTTGTGATGTAAATTTTGCAGCATAATGGGTATAAAACGGGACTTTCAAAAACAGTAAAATGAGAGGTGGATTGGTTATCACATTGAAAAATGTCTATTAATATAGTATAGATATAATATAAAGTGTAAATAATGAGTTCTATTGTCAATTTTATGACATACCACAAATGGACTTTTGAATGGAAAATAGAAGTGAAGACTTCCATTATCTAGAAAAGTAACTCCAAAAACATTAGGATTGGGACCATAGAGGATTGAGGACATTTTGGGTGGCCTCATTGGGAGGTGAAAATTGTATTAAATCATAGAGGAATGATTTCAAGTGAATGTAAATGGAGAAATTGGTGGGTATTTATAGAAATAGTGGTTGATTTGTTTAAAAAGTTCTAAATACAGGCCTTGAAAATCATCGTTTAAGAAAATAATAAACTGTGAGTTATCCCATGGTTTTCCCATTGGTTTTTGAAATTTGGAACATATTTTCAGTTATTTCAATCCATAAGAGTTTATATTCATTTTATATTACTTCTTTTGGAATATAAAAGTACCATTTCCACAAATTATATGTTTCTAATTTTAATGTTTCTATTTTAGAATTTGGAATATAAATTATAGGTTTGTAAATTGACTAAAATATAAAAAAATACATTATATTAATATAATAAAATATTTTAGGCTATTTATTGGGATTATTTAATTATAAAATCATTGTGACATAATTATGAATTCATTGAACATACTAAAACACTCAAACTGTATTTTTACTATTAATGAAAAAACAATAAATTTTATAAATTTCACATAAAATCCCCCAAACATAATTTCAACACATTGATTTAAAAAATGATGTTTATTTTATCATAATAATTCTTTAAATAGGATAATTTTAAATTTTATATATAAAAATCTCTGTTGGTTAAAAATAATTGCTAGTTGAAAATGCATAGTAAAATTTCTAACACTTAAATGTTTTGAAGGACATAATAAAATTATTTTATCATTTATATTTGAATAAGAGTTTTTTATAATACTCTTTTATTAAAAAAATATTATTCATAATATATTAATTTAACATAAAAATTTATATATATAAAATTGATCATTATTTTAAGGAAAATAAATAATTTTATAGGATAATCAATATTTATACCATTATAAAAAAATTGAGATTAATTAAAATGGAATAAAATTAAGAAATTATTAATTATGATTATTAGATTATATAAAATTTTATTTAATACTTCCAAATAAACTATAACCAAAATTTATTAAGATAAATGTGATCCTTAAATAAAATATGTACATTTTTCGAGACGCTCCATTCTCTAGCCCCCCTTAAAAAAGTACATCCTCACAATTTTATCTAATTTATTGAAACCATTAATTCTATTGGAAAAAATAATCTTAAATTTTTTAGTAACTTCATTCTATGATGATATAATTTATTCATAATAAATTTTTTAAATTATCCTTATATCCTTCATAAAAGTTTGTACAAGCTTGTTTTTAACTAAAGAGTATCCCCCATGAGTGTCAAACCAGGAGTGAGACCAGGCCCATTGTCATTACACCACATCCTGGACGAGTCTAGATCAAATTATTGTTTTTTTGTTTTACCCAAATATAAATTTATTTATATCCATATCCACTGGTCTGTATCTAGATCTGGATTTTTTTCTCGTAAACCAATTACATAATATTTCACAAAAATAATAGTATTTTTTCTTGTATTTAAACATTTATATTGGGTTGTTCATAATGTTTTTAAATAATAATTTACCAAAATTAAAACCTAAATTATTATAAAAAAATTTTAATGTGAAATTTTCATTAAATAAATTTTCATTACACAATACACATTATGTAATTTTCAAGAACATGTGGGTTTAGTTTCATGTAAATTTGGTAAATATTACATGAATTACATATGGATAACATAAAAATAAACATTAATAAATTATTTTATAAGTCTCTATTATTTTCCATCTTAATTCATCTCACATAATCCCATATCCTATGGAAAAACAAAAATGAAATGGTTGAGTATATATCCCAACAATGGAATAAACAAAAGAAACACATAGCATGTAAAAAGTGGTATATAAAAAAGGATTGATCATATGAAAATGAATCATAACATAACAGAAATAACATGAATTCTAAAATTTAAATTTGGAAAAGAAATTTATTTTAAACATTCATAAGAATATCACCATGGAATATCCCATATTTTTGATAAACTATAATTACCAAGGTTATTCACTAATGCCTTATAAAACATGTCATTTATAAAGATTAATTGCTTTAGCCAATTCGTTAGAAAGATATCAAGGAAAACCATTAATATTTTATAATTTAATGTGATCTGCATATATCACAATAAAAAATTTCATAAATATCCCATGGGTAATTATATAAAAAGGTTTCATATTAAAAATCTTGGTATTTCAAAAGGTCACAAAAACATAAATATCTAGTAATTTACATCCCACAAAGAAGGAATGTGGGTTTCATGTATATTAATTCTTGAATAAAATAAATAATTTTTAAATCTAGGTGAATAAAATTTAATAATTAAGAGTCATGGTTATTTAAAAAAAGAAATAAATTGAATTTCTTGAGAAGAATATGAAAATTTTGGGAAGTAAAATCGGTAGCATAATGGTTATAAAATGTGGTTTTCAAAAAGGGTAATATGAGAGGGGAAAGGGGTATAAAATTTATAATATATGATTTGTATTTTAGTTTTTTAACCAAATTATAATATGAGATAGATAATGTATCATTCATAAGACATATACAAAAGGTAGTTCTTTAATTGATGAGAAAAAGGGACATTTTTAGAAGTAAATTTAGTAGCATAACAGAAATAAAAAATTGTTATATAAAAGGAAAAAAATGGGAAGTAGAAAGGGAATAACATCTATGAAATAATATTAATTTGATATTGAGATAATATAAATTTTACTTAATATAGTTTTCTAAGATATTGGAAGACATACCACCAAAAGGACTCAAGAATGGGGTTGAGAAGGGATGATTTCTCTTCCCTTGAAAAATAACTCCTAAAACATGAGGATTAGGGACTTGGGTGATTGGGGACACATTTTTAAGACTCATTTAGAATTAAAAATACCATATATTTGTGAAGTATGGATTGTGATTTTAAATAAATTGATAAATCAGTGGATATTTATAGAAAATGTTGTGGATTGTTTATTAATTTCTAAATATTGGCCTTTAAAATCTAGGTTGTGGAAAATGAAAAATCATGGGATTGTCCATGTTTTTTCATGGTTTATGAGATTTGTAACTTATTTTATTTTATTCAAAACCACAGTATTTTTTTTCTATTTTGTGTGACATATTTTTTCAAGGAAATGAAATTGAAGTGCCCAGATCAGTGTGAATCACTGAGAGGGGGAGGGGGTGAATCAGTGATCCTTTAAAACTTTTTACTAATTGATTCTTAATCAATTAAACCTCTATGGCTGGTTAAAGCCTCGATCCACTCTTCTTGTATCTCTCAACCTTTCCCGGATAATGCAGTAATGAAAAGGCACAGGACACAAGGATTTACAAGGTTCGGCACCAAAGGCCTACATCCTTTCCATGCTCTCCCAACATGGATTCTCCATTATAACCTGTTAAAATTACAATGGTCGATACAGAGTCCCACTGTATCTCTCCTGAGTCCCACAGGAGGGTCTTTATACTGCGTCCCACAGTGTTACCAGAGTCCCACTGGCCTGCTCCAGAATCCCACTGAAGACTTCTTCTCCCTGAGTCCCACAGGGTCTTCTCCTGGCTCCTCGAGTCACACGAGTAGCTCTTCTTCACTTTAAGTTCTTCAAGTATCCTCAGCAGCCTGGGATAAAGGCTGCTGGCCTTGCTCTTCTTCTGATCACTTGTGGTGAACAGGTCTTCTCATCTTGCTCAGGATTTATCTCCTTCTTCTCAGGATGACCTGGCCTCTCTTCAGCTACTGAATACTCAGACAACTGATCTCTTTAACTTCAGTCTGGCTCAGTCTCAGTCCTGGTCTTGGACAACTCAAATGCACACCACTGATTTGGCTCTGTTCACGTGTGCACGTGCATGCATGCATGCATGCACTTCTCCTTTCCTCTTCTTGGTGCAGTAGACCCACAAAGGGTGTAATCAATTATAGCACACAACTTCTCCGAACTTCACACACTTTATCCAATTTGTTTACACACTTAGAGTGTGTTCTACTTTAGTGTGGGTCACTCCTTCTTCTTCTTCTAATGTGTATACACTTTTAGTGCACACACTAGGTTCGACCACTTCTTTAATTTGCACACACAAATTCTTCACTTAGCATACACTTGTAGTGACCTTCCTCTTCTTGCACACAATAAATTCCCGTAGGGTGTTCCTCTTCAATTTGCACACACACACACTCAAATGAGGTGTGATCTTCACTTCACCCACACAAGGCTACGGCCTTTCACTTCCTTTGCACACACAATTTGTTCTTTCTCTTTTAATCTTCAAATGTGCACAACCAACAAGGGCTACGGCCTCTTCTTGTTATTTTTGCACACAAGGCTCAAAGCCTTGGCCTTCCTCTCTTTGCACACACACAAATGTGTCTCGGCCTTGTTGTTTCTTTTGTGCACACACACACAAGCTGTAGGGTGTTCTCACTTGAACCCTTTCTACAAGGAGGCGCGCAAGGTGTCTTGGTGCAAGGGGCAGCCGCACAAGGTGTGGTGGGCTTCGGTCGCGCAAGCCACAAGGGTGAAACCAGTGCAAGGAGCGCAAGGCCTCCTGCCGCGGGGCGCGCAAGTGCTGCACCCGCATGCACTTCCTCCTGCCACGCAGGTACACGGGCAGTGAGGGTGCCAACCTCGAGCGCGCAAGGAGATGCGGCTGGGGTTCTTCCTGTCGCGCAAAGGAGGCGCGCAGGGGACCTCCCATTCTTCTTTCACGCAAGAGGTGCGCAAAAGGAACCACTTCGGGCCTCGGGTGGCACCGGGAACAATAGCCGCGCAATGTTTTGCACGGTGGCTTCTTTCTTCGCGAGGCAGAGCACTACGCGGATCTTCAAGTTTTCAGCAAGCATTCTCGAGGGCTCGGCCTCATTTATATAGGCAGAGGAGAGGTGGTTTATCCGCGTGATAAATCTCAAAATCCCGAGATCTTCGGATCTTTAAAAACTTTCCAAATCTTGAATTTTGGTCCTTGGTTCACGCGGGTTCTCTCATTTTTGTTCCTCTACGTGCATGCGACTCATAACACATGCACAGCCTTCGGTTTAGGCTCATCCCATGCAAATCACGAACCCTTCAAAGCCTCGGCAGACTCTCTTGCCTCGGCCTTCTTCGAATTCTTCCAAACATAGCATGCACTCCCATTTTTATACATGGTTGTGTTCAGTAGGGCCGGACGAACTCATTGGAGCCTTCGAATCAAACTATGGTGGCCAGGAGCTCGAAAACAGGTCGTCGGAGGGCCTCTGGTTCAGCGGGGACATCGCGGGTGCCTCGGTCGAGCTCGAGGGAGGAGACGATGCCGGGGCCATCAGATCAGATCTTCAACGGCCTGGATTAGATCGCGGCACCGCGGATGGATCGTGCGGCGCAGATCAAGCGCGCGATCAATCGAGCGGCTCAGATTCGCTCCCGGGAATTTTTCCGCGCCCCACATCGAAACGGGGCGCAGTTTTCTCGCGGTTTATCACCCTACCGCTCTCCGCTACTCCACAATTGAACTTCCTCCTCCACGGTGCCGCCCCGCACCGTGTTCTCCCTGCGGGCGCGCTCTGCGCCCACTATGCTCCCTGCGGGCGCGCCACTGGCGCCCACTATGCACCCTTCGGGCGCGCTCCTGCGCCCACGCTGCGCGGGTTTCATCACCGCGTGGCCTCGGGGCTTATACACAGCCCCGACCTCTCTTGGGCTGGCCCCATGGGATCCCCTTGGGCGTGGTGACTGGTTCCCACATGTGCCTTGGGTTGAACCCTTAAGGATGGCCCTTGAGGTTGGCATATTTTTTGCTTGAATATACACTAAGTATACAAAGTACTTAAGTGTAAAATGCCAAATTCCCTTTCTCTTCTTCTTCATTTCTTCCCTTCTCTTCTTCATTAGAATTCCTCAAATCTCCTCAACATATACTCATTACTTAGGAGTGAATTCTTGAAGGTTCTTCTTCATCAACCGAACTCTTGAATCAAACATATTCATCAAAGTTCTTTATTGATCCAATCAGAGATCAAGTTGGATCTTCTTCTGATTCACATGCACTAACAGATAGTGCATGGACTTCTTCAGCTCACTTCATCCACTTAGGACTTGTGGATGGATCTTCTTCAACTCCTCATGCATTGTCACTACAATTCATGGTCTTCAATCATTGTTGTGACTTTGTATCATCAGGATACAAGTTCTATGAACTTAAAGATCAGCTCAACAATCGTCATATGTACATGGAGAATGTTTCAACCATATTCTCCAATGCCACTTAGTGAATCTCATAAGTGACATTCCTCTAAGTTCCATGGCCATTCTCCATTCATTACAAACACCATCACAACCTTTGGCATTCACATCTTAACAATTCTTGACATCCATTCATTCTAAGACAACAACATGTCTCATTGACAACAAATGCAACACAGTGCACTTCAATCTCCCCCTTTGTATTTGTTGTCAATACACCACTTCAGCACATATGAATGGGTCAATATGTGTGCCAATATTTCTCCCCCTTATTGGCAATCAAATGCAAAGGTGTGGTGTGGTTCTCTTTCAAAAATATCTTCCTCCCTTTGAAAAGTATTTTCTTGAAAAACACTGAGAGAGGGATGATGTCACATGTTCTTCTTTAGAAAAGAACCTTTAGTAGATCAACTCTAAGTCTACTTGGGCTAACCCGGTGTAGAAAAAAAGAGTGATGTAACCAAGGAACTCAATGCTGTCCACAATTCTCTATACATGTGAGATCATGCTTAGGGGCTTGCAATTTTTCATATATAACAATGAATTTGCTCAATCCTGCACATACTTCACAAAACTCATTAGAAAGTTCAGGTGCAAAGATAAAGCTCCCCCTTTCATCCATTTGTATTCAATCCATACTCCCCCTTAATTGACAAGATAAACTCAATTAAGAAACAAGGGATGAAAGCATGATTGGAATACCTTCACTTTCTCAAGATGGTATTAATCTAAGAATTCCATCTTCTTCAGATTGGCTCCCCCTCAAGGGGTGCTCTCCATTCAATCCAAACCATCCTCCAGCTGAGAATGACCATCATCTTCAATTCCCTACAATGTTAGAAAATGTAAATACAAGTATATAAGGGAATAAGATGGAACCTCCTTGGTTCATCAATGTGAACAACAAGGTTGAGAAGATTCTCTCAATCGAGATGTCCCATTTTCACCAGTCTTCACACTTGCATATTTGATCTTCAATGATGTTTGTACTGGTGTGGATCTCAATACATCTTCATGTGAAATCTTCTTCTTCCTTTTTGCCTTAGCAATTTCCAGAACATCATCTTCAGCTCTCTGGAGATCTTTGGCAAGTTGCAACTGATTTGGCCATATGACTAAAGAGTCATTTGGAAGTGTGGCCTCAGTTCTGGAAGTTTCACATGGTTCCTTTGATGCTGTCAAGCTACCTCTCTTAGGCAACTTGTTTTCAATCAATCCCTTATTCTTCTGGATTGATTGTCTTTTTGAGTCCAGTCTGCCTCTATTGAATTTCATGGCTTCTTTACAAAGATCCATGATGTGTCCTTTCTTTCCACAGTAGAAGAATTTCTTGGTGGTCCTTCTGGATTCATCACCCTTCTTGGATTTCAATTCCAAGGACTTCTCTTCATTCTTCAAACTCTTCTTGGGAGCATCTTTCACTTTCTTCTGCTTGCTTCCCAAGGAATCTCTCTTAGCCAGGTTCAGTGATCTTCTCTTCTTTTTAGCTCTGGATACAGTTGGAGATTGACATGTATCTTTTTGACCACTTTTGCAATCATCCCAGATGTTGTCAAGTAATCCAAATCTATTTGCAGTAAACATATGTCTCTGGACCTGTGGATGCTGCTTCTTTTCCTCTGGCTTTCTCCCCCTAGGCATGGGCTTCCTCTGTGCTTTGGCATTCAGTGGATTGTACCAACAATCCTTTGCACAATGCCCATACTTGTTACAACACCAACATTGACCCACAAATCTTGACCTTTTGATTCCTTCTGATTGTAGGGTACTTGTCTTGAATTGCTGTGTTGTTTCAGGAGAGCTCTGCTTCTTTACTGTCTTCATCCATATTTGTTTGGAATTATTCTTCCATCCTGCACTTTTTGTGGAAACACAATTAGAAGCATCAGTACAAGATGGTATGGATGGTACCTTCTTTCTAGAAGATGTTGCACTTTTATTAGAGGATGTATTTCTTTTAGAATCATCCTGCTCAAAGCATACTTGAGTAGCAACATTTCTTCTTTCAGCTGACTGGGAGGCTTCAGCTTTGGGTGTTTGCAGATTTTTCAATATCACCTCTAGTTCTAAGCATTTCATATTGAGGGAGTTCTTCTCATCCTCAATAGTTCTTAGCCTTCCTTCCCAATTTTCTTTCAGCTCTTTCATCTGGTCATCATGCACCTTCTTCATTTCTTTTAATGAATTGTCAAGCTCCTTTACCCTGTTTACTTTGTCTTCAAGTTGAGCATCTCTGACATTCATTGAAACTTTGTGTCTCTTTTCCAGTGCATGGAAAACATCTTTGATCATTATCAAAAATATTTCTTTCTCAGAAGAGCTTCTTTGCAATTCTTCACAGGTATCTTCATATCGTTCATTGCAAAGGGAAACAGTTTCATCTTTGGAATTCACCAGCCTTCTGAGAGTGTTGGTTATGCCAACCCTTTTAGCCAATTGGACTTCCAGAGAATTGGCTTCATCTTCTAGCTGTAATTTTTCTTCTTGAAGATCAAGGAGGCCTGTAGCTATACACATTGCAACTTCCTTGGGGACTCTCTTCTCAAGATATTTGATTGCATTTAGAAGATCATTGTTTCTTCCATCTTCATCACAGCTAGAGCAGGCTTCATCAGAAGAATGATAAAAGGAATTGTCATCTGATGTGACTTTCACATTTCTTTCCATAGAAGGAGTTTCTCTGATTGCACCAGCCTTCTTCCTCATCTTCTTTGCCTGTTTCTTCTTTCTATTTTTCTGAGTCTTGGCAGATATCTCCATTTGAGGCTGGTCACTCATTTCCTCAAATCTGCACTCCATAAAGACTCTCTTGGATCTTTTAGAGGTAACCTCCCTCTGATACCAATTGAAGTTCCCAGATCAGTGTGAATCACTGGGAGGGGGAGGGGGTGAATCAGTGATCCTTTAAAACTTTTTACTAATTGATTCTTAATCAATTAAACCTCTATGGATGGTTAAAGCCTCGATCCACTCTTCTTGTATCTCTCAACCTTTCCCGGATAATGCAGTAATGAAAAGGCACAGGACACAAGGATTTACAAGGTTCGGCACCAAAGGCCTACATCCTTGCCATGCTCTCCCAGCATGGATTCTCCATTATAACCTGTTAAAATTACAATGGTCGATACAGAGTCCCACTGTATCTCTCCTGAGTCCCACAGGAGGGTCTTTATACTGCGTCCCACAGTGTTACCAGAGTCCCACTGGCCTGCTCCAGAATCCCACTGAAGACTTCTTCTCCCTGAGTCCCACAGGGTCTTCTCCTGGCTCCTCGAGTCACACGAGTAGCTCTTCTTCACTTTAAGTTCTTCAAGTATCCTCAGCAGCCTGGGATAAAGGCTGCTGGCCTTGCTCTTCTTCTGATCACTTGTGGTGAACAGGTCTTCTCGTCTTGCTCAGGATTTATCTCCTTCTTCTCAGGATGACCTGGCCTCTCTTCAGCTACTGAATACTCAGACAACTGATCTCATTAACTTCATTCTGGCTCAGTCTCAGTCCTGGTCTTGGACAACTCAAATGCACACCACTGATTTGGCTCTGTTCACGTGTGCACGTGCATGCATGCATGCATGCACTTCTCCTTTCCTCTTCTTGGTGCAGTAGACCCACAAAGGGTGTAATCAATTATAGCACACACCTTCTCCGAACTTCAAACACTTTATCCAATTTGTTTACACACTTAGAGTGTGTTCTACTTTAGTGTGGGTCACTCCTTCTTCTTCTTCTAATGTGTATACACTTTTAGTGCACACACTAGGTTCGACCACTTCTTTAATTTGCACACACAAATTCTTCACTTAGCATACACTTGTAGTGACCTTCCTCTTCTTGCACACAATAAATGCCCGTAGGGTGTTCCTCTTCAATTTGCACACACACACACACTCAAATGAGGTGTGATCTTCACTTCACCCACACAAGGCTACGGCCTTTCACTTCCTTTGCACACACAATTTGTTCTTTCTCTTTTAATCTTCAAGTGTGCACAACCAACAAGGGCTACGGCCTCTTCTTGTTCTTTTTGCACACAAGGCTCAAAGCCTTGGCCTTCCTCTCTTTGCACACACACAAATGTGTCTCGGCCTTGTTGTTTCTTTTGTGCACACACACACAAGCCGTAGGGTGTTCTCACTTGAACCCTTTCTACAAGGTGGCGCGCAAGGTGTCTTGGTGCAAGGGGCAGCCGCACAAGGTGTGGTGGGCTTCGGTCGCGCAAGCCACAAGGGTGCAACCAGTGCAAGGCGCACAAGGCCTCCTGCCGCGGGGCGCGCAAGTGCTGCACCCGCATGCACTTCCTCCTGCCACGCAGGTACACGGGCAGTGAGGGTGCCAACCTCGAGCGCGCAAGGAGATGTGGCTGGGGTTCTTCCTGTCGCGCAAAGGAGGCGCGCAGGGGACCTCCCTTTCTTCTTTCGCGCAAGAGGTGCGCAAAAGGAACCACTTCGGGCCTCGGGTGGCACCGGGAACAATAGCCGCGCAAAGTTTTGCGCGGTGGCTTCTTTCTTCGCGAGGCAGAGCACTACGCGGATCTTCAAGTTTTCAGCAAGCATTCTCGAGGGCTCGGCCTCATTTATATAGGCAGAGGAGAGGCGGTTCATCCGCGTGATAAATCTCAAAATCCCGAGATCTTCGGATCTTTAAAAACTTTCCAAATCTTGAATTTTGGTCCTCGGTTCACGCGGGTTCTCTCATTTTTGTTCCTCTACGTGCATGCGACTCATAACGCATGCACAGCCTTCGGTTTAGGCTCATCCCATGCAAATCACGAACCCTTCAAAGCCTCGGCAGACTCTCTTGCCTCGGCCTTCTTCGAATTCTTCCAAACATAGCATGCACTCCCATTTTTATACATGGTTGTGTTCAGTAGGGCCAGACGAACTCATTGGAGCCTTCGAATCAAACTATGGTGGCCGGGAGCTCGAAAACAGGTCGTCGGAGGGCCTCTGGTTCAGCGGGGACGTCGCGGGTGCCTCGGTCGAGCTCGAGGGAGGAGACGATGCCGGGGGCGTCGGATCAGATCTTCAACGACCTGGATTAGATCGCGGCGCCGCTGATGGATCGTGTGGCGCAGATCAAGCGCACGATCAATCGAGCGGCTCAGATTCGCTCCCGGGAATTTTTCCGCGTCCCACATCGAAACGGGGCGCGGTTTTCTCGCGGTTTATCACCCTACCGCTCTCCGCTACTCCACAATTGAACTTCCTCCTCCACGGTGCCACCCCGCACCGTGTTCTCCCTACGGGTGCGCTCTGCGCCCACTATGCTCCCTGCGGGCACGCCACTGGCGCCCACTATGCATCCTTCGGGCGCACTCCTGCGCCCACGCTGCGCGGGTTTCATCACCTCGTGGCCTAGGGGCTTATACACGGCCCCGACCTCTCTTGGGCTGGCCCCATGGGATCCCCTTGGGCGTGGTGACTGGTTCCCACATGTGCCTTGGGTTGAACCCTTAAGGCTGGCCCTTGAGGTTGGCATATTTTTTGCTTGAATATACACTAAGTATACAAAGTACTTAAGTGTAAAATGCCAAATGCCCTTTCTCTTCTTCTTCATTTCTTCCCTTCTCTTCTTCATTAGAATTCCTCAAATCTCCTCAACATATACTCATTACTTAGGAGTGAATTCTTGAAGGTTCTTCTTCATCAACCGAACTCTTGAATCAAACATATTCATCAAAGTTCTTTATTGATCCAATCAGAGATCAAGTTGGATCTTCTTCTGATTCACATGCACTAACAGATAGTGCATGGACTTCTTCAGCTCACTTCATCCACTTAGGACTTGTGGATGGATCTTCTTCAACTCCTCATGCATTGTCACTACAATGCATGGTCTTCAATCATTGTTGTGACTTTGTATCATCAGGGTACAAGTTCTATGAACTTAAAGATCAGCTCAACAATCGTCAGATGTACATGGAGAATGTTTCAACCATATTCTCCAATGCCACTTAGTGAATCTCCTAAGTGACATTCCTCTAAGTTCCATGGCCATTCTCCATTCTTTACCAACACCATCACAACCTTTGGCATTCACATCTTGACAATTCTTGACATCAATTCATTCTAAGACAACAACATGTCTCATTGACAACAAATGCAACACAATTCACTTCAGAAATGTCTCTAAAAATTAATTTTTTAATTTTAAAGATTCGATTTTAGATTTTGGAACGTAAATTATAGGATAAGAAATTGATTAAAATATATTAAAGTACTATATATTAATAAAATAAAATATTTTAGTCCCTTTATTATGTAAATTAATTATCACACTACTATAAAATAATAATTGATTCATTACACATACCGAAAATCTCAAACAATATTTTTAATATTCACAAAAAATACACAATTTTAGAAAATTCTCATTGATTCATAGTTACCTAATTTAAACATCATCATTTTAAAAATGATGTTAATTTTATAATAATAATTCTATAAATATTGATATTTTAAATTTCAACTATAAAATTCATTCTCTAGTAAAAATAAGTGTGGGATGAAAATGCATAGTGAAATTTCAAACTCTTAAAAATTTCATGGAAATAATAAAATTATTTTATCATTTATATTTAAATAAATTTCTGTTTCAAACTATTTTCTTAAATTAAATTGTACTTAGATTATCTTAATTTAATATAAAAATTTATTCATTTTAAATGAATCATTATATTAATTCATATTAACTATTTTATAAGATAACCAATATTTATACCATTATAAAACATACGTTGATATTCATGAAAATATAATATCATTTAGAAATCATTTATTATGATTACTGATTGAAATCAAATATTATTTAATACTACCAGAAAAAACATAATAAAAATGAGGAAAGAGATCAATAAAAAAATATGTACATTTTAAGGTTGTTACATGTATCATCATAGTTTTTATCAATACATACATGAATGTGGATTATAACACACAATAATAATAATAATAAAGTCTAAGTATCATTAAATGTTTTTTTAGGTTGCAACATACAATGAAATATAAAAATGATGAATTTTCTACTAGAAGGTCATTTTCTCCTAATATTATATATTGGATATTACCATGATCGTATACCATAAGAAGGTTCCATAACATACTATGAGTCTCTACCCTGATTGCCTATATCAATTGTGTCCTTCATATTATTTCGTATAGCTATATAAAATATATTGAAGAATACTATTATGGAACTTTTAGGTTCTAATCATAGTGTGGAACAACTATGACTTTTTAGTTTGACAACTATTCTTAGCACATAATCAAATACTATATTATGAAGAAGATAAATTATATTGTGATAAGGATTTTATTAATATAAAAAATAATAAATATTGGTTATGATAAAGTACACAGATGTTTTATCTAGTTAACCAGCTGCAACAGACTCCCACTTACACTATGTTTAACCAATAACAACATTCAGACAATATGATCTCACATGATACTCAAGATTCTGTAGAGAAAGGCATTTTTTCAAGGGGCCCACCTTGTTTCATTATATAGGAAATCTATTTACAACAACTTCACCATTCTATGAAAACTCTCTCAAGTGGTGATAATTATGGATTTTGTTCTTTTTTCATTGGTGCGACCTTCCCTCTATTTAAGAGACACCATTACATTATTATCACATTACAAGGTAATAAGTTATTGACTTCTAGATGATACATCGGGATCCTGGAAAATGAATAATATCTAAATGGATTTGGTTTATACATCATAAGCTAGTATATACAAAGACTCCACTATAGAATCAATATCAACTGTTGCCTTTGAAATCTTCCTACTCAAATATACCCTATTGAGATAGAAAACATATTAAAACTATGACTTTATATCGTTATGATATGTTTGAAAACATATATCAGTATAACCCATTAGACCTATATCTTCATCTCCCACATATGCCAATAACATAGATTAGCTCTTCTATGATACATAATGATACCTTTGACATAAGATAAATTTTTTCTAATGAACATTATTGATATCGACCAACCATTATTATTGAATTGGAAACATCATGTCCAGTAAATGACAAAAAAACATGATTGATCCTATTACAAAATCATATAGGATCATACTCGTTATGACATTATCCTATAATGTCTAAGGAATCATTTTCTTTGAAATTTTTATTCCACGTGACAATGGAACCAGTCCCCTATTTTATTTTTCCATAATAAATATTTTTAGTATCTAGTCAGAGTATATACTTTGAAATATTCCACGAAGCCTCTTAGATATGTCAAAAATGATCTTAATCCCTAGAATATAAGAAGCTTCACGTAATTCCTTCCTAGAGAAACACCTGTTTAGACAATCCTTAATCGACTGTGAGATTAGTATATAATTTCCAAAAATAAATATGTCATCAACATATAATACTAGGATAATGACTGAATTTCCACTAACCCTCTTATAAACACATGTCTCACATTTATTTTTAATGAAAACATATTCTTTTATTTCTTTTTCAATTCAAATGTTATATGACCTTGATTCTTTATTCAATCTATAAAGTATCTTTGAAACATGATAATATTTTCAATATCACCTGACAGCCCATAACTTTCAATTTGTGTCATATAGACATATTCCTAAATGTTTATATTAAAGATAGAAGTTTTCTCAACCATTTTATAAACTTCATAGTCATAGTATGAAGTTATGGCAGGTTTAATTATGATATGTTTAAACATGGAAACTAATTAAAAGGATTCATCATAGTCAATTCCTTGATATTTTTTAAACCCTTTATCCACTATCTTTTCATTATAAGTATTTATCATACCATCTATGTATATTTTTCAATTGAATACACATGTAAACCCAACTATATTTACATCAACCAGAGCATTGACCAAAAACAGAACCTGGTTCTAATATAACAAATTAATTTTAAAATTCATTCATTTCTTCCATCATACAACTTCTGAGCTCTATACTACCACTTTATAGGATACAAGTTCATTATTTTCAACCAATAATGATTCACTATATTTGGTGACTATAAAATCATATCACATTGGTTCTATTAACACTATAGTTATCCTACATAGTACCTGTGTTTCAACTACTACTTATTCTATGGGGACCTATGGAATATTTTTCTATACAAAATATTATATATCTTGAAACTGAACTTAATAAATATCAATTGTCATCCCAATATCATTATTCAATATGTGATCCCTTTAAATAAATATTTCTTTTCTAGTTATAATCACTTTCAGTATGATAGGTCGCATAGGTATTATCACTTTGTTTCCTTAGGATACCCAATAAAGATAATATTTTTTCCCATAGGTGCTAGTTTTTTATCTCTTAAGGCATTAAAAAACTCTTTAAAATCCCATACATGTGTTTGCGACAAAAATGGTTTCTCCCCACTCCATAACACAAAGGGAATTCTATTTTTCCTTTGTTTTTACTTGATTTTAGTGTTTATTCTATAGTTTGTAATAAATATCCCAAAAAGGGTAATGGATAGTCTTCAAGACTCACCGTTGAACCTATAATGTCTAACAAGACACAATCCCACCTTTCACTAAAACCATTCCATTGTGGTGTGTAAAGTGGATTGAGTTGAGATATAGTTCCAATCTCCCAAACAATGTCGATAAAATCTTAGTAAAGATAATCACCCCCTCAATACAATCAAATAATTATTATCATATTTCCACTTGGATTCTATATATCAGTCTTGAATTATAATAAATTTTAAATGGACTCGAAATTATACATAATTATGTAGACATAGTCATATATAATCATGTAATTAGTAAAAGATATTATGTAAGAATGTACACCTCAGACTTATACTTTAAATACTCATCACATATCTATGAGTACCAATTCTAGAAGCTTTATTTCCCTTTAACCCTACTTACGGAATGGTGGATTGTTCTTTTTTTCTTTATAAACAAGCTTAAAATATTTCAAGTGGTTTTATCTCAGAAGAGTCTAAATATACATCTTGATATATCATTGTCAAACTCTTTTCATTAATGTGACCAATATGGTCATGCCGTAGTTGGGTGTTATATGAGTCGTGTGAACATGATTTTTCATCTATTTCCAATACTTATTTTTTAAAATGTAATACATAAAGCCTGTTATTTAAATGATCCATACAATAATATATGGTGTCTTTATAAATTAAAACACTTTTATTCCCAAACATGAAAATAAAACCATTTTCATATAGTAATGATACATAAATCATGTTCTTGGTAACAATCAAAACATAATAACAATATCTTAAAACCAATATCATTCTAGTTGGGAAATAAAGGTTATAGTCTCCAATAGTTTGGGTATCAAAACATGCCCCATTAGTAAATTGAAAATCGAACCCTCTTATAGAAATATTTCAGATTATACTTGGTTCCTTTATTTAGATATAGATGTGATCCCCACAAGTTTTATCTAATAATTAATATACATCTAATGAAATATTACCCATGATAATGGACTCACCTTTAGCACCCGTTACTACTAGGTGTATTTATTCTTCCAGTGGCCTCACTTTCTATATGAAATATATTCTACCTCGTATTCATTTTCCTTCCTTGGTATCATACTCTTCATGGAAAGATTATTCTTGAATCATTTAGCCTATTTATGTGTCATGGTCCCCTTTACCGTGTTCTTAAATTTCTTATTCATCATATGTATAATAGGTTTTTTATTCCCAATGTTCTTATACACATGTAGAATTAGTGTTAGACATTTGAAAATAATCTTCTCATTATATCTCATGTTTTAATTATAAATGTATTTTTAGAGGGTCTTGAGTAGTGAGGAATGTGTGAGATCTGGGCACATATCATCTAGGAATTTAATCCCTACAATTTCAAAGTGATAAATTATCAAATAATCATGACTATATGTAGACCATGTGACACTGAATCTCTATTCCCAGTTGTAAAAAATCAATGGACATCTTATCAATATCTAAAATTATCTTTTAATGATAGATATGTTGATGATGCGGCATCACGCTATATGAATCCATGTACTCATGTTTCTTCAAATCATTATTGGTCAGTAATTATTGTATGAAACATTAAACATCTAAAGCATCATTCAAATGTTTCTCATAGAGATTCAATTATTCATCATTATCCTCGTTACCAAGTGTAATAAGAATCTGTTATACTAGAGTATACAATTTCCTTTCCACTAATAAGATAACACATAGGATCCTTTTCCACTCTTGAAATTAATTTCGATGATAATGTTATCCATCTCATTTATGGATCATGGAGAAATTTTTGAAGTTGTTTTTAATTGATATTTATACAGATAAAATGAACAGAGTTTTGTACATTATCAGGTAATATATATATATATATAAATAAATAATATATTTATTAATCTCCCAAAATATTATTTAAACCCAATATCTCTATCCATTGTCCTCATATTATCATATTTCATGAATAATTTAGTTGAAAGGATCAATACTCTCCTTATCTTCAAACCAACTTTGGTTGTTCAGGAAATTTGACCAATTTAAGCAGGGTTTTTATATTCTAACTACATTGACTCACTATTCCTTGATCTATTGAGTGAAATCCCTAATTATAAAGTCCTTAAATTGGATTTTTAAGAGTTTCCCTTCAGTTACACCAATTCCTTCTTTGATAGTATACTGTTAATGTGAAAAAAATCTTTGTCAACCCAAAACATCAAGTAATAATTTTTCATTAATTCAAAGCACAAAAACTTTTGATGGTCACGAACATTTAACTATGGTTCAATTTTTAATTAAGTATTGAATGTATATACAAACATTATATATATAAATGAGGGATATTATCATTTATGCTCTAATTTCCAATTATTATCTTTATTATATTGTTCTTAAATATTAAGTGGATTTATTTATGTTATTAACCATGTGATGGATAATATTTATGTAAAATTAAATTTACTTTTGGTTAATCTTCCATTCTTATTAACTCATTAATTCACAAGATCATGAAAAAACATTCTTAGTGAAATATCCATGAAACTTGATAGAAATAAAATAATATAGTGGTATTATAATGATATTTTACTAATGGATAGTTTATCTAGAAGATGATAAAAAACCATCAACTTAGGTTTAGCCACCTTGAAAATATTTATGGTTCATGTTTCATCATTCCACCAGTCCACCTGTGTATCTCTCTCGATTGATTTTACCCAGATGCAAACATGAAATTCCACCACTGTCATGGGTGTTTCAACCATTACATTTTTTAACTCAGGTTTATATTAGAGGAAATAAAGGATTGTTTAATAGGTTAACATAAAAGAAACAATGGGCACACGTGGCCATACATAATGAGTGGATAAATGAAACACCTGAAAAAAAAATTAATAATAATTTAAATGAAATCATTTACATGAAATGGTATGTTCTAGACTCATGAACATCCATATGCACTCATCTTGTAATGAATTTAATTTAGTTAACATTCAATTATAATCCTAATTATTTATGATAAATCACACTCAAATGAATTAATTATCTTCTTTAATGAAATAAATTTTCACTTTAATTTTTATAATAATTTCCTTGAGATTATCATCAATCATAATTTTATACAAATTAAATAAATTTATTTCAAATTAATGGTGTAAAATTGTACCTTGGAGGAAACACAATGAGTAACTGTCTAAACTACACAGTTTTTTATACTCATATACTATTTAGTGTTTATACATGTGAAATACATGATCAATCACATAATTTCATTGATTATAGTGTCAAATTAATGAAAACATAGAACACATGGTATTTACCTAGTATATTATGCTTAAATACACATCGGGTAATAACTGCAATATGAATTATACAAGATATGTAGATATAAACCTTATAAAAAAATTAATAAAAAATAATTATATAGAACCAATGACATGGAATGTACTAGAAACTTAATAAACACATGGAACATTAGTGGATACGTATTTTACATTCAATTTGATTAACTTTTAATTATAAATATTTTGGAAGAAGCACAGGAAATGTACATTGGAGCTACATGACATGTATATTTCTCACCGTCTCTCCGAAAAACACACCTATGGACATGGAATGTAACTATGAAAAAAATTTGGGATTTCATATCGTCAACAAGGGATACACGGTGTGTGGTTTCTATGTTACATTGACATCAATAATGTAGGCCAAGTAAGAGAATACACTACATTCCTCTAACTAAGGGAGTACACATCGTGTACTAAATTCGAACGATGTGTACTCCACGTAACTGTGCACCAGGCTGGAATGATCAATATGCGATGTATAATTAAATTCAACACATTTTATAAATTCACATGCCTTGAATTCTTTTAAAATTATTTCATGTTGCATTAAGAACTAGTACACAACATGTAATTCTACGATACACTTCCTGTAATACTTTTTTATCCATCCAGTCTCCTCAAAAACATTAGATGAGATCATTGAATTTATTTCACTCAATAAATTAATCAAATTGATTATAATTTTTAGAAATGAAAATGGGGAATGCAGATCTCACAATCTGGATTAAATAACAAATAATTTAGAATAAAAAATCAAAAAATTGATAATCAATCAACAATATTTATATAATGATACATAATTATGTGACCACTCTAATAACACCTAATGGTAATGGGCACAATGGAATCCTTGAATGTGTAATTTAAAACTCTTATTTCTTTCTTGATCAATTATTAAATCTACATGTTGGAAAAAAATTTCCTCAATGAAATTGATTAAAAAATATAGGAAATGGATAAACACTGGAAACAAAGCCCAGTATTATGACATATTATTTATAATTAATTTATGAAATTAAAGAATTTACTTCTGAGAAATTATTTCCTCATTGATACATTCAACAAAGAATATACATTGTATCATAGTTTCATTATAGTAATGAATAATGAAATCCCTTCATCGTTGATCCACATATGTTCCAAAAATATCTGAATGTCAATATAAGAATATTCACATTATAGCATGACATAAATCGTTTCTTGGGTTGTTCACCTTTTATTTCCCTAGTAATCACATAAAATGGATTCTCCATGATCTATCTAGAGTCAAGAGTGTAAGTTAGTGGAATATCACTCTCCATTTATGGGTTTATTATGGTCAAGGGAGCTTCCAAGGTCTTGAGAGGATTATCTTCAGAAGTTGTTGTGCACAACACAAAAATGATTTGGATCACTAATGAAAATAATATATTTTGGTCTATATACGGCTAGGGTTATAATAACTAATATCTAAATGTCCATTTAATATTAATTTAATCCTTCTATGTGTATAATAATATTATTATTATTATTTCATGACATGAACTCATATCATTAAATAAAATGGAATATTATTTATTGAAATATTATTCAATATAAATTATTTCTCATCTTACCATTACAAATGGTCTATTAATACTCCAAAATAATTATTGGGAATTTAATTATGTATACTTATGTAATAAATAAATATCACTACATTATTTTCAAATAAGTGAATAATTATTATATACATTAAATAGAAAATAAATATTAATAAAATATTCCACTCATATGATATTCTCATGAATAAATGTTGATAAAATATATTTGATCAGGAAAACATGAGAGATTATTAAACCACATGTGGGAATAAAATTCATTCAACTTGTTAAATAATAAAATAAGATATTATTTTATTGATATTATAGACACACTTAGTGTGTGACCCTCTATGCCTATTTCTCAATGGAATTAGGAGAAGAAGCCTAAATTTAAATGATATCATCTAGAAAAACTCCAATGTATCAATATAGAAATATGTTAATTATGAAATTAAATAATACCTCATATGGATGCTTATTGTGTAATATAATCCCTTTTCTACAATATCTATAAACAAGAAGGTTGCATTCTGGTGTCATCAATCTATATGCCCAATTCCTATTTCATTAAAATTCTAAAAAAATTAAATTTCCTATAAAACAAAATTTCCATTGATTTATTTAGGCTATATCATTTCTATCAATTTTACTAATGATATCATCTTATGTAATGGAACATATGGGAAATTTCCTTTCATCCATTATTCATTAATGAAATATTAATCAGGACGCAACCAATGTATTTTACCTCTCCACAAATATATTTCATCATGATTTTTTTCAATACATCAATGTATATAATTGATTACAACTATTAATAATAATATTGAATTCTATATATTATTTTATACATATTAATAGAGAAACATCCAATGACAGAAATAAATTTGTATTTCTTATTGGTGGATCTTGTTACTATAATATCTAACACTAGATGCCACTTATTGAATGCACCCTAAGAAGGTGCACCAATTTCTTATGAGTATCCACCCATAATAGTTTGCATCACTTGTGCCCCTAAAATTATTTTATCTATCAATATAACATATATCGAGGAATATATTCATGGAACTTCTTGGTTCTCCTCGTAATGTGGAACTAATATGTTTTTTAGTGTGACAATGAATCTTAGGACATCATCACATACTTTATTATGTAGAAAAATAGTCATTATGTGATAAGTATTTTATTAATACTCACAATAATTAATATTAGATATCATAAATTACACACAATTTGGTTCTAGGGAACCAAATCAAATAATAATAATATTTTTCATTCCTGTATATAGAAGGTACCATTTGAGGAATTAAACAAAATATAGTGTCACATGAAAAGTTTTTTAGATGAATTTAGAAAAAGGAAGTAGGTGGGACTAAAATTGGTAGAGTAAATGGATTTGAAGGTGTAGTTGATTCAGAAACATATGAAGATGGATTAGATTGGGTGAAGATTTTTTCAGATAAGAAGAGGAATGATCTTTCATTCAAGGTAGACAATCTTTCCTTTTTGAGAGTATATCTACGGAAAATTATTATATGTTTTGGTAAAAAATGAATCCTAAGTCATTATTTCATTGGACTATATGAAATCATGGATAATGTTGGATCATTTTCCTATAATGTGTATTTACCTCTAATTTTATTTTACGAAAACAATCTATATCATGTTTCATTGTTAATGTATAATGTTCTATATTCATGTATTGTTTTGAGACCTAAAGTAGATACGTAGGTTTTTTATATTTATTAAGATGAATATCCAATTAAAATTATTTAAAATAGAGAGAATGTGTCATGGAATAAGTAATTTCTCATGTTAATATTTTATCTAAAATCATTTTGTGGAAGAAGCAGCATGGGAATCTGAAAACACTATGTGGGAAATAAATACACACTTATTTAATAAGTGAATAAAATTATAAGGGTATAATTTTTAAAAGTGAGTAATAATTTAAAAAACTCGAAAATTATTTATTAAATCATTTTAATTTCGATTAATAAGAATTAATTTGTAAGATATGTTCATTATAATAATATTTTGTAAATTTTTTTAAAAAAAGAAATAGATTTGTTAAAATCATTTCATAGAGTGTTATATTTAAAATTTTAATTTTTAAATTATAGAATATGAATTTGATAATATTAATTTTATTTTTGAAATAATCATATCAAAATTACCTTTGGGATAATTTTTTAAATTTTTCAAAATATATTGATTTTTCAGTTAATAGTGATAAATGTAGATTTATGTAAAACATTCATTTATTATTAATAAATTAACTATTTTAGATGTATCATTTTTATTTTAATTTGATTTCATGTGAAATAAGTAATATTTATTAATATTTAAACCAATTAATTACCACTACTGGAAACTAATGTTTTCCCAATGCTTCTTTACCAAATGTTTAAACAAACCATTGTTAAAGAAGCCCTTTCCCAACAGTTTACTAAAACCATTGGGAAAGGGGTGTCCAAGGAACCCTTTCCCAATGGATCTCTTGAACTCTTGGGAAAGGGGTGTCCAAGACACCATTTCTCAATTGTTATATAAGAACAGTTGGGAAATGGTCACCCTTTACGAACAGTTTGTTAAAACCGTTGGTAAAGGGTATCTTGGACACACCTTTCCCAACAGTTTTTAAAAACCATTGGGAAATTTTTTTTCCACAAATACAGAACTGGCCGCTCTCTCCCCCATTCACGACAGAACCCTAATTCTATCCACGGATCTGCTTCTCTCGTGACTTCCCCCATATAAACCTATCAAACTACATCCAAATCGTCTCAAATCAGGTATTCTATTCTTCATGCACATAAAATATTTAAGTGATACCTTGTTTTTACTGTTATTTATCTCATATTTTAGTTTTATGTTTTTATTTTGATGTTTATATCATTTTTTTTGTTTTGATTTAATCTAGACTTTATCCATTCCAATCCATTTAATTAATTAAATCCATAACCCTCCATCGAATATGAAGAATCTCAAATTCATTGCCGTTGTATTCCATATTTTCTAATTATGTGTTGTTATTCTTTTTTTCCATCTTGTAATTAATTATTACATGGAAATTTATTTATACGTGTTTAATAATTTTTAGCAATGTTTTTATGAATGTTTTCCTTAAAATTCCTTGAGGAAAGTGTTTTATTAAAATGATGTTTTTTTAATAAGTCTTGTGTAATGTAATTTGTTATAGTAAACTATGTGACTATGTTTGGTATTTAGTAACACATGAGATAACTGGTGTGTGAGAATGTGTTTTGAAAGAGATTCCATGGTTGGTTCAAGATTATATTTACGTTTTGAGCCTATTAATGAGTTGTTTTAATGATATTTTGAAATATTTACCTTATGTTTATAGGTGAAAACTGGTATCTGTAGAGCTGGTTCATGATTAAGACATATAATTACTGCTAAACATGTGGATAAACCTTTCATAGTAGTGAATTCTTGAAATGTTTGATGTTTTTAGTCCTTTTTTTATTTGGAGTTTCTTTTGATGGTGATGTTTCTTATTGTTACCTATGATGGGAATTTATTTTTGTCTCTAAATCGGCTGAGACTCCCCCACCATGCACAGTGCATGAAACCTCTACACTCATTTAATCAGTGAACTTAAGTCATTAATTCATGCCTTCCTTATCACTAGCATGTAATAAATTGAATGATGTAAACCCAACCTCATATGATTTCTTACCTTAGATAGTGTCCAACATATGAAATATGAGCTTTTGAATTCATCAGTTAACCAGGATCATATATTCCATTTCCCCCAAGATGACTATACTAATATAACTTTAGGGTCAATTAAATATGGTTCTCATTGTACGATGTCTATTATGTGTCCTTCTTGGCCAATAATCACTTTTATAAGGGTGGGGTGATTTTCACTACCCATTCGGGCATGTGTAGACATCCATAAATATGTTATATAAGTCACAAGTTTAATTCAGTAATGTTGTTATCATTGAAAAACATTATTATTAATCTCAAAAATAAATGTTATTGTCTATACTTAATGAATTTAAATCTTTTTACATGCCCTGAACAACCTATTAGTGCAGAAGCCGAAAATTTATTCACCCATGGGGTGCGCTTGACTTGGGGAAGTAATTGGGTAATGAAATTTATGGCCATAGAGGTGCCAATAATGAGTTATTGAACATGAGTGAATGATTTGGGATTCCTATAACATATGATGGGACCTGAGGCATGTTCCTATTAGAGACCTAATGAAAATTAATATAAATAAATTTTAATTTAATTTATAAGTACTTGTTCTTTAAATTATTTTAATAGTTCACTACATAGACGAGAAACTTCTTCATTTATAGTTTACATAAATGTATTTTATATTATAGTTCAATCCTATTGAATTGTTTATGAAAAATGACATATATAAATTCTTTTTAGTGAATTGACAGAATTTGGATGTATGAAACCGATCAAATCTCAAGTTATTTTCAAATAAATTTGGAGAGCTTTATAAAATTTCCATTTCACAATGCTTCAGATAGTGGTCACATACACTGCCCATTTTCCAATTGCGTTAGTTGGCCTTGGTTGAGCTGTGAAGAAGTCGGCTACCATATAACCAAAAATGTTTTTCAAGAAAACTACTTTTTGTGGTATCACAATGTATAGAAAATGAAATCTCAAATTGGTGATGATCAAAATGAAATGACAGGAATGGAGAATTTGTTATATAATCTGTTTCTATTTATTCGTCATCATGAAAAAAAAAGTATTTTGACTTAAGAAGACTTCGATATGAGGATAACTGATGCTTCTAGTGAAAATGATGACATTGATAGGGTGAAAAAATTGAATGATGTTGTCATGACTCCAGTATATCGACAATGTGATAAAATGAAAAAGATGGAATTTTAAATCCGATTGTTTCATGGGAAAACTATGTATGGGATTTCTAATACAACAATCGATTACATTCTTACCCTCTTGAAATATTTACTTCCAGATGATGCAGATATTCCCTCAAACTACTATATGGCATGGAAGTTAGTTGAGGAACTTGTATTTTCAAGAAAAAAAATTCATGCTTGCCCGAAATATTGCACTTTATTCTGGGAGGAAACCACTGAATAAAATGATTGTATTAAATGTGGCACATCCCGCTGGAAGTCAAAATCTGATGGAACACCATCCTGCGTTCCACAGAAAGAAATTTGGCACTTTCCATTGATCCCCAGACTCCAAAATCTTTTTATTTCTGATGAAATATCAATAAAAATGAGATGGCATGATACCGAGAGAAAGAAGACTAATGATGAGTTAGTTCATCCTGTAGATGGATTTTCTTGGTAGAGATTTGATGCTTGACATCATGATTTTGCAGCTGACATGCGTAATGTGAGGTTGGGTATTTCATGGACGGTTTTAATTCATTTAGGCAGATGCTTACTTCGCACAGCACATGGCCAGTTTGTATGCACATTTATAATATCCCCCCATGGTTGTGTATGAAAAAACCTTTCAATTTATTTAGTATACCCATATCAGGTCCTTCTGATCCCAACATTGATATTGATGTATACATGAAACCTTTAATAAAAGAGTTGAAACTTCTTTGGGATTTGGGTGTGTGCACATATGATGCATGTTCGAAAGACATATTTCAGATTGGTGCTGCACTTATATGGATGATCAATGATTTTCTGGCTTCTTCAATGATGTTTGGATGGAGAACGAAGAGAAAACTATCATGTCAAGTTTGTATAAAGAATACACGATCCAGAAGACTGAAACATCGTTGTAGTTTCAGTTTTATGGGACATCGACGATTCTTTCCAAAGGATCATTCATATAGAATGAATTGTCGATGATTTGATAATACCATAGGGACCAATGATCCAGATCAGTGTATTTCTAGAACTTACATGCTTAATGAATTGAAAGATTTCATTATTTCATCCAGGAAGGGTCAAATGAAATCTGGAAAGAGAAATAATGTTTCCAATGAAACCTGTTACAATTGGAGGAAGTGGAGTATCTTTTTTGATTTGCCTTATTGGTCAACCAATTTGTTACGTCATTTCTTAGATGTAATGCATATTGAGAAGAATATATGAAAAATTTTGCTTTTGGTTCTTCTATATTTCAAGGGGAAGACAAAAGATGATTTACGATATCAGCGTGACTTGGTGGATTGGGGAATCAGACCAGAATTACATCTTGTGCGTATCAGTGAAAATAAATGGAAACTTCCATGTGCTTCTTATGTGATGACACCTACGAAAATGAAAACAATTTCTGGAGGTATTAGAGACTATTAGAGTTCCTGATGGTTATTCATGAAACATATCTAAACGGGTCAATAGAAGAGAGTTGAAGCTAAAATCTTTGAAGACTAATGATTATCACGTTCAACTGCATGAATTGCTTCCAATTGAAATCCGTCATCTTTTTTCCAATAATTTAAGGGTGGATGTTATTCGTTTGTTCCATTTGTTTAGATATCTTTGTGATAAGAAGTTTTCCATGTCTTTCTTGCAAAAAATGTTGACAGATACCCCATTAATTTTGTGTGAGTTAGAGAAAATAGTTCCTCCATCATTTTTCACATGCATGCTCTATCTGACTATCCATATTCCCACTAAAATACTTCTCGGAGGACCTGTTTCTTTTCGTTGAATGTATACAACAGAAATAAATATGTTCACATTAATGTCTTATGTCCGAAACAGAAATCATCTCGAAGGTTCCATCATGAACAATTACGTGGCTCAAGAATGTATGGATTTCTGCTCGATGTATTTGTCTAGTCTTACTACAAGATTGAACAGACCAATGAGAAATTAATAAGAACAGTATGAGAAAATTGAACCCATTTTCCATCACTTTCTCAAACAGGAAGAATTATTGGATCATATACAATGAAGACATTAATCCATGAAGAGTGGAAGATGGCACATCGCACAGTTTTGTTCAACTATGATTTGTTTGATGACTATATCAGGTAACTAAATTGATTATATATATCTTAAATATATATCTATTAAACTATTCATATTTTCTATCTACAGGGAACATAAAACAATTATAAATAGGAAGCATCATTCTTTATCATTGATAAGGAGAGAGACTTTTCATAGCAAAGAGTTTTCTGCTTGTTTAAAATTTAAGGTAAAAATATTAATGTTTAAAATAATTATATCAATATTTAATTAAGTTTAATAGTCATTTATATTGCAGGTATTGAGTTTTTCTACTAACTCTGTCTCTGAGGAAATAAGAACTTTGGATTTTGGTCCAAATACCGTGGTTCGTGACTGTAAATCAATTGTTATCAATGGGTACAAATTTATTGTCACTGAATGAGCAAAGAGCATGAGAACACAACATGATGGTGTTATGGTTACTGCCACAATAGATTGTTATGCCAGGGTATCAGATAGTAGACCGCGATTTGAAAATGTGGGTTATTATGGATTTGTTGAGAAAATAATAATATTGGATTATTACTCTCATGGACGAGTCACAATGATGAAATTCCATTGGTTTGATTCAATGACAAGACATGGCACATTTATTGATGATTTTTGATTTTGAATAATTAATATGACTCGCACTTTTGCTACCGAAGAACCATATGTGTTGGCATCAATGGATAAACATGTTTTTTTTATGTCAAAGACTAACTTCGACCGGAATTTGGTGTCATAGTTGAAGTAATTCCAAGAAATATTTTTGATGATGGTGATGATGGAATTGGCACTGTCCCTAGTTCCATTGGAAACAATCCATTTATTTATTTTGATGAATTCAATAGCTCAATTTTCAGAGTTGATTGTGAACCTGAAGTTTTGGTTGAAAATATATAGAATCATTCATCCATGTTCTCAATTATTTTGGTTTACCTCGAGTTGGGTTGTTAAGGTTGGTAATATTCAAATTGATTTAGTATTGATCACCAATATGTTTTAGCTGACCTGACCGTTATGTGAATTTTCAATGTTTATTGTCTGCAGTTTTATTTAAATTGCGTTTTATAATTTGGAATTGAACTGTATTCAAACATAGTCAAACAATATTTCTAACTTGGTGAACATTACAACTTGTATGATTTATTAAATCCATTCAAGATCTTCTAATACAATTTATAGCTAAATTACCAATGAATCCCCCTATTCCCTCGTATATTTAGTTTTTTGGGTTACACATTAGTTTCGTTTTTCTAATTAATTACATATTTGTTTTCAAAAGCATGAAATGAAGCCAATTGAAGAGAGACGAAGGAAAAAAATGATGGAGAACAATCGTCAAATGACGGAGTTGGGAATTCCATCATTAGTGCATGTGGTGAGTAATTTATTTAAAATTGATATATTTAAAGAATATATAATGTCATGTGATTAATTTTTTTGTAAAAAGTTTTGTAGGATCCACCTATACGTCAATAGTTATTCGAAGAGGAGCCTAGAAATGGTCTTAGTACTCAGGTCAGTGGTACGAGGAGGGTTTGTACCAGAGGTGGATGAGTAGTTGCTCATACTAGACTAGACCCTACCCCTCCCACTGACATGTCATCCTTCTAACATTCTGATCTCGGTGTGTCGTTAGGGACAGACGGGATATTTAGGCCTCCCATGTTTTTGCTACCTTCTGCATCTTCTAGCCCATCATTTTCACATCCCATGATGATTCCCACTACCCAGTCAGAATCCGGTCAGACAGCTATCCCATATTATTTTCCTTCTACTTATGCCTCTCTGAGCTTCTATATTCCATCGTCTTCGAATCCTGTTCCACCACAGGGGGTTCCATCAGTTTCTATGGATCCAGCGACGCTCAGCGATCAGACCAGCACATGTATTTATAGAACCCTAAAAACTTTTATAGCAATATTTATTTCATTATAACATGTTTTGATAAAATATTTGTTTTTTTTTCATGATAGATACATCTACTGACAGGAGGTGTGGGCGGGGGTATACACGCATGTGTTCGGTGTGGAACTGCCGCACATAGGTTATGTTGTATTATAATGAAGACAACCAAATGGTTGAGAAAACTGGGCAGCAATGTCGGAGTTTTTTGGCGACGCTTGCCAAATAATCCAACATAATTCCTATCAACCCACTATCATGGAGACATTTTCCACATGAGGTCAAGGATAGAGCTTGGGTAAAGATATGGGTAAAAAAATTTGTTCTATTTAATGCCATGAATTATTTTTGTACTTATATGAATTAATATTTTGATGTCAGCTTAGATTTAATTTTCTCGATGGTGAGGGTGAACGACCGGAATATATAAAGGATTTAGGAATGCTTTGGAGAGCCTAAAAGTATAAGTTATATATTGTCTAGGTTTCCAGAGTTGGCACTAAGTTAGAGGTGGTACCAGTGGTGGATGATTGTCCTATAGAGCAGTATCGTTAGATGATTACTCATTGGACGAGTACCCAGTTTAAGGTATTAATTACATTTGATGTATTTAAATAATAACCTTCATGTTTTTCATTAATACTATCTGTTGAATTTTTAAATTTTAATTAGGAATCATCTTGAAGAAATAAAAAGAACATTGATGCAAAAAATAACTCCACACACTGGGACACACTACGATGCTTGATCATGAGAGAAGCAGGTATGACAATTGTTTATAAGTTTTCTTTACAAATTACAATTTATTTTGTTTCCTCAATTATTTAGTAGTTTGATAATGTTTTCATATAACTTTAGTTTTCAATGTCATTGTTTTGGAAAATACAAAAATATTGAAGGATGTGTGCCTCGAGAAAAAATGTTTTGCTCGAGTAGACGGAAAAAGGATGGAAGTGTCGTCAATGAAGCGACTCAACAACATATTGTAAGTTTTAATCTATTGAATTTATATTTTAATATATATTTTGTAACTTGATGATATATTTATATTTGTAACAGGCTTCTTTAGAGGCCCTCGATGCCCAAGAAGCAGACAATTTTGGGCCAACAGATCACTTACATCAGGTGTTGGGAGAGGAGCATCCTGGAAGAGTACAATGACAACCTAGGATAGCCTCGACGAGGTATTGGCCCTCCTCAGGTACGAGATGTATTGCAATCGAGCTGCAGCAAGTTAGGGCACATGCAGAACAGGCTGAGAAAAGGGCCACAGAGACGACAGAACAGTCTAGTAGGGAAAACAATGCATTTATGAAATTTATTGAAGTTCAAAGTCCAACACTTATGGAAGAGGCCAGCCCAGCTTTTGATGAATATATGTCGTCGATATGTTCTATATATGGTACACCAGGTGGTAGTTCTAGTGGTGGTCCAGACGATGTCCAACTTGATGATGATGATGGAGAGGAGTTTGATGTGGAAGAGGAGGGAGAGGAGGAGGGCGAGGCGGGTGGTGAGGGCGAGGAGGAGGGCAAGGGCGAGGAGGAGGGCGCTGAGGAGGGTGAGGATGATGATGGGGAAGAGGACGAGGGTGATGATGATGGTGATGATTGTGATGGTGATGTGGGACAAATTTATCCATTACATTTTTTTACTAATATTACTGAGATTTGATATTTAATAAATTCTAGTTGTTGGTTTTATCTAGACTCGTAGTATAGTATTGGAGTTGGGTTATTTTTATATATTATCTGTTTTTATAGATGTTGTTGTCTTTTAGTGGTTCTATGTTTGGGAACCCCCCTCCTTCCTGGACCCTAGAAAACCCCCCACCATCCTCCTTGGACCCCGGACAGCCCTCCGGATAGCCCCCAGACAGCCCCCCACCATCCTCCTTGGTCCCCGGACAGCCCCCCCGGACAGCCCCCGGACAACCCCCCGAACAACCCCCCTGAAAGCCCCCCACCCTCCTCCCTAGACCCTGGACAGCCCCTGGAAATCCTTTAGATAGCCCCCCGGACAACCCCCAACCCACCTCCTTGGACCCCAGACAACCCCCCGAACACCCCCCTGACAGCCCCCCGCACAGCCCCCCACCACACTCCTTGGTCCCCGGACAGCACCCCAGACACCCACCGGATAGACCCCTGGACAGCCCCCCTAGACTGCCCCCACCCTCCTTAATTCCATTTACTACAAGAAAATATATAATATATATTTTATTTATTTTATTTATTTTCATAATGATAATCAATGTAATTCACATTTACACATCTAATCAATATCATATATTCTAGGTATGTTATAAAAGGGATGTATTCATTGGGCATGAAATTGTTAGCATTGAAATGTTTCATATCATGATAAACTAAAATATATTCCATTATAAGAATGATACAAAAAAATTCTATATGAATGTCCACAAGATTTTATGTAAATACCATTCCACTAATAGACACATGAGGATTCTCATAAATCATGTTTAGCTTAATATTTCCACAAGGATTTTTCGTAAAAGGTTTATCTTCTATTAATTTTCTGATATTCTCATTTGAAATGTAAATTTATCATAAATAAATTAATTTAAAGACCCATAGTCAAATAGTGTATTTGAATAATGTGAATAAATAACTAACATACCACTCTAACTGTGTCTCTTTTGTTTAAAATGGATAGGATTTTAAGTGAAAAGAACAACTGGCATATGGAAAACCAACCAAACACATTCATATTCTGTTGATAATTTATCAGAATGATCCATGGGTCATATGTGGAATGTACGAGGCAACCCGGGCTCAATCCGAGGCACAGTGTGGCCAAGATCAGTCTAAGTGGCTCCCCTTGGTTTAAAATGGGCAACATTTTAAGTACATATGGAAAACCCACCAGACACATTCAGTTTCCATTGAAACATTATGAGAACGATCCATGGGTCATACGTGATGTGTATGAATCAACCCCACCTCAATCAAAGACACGGTGTGGCCAGCACCACTCAAAGTGTCTGCCTTTTGTTTCAAAAGGACAACATTTTAAGTGAAAAACATCAACTGGCATACGAAAAACCAACCAAACGCATTCGGATTGTGTCAATACATTATAACAACAATCCATGGGTCATATATGACGTGTACGAGTCAACCCCGCCTCAATCCGAGGATCGGTGTGGCCGACATCATTCACATTGTCTCTCTTTTGTTTAAAATGGATAGGATTATAAGTTAAAAGAACAACTGACATACGAAAAACCAACCAAAAAAATTCAGATTTTGTTGATAATTTATCACAATGATCCATGGGTCATATGTGATGTGTACGATTCAGCCCCACTTTAATCGGAGGCATGGTGTGGCCAGGATCACTCTAATTGGCTCTCGTTTGTTTAAAATGGACAACATTATAAGTACATACGGAAAACGGATCAAACGGATTCTGATTGTGTTGATACTTTAGGAAAACGATCCATGGGTCATATGTGACGTGTGTGATTCAAACTCGCCTAAATTGGAGACGTGGTGTGGCCGGAACCACTCAAAGTGTCTGTCTTTTGTTTCAAAATGACATAATTTTAAGTGAAAAACATCAACTAGCATATGAAAAACCAACCAAACACATTCGTATTGTGTCTATACATTAGAAAAACAATCCATGGGTCATATGTGATGTGTATGAATCAACCCCACCCCAATCTGAGATAGGGTGTGGTCATCACTACTCAAAGTGTCTGTCAATTGTTTCAAATGGAAATCATTTAAAGTGAAAAACATCAACTAGTATACAGAAAACTGACCAAATGCATTCGGACTGTGTTGATACTTTAGAACAATGATTCATGGGTCATTTGATATGTTTAAGAGTCAACACCATTTAAATCTGAGATGCAGTGTGGCCGGCACCACTATAACTGTGTCTCTTTTGTTTAAAATGGACAGGATTATAAGTGAAAAGAACAACTAGCATACGGAAAACAGACCAAATGCATTAGGAATTTTTTGATAATTTATCACAACGATCCATGAGTCATGTGTGATGTGTACGGGCCAACTTGGGCTCAATCTGAGTCACAGTGTGCCTCAGATCAGTCCAAGTATCTATCTTTTGTTTAAAATGGACCACATTTTAATTATATATGGAATACCAACCAAACACATTAGGTTTCTATTATAAATCTAAGAGAACGAACCATGGGTCATATGTGATCTGTATGAGTCGACCTCGCCTCAATCCGAGGTGTGGTGTGGCCAACACAACTCAAAGTGTCTCTCTTTTGTTTAAAATTGACTTCATTTTAAGTGAAAACAACAACTAGCATATGGAAAACTGAAAAAAATGGATTCTAATTGTGTCGATAATTTATAACAAAGATCCATGGGTCATATGTGTCATGTACGAGTCAACCTTGCCTCAATCCGAGATGTGGTGTGGCCGACACAATTCATAGTGTCTCTGTTTTGTTTAAAATGGACATCATTTTAAGTGAAAACAACAACTAACATAAGAAAAACTGACCAAATGCATTCTAAATGTGTTGATGATTTGGGAATACTATCCATGGGTCATATGTGATGATTATGAGTCAACCCCACCTTAATCTGAGGCACGGTGTGGCTGGGATCACTCTAACTAGCTCTCTTTTGTTTAAAATGGACAACATTTTAAGTACATACAGAAAACCGAACAAACACATTCGGTTTATATTGAAACATTAGGAGAACAATCCATGGGTCATATGTGACGTGTAAAAATCAACCCCGCATCAATCTGAGATGTGGTGTGGCTGGCACCACTCAAAGTGATTGACTTTTGTTTCAAAAGTACATCATTTTAAGTGAAAAACATCAGCTGGCATACAGAAAACCAAGAAAACACATTCAGATTGTGTTGATACTTTAGGAAAGTGATTCATGGGTCATTTGAGACTTGTACGAGTCAACCCCGTTTAAATCCAATACATGGTGTGCCCGGTACCACTCTAACTGTGTCTCTTTTGTTTAAAATGGACAGGATTATAAGTGAAAAGAACAACTGGCATACAGAAAATTGACCAAACGCATTCGGAATCTGTTCATAATTTATCAAAACGATCCATGAGTCATATGTGATGTGTATAGGCCAACCCGGGCTCAATCCGAGTTGTGTTGTGGCCGGGATCAGTCTAAGTGTCTCTCTTTTGTTTTAAATGGAAAACATCATAAGTACAAATGGAAAACTGACCAAATGCATTTGGTTTCTATTGTAAATTTAGGATAACAAACAATGGGTCATATGTGATGTCTACGAGTCAACCTCGCCTCAATCCGAGGTGCGGTGTGGCTGACACTACTCAAAGTGTATCTCTTTTGTTTAAAATTGACTTCATTTTAAGTGAAAACACCAACTAGCATACGGAAAACTGACCAAACAGATTCTGATTGTGTCGATACTCTAGAACAACTATCCATGGGTCATATGTGACATGTAAGAGTAATCCCCTCCTCCATATAAGATGCGGTGTGGCCAACACCATTCATAGAGTCTATCTTTTGTTTAAAATAGACATCATTTTAAGTAAAAACAACAACTGACATATGAAAAACTGACCAAATGCATTCAAAATGTGTTTATGCTTTTTAAAAATGATCCATGGGTAATATATGATGTGTAAGAGTCATCCCCGCCATAATCCAAGGCACGGTGTGGCCGAGAGCACTCTAAGTGGCTCCCTTGTGTTTTAAATGGACAACATTTTAAGTACATACAGAAAACTAACCAACCGCATTCGGTTTCTGTTGAAACTTTAGGAGAATGATACATGGGTCATATGTGACATGTAAAAATCAACCCCGCCTCAATCTAAGATGCGTTGTGGCCAGAACCACTCAAAGTGTCTCTCATTTGTTTAAAATTGACTTCATTTTAAGTGAAAACAACAAATAGCCTACAGAAAAGTAACCAAACAAATTCTGATTGTGTCGATACCCTAGAACAATGATCCATGGGTAATATGTGACAAGTATGAGTCAACCCCGCCTCAATATGAGATGTGGTGTGTCCAAAACCATTCATAGTGTCTCCCTTTTGATTAAAATAGGCATCATTTTAAGTGAAAACAACAACTGACATATGAAAAATTGACCAAATGCATTCTAAATGTGCTGATGATTTAGGACAATGATACATGGGTCATATGTGACATTTATTAGTCATAAATTCCTTAATCCGAGGCACAGTGTGGCCGGGATCACTCTAAGTGGATCTATTTTGTTTAAAATGGACAACATTTTAAGTACATACGGAAAACCAACCGAACGCATTCGGTTTTCATTGAAACATTAGGAGAATGATCCATGGGTCATTTTTGACGTGTACGAATCAACCCCTCCTCAATCTGATATGTGGTGTGGCTGGAACCACTCAAAGTTTCTGTCTTTTATTTCGAAAGGAAACTATTTTAAGTGAAAACATCAATTGGCATATGGAAAACCAATCAAACACTTTCAGAATATGGTGATACTTTAGGACAACGATCGATGGGTCATTTTTGACGTTTATGAGTTATACTCACCTCAATCTGAGGAACGCTGTGGCCAGTATCACTCCAGGTGTAATTATTTTGTTTAAAATGGACATCATTTCAGGTAAAAATATTTGGTATACATATAACTAATCAAATTATGAATTTAATTCCGGATTCCACATATAATTGTCATCTAAATTTTAAATTGAATTCTAAATGAATTATGTATGTTTATGAATTCTAATTTAATTATGGATGTGTATAGTTCCATGATGCATTATATGTTAAATGTGTATGAATTTGTTCTCTATATGTATGTGTAAGTTGGTTATTGCAGGTAAACTAATTGTATATGTATGTGTTATTTTATTGAAGGTATAATAATTTGATTGAAAATGAGAGGGAATTGAAATAACACACTAAAAACAACTAACACATACATATATAAAGTGTCTCAGGTTTATTTGAAATAGACAACATTTTAAATGAAAAAAAAATTGACTTGCGGAAAACAAACTAAACGCATTTGGATTTAGTTAAAAAATTAGGACAACGATCCATGGGTTACATGTGATGTGTACATGTCACCGTAGACTCAATATGAGGTGCGGAGTGGCCGACACCACTCAAAGTGTCTCTCTATAGTTTAAAATGGACTTCATTTTAATTGAAAACAACTGACATACGGTAAACCGACCAAACGCATTCAGATTCTGTTGAAACATTAGGACAACGATCCATGGGTCATATGTGACATGTACAAGTCAAATGCGCCTCAATCTGAGTTGCAGTGTGGCCAGGATCACTCTAACTGTCTCTCTTTTGGTTAAAATGGGCAACATTTTAAGTACACACGGAAAACCAACCAAACAAATTCTAATTGTGTTGATACTTTAGCACAACAATCCATGGGTAATATATGACCGTGAAAAGTCAACCCCACCTCAATCCGAGGTGTGCTGTGGGTGGAACCACTCAAAGTGTCTCTCTTTAGTTTAAAATGGACTTCATTTTAAGTGAAAACAACAACTGACATATGGAAAACTGACAAAACTCATTTGGATTCTGTCGAACCTTTAATACAATGATCCATGGGTCATTTGTGACGTTTATGAGTCAACTATGCCTCAATATGAGGCACAGTGTGGCCATAAACACTCAAATTGTCTCTCTTTCATTTAAAATAGACATCATTTTAAGTGAAAACAATAAATGACATACGGAAAACCAACCAAGTGCATTTATATTCCGTTGAAACATTAGGAAAACGATACTTGGTTCATATGTGACGTGTATAAGTCAACCCCGCCTCAATCTGAGGCCTGGTGTGGGTGGAACCACTAAAAGTGTCTCATTGTTTTTGAAATGAACAATATTTTAAGTGAAAACAATAACCGGCATACGAAAAACCAACCAAATGCTTTCAGAATATGTTTATACTTTAGAACAAAGATACATGGGAAATATATAACGTGTACGAGTCAACCCCTCCTCAATTCGAGCCACGGTGTTGCCGGTATTACTCTATGTGTATGTATTTTGTTTAAAATGGACATCATTTTTAGTAAAAACAACTGGTATACGAAAATACAAACAAACATATTCAGATTCTGTTGATAGTTATTAAATTTTTTATATATTTTATTGATAATTGATAATTAAATTATGTATGTATTCAATTATGAACTGAATTCTAAATCAATTATGTATGTTTATAATTACGTTATGAATTTCGATTTTATTCTGGATGTGTATAGTTCATGAATGTATTATATGTTAAATATGTAAGAATTTGTTCTCTATATGTATGTATTAGTTTGTTATTTCAGGTATAGTAACTGCAAAGGAGCAGAATGGAGGTTAGTGTGAAAAATTGGATGTTGGTGTGAAAAATTGGAGTCTTCTATGAAAATTGTAGGCTGTTGTGCAATTTTCACAGCATGCCTATGTCAACGGTTTAAAACTGTTGGCATAGGATTGTAATAAGCCTTTCCCAACAGTTTACAAACCATTGGAAAAAATTACTATGGATTTTTTTGCCAATGGTTCTAAACTATTGGAAATGATTTTATTTTCACCACTTTTACCAACGGTTTAGGGTAAACCTTTGGTAAAACATACGCCAACGGTTTGGTTAAACCATTGACATAGGTTAATTTTACTAACCTATACAAATGGTTCTTTGTAAACCATTGGGATAGGTTTTCCCAACGGCATACTTCCCCACTGTTTGTTGAACCGTTGGTATATCTTATACCAACGGTTCTACGGCCTTTCCCAACGGTTTTGAACGGTTGGGAAAGTCCCTGTTTCCAGTAGTGTACATTTTCTTCATTTTCATACAGGATTTTGGTAAAGGTTTTTTTTTATTTTAGATACACTTTTTTAAGAAATCTTTATTAATGTGTATAATGTATTTCCATCTTAATTAATTAAAATAATCCCTAAGGTTGATTGATTTAACTGATATATATAAATATATATATTATTTCTATAAATATTAATTTAAATTCATATAATGATTAGTACTATTCATATTGTTTATGTAAAATCATCTTATACTTGAATAATACTTTTTTTAGAAACATATTTTTCTTCGATGTGACACGATTAATTTCTAAATTATATTGTAAAAAATTCGTGAAATTATTTTTTTAAAATTTATCCCATATTTGGAATCAGTATAATTTATATAATATAATTTGGTTAACAAAAGAATTTCATAATAAATTTTGGAAACCATAAAAATATTTTATCATAATTATAGTAAAAAATGGTTTACTTAGGGTTAAACTATCAATATAAGGGTTAAAAAAACCTAAAAACATATCCCATTAAAATAATATGGAAATATTTAGACTTAACATCTTATATGTTTTAAGATTTATTCATTTTTGACCCCGGTGTCATTTTTAAAACATGGGTATAACGTTTTATTTTCAAAAAATCCATCTGTGTCCTCTCCCCTATTATAAAAGGACATCTCTCTACTCTCCACTTTAGACCTTAAAAGGATTATGTTTCAGAACATTACCACCAAAATAAATTCCTTAATTTCCTCCACACATCCTAGATTCCTTATATTGATTATAAATACAACATTGTGAGGTTTTAGGTATAATCTTAAATATGTGGCCTGAAGAAGAAGCATCGTTATTAACCGAGTGTTTTTGATATGTTTCTCCTTCCACCCCCATCAAATATTCTTAAACCATATTGATTTAAAAACATTATTATCTCAAATATACTAATATATTATTATTTTAATTTAATAATATTCATCAATATCCAGTTCTATCAAATGTTAAATGAAACCATCATTCAAATCTACGGTGAACTTCCAACTCACAACCCAATATAATATTTTTCATCATATTCTTTCTTGACTTCCTATAATTCTAGAATTAGTTTTTATATATAATATTATAGAAATATTTTTCATTATAAAATTATAATATGTCATTTTTATTACCTTTCCTCTAACTAAACAATGACAATTTCATTCATGCGTTTGTGTACACTACTGCCTCTACAAAGATATGTGATTATTTATTCAACACCACATCACATGGATTCCATATATTAGTATCCTAAAAGAAATAATATTTTATTTTTAATATTATGGTCATTATTTAAATTTAAAATATTACGTTCAGACTTGCTCTTCTTATCGTTGATAAATGGAAACGTCACTCATGCATACATATGACCTACTGCATATATGATCCTAATTTTGTTCATTTCCCACAAAAATATTTCAAGATTTGATTTAAAAAAATAATTGATCTATTAAAATGAAAATTATATCTTGGGTGTTATTCTAGATATAACAAGAATATAACCACTTTGACCACATCCAACCTACCAAGTTATTTTTGATATAAGAGTCGGACATCGTCAAAACACCTGGGGTCAAATAAATTCATTATATGATTCAATATAAAATGATAATAAATAAGATAAAAAATAATGAAATTAAGGAAAATGTTTTTTAAGAAACTAAATAATTTAGAGAATTTTATTATTTAGGAAGATAGATAACCCACGTGAGGATTCAAACTCAATGTATGGGAAACATTAACTCAAAGTCCCGATTTAAATGTTTTAATGATATATTTTCAAAACCACTATCCCGAATTTCCATGTTCTTCTAAATGTTTCCAAAAAATTATTATTTTTTCTAATGGGTTATAAAATTAATTTTTAACATATTAAATTTTCATTATAATTTTATAAAAAATTAATCCATTTTATGTTTTATATAAGGGAAATTTTAAAATAAAATGTCATATTAAATGTTATGAATATTATTTTATCAATATATATCATCAATGTAAATATTTTAAAAAATAATTTTTGAAGAAATTTTTATTGAAATAAAATTTTTATGAAGGCAATTTCTATGGTTCCTTAATATTTTTATAGGGTTTTGAAAAATGAATATTTTTATGTTATGTTTGACATTATTAAAAAATATAAAAAAAGGAATGATCCATTTTAATGTTTGCAAAAACAATATATTTTCTTTCCACCGTAACTAGTACTTGATGTTTGGATTATGTAACAAGATTTAATTCCTTATTCAAAGGAAAAAAACTCTTTCCATTTTCTAGGTTTTTTATGAATAGGGATATAGATAAAAAATTATTAATGACAACGTCATTACACATTTTTTATGATAACAGTTGATCCCAATACAGATTATATGATTGGTTGATCCCCATTATAGAACATTATACGACATGTTGATCCATATAATAACTCAACATATGATAAGTTATTCCCCATTATATCTCATGATATAATGGGTGTGACACATCATACCTCTCCAATGAATTTGGTATTGATTATTTTCTCTGAAAAAATATACTTGACGTCATAAGAATGGTTATTCCAATTTGTAAGGGTTTTGTATGGGTGATACAAATATAATGTACCAACGAACCTATAAGACCTTTCATTTCTTGATAATGAGTTTTAGTGAAAATCATTTCCTTCCAAAATCTAAGACAAAATATCCTATAAAAATAATTATTAATCACTTTTAATGTAAAAAAGTATTGTTTTGAAGAAATAGATTTTCATGGGATTACATTTTTTTGGTTCGACATAATTGTTTCTTATTTTAATGTCCATTATTATTTTTTTATCATCCTGCATTTTAAAAATATTATTCACAAGGTTTAAGGATGGGTATGGACAAATAAGAATTCAAGATCAATATTATAAAGAGTTATCATGAAAAAACATGATTCATTTTAGATTTTTTATATTATTTGAAAAAAAATATATTGGTTTGATGTATCCTTTTTTAAATGTATGGTTTTTGTGTATTAGTTAAGACCTATTTCACTAAAACTCTAAACCTAAAAGGATCCTCAAATATAAGAGAATAAAATTTTGACTTAAAAATAAATATTTATGCAGTGATTAAGGATAGGATCTTATAATCATCCTCCCATATAGCATGCAATAAATTAATAAAGAAGTTAAATGGCTAATTCATGTTCCCAAAATGGTCTGATGGAATCTTTTCCTCTTCCTCAAAAATTCAAACTTCCCTACAATACCAATTCATCTTGGTCTGATATTCCTAGTGAAATCATCTTCATCCATTATTGCATTCAACACTGACATTCACTTTTCATTGACCTTCATTTGATACTCAATCCCCATGCATCCGATCCATCGAACTCAAATCCATGCATAGCACATAGAGATCATTTCTGAACGATATATTGTATTCTAAAATAGTCTCAAACAGTAGTGGAATAGAATCAATTTTTGTTGAACTATGTATTGATCCTTCATCTGACAACGATCAAAACCCTATTCCAAGATTCAAATGTCCTGGATGATCTTTAATATCTTAATAGGCTTTTGTTATTGATTTTCTAATGATTCAAGGATCACCCAAACAAATTCGTTCTTCTTCCTCATTGAAACCCATCTACTTTATCATTTTTTTGACTTCAAAAAGTTCGCATGAAATTGAAGCAGTTATAGTTCATTATTTTAGGGAAGTATCAATATATTTTCCATATAGATGATTTAAAACATCTTATTCTTGTTACCCATATCCTTACATTATAGTTCAAAGTGACCACAACTTCAGTTTAAATTATGTAGTGAGTTCTTTAAAAAGTATGGTAATATGGGGTTCATAGTAACATGGATGAAAATATAGAACTCTCAGTTATCCATATCTCAGGAATGGTCACTTATGTGACCATGGATATTTATATAAAATGTAAAAAACCCATAATAATATCTTTCAATCACTTGATATTTTCTTTGGTGTGGCTATAACAATGGCCTTTATCCAATCAATTAAGTGACTATGGTCTTCAATGTGTCATACGAATGCTTCATGCTTCCAATCCATCTCTTTTATGAGGTAATTATACCTACGATTACTAAAATACAAATATAAATAAACTAGAAATTAAAATCCAAAATCTAAAACACAAAAAAACTATAAAATTAATTATAATAAAGATAATGGAATGTTATTTATTTTAATAAATTAATTACATAAAGAATACATTTATAAAATAAACAAGATTTTATTTATAGATATAAAATTATTATTTTAAAAAATTAGAATGAAATAAATAAATAAAATAAAATAATGTAATATGAAAACAATAAATAATAATAAATTATTATGGTAACGAATAATTAATAAATTATCAATAAGTTAATAGGAAAACAAAAAATTACAAATGAAATATAAATTTTACTATAAAATTATGAGATTCATAAATTTTGAAATATAATTTACAAAACAACTAAATTAATCAATAACAAATAACTTCAATAATAAAAAAGCACATTTAAATACAATTAATTATGTGAAAAAATATAATAATTAAAAGCTACATCAGATATTATATAATTATCCTAAATAATGTATAAAAATTTTAACATGAATGTGCAAAGAATTTGGTTCAAAAACTTGATTACATCCATGGGTTATTTACTCTTGACCATGTGTATATAATATCATTGTGGAGAATAGAGAAGATAGATATTGTTTATAGATAAATAAAACTTAAATTAAAATATTAATAAGTGAATATAGGAAAATAAATTAAAAATATAGTAGAAAACTAAAAACAATAGAAAAAAACCATCCAAATTTCTTCATGATTTGGTAGACTGACCTAAAATTTTTATCCCCTCTATTAATCAAAGGTATAATTTTTCCTTAAATAATGGTAAAAAAATACCATCAATGTTTTTCTTAGTGTTTTTATCAAATAAAAATACTTACACTTCTCATGATCTGGGTGAATTTTATCATTTCGAATGCCCATTAACTACAACTCAAACATTCCTTATTTCAGGTTGATAAAATAATCATCCATGATTTAATAATTATAGTAGAATTAAATTGTTGTTATAAATGATGAGGTTATATCCCCATGCTATGTTTATAATTGAAGGTGAACTATACTAATCCTACATGTGACCTTCCCTGAATATTCAAAATATTATTTTTGTTATGGTTTTGGATTGAACTTTATGTGGAAAAGGCATGGATTAACCATAAGGACCATGATTAGTCGATATTCTATATGTAAAACAGGTGACCGTGTTGTAGGATCACCATTTATTCTCTTAATAACATGGAATAATTTCCCAGCATGGTTGATGGATCTCTTATTGAAGTTCATAAGATTAATGTGTGGTTGATTGAAAAAATATTCTTATAGACGATGTCCTCATGCAGTTTCATGACTTGGTTAATTCAAATAATGTATTGAAGTTTATGAATATAATGTATAAAATACTCTAAATTTAATAATATTACCCCTTTTTATGGAAAATTAATTGATCGTATGGCTGATAAAAATATTGTTGGTTAAGATGCATGGTGGTTTTTAATCAGACAATTATAAAATGTCTATATTTTTCACATAATTGTTATAATTTATTTAAAATTAACATAATAATTCTTTATTATACATCAAAACATTAAATATTAAATATATAGATTATAATAATTATAATACAATGTAAAATGAAAAACTAAAGTCAATATTTCATCAATTTTCTTGCTAAATCCCACAATGCACTTATATACTGAATATGCAATAGTTTAACAGTAGAAGATCAAATGGTATGATTGAAATAAAAAAATTACATGATTAAATATATTACTATTTCAGATCTAATAATATTCTAGATGTACATGTATGTGTGGACCACACACCATCTACTCCTTCATGGAATTCCAGCTGTGTGTCACCCTACCTTGAACAATGTAGTGGACGGATATATTCCATGCCCAAGGATGTATATGTCATGCAACCCAGTGTTATATATTAATGTGTATTGTTTTAAAAACTCCATGTAGATACATGATACATTTATGTTTTATACCATTATTTACACACTGTATATGAGGAATACACATTAACTGAACTTTAGTGACATATTTCTATGTATTGCAATGTACAACATGTTGTATACTATAAAATAACTCCATGTGTAGTTCCTTCCCTTCATAGTTATTTCATATATCCTCCCTATTGGGTGTTTATAATCGATCTCATTAATATTTTATTATAATAAATGTTTCATATGGATTGTGGTGGATCATGTTTCGTTGATAGTAGGGTTTATTTCATCGATTTCTATAATATGTTGTGATTCTTTTCTTCATGGGGATGTTTTAGGAATATAGGAGATATCATTTTTTTTCAGAAATAGTTTCGATAAAACCTAGTGACATAGTGAGGATAGGGTGAGAGTCTCTGAGGTATTATGAACTTTTCTACCCCCTCAGTGATAAGGAGGAACACATATTCCATTAATAGGTTGAGGTACTTCTATAAGATCATGGGTTCAATACCCACCTCAATAGTAATGAATAATGGATCCCCACATATATGGATATGTGTATTCCTTTGAGATAAGGTGTATATTATAGTTAACACACTAAAATATTTCTCATTACTTTAGAGGAGGCATGAGTCTTCTATAGGGTTTTGTACCCCCTTAACATACATCCACTTTCCAAAAAGTCACATATCCCTCATTGATATTTCAAATAGATAAAATATAATTTTTAAGTTCTCTGTATATGTGATGATATAAGATATTAACTTGTTGTATTTTTTAACATTATATATTTCTTCAAACTCTCTCGTGATATGAGTTACAGTTTAGTAGTTTACTTGAGGTCTATGTGGTTTTTGATATTCTTGGTATCTCATGTTTCATTTCATATATGATCCTTCATATATTTTATTTTTATAAGAATATAATATATTACAATCCATGCTTGACATGATATAAAATCATAATAGTACCTTTTGTATTTTCATTCTTATTTCCACTCAATCATTAGTTTTAGAGCTATTGTCATGTTCTTTTCCTTATTTTTTGGTTTTAGGGATTTCTTCTAGGTATGCATATACTCACACTCTCCAATTTCAGGTTCCCACACTTTTTTTTGTGTTTATAGAAAATACAAAGTTTTATGGTGAAGTTGCTAGACATAAAAATAATTAAGCTAATGGCTTTAGTGGATCTAGTAATGATAAGCCATTGTAGAATACGATAGTTCATGGAAAAAATTATTACTGATGATGTTATCATTGTAAGATTTTTCATCATATTGGTGTTTTACACTATTGTACATCTGTTGTGTTTGGTGATATTATTCAATTTTATATTTACCCTTTCATTTTTTCTCTCATCCTTCTACTATAAATATATTATATCATTCATGAATTTTTATATTTTTTAGTTTATAAATATAAATAAATATATATATATATATATATATATTGTGATGTTCATTATTGGTTATATACACAATGTATTGGACATTAAATTTTATTATAAATTAATATAGGATAAGGCATCCCATGTGTGTTATGCCTTCGTAGTTCTATTCGTTATCCCCTAGTCTTTTAGAGGCAGGATAGGGGTGGAACACATGACTTAAAAATAGCCTATGTGTGGTTTTTTGGGCGTGGCCATGTCGTGATGTTATCAAAGATTTGGGACTCTTGATGAGTAAGTTTAGAGTTATTTTCATTTCGAAGATTGGTTTAGGATGTTGGGAAAGTAAAGAAAATGGGGTCTTGATTTTTGTTATCATTCTAGATATATTGGTGTAGGTAAAATGACATTCATATTCACTTTTGATTTTTTTCTTCCTCTTGCATGATATAAGAATTCATCTATATTAATACATCACAATGTTAGGTTCATGAAGAACCAATGACAATGTTTGAAACACTAATTTCTAATCACATGAGTAAAGATACCTCGATTTAGAGACTAATTATGATGTATCTCTTCCTCAAGAGCTGAGGCTAGACCCTCCACTATTTATGCTCAGTTAAACCTTTCTTGGTGAGAGTATGGTATTCCAAAATAATTGACACTAAAAAACTTGAAGACTAAATTTCCTATATGTTTTCCATTTATAGATGCTACATTGTTTTATAAGGTGATCCAAATCCCCTAGATGTTATGGATTAGGTTTATCTGTAATACTCATGTTTTCTAATCTAGATTGGAAGACTCATAATGAAAATTTTATTTTATTTTGGATTTACACTTCATGGGGAAAAGAATCATAGGTTGATGATTTTTTCTAATCTCAAGGTAAATATGCTATATTTTTTGGTTTGATATTTTTAATTGAAAGTACTATCAATTAATGTTGAGGTGAGATTCGGTTTCAAAGTTGTTGGACCATTTTCAACAATGAATTATCATTAAAAAATATTTATTCAGTTTATGAATTTGGTACTATATAGATCAAATTTGAAATATAATTTTAAGGGATCAAGAATCCATGTGAGGTCATTGGTGTGATTTCTATGATTTATGTTGTGAATTTATAAATTTCCTACCTATACCAGAGACTTTAAGTGAGCTTTTTTTGGATGAATATTCATTATTGAGACACACTATGGTATTTGAAGCATAGAAATTCATCAATGTAGTTATCTACCCTAAAGGCATGGATGGATCACTATATTAAAGATGACTTTCTCATCAATGTATTTCTCATTATAGACATTACAGCCTTTCGGGGTGCAGTACTAATAAGATAGTTGATAATGTTAGAGTAACTATACATGCATAGTGGACCGACCACTCTAAAAATATATTTTAATCTAATTTTAATTTTATTTAATTTTTCAGGTTTGTTATTTTCTTAGAGGGAGTTAAATGAATAATGGGGAATTGTAGTAAGGGGTTAGGTAAAAGGGAGTAACCCTTGGGTATGGGAACCATCTCATAACAAGTGGTAACCTAGTGGGTACGTAGTGGTGTACCAATAGTTACCCAAAGAAAACCTTTAAGTTTAATGTGGTTTTTTTATGAACCATCATGCACTTCGTGCATTTCAGCAAGTACCTAGAATTAATTTGGTTAAAAATACCCCTAAATGTATTTGTATCATTTTATATGTTCTATCTCTAAAAATTATTTAAAAAAAATCACCATCCACTCAATGAAATCCATCATCCAGATCTAATCTAAGGATCATAATGAAAATTTTAGGCATTATTGTCAGCTGGCAAGATACACTATATCTATATATATTATCTTTTTATTTTATTTTTACATCAGTGATTGTCTCTCATTATTTACAAAATCTATGTCTCCTAAAATATTTAATCTCTCAGTTTCCTTCTAGGATATTTGATGGGGGATTAGAATAAATCAATCTAAGGAAGATCTATAATATTGGGTTCAATATTTTCTTTCCTAAAATTTTATTTATTATTCCCGATCTCATAATCCCATGTATATGGTCATTTTGAATGTGTGTTGGAATAAACATCTCTCAAGGAACACTAAAAATCAAATGTATCATTTTATAGTTGGAAAACCATATTTTCATCTCAAAATATATTTTTAAGTATGTAAATGTTATGTGGGTAAATATTGAAATTGAGTTAGTTTGTTGGTATAGGAACATAATTACATAAATTTTTAAACCATTTCCCCTTTATAATGGGATAGGATGAAGCCATGAATTTATATGTATTTTCCCCATTATATAAGTTTGGATAAGGCCCTGACTCTAGTAGTGAGGCTTAGTGTGATGGATATAAGATGTCCCTACTCCCGCCTAGAAGGTATGGGCTACAATATTTCCTTACCTATAGCATATCATCAATACTAAGATTTCCTAATAAAGGTTAATATCCAATTAAAATATGGATATTGTATCTTTAGTTAAAACTCGTTTCTATGAAATATGATAAGAGTTTCAATTGTCTTCCAATATTTTTATTTCTTTTATAAAATTTTATATACTATTTTATTAATGATCTTATATTTATGGGAGGTAGGTAGAAGTAGGATAGTGAATACGTACAATATTTTCATACTCATTACTTATACATAACCTTATAAGATATGTGAAATCATTTTTATTCATGATCTAAGTATAGAGATTTCGTCCATGCATAAAGGCTAGTACATTATAGACCAAAAACACAATTAACACTTTTTAACACATTAAAATGGTTGTAGGGATTATTTAAATTAAGTTTTTCCTCATATTTTTTATATGTAATTATCACAATATAGATATATAGTTCTTCCACTTAAGGTTATGTTTAGTTGGTTCATTATGTCTATACTATGTTTTTTCTTTTTCTTTCTGATATTGTTGATTTATTAGAATTTCTGGACATGGATTCAGTTCATATTCATGTTAATATATTTTTAGACTCCTTTTTAAGTATGTATGAATAATACAGTACCCACGTAGAAACCTAATATCAATTGGGTTTTTAGCATAAAAAATATGTGTCATGTTAAAATTTTATTGTCAATTACCCAGGGATACTTGAAATTTCATTGGAGAAAACTACCAACCAAATGAATTTCATCAAATCATCAACATTTATTAAGGTATATGGTTATTAAGAGGTTCTTATGTATTTTGTTCTGACACGAACAACGTTCATTTGAGAGATCATGCCACAATAATGACAAAATTATATCAGATCCCAATTAATGGGACATTGGGTATGATACATAAGATAAGATAAAAGATATGATTATCAATACTCATAAAGTGAGCCATAAATATGTATGGATTGAATAATTATAATGGAAGCCTTAATTTCTTGGGGTATTCCAGGTAATATTTTTCTTTTCAATCACAATGTATTTTCTTATGTATGTGAGTCCCATAAATCATGTTAGGTGTCTTTAGGTAGGAACTGATGGGAGTGAAAACCATTCAGCATTCCATCCTATGTATGATACTGATATGGTTATATTAATTATAGGTTTATATTAACCAAAATATTTACATATAAAAATAGTGTTTCTATATATTTATTGTTAATGAGATGGATAATATGGACCAATATTTGGCCTTGTTTAGAAAATTTTTACACTCACATGGATATCCTAATTTGTTTTTACATTACAATTGTGTTGGATTATGCCTCAAGTGCAATAGATTTTATTTATCCAATGTATTATATCCCAATTTTTTTTACAAATCATGTTATTTATGCCTTTTTATTTTTATTCATGCATGTTTGACAAAGATAAAAGATTCAATAAAAGTGTTCAAAAAATTGTTTTAATAATTAATGAATAAATGGGGTAAAAGAATGGAGATTATAAATATTATTATTAATGAATTTAAGATATTTTTTTTTCTAAAAGAGAGGATAATGATATCATTTTTTAAATTATGGTAGGTTATTCCACCAATATAATAACCAAATTACATTAAATAAGTCATGGAATAGTGCGTCAAATTAGCAAGATACTCTATTAATTTACAAGTATTTAGGAGTATTTCCCAATTAATATATATTATGGGATTTTTTTTATTGTTTCTAGATGTATTGTAAGCACCTATTGGTCTTATGGAAAACATGACATTTTTTAGATTCAATGAAACTTACAGAATGTACATGACTTGAATGTAATATCCAATGAAAATTTTTATGAGGAATATTAACCAATTATTTTTTTGGAAACTAGAGGGACGATTGTTTCACATTAATAAATAATTAATTTAAATAATAAATCTGAAATATTACTTTAGTCTTGATATATTTTTCAACTGATCATGTTGATCATTCTAACACGATTGATATATCATCATTGTGTAGTGTGTACCAAAATCAGAGCCCCTTTAGCAGTAATCGATATATGATTTTTTTATGTCTGAATAACCTAAATAAAAATATCTGGTGCTAACCTGAGTGAGTCATCCTATTTAATTATTCACTTTGATAAATTCACCCTCCTAGGTTCTTGAATGAATGTTTCTTGTTTGTCTCAATCTTGAGATAAAGAGAGTAGTAGGGATAGGCTGAGAGGAAATTGTGGTTAACAATGATTAAAATTTCACTAATTGACATAGCAGTCTATTTATAGACATAGGGTTAGGTTTTCACATCTAATTAATTTCCCAAGGGACCTTAATCATATATTAATTACAAAAGTAACCTCATTTAGTGTAATCAAATAACATTATTATTTTATTATATGGTTTGTTCTAACCCATGAAATAATAAATGTTTATTTTAGAATCTGGGAAATAAATATTCATTTCTAGAAAAAATAAATCTTACTCCTCCATCTAGACATTTATTGAATTGTTAAATAAATATTATTCATTAAATAAATAAATATATATTCTCTTCATAGTTTAGTGAATAAATTATTATTTAATATTTTCTTAAATAACAATATTATACATTAAATAAATAAAATTTTAAAGTACGAATAATAAGAGATAAGTGAATATTATATATAAACATAATTAAAAATTTTCCATGTCAATAAATATTTATTTAATAAATTTTATCATTTTATAAATATTGAATAAAATTTTCTTCATAAACTATTAAACAATATTTACTCTAATTGTTAGATATGAATAATATTTAACTAATATTAAAGGAAAAACTATCTCTATAATCCTATAGGACTCTTCCGTTGTTGCATTTGGCATAATTTCCTAAAGTCCATGGTTTCTATTTTGTAATAGTTTAAGGAACCCAAAAAGAAAATAAGACATTTCATAATAAAAAAACCACATTTGAATGATCACTATTTAATATAGTCCTTTTTTCTGATATCTCATTAAACAAGTAGTACACCTATGTCATCGTTCTATATACATGACAATTCATTCTTCTACTATCTAAAATTAACTCATTGATAAACAAAGTATATGTAATTTAATGGGTTGGTTCTATTTAAATCAAAGGGTTGAGACATCAACATCCATAAATATGGAAGGGAAAAATAATTTTTTGACATATTCATTATAATATATCCTTGAGGACACCCCCCACCATACCAAAATTTACCATGATCATATGTCATTATGATTAATGAAAATATATTAAAGTGGGGTTATGATATTAATTAATAATAATATTAAAGTATAAGTGCTATTACACATTGTCGTAGACATAAATATCTAATGAACCTAAATGTGTATAATTCCTAGAATAGGGTTTTATCTTCAAAAATTGATTCTAAGGGATTTCCATGTATGAACATCATTAGATATAGACTCATATTATTATGATTACTCCCAACTAATAGGAAACAAACTATATGACCTATTTTATATTGTTATCTTACCATGTAATAAAATTGAAGAATATCTTGGGGGCATTTCAAGGTACTAATCTCAGTAGAGAATTGAAATTCTCTTTTAAATGTGATGGATACTTTAGGATATTATTATCTTAGTCATGAAGAATAAAGAAAAATATGTAATATGGTATTTATTTAATATTAATTTTTTTTATATACATGAATTAAAATGAAAAATAGTTATTTCTTAGGTAACAACTTTAATATACTCTCACTTGGACTAGAGGCATTTGTGACGGAATTTTAGTCTTCTAGCTCTCACTAGATGATCAGGTCTATTCAAATCTATTAATTTAGTTAATGGGTCCTCCATATTGTCTTCCATGGTAACTCTACTCCTAGTGTTATCAGATCTCAATGATAAATCCATCAATATATGATATTTCCAAAAATTTTTCTTCATCTACTGATGTGAAATTATCTATTTTTTAAGATCCACCTATATAGTATTATCTTAAAAGAGTGTGATAAGTTATTTACTATTAAGAATAACTTCAATATCTTGAACAATGTTGTGAATACAAACTTCTTCTTACCTTCATTATAATACAAAAAATACTTTGACTCTACTATAGAATCAATAAAAAACAAATAATTTGAACTTTTTCCACTCATAGAACCTTTCTTGAGAGTGAATATGTATCTAAAATATGATTTTAGATCATATTTATCTATTTATAAATTATAATATGAATATCCCATGATTAATAGTTTTTCATATCCTCCATAGACTAAGAATATATCCATAGTATACATTAAATACAGAAGGACAGTCTTGACTTCTATCCAATTTTGGTCACTTATGTCAGCTTGATATCTTCCTACAATAGTAAATGTATTTTTGATATATATTAATTCACAAAGATAAAAATAAAAGACCTAAACATGTTTTGATGAAAATGGAATCATTAATATCCTCTATCATTCTTCATGTGTTCAATGAAAAAGTTTATTAGAAATAGGAATGCCATTTGAAACCAGAATCAATCCCAATTTAATTTATTTTAATACAAAACCTCTTCAGTATTTTGTTAATGTACATAATCTAACTCAGTACAACTCTTGGGTCTACCAAGAATGATATTGATCCCATTTATATTATATTTAACATAAATTAATTATGGATGATAAATTTTTTAGCAATTCATTTGAATGAGTCTAAATCTTAGAACTATAATGAAGTATTGCAGCACACCATAGTGAGAAAATCTATTTCATAACCCTAAGACAAAATTGGAGAACGTAAAATTAGAATGAGTTTGAATTAAAGATAAATAATAAACACTAAATCTAATATATATATTTTTTGATTAATGATAGAATGTTAGTATTAATTCAATTTTCTCCAGATTTTTCATATTGGAGGGGGCATCAAACATTTAAAACCCACCAGCTATAAATCTATTGCAGGGATCCAAAAAAGTGCTTGATGAAATTATTTGATAAATAAAACCATGTAAAAAGTGAATCACTAGACCCACAACCCATCCAAAACCACCTATATTGATTTACACCCTTTAAAACTATCAGGTATCTCTCTTAATGTTCAAAAAACATCATTAAGGAAACCCATGATGCTGATCTAATCCTTCCATATGTAGCATTTCAATGATCCGAACATCATGTGTTAATTTTTACTCATAAACAATATGATGGAGTACCATGCTTTTACTATTATATCCCAATCAAAACATACTTAACAACTGAAATAAACTCTATCATACTGATTTTGAATTTTATTTTAATTCTTATATTTAAATTTATAGAGTATAGAGAATATTCCATTCACAATTTTATGGCATAAAATACAAAAAAAATCACACACGGTGTTCGATTGAATTTGAAATCCAGTAAAATGAACTACACAAACACAGAAGTCACCAAACTAATGAAAAAATGGAATCAAGACATGAGTATAGATCATCACTAGATACAGACCTACACTCTCTATGATCAATCTATTTTTAGTCTAAAACCTACCCAATTAACCCGTGGATGCTTGAAATATATCTATAATTAGACATGATCATAAAAAAATTATCCAATAAGGAGAGAAACTAGCTTTGGAACCCAACAAGATAGTGTCTTAAAATTTTCTCTATATGGACAGGACTCACCATTGTATCCTTGTTCACACTCTAGTTATAAGAAGAGAAACAAGTAAAGTAGTGGTGTTTAGTTTATCCTTATCATAGTCCAACCCAAATCAAGCCATTGTCTCAAATATCATATTCCTTTTAAATTTCAAGACAAATTCTATTTTGCATTAATCTCACTCCATATTATGCATCCTTTAACCGAATCACATGAGAACACCATACATAGAATAATTTATACTACACAAAAAAATAAAATAAAAATCAACTAGGGAATATTCTCAAAGGTGTAAAATGATCAATCAAAAAAATAATTTATGATCTCAAATGAATCGCGAGGATTATCATAACAAAATCAATTATGAAACTCAATGTTAAAAACATATAATTCATTGAAGGAATAAAAATATGTTCATGATTATGATAATGAATTCATGGAGATATAAATATTATCGATGGCTATAAATAATTTATCATATCATCATAATAATGAAATCAAAACATTAATTTGTATGGGTCTCAATTAGTTTAGTTATTTAATGTTTTTATACAATCAATTCTAATTTATTGTTATTTATTCATTTTGATATATCATTATCTTATCCATCAGTATCATTATGTTTCATCAAGCTCTTTTAGGTCTCTATGATTAGGGATTCCGTGATTATATAGTAGTAATCTATTTTGGTTGATTTTAGGGAAGTTATAGTGTGGTTCTTTAAATTTATGCATTTTATTTACCAATTTAGAACATGATTCAATATGATAATGAAGGTGGATATTGGGAGTTTGATTGTGATTTCAATTCTATTTTCCATCATCACAGTCATATAACTCTAATTATTGTTCACCAATACCTCCCACTATTTTCATATTAATTAATTTAGTTATTATTATTGTTATATATGATTAATAGATTGTGATTTTTGATAGTTGGGTCAGTATGTCCATTCACTTAGTTGAGGAGTTTTCTTTCCCACTAAACAAGGATAATGAATTATTTCCTAGTTATTTTATGGATCCCTGCACATATTAGTAATTTAATAAATTTGAAAAGTAATGATGGTAAGTGCATGATTGATATTGATTCTTATTATTTAGTTCGATGATTCAGAAAAAATAAAAAATATATAATTCACTAGAGTTTACCATCAAATCGCTTATTTTTCTTCCATACCACATCATTGGGTATTATGATTTTTATTTCACATTAATTAATTTTGTTATAAAACCAAATAGATGAATCCCCCCATTTTCCCTTTATTTGAAAATAATGGAAAACATAGAAAATATTAATAAATGATTGATATTGTGAAGTAACTACCACAAATTAATCCTTGGAAAAAAACCATTGTAATCCCTTTGTTGCATTCTAATTTTTTGCAATATTGTATGATGGCACCCTGCGATACGACTTTTATACCCCTTATTACTCTTCTATGTCCATGATATATCTCATGTAAAAAACTAAAATATTTTTTACATGAGATGTTTCAAACTCAATGATTAAATATATATTATATTTCTTGAAACAAATAAATAAATATTTACTCAAATATTATATAATACACATTTTCTCATCAAGCCATTTTCTCAGACAGCATCCCACATAATATTTTTTGGAACTTCCAGGATGACTATTTTTCAGAAATATAAATATAATTTATTTATTAACTTATTAGTAAATAAATAAATATTATATTCACATAAATAGAAAATGAGTATTTATAAAATATTCAACACATATAAATATTCTATTGAATAATTTATGATTGGATATTTTTGATCAACCATAAAAAATAATTATTAATCCATATATTGGAATAATATTTATACATCATTTTAAATTAATATTTAATATATCTGAGGTTCTAGATAAACTAAGTTTGTGCAAATATAGGCCCCTTTCTTATTTTATGTATGTTGTTACCCTTAAATTCCAATGATAGTGTCTAATAACAGTACATGAACCCAAAGATAAAGAAGTTAAATTTTACAATATGAATAACTAAATTTTTACGCACAATATGTAATATAATCACTTTATCATGAAATCTCTTATCAAGAAGGTTGCATGATGTTGTCATCATCCATTATATTTTTTGTCTATTTCCATAAAATTATAGAAATAAACTTTCCTATAAAACACCAAGGGTGTGGCATTAATAATGTTGTTTAATTTCCACAAATATTCCTGAGATATCAAATTATACCAAACTATGAAGAGAAAATTTTTTTCTCACATTATGTTTTCATGAAATATCATTAATGATATGCCCAAAAAGTCCTACCTCACTAAGAGCATATTTTTTCATGGTTTACATCAGTAATTAAGAGTATGTTACTCAATATAAGAATTAATAATAATCATGGAATCTAAGGATTATTACAGAAATACGGAAATATGAACATCAAATGACCCATATAAATGTGGATTTCCAACAAGAGGGTCATCTTCTCATAATGTCATGCTATAAAAAAATACCAATGTCATATTATATGATAAAGTGTTTCAAATTCCTATGAGTCTCCAATATTAGTTGCATATATAATTTTTATCTTTTTAGATGATATCATCCGTTTATAGAACATATATTTTTGAAAACAACCCTAACACAAATAGGTTCTCAACCTAATAGGGGACTGTTTTGACCTTTTACTGTGACAGGTATCCCAAAGACATTATCATATATATTTCACATAGAATAATGAGTCTCATGTGATAATTAATTAATTAATATTCAGTACTATGAATATATTCGTTATATATTGATTAATATAGTTGGTTTTTGGTTACATACTCTAAAATATTCCCATTTAACTAGATCCATATTTTAACACATGAATAAGTTATCCTCACATGATAGACATACTTATTCCAAGATATGTTCATATTCATTGTGCGAACTATGCTACCCATTTTTGTTCTACATAGTGTGATGTCTTTCTATTTGGAAAATCCCTCAATATACAATATTAATGAATATATGTCTTCTATTATCCCGTATATGCTGGATAATACCATTGTTAAAATTCATCATTATATGATGGAACATTAGTGTCTTGTTAAAAATTATAAATTGAGAACCAATCATTGTTATTTTCTCATTAAGTTGTATTAGAAACTGTTACATACTCGATAAAATGTAAATATGGAAGCTACATGAAATAATATGATTTATAAGTTAATACTAATATTTATTTACAATGAAACCAGATCAAACTAATCTAAAGTAGACTAGTTTTATATACCCTGAAAACTAGTTTTCTAATTTCTTTAGTAACCTGGATCTCACCCTGTTTTTATTTCTCAAGCAATTATTATTATTATGATGCCCATACTATATAGTTCTCCTAGACTTGTCTGATATTATCTTCCTATGGTTTAAGAAAAATAAAGAACAATATTTTGTATATATTATGGAATTCTATATATATTTACAAATGAATCATAGAAATATATATCCTATCCATCACAAAATATCATGTGATAATGGAAACAATTCTTCTGTATTTCATAATCATATATTTTTAAATACCATGCTCGATATGTATAATGATTTAGATTTAGCAACCCCACTTATATATATTAATATACATAGTTCCATAGAACTTGGGATTATACTTATGACATCTTTGTTGAAATTCATTTGTTTCATCTAACCACAATCACATGTTTTCTATATGTTTTCAAACATATGATTCTTGGAAAATTTTAGTTCTCCAACTAACCAATTATAAACACCTAATAAATTTTTTTAGGGAATATACTACGATAATTATAATTATTTTTACCTTTATATGGATACTTTAAACTATTATAAAATATTAGATTTATTTGATATCATCAAACATTCAGATCACATCATAGAGATTTCATCCACAGAGTTACCTCCATGAGAGTTTTCATTAATATCATATTCCTAATAAAATAACAATAATATAATAGAAAAGTGTAATTCAAATAGATTTCATCATATTGATTGGATTAGATGTTTATTTCATGGATTATGTATTACGAATTAATCCTTTGAAAAATAAACCATTCTTTATGGGTACTGACATATACCATTAATATATAGTTTCTCTTTAATACTCACTAGTAGTCTCATGTATAGTAATATATTTAATATAGTACAATTGAATTTTGGTATATGGATTTTGTGACGCCATTCAATTCCAAGGTATTACTTAGTTTGAACATGGTTTTTCCTTTCTGTTATTTTAGAGGTTTTTAGGAGTTGGGGTTAAAAATGTGGATTTCCTGAAAAAAAAGCAAGGTGCTTAGTTAGTACTAACTATGAAGTATGGGTTTGTGGGCTTCTAGTTTCATTTTTTATTGTTTAATATTAGTTATTCAAACTATTTGGCTCACCAAGGAGGCTGTGTGGGTGTCTAGGTGGTTTCTAAGGGGTGACACACTCTTCAATCACTATTTTACCAAATAAATGTATCTCATTTAAAGGATACCATGTGACCTAATTTTCATGGTACATTTTCCAATCATTGTTACTTCATGGTTTCTCTAACAAAATGACATAATTATTCATGTCAATCTGAAAATTTAAAAATATGTAAATTTCCCCTTCTCCCTTGATCATTTTTATATCTAATAACCTTCTAACCACACTTATGATTGAACTAAACCTTCCCTAGTTCTCTATATGACTCTAGCTTTAGATTATTGGAAATTTTCCATCATTATTGGTGGATATATTAAATGTATTTTTTGTTTTAGATATGTTTTTATACCCTATTTTATGATCCTCTTTTGATCTCCCATCCTCTTAAATTATTGGAACCTGATTGGGCAGTGTATGTTGGATATAAGGCATTTGAAAGAGCGTTTATGTTATTATTTATAAATCTAGGATAATTTGGACCTAATAAGCTCAGTAAAAAACTTTTTTTATAGCACCATTAAATTTTATGATATTTTTCTTTTAGTGGAAATAAAATTGATATCATATGATAGACGTAACCCTAACACTAAATGAAATGTAATATAGTATATCATTATAACCAAGTAATTAAATTATTTAGAATTAATATTACTAACTAAATTATGAAAATTTAATGGTTTGCACATGTAAAAAATAAATTCAGTGGTTATCAATTGAGAAGAAAAGAAAATACAAAACATTTAATAGTAAAAAAAATTTTCCTAAAAAACATTTTTTCTACGTAATTTTTTTTATAATAAATTAAATTAAAAAAATTTGGTGAATGAATTTATTGAAATTTATATATAATATATTCAATTTACTATTTTACCATTCATGTAATATTTTTACTACAGATTAGATTAATATTAATATAGTTTTATGATTAAAAAATAATTTTTGTTAAAGCGATTATGTCACATAATCAGCAATTTAATTTTTTTTTCAATTTTTATAAAATTATATTGTAAAAATAAACTTTTTTCTAAAATGAAATTTTCATAATTAATTATCAGTGAATTTTTTTGAATTTTCTGAACATATTTTTTCTGAATAGTGACAAATACTGATATTATTAAAATTTTATTTTCATTTAAATAATGTAGACTGTAATATTTTGTTTTAGAATTATTTTAAAAGTGTAAATAGTTAAATTATATTATTTTTATTCAAATTTAGTTTAGTGGAATAAATTTTATATTGGATTTTTATATAAAAACATGTTATACTTAATAATACATTTTATTTGGAACCCACATTTTCATTGCCCTTTTAGGTTTAATTTTTAATTTAATTTTTTCCACTTTTGTGAATTGAATTTGGTAAAATGGTTTAAATATTTTTAATTTAAAAAATTAATATATGTTAAAAATATAAACTCAATTTTGGGTTATATTGAATAGCAAAAACTGTAAAAATATGTCACCTTGGTTAATGTTAAAACATGTTTATTTGGGGTTAAACCATAAGATAAAAGTAAGTAATCCAAATAAAATTAACTAAATAAAATTATATTGGAATATTAAAACCTAATTCTATCTCACCTTGAAATATATATCCATTAGGATAAAAAATTTCTTGAGAATTAATTTATCATTTTGTATTCTTTCAAGACATTTCCATGTGGGTCCCCTCCCCCACTTATAAAAGGACACAACCTATCCTCTCCTCTCTAAACTTTATGATCCATTTTGAATAACATAATCCCTGATAAAATCCCTTTCTTATTTCCCAGAACATGACCTAGATTCCTTGTATTCATCATAAAACCATCCTAGGAAGGCTTTTCTTATTAAATTAAATAGGTTTTCTGAAGATGAGGTATAGTTTAAAACCATGTGTTCTCACTTTATTTCTTATTCTACCTTCTTCTAAATTTAAACAATAAAAATTATGTTCTATATACTGATATTTTCTTATTTTAATGTAATAAAATTTGTTCATCTATTCATTCATTGAATATGAAAGGAAACCATCAATCATGTGTGCGATATATTACCATCTCATGAACCAATGTATTTCATGTTCCATAACTTCCTCTCAAGGATTTATATAATGATGTATGTAATGTATATATAATATATTTATGAGATAATTATACTTATATAATTATAATATCACATATACCTTATTTCTTTTTAATATTTCGGAAAACAATAATGTCACTCGTGCATACGTGTGGACTACCGCTTCCATGAATCAATGTGATTTGTTTTCAATTTTATTTTTACATGCTTGTAGATAAGGAATGATTTTATTAATATATATTATATATATTATTTTTTAATAACTATATGGAGGGGATTTATTATTTACCATTTTTTGTTCAATCAGTTAAAACATGAAATGATGTTCCGACGTACATAAGACATAACGTCTCTGTTAATTATATAATTCACATTATGTTTTAAAAATTTATGGACTAATAAAAATACATATATTCTAAATATATAATTTTTTTAGAAAATTTTTAGAATTATTGATATTATGGATCCAAGATCAATGTATAAGGACTGAACTTATCAAACCAAAACATTAATGAATAATGAAGCAGTTTTTACCTAGAATAATGATTTTCACAAATAATTGTTAATAAATGGGTGATAAAAGATAAATATTCAATAATATATGATATATTTTATATTATTATTTCTTATAATATATTTATAATAAATAAATATTTTTTATATAGATGGTACAAATACGTGTGATGGAATTCGAACTTGAGGTAAGGGTTTATTTCATAATCTCATCATTTTTCAAGAGTTTTTATGTTTATGAATCTTCTAAGGATTTTATTTGAACATTATATCTTATCAGAAATATATTTTGTTACAGTTTTTTTTATATATTAAAACAATTCCTTTCAATTTTCCACCCACTATGAAATCAAGATACTTAATTATGGATTTTATGGAAAATAGACCAACTTTTTCTACTCAGTCGGGAATATTTCTCTTTCATTGATATATCTAAAATAATGTTTTTAATATTATAAATTGATTTGTTAAATATATTTTTAATCATTATTTTCTTTATGAAAAGTTTTTTAAAAGGAATTTTCTTGTCATTTTTTTAACGATGGACTTTTTAAATTTTTTACAAAACTATTAATGGAATGTTTTTTAACATATATGATATGGAAATAATTTTCCACCATAATTAAAACTAATTTAAATGATGCTTAAATTAAAATTATACAAGGTTATATTTAAAGAAAATGTTTTCTTTAATATTTTTCAAATTTTTATATTTTAAATAAATGAGTTCAAAGTGAAAAATGGTATATAGTGATATTTTGAAAATATATTCATATATATATATATATCAATCATAACTATTGGTTTATATTATGATTTATATAGGATATACTATCATTATATCATCCACTATACTCTTATAGATGATTTATGATCATCTAAACTGGGGAATGAATTTATATTTCGTATGTTAGTATATCAAATTTGGATTGTTATTAATTTTTAAGGAATGTTGATTTTGTAGTATTAGTTATTCATATGATGAATGAATTGGATTTAATAAGTGATAGGTGGGGCTTGGAATTTCATGGAAAATTTTCTATATCATGATATTATTTGTGTGGAATTATTTTACCATCATTTATATCTGACATATTATTCATACCTTATTAAAATAGATTGTACACATACCCTTATATATAATTTAATCTCTTCCACTTATTATATTCCATTACCATAAGATTTTAGAAATTTTATTATTATTTATATATTAGAAGGTGATAATGTATATACATTTTGTATAAAAAAAATACTATGTTGTATTTGTTCAAATATAATTTTAAATTCAAGTTTGTATATAGTTTTTCAAGAATATTGAACTAATCAGTCCTTTGGGATGTGATTCCTTGAATATAGTGCCAGTGAAATAATGCAACCACTAACTTCAGGCTACTAGATTTTGGTTATTTATATTTGGAATCATATGATGTTTATTATAAACCATTGGATCATGATTTAAAAATACAAAGATCTAGGAATATAAAAATCATACTAAATTTTAGGAAAATTATAAGTTCATGATAACATTACAAAGTTTTTTTAAGGTAGATATTATGTTATATTCCTTTCAATACATCCATTTGTGGATACTGATAGTGGGTTGCGATTTAACATAGATAAATTAGGGGTTATAACTCTAAAAATATTTGTCTTATGTAAATCTTAGCTATTATTCTAGTGGCCAATATGTGTTTCCTTAATGTGAACCAGGTTTACCACTCATGGGGATATGCTAGTGTTAAATCACATTTTTTCCCATATTGGATGAAATAATATAGAATTTTTTTGGAACATTCCCCAAGAAACCATGAATATTATTTTGAGATTATCTAGGCATAAATTTTCCAATTTTTGTAAAGTGTTTCAAAAGTTTTGAAATTTTATATTATGATTCAAAATGTTTTCATCTAATCAATTATATAAAGTTTTTTAGAAATGGTTCCTAGAATAAGTAATCAAAAATGTATCGGTGCCTGTAATCCATGTAGATATTTCTATCATGCTAATAATATTAAACTTGATCCAGAGATATATCTAGAGATGAGAAAATTATTACTATATTAGGCTAGGTGACTCGGGATATGGCCTGTAACCATTGCCTTATGACTAATTTTATTAATACACATATTGGTGTAACAATGTAAGACAAATTCATGCCTCAACAACCTCTATCATTCAATGGTTCTAAAAATACATTTATTGTTTAATAATTGATATGTTCCTTATAGACTATATTTCTAAATTTGATATGTAAGGAATGTGAGATGTTTTTATAGAAGTATATCATCACTTAAGAGATGTAGGTCAATATTGGTCATTGATTAAATACACTAAGGAAGGGGAGGGGATAGCAATAATTTAATGAAATAATATTAAAGAACTTTTCTTATAAAAATAATTTCATCATGAAAAACAAAATGACATAGAGAGATAATTATTGAGTTTCATACAAAAGGATGAGGAAACTGTTACTGATAATGAAGTTAACATTAAATGGTTAACAAGGAATTCAATGTATTACATAAAAATACAAAATTAAATATTGACCATTTATTTTATGAGATAAATCCAATGCTTCATAGGGAACAAGTCTCCCAAAAATTCTCATTATATAAGGATATAGTATCATGTTATATCAAGATATTGAAAGAATTATTCATGTATCATGGCTTAGAAGGAAATCTACTAGAGAATTATACGGCTGAACAAAAGATGAATAATGTGCATAAGTGAAAAATTAATTTTCCCAGATGATATACCTGTGGAAAGAAACATCTTGGTATGTTCTTAAATGGAATAGGATTATACATCGAGTGTAGAGAAAAATGCATTCATTCTCAGTAATGAAAGGGTATGGGAGAATTCATAACTGTATAATGATTTTCCTACATATAGATGGAGAACTATTATAAAAAATGAAACAAAAATCAAGGGATATTCCAACAGAATAATCCAGGAGTCAAAGGTCAAGCATATGAACTTATTACAGGTGACGTGAATGTTCCTAGATATATAATGAATGTTAAAATTATCACCCACTCTAATATTGAAATTTTTTTATTAGATACTAGTTCTACCAACTCATTTATATCTAGTAATTTTATTATGGTATCCAATCACTACCTCAATGAATAGTTATTTAGTTGAGAGGATAGTTACTAATGGTTAGATGACTACTAATCAATTCTATACATATTCTCTAATAAATGTCTGTGGAATGGTTCATATTATGAATCTTATTATAATTACCCTAGTAGAATTTGATAATAATTTTTCTATGTATTTGTTCTTTTATTATATTCCCAATATCAATTATCATGGAATATATGTGACATTAAAGATTATAAAACTATATTTGATCTTCTATAAGTTAAATGATAAATATGACCTTTTTTGGGGATATATATACTATTATATGGGTCATTATTCCAATTAAAAATGGTTTTTTATCTCAGATAGTGGCTAAAAACTCTACATCGATGAAATAACAATTTTTCTGATGTTTCTTGATGTATTTTTGAATTATTTTCCTAGTTTTATAGAAAATCCAAAAGATGATCTCTCAAAAGAACTCATACATTGTTATAAGCATATTTCAAATATTCTTTATAGAATGGACCTGATATAGATATAGGAATTGATTAATAATCTCTGGAAGAATATAGATAAGGGATTCATTCAGCCCGGTCCTAAATCATGGGTTTCACCTTTTCTTTTTTAATAACAAATATATTTCAATATATACAATGATTATAAAGATCTAAAAAATTACACTATTAACAAAAAGTATTATCTACAACATATAAAGGATCTGTTTTATCAACTATGATGACCAATATATTTTCTAATATTTATCTATGATATTTGTATCATCATTTAAAGATCAAGTTTAAGGATAAAACCAATATAGCTATCTCTATTTTTTAATGGTGATTGTGAATTTATAGAAATTCCACTTCTACTTATATGTTTTATTTATATCATCATGGATTTAAAAAATAATGCCTTTAGGGATTATCTTGACCCTTTTTTGGTAGATTATATAGATGATATTATAATATATAAATACAAGAAATATGATTATGAATAACAATGTAGAATTATTATAATGTCTCTGAGGAAGTATAAGTATTATGCCAAATTTACCAAGAATGAATTTTTTCTTTTGAATGTTTCACTATTGGGTCATATAATATCATATGAGGGAATATCAGTAAACCCTTCAAAGATTTAAGTAATTGAATATTAGCACAAACTAAAAATAGTGACTGATATGTACATTTTTATTCTTTTGGTTGGATATTATCGATGTCTGGTGGAATATTTCTCATGATTATCAAATATAATCACAAATTCCTCCTAGAAGGATACCAAGTTCCTTTGGATAGATGAATGTATGGAATGTTTTAAGGAACTGAATAGAATTTTAGTTAATGTACATATTATTACACTACCTTATATTAGAAAATGTTTGGTAATCTATAATGGTTCATCGAATAAAGGATTGGAATTTTCCCTCATGAATAATTATACGGTGATAGATTATGCATCAAGAAAATTGATTGTCTAAGAGAAAATTGAAAGTAATCATAATTTAGAGTTAACTATAGTAATTTATTTCCTTAATTAAATGGATGAATTATCTTTATAGTGAAATATATGATATGTATACTGATCATAAAATTGTGAAGTATATATTTACACCGAAGGATTTTAATATGCACCAAATAAGATTATTGGAGTTGATAAAATATTTTCATTTCTTCATACGTTAACACCCTCGAAAAAAACAAGTGGAATTATTTTTAAACCCAAATGAACATTTAATCTTATCTATGATGAGGATAATAAAAAATAATACATTTCAAGATGTTAAATGGTCATTAAAGAAATCCTAATAGAAGGGGAAAATCATATATTTCCCAAATGAGTGTTCAAACATCTATCCTAGTGAAAATTCAATGGGCATATAAAGAAGATATATAAATGTAAAAGAAGGTAAATAATATTATTGGTTTCAACTGTGATTCTTATGGAATGATAAGTTTCATGAACTATTTATGTATTCCATCTAAAATAGATTTGAGGAAAGAGCTATTTGATGAGGCTCACATGTCATAATTATCTATTCATACTATGAGTATGAAGATGTAAATATAAATATATATATATATATATTTATGAAGGAGTATTTTTAGAGAGAGCTAATGAAGATAGGCATTGTAGAGTATATATATCAATTCATTGTATATTGTCCTTTTAAGGATTAGAGACACAATTCTATGGGTATATTGTTGTCATTACTAATACTAGAATAGAAATGGGAAGACAACACTATGAATTCTTTTTTCATACTCCCCAAAAGGTCTAAAGGATATAATAATTTTTGAGTTGTAGTCAATATACTTAAAAATTCAACACACTTCATTAATAGAGGATATGATTTCTTTATTTATCATATTATTGGGTTATATATTAAAAAGAGGTATGTTTTCATGGAGTACCACATTCTATTGTTTCTAATTCGGATTTAAGGTTTACGTCAATGTTCTAAAGAAGTCTTCAACAGAATTTGGATATAGAGTTTAGTTTCAATATGGTTCATCATCCTTAGATAAAATATTAGTCTATGATAACCATTAAAACCTTATAGGATATGTTGAGATCTTTCCTTTGGATTTCAATGGTTATTGGGATCAATACCGATCATTATTCATGTTTTTAACTACAATAGATTTCAATAAATAATTAAAATGGATCCTTATTAATAACTATATGCAATGAAGTGTAATAATCTATTTTTGGGGATAAAGTTTGATAAATAATGTAATTGGGACCTTTGATAGCTAATGAAATGGAAGAGAAAGTCAGAACCATTTAATAATGAATCAAGGAAGCATTGAGTCGACATAATCATTTTACTAACAATCATTAGCATGATCTAAAATATTATGATGTTGAGAATGTTTTTCAATTAATTTATAATGTTGGAACTTTTATAATATTTAGGAAGAAATGAAATCTAATCACATGTTATATTAACCTCTTTGAGAATCATGATCGAGTAGGGATTGTAGCTTACCACTTGGAACTTCCATCGAACCTCTCTCATGTTCATGATTTTTTCTATTTATCTATCCTAAGTAATTTTATGATACTTAAAATGTACTGAGCTCAATTTTTTTACCCTTGGAGAATGATATTTATTATGAAGAACAAAAAGTATAAATCTTAGACTATAGAGATAAATGGACGTATAACCAGACTCCTAATTTTATTGTTGTTCTCTATTGAAATCAAAATTTTCAATTGGTTATGTGGGAACCCGAGGATGTGATGAGGCATTGATATCAACATTTTTTAACCAAATAAATATAATTTATAATGAATTTTAATTATAATGGTGGTAGGATATAACACACTGAGATTTTATGCTTTTTATCTTTTTAAATAAATCGCTTTGATAACATGTGATACATGTAACCTCATCTCAAAATAAATTGTAATATAGTATATAATTAAAACCGATCCATTAAATTATAGAGTAATTAATGGACTAAATAAATTATAAAATGTATATGGTTTACACATGTAGAAAATAAGTTCACATGTTTTCTATGGATTTGAAAAAATAATAATAAACCTTTGAAAGTAATAGAATTTTTCTTAAATTTTTTTTATGCATGCAGTTAATTTTTTCAATAATTAAAATCATTAAATATTATTTAATGATTTTAATTTATTTAATATTTCATATTCAATAAAAAATCATTCATCAATTTTTTTTAATAAGAATTGGATTAAAATAAATCAATTTTTATCCATTAAAAAATATTTTCCTAAAAAGGTGATATGTCACATCTTATACACTTATATTAAAATTATTTTCATCCAAATTTAGTAATTTTTTTTATCTAATTAACCTTATTTATTAAATCAACCAAACAATAATATCTTATAATATTTTTTTTTATAATTTTCTAAAAATATTATTTTATATAAATAGTGAAAATATTTATTTTTATAAAAATTTACTTTCATATTAACAAATTTACAAATTTAAATCTTATTTTAATATATTTGACACTAAAATATATTCAATCAAGTTTTTATTAATCCATTTTATTAAATTGGAATCAATTTTAGGTAGAATTTTGATATGAAGTGATTTATATTTAAGAAAACAAATTCTCTAGAAATCCTCATTTTCATCACACTTGTGGGTTTTATTTTAAATTAAATTATTTTTCTTTTGTCAAATAACATTTTAAAAATTAGTTCAAAATTTTGAATTAAATTTATTAATATTATATAATAAGTTGAAATTATTTTTCACAAAAAAAATAGTAAAAATAGTAAAAATATGTTACAAAGTTTACGGTTAAAACAGGTTTACTGGGTGGGTTAAACCAAAATATAAGGTTATCTATTCCAATTAAACTTTTATAATTTCTATATTTCGGAAAACAATTAGAACTTATCCTCCTCCACCATTCAATATGTATTATTTTGGAAGCATTTTTCTTGATTATTACTTTATAATTCTATATTGATTTATGAAATTTACATATGTGTCCTCTACCCCCTTATAAAAAGCAACCTCCTATCCTCTATTATTCACACTAAAATTGTACTTTTAATTCATCTTATCTCTAATAAAACACCTTCCATAAAACCATCCCCATTAACTATAGTCACTATATTTATCAAAAAACAATCCTCATAAGGCGTTATGTATAAGCCTAAAATGGTTATCCATAGAAGATATATAGATCTTAACCATGTGTTATTATTTTATTTGTTCTTCACATCTTTAAAATATTCATCAATTAGGATGAAATAATAAAAATTATATATTCCAGGCTGTAAAATGTTATTATATGAATGTAAAATCCTATATTCATCTCTTCTTCCAAAAAATGACAAAAGAAACAGTTGATCTTATATATGGAAGACTACCACCTCATGAACCAATGTAATTCATTTTACATCAATTCCTCCCATGGATTGATATGTTGATGGATTTAATTTATATATATATATATTAAATTTATGGCATAATTATACTTATTTAATTATAATATCATATCTACCTTATTATATTCCAATATATTTAGAAAGGATAATGTTGCACGTGCATACATGTGGACTACTACCTCCACAAAGCGTTGTGATTAATTTTTCATTTAAGAATTACATGGATGGAAATAAGTATTTTTGTGATGATTTTATATGATATATCAAATATTTAAATTAATTTTTATTATTTAATTATTATTGACCTCTCTTTTTTTCATCCGTCGAAAAATTAAATTAGCATTCATGTGTACGTACGGCCAACTGTCTCTATGAACGATGTGCTTCATTTTCTTATACCTCAATTTTATGGATAACATAAAATATATAAATAATTTTTATAATTATTATATATGATATATTTATTTCATGATTAAAATTAGGAATATGATCGAACCATGATCGAACTCAAGGAAAAAAGTACCAAACAAAAACAAACATTGAAAACGGAGATATTATTACTCGGAATAAAGATTTTAACAAAAAAAAAATTAATAAAAGGATAAAAATAATTAAAATTAAATAATATATGGTGTTTTCTATATTATTATATACCTATAATATATTTATAATAAATAAACTATTAATTACATAGGACGTTTGAACACGTATGACAGATGTTGGACTTGATGTAAGGTTTCATTTCACAATGTCGTCATTAAATGGGATTGCTTATGTTTATTTGTCTACTGGTGATATTATTTTATATTTATATCTTAGAGAAAATATATTATATAAAAATATATTAATTTCTATATATTAGATGTTTTCCTTTTAATTTATTTTCTTTATGTACTCTTGATAAATAAATATTTTTTTGAGAAAATCTAACATTGTTATTCTACTCGGTTAGTAATATTCCAATTCTATCAACATAATTTCAACAAAGTGTATAAAATGATGATTTTAATATTATAAAATATTTTATTAAAAAATTACTCATTATTTAATTTTTATAAAATTGTTTAAAAGGAATCTTCTTTTCATTTTCTGAATGTGGTACTTTTTAAATTTTATTCACAAAAGTGTGAATGGTGTGTTTTTTTAACTTATATGGCATGGATAAAATATTCATCCATCATGACCACTCATATTATTTAATATTACACTAAAATTTTAAAATTTTATTTTGATGGAAAATTTTATCTTTAATATTTGTGGAATTTTTAGATTTTACATAAGTTATGTTATAATAAAAATGATATTTTTCTCACGAAATTTTACAGTATGGTTTGGAAATTTTTTTTCTTTTATTCCAACATCCTTTATTGAATATTATAATTTAGTAAGATTATAATATTATGATACAATCCACTTTACTTATTTGTATTGTTTATGATGAGAATTACTTGGCAATATATTGATATTTTTTATTCTAGTTCTTCTAGTGCTTGTAGTTATTGGTTTTTAAGGCATGATAATTAACATGAATTGATTATTCATATTATGGTTACTTGGAATAAATATGGGTCAAGTGGGAGATAGAATACGATATCACCTTTATTCATCAATGGGTATTGTGTGACAAACTATATTTGGTATTTGGTTGAGGTATTACCCATTTATGTATGATTCCTTGGAACAAGGCCTCGATAATAAGTTTTAGTTGTTTGGAATTATGAATTCCATCATTATGAAATTACTTATTAATGTTTATGGGGTTATTAGAGTATTTATGATATCCGTGGATAATTTAATAGATCATGTGATTAATTTTATGGAAATATATTATGATCATTTATTCTTTTTATATTATTCATCCCTTACTATCATCTATGGTATGCATGACTAGAATAAACAACTAATCTAAGCCTTTTATTTTTTTCCATTACATGGGATTCCAGGAAGCGAATTATGATTGATTTGTAATGATATTCAAAATGGAATATTTTTTGTTTTCAAAGAAAATATTATATTTTATTTCTCAAATATATTGATAAATTCATGTATATATATAGTTTTCTAAGACTTTTAATCTACTTGGTACTTCAAGCTACGTTTCCTTGTATCTTGTTCAATTCAATATAATAACCACTAATAATGGGCTAATACGTTAGGGTTCTTTATATATTTCTATGCTAAAAAGTTCTTCTCCATTCATGAGTTATTTTCTTCTATAAAAATGTTCTAACTTTTTAATTACTTGAAATTATTGTAAATTTCCATGGTGTTTATATGAAAATGATGACCTATTTTATTCTAGATTAATCATATGTTTATCTTATAGTGTATCCATGTATGGTTTTTATTATCCTATCATTCATTATATAATGTACATTTCCAAATCAATATTTTTGTGAATATGAAAGTAATTTTTGAAACAAAATGTTGTGTTTCAAAATGATTCTTCTGCGAAACTTCTTTATAAAGTATATTTGTTTGAATTTTAGTGCCATTTTTCCATGGTATAAGACTTTTTATAAAATATTTCTTGAAATAATACTTGGATTTGTGATAAAAACATACTTTTTTCATTATGAATTTTTATTTGTGGTTTTGTAGTACATAGTTAAATGGAAGGTAGTTATGTATTTATCAAATTATCTTGATTTTATACAACTTCATAGTGAGATGGTTTGGTCAGAAAAGATGGTAATATGTTTTTTTGGTTTATGCCTTATCTTTTTTTTACTTTCAGGTTTATCCTTTTGTGATTGAATTATTATGTATCAATAATTTTTAATATTTCTTATGGTTTGTACAATATTAATTTTCCACATTAAATTTACACATGAGACTTTTGTGGTTTACAGATTTCTATTTATCTTGTGGAGAGCCTAATTAGGTGACGTGTTAGGTTAAAACAAGCTGGATTATTAAAAAATGGAATCAAAGGGACTACCAAACCATAATTTTGATAACACTACATAGTTTTGTTTCAATTTATTTTTTATGAAGTAATTTGACTATTAGAATACAGGTAGTAATTGTGTGAGGTTTCATTTTCACTTGACATTAGTGTTTTGGCTTGATTTACCTTGGATGGTAGTGGATTTGTTTTTAATTTTGAGACTTGGGGATTGAGGTAGTTTGAATGAACTAGATTAAGAGGTTATTTAATGGAACCCATAAATATTAAAGTGTTATATTTCATTCATAGGGGACACAATTTCTAAAAGTTGAATTTTCTAAAGGCATTTATATGTATTTTTTATATTAGTCTTATTATTTTTGAATTTTTTAATAAATTGACTGGTTATTATATTTTGTTCATCAAAATATTCCTCCTAGAATATATCTTTGGATTATTAGTGAGGAATATTAAAAGACTAGTTCTATAATAAAATACTTTAGTGGACCCTTCTTTTGTGGAAGCTATAATATGCACTATTCAGATTCTGGGTCAAGTAGGTATTTGATGCCATGGACTAGTGGTGGACCATGGATAAGAAGTAATTTTGGATCCACTCTCACCATGGGTTCCCTAGTTCATTCTAATTATTTCAAGGGTGGTGTCTCTTATCTTCATTATTTGGGGTTTTTTATGTATAATAAATCTTAGGGAGGATATGAGACCAAAGTATTTCTGCAACAGAGTCTGTGCCAGAGGAATATATAGTAGGTCTGGCTATTATTAGAGTAACATTTTTTATTCATAATCCATGGTGTTAAATTTATTTGATTTATTTGTTACTTATTCCAATACATCATCAAATTTAGTTGATGTTTTGGACTTTCATTTAGAACATATACAATTTTTATTGGATATTTACATGACTTTTTAAAAGTGTTTGAAATAATGTTTCAAATGCCTCATGTGTTGGGTGAAAATACGCAGCATTGAAGTGGTGTAAAATTTATTAGTTCTTCATCATGATTTCATTGACTAGATTATTTAAATGAATTTCATAATCTGTGATAAGTCAAAAATATACTATTATAATCATTGAGTTCAGTTCTCATATCCTGATGGAGTCTCTAATGTCATTTACGGTGATTTGAACTCTTGGATTGAGAGGGTGAGTTACATTGTTCCATATGCTTGAATAATAACATGTCAACAATCAGAGATGTTTTTTGAGGCTCTGGAACTGTATTTTATTAGTACTCATCCTATGGTTGTGATTTTATATCCAAAGGTATTTCCTATTGAATTTTCTAGGTTACCACAATAAAGAAATGTCGATTTCAATATTGGTCTTCTCCATGGTTTTATTCCAATTTCTATGTCCACATATCCCGTGGTACCTACTGTGTTAGAGTAACATATAGTTCTATTTTTAGTCCTTGAGTCAGAGGGGTTTAATATTTATATTTTTTCACCTTTGGATACACATGTCCCATTTTGTAATAAGTCACGTGAGAGCCTCAAATTTTTCATTGAATATAAAAATTCAAATCAAGTGAATGTTAAGAACAAGTTTCACATTCCATGATTTGGTTATTTTTTATCAAATAATAAGGACTCACGAGTTTAATAATATATTCCATTGTTTATAGTACCCCTAGATCATTATCTATTGATATAATATACCTAAGATATCATTTGGGATTCAATACGGTCATTTTGAAATAGTGATCATGACATTCAGTCTCACAAATTCTCCTTCAATATTAATTGTCTCGTTTAACATGATATTTCATTGATTCTGTTAATATTTCTTATCATTTAGTTGGAATATATTTTAGTGAACTCTAAATACAATGAATAATACAAGGATCATTTGGGTATAATCATTAAAACCATGAGATTTCATTACTTATATGGAATGCCATTTAAGATTGAGTTTTGGATCCATGAATTTAATTTTATAGGTCAAGTTGTCTCTGATAGATAAATTTTATTAGATCTTGAAAATATAAAGGTGGTTATTTTCTAGAATCATCCCATAAAACTGTTTTAGATACAAAGATTCATGGTTTTGGATGGATGTTACAGATGGTTTTTAATGGCTTCTGAAATATTTCATCGCTGATGGAAGCTTTGACTTATAAAGGTGTTATGTTTGAGTGAAACGACAAATGAAAACAATATTTTAAGGAACTGAAGGTATGGTTGACTTCAACTCTATTTTGGATTCTTCCAGAACTGAGTTTGAGTTAATATGTTTTATATGATTCTTCAAGTATGATATTGATTTCTGTCTTGATAAAGAGGATGTGGGTGGTATAATATGGCTATTTCTAGTTTTTCCCTCATAGGAAGAACTACCATACCCATGATAATCATTTTTCAATGGTTATTCATGAACTAAAAACATGATGTCAGTATATCTTTGGGGAATATTTTTCCATATTATGATAACAAGATCCAAAATTATATTTTTAGTTAGATGGATATGGAATTTTATTAGATATGTTGCGTTGATAATATATAAACTTTTGATTTTTATGTCTCTTATACTCATAAGAAATAGAATTTGGTCACATATACTTTAATTAGGAAAATAAAAAGTCAATACATTAAGGTATTATCAGAGGAATAGTCTCTAATGGGTTTGTTTACTAAGATGAGATTTAGAGTGGAAGAGTCTAGTTGGAAGGTGTTCCTGTATTCTTTAAAGGATGACTTGTCATTTGATTATCATATTAATAATTACTGGGTCACATAATCCAATATTCATCATTTTTGAGAAATCATAAATGGTGGGGAGACTTCTGGTGAGTTGGATTAGGCTCTCATTGGTAGTTTTTCTTTCAAAATATGGTTTTTTGATCCTATATATACATTCTATGAATTAATCAATGGTGGAAATCATTCAAGATGGCCCCTAAACCATGGGACTACCAAGAAGTGTAATGATTTTAGAGGTTGGAGTTAGTAACTGAGGATGATGTTGTTGATTATAGATTATATGTCATGTTGTCTTACTTTTAATAGGATTAATGGAGAATACCATAGATATCTTGTTTTATTTAAAACTTTTTCCACTCTATTACAGAAGTGGGGGGATTTCTATGAACTTGATAATTAGTTTAATAGAGACTCTTAGTATGAAGGATATGATTTTGGTGATCAATGATTGAATTATGAATTATCTTAGACTCCCTCTTAAGAAGATGAATAAGGTTGATCATATTAATAACCTAAACAGCTAAGAGGTAGTGAAGATTAATGGGGTTCCTTATGTAATTGAGTTTTATAGGGAACCACAATTCATATTCAGGTTCTAGATATTTTTTCAATAGGTGATGGGTTCGTAGTTTCAATTAAGCATGAAATATCATCAGTATATATATATGGTAATACATGGAGTGATATTTAGATTCTTGATTTTTTCTTTGATAATTTTATCATGATTTTGGTGGTTTATGGGAATCTAATCTTCCCTTAGTATATTTTTCCAAAAATAATAGTTTTCATAAATTTATTAACATTGTTCTATTTAATGTGTTGTATGTGTGGCCATGTAGATCTCTTTTGTGATGTGAAAATTTGAGAGAGTGGTCATTGTATGGACTAAACCTTGTTCATTAAATGATGTAAAATGTGTAGTTTATGTTAAGTAATGTTCTCATAGAATATAGTTGTTATAATTACTATGTGGACTATTGTAGTTAGTAGCTAGAGATTAAGGTTTGTGATCAGGTATTTCTTAAAGTTCCAACTCACATGGGATACCATATGTTGGGTAAGTAGGGAAAGTTGGCACTAAGGTTTACTAGCCTCTTTGGAATCCTTGAATGATTTATAAGGGTTCTGTATCAGTTGAATACTTTGTCTTGATTGACATCGATTCATGATGTGTTTCTTATTTCCAACTCAATGAGGTATCAAACAGAATTTTACCATTTGATCAAATTGGATGGCATTGATCTCAATCCCCACATATGTATGGTTGTGCAATCAGTTCAGATTATGGATCTCAATGATAAGGTATTTCATGGTAAAAAACTTTCTCTCGATTGTTTCCAATGGTATTGTAGACAAGATATCCTTGTGATATGGGATTGGGAATCATTTATGTGGCAGTGGTAGCCTTCTCTATTTGATAAAATTGAAGAATTAGAACATTATTGAGAACTAAATCTTTTATTGTGGGGAGGATTCTGACAACCTCCATGTCAAAATTATTGTTTAGTTTGTGATTTTTTTCCATTGGGTTATTTTTTTGATATATTAGTGTTGGATATTGAAAATATTTTTTGGGAGAAATAATCCAGAACCATGGTTACGGAACATGTTTATGGTGTATAGTTGGTACTAAACATGTGGTAACTATGTTTAGAGATCTGATGGGTTTCAATTTAATTATTCATTGTTTAAGAACAATAATTCAAAGATCACCACTTTAAAAAGAGTTTATGAGGCCTTCTATGGGGTTTTCCAGTGGGGTAATACAATTTGAGATTTATTTTCCCAAACCATGTGGCTCATCTCTAAGAGACTATGCACCAATTTTTTCAAGGGACAGTGGCCACGCATGGTTGGTACACTAATTTATTTACTATGTGTCTAAACTGTGCACCTAAATCCAAACATCTAATAAAATGGAAATTTCATATTTCAATTGATCATTTTTATGATTAATCACTTTACATTCAATAAAATGGTCCAACAAAACTTTACGTAATTATCCAAAGTCTTCCCCTGCATTTATTGTGATTTTCCTTAATTCATGATGGATCTCTTCAAGGAATTTCTGAGTTTATATCTGATTTTTTTCTCCTCATCTTAGATCCTCTCTTGATCTCCCCTCCTATGGTCTCAATGGAACTAGAACAGGTAGTGTTTATCAGATTACAGAGTTTTGATAAAGGATTAATATTTTTTATTATGGATCTAGTTTCACGAGGACCTAAACTACTTGTTCTAAATCTCTATTTTTTTAAGTATTTAGTTTTCAATAATTCTTGAATTAGGTGTCCCTATAACAAGGTTATGACTCATGAATACATGATGTTCTTATGAATTCCATTAATTTATGAAAGTTATTGTATAATTATTAGTTTATTTACTAATTTTTTTATCTTATGGTGTATCCATGGTTCGTTTTACTAATCCAATAACGATTTCTATCATATACATTTCATATTCTTTATTTTTTAGAATATTAAAGACATTAATGAATCCAAAGGATGTATTAAAAATGATTATTTTATGAAACCTCTTTATAAAATGGTTTTAATTCAAGAGGAAATTTTTTCGTGGTATTAGATATTCCATGGATTATTTTTTTGAAATCTAATTCAGCTTTCTATTAACACCCTACTTTTGGCATGGGGATTATTTTGATGTTTTTTCAAGACATAGGTAAAGGGAATAATTTCATGTAGTTCTTTGGCTTCTCTTGAGTGTTTTTCCATCTTTATGATATAGTTTGGTGGTGATATATAATCACATAGAGTTTCATCTTATGGTCTATCATGATTTACTTTTAGTTTTATCCTTTTGGGATTGAATTTTTATCTATCACAAAGGTGTAGTATTTCTTAAACTCTTTACATTTTTTATTTGACTCATCCATGTTATACACGAGACTTGTTTCAATTTATTTTCTACTATCTATCTTGTTGTTGAACCATTTTGGTTATTTTTCAGGTCAAACCAGATTGGTTCATTAAGGATTCCATTATTTAATTCATATGAAATTTTTAATAATATTTATTTGTAACTAACATCATTATCGAATATTTATTCTTCTTATATAATAACAAATCACTATTTTTAGTGAAAATAAATCTATGACTAATGTCATAATATTCTAATATTGTAATTATTTTTGAAACAATTTATCTCACAAACGCTTATGGGGTTTATCATTATTATTCCAACTAATGCACATTAATCATGATTTAACCCACTCATTTCATGATTAAAATATCTCAAAAGGGATGTTCTTATAATATAAAAAATTACTTGGTAGAATTTATACATTTATATTTTCGGTTCTTAATTATCCTGGGAGTTAGAGGATCATTAAGTGAGATGAACCTTGTTTTTTTAGTTATGTGCATTTGATTATTTCACTAGCTTTATAAATAGATCCCTTAAAAATACCTAAGGCTATAACATATTGTAATTTATTCATATCATAACATATATTATATACATTAGTCCATATATATTTTATATGGTAATTTGTTACAGCGCTCTGTTCAAAACATTATGGAAGACATGAAATAAATAAAATAATCCTTATTGATCATCCTTGTATTATCATTATTTTTTTAATGTGAATAAATTAATGTGAGTTTAGTAGAAACATAACTCAATTTTTAAATGACTAATGAATACTTGGTCAGGTTATAATTTAATGTAATCTCCCAAATAATCCTATATTTTTTACTATGTGTATTCATTAATTCACTAGGAATTCCAAAAAAACATTTATGGGAATATCATCGTGTATAATAATTTACCTATAACATCACCTTAGAATAAATCATGCCACCAATATTATATCAAATTTCTAATCTTTTTGTCTCACCTTTATATAAATAGGCTTAATAATAGACGACACATGTACGTCATATATAAAAAAAATTATCTCAAAATAGTCTTAATAGAAAACTAGGTATATTTCACAAAATATACATTTACATGACTATGAATTACCTTTCCAAAATTTGGTATGAATATTATAATTGTATACATCATTTATTATTGATGACAGATATATATGAATCATTTTTTTTCTGAACTATAAAGTGAATTATAACATAATAACATTAATTTTAAATGAAATAATGTATCGTTGAGTTTTAAAAGAACACTAAGATACAAAATTGCAAACACATAATTCAAATTAGAGTTTGACCAGATTTAATCCAATAATTAATTATAAGTTATTATTTTATGGTAGACATTGGTATCACCATTCTCAACCACTAGAAGAACCAGACCTTACTTCTTGTAATATTTAGCATGATTATCACCAGAGACATAGGAATCACCCATTTTTACCCACTAGGAGAACACATAATACATATTTTGGTAAAATATTAAATAAAAAATGTATTAAATAACATAGATGTGACATAGAAACATTGAATAATATGATGAAAAAATTCCAAATGTATATGAAACTCCTCACTTCTTCTCTAATTCATTGTATTTCCATTTTAAATGACTTTTTTATCCACATTGGAAGCAAAAGGCCTTGTTTTGTTACACTACCTATTAATCCTTATTCTCACTAAAATATGATGTAAAGGAACCATGTACTATCAAATATCATAGTATTTTTAGAATTTCCTTTCATGTTGTTCACCAAAAGTGTTGTGGAACCGAATTCCCTACAACTTTTATTTATCAGGGAAGCATTTGCCCAAATATTTCTAAGCTATTAAACCCATAAATCTAGATGAACAAGGAGATCCTTAAAAGAAAGGATTCTATTTTTAAATTTATTATATTTATATATCCATATTGGATCCCAATATTTTCTAAATAATGAACCTTTTATAATATATTGAATACAAGATGAATAGTTAGGTACCCTTTTCTAGTTTACACTAGTATAGTATAGTTATGATCTAATTTATCTAATACCTAAATTAATCTTCCTAAAGTGACATGAGATTATATTCCATATTATAGTTAACAAAACCCGTATGATTCATTATCAATTATCCAAATATAACTAATATCCTAATTCAGTAGATTGCTGATGAATCGAAATGTATCTATAGTTGGTATCACTTTCCACCTTCACTTTCTCATTGAGGTTTTTTAAAATGTATAGGTGGAACATCCTACCCCTTTTCATTGTCCTGATATGGGGTGAATGTGTTACTAGGCCTTCAGTTTCATCCCCAATACATCAATGTATAACAATAAAATTTAAGGCCCTCAATAATATTTGGGGGATGATTTTAACTTTTGAAGATAAAACATCCAAACTATATAACCAATAACCAACCGAAAATCTATATAATAAAAGACTAAAAAAATCAAAATATAAAAAAACCGGTAAACCATATCAATGTGCAAGGGGATACCGGAAGATATACTCAAAGAGAACCAAGATACTAAAAAACAAAAAAAATAAAAAGTGTCATCTACAATACACTCCCAACCCACTCCATGATCCAAATCCACATTCATTAACATGGTATCAAGAGGAATCCCTAATAAACTGAGATACATTTCCTCTACCAATGTCTTGACTGATGACATATAAAAATGAAAAATAGTGACAATATAGGGGTCTCGTATAAATACAATAGGATTCCACCAATGAATTCTCAACTCACAACTATATGAAAATAATAGTTATCATAATTTATGTAAAACCATTTTATTCAATAATGAAAATTTATATCAATTCCTTAAACAATTATCCATGAAAAGTGTTGAAAATTAATAATAAATCGTTTTTAAAATCATTTTCTATACCCATAACCGTGTCTCCACACACACCATGAATTCCTACGTGATAGTTCCATACTAATGTGTTGCCTCTCATAGATCCACCATGTCATCACATGGTGGAAAATTTCAATTTTACCCAATGAAACACACCCCTTATCATGAGTCTTATCCTTGTACTCTAATGGTACACACCACTAATTCAGTTTGACATCAAACAAAATAAACTCTGTCCAACAATGTACGCCAAAATTAATATAAAAACATTGAAAAAACGATTAAATATATTAAGAATTTAACAATAACATTTTCCATTAATAAAAACCCATATTTTTTTAATCAACATTTTAAAATTATAATCTAAAAGATTTTTCCAATATACAACCAATTTTATAACATTTTTTCCCAAATCTAATACCAATAAGAATTTCCACCAAGTATCAAATATGATTTTCAAACAAAATTCAATCCAAACAGTTAATTAAATCAAGTAATTTATGTTATTACTCAGTTATATGTAATGGAGAATCCACTAACCTCTCAATGTTGGAAATAACATAGAACAATGCTACAAAACCTCAATATTTTATCACAACCCACGTTTCATTCACTATATCAAAAATATTTCACCCTAAAACTATTCATAATAGATAGAACTATCCATTTTGGAATAGATGGATGGTTATAAGGGAGAGCAATAAGGAGAGAATATCCATGTATATAACAAGAAAAAGGATAAATATGTACTTATATATAAATTTGGGCCTCTAACAAACTTTGATTTTACTTAGGATCACTCTCAGATTGAAGGGGTCGTCTCTATAATATCATGAATTTTTAAAGATAGTAAAACCCCTAATTGATAATAATTTATGAGGTTTTTTATGCTAAAATGTAGTTTTTGGAAATAAAAAATTAATATATTATTTAAATGGATTTGTGTAAGGGTAAAATATCAGTTAACACCATTTAATACACTGTGTAATATTTTTATAGTTATGAAATATGATATAATGGGATAAAAATACATGTAGATCCCTGAAGCAGAAAGAATGAAAATATTTTATATTTTATATAACAAAAGTTAGGTTGTTAATAAATAATTCAACATATCCAAAAAGTATATCTTTTGAGAAATTCAATATCATTGTTTAGTCTGGGGTGAGGGGTTTAACCAATGCGGGATATGAAATTTGTGTGCATCAGGTGTTTCGTAACATCACATGTGAGGATAAATTATTTAATTTATATATATATATATTTATGAAAATAATTGAATACCTCTAAAATAGTGTGTATTATGAGAAATATGAGACCACCGTTAGGTTCTTGGTATGATTGTTATTATAGGCATGACATACGCTTCGTCTGCATCGGGTGTTTGGCTATATCGAATATAAGGGTAACAAAATTTATATTATTATTATTATTATTGTCCATAAATGATGAAATTTATTGTGCAATTATTTTTTTAATTCATCTAATTAATGAGAGATATTTCAACTTTGGTAAATATTATGGGGAGGTCAGGTAATAATATTTATATTAATAAATGTACCATAAAAAATGAAATTTTGTGGCTAATAAAATTATATGTATTTGATGAAGGTTGTTACTGAAATTTTAACAATGAAAATGTTGATAGAAAATTAATAATAATAATTATTATTCTTATTCTTATTATTTTTATTAATAATAAGTTTAGAAGATTATTTTTGAGGTTAATAAAATTAGAATATGTGTAAATATATATGTGTGGGTTAAAATATATCTTTTAGTAAAAAAAATTATACATATATAATGTATGTGTATATATGGGTTAAATAATAATATATATATGTATTTATGTGTGCGTACGGGTCTATATAAATATAAATATTTATATTTATATATAAGGATTAATTTTTAATAAATATTAAATCAATAATTTAATATGTTTAAAAGGGGGTTTTATGTTTTAAAAACTACATTAGATTTATAGGGTGGCACATGAGTTACGAGAATAGAAGGTTAAAATTATTACAATAAGTTAGGTGATAGATAAATAAAAAATTAATGGAATAAATTAGGAAAATGATAACAAAGGAGAAATGGGGTAGCACCTATGGAGCGTACATTTGAAATTCTACTCTATACCTCACACCAAATCTCTCCCATTATTTTTCTAAAAACATTTATATTATTATATTATTTCAACCAAACATATAACTTCAACAACATCTATATAATTGATTGGTGTGATGTGACCTCAATACCATCAGGTTTGTTTCGATGAGTAGAAGATAAATCCTAATTTATTTAATGGAATCAAACTATATTCAATCTGGTTTTTCAATATTTTTTTACAATTTAAAAAAATTATCAAAATATAAATTACTAAAATTCTGAACGTATAATTGAAAATATTTATCAATGATGATTATTTGAAATTATCAAATGAAAATTACACAATTCTATCAAATATAATTTTTTGAAAATTACCAAACAATAATTTCTAGATAATCAGAGGTGAATTTATATAATAACATTTATCAAATAATAATCGCATGGATTTATTGAAGAATAATTTATTTAAAAATAATTATAAATGGTTAATCAGATGCATTTATCAATGGATAATTGATATAATTTAAAGATGATAATTACATTAATTATCAATGAAAATTTATCAAATTTATCAAATAGTAATTGTAGTATCAGAAAAGGATAAATTAATAAACAAAATTAAAAATATAAATTATAAAAGGAAAATTTATAAAACAAATCAAATTATAATTATAACACCTAATTAATAATAAATTAAATATAGATAATTATAACAAGATAATTAATGGGAAATTATCATGATTTAATTAGAGAAGGATAATTGGTGATAAATTATCAAAACACAATTATAAAAGGATGATTTCTGATAAATTAATAATGATAATTATAAAAGGATAATTTATTTGAAATTATCAAAAGATAATTATGAAAAGGATAATTTATAAGAAATTATTAATTTATAATTAAAAAATCTTAATTTATGATAAATTATAAAAAAACTTATTATGAAGGATAAATTATGATAAATTATAAAAATAAAATCATAAAGGATAATTTTGGATAAATTTTCAATGATAATTATAAAAAGGGTAATTATTATAAATTATGAATAGATAATTATAAAGGTTTTATTTATGATAAATTTTCAAAAAAAAATCTTTTGGATAATATTTCAAGATCTTGTGTTGGCTAAATAAATTATATAAAAATTATCCAGGATAGATAATATATCATTACATGAAATATTTTATTTCTTTTTTAAATAAAATTACTTTTTTTTGTTCGAGGAACCCTTTAAGAACCACAAGATTACATGCCTTCATGTTTATGATAATAAGGTCTTGAATATGTTTTCTAGACTCTGGTGGGTTCTACACCATCTATCGAACCACATTGGGTGTTCTAAAATTTCATTTGATGAAGATGATTTTCTTGGTTGAAGGTTCCGTAAAAAAATTTCTTTGTTACAAAGGGTTCCTTAATATAATGTATGTGTAGACCAATTGGATTATCATTCATGATTGTGATCACATGTGTGTGTGTGTGTGTTTAGCACTGAGAACTTTATACTGTTTTCATAAGTACTGGAAATTTTTTATTCATGTTTGATGTTAATGAAATGTAATTTTGTGATACATTACTAATGATTATGTGTTATAATTTATTATTTACCCCACCATGTATGTGTTTTTTTGTGATACTATTCGTTAAACCCAAAAAAGGGGGGCCATGATGTATTTTTTTCTCTTATATGGGGAGTGCACACAAATTTAAATGATAGTGAATAGGTACCCATACAAAAGGTAGGGATAAGATAATTCCTCATAGATTTCATGTCATTCCCTCAATTCCTAATAGATTCCAAGGAGTATGATTGTGATGCCTATTAAATGTTGATTATCTTTTTTTCATATCAAATTCCAAGAATTAGACTTCCTTTATTACTAGTTTATGATCAGTTTTATGATAACATAATATCGAGTATCTTGATTCATCAGTCTCATAGATAATCCTTTACTCTTATGACAACTTGATTGTCCTTCTGGCATATAACCGAAGCAGGTATATCCGAGAGCCTTTGGAAGCTTGGTTAACACATTACCTCTAATTTTTGTATTTTCTGTTACTATTATCAATACACCTTTATTATTATTATGTTATATACTGGTATACGTGGGAATATCTTGTTATGGAAGCATGGGTGTTTTCCAATTGTGTCTTTTAATCACACCCTATTTGGGAATTTATATTCACCTATAGATCTCATGAGGGATCCAACAATGGTCATGGTACATATGATGGACGATTGATTAGTGGATTTGGAGATAGTATTGGACTGAGAAAAACTACTAAGGACCCTCCGTTTACGATTTTATTGTCTAATACTTATTATACATTTTTTTTCTTGTAATGTTGTGGGATGCATTATTCATATGATATGAATGGAATCTTTAAATATAGACATGCTTACTTTGAATATTTTATTTATTTATATTATTGATTATTGGTTTTGTGAAATAATACTAAGGGTATAGTCTCCCCACATATGCACTCTGACTCATGCTGGTTGTTGACAACCATGGTGTATGTGGAGGCATGCATGAGGACCTGTGGAATTTCAGCTCGAACCCTGTGGTTTGGTTTGGGATTTTACAAATTGATATCATAAGATCTATATTTACTAACTTGTTTCTTCTCGTTCCTTAGTTTGGGGAGGTTAGAAAGGAGATAGGATTTATAGCATTGGGGTAGAGAAACTATGTTAGTGTGTGGCCAACACTGCATATTAGACCTCTGAGTTTCAATAAACTGGGGAATTTTTTATTATTGCTGCCTAAAATCACTTTGGGTGATTCACATGTTGTTTATATGCGATTTATGAGATTTTGGGTGCATTAATGCATCATGACTAGGAAAATAGGATCAAATTCAATATATATATATATATATATATATACTTTTTTGTGTTCTTCATAGTATTTTATTAATTTAATTCCTTTTTATGATATCTTTTTGTGATAGTTTCTCTTATTTGACATATCTACATTGTCATGTGGGGTGATATATATCATTTGGAATTTATTATTTTAATTTATTTGGTTGTTGTGTTTTCATATATATTATGACTAAGACAAACATGTAGGGATAAAGACCAGGGTTAGTGCTTGGAGGGTTATACCTTGGATTAAGAGTATACACCTAAGAGAACCATGTATGATCTTACATAATGGTTAATATAAATTTTTTTGATCTCATAAATGGATTAGAGTTTATCCAAATATCTTAGCATATTTTCCTAATAATTTACATTGCGTTATAGGATATTTTGAACTAATATAGTCTTATGGGAATTTTTGGGAAGGAGGCTAGAATACTTCTTCAATGGATTATGTTTATTCATTACCACTAGATGTATATGAGAATTTATTTGGGAATGCCCTGACACCAGCTCGGTTTCATATGAAGCATGCCCATGTAAACAAAAATTCATTCACTTAGTGTTTATCATAGGAATAAGAGTTTAAACCTATTGTAAATTATGCCATGATTTTCAACTCCATCATTATTTATCCATTTGGAGCACCGAGTTCTCTCAGAATTAGGATGAATGTGTTAAAATATTTTTGGGAATCATTGACCTATTATAGAATTATAAGGAATAATACGTTAAACTGAGATTGAGCTTATGCCATGTGTATAAGCCATTTCGATACCTTTGTATCGTATGGTTCATACTAAGATGAAGGTGTCCAAATTTTTGTTTAATGGCTTGAAGGGTAAAGGACTCCTAAATATCAGTACTTGACCATGGGGTCCTCCTATGTTGTTTTCCAAAAAGGAGGACGGTTTTCTTATGCTATAAATTGATTACTAGAAACTGAACCAGGTGATGGTGAATAACCATTATTCATTTCCCAGGATAAATGATATTTTTTACCAAATACCAGTGGATTTTGGTATTCTAAGATTAATAATAGATCAATCAATCACCAATTGGGAATTATAATATAGGAAATTCCATAAAAAATCCATTTTCGAGAATGTCTGGACTGTATGAGGACATGATAATGTCATTCGGGTGGACTAATGCACTGTATGTATTCCTGGACATCATCAACCATATCTTCCATCCATAGTTGAACTTTTTATTTATAGTATTCATTTATTATATCCTCATCTACATAATGAAACCAGAGAAACATTCTATAGACCTTTAGATATTATCGAGCATGCTTCGAGAACGAAAGATTTACACCAAGCTATTGAATTGTGACATATGAATTCAATAGGTGATGTTCCTAGGACATGTGGTGTTTTCTACTGGTATTTCTATAGAACCATATATACTTAATGTGGTTATGTCCTGGAAATGTTCTCAGAACATTTCTAGATATGGATATTTTTGGGTTTAGTAGGATATTATTGACAATTTTTCATGGAATTATCCTTAAAATAAGAACCCGTGATAACATTTAAAGAGTATGGGAGTGAGTTTGAGTGTTTAGAAAATGTAGAGATTTTTTAATTGGGATGAAGAGAAGGATGATGATATCTCGAGTACTAGAACTCCTAGATCATAGGATAGGTTATGTAGTCTATTTTGATGCATCGGGTGATGGTCAAAAAGAAATGTTAATGAAAGGAAATAAGATAGTAGCATATGGGTAACATAAGAAACAATACCATGAGTGTAACTACCCAACATATGACTTAGATATGATATCCATGGTCTATGCGCTAAAGTGTTAGTGATAATATCTCTTTGGTGGTAGATTTTGTTTACACAGACCATAATAGTGTTCTCTATGTCTCACACATGGGGACCTAAACAAGAGACGTTGGATTTGGGATGAGTATCTATAGATGTTTTTTGGGTTATGTATGCACCATATTTATGGTTACATTGTTTCATATGATCCTAGAGCTAAGAAGTGGGTTGATGAGGTTCTTGGTGAGAGGCCTTTAGAAGAGATGTAATGATTAGTGAGATTATTAGAATATTGGAGGAAGGATGACTTAGAAGACCATGGTTCTAAAACTTTTCCCCTTTAGTGATGACATACTCACATGTGGGCTAGGTTAAGACAATACAAGATTCATACCTAGAGTGAGTTTTGATGAGTTTACAGTTAGTTTAATGTGACCTGATACCCGAATTGATGATGGAAAATGATGATGTGATCCTGGTACAAGGGATTGAAGTAGTCCCTTATAACATTAGAGGGTATCAAATGATGGATTACCATACCTCTAGATTTGAAATATGTCCTGGTGTAAACAAGATGTTTTATGAATTAGGGAAAAAGTTTTGTTGTGTAGGGGAAAAGAGTGACATTACTAGTTCTTTATCCCAATGACTTTCCTCGTAGAGGGTGAATAATGAGAACTAGAATCCTGGTGGGTTATTATATCCACTCCAGATACCAATGTGGAGGTGGTATTATGTAATGATGGACTTTGTGAGGGGGTTTCCCAGGAAAACATGGTTTTGTGATGTGATTATTGGTATTATTGATCAGCTAATGAATTCTACACACTTCAAATTTATCAGAGAGAGTCACTCATTATAGATTATTGGATGATCTATATGTGAGAGATTTTATTACTGCATGGAGTTTCCATGATTATTGTTTCATATAGAGATACGTGTTTTACCTAAAATTATTTTTTGTGCATGATAAATGCCCTTGGGGCTCAAATGAGATTAAGATTTGTGTACCATCATCTGATTGATGGACAATCTGAGGAGGCTACATGCTTATTGGGTGATATTATTTGATATTTTGTTGTAGAATTAGGAGGATATATGGGATGATCACCCAACATTTATTTATTTTTTATTTAATAATAGTTATCAACAGTCAATTCAAATGGATCCTTACAAGGGTCTTTATGAGTTACTATGTTTATCACTTATTGTTGGAATAAGGTAGCATTTGTGGATCTGATTTTGTTCAAGAGGCCCATTAGAGTGTTCATTCTATTTAGAATAGGTTTTTCACCACTTAGAGAAGAAAATTATTATAAATTGACCAAATAGGGATACCCTTTTAGTTTTCTATGGGAGATCATTTTTTCATGGGAGGGACTCCCCATTTTCGGTATATACATCTGGGGAAGAAAATAATATTATCATCTCATTATGTTGGACCCTTTGAGGTCACAAAATAAGTGGGGATAATAGCGTAACATTTTGAAATTCCTACGTGTTATTGATGAATGTGTTATGTGTTCCATGTTTCTCAGCTTCCAAGGTATATGACCGATCATATGCATGTTATATATTGTGAGGACGTTGAGTTGAAACATGATATATCTTTTTAGGAGAATCTAGTATGGAATACAAAATAGAGGGAGAAATTACACCAAGGGAAATTGATACCACTAGTCTGAATTTTGTGGTAGCATAGACAAATCCAAGAGTAAACATGATAGAGGGAGTCTAATGTTCAATCTTCATGGCAAGAGAAAATTGATAAATACTTCTATAGATACATAGTGGGGATGTGATTTCAATAGGTAAGGTGAAATGTAATATCCGTAATTTTTAAATATAATAATAAGAATAGTTGATAATAATTTATTGTTATTTTTATGTTAAAATTTGTTTTTTTAAAAAAATAACACAATAGATGAATTAGAGGTATTTTCATAAGGGTAAAATTAGATTTAACAACATGGAATATTCAATAAAATAGTTTTTCAGTTATGCAGTAAGATAGCATGGGATTTCGAGGCCCATAGAGACTTGGTGTAGAGAGAATAAAAATATTAAATATATTATATTAATTACATGTGATTTTTCCAAAATAATTTAATATATCCCAAATAGTGTGTCGTATGAGAAATTTAATACTAACATTTGGTCTGGAATGTGGGTTTTACCCAAGGCATGACAAAACATTTTTGTGTTTCGGGCATTTGGTAACATCACATGTGTGGATGAAATATTTTATATTTTAATTTAAATGATTCCGAAATTAAATGAATATCTCACAATTGGTGCAGTATATGATAAATCTGAAATCATGGTTATGGTTGTAATGTGAGTCTTACCCTAGGCACAATATAATACTTCTATTCATAAGGTGTATGGCTACATCTCATGCATTGGTAATAATAAATATATTTTTATTGTAATCTTTGTAAAAATAATAATTCCTTATGCAATTAATTTTTAAATTAAACTATTTGATGGTAAATGGTTTTCCATGGGTGAATATTATGTGGATTTTAGTAAATAATATTTATATTATTACATGTATCAAAAAAATGAAATTGTGTTGGTAAAAAAAGTATAATAATTTAGTGAATATTTTTGGTAAACTGTTAGCCATGATAATGATTATACATATTTAATAATAACAATCAGTATAATTGTTATTATTTATATTATTATATTGAAAATATAATGTATCGGTGTGATTAAACTAAAATATTCTTACATATATATATATATATGCGTTAATATATATCAGAATATATATTCTAGTGTGTATAAAAATACAAAATGTGTTTATATACATGGGTTAAATAATTATGCACATATATATGTATATATATATATATATATGTTTGTATATAAATATATTTCATATTGATTGGATTGATGTGTCATAAGTACTATTGGGTTCGTCTTGACAATCAGAAGCTAAATCCTAATTTTCATTTTGAAGGAAATAAGGAATGTTTAATCCATTTTGTCATTGTTTTTTAATAATTTAAAAAATTATCAAAATATTATTTACTAAAATTATCAAATCATAATTCCTAATTTTACATGTGATAATTGTGGAAAATTTTCAAATGATAAATTAATAATTTTAACATAGATAATTGTTTAAAATTTTAAATTGATAATTGGTAGATTATCAAATGGTAATTTATAGAATAAAAATTACCAATGGATAATTTCAAGGATTTATAGAGGGATAATTTATAGAACAACTAGATTATAATTACATATATTATCAAGGAATAATTATTAAATTTATTAAATAAGAATTGAAAGATTATAGAATGATAAATTATTGAAATATTGTTTAAAATATAATTATAAAAAGGAATGTTTATAATAAATTATCAAAACATAACTATAGAGGATTATTTATTTAAATTTATCAAAGAAAATTTATAAAAGGATAATTTATGAAAAAATCTTCAAGAAATAATTAAAAAAATATAATCGATGATAAATTATAAAAAGATAATTATAAAAGGATAATTTTTTAAAATTATCCTGAAATAAATTAAAATGATAATTTGTGATTAATTATCCAAATATAATTATAAAATTTTATTTTTTGGTAAGTAATCAAAATATAATTATAAAAGTCTAGATTATGAGAAATTATCCAATGATAATTATAAAAGGATAATTTATATGAAAATATAAAAATATAATTATACAATGATATTTTATAATAAATTGTCACAAAGATACACTACTGGAAAATAGGTCTATACCCCCGGTTTTTCAAAAAAATCGTGGGTATAGGATACCCCTATACCCATGGTTTTCCCAAACCATGGGCATAGGTATAGTATGTGAACCTATACCCAAATTTGTGCCAAAACCGTAAGTATAGTTATATTTTAAGACCAATACCCACAATTTTAGAGAAAACTGTGGGTATAAGGTATTTTCCGATGACCTATACTGATGGTTAGTCGAAACCATGGGTATTGGGTTTTTTTGAACACATATACCCACAGTTCTCCAGAACCGTGGGTATAGCTTTCCCGTATTATGGCGGTGAAAGAAAATTAGGCAGGACGTGAAAAAAAAATTGGTAGCAAGACATTTTTTCACGGTTTTGATTAATATATTTACAAAAATATAAATATATGTTATCTAAAATTCCTTAACTTGGTTGGTAAACTCTTCTCCACCACTGTTGTAGGTCGCGAGTTCAACTTCCATAGTTAACAGTTTTCAAAACGCAGATCATATTAATATTTATACGTAGATTTATATATAATTAACAAATAAAAAAGATAGTTCAGTTGGTCCCTTGTGTTTCGTGGCTGTGAGGCGCATCGAGAGACTCATGTTTGATCCCCTCTGCCCACTATTTTTGATACCCCATGTGGATTATATTAATATATATTCATAGATATATGCGTTTATGATAACTAAAAATTATAGCTGCATTGGTCCCATGGTGAGGCGCAGCTGTGAGGTCATTTGTGAGGTGCAGGTTCGAGTCCACGCAACACACATTTTTTGAATTTTAAATCCCCACTGTTTGAAAATCATGGGAACTATTGTGTGCCAGGCTGGAACAACGTGCTCTACGCTTTGAATACCCACGATTTAGCAAAACTGTGGGTATAGGTTATACCCATGGTTTTGGGGGCTATACCCACGGCTTTTAACCGTGGGTATAGGTCGTTTTTCCAGTAGTGATAGTTAGAAAGGATTCTTAAAAATAAATTATCAAAATAGAATTATAAAGAATAATATAGGATAAATTTTTAGAGATAATTACCAAATGAAATTTTATGATAAATTATAAATAGATAATTATGAATGGATAATTTGTGATAAACTATAAAAAGATAATTATTCTTATGGAGAATATTTCAAGAACATGTGTTGTCCTAGAACGATAATTAAGTAATTATCTATGAGAGAAAATGTAGCATCACATTAGATATTTTTTTTGAAATAAAATATCTCATTTTGGTTCCATTAACCCTTGATAAACCCTGATCTTTAATGGGTTGATATTTATTATAAAAAGGTCATGAAAAGGTGTTCTATAATAGTATGGTTTAAATTCTAGATATCAAAAGTACATAGGATGGTTTATCCATAAATATGACAATGACGAAATTTGAGATAGGAGGTTACTTACCTTTTTGGGAGTTTTTATACATGTTTCCTTATAATAATTTATATGACGTCACATTTGATGATCATGCTACATTGTGACATTAGGTGGGTGTGTTTAGCTCAATGATTTTTTTGTTTCCATGAGTGCTTATTTATTATTATTCTTGTATGACGTTGATCACATATATTTATAGGCTATCATACATATGATAACGTTTTATGATTTCTTTTGTATCCAACCATTATACATGTTATTTTGTGGTATTGTTCATGGAACCTGATGTATGTGGACAATAATGACATATTTATCCTCTATATGGGGAGTGTACATGATTTTCTTTGATTCCTAGTAGATTATGTGTGATGTTCTCTATTATAATAAGATTACAAGGGGTATGTTCTCGAAGCCTAGTAAATTTGATGTTTCTCTCGATGCCCAGAGAATGCCAAGAAAATTATTTCATGAATTTCTAGTGTATCCCAATTTTCACGATTAAACAATCTTAAGTATAAGTAATTCATTAGATTCATGGATAATCATTGATTCTTTTGAAACCTTCATTTTCCATCCATTATAGATATAATGTAGGAACATTCAGTTGTTTATGGAATCATTGTTATCTCATGACCACATTGTTTTTTATTGTCTATTTCTATGCTTGTTATGCATTTATTATTACTATGGCATACACTTGTATACAAGATTACATCACATTAATGATGAATTGGTGGTGTCCTATTGAGAATTGTACTCACACCCTACATAGAAATTTTAATGAACTTGTAAACATAATGGGGGATCCAATGGAGGGCATGGTCCATGTGATGGATGGTTAAGAAGTGGGGTGTGGATATAATAGTAGTCCGTAGAAGACTATATTGGACACAATATATATATATATATATATATCGATTTATTTACCTACTACTTATTAAACTGGGTATTCTTGCAGCTTTGAAGGATGTTTGAAATTTATTGCATCATTATAAAAAAATATATTAATATTCTAGGGGTAAAATAACATTTTAACACAATGAGACATCGCACGCAGGCCGGAAAGGCAGGCCACAACCACCTAGGAGATATCCCACCCATAAGGCCTTATTTATTCAATATATAGCTTGTAGAATCAGTGAGCATGAATCCCATTACATAGACCATATGCCTTGTGGGCATAAAATACCAATACATGGATTAAATGCACAAATATTTGACCCAAAGGTCAATCAATGAATAGTGTTTCTCCAATACTCAGGCTGTTATAGTGCTTCATATAGTCTCCCCGCTGATAGACTTAGACCTTCACTGCTAGTTGAGAACCTCTTGCATATTTTCATAAATTCATCAAGTCACATGAAATTCATACACCGAACCAATGGTCCAGAAAAGGATTATTCAATCTATAACACCATGGGATAAAATGGAGTTCAGATTATAGAGGGATTTGTAAAATAATGAGGGTCAAATGGATAAATTCAGATTAGACCCACAATTTAAATAGGGTAAACTGTACGCTGCAAGGTTAGGCCACATATTTTGGTAATCCATGTTCCATACATGTGGCACTAAAATCATAATCAAACCCCTCAAATGCTTTGAGAAAAGGTTTAGACATACCATGCACCAACCATACCTTCTCCTCGATTCTAAAAGCATAGTTTCTTCTTACCACTCACAAGGATGCGCCAAACAATGAGCCAAACTTGAACCTACCCAATACCCAATTTCATCCTTTATAAGTTTTCATATTTGTCACATCCATGAATTATTTTAAATATATTTTTCATTTAATTTCCATTCTTTCTTTTTTGAGGGGTTTTACATTAATTTTGGTGGAAATAGAGGGTTTTCAAAATTTGGGCCAAACCATGAGCCCAATACTAGATTAAAAAATAAATTTTATTTCTTTCATACCTCCTTCATTTGTTAACATTCTTCATCCATTACAATTCCTACATTTCTTATTATGACTTATCCAAATCACCATGTCCATTTGGACCCTTTTTGAACCCATTATCATTTTGGGTTTGAGTGAATTAATTTGGAATTGGGCCAACACGTGAGCCATTTCCTATTAAAAATTGTTTTTTTAAATCTTTAATAACTTAAGCAGTATTTAATGTATTCTCGTGATTCCACATCCCACCTAAAGCACAAATCCATAGCCTCACCCCCATTATTCATTTTTCTACTTTGGACCTCATTTTACTTGCGGAGTACGGAAAAACTTCTTAGGGTTCCTCAAATAGTCTAGATTTGAGAAGGTAAGTTGATTCATTCATAAATCATTTTATTTTCACTCTTTATCCCCCATTTCAGTCCCCACATGACCTTATTATCCCCCTTAGAGTCTCTATATCAGGATTGGTTGCATGGAAATTCAAATTTTGGTGTCTTTGGTTCGTTTGATTCAAGATGTTTCAAGTAAGTGTTCTTTTCCTTAATTTCCTCCCCTTAGGATTTCTTTCACCCTTTCATGATGTTCCTCATGTCCAGAAGTTGAGGATTGAAACTAGGGTTTGATTTGGTGTCTTTTTTCTCAAATATTGTGGTCTAGGGCTGGATTTGTCTTACTTGAGTTGCAGCGGTGGTGCGGTTGTTGTTTCACACCATGTTTTGAGGGTTTCGACATAAAAGGTAGGTGATTCCATGTGTAATAATTTCTAGATGAGTTAGTTTTATTGAATTACTTATTATGCATGTTCCTAATATACTGTGTGTGGTGCAGAAATTGTTTATGTTGGATTTGGTAAAGCATTAATTTTTATAGTTTCATTTTATCTTAAAATTTGGTGTTTTTCATGTGTAACCCTTGGGTATTGTTTGGGTGTGTTTTATAACATATGAAATTGGTTTAATAAATCTATTTTGGGATGAAAATTCTTATTTGGATTTTTATTGGTCTAGAATTAGGTATTGAAGAGTTTTTAATGGGTTTAAGGTGTAAAACCTTATTGTACTTCTTGAAAGTGATTTTGAAAACGAGTGATTTTCATGGGGATCTTTTGTCGTATTGTATGAGGTGATTGTATAACACTTGGGGGTATTTTAATAAATGTTTTTGGGGATGAAAATACTGTTTTTAATTTGTATTGGTGTGATTTTTCCTTGAAATACAATTTTGAAATGGGTTTTATGTGACAAGCATTGGTACACTCTTTAGAATTGTTTTATGAATGTTTTCAATGGTTTAATGATTTATGTAAGAGGTTAAACCATACTGGAAAACTTGTTTGTGTTGTTTATACTTTCAAATGGACCATTTTAAATGTGAATAGTTCTGTCATATTATATGTGTCCTCTTTGAAATGTTTTAAAAAAAATGTTTAATGGATTTACTGAAATGTGAAAGAGAAGTGAATGTGATGTGGGCAGTTTGTTTGAGTGTGATGTGAAGAATGTATTTTTTTTATAAGAAAGGGTTTTATGAAACATGTGAGTGGGATGTTATGTGATGTTTATCATATTTGGAGGTACTTTATAAAATTTTCAAAGGATGTGTGGTATTGTGAAAGTTATGCCAAAAGTGGTGTGGGCAATTTTTGTGTCAGTTTGATTTCAAAATGCATTTGAATGAAAAGTGGAATTTGTGATTTGTGTGAGGTAAATGGGGATGTTTGGTTAATTTGTGATGTGTAAGTGATATTTTCATGTGGAAACTATATTTCTTGTCTTGTTGAACTTGTTTGAACACAAAGGGAATACCCGGGTATCTTGGAGGGTGGACGTGTACTAGTATGCTTGTAAATCTGTGGGGTTTGGCCTCAGTTTCACTTAGAAATATTGACTCTTACAACTCAAAATAAACTATGATTATGATGATTCGGGAACACTAGGTTATGGGTATGTTCCCTACTAGTGGCTCGTGCACGAGAACATATATTTTTTGTGCTTACTCTCACCGAGATATGAGGTACCTGGGACCCACAACTAGCTAGTGCCTTGGGGTTATTTCCTATTGATTGTGGTCATTAGATCCTTTATAATTACCATCAACATATGATATATTTGGATGGAAAAATTTCAGTAGATTTTGAATTCATTTTTAATATGTTGATTCTTTAAATTACCCCACTTGAATGCTGATATTTTTAGTTTCATCTTTTAGAAACTATAACTATAAATTACATGTTTTTGAAAACCTGCATTCTTTTTATATTTAAATGTTAATCACATGGAATCTATTAGTTGTGCTATCCTACTGGACATTTTTTCATGCCCTACCTACACCCCTTGGTGTATGTATACTTGGTTCTTTTTATTGTCACAGGATTGGGTACAACTTTTGTGCCAACAATTCGGGTTTTCACGAGTCATTCATGATGCGGTGTTGTAGAGATGGCTTGAGGGCGATGACTCTTTCCATGTTGAGGTTCTTGGGATGTTAATTTTTGGTTTTTTACCTTTTTTATAGTCCCATTGAGTTGTTTTAGACTATTTATTCAGTTATGAATTTTTTTAAAACATTGTTTGGATTGAAAAATCCAGATTCATTTTATTGGATTAATTGGTTGTTTTATGTTTACAAACATGGGTAAATAATTCCCAATTATAATTTTATGATACCCAGGCACTTTTTCCAGCCCGTGGGGATCGATAATGCCCTTTCGTCCTTTTCACGGGCTGGGTTTGGTGCCGGTTTCAGTGGCGATCAGATTCGGTTCATGACAAAATTGTATCAGAGGGAGGTTCTCTCTCTTTTGGTCATGTTATTTGGGGAACAGTTGGGATAGTCTGGAGTTAGGATTGTCAGGACATGGAATTTCAGTTATGAGTTGTGTGGATAATCACCACACCTCATGATGGGATTCAAGTCTCTAGGGGAATTTGAGACCTTTTGGAGTCCTTTGTTTTTCTTGGTTTAATGATAATTAGGGGAAATTAAAAGAGAGTTGGGTTAATGGTCTCTGTGAGCTCATAGGGCAAGGAAATCCATGTGGAGGCAGAGATATTCCCTTGAACACTATCTTCGACAGTGAAGTGATTGGAATATGGCTTCCAACCATATTTCTAGGTCACCCACTAAAACTAGTTTCCTCTCACATTTCCTAGTGTTATATAGTATTGAAATCTTAGAACCTTGGTTTTAAAGTGACTTGGTTTTAAGAAGTGAATAGTTTTTGTGAAATGATTTCCAAATTAAGAGGGAATGGTTTTATTTATTAAATGGTGGAACTAAATTTTCAGAATTATTTTGAAATGAAAAATGTTGTTCTTATACCTCTTTTGAAATCAGGAACTATGTTGAAGTTGGTTTTTGAAAAAGTGTTTCCAATATATTTTTCTAAACAATCAAAGGGTGTTTTAATGGGATGATATGTTTTAAAATTTATGTGAATAATAGGAAAGTGAGTTATATTCTAAATGTTTTTGTCTTTTTGAAACGTTTTGTAAGATGTGAATTTGTATTTTGATCTTGTGGTTAGTGGTTTTGAGAAAAAGGATGTGTTGGTTAACCATTTTGGGTTTGAAAAGCGGATTGAATTTTTTATTTTAACCTTTGGTATTTTCATTAGAGACCACATGCATGGGGTTATATATGATGATGGATAATTTATGGAATGATTGGATGAGTGTCAGGAAGGATATGAGGAGGGTGCTCGGTGTGGCACAAAAATATCCATGTGTGAGGCCCGTGGGGTACCATTGGTGGATTCGATAACTGCAGAACCATTTGTTTTCAAGGAGTTGTTTTTAAAGAAAAACATGATGGCTTGTTGAATTATTTTTTATGGTGTATATTATGTGTTTTTTTGGAAATTTTGATGTTGTGGGATGTTTTGAGTCCATGAACCCCTCTTATTCGAACCGTTTTTTGGGTTTGTGTTGGGACCACAAGTTAGGTAGAAGGACCGGTTAGTAGTATCTTCTGAGATATGTTTGAGGAAACCTTTATGGTGGTTTCCTTCATGTGTTTGGATCTGGTTTGTGGAATTTTTTGAGCAATGTTCTAGCTTGGTTGGGTCCTTGGGTTCTCTAATTCGATAAGGTATTCCCCCATTAAGGGTTAATGCACAACTGAGGTGCAACCTGTATTGTTTCTCCATTGGAAAATCCACCAGTTGATCAATATAAAGAATATTTTATCGATCTTTTTTGATTAATTCTACAATAATTCATTATGTTGACTTGTGGATCCTCTTGTAGTGGGATATTTCTTGTGGAAGGTTGAAAGAGACCTTAGTTTCTTATGTTTCCTGATTCATCGAAGGTGTAAGTATTATGGGGTTGTTAGTGTGGATGAGTGTCTCGATGGTGTCTAAGAGGGCCTCTGGGTTCTTCATTGTTTATTTGAAGCAAGAGTTCTTTATTAACCACTAATTTTGGTATTTTTATCATGATAGGATATTGTGTCCACTTTTTGGACTTGTTTGTTGTTTAGAGACTTGGCATAAGGTCTCGTTCCATGTATTGTTTCTATCAATCACAAAGGCCATGTTTGGTGACACATTGTGATATTGTGTGCTCATTTGAATGTAAATGTGAAGATCACACAATACTCTGAGGTTATCTATTATTTTGGGAGTAAGTCTCTCAAGGGAAAAACATAAAATCTTCTATCTTAGATGAAGGTGTTTATACTTGTCCTTCCCTTCTGTTGTGTCTCACCAAAAGAAACAAGGTGCGATGTGTGTGCATCTTCTGATCCCTTGTTTCAGTGAAATTTCAGGTTTCAGTATAGTGAGTTATGGAGTGTGTTATGTCTTGGTGAACCCATCGGGGTATGAGGTGTAGTTGTTTGTGGCACCGAAATAAGAAGTTCCACATAGGGGTTTCCACAACCTAAATGTGAGGCCATAGATGCTTTAATATTTTGAGCTCCATCCACTGGTCCCGGAGAGAAGCTGGTGCATAGTCAGGGGAAACCCCAATGTCGTGTAAACCCTTGTATAAAGTGCTATCCTTAGTATGAACGATAGGAAAAATTTAAACATATGGTGTCATCATCTTTCTTCTATTGTTATCATTCAGTGGAAATTGGTGGAGGGCCTTGTACCCATGTCATCACCCAATATCTCCCCCCTTTATTTCTATTGAGTCTTTGGATAATGGATTGAAATTTGGATAGATAGGCTGATCATGCGGTTTGTGCATGAGTAGAATTGACCATGTTCCAGGAATCCATGTGGAAAGAATGATATGCACAGTTAGTGCCCAGTTTCCCAAACCGTGTGGACTAATTTTGAAGCCTTCCCAAATCATTAAAAATTTTGGGTCTTTTCATGTCGGCCCACACTAGTCGGTTAAGATGGTTGGTTCTTGTGGTGGGGAGACCCACCATGGGTATCATGCATATTATTTTGGAAATTTCTAATGGATGTATACCCCTTGTACTAGGGAGTCTTTTCGGTCCTCCCCCTGTAAGTGTCTTAATTCTGTCATCGGAAAAATATTTAAGTTGTCTCTTATGGTGGTGAGCCCATTTGTGTCTCTTCATATGAGTAACTCATATTTTTTTCCTTGGTATTGTCTTGGATGTAGGTATAATCATTCGGAGATATATAACTACCTACATCTTCCTTGGGTAAACATTGAGATTAGAGTGTTCCTAACGGTCTATTTATAGTAGGGTATGTGTAACTTTATTCGATGATGTCGTTTGTTTAGGTAAATTGATTGAGTTTTGTTTAGATTGTTTTTGAGGAGTTCTCATTTAGGATAAAGCCTAAATGTGCTTGATTGTTTCATGAAAGTGGTTTATGTTTTTGTTGTGAGAGTAATCCTTCCTTAAATGATCACTGGAGTAGTTTTTGCCTTTGGGGGAAAATCATGGCAAGGAATTACTTCTTGTTTTATAAGTTGGGTTTGGTTTTTGTATTTGGCCTTGTTGTGGATTTCTGGGGACGAAATGTTTTATGTTGGGGAGAATTGTCACATCCATGACTTATTTTAAATGTATTTTTCATTTAATTTTCATTATTTCTTTGTTTTGGGGGTTTTCCATTCATTTTGGTGGAAATGGAGGGTTTTCAATATTTGAGCCAAACCATGAGCCCAATTCCAGATTAAAAAATAAATTTTATTTCATTTATAACTCATTCATTTGTTAACTTTTTTTATCCATTCCATTTCCCACATTTCCCCCTATGACCTATCCAAATCACCATCTCCATTTGGAATTTTTTTTAAACCAATAAGCATTTAGGGTTTGAGTTAATTAATTTGGAATTCGGCCAACCCTTGATCCATTTCCAGTTTTATATTTCATTAAAATATCTAATAACATACTCATTTTTACTATATTCCCATGATTCCACCTCCCACATGAAGCCAAAATCACGATCCTAACCCCCATTATTCATTTGTCCACTTTGGACCTCATTTTCCTCGCGGAGTAGGGAAAAACTTCTTAGGGTTCCTCCAATTGTCCAGATTTGGGAGGGTAAGTTGATTCTTTCATAAATCATCTAATATTCACTCTTTTTCCCCCATTTCGGTCCCCACTTGACCTTCTCATTCCCATTAGTGCCTCCATATCAGGATTGGTTTCTTGCAGATTCAGATATTGGTGTATCTGGTTCGTTTTATTCAAGATGTTTCAAGTAAGTGTTCCTTTCCTCGACCAATTCCCCTTAGTGTTTCTTTCACCATTTCATGAAGTTCCTCATGTCCAGAAGTTGAGGTTAGAAACTAGGGTTTGATTTGGTGTCTTTTTGGTGAAATATTGTGGTATAGGACTGGATTTATCTTCCTTGAGGTGCAGTGGTGGTGCGGTTGATATTTCTCACTATGTTTTCATGGTTTCGACATAAAACGTAGGTGATTCCATGTGTAATCATTTATAGATGAGTTATTTTGCTTGAATTACTTATTATTCATGTTCCTAATATGCTATGTGTAGTATAGAAACTGTTTATGTTGGATTTGGTAAAGCATTTATTTTTATAGTTTCATTTTAGCTTAAAATTGGGTGTTTTTCATATGTAACCCTTTGGGTATTGTTTGGGTGTGTTTTATAACATATGAAATTGGTTTAATAAATATTGTTTGGTATGAAAATTTTTATTTAGTAGGTTATTGGTTTTTCATTAGGTTTTAAATATTTTTTAATGGGTTTAAGGTGTAAAACCTTATTTTACTTCTTGAAAGTGATTTTGAAAACGTGTGATTTTCATGTGGATCTTTTGTGGTATTGTTTTAGGTGTTTATATAACACTAGGGGTAGTTTAATAAATGTTTTTGGGGCTGAAAATTATGTTTTGAATTTTTATTTGTGTGATTTTGGTTTTCGAATACGGTTTTGAAATGGGTTTTATGTGAAAATCAATGGTACACTCATTATAATTTTTTTATAAAAGTTTGGAATGGTTTTAATGATTTATGTATGAGGTGAAACCATATTGGAAAACTATTTTTTATTATTTATAATTTCAAATGGACCATATTAAATGTGAATAGGTCTGTCATGTAATTTTTATCGTCTTGGAAATGTTTTATAAAAATGCTTAATGGATTTACTGAAATGTGAAAGAGGTGTGAACGTGATGTGGGATGTTTGTGTGAGTGCGATGTAAAAAATGGATTATGTTTATAAAAAAGGTTGTATGAAACATGTGAGTGGGATGTTATGTGAGGTTTATCATATTTTTAGGGACTTTATAAAATTGTTAAAGGATGTGTTGTATTGTTGAAGTAATGCAAAAAGTGTTGTGGGATATATTAGTGTGAGTTTAATTTCAAAATACATTCGAATTAAAAGTGGAATTTGTGACTTATGTGAGGTATATGGGGATATTTGGTTAAGTTTTGATGTGGAAGTGATATTTTAATGTGAAAAATATATTTCTTGGCTTGTTGAACTTGTTTCAGCACAAAGGGAAAACCTGGGTATCTAGGTGGGTGGACGTGTACTAGTATGCTAGTGAATCCGTGGGGTTTGGCATCAGTTTCACTTACCAAGATTGATGCTTAAAACTCTAACTAAAATATGATGATGATGATTGGGGGACACTAGGTTTTGGCTATGTTCCCTACTAGTGGATCATGAAAAAGAACAGATATTTTTTGTGGTTACTCTCACCGAGATACGAAGTACCTAGGATGCACAACAAGCTAGTGGATATGGGTTATTTCCTATTGCTTGTGCTCAATAGATAATTTATACTTACCATCGGCATACTATATATTTGGCTGGAAAAAATTCAATAGCTTTTGAATTTAATTTAAAAGTGTTGATTCTTTAAATTAGCCCACATGAAAGCTGATTTTTTAGTTTCATCTTTTATAAACTGCAACTAGAAATTACATGTTCTTGAAAACTTGCATGTTTTTTATCTTGGAATGTTTATCACATGGAATATATTAATGGTTTTATCCAACTATGAATTAGATAACACCCTACTTACACCCATGGGTGTATGTAGACTTGGTTATTTTTTTTCGTGGGTTTGGGTACATCTTCTGTGCCAACAGTTTGGGTTTTCACCTGTCATTCATGATGCGGTGTTGTGGAGATGGATTGAGGGCGATGACTCTTTCCATATTAAGGTTCTTGGGCTGTTCATTTTTGGTTTTGTACCTTTGTTATAGTTTTTTTGAGTTGTTTTAGACTATGTAATTCAGTTCTGAATTTTTGTAAAACATTGCTTGTTTTGAAAAATCCAGATTCGTTTTATTGGATTAATTTGTTGTTTTTTTATAAACATGGGTAAATCATTCCCATTTCATATTTTATGATACCCAGGAACTTATGCCAACCTGTGGGGATTGGGAACGCCCTTCAGGCATTTTCATGGGCCAGGTATGGTGCCAGTTTCGGTGGAAATCCGATTCGGTACATGACAATATATATGTTTCATGGTTTCTACTAATAATGTACAAACTGTGAACCTCTATAAGAGTATCCAAAACATTCCAAAATCCCTCAAAACCACCCAAAATTTAACCCAATCACTATATAGAATCAAAACTAATGAGTAAAGTTTCATGTAAATGAAACAAGGTGTGATAAATTCTCACCACAATTATATTTTTTGTCCCCATAAATTAGAAAATCTATTTTCTTAAAAGAGTTCAATAAATTTATCCCACCATTTTTTTCTTATGAACCCACTCTTGTTCCTAAATATAACCATGGCTCCATAAAACCCATCCTAGACTGATGTTTTTTCCCATAATATATTCTATTTCTATTCTATAATACATATTGTAACATAAATGAACATAGAATTTGGATATAGGTCAATGTTATCCCATCAAATCACATGGTTCAGATTTGGTTGGTACTTCATCAACTGGTATACATGAAACACATTTTTCACTAGACTACGCATTAGTGGAAATTCCAACCATTATTCCACCTCACAGACTCATTCTAGTATTTAAAATGTCATATGAATCGAATACATAACATTCTTTTCTTACCAAAAAAACGTTTCCCAAGCCATGGAGATATTATTAATAACACATGATCACTCACCTCAAACAATAATAATCATCGATGATGATCCACATATAATTTTTAAAAACTCTACATTATCTCCATTCTCTTCTAAAAAATAGAATATTATTTGTTGTCTCTTACAGAAGGATGATCCCAATTAGCGAATTATTACATGATTCCACCAATTAATGTGGATAACTACAAGGATTACAATATAATTCTTTAAATGGAGCCATATGTATTAATGCATGATAATTTTTATTATATGAGAAATAAACAAAATAAAAAGTATCTTCCCATGATCCACCAATATCAATTATAAAATATCTAATCATGAACACTAAAGTTATGATCATCTGTTTAGATTAATCATAAATTTTACGGAATATTAGTTGAACTTGTATTCAACTATATTCCAAGGTCTTTTGCAAGGATTTCAAAAAATTATATGTAAACATTGGATCTAGGTCTATTATAATAGACCCTAGATTGTGGTGAATCTTTAAAATTTATCGGGAGTGTATTTTGGACAAGTATTCCACCATATTTTTTAATGAATAAGGATGAAATAATCCATTATTATTAGGTGATCCACTATCACCCATATAAAATCACGTCTCTTAAGCATCCATGGTAATGAATAAATAAAATCCATCATTTTTTATTCTATTTTAACATAGGAATCATTATAGACTAAAATAGAAATGATATAGTTGATGATATTCCATGACATGATGATAGGTGAATCATCTCAATATATAATCTTCCATATATATTTTCATGTCATCCCAAATAACCGTTCTTTAAACTCTTTATATATCCTATGAATCCCAGTGTATAAAACCCACATCGAATGGTGGTAGACACTAAGAATATAATATAGATTAGAAAAAATTATAACCATCAAATATATAAACTGGTATACTAAATTCGATTCATTTTTTCATACCTCAATGGTCTTCCCACATTTAGTTTTGACCCCAAAGCAACACATTCATGATCGGATGTTAGATCATTTCAAACATTCTCAACCAAATCATGAAAAATTGAAACTGGAAAGAAAACTCCATCATCACCTTGATATGAAATTTCCAGATGCATATCCTCTATGATTAAAATTAGTTTCCACTATTTTTAATAATCTTTTGAAAATTGAGCATATGAATTATTTCTCAACGCATACGCCAAAAGAATACCCTTTTCCCATGTAAACATCATGGAAAAGATAAACATATAAAGATACTCCATCCATTTGTGACGAATTAAATTCAAATAAAGTTTCTAGAAAATGTGTTTCAAACTCTTATAATCATTAATAAATGATAATTTATCATGATATAGGAAAAAACTTCATGTATTCATATAATGGACTGTAATAGCTAACTCTAAGTCATTTATTGGTTTGTTCTTCCCATGCAACTATACCTATTTGAACCAAAAGGAACAAAATAATATCCCTCTATGAGAACACATACCAATCCATATCATAATGTATAATAATAGAAAGAATATCCCTATATTAAGTAAAGAAATTCGAGGATAGATTTTTATGTATGTCTAACCATATGTTCATTAATGAATTTCTAACATTGATCATCCTCAATACCCTAATGGATGGAAATAAATTCCAATGGCCTCAAGAATATTTGACGGATTATTTTCCAATTGAATGATAAAACTTTTAAAAAAAATAACCAATAAACAACCAAGTATCTATCATATTCTTGGGTCCAAAATAAAAATCAAAACATTACCAAACCAAAAAACCATATTAAAGTAAAATTCAATTCCAAAAGACAAACTCAAAGATAATTAAGAAACCACATAACTCAAAACTCCAAAGTGTAATATACAAAAAGAACTCAACTTCTCTTAGTTATAACTCCATATTTCATGCCCACAGTATCATGAAGTATCACTAAATAACTAAAATACCTTTCTATTAACTAGGTCTTGATAGATGACAACTACTAATTAACAACAGTTCCCAATAAGGCAGTGAGTCTAAACTCAATATGATTTCCTCAATGACTTTTCAAATCATGGAAATAGGAAAAAACCTATTATTTAGAACCTGAATTATTATCTTTAAATAAGAGGTTGGTTGATTCTATCTTAAATTCACTTTATTTATCAATAACATACAAGATATATGGTTCTGAGATAGAGAGTAAGGTATAGATAAAGGGAATAACCTTGGGTCTAAGAATAATTTGTAATAAAAATTACATAATAATGAATATGGACCATCATTTAACTTTGATTGGTCTAAGGATCACACTCAGATCGAATGAGATCATCTTTCATGACTTAGAAGAAAAATAAAAATATGTTATTAAGGGGTTGAGGGAAAAATTAGTGTTAAAATTCATAATTTTGATTATATCCCTAGTTGAAGTGGTCCAAATATACCCCCATGATTTGGCTATATAGTTTGAAAATTTATTTTCCAACCATGTGGAGATACTTTCTTAAGACAACACCTCAAAAAGTTGGTTCGAATGGTTAGAAAAATTGTCTACCAATAATTAATTTACCTCTCTTTCAAGAAGCACGTTTTCTAGTAAGAACTCAAAATTTGTATCCAAACCCTTTACCACATGTACACAGTCCTACATCCCAAAGTCTTATTTCTAATAGTATCTTAGATATGGTGCACAGTTTGTTCTAACTATGCACAAAATGATCACCACCATAAAAGCTTCCAAATCATGGAAAAAACCCTCAGAACCTCTTAAAACATAACCCAATCATTTTATAGACTCAATATAAAATAATAAATGGAAATATACCTGAATTTTAGGGTTCTATAATAGAGATATCTTTCACAATGTGGAAATGTTTCCTTTGATAGTTTAGTGTATACAACAAATGAACCCCCTTGATAATATGTATATGTGAGGACATGTTTTCTGCCCTATAAAATCATAGTTTTATGGTGTTATTTCATTACATTAATTACATTAATTAAAATAATATTTTATTTCTTACCCTGATTACTAGATATATGATGTAATATATTATATATATTATTCTCCTACTATTTTATAAAAACAAAATATCCATCATCATTTGTTTTAGAGTATCCTGTCTCGTGGATATTCTAGTGGAAAGGATCTGCATTCCCCGTATCATAACTCCGACATGGGTCTAATTATATATATATATATATATATTAAGTATTTTAGGTAGGAATAACTTTCCAATTACATTAACTCATAGTTCCTTGATTCGTTGATTTGAATCCCCATTCGTGAAATCATGGACCGATATTAAATACTCACAATACTCATTGTTCGCATAATTCATGATTTTTCAATTGACACTTGATGAAAGATAAGTTAATTCAACTATTTGAATTATTTAATGCTCTATTATAATATAAATCACCCTAATATAAACCATAGAATAACATTAATTTATGGTTGTATTTTTTCTTTATCCATATAAGGCTATACCAACATAATATTTTATAATTTGACAATTTTTTTATTTATGTGTTAAATTAATGTTTTATAATTATTAAATTCTTGAAAATATTAAGATGATTTTACTTAATTGAGTAAACATTTCTAGATAAATTCTCAAAGTTATTTAATTATAGTTTATTTCATATTAAATGGTTGTTAATTCATTAATTTATGTTATTGTGATAAAGAATATCTAATTAAATTATCCAAGAAACTAAAAAATTAGAAGTGGTATGATCATGGGATATTCAAATGGTTAATTTATCTAGTGGATGATAAAATGACCCTTATCCCAAGAGGGATAAAACCTTGAAAAATATCATGGTTTATATTTAATCATTTCGTCTATCAACTTATCTATTTTTTGGGATTGGTTTCATCTCATCTTCAAACATCAACCACCTTTACTCACTAGGGTGCTCCACTCATTATTTTTTACTCTCACATAGGTAAGGGGAACAGAATGTTTGGATAAGGGGTTTATATAAATGAAACTATAGGTAAAACATCCCTTACATAATTAGAATAAGAAATCACAAATATGATATCATTTAATTTAATAAATTATTACAAAAAACATGTAAAATTAATTAATTAAAATAAAACATTCACCTATATAGGATGATCTTTTATCATGATCATCCATATTCAATGAGTGAAAAATGTAAAGTAGTTGTTATTCACTTCATTCCATTTTTTTATAATGATTACCATGCCTAAATAAATTCCATCAATCAATCATTTAATTAATTAATTTGTTTATCTTAATGAATTTCTGAAAAGTATTTCACTCACATTCAAAATTAATCTTAAAAAAATTAAATTAATTACAATTGGATTCAACATGATAAAAATAGGTCATAAGTACGCACCTCCTTGAATGGTTTAATACTATAATTTAATGTATCATGTAATGTATACAACATTTCATATCTTAATTAGTGTGTAGTGCATCTAAATTAATAAATTTTATATATTTTGGACATAATGAAATTTTAATATATGAAACATATATATATTTAAGTAATGTATTTAATAGGTTTTAAATGAAAACAACACAAAGCATATAGTTATAAGTCTATGTGTTAATCAATTACAAATTTAATATTATATAATATTTAATTATAATGTGTGTACACTAGCTATATTCCATGTAGATTAATTTAATAAATTAATTAATTTTTTCTACATAATTAATCTACATATTTATATCTTGGATGGAATGTAATCTGTGTGGATATGAAAAGGTAACATATTGTGTATAAATAGCTAAACATCATGAAATATATTATTTGATACATAGATGGGGACTCAATATGTTTACTATCCAAGTAAATTTATAACGAACATTTCATGTATTCAAGTTACACTTCATGTAACCTCCATGTCCAATAGTATTCAGTCTTGTGTGTTATGTAATAAATACATGACATGATTTTCATGAAACATATTGTGCGAGTTTTACTATTAATGTGTTTAGTCTACATGTCATGTATTCCAGATACGTTTTATGTAATCTAATAAACAATGTTTCAAGATGTCACGGTAAACATGTAGTTTTCATTAATTCACTCTCTATATATTTACTAATTGTAGAGTTGAATTTATTATGGATATCCCATTTATAGTGAACACAGGTATAAGATGTGTACCAATGGGTTATGTATCATTTAGTCATGGGTTATCAAGAAAAAACCCCAGGCTCCTCATTGTATAGTCTTTTTGTGTTCTTAATGTATTTTTAACATTCTCTTGGTTATATGATCAAGAATAAGGAAGGATAAGAGATTATTTTGATTCTTAGTTTAAAAATGAATAAATAAAAAATAAAACAATAAAAATGTGTTTAATAAATCAATGAATGAAAAATAATTATAATCTATAATGTGGCTACTCTGACACTACATGTAGGTTATGAGTGTTGTGGACGTGAATTTGGGTAATATCCAACTTGGATTTTTGTTGTAATAAAGGAATAAAATGAGATGAAAATGATATAGATCTTCATAACCCATAGAATACAATCAAATATCAATTGACTGTTACATTATAAAGAGGATTACAATATCATCAAATATAATTTATCTGGATTAATAAATTCATGTTTTTGACGTTCTTAATTTATTGATGAATTGATAGACTTATTCTTTTCATTACATCATAATGATGTGGGAATTAATTTTTATAATCCTTATAGAAGGGATCCATAACTATATTGTGATCCTTTGATAATATTTTTAGAAATAAATAAATACTAACACATAATATTCAAAATTCGGCATCGTTCTTTGATGAACGACACAAGAATCTCTTCAAAATTATAAAATCTTCTTGATCTCTACAGTATTTAGTGTTAGATGGAGGAGGACCTCTCTAAATTATTGAGATAATTCATGGAGAAAATCTCTCTAAAAATTGAGAAACTTTTCTCTAAACATTCCTTGTGCACAATAACAATTAGGTTTCAAAATTAAATATTAGGGCTTATATAAAGCTGGTTCCAAAGAAAAAATAATTTCACTCATTCCCTTATAACCTTTATAAATCTTTGGTAAAATCCTTGTATAAGATAATATTATTAGTAGTATATACTTAACATGGAAAACTCTTGTTGATAAAATAAATTCTATTTTTTATGATTAAATAATTCATTTGTTTTTTAATTAATATTGATTATGACTTTTATTATCAGTCCATTAACTCTTCTTTCAACATTCTCAATATTTATCAAACATTTAATAACTACTACTTATTTAAATAAATAAATTTCACTACAAAATTTATAGATAAATAAATAAATATTATATTCACTAAAATAGAAAATGAATATTTATTAAATATTATACAACATTATATATAATCTCAAATAGGTAGAAATATAATATTTATGGTCAATCATACATGAGTAATTATTAAACCTTGTACATGAAAAATATTTATCTAGTGTATTTAATTCATTATAAATTAACTTATGTTCCACATACATTGAGTGTGTGACACTCTAGTCCCCTTTATCAATGGAATTAAGTTACACCTAAAGTATAATTTTAGAATCTATAAACCTTCCATAGAACTCATAGAGAAAGAAGTTAAATTTTTCAATTAAATTAATCACATACAAATGATCATTTTGTAATATAATAATTTTACCATGATACCTCTAATCAATAAGATTTCATGTTGTTGTCATGAATCTACTTGATTAAGTTACTTTTTTGGCCCTACACAAATGAATTTAATGATAGAAAATTATATCTATTAACTTAATCAGGTTGTTCAATTTCTATAAAAGGTGTTTTCATATCAACATAGACTAAACTATGAAGCAAAAAAAACTTCCCCATTTTATTCAATATCACTAGTCATGCAACCAACATATCATACCACATTGATATAATATTTCATCACAGTTTTCCTCAATACATATAATTACATGACTGAACAAAATGATTTAATAAAAATATTAAATTATAAGGATCATTACAGACATCCAAAGATAGGAACATACAATTACATATATAAATTTTTATTTCCTACTGTCATGTCTCATTCTAAAAATTTCTTAATATAAAATTTCCCATGAGAATACACCATGAAAAAATTTCCCAAAGTCTTTTGAGTCTCCATCCCTAATAGATCAATTCATTTTTTCCATCAAATGATATCATCTAGCTATGTCGTACATATTTAAGAATGTTATTATGTCACCTATATGTTGTAATCATAGTGGGGAAATACAATGACCCTTTAATACAACAAGTTCCCCGATGAAATTACCATAAAGATTGAATACAGATAAAAAAACATAACATGGTAATTTATTAATTAATATTCAATAATATAAATATTCTTGTAATCTTATTTTCAAAATAGTTTCTTTTAAGGAAACAATACCCACACTATGAGATGATGTGCGTTGTGATAGGTGTATTATATACCGATGTATTAAAATGGACACCATATCTAGGTCACTAAAGTGGGGTTTTAAATAAATTTGTCAAATCAATTTTTGTAGAAAATATAGAATGTAGATTTCAAAGAACATGGTTAGAAAACTGAATCCTGTGACAAAACCCTTAAGAAATTTTGAGAATTTTTCTAGAATAAATAGAAATATAAACCAACATTTGTAATAAAAGAATATAAATTATATATTATGATATATAATTAATTTTGAAAATTTTAACACCCTGATAACTTAATATTTTCTTATGGGAAAATAATTTCATGTGTTTTTTAGGTTTCTCTGTATGCAAACTCGAACATAAATGAGAACATGATATATTTTGATATAGTATAAATAATTAAGAATAACCATTGAAACCTACACATTTAATTTTCAATTACGAATAAGTGTAACTAATTATTTAAATCCGTATATAAATAAAACAATGGATATTTTTAAAATGAATGAAATTCAATTTTTATATCAAAAACCTCTAAAAAATAATTTTATGCTTAAAATAATTTTTTATAAAAAATATTGTTTGTTTTCAATAATAAATTTATATTATTATTAAATAATAATAAAATATATTTATAATAAGATTTCTATATTACTAATTAATTAATTAGAAATTGATAGGAAATAATAATATCGAATAGTTAACCTTTTAAAAATATATTTTTTCAATGTGAAATGTTTCTAACATATTTTAGAATTTTTTTTAAATATATGAATTATAAAATTATAGAAATTAAATTTTTTAAAATTAACAAAATTTTTGGATTAATATTTAATAATATATTCTTGTGATTATTTTTTGGTATTTTTTAAAAAATAATTATTTTTTAAAGAATATGTAAAACATACTTTGTTTTAAAAATAACAAAAATTTTATTAAATTATTACAATATAATTAAGAATTTAAAATTGATAAAAAAATCCAGAGAAAATATATTTTTGATATGTGTCTTTATTATTTTAAAAATGATGTGAGTAATTTAAAAACCCATGTTTTATATTTTAGAACATATGTAATATTTTCTCAAACATTATTTTCAATATATTATAGATTTTATTTTAGATTAATTTTTTTCTATTTTAGAAATTAAATAAAATGATATGTATTTAAAGTATTTAATCATTTGGATGAAATTATCAAATAAAGAAAAAACTATTTTATTAGATAAATGTAAAGGTACCATAGGTTAAAATTCGATACCGAGCTAGAAGATAAAAAGATAAAAGTAATAAATCAAGGTGCAAGGGGCTTGAATCCTGATAATAACATGAATATAATTGAGTAGATAAGGGTTTTTTCAACCTTATGTATTACCCAATCCATTTGACTCAATGTTTGAGATACTTTTACATGTTTACCATTTGATCCCTTCATATAATGTTGAACTACTTACAAAAAATTTAATTCTCCCCACTTACATAGGGGACCTCTCACTACCCCTTCAAGGAACACCTAAAAATTAAGTTTATTCCTAAAACAATTACCATTTTCATTATACTATAATAAAATTTCACTCATTTTGGCTTCTGGTCACAATATATTATCAAATTCCTTCCATTTCCAATTGATCTTCCTTAGAAATCACATAGTTTTCAATGTGGATATTATTTTTTGCATAACATATTTTATTTGTTTTTTTATTTTCTATTTATAAATTTAAAATAAATATGTAATAAAATAATTAAATTTCATATAATAAATTTTATTCTTTTTTGTGAGTAATCATTAATCATATTTTACCTTTTCTATTAAGAAAACTAGAACCCTAATTTGTGTGATGATCATACTATAGAGCCTCTATGATGCAGTGTGTTTTATTTTCATATAAAACATTACAATGATATTATAAAACTATAATTTAGTATATATGTATTATATTTACATAATTTTTTTAATTGTTAAAAAATAAAACATATTACTCATTTCTCACATTCTATTTAAAATGAAATCATCAACCGTATCTAACAATGGACTACTACCTCCAGGGAAAGATTGATTTTCATTTTTATTTTAATAATGACCATACATGGTTGGTCATGTAGATGATATTAAAGGATATATATGATTTTTATGTTATCATTATGGTTTTGATAAGTGAAATTGGAGAACCTAATATTGATATGATCAAAATATTATTATCATTAATTCAATCATTTAAAAAGAGAGAACTAAGAGAAAGAAGATATCTTATTTCTATTAATGGAATTATATATATTATATTATATTTATAACCCTATAAAATTTTGATATATCACACAAATAATAACCAAATTATATCACTATTCTTTTTTATAACTATATTTCAACTAAACCACCACATAATCATTTATTAACCAATGGAGGTTAATATTTTTGTTCATTTAACCATCTACTTGAATAAGAGAATAAAACTATAACATTTGTCAGTAGGTGAAATTTTTTAATTGTATAATATCATATAAATATATAAATAACTTTTTTTATGTTTTTATATTTTTATAGCAATATTTAACTCATTAATTATTAAAACACCTTTCGTTCATTAAGAATCACTAAAACATCTTCATCTATTTCATCTTCATGGATAGTATACAATTTGGCATGAAATTAAATTATATATCAATAACATACCATGGAAACGTTATTAATATATATTATATAATCTAACAGTGATGTAAATTTGAAATAAATAATAGATACAAACATGTCTTTTACAAAACTAGTTTAAAGAGATAAAATATTGCATACACCAAGTGAAACAATTAGGTAATAACTAGTTAATATATATATATATATATGATTATTATTATTATAAATAAAGAGTATAAATGGTTTTAGTTATTAATTATTCTCATGGGTATGTATTTAATAAAATCAATTTAATAATTAACAAAATGTGGTCTAAGTGTACAATTGATCATGAAAAGTTAGGGTTTTTCAAGAAAAATTCTAATCTTTCAGACATGTTGGGTAATATCAATTTAATTTAATTTGGGGGTGTGCATAATAATTACTTGATATATATTACCATGAATTATATTTTCATAAATTTCGATATATCTCTTTAAATGGGTTTTTATTTGAATGTTTTTAAATATGTAATGCTTATCTTAGTCTCATTTCTTATTCCATAAGAAATAATACATTTTATACACCATGTTCCCTTCTATATTGTTTTATTACGTCACTGCTTCTTTAATGATCGATAATTAATAACCTCATATTTCATGGAATATAATAATCTAAACTATGTTCTTTTAATCAAATTTCATTTGACACAAGTGTCACCACAATCTTAATAGTTTTTTGTAACTTATATTTTATTAAGGGTGTGACAGTCCTGCTAAAAGTATTTAATATTAGTTAGTCATATTTTAAAATATGATTGTATTATTTGGTATTATTTAATTGTTTCAATTTTTACCATATGATTCACTTTTGAAATAATTCATACTTCATGGAATATGTTTCCAATAATGGATATTGGTAACTCAAGCCATATTTCCATGAGTTATATTACTTCATAATCAAACTATTCCTTCCATTAATAGGCTGTCCCACCATAATATTTGATTAATTGGTATTTTATAATCCACATTCTAAAAATAAAATTTTCATTCAAATGAATGAATTTTTACTCTTTTTTTATTTGATTTTTGAAAATAAAAATTGGAAAACAATAAAAAATGAATTCTCATTTGACATTTATATGATTTTCCTTACTCAACTAATTTTATAAAAATAGAAATTTTGTTTTTTAAGGCTCAATATTAATAGAATAATTTTATATTTTAGTTTTTTAAAAATAATTCATGTTAGATATTTAAAAATTACTTTTGAATTGGTGGTGTAAATATTTCTTATGTAAATGAGAAAAATGTTTTATAAATACTCTTTTCAGTCTTTTAAATGACATTCCATATCATTTTCAATAAAAATTATCTGAAAAAGGATTATGTTTCATTATTTATTTTATAATATAAATATAAACTATAATTTTGGGGAATGAACTTGTAGTATGAAAAAATTAAATAATTGATGGCTTCTATTTTGATACCATCCAATTTTTTTAGTGATGGTGCCTTTATTTATATAAAAACCCACCAATATTTCATTTGTTTCACTAGGAATATGTTCTTATGAAATAAACCAATTTATTTCGCTATGTGACTTATGATATTTTTATTCCAACATTTAATTAACCATATTATCATAGCCCTATACAGTGTGAAAATATCATTTTTAAATTTAGATTGGTGGATGTTCACCTTGAAATAATTTTTATCTCTTGACAAGGGGAAACATATTTTGGTTTTATTTATATTTAATCTTATACTTTTGATCGATATAAATATAATTATTATTTTGTTACTATTCACTTTCAATCTTTGGATTATTATGATCAAGTAATCATTTATATTAACATGGGGAAAAGTATTGAAATTATTGATGATTATTGACTGCTAAATAAGGTTTATCATGTATCAATATTATTTATTAATTATTATATGGTTATCTGTTTTTTTATTCTATAAGAGGTTCTATAAGGATTGGTAATAAATATAGTTTTTGAATCTTATAGTGACTGCATTAGACATTATCATGTGAAGGTCAGACTCCAAAACTATATTTCCTCTCGATGCACAGAAATGTCTCATGAGATAAAACATGATAGGTCTTCTTCTATGCCTCTTCCTATAAAAGGATAATATTTTTTAAAATATCCTTGACATCATTTTTTTAATAAATCATATTATTCATTAGATCTATATAAAAATAGTATTTTAGATGTCCATGTTTTATTTTTTTCATGGATATAGAATTCTCTAAATACCTAGTTAATTATGAATTTATATTGATTACATATTCCTTTAATAATATATATTCTATATGTATTCCATTATTTCTTAAATTTCATTTTTTCCTTTACTCGTTCACCCCTTATTATGTTTCGATATCCTCATGTTTTGATGAAATTTATTACACATGAAATTTTTATAAAAATTGAACATGTGGGATAATTTATAATATATTTTAAATTCTCAATATAGATTTATACATTCAAGATATCTAGTAAAAAAAGATCTTATTTATATAAAGAACATTAAATTTATTATTTTATAGTGTTTCTTAATTATTTAAATCTTTAAACATGAAAATATCATTTTGGTGTAAAATATGTAATTGATTTTACACTTAGATATATTTGTATCTAATGAAATATATATAGTTTCAAAGATAGTATGTAAAGAACCGGATTTTGGAACTATATCCAAGAGTATGGGTATGGGGAATCACAGTTTGTGTAAAAGGAAAGGTTTACATAACTTAATAAGATAGGATGTTAGTAAAGGATAATTTAATGGTTTAAAATTTAAGGGTGGTCTCAATTTAAGATAAATATATTACCCTTTGAGATAATATGAGATTTCACATTATGTTAATAATACAGATTATTTGGGGGATTTAGATGACATAAATTTTATAGAAAAACCTATGAAATATTCTAATTATAGGATGTCATACTCATTTTTTAAAATTAATGATTATGTAGTTTTGTTAGGAATTTCATCCATGTATGGATACTAGAAAGTGGATGTGGCTACATCACAAATGAACATAGGGGTGATAATCCAAAATAGAAGATGTTCGATATTGACATTACCATGATCATGTTCATGACAAAGAGGCCTTACTACAAATTTTCCTATACTCTCTTAGGGGATATTATTCTGTTAATTTACATTCCCCCTAAAAACCATTTTTAGGGATTATAATATGATTGTGTTACACAAACTAATTGAAAAATAACCACGAATAGAAAAAATATAACATGGTGATTCATAGGTTGATCCAAGTGTATCATTTATTAAACAAAAATGAGTCATATGGTAAGTAACATTTAGACCTATTTTTTATATTAATATATTGAATATTATAATAACCATTTTTGTTATTGTATTTAGTTGAAATAAGATCGCAATAATGGAGTTGAGAAAGTTATGTACCTATACACCACTGTGAATTATAAATTAATAAGGGTGCATACATAAATGGTAGAGAATATAATTAATTTTTTATCAAGATGGAAAAGGTAACATTCAATGTCTTACCTATCATAGTGAGATTGATATTTTAATAATCTTGAAACACTTAGTTATTTTCATTAGGGATTGCAATATACTAATGATATGTTGGTATATATTAAATTTTATGGGGATGATGTGATACATATAAGAATTTTACTTCATTTTTTATGATATAATGGTTTGAAAAAATATATTAAATCGTATTAAAAACCCTAAAAAATTAAAACAAGTGTATATTTATTGGTATATCTTTTCGAGAACATATAATTGAGATATGGAAAACATGTAGGATTAATATACACTTAATTATGAGATAATAATAGGTGGATTGATTTCAAGGACGTGAGTAAGATTATGATTGTGACTTTGTGTGGAAAGTTAATTCATGATATATTTTTTGCGAATAACATCACATTTATTATTAAGATATAAATTGACTACTATGTTACCTTATGAAATAGTGGTTAATTCTAATTGAGTATTGAATATAGCGATTATTTCAAGAGGAATATATTACTTTGTTATGGTTTAATGACTTAGATTTTGAAATGGTTTTGGGAACCGTATGTTAGTGATAATATATGGTTACCATATATACATACTTGGGTACATTATTTTATGAATAGTATTGTATTTTAATGAATAATAAGAAACTTGATATATCTAAAGTGAATATGATAGATTTCATTGAGGAATATTTTAAGAATACACTCACCGACATTCTTCAAAGAGTAACAATTAAAATTGATAGAGGAAATTAATTAATTATGTGTAATGTAAATCATTTATATCTTAATATTTTATTACCTTTAAATAATTCATTGTGTCTAATAGTTTTCCCTATATGTAACACTGAACTTAACTGAATCTGATATGTATTTAGACAGAATATAAACATTTATGTATGACCATTAAACCCTAGCCAATGAATTTTTGTGAATTAATAGTATAAACAAAATTATCGAATGTTTATAGAAATAAAATAATCGTTATTTTTAATATTAATTAAATTCAATTAGTATAGATAAATTAACTATGATAAAAAATTATGTTTAAAAATATATTTTCATAAATTTAATGCTTTATTTAATGAAAATTCATATATAATGATTCAATAATAATAAAATATATTTATAAGATGAATAAAATATTTCCACTAATTTAATTAGTAATCCATTGGAAATATGAATAAATTTTTTTTAAAAAAATATATATTTTATGTTTTGAAGAGTTTTACCATAAATTTTATGATTTTATTTAAAAATAGAATTATTAAATATAAAATTTTAATTAGATAAGATAAAAATATGGATTAAGAATATTAATATATTATTCAGAATAATTTATGGTATTTTTTAAAAAATAAGTTTTTTAAGGTGAGTTGTGTAAAATACCATTTTAACTAATAACTTGACTTTTATACAATATTATTAAATTTGAATGATTTTAAAATTAATGAAACAATTTTCTATGATTAAATATGTTTTTATGAGATATTATAATTCAAAAAAAATGATTTCAAATTGAAAACAAGTATATGATATTTTAGTACATAAGTATTGTTTCTTAAAAAATTATATATTATATATTATACATTTTTATTTTAAATTTATTTTTTATCAATATTATAAATTGAATAAAATAAAATTTATTTTTAATTTATAATTAAAGGTTCCACATTATATAATATGTACCACATTGTTTTTTTCATAAAAATTATGATACTGTAAGTCAAAACTAATTATAATGGTAAAAGGTATAATGATAAAAGAAATAATTCAATGGGTAATGATCTGGAAACATGAAAAAACTCTTTCTATAATTTATAGTATGAGGTTTTTCCACATTATATCTTCTCCACTCCATAATTTATATATTTTTGAGACATAATAAATTTTTAACATGTGGTCCCTTTATGTAATGTTTAAATATTTTAAAAAATTCCATTCTCAACAATTATAAAATTGGCCTCCTACCACCCCTTCAATGTAGTATTAAAAATTATGTTACCTCCTAAAAATATCCTTTTAATTATTCAAGAATAATATTTCACTCTCTTAATATTCAAATCATAAGATATTAACCTATTTCATCTATTTCCAAGGGATATTCTATGAAAATCTCTACGTGACCAATGAGAGTAATTATTATTACATAACTTATTTGTATTCTGTTTTCATTTGAAATTATTATTATAAAATAAATATTAAAAAATATATTTATTTTATATATAAATAATTATAAAATTATATTGGATTAATAATTAATATCATTAACCCTATTCTATTATGAAAAATGAAACCCTAATTTTCCCATTGTGTGAACCACCTCTTGCACAACACAATGTGTTTTTTCTGTCACCAGCTTAGATTGATAGAATAAAAGAAAAATTTAATAAATACTTTTAATATTTATATAATTTTGTTGATTATTAAATAATGAACCATATTACTATTTTCTCCCATTCTATGGAAAATGTAATCCCCATCCATTTATATGTATAGACTATCACATTCATGGAACGATTGATTTTAATTTTTCATTTCATCACCAACTTACATGGTCAATCATGGGGATGGAATTAAATGTTTTATATGGTTTATATGATATCATTAAGGTTATAAAAAAATGGGTAACCTATTAATGATATGATCAATAACATATTATCATTAATTCAATCATTACAAATGAGAAAACTAAGTGGAGAATGATATCCTCTTTCTATCTCATGTATTTATATAATTTTTAATATCATTTTAAATATTTTAAATTCTAATATATAAAACTAATAATCATAAAATAATATTTTCAATCTTTAGTTATAATATATTACATCTAAACCTCATCATAATAATTCATTACTCATGGTAAGATCAAGTTTGGGTCAGTTTAAACACAGACATGAATTATACAGTAAATTTATGACACGAAAGACTAGGAAAATGTATTTATGAGAACATTATGATATAAATATTTAAAAAATAGTTCTTTTTATTTTTATATCAACATTTAACACCTTAATTATATAAATACCCTTCATTTTTTAAAAATCATTGAAACCTGATCGTCGCCAATTTTATATTTGTAGTTTGTAACCAAAACTGACATGAAATGAAATCACATATTCAAAAACTATCATGGATAATATATTATAGTACTTTATATTATCTAGTAGTGATGTAATTTTTAAAAATAATATATATCCACATGAATCTTAAGAAACATATTCAAAGCGATTAATGACTACACACATATGTTGTTGGCAATAGTAAAAAACTAGGTAATATATATATGATGACTATAAATGTGGAATATAAAATTTTATAATTATTAAAAAGGTCATTGACTATGCATTTAGTGAAATTTATTTATTTATTCACGGCGTTTAGTTAAAGTAAAAAAAATTATTAGTATAACATAAGGTCATTTTTTCTCAAATTCATCTATTTGAGACAAGTTTGGTATTATGCACCCAATTTAATTTCAATGGTGTATATAATATATATTTGAGATATCATATCCCATGTTTTTTTAATGATTTTATTTTAATTTTTGTTTGAATTCATATCATTTAGGGGTTTTTGAATTAAATTTTTCTAAAGCATTACGACTTTTTAGTGTCTCAGTTATAATTCTTGGAGACATATTACATGTTATGAATCCTGATTCCTTATATAGTTTTCTATTTAATTATTATCCCTTGAATTTTATATACATTATTTCCTTTCAATTAATGAGATATAATAAACCAAATCATGATCTTTTTCAATAAATTTCTTTTTACTCAAGTGTTACCTGAGTCATAAGATTTTTTGGAAACCAACATTTCATTGATTGAGTATATGAACAATCTCTTCAACTTATTTCATTAATGTTTGGTATATTATTTACACTGAGCATATTATGTTGTATTATCTATTTTTTTCATTTTTACCACATAAACCACATTTCAAATTATTCACACTTCATGGTGTGTGTTACCCATGAAGGATATTGATAACCTAAGTCTCCATTCCATGAGTTATATTGCTTCATCCTGAACTTGTTCCTCCCTGGTTTTAATTCTCATGCCAATATGTTTTCCTGTATGTTATTTTTTATCTTATTTGTAAAATTATATTTTAATACAAATTAATTTTCTGTAACTCTTTTGATAATTTTTTTTGAACAATGGTATTTATAAAAAAATAAAAGGGTATTTAATTACACGTTCATGTTATTTTCCTTCCCCTCCACTTTTAATAATCCTAAAAAGTATGTATTTTAAAGGATCTAATATTAGGTATTATGTTTATTGTAAAAGGATTAAAAAATAATCCATGTGCCCTTTGAAAAATTTACCTTTTAGAGATTCTTGTTAGTTTTTTTACATTAATGATAAAAATCATTTCTAAAAATCATTTATGTTTTTGCTTCCATTTACCTTATAATTTTGGAAATGATTTTCCTTAATTTTTTTTAGGATTCATGATTTATCCTATAATATATATATATTTATATATATATATATATATATATTTCATTTGGGGTATTGAACACATAGTATCAAACCATTTTATTCATGATCCATTATTCTATGATATCGTTCAATGTTTTTAATTGGATATTTTTCATTTATCTCAACACACTCCTATGATTCCAGTGATTAAATGGGGCAATGTTATTTTAAAAGAATCCACTTTTCATATCTGGATTTCTAATGATAATGTTATTATATCTTTTACTTAATCATATACAAATTTACCTATATAGTGTGAACATATAATTTTATTAATTCATATTGAAGGATGTTCGCCTATAAGTAATAAAAATCTATTTTCTTAGGGAATGGAATTGGAATTATGTTTATATTTATTCTAATATAAACGATTTTTGGTAAGTTGAATTTTTATTATTTTCCCATCCACCATATTTATGATTATGGGTTATGATCATGTAATACTTTTTATTAACATGTGGAAATGTTTTTCCATTCTTGAGGATTATTGACTACTAACAAATTTAGTTCATTTATTAATATTATATAATTTAAATTATATAGATATCCATGTTTTTATTCTAAAATTGTTTCCTTAAAGAATTGTAATAAATGTATTTTTGGATCTTATGGGGAACTCATTGGACTAAATTATGTGATAGGTGGATCCTAGACTTATCTAGCCCCTTGAATCATCGACATGTCCCCTGAGACAAAACATGTAGGGTTTTGGTGTATAAATATTCACATAACTAGATAGTGTCTTGATATAATGTCTTAATAATAGATTTTTGATGTTGAAAATTACATAGTATATCATTATGAAATTAGAATATTTTGTATCCATGTTTTCATTTATTTTCATGGATATAGCATTCTTTTAGTTACATATTGATTATCGAAACATGTTGTTTACCAATTCATTCTATAATATATGTTCCATGTCAGTGACTTGATTTCCTTTTTTAAATGTTTTCATTTATTATAATTTTAATCTCACCCATTATTATTTTTCCATTTCCCAAGGTTATTACTAAAATTAATACATGTGGAATGTTTACAATAATATGATGTGTGGAGGTATTAATTAGAGGTATTTAAGACTCATTATAGATTAAGTAGTTTTGTATATAGTAGAGAAAAATGTAATCCTGAATCAATGTAAATGGGATTTACTAGTTTATTATGTGCCCCAGTTATTTAAACATGTTGACCAAAAAAGTCATGGTGATAGAAGAGATGAAATTAATCGCTATTTGTTTTTTAATTATTGATTGTTATATATATGGTTTTAAAATGTGTATCAAAGAGAATGTATAAATTATGTGTTAATGTAACTAGATCTAGGTGTTTGGGTATGGTATGACACATTTTTTATGAGATAATTATGTATATTCCATTATTAAGAACTGGTTTTGAATCTATGTAATACAAACCATATAAACACTCGTAATAAATGTAGTGAATTGCATACAAATAAAACTAACGAATATTTTATTAAATGTGATAGGATTATAATTTTGATAGGTCAGTGAACCCATATTCAGAAGAAAAAACCTTGCATGTATGGAATAAATTACATCCCCTAGAAATTTTGTGAAAATTTAGGATCAATTCACGAGTTAAAACCTATCTACTTTGCATGGAACCAATAATCCATTAGTAGTGGGGAAAATGATCAAGTAATTCAAAAAGATATTCCCTAATTTTTGATGTCATTGGAGGGATAAGATTAGTACCGATAGATATAATTTTTGGGAGTATTTTTATAAATGGATTTTATTTATTAAAAACACTTAGATGTTAAAATAGATAAAAACATTGAATGGAAGACATTAATGGAAATTTTCCATGAAAAAGTATATTCCCCAAAAGAAGTGGGATAAAATGGAGAGGTAGTTTTTGGATTTAAAAAAATTAAAAAGAATAAACATAAACTGATTATGAGGATATTGTTATAATGATAGAAAGACATGTTGCAGATTATTTACACAATCATGAAAGTATGATTGATCACTCATTTGATAAATAAAATAAAATATTTCTAATGGAATTAGTCTTATAATACATTTTCCTATTTCAGGAGACTGTGAAAAGTATTATCAGAATAGGGAAAATTTTTCCAAGACATATATTTTCAAAGGAATAAGTATAAAAATAGAACATTTGGGAAACACATTGAAATAAATATGTTAATGAAGAAGATGGTATGTATAGAATTTCTAAAATACAACAAACTAATAAATAACCACCCATGTTTTTTCTTTGAATGTATTGGGATTTTACATCAGGTTTAGAGATAAAGGACATCATGATCATGAGTTTATTATAATGAGAGAATCCATTAATGGAAATTTATTTAATTGTACATATATGGAATATAATTATTATAAATTATACAACCATCAAAATAGTATAACCCAGAAGAGGTGAAAATAAAACGTTTGGTCTTACGCAATCATAATAGTAGAATTTGAGGTTCTAAATTTCTACATAACATGTACTTTGATCATAAAATCCAAATTATCTAATACATTATATGATTATAGATCTACAAACTCACTTATAGCTTGTATGATTGTTAAGAACATTGAATCATACCATGATACATTAAAGGACTTATTATGTAAAAATAAAAGTGGAAATCATATAATAATTTTAATACCCCAACATGTCACAATAATTTTATTTTAAAATAAACTTGATTTCGTTATTAGTTTGTGATGCACGGAACAAAATGTTTAAACAAATATACAAAATAAAAATATTATTCAACATGAACATATTGTCCAATACATTTGGTTGGAGGGTATGAATAGTAGTAATTAAATTATAAAAATGTATAGTTTTTTGTTGATTAGATATAAAATAAATACATTAAAATGAAGAAGAAATGTTTACTAAGAAACTAAATATATTATAAAGGATGATTTAATCGTGATTTGCACACATCATTTAAAATTAATTTTTATCACTTTTATAATTAAATTTAGAAAAAATAATTAACTTTTTAAATCATCATATAAAAATTATCTTTGTTAAATATTTGAGTAATTTTCTTAAAATGATTCATTTTATAGTGAATAATGAAAAATAGTGTATTTTAATTGAAAAATAAATTTTTCATTAAATTATATATAATAGAAAATTATTTTTCGAATTGATTTTAATTCAAAATTAGATCAATTTTATATCATTTAATCTCATTTATTTAGGTGGGATAATTTTTTTTCAGATTTTTTATATAAAAACATTGTATACCATTGAACATTTTAACTTTAAAACCCCACTAACTCATCGTGCATATGGGGTTTACCTTAAATTAAATGTTGAAACATATATATGTTAAATTTTTTAAAATTGATTCCATATTTTTAATAAAAATAATTTCTATTTCTAATAATTTAATTTTTTTTTACAAAAATTAAATGGAAAGAAGTAAAAAATTAGTTATTGTGGTAAAGGTGAAAATGGATTTATTGGTTGATAAACTAAGAGGATAAGGTTTAAAATGACATAAATTTTTTATAACTCCTATTTTATAAAGAATATTTCGACCTATAATCTTCTTGGTTTGATGATTTACCGGTATAGAAACTTTTTACTAGATAAAAACATGGGTATGATTGAATGTTTTCAAATAATTACAAGTGCGACACTAACCTTTCTTAAAAATGGCCACCCCTCTCTTCCATTATTAACACAATAAAACCCATTTGGATCATCCAAGAAATAAGAAAATTTCATAAAAATACCAAAATATAACCGTAGAATATATATTTGGAAAATAATTACAACCTAGGAAGGATTTGGTGAAAAAAAAGGAAGATACCAAAAGAAGAGGTAATATTGTTCAACAAGAATTTTTATTTTATTACTTCCTCCACCACCTAAAATTATTATAAAAACATTTGGATATAATTAAAATATTATATTACATATAATAATATGTTTTATTTTAGTTTCAAGACCTTTAACCCTCTCCAATTATATCAAATGGGTTACGAAATCATCATTTGTATGTTTAGTGGAATACCGCCACATAAACTAATGTCATTCGTTTTTCCATTTCCACCTATCAAACATACGTATGATGATGAATATAAAGAATCTAAATTATTTATATAACATATTTATACCTATAGTTTAATTATATTAAATATTCCTTTTTACTTTTCATTCTATATGGGAAATAATAACATCGCTTTTAGATATAGTGGACTACCGCCTCGTGAAGCGATGTGATTATTCTTTCACTAATGCATTACATGAAAGGTGATAAAGATACATTTACTTATTATATGTGTTTTACATGAAACAATTATGAAATTTTTGACTTATTTGACATTTTTAAAATATAATATTTATCATTTTATTACTTACCCCTTCACTAAATGAATGATGATAACATTATTTCTGTAGCTGTGGATTACCGCATTTACAAAATGATATGACTCTATTTTCATCACCACATCACATGGATTATATATATATTTATTTATTTATATGATAATATGCTATCATGATCAATATTTAAATATGAAATTTTACATGCCTCTTTTCAAAAATGATCATTTAAAATGGAAATGTCACTCATGCAAACATACGACCTTCTGTCTCTGGGATTGTAATGTAATTTATTTATTATAATCATCCTTCATGGTTGGTATTAAAATTATAAATGATATATAAATATTTTAATTATTTCATGGGTATTATTAGGGTTATTATGAAACTATTTGATATGTTCAGGAACCCGATATTTAATAACAAAACATGCATTAGAAAATAAATCAATTAACAGCCGACATAATGAATATATTGACAAATTATTAATGACTTGATGATAAGATGTTAAAAATGGTAATATATGATGTTATAATTATTAATATGGTAATTTTTTAATTTAAAAACTATTTCAAAACCACTATATAGTAGATTAAATGATTTTCAATCAAGATGCATCACGAGGTAATGGATTTCATCTCCATTTACATTCCATTTAGAATTATTTTTCATTATGCAAAAATTTACTATTATATGGTGAATATATTTCCTATTTAACATATGATATCCGGATTCATTAATAATTAATTGTATTTTATATTTCACTTTGAATTATTTCATCCAAGAGGATTTGAATTCCAAATTACCATGCGGAAAATGTAATTATGAAATTTCACTATCTTTTTTAATTGTTAAATTTCAGTTAAACCAATCTATCTCCTATAATCATTATTCATTGTAAATTAAACTTATATAAAATATATATATTATTTAATTATGGATATAATTTCTTTCCAAAATCATATATTATTTTTACAAAGGGTGTTTATCTATAATGGTTTTTAATTTACTTTGAATATATAGATAAATATGTATCCTTTACTCAATACAAAAATATGATGATAAAAGACATTATCCATGAATTAAATAGAACATTAAAAATATTAATAGTGATTTAGAAATTCATAAATGTGTGGGGAACATTTATATATATCCCCTTGATGAATCTAAGGATCTCATCAGACAAATCATTTGGCCAAACTCTATGAGGTTGTACCTTGTAGTCTTAAAATGTCCAGTGAAAGGTCATACAAGTTGAAGTAAAGATGCCCAAGCTAGATCGGTTGATACCCATTAGTTTTAAAATATCATGATGTTTTATCTTGATAGAAGAGTTTTTCATATGATGTCTAATAATTTATCATTTCTTTCATTAAGAGTTCATTTATCATTTTATCCATGATGTTTTCGAAATGTTATTTTCCCTCGATGAATTTCATTATCAGTTTATTCAATAAATTGCTCGTGTTTAGTGTTATTTAACGTTATATATTGATTATACCCTATCATATCATCAAGGTAAATTTATTTAAATGTAATGAATTTTTATTTAATTATGTTTCCATATTGATTATAAATTTTTATTCATTATATCTTCTATTGTACTTAACCCTTAAGGAGATTTTGAGCTCACCATTATTTTGTTTCCTTTCCCTAGGATATGAATACAAATTCTAGGAATTAATTTTCAATGATTTAGTTAATTTCCTATTATTATGCATTATGTTTTTATTTCTTCTCCCAATGTAAAATCAGTATCATATATCTATCTCGTTCTTCTAAACTTCTTATACTAATCAGTCCTTTGGGATTTGATTCCTTGTGTCTATGCCAATGTAATAATGTAAGGCATTGGATTCATGCAATTGGGGTTGGGGTCATTACAAGAGTTATTAGAAGAATTTTAATAGAATCCTTGAGAAAAGATTAAGGAAAAAATATTTTAGGGAATATAAATCTATAATATACATTTACTATAAGTTTATAATAATATCCTAATGTTTTGTTAAGGAATATATTATGTTCGTTTTCCTAGAAAAGCATCTATGTATTGATATGACTTGTATACATGGTTCTAGAATAGGGGAACCAGATGGTGATAACTCCAAAAATGGTGTATTGTACTAAACCTAATCATCAAACGACGTATGAAAACAAGGCTTAATATGAACCTAGTATGACACTCTCTGTGGATATGATAAGGATAATTCATATTCTATTTACAAATAATTTTGAATAATTGGAATATAATGATATTTCAAAAATAATCCATGCTTATTATTATAAGAATAATAATAAATAAATTTTTATTTTTTCTAAGTGTGACATAAAATTTGAAATTATAAATTATGATTTAAATTTCATAATTTTATGATCTATTCTAGAAAATGAAATTTTTTAGAAATGATTCATCAAAGGAATAATGGAATCAATACTCCTAGAAAATTATGTGATTTTCCAACTAAGGAATCCAATAATGCTATTATTGGAACTAGGGAAATAATGGATATATTTGGATACCTTCATGAGGTTATGAAAATTATCCTTGCTCAGAAGGATAAACCTATTCTATAGTGATATTAACCTATGTTGGATCATTGAATAAGATTGAATCCCCCACTCATTTAGTGGGACTACTAACAAGATCCGATCAGAACAATGGATTAAGTGTCCTAATAAGATCCTTATGAAATTTTGATGTGGTGATAAAGAAATGGTTACACTTGTAGAGTAATTTATCTAAGGTAATGTTGATAAGTGGGGGTCATGGATCCAAAATTCTAGGATAATAAAGACATAAAATTCAATTAATGGAATAATTTTATGGATAAATTATTTAAAATATTTTAATCATATAAAATTTAACTAAAATTAGGAGAAAATACCCTATATTAAATAAAACAAAAGAATAAAGTGTTTTGGAGTTCAAAAATACCTTTAAAACATTATTTAGGTATGTTAGAGATTACATACAAAAAAAGAGTTAAATATAGACTATTTTTTGAAGGGATTAATCTATATCTCCTAAGGGTGATGGTCTCTCCATATTTTTCATCATTTAATGAATTAATTTTATACACCATCAAAATAGAGATTGAATTTTTTGAGATCTTAAATATTAAATGGAAATAAAGAGAAGAAAAGATCATCTAAAAACCATGAAAAAGGTAATTAATCAATGAATAAGAAGAGAAAACAATAATTTACACCTTTGGTAAACATTGTGATGAATTACCCTAGGTAATTCTAGATGGGATTAAGAGTTTGTTATTTTTTAGGAGAAACAGGTCACCTTGAACAATAATTCAAATGAAATAATGAAAACATGGGTATTCAATGTTTTAGATATAGGGATATGGGGAACTACTTAAACAAATTTCCTAAGCATTAAGGGAGTATACCATGGAAGAGACCAAGGGGAGATGGACTAGGTTACGTGATATCTAAATATGCGGTGGACATTCCCAATTATTTGAGGATCTATAATTTAATCATAAATTCAAATTTAGGTAATTATTTATTTATTTCTTTAAACCTAGACACTTTTTTATCTACTTGGATCTGCAGGAAAATTACACAATCCCATTTAAATTTATGAAGAGAGTTGTGAGTATAAACAATAAAGGGAGGTATCATTGAAATAAGGATGTCTTAGGCAGTATAGATTTGGACACATAATCATGATTTATTTGTGGACCTCATTACCTTACCTATTCTTTAATTCGATAAAATAATTGGTATATACTTTCATTCAAAGTATGATGAAAAAAATTATTATAAGAAGTAATTTATGATTTTGGAGGATGATGTAGAATTCCATATATTTATAGCATAGAATTCAAAATATAATTCATGTCTATATACCCCTAGTAGCTATACAGAATGAGATTCTTGGTGAAAAACAAAAAACAAAATCTAGATATAGAGAAGGAAATATTTTAATTGATGATGCACCAATTGTAAATGAATTCATTTATATATTTATCAATTAATTACTTAGAAATAACCAAGAGTGTGACATTGAGATTTCTATTTATTTAATCTATAATGAAACAATAATACCAGATACTCCCTATATAATGTAAAAATTTTAACTAGTGGAGTTGAAGAAAAAACTAGAGGATTTGGTTGATAATGGATTTATCATCCCTAATGTATCTCCATGGGGAGACACTATTCTATTCATTATGATGATATATGAATCCATGGGACAATAAATTTTTTATAGGGAGATATATTCAATTAAAATAAAGAAAATGTATCCTCTACCTCGAATTGATGGATTATTTTATCAAAGGGTGAAATTTTTAAAATATTGGACATCATTATGGGTGTCATCAATTATGAGTAACAAAGGAAGAAATTCCAAATTTGTTTTTTTAAAAGGGTATGAACATTATGAATTTATAGTAATTATATTTTTATTGATTTATTAACCCTCCATTTTTATGGATCTTGTGAACAAATAATTCATAGAATATCACGGTGTTTCATTTTCGTATTCATTGGTGATATTTTTGGTGTATTATAGAAGATATGATGACCATGATAATCAATTTTAGATCATTTTTGTGTCTCTTATAATGAATTATTTTTATAGGAAATTTAGTATGTGGGATTTTCTAATTCAAGAGGTTTTTTTCATTGACATTTAGTCTCTAAGGTTGGAATCTCAGTTGTTCCATTGATTATAAATGTCATAAAATAATGACATATACCAATGAAGATAACTGAGGTAGGTAGTTTCATAGATTTGACAGGTTACTATTGGAAATTTGTTCATCATTTATTTTAATTAGCTAAACCATTAACCAGGATTACATGTAAAGGGGTTATGTTATTTTGAAAAAATAAATATGAAGAATGTTTTAATGAATGAAATAAGAAATTGGTCAATGTTCTAATTTTGACTCTGCCATCAAGAAGTGATGGGTTTATGATATGTAGTGATGCATCAAATAAGGTTTTGATTATATCCTAATGTAAAATGATAAATTTATTTCATATGAATAAAGGTAGTTGAAGACTCGTCTATAGAACTACCAAACCTATGTTCTTGAGAAGGTAGTTATAATATTTTCATTGATGATATGGATTCATTAACTCTATAGTGAATGATGTGAGAAACACACACATCATAAAATAATAAAATACATATTTTCATAGAAATTTATCAACATGAGGTAAATTCAATTGATTTAGAAACTCAAGGATTAAGATTTCTCAATACACTACCACAAATGGATTGAAAATAAGGTAGTTGATGGATTTAGTTGAAAATATCACTGGGTTATGGCTTAAATGAGGATTGATAGGGATCATATGTTCATGGATATAATAAATATAGATAGGTGAATCATTAAGGGGAGATAACACTCAGTTTATAAACGTCTACAAAACCATAATTATTACAAAAGATAAAAATTACTCAATATAATGAGGAAAATGTTTTGAAGAAAAATAAACTTGTGAATGATGGAAAATTACTAGATATAAATCCTGAAGATGCTGTTATAAAATTTGGAAAAATCTTATGTGTTTTATATATAAAATCTCTAAAAAGTGAATTTTTTGATGACACTAATAGCTAAAATTTCACTATATACCCTGGAAGCACAAAGATGTATAGGGAATTGAGGGAATATTTTTTGGAGGGATAACATACAGAGAGAAACTACTGATTATGTGTCCAGAAGTTAAGTTTATCAACCAGTTAAATCTATGAGCCAACATAATATAATATTTATTTAACCTCATACTATTCATATAAGGAAATTGGATTTCATTAATATTTAATTATCTAGAGTAATACCATAACATACTAGATGGAATTATACAGTATGGGCTATCATTGATCACAAGGCCAAATATTCACATTTCCTCACTATAATTTAATATTTACATATTGATCACCTTATAAGGATCTATATTAATGAAGTTGTGTGTATTCATGGTTCATATATTTCAATTATTCTTGATCGAGATACTCGTTTTACAATGAAAGTATAAAAAATTATATAGAAGGTGCATGATACTAAGCTTCATCTGAGCACTGCCGACCATCCTCAAATTGATGGATATTCTAAAATTACTATTAATATAATGGGATACATGTTGAGGTCAATCTCACTTGACATTAAAAGTATGTGGGTTAGTATTTACCTTGGTTAAGGCTTCCCAATAATAATAGATTACATTCAAGGATTCGAATGGTTTCCTATGAAAAATTATATGGAAAAGGATTTTATAATATAACTTCTTTGGAATGAATTTGATGAAAGGAAACTCATAGCCCTATAAAATTATTAAGTGATAAAAAAGATAAACAATATTCAGTCTCACATTCAATTATATCAAAGTATGAATAATATTTATCCCCATAATTAGAGAAAGGATTTGGAATTCCACATGGAATATCACATTTTTAGGAAATTATCTCCATAGAAGGGTGTTATAAGGTTCAGAAAGAAAGATAAACTAATCCATTGGTACAATGGACAATTTAAAATTATTTAAGGAATTGGATTAGTATTTTTTTCATTTGAAATTACACAAAATCTCTCAAAAGTAAATGATTTTTTCCACATATCATTATTAAGGAAGAAAATGTAAGAAGGGAAACATGTGCTCACCTAGGATGAAATAGAATTGGAACATGGTATATATTACTATGAATAACCCATCCAAATTATTGATATAAAATATTATGTACTGTAAAATCAGATGACACGTCTTGTCAATGTTCATTGGAGAAATCACAAAATGGATGAAGAAACATGGTGAAGAGAGGATATTATGAAGAAGAATTACACTCATATATTTAAAAAGTAATATAAATGAAATTTATATTATAAAATTTTTAAGGAGGGAAAAATAAAACTCCCAAATACATTATAATATATTTCTTTTGGAATGAATTTCATTTTTTTTATAGTTTGTGATGCATGAAACACTGAGTCTAAACGAAAATGATCCACTTCATTTTTATTCAAAAATGGAAATTAAAACCAGTAAATTTATTTGGAGGGTATGAATAGTTCTAAATAGATTATGAAAATTATATTAACTGATTTACTAGAAATAAAATATTTATCATTTAAAGAAAATGAAAATGTTTTTTAAGAACTATATGTTTTTTAAAGGACGTTTTAGTTGTGCTTCCCACACATAATTTGTAAATAATTTTTAACAGAAGAAGAAATTTTTTTTGGGAATTTTTTTTATATATCACCATATAAAATTTTTCTTGAGGATATTTTTTATAATTTTTCAAAAATGATTCATTTTTTGATAAATAGTTAAAATTACTGAATTTAAATTGAAAACTACATTTTTTTTAAAATAATTTTTAATGTTAAATTATATTTTAAATTGATTTTAAAGTAAAACTACATAAATTTTATATTAAATAATACAGTTTAGGCCATTGGGATAATTGTTTTATGGAATTTGGATATAAAAACACTGTATACTTTTGATGATTTTCTCTTTAAAAACTCACATTCTAGTCGTGTCTATAGGTTTCATTTTAAATTAAATTTTAACACACATGTGAATTTAATTTGGTAAAATTGATTAAATAATTAGAAAAATAATAATTTTTAATTTCTATTATGTTCAACATAATTTTTTTCAAATATTTATTGTGAAAATATTAAAAAGTTAATTACCATGATTAACGTAAAAATGGATTTACTGGGGTTTGAGCTAAGAGGATAAGAGTTAAAATGACCTACCAAAATGTCAAAAAACCCATTTTATGGACCTATGTGTGACCAAATATATTCTAGGTTCAATAATATTCTGTTTATTAAACTATTTTCATGACATAAACATGGGAATTATTGAATCTTTTCAAATAATTACAACTGTTCCACTCACCACACTTATAAAATGCTATCACATCTCCTCACTTATTAATAACTAAACCCCTATTTTTTCCCACAAATACCTACCTATATCACTTCATAACTACTCTAATATCCTTATAGAAGAGTTATTTTGGTAAATGATCTAACCTGTGAAAGATTTCATGCAAACCTATGGAAAATACCCAGAGAAGATATAATGTTCTTCAACGTGCCTTTTTATTTTATTTTCTCCTCAATGTCCTTTATTTTTCATCTAATATTATGATATAATTAACTAATTATATTCTAGACTCTAAGATTTTTATTTTTATGTTAATTATCTAAAACCATATTCACTAACATCCAATGATTCACAAAATCATCATTTGTGTTTATGGTGGACTACTGCCTTACAAAATGATGTCATTAATTTTTCCATTACCCCCACTCGGGGTTAGTTATGATTATTTATATGATGTATAAATATTATATTTATAACAAATATATACATATAATTTCATTATATAATATTTACCTTTTTTACATTCTATTCCGTAGGGGATATGATAACGTTGCTCGTGTGTGTGAAAGACAAACGCCTTGTGAAGCGATGTTATTTGTCTTTCACTAATGCTTTATATGAAAGGTGGTAAGGATAAATTTAAGCATTATATGTTATATAAATTACATAATTATTATATTCATTAAATATTTATCATTATGAAAAGATAATATATTTCATTTTATTTGTTACCTTTTTGCTTAATGAAAGATAATAACGCCATTTGTGAACCTCTAGACTTCTACTTTCACGAAATGATGTGACTCTATTTTCATTAACACATCATATAGATGATATATATAGTAATAATATTTAATAATTATCAATATTATTGACTAAATATTACTTACCACCTTTCCATTATGATTGTTGAACAATCGAAACATTACTCATGCATATATACATCTTAAAGTCTCCATGATCATAATGTACATCATTTCTCAAAACCCTATTTCATGATTGGTATTAAAAGTTTACTTGATTTATAAATATAATTATTATATCATGGTTATTATTATTATTATAACTTGAAATATTTTAATGAACCAAATATTTAGTCAAAAACCCTACATGATAAAATAAGGAAATTAACACCGAAAACAATGAAAATGGTGAAAGGTTATTAATATACCGGTGATATGATGTTATTTAATGATCATATATGTTGTTATAAATATTAATATGGTTATTTTTTATATTAATAATTTTTTTAAACCACTATACATGGTATTAATGAATATTTAACAAAATGGAAGCATGAGATATCAGATTTTGTCTGAAATTACAGTTTAGAGAGACTTATTTGTCATTATACACAAAATAACATTTATTTGGTGTTTATGATTCCCATTAGAAATTTAATATCATTATTAATTAAAAATTTATGGTATTTTAAATTTCAATTTGAATAATTTCATATTAGGTTATTTTACTTGAATATTATTAAGTTGTAAAAGTAATCGCACAATCTCACTTTCTTTTGTGAATGTTAACATTATCCAAGAACAATAACTATATTGTAAATATTTTATATTTGACATTAAATATATATAAAATATACATATTATTTAATGATTGATATTATTATTCCCTAAACCCTATACCAGTTTTACATATGGTGTTTAATTTGAATTTTATTTGATTAACTGGATAAATATTGATATATTTGTATCCTTTAATCAATACACATTTTTTTTGATAAAGAACATTGTTTATTAATTAAATAGATTATTTAATATATGAATAATTCTTTATAAATGAATTCATGGGTGTGTCCCCATAATATATAGTCCCTCAATGCATTAAAAGGTCTCATGAGACAAATCATTAAGCCAAACCCTATGAGTTTGTACCTAATAGTTTAAATATTCAATTTGAACGGTCATGATAGAAGAATTATAATTGTTCAAACTGGATGAATTTATACCCTATAGTTTTAAACATTATTGAGTATATATATTGATATTAAATTTTTTTATTTTCTTGATACAAAATTTCTAATAATTAAGTATTTCCTACACTGAGAAATTAGTTATATTTTTATTTATGATATTATTACCATGCTATTATCTATAGAGGCATGTGATTATCATTTTTTGGTTAAATGGAATGAGTTCCCAATTATTTACCTAGAAACAATGATTATTTATTATCTCAGCATTATAGTCATGTTTTTAAAATTTAATTTGTGTTCAGTTATTTATTTTAATTTTTTGAATAATCTTGTTGATTCATGGTAGATTCTAAGGTACTTAATCCTTAATGAGATTTTTAGATCACCCTTATTTATACTCATTTCCCCCAAATATGAAGAAGAATTAATGGAATGTGTTTTCAAGGATTAATTTAATTTTTTTCTTGTTATTTATTATGTTTTATTTTCTATTCCCATTTTAAAATGGGTATCATGTATGTACTCATTCTCTAAAACTACTAAACTGATCGACCATTCTGGATTTTATTCCCTACATCTATGAAAATTTAATAAATAACAAAATCATATATGGGATACTGGGGTTGGGTTAGTTAAACAAATTAATATATATTGGTTCATCTCTACTAAAATCTATATAGGGTTTTTAGTTTCACAATTGGTCGACATAATAATTATCTAATTTTATATAATGATATACTTGTTAACTCTAAATGTATATTGTATTGATATTTTTCTTAGGGAATTTTATTATAATTTATAAATATGTAATGAAATCCCTTATTTTTGAAGGGCATACTTCCATTATTAGGTTATTTATGGAAGAAAAACGTGTGGATCATATTAATGGAATTCTCAAAGTGGATAAATCAATGAATTGGAATGATATCCTAATAATAGAATTTATACCTATTTTGTGATATTATATTGATGTATTTACTAAGAAATTACATAAATATCTGGGTAATCATGAAGTTTAATTCCTTATTGACATTATTTCTAATAAAACCCCCATATCTAAGCCTCTAAGTAGAATTTATCCAGAGAGATTAGAGGAATTAAAGAAGAAACAAAAAGTGATGTGTGATAAAGGATTCATACACCCTATTGTCTCACTTACGGGAGATTTTATTCTTTTTTATGAAGAAGGATATATCTCTATGATCATTTACAATTATAGGAAAATCATGGAAAATTTATTAAGATAAAGTACCCATTACCATTTATTAATGATCTATTTGATCAACTTAAAAAGGATTAATACTTATTAAATATTGATCTTGGTTTTTTATATAACAAATTAAATTTCAAAAAGGTTTATACACCGAAGATTTAGTTTCATACTAGCTATGGGAAATATGATATCATAGTAATCCCTTTTGGGTTAAAAAATGCACCCCCTGTGTTTAAAATTCCATTTAATTGGGTATCCACAGATTAACATGATAGATTTTTTAAGAAAGTTATTAATGATGTCATTATATACTCTAAGATCTATAAAGAACAAGACAACTATTCGGCATATTTTTGGAGGCTCTAAGAGAAAATTATTAAGATGGGAAATTTGATAAGTGTTATTTTTATGGTGGAAAATATTCTTTTATTAGCTATATTGCCTCAAATAATGTAATATGTTCTGACATTTTCAAGTTGAAGGTGGTAAAAAATTTCTTACACCAATAAATATAACTAATATATTTCATTTCCTTAGTTTATAATGTTTCTATTAGTGATTTATTTAAAATACTACCTGATTAGATAATTTCATAACAAAGTTAATAAGTGAATGGGTCAAATTTATGTGGTCAATGCAATGTAGATAAATTTTTAAGAAACAATTTAAGTGATTAATAAATTCATAAATATTAACCTTACCATCAAAAAATAAGCATTTACGATATATATTAATGAATCTAATAAAGTATTAGGGGGTTTTCTAATGTTAAAATGATACATTTATTGCTTATGTATCATAGAATTTGTGTATCCATGAAAAAATGTCCAAATCATGATCTTTGGTAGAATGCGATAAATATTTCAATGAAGATATAAAGACAATATATTTATGGTGAATGTTTGATCATATATATATATATATATATACGAAAATATTTTGAATTGTGTACTCACATAGAACGAGCTCAATAAGGGACAAAAGAGATGTATATAACTACTCAAGGACTGTGATTGAAAAATTCACTACCACCTTGGGAAAAAACAAAGTGTAATATGAAATGAATAGGAAGTATTTAGGATTTCTAAACATGATGAGGATATATAGGGATCCTATTTTCATGAATATTGTAAATTTAGACATAATAATTACTAAAGAAGGGAAAATAACATTATTTTTCTAAGAAATTTCCCAACCATATTGACTTGATAAGTTAAATAAGTCTAAACAGGATGAAAAGGGTCATAAAAGAATATTAATTCCATAGAACACTGAATAAAAAATAAATTCATCTATGAGTAAACTCTATATAAATTTTGAAAGAGGTTATTTTTACCATCGGTAAATGAGATTTGGTGGGAATATCTAAATAAGGTCCATAACACAAAATTATATATAAACCTTGATATAGCCAAAACTAATAAGTATTAAAGAGAATAATTTTTGCAGGAAAAAATTGACATGTAAATTTATCAAAAAATTTATGATTATTATTTTTCAATCATGTAATGGTTGAGATAACACTTCTAAATGGTTCCCTAAAACCTCTCCTTATACCAATGTGGATGTGGGATAATATAGCAAGTGATTTTATTACTAGGATTACTTATACATATAGGAGGAATAATTTAATATAGTTTATTATTTATATCCTTATATTTTATACCCATTTAGAAGAAATAATTATTGATCTACCACTTATTCATCTTACACAAATTGTTATTAATAGGGTTGTGAGGCTTCACGGTGTACCCATATTAATTATATCTGATAATAATATTTATACAAGAAAGTGTCTTAAAAATACATAAAATAATTCTGTATAATAAAATTAATAATTATTAATAATTTATAATGATCGGTGAACAATAATGTAATTAAAAATAAATGTCATAGAATAAAAAATAAAGTGGTTAAAAAGAAATTTTTAACTGTTTTGGCAACAAAAAACTAACTTTGAAATAAAAAATGAGTTTTATTTAATAAATTAATTTATCATATATATCTAATAATTTTCCTAAAAATTAATTAAAATTTGGATTCATAACATTGAAATTATCCAATTATTAATTTTTCATAATTTTTCCAAAATAGTCAAATTTTTAGATATATGGTAAAATAAAATATGAATATATAGTAAGTAATATGATTAAATTATATTCTAAAAATGATGTAATAATAATATAATTAAAAAATTAATCAAATATATATTAATTTATTAAAATTATGTTTTCTGTATTACAATTAATTTCGAAACCTATATTGGAAATCCAAAGTCAAGAAAGTAAATTTATTTTTAAAAAGACAATTCATTTTAACTAAAAGTATTTTTTAGGGATAAAGTAATATTAATAAATGGATTTCGGTTATTAACTTAATAGATTTCAAAAAACAAGGTAAAATTTTCAAAAACATGTCATAAAACCATGGGAAAGATAATAGTTTTTCATTTTACATATCTATGATTTTGAAATCCTAAATGCTGAAGTTAATAAACATTTATCCATTTATTTTATAAATAAACTCTCATTTCCCCGTTTTTATTCACATAAAAGTTATTGATCATGGTTATCATATTATATTCTCTTTAAAGAGAAAATTTATGGAGTAATTAAGATTTGATCACATACTGTATCAATCATTAAGAAGTTGTTTTAATTTTAATGGTTCCTAATATGTTCACATCCTCTATTTTAAGTAATCATTTCCAATTCCACATCATTTCAAAATCTAATTTTAATATGCATGATGATTTTTAATACTTTATTGTAATATAAAGGATAGATTACTATTCTATCAAATTATTTCAAATTCGTAATTCACATTAAATCGAAATTATATTAATGTCCTAAAATTAATTTATCTTAATCCCAACATATACCATGTTTTTTGTAATTGGGTATGGATTATTTTTAATAGGGCAATTTTTCTACAAAACGATGATGGGATTTTTTATAGTGGATCCTTATCCTATATCAGTTGGTTTAACATTCATTTTAGTATATGTTTAAATTTTCCATCCAAGAATACTGACATAGATGTTTCTCCTTAATGAAATTTAGAATCCATAATTCTTATCAAGTATGAGTGAAACATACTTTTAATTTTTAGAGGGGAATTTTCTATCATTTTATTGGTCTCATATCATTGAAAAATATTATATCAAATGGCTGGTTATTAATGATATCCACATATGATTAATGCATCCTTCACTACCACTCCTTAATCCCTTTTATAAGTAATACTTTCTTATCATTTTGAATATCTTTCGTTTTTTGATTTAATTGGTCAATATTCACATAGATAGATATATTATTCTATAAAATGGTGAAATAGTAAAAATTTATAAATTTTTAATTTTTTATATGGATAACTATTTATTACCAATCCAAGTATATATATGATGTTTCTTAGAAAAAATATGAATTATACTATATAGATAATCTATTAAAATGATATATGTATTAGAATTTTTACGTGATGGGTGGTGTGCAAATTATATAGCCCCTAGATGTATCAATAAGTATCATGAGACAAAATATCAAGGGATCTTATCATATGTCTACCTATTTATGTAAGATGTCTTAGTAAAGTCCTTTATAGTATGCTAATAATGTTCAACATTATGCATTTCATAACAATCATATCAATTAATCATATACATTAAATTATTTATTTAAATTGTTATGTTGTCCATAGATATATGTTACTCATATGATATTAATTATATGTCATTATTTTATTAGAATTTTCTTCCATATTATATGCGGATTATTTATTTCATGATAGATTATGTTGTATGCTACACCATAATATGTTTTTTGAACACTCCCCTTTACATTGTACCACTATTTCCCTAGAAAACTATAAATTTTATTACTTATGGCTTAAGGAAGTCTAGGAAGAATTAATAAATTTTTGATGTATTCAAATGATTTAATTTTTTTATATAATTTCATGTTTATTTATGTATCTACTCTCTTGGAACTATTAGAATATTGGATCTAGTGTATTAAAATTTATATATTATATAAAAATATAATAAAATAACCTCAAGACATATGTTATGTGAGTTTGAGTTGTTAAACCTAATGTATAAAACAAGTTATAATCCATGGGAATTAAGAAATTTAAATTTTAAAATGATTTATTTTTATTTTAATATATATTATTTATATTTTTATCTATTAAATTATTGGGTTATTATTGGCTAATAAATTAAATTTATGTTGAGTTAAAATATCATGTGTAATTCATATATGATGGGTTTCTATTATTTATTTATATTATGATTTTTTACAATGTTAAATGGAAAAATCGAGGAATTTTTTATTTTTTTCCATCGCAATGACAAAATTTTATCATCATTAAATTTTCATCAAGTATATTTTTATTTACCATGTTCTTATGGGTTCATCTTTGTGGGTGAATTCATAGATTTTTGAAATTCGTCACTAACCCCAATTATTCATTATTCTTCCCATTTAGCATTATTCATACAATGTCAGTCCTATTCGGTGCTAATGGTTTTAAATATACTAATCAAATTCATTGAATAATCTATGATCTATGAAGGTTGAGTCATTCTCTCATAATTGTAGAGAAAATAATTATTATGTCACCCCGAATACAAATAACGTTCATTCAAATTATGATGGGTGGATAGATGTCATATCATTCGATATGATGACTGATGGGGAATCAATAGAGGGAATCATGGTGAATGGAATAATTCATGATGAAACAGGTGATCAAAATACAAAAATACATTTTTAAATAGGAATAAAATAAAGAAAGTAGATCTAGATAAATTCACAACACTACACAATGTATTCTCTGAGAGGAATTCCATGTATACAAAATATTTATATCACATATGTGACCTAGTTAATAAATTCATTATTCTTTTTAATATTCAATTCATTTTATTCCCTAATATTTTTTAATTCATTATGTTCTAAATAGTCTTGTAATAATTGTGGAAATTCATTTGATTTTGTGATTTTTTTTTAAATGTCAAAATTTTGAATTTAATTAATTAATTTATTTTGTGGAATAAATTGATGGTCATCAATTGATTTTTTTATTTTTAATAGGAGGAAATAACATTATATATGAAGAGTTAAATTAACCTAGGAAAGATAATTTTCATGATAAGGATGAAATTTGGAAAAGGCATAAATTTAATATGTGTGTGTAATGTGAATCCCACGCTTTTTAAACTATTTAATAGAACTTGTATGATTTTTATTTGAAGTTTTTCTGCTTAATTTATAAACATAGTATGTTTTATCTACCTATGTAAGGATCCTTTGGAATATTTTTAAGGTTCACACATTGTGGACTGTATATGGGGAAATGGAAGGGATATTTTTCCAAATGATTATAATGTTGTCCTGGATTGGTAAGGTTCATAAAATAGAAAAGTAATTTTTTATTTTATTTTTGAAGGAGAATTTCATAAGGTTAATTACTTTAAAAATTAGTATATAGAACATGATCTAGGGGTTAAAGATCATATAAACTATAATATTAAGCTCTATGGTTCCATATTCGAATGATTACAAGGTTGTCACATTCATCCTTATGAATTACGTTTCAAAATATCAAATTGTAAATTATTCATGATATTATTAAATAAATAATGAGTTGATATTACTAAACATTAAAATTAATATTATTAATTTTAATCAAATATTTATTATTTGGTCATTTTTATAAAATAAATGATTTATATTTTTTGAGGATTGAATCATAACTATAAAGAAATATTGCAAGGAAAAAGGGAATAATAAAAATTAAAATTAAAAAGCACTTCATGATTATTTAACCAGTTTATGAGGATGCAAAATAATAAACTATAATATTATATGAAGATAATGAGGAATAGGTCTCTAAAAAGAAACATTATCAACTATTATTTCATGAAAAAATGTTTTATTTTATACTATTTTTGATGATTTTCTATTTCTTGTATTCTACTATTAACACCCACATTAAGGTGATGAAAATATTGGTGATTTGGGAATGTAATTTTGTACAATTATAATACTTCTGTCATAACTTTAATTAATAAAAATATTCCTTTTTTTAATTCAATTCAATGTGATGTGTCATTTTATTATTTTCAATATAATCTTATTTAAGATATTGTCTTTTTGGATTTCTTGCTGTCTTGGTTGATGAAAAATTATATACCTTAATTAGTTTAGCCTATATATGTTGAAATATATATGATGAGTAGTTTAGTGTATACATATTAGTATAATTTTTGTGAAGGAAGTGAGTTTCTATAAGGTTTCATGGAAGAATTGATGCCCAATTTGGGCTAGCTTGAGTAATTAAGGAGTAAATAAATATTTAAGAGACATTGATACTTTTTCACATATATATATGAATAAGGTATAATTATATTTTTATTACTACTATATTAGTCTTCACATTATCCTTAAAACCCTATCTTTAGATGAATCTGTTGAAAAATATATCATTCGCTAATTAATAATAATTGGAAAAACATTATTCATAAGCAATGATATCATTACAATTGGGTATCCCACCCTAAATGCACCACCATTCAGGGTAATTATTTAATCATATTTCTTTAAAAGTTATTTCAACATCTTTTAAAACTAAACACATCAAAATTACCCAAATTTTAATACGAAATAGTGAAAATTGAATTTCTTATACACTATCTCTTGAGAAAACCCAAGGATTTAACTTTAATACATTATTAAAAAAAGATTTTAAAAAATTACATTACCCTATGAAATGTGTTTCAAAATCATGAAGTCTTTTTTTGTTGAGGTGGTTCTAAAAAAAATAACTTTAAACTTTCTTGAATAGTTCTAACAGTGACCAAATTTTGCCTCTTAATACTGAAAAATAGGGAACTGAAATTAAAAAACATAGAAATCTAAATTTGAAATCTATTTTCTTAGATATTGAATTTTTATACCCCAATGAAACTGAATGTTTTTAAATTGAGCCTAAAACAATTCATGGAAAACCTAACCATAAATTAAGGGACATTTATACACCTGATTTCATTGAACAAAATAACTTAATTTGAATTCCTACATTGAAAAATGATTTTGAATATTTTACTAAACACATCATGTTTTTACTCATAATCTATGGTCTTTCATGAATAAACCAAACAATCACATCAGGGAATTCACCTTAGTCTTCTCAACACTCAATACAATAGGAGTGAAGGAGTAAATAGTGAAGTGGAGAGAATTTTCATTCTCACTTGAAGGAGAAAAAAGTGTAATTGTATAGTTTTTAGGTTGGAGTGGTAAATGAATAGTATTGTCAATAGTGGAGATTGCTTCATGTATTTTCCACCACATCAAGAAGCACAGTAATTTGGATATAAATATATTCCATTAGATAATCTTTAGGAGAGACTCTATATGAGCATTGGGATATGTTTAAGATAATTTGTTCAATTCCCCTCCTAAGGAAATTAAACATAATAACATTTTATTCTTTTTCACTTAAAGATTACATTATAGTCATATGACATTTATGGATTCATCCTTAGGAGGATCTATCTTTGATAAATGGCTAGTGTAGAATAGATGATTGATAGATATTATATTCTAAAGTTCCCAAAAGTTTGGTAGAAGAGGTAAAGATATCAAAATAATTCAATAGGTAAGGAATTGTAACTCATTTCATTACTATATTTTAAGATAAAGGAATCTAACTCTTTGGATTATCAAATATATTTGAAATATTCATGTCAAAAAATGACCAGTTAAGGTATGGGATTTTTTTTATTCTCTTAATCTTTTTACTAACCAATGCTCTAAAGTGTGGGGTAAATAATATTTTTCTGAAACCTATTAAACTTAGAAAAAATCGTTTAAAAATTTAAGACAGAGAAACTACTACAAAATATTACTATATACATAGGGTTATATCAATGTTATGAGATGACATGGTAATAGGTCCTCGATAACCATGGGAAAAAAATCAATGAGGCAATAGGATGGTGCACAAAAACAATTTATGAGTTGACAAGGTGAGATATGTTTTTATGAGAATTACCTATTTCCAAGGGGGAAAATACCATTTCCTATAGGGTTCAATTTTATTCTATGGAAATATACAACAATTCCCAAATATATACGCATTCTATTTATTTATTATATCTATTGAAAAAATAGTTATGTATATACATTTCAAATTTAACAATAATAGAAATGAAAAAAAAATTCCTTTGGCTATAATAAAGTCAATTTAAAAAATCATATATGTAAATTAAAAATAATTTTACATATTTTTCATAGTAAAATTTTTTAGATATATAAAAAAATTTAATATTTTTTCCAGAAAGAAAAAATCAAGATCATGTTCATTGAATCACTTAGAAAAAACCTAATGTATGTTTTTTTGTTAAGAATTTTTCCTTAAAAAAATCAGACATAACTGAAATGAGACAGTAAACATGGGTATAGGTTATTTAGCCTTATTAACCCCATAACTACACACCATGTGTCAAGATAAAAAGAAAATTTTAAATCTCTTATGTTATTAGTTCCCTTTATTTTATATATTCTTTATTTTATCTAATTGATGGAATGTCTCACTCAGTTTTTACTTATTTTTTATATGGGAGAAGTAAATCTCATAATATTAGTTTTTAAACATGAAAACAGATCCACTACCTTCCTTGTACATGTATTAAATGATTATCTTGTAAGAGTTAAAATACTAATATTTTTATATTTCATTTATGTAATGAACATAGAGAACGACAATATTAAAAAACAGTTGCCCATAATCCTAGGTATACCATTCTTGAATAGATCTAATACCATCATCATTATAAATTAGGGAATTCCCACTACCAATATTGGTTATAATATTTTCCATTTCAACATTATTGATTCAATGAAGTAGCCTCAGGATGATAATACACTTGTTTCATTTTTACACACAAAGGAGGATGATTCTAGTGAATATTTAGGTACCTTGTAAGAAATTATAACTTTTTCAAAATAATTGGAATAATTTGTTTTAAAGATGATTTACGAACTCTTGATGAACATTATTATTTTATAAACAATGAGGAAGCTTAGATTTTATATATTATTAAATAATTTCATGAATGTTATATATAGAGTCAAAGTATAAATTCATATTTAAAATAACCCCAAATCCAGTAATTAAATCCTTTTTTGTCAATATTAATTTAAGAGTACCTAATATATGGTGAACATTTTCTCATGGTCGTTTCTATAAACCAATCCTCATACCAATAATAATGGATTTTTGAAATAATAAGTAAAATTGTAAAAGTGTTGGGTTGGAGTCTAGTATATATTCTATGAAAAAATCAATAAATCTACATGAATAGAAATCTTCTTAAAGAAAATTTTAAACCTGTTAGATAGATATAAATAATACTCAACCCAACCATGATAGAGGTAGTTAAGAAAGAGATAGTAAATTTTTAAAAATGAGAATAAAATTTCCCATCTCTAATGGGTTTGTACCATAAAAAGAGTTTTTAAGAAATGTATTCTAACTATAGTGGAAATGAGGAAAATAAATTAATCTCTATTGAAATTAGGAATAATTGGAGACTATGTATGGATTTTATGAAATTGAAACAAGTCACTAGGAATGATTATCCTATCTATCCATTTACTAAAAAAATATAAATATTTGTATGGAAGAATCATTATTATTTTATTTGATATATGTAACATTTAGTTTTCTATTACACCTAAGGATATAATAAAGATAAAATTTAAATGTCACTCTAGTGCCATTAATTATTGAATAGTGCCATTTGGTTTATGTAATACACCATGAAAATTACAAATATATGTGGTAAGTATTTTCCATTCCCATATGTAGTGTTGTCTGGAAATGTTTTTGAATGATTTTACTATATTTTATAATTATTTTGATCCAAATTTTAAAAATTTGGGTAATTTTTTGATATACTGTATAAAAAACCATTTTAATTTTTTTAAATGTTTCACTTCAATTTATAAATATGAATAACACTATGGAATATTATTTAAAAAATGTATTGATGTATATAAGTATACAATTTATGTGATAAAGGAATTGACATATCTAATTATTGTGAAGGGTGTTAGATATTTTATGGGATAAGTAGTATTTTATAGGACATTTGTTAATGAATTATATAGGATTTACCTTCTACTTTCAATGATTATTTTAAATTTATTTGAATTTACATATGATGATGTTTTTGGGGATCTTTTTATGAAATTAAGACTTAGTTGGTATCACATATAATGATACAACCAGTCAATTAGGAGAACCCCGTTAAACTAAATTTTGATGATTCTAACAATTATAATAGGGAAATTTTATCCAATTGTATATTAGTAAGAACTAAAGTCATTTAATATTCCTAAAAACACTAGATGATTCTCAAACCCATCATAAACCCATTAAACATAGTTTTTAGTGGTTTTTTCATTAAATAAATTCATCAAATACTGTTTTGGAACTAAGATTATAATTTTATATTGATCATTCAGTTCTATCAAACAAAATTAAGAAGGAAAAAAAATAAACCAGGACTATTTATATAGATTAAACTATATTAAAATTTTAATTTATTTATTAATGAAAAGAAGGGAGCTCAAAACTATGTGGAAGATCATATGACCGGACTACTCGACATAGCTATAATTAATATTCTATATGAAGACCCATTGAATGACTTAATCAAATGAGATAAATTGTATTTTATTGAAGGATAGGTTCCTTGGTATTCTGATATGGTAAATATTTTGGTAACATACCAACTCACATCTCACATTAACACCCAAAAAATTCATTATCTCAAATATAAATCAATGTTTTATATTTCCAATGATCAATATCATTGGAAATATCAGATGACCAAATGATAAGAATATACTTTCCTAAGAGTGAGGTTCATCAAGTCCATGAATTTTTTATTCCCATGATTTGTGTGTCCAAGTTTGACATCATTGGATAGTTAAGAATGTTTTATAATTAGGTATATATTATCCAATATTTTTTAGTGATTCTATTATAAAATTTGTAAGATTTTAGAAGTGAAAATTTACTAGGAACTACTTTAATACACAATATATACCTCAAAATCGAATATGTTTTGTTTTTGAAGTGTATATAAATTTGGGGTATATAATTCGTCGAACACTTTCTCATTTCCTTTGGAAACTCTTATATTTTACTAGTTGTAGGCTATGTTTCAAAGTGGGTGGAATATAATACAACTAATTTTTTTTGCTAATGATGTATGTTTTTTTCCCTAGGATAACATTTTTGTAGTTATAGTTTTTTTGAGACATCATCAGTGGTCAAGGTACTCATCTCAGCAACATGAGTAATTATGTATTGATTAGAAATTATTGAGTGCATCATAATAGATAAATAAAATATTATCCATAAACTAATGTTCTTTTTGATGTTTTAAATCTATAAATTATAGGAATCTTCGAGAAAAATCTCATTCCAAATATAAATTATCATAGATAATGGTTGGAAAATTTATTTTGAGCCTATTAGTTTTCCTAAAAACCTCATATTGGAATATGTCCATAATTATTTTTCAATGGGAAGATATTTCTATTACCGGTGGATATTGAATTCAATAAACTAAAGGAGATAATGATAGATCCAGAAACATCTGGAAATGAAATGAGAAAAGGTTGTAGCTTTATGATATAGAATAAATCAAGATGTTCATTTTTTAAGAGACTAGGATTTTTAATGAAATAACAAGAATGGAACATGGTTAGCTAATTCGTCCATAATATTTTTATCGAGGTGTCCAAGTGTTGCTCTAAAATATAATACTAATGTTAATTCCTTTTAATCTTTGTTTTTGATGCAAATTTAATTTCATTAGTACTAATGTATAAAGCTTTTTTACTCTATTGATAATTAAATAATGAGAAAAGAGAATGATTACTTTCATTAGGAAAAGGAAGAAATATATTACGGGAATATTGGTGAAAATTATTGGAGGAGATCGCACTCCTAAAAATTTTATATTAATAGGACAACCAGGGAGTACCCTACCTTAAAACTAGATTGATTACCGTGATAAAATTATCTTGGTTTCAAAGTGTTAAGTCTATTAAAATGCATTGATGGTACTATATCATTCAAGTGTGAGGGGGGTAAACATTATAGTTTTATCATTTTCAAATTTTTTATCATTGTTTTTTTAATTTGTGTCATTTATTTCAGTTCCTTTTCCATTTTTTGAGTATTTCGTAACCATCTTTGCTCAATTTGATGACCATTTAAAATTTTGAACCTATGTTAATTTTGAGAAATTGTTTTCACACATTTAATCTAATTAGTAGAAAGATGAATAAATACTTTCAGCTAAAAAATTACAAAAAATGAAACTTATCACTAATAAAAAATATATAATAAAAATTAATAAATAAATAATTATAGAATAAAAACTAAAAAATTATTGAAATGGAATTTTTCATCATATATCCTATAAAAAATCCATTATTCAATTAAAAACATAAATGACTAAAAAGATTATTTTACATTATAAATTTTAAAAAATAGGGAAATTGTTTTTTATTACAACTATAGAATATATATTATAATAAATTTATTTTCCTTTTAACCAAATTAAAAAAAAAAAAAAAAATTTGTTTAAAACAATAAAAACTTTTCCATATTATAAAAAAATAATATAACAAAAAAATGTAAAACAATATTGAACTTCTTATAAAATTTAAATACTCAATAAAATAATTTGTCATTTAAAACTATTACAGTAGAATTCATTTAAAAATCAAATAATAAATGTTAAAAAATTAAATAATAAATTAAAAAAATAATGACACAAGACAATAAAATTATTTTTACTTTTAAATAAATTATAATTAAAAATTAAAAATTAAAAATTTTGTTAAAAATTAAACTATAAAAAACCTTAAATTAAGTTTCTCAATCATACTAAAAAATAAATATATTCAAAAACATATAATAAATTAAATGAAATAAATAAAAAATAAAATAGTTTATGGAATATAAATTAAATAAATTATTTTTCATTTATGAAAATAAAAAATCACGTAAAACTTTGTTCTATTAATAAATAAATTAAAATACATAAACAAACAATTTAAAAATAAAATAAAAAGAATAAAAAGAATAATTATTTAATATTAAAAAAGATGTCATAAAATATTATGTTAAATAATTAAAATAAAAAAGTAAAAAATATATATAACACATTACATAAACTGAATCATTGTGATTAAAAAATAATTCTATATAGAGGGAAAATATCTAGTAATTTCAAATATCTATTAAAATAATCAATTATACTACTATATCTATTAGAATACTATAAATATTAAAAAAAATGAATACTTTACATTAAGGTAAACTAAAAAAATTAACAAAAACAAAATTTTATTAAAAAATTAGGAAAAACTAAAAAATTAAAAAATTATATAAAATAAAAATAAAAGTATAAATATCAGGAAAAATCATAAATTAAAAATTAAATAGTAAATATATAATCTAAAGTGAAAACGGTATTGTATCAATATTAATAATAAATTGAAGAAAATATAAATATTTTATTGTAGATTAAATTTAATTTAAAATATTAATTTATATATATATATAACATTAGAAACTATATTGAGTAAAAATAACAAAATATAATTAAAATATAATTTTAAACTTCTAAATAAATAATTAGAAATTTAATTTTACTTTTAAAAAATTATTATATTAATTAATTTTAATAAATTAAAAAAGTCATGACATTAATTCAACAATAAAATAAAAAATCCTAAAAACTATAATTTAAAATAATTAGAAAATAAAATAATTATGAAAAAAATTATATCAATTTTTCTACATTATTATAAATTTTTTAAAAAAATTAGGAAACATTTTGTTCTAAAAACAAATTTTTAATTTTCATTCACATTAAAAAAATGTAATAATAATAGTGAAAAAATTTTAAATAGTAAAAAATAAAATGATAAAAGAAAAACAGATAAGAAAATTTACTTTAGTACTTATTAAATTTTAGAATAAATTTACCACATTTATAAAATTTTAAATTTAAATTAATAATATAATGTATAAAAAATGAAAGGAAAAAAATATTTTTATTTTATTAAATATATAAAAAATAAAGAAAAACTCCTATTTGATAAATAAATAATAAAGAAATAAAAGTTTATTAGAAAATAAATAATGTTAAAAATTAAGTTTTAAATATTTTCGTTTTAATTGAAGTATAATAAATTATGAGAAAATTTATTTAATTATAAACATTTACTAATAAAGGTATGAATCATAGTCAATATTTTAAAATAATGAAATCATGTTTATATAAATATATATATATATAAATTATAAATATAATGAATATAAATAATTCTAAAAAATATAATAAAAAGATTTCAAATATAAAATATTTTTGTGTTTGTTTAGACATGTGGGAAAATTATGAACTTTATGTCTTGTTTTTAAGGTAAACTTTCTATGCTTTTTATGGGTTCCCTCTTTCCATTTTACCAAGAGTGGGTTTCTTTTCTATATTTGATAATGGGGGCATGACCCTCAAACCTTTAAGAAATTAAAAAATAACTAATAAATAATTTAATTAAATATTTCGACATAAAAAAAATATATATAAATACATTATTTTAATTTCAAATAAATTAAAGTATATATAAACCCTCTATTCTTATAAAAAATAAAAGGAAAATATAAATATAAAAAGTAATTTTTATCATTAAAATTACTAAAAGAACATTGTTTTTTAAAAATTATTTCCGGAAAATATAAATTAGAAATAAAATGTAATTTTTCCCTTATATAAATTAGAATATTTTGAATAAAAAAGTAATATTTTTTTTTAATTTTAAAATATATTTCAATGAAATAATATTTTTTATATTTTTATTAAATCAAGTTGCTATTAATCCACTTTTATAATGGAAAAGACATATTTTGAATTGGTTTGAGGGGAAACTTATATATAACCCATAGAACCATACATTACATGGCCTAAAAGATAATAATCATAATGTTCTTATAAAATATATTGACCATAAGAATTAAAATTTTATGGCTCAAAATCCATATGGCTTCAAAGCCCATTATCTTGGCCTAAAGCCCAATTTTTTAGTCCAATGGCCCATTCAATGTATAGTACACCAACAACACCATAGCTACTATAGTATATGTCACTCTTATAGTGTCTACTAAAATACCAATTTTCACTACAATGTCATTATTACTATAGTAAAATATGAAAAATCCCCAGACAACGGTTCATCCAAGATTGAACCCTCAACCTCTTGTCTTTTTTTCATTATTTCGGTAAAATAGTTGTTCAGTTGTATTTTTAATTTTTTTTGTAGAAAATAGTTTTTCATGCATTTTAAAATTTATATAAATGATAAATCATGTTTTTTTATTTTTTTGAAATTTTACTATTTTTTGTAAATACATTTTTCATTTGTTTTTTTCAAAAATTAATTAACAGAATATATATAGATACATTTTAAATATTTTCCTTTTATCATCTTTCATTAATTTTTTATTTTTTTCCTATTTTTAATATATAATATTATTTTTTGAATTTTTAATTTTATTAAATTTAAAATAAATTATTTATTTCTCTACCATTTGAATTTTTTTACTTATTATATTATATTATATTATATTAGTAAAAAAAATTTATTGAATGCGGGTTTTAATTATTTTTTGGCAATTTTTTGAATCTAATATATAAAATTTATAATTTTTCTCTTTTCATTCTTAAAATATATTTATGTTTCATCATAATGTTTCTAACATTAAGTGAAATAATTGAAAAAAAAAATTATTTTATTTTTTATATTTCTCAAAACATAAGATATTTTAGTAGACCTTTTAATTTATTTAGAAGTTAAAATTTTTTTTTCAAATTTTATATATTTTTATATTTATTTATATATATTTTTTCACACATAATTAATTAATGAGGTTATAATTTTTTTTTATTTTCTTAACTTTTTTGAATGTAATATAAATTATTTGAATGTTTCACCCTTTTTACCTTTTAATGTTTTTTTAACAAAATAGTGTTTTTTCATAATTTTATTTGAATAAAAAGAATTTTTATCATTATTTTTTAAGAGTTTTTGTCTTTATCAAAAAATTTAATCTTATTTTAATATAAATTTTTTTAAAAAAAATTATGAATTCATGGTCAAAAGACCAATGCAAAAGATTAGATAAATGAAAGTAAAAGAGTTATAAATGTTTGAATGTAAGTAATTCATTAAAATATTTTTCATAAAAATTAGTAGGATCCAAGGGATTGTTGTCCAACAACATGACATCCCTATTATCTTATTTTAGAAAAAGAATTCCACCACTGATTTCACCTCATGATTATCATTTTCGATTATAATATTGATCACAGAGAGTTGTTGGAGAAATTTCATCCATTCAGTAGTGGCTAACCACGCAAGGTGCACCATGCTATTCGAGAGAGATTACATGATGGTGGTGGAGTCCCTCTCAATACATATATTTTTATGAAAACTTTTATTGATAATATCTACTACGATAATGATATTATACATCATTTCATTTAATATGGAGGTAGAACCACAAGTACCGTAATATAATCCACGTACCTATCCATTGTTATCTATGCACACCAATCCACAACACGAACATCCTGGGTTTCTCATTAATGCACCTTCCACATTGATCTTGATCCATACAGAGGATTTCTATAAGACTTCTAAAAATCCCATCAGTTAGATGTACCTTGGTTTTATTTCATGGCGGGTATGAAAAATGAGATCTCTGAGGAATTTGTGGTAAGTACCAGTTTTCATCCTAGAATTTTCATTAATTTTTTGTTAGAATCATTACCTAATATGGTTGAAAATTTAGTTTATTATAATTATTATTAATCGAGTTTAGGTTATACCATATGGTATACATGAGATTAGCTAAAATAGCTATGAAGAGCAGTCTGATTTGATGAGAGTGTTGGTCGGAGTAGAGTACTCAAGAGGGGGGGGGGGTGAATTGAGTATCTATTCAAAATTACTGTTTAAAAATATTCCAAAAAGGTTTCCCTAATAATGTTTAATACAGACATAGCTAATCAAGTTTATATTGTTTTGAATGTTTTACTTTTTAAATAAATACTTAGAAGATTGATTAATTATGAATAATCTTAATACTGATTATTAACATTAGTTTTGAAGCTATTCTAATAATGAAATACAATTATAACTTCTTTCCAAGATTAACTATCAAAGTAAATTTAGTTATTTTTTATTTATATAATATATCATAAAACAGAGAGGACTAAATTAAGTAACACAATAGATATAAAACAAGTGGTTCTGTCTCAATTCGAGACATAATCCACTCCACTTGGTGATCACCTTCCATCAAGCAGTTTATATAAATATACTTGTTTCATATCATGTATCAGGCTTTAATATAGTGTACAAGACTGTCCAAGCCATAGGACCACTTACACAATTCTTGGTGGGTACAAACTACCAGGCCACACAAGGACTTCTTCCACACTTATCTGTGGGTATACACAAGTGTAAAAATATGTTTGAGAAATGATATCTTATATACTTCAGTTTAATGTAGGATATTGTTTATGTAATTATATAGATACACACACTATGTGAAAGATAATAAAAATGATACAAAATAGATAAAAGTTGATGAAATAGGGTTAGAATTGATCTGAGAGTTTTTCTATGCCACTTAGGATTTCTAAGATGAAACAAATACAGAAATTGAGTCCTCATTTGGAAAATACAATATCGCTAGTCAGCTAGATATGGCTCATGTTCTTCCTGCTGTTGACAGTGTAAAGATTTCCTCAACTCTGGTATTTGAGTATTCTTCTTGTGTTCTTCAGCAATATCAAGTATCATGTGCCAGTTCTTTTCTCATTAAATCACTATGTTTTTCTTTGTTGTCGTGATCACACCAACTTGTATGCCTTTTTTGTTTCTAGGCCACACTTCTCTTTTATTTTGGAGTGCATGTGTTGTAGCCAATAGGTTGCATGTATTCTTCACCTCCTACCTCATACTGTCAAGTGACATATCTAGAAGGAAACATTAATTATGTCAGTGCATTTAAAACTTCAAATATAACCATTAGAAATTAAATAGAGAGATGATAAAAAAGATTGAGAAATTGTGTCACCGTATATTTGTAAATGGTGTCTCCAGGAACCAGTGTCTTCTTGAAATAGTGTCTCATTGTCACAGTGTGTCTGATTGTGGTGTGTCTGGTTATGGTGTCTGGTCACAGTGTTTAGGTCACAATGTCTGGTTCATGGTGTGTCTGATCGTGATGCCTGGTTCAATGTCTGGTTCACGGTGTCTGGTTCTTGGTGTGTCTGATCATGGTGTCTTGTCATGATTTCTGGTTGTGGTGTCTGGTTCATGGTGTGTCTGATCACAGTGTCTAGTTCCTTTTCTAGAAAAACATAACCGGTGGTAGACTCAAGTGTCTTAGACTTATCCCAATATCTTTATATATAATTAAGATGTTATATTGATAGAATGTATTAGACTTAATCTTTCAAAAAAGAAATCATTATAAAGTAAATCAAATATAGTGTAAATTAATCAAACTGAATGTATAGAAAATAAGATATTAGATATCATTAATAAAGGCATAGGATACTTATCATCTGTATATGATTGGAGACAAATTAGAGGATTACCAGGCTTTAAATAATATACATGATTTTTGAATATTAAAACATGATTGATACATGAGAATTCCAATAATCTTACCCTTTTATGATCAGAAATAATATGTATTTAGAGTGTATTTGTCTCTAATAAAAACTATATATTTCACTAGACTTACATTGGGGTTTCATATTTATCACCATTTTCTTTAGTGTGAATATTTCTCCCCCTTTTAGGATTATCAAAAAGAGTGAAGTAAGAAGTGGGAAATAAAAGAGAACAATGCATTAGATAAAAAGAGTCTTATAACAAATAGTAAACAGGAAAAAATGCCACAACATCGCTATCAAAAGATAGTAGACACTTTTCTCTATCACCGACTGGTCTTTTCTTTTCCCTTAGTAACAACATCAGAAGAAGAACCCATATGAGCAGAGGTTGAAGTAGAAGAAGGGGTGAACTGGTTGACATAGAAGGTAAAGGAAGACCATCAAAGATACAAGGGGCCAAAGTAGGAGTAGTAGAAGAACGAGGAAACATTTGATCAAGGATTAAAGGCCGGATCTTACTTAGGGCCTGACTGATAGACATAGATATAGAGGATAGGGAAAATATGAAGGTATGAAAACTAGATCTCAAAGGTGTAGCTACAGGGGCCACAATGGAATTACTCTGAACATGAAGATAAGGTTGTGTAAGATTGATAAAGTCATAAATGATTTCACCACCATACTAAAAGGCCTTTTAAAATTCATCCTTGTTCTCCATAAACTTTTCAAAAAATCTAGTGAACTCGGGGAGCTTTTGGACTTGAGTCTTGAAATCTTGAGTAATATGTGGAGACCTCATATTTTCCATAAGATAGATGAAGTAATTTGTCATGTAATTGTTAGAGAAGATCCAATTGAAGTAGAATTCCACCTTATTTACAATTTCTTGATGAGCATCATTATAAATCTTGGAATGGATTCTTACCAAATCAACAACTCTGTCATAGTTCTTGATGACTTCAGAGAAAGATTAATTATTAAATCTACTAAGCATAGCCTGATGTTATTCTTTGACAACGGTTATGAGAAGATTGTATAGAGGAATTAGAAGAATTGAAATCCGAGGAAAGATATTTCACTTGATTCAGCACTTTTGGGAGGATCCCATTATACTCATCAGTTAACTTGTTAAGTGAAATATCATGCTCAAACATCTCTTGAACAATTTTCTTATTCCTTATCACGACCCGTCCTCGGGGCCCATGCCGTGACTACCCCAAGCCCGCCTTCCATATGCCAGGGGCTAGCGACTAGCAGCAAGGAGTAATTCCTGGTAAAAAGGGAAGGAATTGCCTTTGTAAAGTAAACAAACACCACAGAGCAAGAAAGCAGAATAAGTAAACACTAAGTAAAAAAACTAGGTACAACAGTAAGTGCGGAAAAGTAAGTGGGCCAGAATACAAACCCAAACTGAAAGTAAAGTACAGCTGGAAAGGGAAAACAGCAACTGAAAGTAAAGCCGCAGCCTCGAGCCGTCCACTTGAAGTCCCACCTGATGGGTGGGTAAAGACAGCCTCCACAACTCCTTGGGTCCAGCTGTCCACTCCGAGTACGCCCCACCCAGTGATCCACCTCTGGGTACCGACTTTCTCCTCGTGCCTCAACCACGATAAGCGATGTCCGTCGTCTGCAACCAACACAACATAGTACGGGCATAGCCCGTGCAAGAGTGAGTATAAGCTACTCAGTAGGGACCTTGATACCCCCGAAGGTCTCCCAGAATCCACAAAGGGTAATCCACAAAGGAAAGATACAAACACAAAGTAACATTCGGTGCTACTTAGGTATATTCCCATACATATACCTATGTCATCAATTCCAGTTCACTACAACCTCCGAACCCAAGTTTGATCACATCCACACAGGAAATCACAACCCGATACACACAGGAAAGCATAACGTAATCCACATATGAAAGCAAGTCAAGATTCAGCTCACACAGGTATACTTCTTCGTATGACAATAGAGATGATCAGATATAGCCACTGATTCATCTAATCCATCGGTCCCACAAAGGATCGATAGGTACTAACCCCCGAAACGACCCACAAAGGATCTGATCCACACAGGATCGATAGATAACTACCCACACAGGATCTGACACACACAGGATTGATAGGTAACTAACCCCCGCAATGACCCACACATGATCGGACCCACACAGGATCTGTAGGCGTTGCCCCACACAGGACCGTTGAGAGATGACCCACACAAAATCTTACCGAAACAGGATTGGTAGCACTGATCCACGTAGGATCTCTGAGTGTTGTAGTCTTTGTCGTTGAATCCACGGAGGATTTCTGCACAGTCGTCATCGTCGTTGCAGTCGCAGCCAGCTCTAGGGTTCCCGCACACTGCAAGCTCGTTCAGGAGGGTCCGCTCTATAAGCCGAAGGGCTGATACATAAACTGACACATAGTTTGGAGTTGATGTATCCAAAAGTTCCGTATCGTCAACATGAACTCAATGTCATAGACGACACATCATTCGGACGCCCGGTCTGAGAGTTATTGGCTTTTTCGTCCCAGGGGCCCGGTTGATTTTTAAGTCAAAACCAACCCGACCTTACTCCAACTGCTTCCAAACCTGGAGCGGAGTAAGCCAAAATATCCATCTCACGTAGAGTAATCCAACAAAGTTGACGGCACGTCAATCGGAGGTCCGGAACTCAAGTTATAAGTGTTTCCGCTCCGAGGGCCTGGTTGGTTTCGTGAACGAACCAAACCGGTCGGACCCAAAGTACTCATAATTCTTGAGTGTAATATATAGAAACGACCGTCTCATTCCAAGGATCGCATCGCCACTGATGGTGCATCGATCGGAGGACCGCAGCCCATGTTATTGGCAAAAGATCGTGAGAGGTCCGCAAGTCGGGGTTTCTGGCCCTGACCGACCTGGCCCGAGACCCCCTGGGTCGGCTCGAACCGGATCAACCCAACCCGGGTCCAGGTCCGGCCCTCTTGGGCATGGCCCGGCCCGGCCTGGGCGCGACCAGGGGCCAGGTGGCTCTGCCGAAACTGCCGAGCGGTCGAGTGGTGTGTGGGGGGGGGGGGGGGGTTGCCCCCCGTGTTTCAATTAACGTGGCCCCCACGTGGGGGGGGGGGTCCTACTGTCTGGCCAGCCGAGGGTTACGACCCCCACCTCCTCCCCTGTCCGGCCGGCCCGCTTCGGTCGGCCGGATGCTGCCGCCACGGGACCGGCAAGGGTTGATCCCTCTGCTCCAGCGCCGGCGGCCCGAAACCGGCCGCGACCTTGGTCCGTCCGGCGTGGCGTGATGACGTTGTGTCTGTGGTTCGTCTTCAATGGCGCGGCGCGATGGCGCAACATCTTTGGTTCGTCATCAACAACGTGGAGCGACGACACTGCGCTTCTTCCACCTTTTCTTAAAATTCTCGAGCGGTGCTTCGGCACCGCGTTACGATGCTCATGCCGCAACAATATCAAACAACCAAAAAGGGGAGGAGAGTCAGCCATGTTTGTGCGGTCCGACCTCCTCCTATTATTGCGATAATAGGCGCCCTCAAATAGACGATAAGCCAACGATGAAGTAATCAGGAACAAACGAAATAATAATAATTCCCCTACCTTGTCGAATTCGATGAGCGAGGATTCATCATGGAAAACCGTCGCAGAAGAAGGCATCGCAGAGGGAGGATCATCACGTCTCGGAGAAGCGTCGCGAAAGAAGGAACTTTGCAGAAGAAGCACTCCGTCGTCGATCTCCGAGGATCCGGCGTTCTTTGCATTCTTTTCCTTTTTTCGCATTCTTCGTCGAAGAAGAAGTCTTTTCTCCAAATCCTCTCCACGCAACAAGTTCCAACACAAATAAAATAAGAGTTGTCTTGTTTTATTAACGCACAAGACAACGTTTTAATTTCAAAAAGAAAAAAAATGAACAATTACATGAGGAGTTTAAAACCGACCAATTAATGAGGCGTTTCTTAACAAGAATAAACGCAAGGGTTGACTTAACTTAATAAGGGGGCGGGGGGGTGCGGGTGCGTTACTTAATTAAAGGAGGGGGGTTGAAAAAGTTGTAAGAAACAATGGGGCTCATGTGGCCCCCTCCTCAAAAATATCCTACCAAGTGGGTAGGATATTGTGGGTCCCACATCACCCACTTAACATAAGTTAAGAAAAATAAAATAAAAATCGGTCGTATCACTTTTATTTTATTTCTTAAGTTAACCCCAAAAATTAAAAACCACACCCATGAAAATGCAACTCTGGAAAAGATGTTTCTAAGTAATTACCGGCGCTGCGATTCCAACGGTTCCCTCAGAATCCGAATCCGAGCACCGGTTCAGAAGTTATAAAAACCCGCTCGTTTGTTCACTGAACATACCCGAGCTAAACTTCAGAAAAATATTCCATGCATACTGAGCCACGGAATTAGGTGCCGTCAGAAACTGCATTCTTGTAATATCCCAAAGAAAAAAAAGAAAAAAATCCCCTTGAATTTTTCGGGTCTTACTTCACTCCCAAATCAGGGTTTTACGTCCCCATAAAGAAACATCATAAACTAGGGAAACAAATGTGGGTATTGAGCACGCATCTGAGCCTCCCGCTCCCAAGTTCTATTTTGGAGGTTCTCGTGCTGCAATCTAATGCACACTAGAGGAATCAACCATCCATTTATGACCCTCTCTTATCGATCCTCAATCTCTACTAGGACCTGTGAAAACTTCACCCCATAATCAACGTCCAGCTCCCCATGGTCAATGATATGTGTCAGGTCGTGCACATATCTCCTCAGTTGGGATACGTGGAAGACGTCGTGCACCGGGTGCAACTGAGGTGGTAGAGCCAGGCGATAAGCCACATCGCCAATCCTGCTGAGGTCCTTGAAAGGTACGATGAAGTGCAGAGATAACTTGCTGCCTCGGCCAAATCTTTGTAATCCACATCGAGATGAGACCCGCAAGAAGACGTGGTCGCCATCCTCGAATTCTAGTGGCCTCCGCCTCCTGTCAGCATTAGACTTCTACCGGCTCTAAGCTGTCCTCATCTGCTCCTGGATGACCTGGACCTTCTCTGTCATGGCCTGTACCATCTCTGGTCCCACAAGTGCTGACTCCCTAGGGTCTGTCAAGCACAAAGGAGATCTGCAAGGTCGGTCGTACAATGCCTCGTATGGTGCCATCCCAATGGTGGAGTGGTAGCTTTTGTTGTACACAAACTCTACCAAGGGTATGTGGTCCTCCCAGCTGCGACCAAAGTCGAGGAAACATGCACGGAGCATGTCCTCGAGAGTCTGAATGGTCTTCTCTATCTGACCATCCATCTGAGGGTGAAAGGCGGTGCTCAGACGTAGCTGTGTCCTGAATGCCTCCTGCAAGCCCTTCCAAAGCCGTGAAGTAAAGTGAGCATCTCGATCGGAGACGATAGATGATGGAACACCATGAAGCCGTACAATCTTTTGAACGTAAAGACGTCCCAAGATCTCCACTGAGCCCGGCTCTCTGGTGGGTAAGAAGTGAGCCGACTTGGTGAGTCGGTCGGCAATTACCCAAATGGAGTCATGACCTCTAGAAGTGCGTGGAAGTCCAGTCACAAAGTCCATAGATATGCCGTCTCACTTCCACTCCGGGACCTCCAAGGGCTGTACCAAGCCTGTTGGTACCTGGTTCTCTACCTTCACCTGCTGGCAGGTGAGGCATCAAGAAACGAACTTCGCCACAACCTTCTTCATGCCCGACCACCAGTGCGATCATCTGAGATCCTGGTACATCTTCGCCACTCTAGGATGTACCGCCAAAGGGGAAGTGTGAAACTCTCTCATCACCTCCTATCGTAAAGCAACTGGTACCAAGGTACGTCCTCTGAAAAGGACGTCGTGCTCTCTTCCTAAATAGAAACCATACGGTCCCTATCCTGACGATATCTGCGCATGTCGCATCTCACAGTCGGCGTCCCCACGCTGTGCCTCTCTGACCCGCTGCAGTAGTGGAGGAGTGAATGAAGGAAGAATGCTCCATCTCTATCCATGAAGTATATCTGCAAAGTGGCTAGCTGCTCTATCACCTCCCCAAGTAGTTGAATGCCCATCCTCCTGCTGAGTGTATCAGCTACCACGTTCCCCTTTCCAGGAGTATAGACTATCTCAAAGTCATAGTCTAGGAGGAACTCGAGCCATCGCCGCTGTCTCAGGTTCAGGTCCTTCGACAAAAATATGTACCTGAGACTCTGATGGTCGGAATAGACCATAAAGCGCTCACCCATCAGATAGTGTCACCATGTCTTCAGAGCGAAGACCACTCCTACAAACTCCATGTCATGGGTAGTGTAGTTCTGCTCATGCGGTCTCAACTGACATGATCCATAAGTGATCACTGCCCGATCCTACATCAGGACACATCTGAGTCTAGTCCCTGATGTGTTTTAGTAGACTACGTACCCTACTCACTCCTCTCATAGCCTCAAGATAGGGGCGCTGGTCAATCTCTGTCTCAGCTCTTGAAAGCTCTGCTAACATCTGTCTGACCACACAAGGGGTTTCCCCTTCTTTTTCAAAGCTGAGAGTGGTGCCGCAACTCTGGAGAATTCTGGCTCAAATCTCTGGGAGTACCCAGCTAGTCCCAAGAAACTCCACACCTCCTTCATGCTCCTGGGTGGCTCCCAAGATAGCACTGCCTCGATCTTCGCAGGATCCACCGCAACTCCCGCCTCAGAGATGACGTGTCCCAAGAAGTGGACCTCGCGTATCTAGAACTGACACGTTTAGATCTTACCATAAAGCTTTTGCTCTTGGAGTGTGTCTAGTACAACCGGAAGTGGTAGGCGTGTTACTCCTCAGTCGTCGAGTAAATCAAAATGTGGTCGATGAAGACCACGACAAGTCGATCGAGGTATGGCTGAAAGATCCTGTTCATGAGGCCCATGAAAACTGCTGGAGCATTGTTTATGCCGAATGGCATAACCAAGTACTCATAGTTACCATACTGACATCTGAAGGTCGTCTTTTTCATGTCCTCATCTCGAACACTGAGCTGATGATAGCCTGACCTGAGGTCTATCTTCTAGAACCACCGTGCTCCCTTGAGCTAATCGAAGAGGTCGTCAATCCTCGGTAGAGGATACTTGTTCCTCACTGTCACCTGGTTCAGGCGATGATAGTCGACACAAAGTCTCAAGCTCCCGTCTGCCTTCTTGTTGAACAATATCGGGGAATCCTAGGGTGAAACACTGGGTCAGATGAATCCCTTGCCCTGCAAGTCCTCCAACTATACCCGTAGCTCTCGAAGCTCAGCGGGGGCCATCCGATACGCTGGAGTGGATATCGGGGCTGTCCCGGGGTACAGGTCAATATAAAATTATACCTCTCTGCGATGAGGTAGACCTATAACGTCGTTGGGGGAAACGTCCGCATACTGATCCACCACTGTAGGAAAACTATGACTCTGCACGTCAACTGCTCCTAGGATGAGGCTAGCCAACTGATGAGTGATGGGATATCCTCTCCTCTGTGAGATTCCATCCTATGCTGCAAAGGCTCCCTTCTCGCCGGTGAAGGTGAACCTGCTCCCGTCGGTGCGAACACATTGCACCTTTCACCTAATACAGTCAATCTGAGCATGGACTGTAGATAACCAATCCATGACCAAGATGAAGTCGTAAGGCCTCAACGTCGCAACATGAAGATCACAGCCGAAGATCTCACCTCCTAAAGTAAGCTCACACTGCCGGCACCAGTGCGTAATCATCGAGTCTACTCCCGTAGGAGTCTCTAGCCGTAAGGATCGAGCCAACGACTCCATTGGAATCTCTGAGCTCCGAACAAGGGCATCGGATATGAAATAATGACTCGCTCCTGTGTCTATAAGAATAGTAGCAAGGGTGGAATAGACACAGATAGTAACTTGAATCATCATGGGTGCGCAGTGGTCGTAGGCCTCCACTACCTAGAGTTGTGCCTACCTCTTCCCACCAGCTCCCTGTGGTCAGGGTGGACCTCCTGGTGGTGGTGGTGGTAGAGCCTCATAGCATCTCCCACCACCTACTGCTCGGCCAGCTCCTCTTCCTCGTCCGCCTGCTCTCTGCAGACCGCCATAGTCGACCCTATGCCTCTGCCTGGGTGGCCCCTCAACCGTCTACTGCTCCTCGGCATGGTAGGTTGGGCAGTCACGAGCCATGTGGCCCTGCCCGTCGCATGCGTAGCATTATCTGCCTCTCGAATGACTGGCTCCGCACTGTGTGCCCCGCACTACTGAGCCAGTGTCCTGAGGTCATCTGCCTGAGGGTCTGGTCTATCTGGACCCATGAGTCATCCATCATCTGCCTTCTGCAGAAGACTATGCTACGTGCCGCACTGCAGTTGGTCTCACTGCTAATGCAGGATCAGCAAGGAAGCTCTCGATCAGAAGGGCTCACTCCAGTACCCCTGCCTGTGTCAAAAGGCTGAGGGAGATCAGTGATTCCCTAATCTCCTACCTCAATCCCTGCTCGAAAGTCCGGGCCCTGAAAAATGGGTCCCGTACCATGTCCGTCGAATAGTGCGATAGATCAGAAAATCTCGCCAACGACTAGGTGACCGTCAAGCTGCCCTACCGCAGCTGTAGAAGCTCCTGGATGCGCACCGCACGGAGGGTGGCTGGGACGAACTCCGACCAAAAGAGGCTCTCAAAGTCCATCCAGAGGAGAGATGCATCATCATGCACCTAGAGCATCAAGCTCCTCCATCTGCCTGCTGTCGCGTGCAGGAGGCTCGCTGCGAGGATCACCATGAGGTCTGCTGGTGTCCTCACTAACCTGAAAACCTGTAAAACTCCCTCCAGCCAATCCTCGGCTGCCTAGGGGACCATCTCCCCATGGATCATGGGTGGTCGCTAGCGCTGAAACTCGTGCAGTGCACTAAGGCGACGTGCATCGTCAGCGGCTGCGGCTGGTAGCATCGGTGGCTCAGTGGGTAGAGGTACCGCCAGTGCCTCTACTGTCAAAGGTCCATGTACCGAGGCCTTGTCGCTCGGTGGGCTGTCATCATGCAACACTCTCGGAATCCTAGATGGATGTCGTCTTGGGGCCATCCTTAAAAGAAACAGGTGCGCCACGGTCAAACAGTATTCTTGTTGAGCTGACACAAAGTAATCACAACAAAATCATGAAACACACATGCAATCAATGTTTTCGTGCATTAAGTCAGAAATCAGAAGTCAGGGTCTTGGTGTATGGATACGTAAGCCGCCACACCAACACTCGACTCCATGGACTGATATCCACACTCAATACTCTTAACACTATTACTTCACATTGAAAAAGATCAGAGTCTTGAGTTATGCGGTAGCACCGAACTCCTCTGATACCAATTTGTCACGACATGTCCTCGGGGCCCGTGCAGTGACTACCCCAAGATAGCCTTCCATAGGCCACGAGATGGCGACTAGCACCAAGGCGTAATTACTGGTAAAAAGGGAAGGCATTGCCTTTGTAAATTGAACAAACACCACAGAGAAAGAAAGCAGAAGAAGTAAACACTAAGTAAAAAAATGGGTACAACAGTAAGTGCGGAAACGTAAGTGGGTTAGAATACAAACCCAAACTAAAAGTAAAGTACAACCGAAAAGAGAAAATATCAACTAAATGTAAAGCCACAGCCTCAAGCCGTCCACTGGAAGTCCCACCAGAAGGGTGGGTATAGACAGCCTCCACAACTCCTTGGCTCCAGCCGTCCGCTCTGAGTACGCTCCGCCCAGTGCTCCACCTCCGGGTACCGACCTGCTCCTTGTGCCTCAACCAGGATCAGCGTTGTCCGTCGTCTATAACCAACACAACATAGTGCGGGAATAACCTGTGCATGGGTGAGTATAAGCTACTCAGTAGGGACTCCGAGACCCTCGAAGGTCTCCCAGAATCCACAAAGGGTAATCCAAAAGGAAAGATACAAACACGAAGTAACATCTGGTGCTTCTTAGGTATATGCCCATACATATACCTAAGTCATCAATTCCAGTTCACTCCAACCTCCGAACCCAAGTTCGATCACATCCAAAAATTAAATCACTACCTGATCCACACAGGAAAGCATAACGTAATCCACATAGGAAAGAAAGTCAAGATTCAGCTCACATAGGTATACTTCTTCGTATGACGACAGAGATTATCATATATAGCCACTGATTCATCTAAACTGTCGTACCCACAAAGGATCGATAGGTACTAACCCTCGTAATGACCCACAAAGGATCTGACCCACACATGATCGATAGATAACTAACCCCCGCAATGACCCACACATGATCTGACCCACACAGGATCGATAGGTAACTAACCCCCGCAATGACCCACAAAGGATCGGAACCACACATGATCTATAGGCGCTGGCCCACACAGGACTGCTGAGCGCTGACCCACACAGGATCAGTAGCACTGATCCACATAGGATCGCTGAGTGCTGTAGTCATCGCTGTCGAATCCACGGAGGATTTTTGCACAGTCTTCATCGTCGTTGCAGTCACAGCCAACTCTAGGGTTCCCGCACACAGCAAGATCATCCAGGAGGGTCCACTCCATGAGTTGAAGGGCTGATACATCAAATGACACATAGTCCGGAGTTTATGTATCCAAAAGTTCGGTATCTTCAACAGGAACTCAACGTAACAGACGACACATCATTCGGACGCCCGGTCTGAGAGTTATTGGCTTTTTCGTCCCAGGGGCCCGATTGGTTTTTAAGTCAAAACCAACCTGACCATACTCCAATTGCGTAAAAACCTTGATCAGAGTAATCCAAAAGATACGTCTCACTTAGAGAAATCCAAAAAATGTTGATGGCACGTCAATCGGATGTCCGGAACTCAAGTTATAATTGTTTCCCCTCTGAGGGTCCAGTTGGTTTCGTGAACGAACCAACCCGGATGGACCCAATGTACTCCTAAACCTTGAGTGTAATATATCAAAACGACCATCTCGTTCCGAGGATCGCATCGCCACTAACGTTGCGTCGATCGGAGGTCCGCAGCTCATGTTATGGGTAAAAGTCCGTGAGAGGTCCGAAAGTGGGGGTTTCGGGCCCGAACCGACCCGGCCCGAGACCCCCTGGGTCGGCCCGAACTGGGTCGACCTGACCTGGATCCGGGTCCGGCCCGCTTGGGCGAGGCCCGGCCCGGCCCGGCCCATCCTGGGCGCGGCCCGACCCGGCCTGGGAGCCGTCCGGGCCGGCGCGCTGGCGCGGCCAGTGGCCAGGAGGATCGGCCAAAACGTCCGAGCGGTCGAGGGGTGAGGGGGGGGAGGCACGCTGCTCCCCACTGTTTCAATTTACGGGCCCCCACGCGAGGGGGGGGGGGTGCTGCTGTCCGGCCAACCGGGGGTTATGCCCCTCGGCTCCTCCCCTGTTCAGCCGGCCTGCTTCGGCCGGCCGGCTGCTGCCGCCACGGGACAGGCAAGGACCGGCCCCTCTGCTCTGGCGCCGACAGCGTGGAACCGGCCACCGGTCCCCTTGCTCTGCCGTGGCCTGGAACTGGCCACGGCCTTGGTCCGTCTAGCACAGTGCGATGGAACCACGCCCCTCCGCCGCGGCCCCGCTATGACCGCGGTTCTTTTGTGGTTCTCCGGCGCGGCGCGACGGTACCGTGACTTTGGTTTGTCATCAACGACACGGCGCGACGGCACCGCATCTTTGGTTCATCTTCAACAGCGCGGTGCGACGACACTGCACTTCATCCCTGTTTTCTTAAAATTCTCGTGCGTTGCTTCGGCACCGCGTTACCTTGCTCGTGCCGCAACAATATCAAACAAAAAAAAAGGGGAGGAGAGTCGGCCGTGTTCGTGCGGTCCGACCTCCTCCCGTTATTGCGATAACAGACACCGTCAAATAGACGATAATCCAATGATGAAGTAATCAGGAACAAACGAAATAATAATAATTCCCCTATCTCGTCGTATTCGATGAGTGAGGATTCGTCGCGAAAAACCGTCGTGGAAGAAGGCGTTGCGGAGGGAGGATCTTCACGTCACAGAGAAGCGTCGCAGAAGAAGGAACATTGTGGAAGAAGAGTTGCGTCATCGATCTCAAAGGATCCGACATTCTTTGTGTTCTTCACGTTCTTCGCGTTCTTAGTCGAAGAAGAAGGATTTTCTCCAAATCCTCTCCATGCAACTAGTTTCAACCCAAATAAAATAAGAGTTGTCTTATTTTATTAACGCAGAAGCCAACGTTTTAATTTCAAAAAGAAACGAAACGAACAATTAAATGAGAAATTTAAAACAGCCCAATCAATGAGGCACTTCTTAACCAGAATAAACGCAAGGGTTGACTTAACTTAATAGGGGGTGTGGGTGCGTTACATAATTAAAGGAGGGGGTTGAAAAAAGTGTAAGAAACGGTGGGGCTCGTGTAGGCCCCTCCTCACAAATATCCTACCAAGTGCGTAGGATATTGTGGGTCCCACATCACCCACTTAACTTAAGTTAATGAAAATAAAATAAAAATCGGTTGTATCACTTTTATTTTATTTCTTAACTTAACCCCCAAAAATTTAAAACCACACCCGAGCAAACGCAACTCCAGAAAAGATGCTTCTAAGAAATTACCGGCGCTGTGATTCCAACGGTGCCCTCGGAATCCGAATCCGAGCACCGGTTCAAAAGGTAGATAAACCCGCTCGTTCGTTCACTGAACGTACCCGAGCAAAACTTCGGAAAAGGATTCCGGGCACACCGGGCCTTGAAATTAGGTGCCTTCAGAAACTGAGTTCTTGTAAAATCTCAAAAAAAAAAAAGAAAAAAAATTCATTGAATTATTCAGGTCTTTAAATTCCTTTCAGCTACCTTCTCAGCTAAGGAAGTCATTTAAGGTTGAGTCGGTGAAGCTATATCTTCTGGGGTTTGAGTAACAATATCCTTAATAGAATGAGAAGCGGGTTATGGTCTTCATATCAGAACTCTTTTCATATGGTCTATCATACCTTTTAGAGTCCTTACTTCATCATTAAGAAGTTTACTCTCAACTCTAACTTCCTGAATCTCATGAAGCATCATGGGTTGAATCAGGAATATGATTTTCTCTACCAATAGTTAAGTATCTCTTTAACTAAAATTTGTTAGAGGAGAAGGTTGAGTATTTAGGAGCTTTTTAACCCCATCCAAAAGGGTAGCTCCAAATTCTTTCATGAAATCTTTATTCACCATGGTTGGAGGTTCTTATTAAGGATCAAAGATAGAAGCTTAGATAGGCTCAAGTTCTTGGGAAGAAATAGTTTTAGTAAGAGATTCCATTTTAAATAGAATCATAGTATAATGGTCAAGATCTTTGACTGAGACTTCCTATGAGTCATTCACATCATAATAACTAGGATATGTGTACCATGTGTCTGATGAACTTGTATCCATTAGATTTGTCACATCAAAAAATTCTATACTATGGGTTGATCCCCCGAAAAAGGTGGATCTTCCTCAAGATTGAGAGGTTCAGATCATTGATCTATGTGCACGATGTCATCCCCTATTTCTTTAACCATTTACATTCGAGCCAATTGAAAATCGTGCTCTGTTTTCTCTTCAGTAGAAAAAATGACTTCAGGAATAGCTTGTTCCTCTATGTACTCCTAAAGTGAAACTTCTTTCATAACAGGGAGATCTTCTTCTATATATTCTTCCACATCATCCTTTTCGGTTACCTTAAGAACCGAGTCTTGTTCTATAACATCGTCACTAGAATTTTCTTACACAACAGACATATTTTCATCTATATGTTCTTTTACAACATCCTTTTCTCTTTCAACAGCAATAGGTTCTTCTTCATCAGTGGGTTGTTCTTCCAAATAATCAAACTTTTTTGGAACAAGCACTTCTTTCTCAGCTATGTCCTGAAGAATAGGTTCTATGTCTTCCTCGTTCAAGACCATTTATGTTGTAGGATAAATAACCTCTTCTTCTTCTTCTTCTTCTTTATAATACTCAAAAACATTATCTGGTTCCAAACCAGGTTTAGAAATACCATTAGGTCTAGAATAGTGTTCCACTATATTTAAATCTTCATAGACTCTATCATTATCTTCCACCCTTTCATTTTTTCAAGAAATCAAGTTGATCTTAATTCTATTTATATTATCTTTTGGAAGAAAGAACTCATAATCCATGAAAACAACTTCATTTGATCCAACTAATCCTTTATCTTGGTGCTTGGATAACATAATCTGAGAGTAAAATATGGAGTTTGACTAAGAGGTGGTTTTTATAAACTCGCACATATAGTGTATAGTATACTTGAAAAGATTGATCTTATGTCCATTCTTTGTGAGATATATCAAAAATACATCTTGATATTGGTGTACATAAAAATCACCTTTTCTGGGGATAATCAAATTCTGAATATACTTGAACAGAAGTCTATATTCTCTATCTAGCTCAACAAATATTTCTCTCCTCTTGGTTCCATTTCCAGTTAAACTCCACAAATCATTTTACAAAACAAAGAATTCACTTGGAGGTGGAGGACCTCTCATGTAGTACTCGCAAATAACTTTATGAGGTATCCTAAGGCATGTAACCCATAACCTTGACGAAAAATTACATCTATGGACATTTATCGAACTTCTTACAAAATAACCAACTTCATAATCAAAATAAAATTATACATGCAGATAAAGTTGTGAAAATAGATTCGTGTAGATAGGCCAATGTTCCTTGGTAAACCAATCAAGCCAACCTTGTGATGACAACACTTTAAACACCAAATACATACTTGTTAGAATCCACTTAGGGATTATCTCTTTTTCAGGTACTACTATTCATTTTACAGGATTTGGATTTAGAGGACTCTTGGGTGCTAACGTAGGCACGATCATCCTCTTCTTCTTTGAACTGCATTTCTCAGGAGTCAACGACGAAGGATGTTTCATCCTGGGCATTCACCGAATGTTTAAGAGATAGAAGGGTTAAAGAGGGGTTATAGTATGAGAGAATATAAGAGAGATCAAGTGAAGAATGAGTGAAACTACTTTTATTTTATCATTTAAGAATACCAATCATCACAAAAACAAAAAAGGCGGTAAATTAAAAGGGTAAAATAATTAAATACTATGATATGGATTAAAATTTATAAATAATACAATAATGAATCATTATTGTGAGATAGTAACTGACTCTCATGGTGAGATAGTAATAGGAGTTCACGATGGTATTGTAATCAATTTACATGGTGGGATCGTAACATTGTTATTTATAGACTGTGCGACACTGTATTGTTTGACACGGTAAGTGTCAGATAGTAAGCAAGAAAGAGTAACTGTGAGTCCGTAAACATGAGACAATAAGTCTTAGGATAGTAAGATATGAAATAGTAAGATATGAAAGAGTAAGATATGAAACAGTAATATATGAAACTGTAGTATATGAAACAGTAAGTCATGAAACATTGTGATATCTACATAAGTTCTATCATTCCCAATTCATGTATGATGTAATTTATTCATTCAGAATTTAATGTTTTGGTGAATATAACAGCAAGATGATATTCAGTTCCAATGATTTCCAAAGTGATGTCACCTTTTTGATAACGATCTCTCAATAATTGATGTCTTACATCAATATGCTTTGTCCTAGAGTGTGAAACATGATTTTTCGGGATGTTAATATCACTTATATTGTCACAATTTATAGGTACATACCTGAATTGATATCCATAATCTAGTAATGTGTGTTTCATCCACAAAACTAGGGCACAACAACAACCAGTAGCTATGTATTCATCTTCTACAGTAGATAATGCAACAAAGTTTATTTTTCTTACTATATCATGATACTAGTGACTTTCATAAAAAGATACATGTTCCATATGTGCTTTTTTATCTATCTTACAGCCACAGAAGTTATCATCTGAATAAATAACTAATTCAAATGATTTTCCTTTGGGATAGAACAGTCTTAGATTGGGTGTATGCTTGAGGTATTTGAAAATTCTATTAACATCATTTAAATGAGATTCCTTATAATTTTATTGAAAATGGGAACACATACACACACTAAACATAATGCTGGGTTGACTAGCAGTTAAGAAGAGTAAGCTTCCAATCATTCCACTATAAGTGGTTTGATCAACATATTGTCCATATTCATCAAGATCCAACTTACACATTGTACTCATTGTAGTGTCACTACTATTAGTGATATAAAAAACGTTTTATTACATATCTAGTATATTTTCTTGTATTTAAAATAATACCATCATTATTTTTAATGATTTAAAGTCCAATAAAGAATTTTAGTTCACCCATTAAACTCATTTCGAATTCTTTTGGTATAATTTTAGAAAAATAAATACATAAACAATTTCTTGAAGATCCAAAGATAATGTCATCTACATAAATTTGAACAACTAAAAATTCATTGGAAATTTGTTTTCAGTAAAGGGTAGTTTAATATATTCCTTTTGAAATCCCATTGGAAAAAAATAAAGTACTAAATCTATCATATCAAGCTCTTGGAGTTTCTTTTAAACCATATAAATATTTTGATAACATAAAAATATGATTTGGAAATGAGGGTTTGTAAAACCAGGGGTTGTTCAAAAAAATACATCCTCAACTATATATCTATAGAGGAATGCACTCTTAACATCCATTTTATATAGTTTGAAATTTAGATGTGTTGAAAAGAAAGAAGAATTCAGATGGCTTCATGTCTTGCTACTGGTTCAAAGGTCTCTTCAAATTCAATTCCTTCTTCTTGACTGGAGCCTTTTGAAACCAATTTATCCTAGTTTCTAATGATGTTACCAGCTTCATCTACCTTATTTCTAATCTCCCATTTTGTGAATGTGATGAATGTTTCTATTTGTCTTTTGATAAGATTCTAAACTTTGTTCCTATAAAATAGATTATGTTTTTCTTATAGAGCCATCACCCAAAATTCATCATTGGTAGAATCATTAATGTTTTTAGGATCAAGGTTTGACAAGAAGACTTGATGTTTAACTTGATTTTTAAGAGAAGATCAGGTTTGAGTTCTTTTGTCAAAGTCTCCTACAATAGCACTAAAGGGATGGTTCTTAAGAGTTCTAAGAGCTCTAGAAAAGGATGGACTAGTGATTTCAGGTTCATCAACAGTTTTAGGCTCATTATTACTTGAGTCTATGAAATTTCAAGAACTGGATGTTTTCATAGATTCTTTCACATAATTGTCTGAGGATTTTGAATTAATGTCCATATTTAAAAAATCATCCTCTAGATTCTCTGGAGTGGTCTTAGGATCATATGGATATGTTTCATCAAAATTGACATGGACATATGCTTCCACACATTCAGTTATTTTATTAAATACACTATATTCTCTACTAGAGATGGAATATCCTAAAAATATTCCTTCATCACACTTGGATGAAAATTTTTCAACCTTTTCATTAGTATTAAGGATATATACTTTTCAACAAAAAACTTTGAAGTAGCTAAATTTGGGTTTTCAATAGTTCTAAAACTCATAATATGTTTTCTTAAGAATAGGTCTAACAAATACTCAATTGATTATATAGCATGCGGTATTTACAACTTCTTCCCAAATATAAATAGGTAGGTCATACTAACTAAGAAATGTTCAAGCAATCTCTTGTAGGGTTCTATTTCTTCTTTCTACAACTCCATTTTTTGAGGTGTTCTTGGGGTAGAGATATTATAAATATAGCTATTTTTTTAGAAAAAATATTCAAACTATTTTTTTTCAAAATCACAACCATGATCACTTCTCAAGGTATTCATTCTATGTCCACTAAAATTTTCTACATACTTGTTGTATTTAATTAAGAATACCCTTCAATTTTGTGAGATAGAAAGTATATCCAAGTGTATCTAGAAATATCTTCTACAAGAACATAAATGTGGTGCTCCCATTTAAACTAGAAACTATAGATGGTCCAAACAAATCCATGTGAACTAGTTCGAGAGGTTGAGAAGTTGACACTTCATTTATTAATTTTATGTAATGTTTTTATTTCTTTCCCTTTTGATAGGAATTACACACTTTATCATTTTGAAACTCAAGTTTGTGTAGGACTTTGAAAGCCTTTTCTAGTCAACTTTCTAAGGGAGAGAGTGTTACAGTGTCCTAGTCTCTTATTCCAAAGAAAATACTATTTGTTAAACACACTTAAACAATAATAATTTTGAGAAGATAAGAATCTATGTTAATAGAATAAACATTTGTATTTCTTAATGCAGAAAACACTAATTCATATTTACAATTAAAAACATATAAACCATCATTTTCAAATTTTACATGAAATCCATCTTCACATAATTGTGAAATACTGAGCAAATTATATTTCAATCCATCAACAAATAGTACTTTAGAAATCCAAACTGATTTAGAGTTAATGATTTGGCTGAGGCGAATAATCATTCCTTTGGAATTTTACCCAAAAGTGAAATGTTCTCCAACAATTTTGTTAAAATTCTTTAAGCATGAGTAGTCTTCTATCATGTGTCTTGAACACCCACTATCCAAGTACCATGAGCTCTTACAAGAACTCTTTAAGTAGCTTTCCTACACAATGATGAAGTAAAAACAGATTTTGGTAACCATACTTGGTTGGGTCCAGTAATATTAGTGATAAGTGCTTTGGAAACCCATATCTTCCTCATAGGTTTCCGATAATAATTATTTAATTTATATGAAAAATATACTCTATTTGGTCAGGAAAAAAATGAGACAGAAGAGAATTTATCATAACTCGAACTTGTTGATTTGTTTCCATGACTTGGAGTAAAGCCGTATGCCCTATATTTAGAAACAATATTTGTTCTTCAAAAATTTCTTTTTCTAGGTTGATAGCCAATGCCAGTATTATATTTAGGGGAAATCCGTTTTCCTAGAATAAGAGTAAGAGTAGTTTTTCCATTGGTAAAATTTCTTATGTCTTTCTTCAATTGCTCATTAGGCATTTTTAGTTCATTGTTCTCCTTGAGCAGTTGAGCATTTTTGTTGTTTTCAGTTGTGAGTTCAGATTTATCAGTCACAATAAGAGCATGGTTTTTCTTTAAAGATTGATATTTATAATTTACTTCATTGTGTGTCTCATCAAGCATATTACAATATTCAAACATATCTTCACTAGCCATATTTTCAGATTCACTCTCATCTGCCGAATAGTATGAGTTATATACAAGATAGTCTAGGGTTACCTTAGATGTTTTTTTCATAAAACACATATTGTCTTGGTTAGCCGCTTCATCATGAGAAGATTTTGAGTCACATGAACTGTCCTCAGAATCACTCTATGTTGATTTCATTTCCTTTTTATACTTTCTATATTTTCCCTCAAATTTTGTCTTATACTTGATCTTTGGACAATCAACCTTGATATCTTCTTTGCGCTTACATTCATAGAAGACAATCTCATAAGTCTCGTCACTTGTTTTCAAATCCTTCTTCCAACTTCCTTTTTGATCATATTTTCCCCTATAGTTAGTCTTTCTGAAAAAAAAAATCTTCTCGTAAAATATCTTGAATCTTCTGGATAGTATATCCATATTATCATCACTATCAGGAGATTATTGTTCACTACTGTAACTTTATAAACAAGATTAAAAATTACATTTGTCTTTATGTTTATAGGTGGTGGTTTTGAATGAAAATAATTTTTTTTGGAATCATCCTCCTCTTCATTATTTAAATTTAGCTCCTCTTCACACATCATCAGTTTTCTAATGAGTTATTTTATAGGAAGCTTTATGATGTCACATGATTCTCTTATAGAGATAGAAGTTCCTCTCCATCTGTCAGGTAGGCATCTGATAATTCTCATGATCTGTTCTTTATCAGGGACTTCTCTTCCAAGAGAAATCATTGTGTGGAGAATTTCATTGAACAAGATATGCATGTCAGAAATAAGCTCATCAGGTTTCATTTGAAATTTTTCATATTTAATAGTATAGGTTTTAAGTCTCATTTATTTTACACTAGATATTTCTTCATGTTAAATAGATAAGGTATCCAAGATTTCATAATCAGTTTTACAAGCAGAGATTCTATTAAATTTCTCATCTCATAAAGAGATGTATAAAGCATTCATAGCTTTCCAATTGTTATTTTATGCAGTTTTGGTAAGTTCATCCGACGTGATTCTATCAGTAACATAAATCATATATTCATCTATAATGGAAGACTAAATTTTAAAACCCATACTTTCTAAATGAATTTTCATTTTGATTTTCCATTGAAATTTTTGGTATTATTAATGAATGGTTGTCTATTTGTTGCTGCACCTTCGAATCTCTTATCAAAAATAAATAATTAACTTAAAAGAGCAATAAATTTAGAATTAATAGAAATTTACAGATCATTAAAGAACAACTACAATCACAGTTGAATAAGGTTAAAAATAGAGTCTTAATAGGATTAAAAAAGAGTACTTTGATACAAAATGTTGGTTGGAGTAGTGTACCCAAGAGGGAGGTGAATTGAGTATGTATTCAATATTTATATTTAAAAATATTCCTTAAAGGTTTCCCCGATAAAGATTAATACATCCCTAGTTAATCAAGGTTATACTGTTATTAATGTTTGACTGTTTAAATAAATTCTTAGAAGATTGATTAATTATCGTAATTAAAATATTGGTTATTAACAATACTTTTGAAGCTATTCTAATAAATAAATATAATTATAAATTATTTCCAATATTAACTATCAAATTCAATTTAGTAATTTCTGAATTAAACAATAAAGTAGTAAAAAAGAGAGGTCTAAATTTAGTAACAAAGCGTATATAAAACATTAAGTTTAGTCTCAAGACAATACCTAATCCATTACACATGGTTACTACCATCCAACAAGTATTTTATTCAAATAAACTAGATGCATAGCCTATATTGAGCTTTATAATAGTGCATAAGATAGTCCAGGTCACCCGACCTCTTCCACAGTACTTCGTGGGTACAGACTACCAGGCCACACAGGGACCTCTTCCACACTTATCCATCGATATACACAAGTGTAAATATATTTTTGAGAAAGGATATATTATATAATTCAGTTTAAAGCGGGAGATAGTGTGTGTTATTATATAGATACACACACTACCCGAAAGGTAAGAAAAATGATACACAAAAGAGAAAAGATGATGAGATAGGGCTAGAAGTTCTATGAGTGTTTTTCAATTCAGCTCTAGAATTATAAGATGAAATATATAATGAATTTGAGTCCTTGTATGGAAAACAGAGTATCGTAGGTTAGCTAGATCTAGCCCTTGTTCTTCGTGGGCTTGACTATGTAAAGATGTCCTTGAGTCTGGGACTTGAGTATGCTTCGTGTGTTCTTTAGCAGTGTTAAGTTGCATGTGTATGTTCTTTTCTCAATAAATATCTAAGTTTTTCATCGTTTCCATGCTCACACCCACTTGCATGCCTGTTTTGTTTCTAGTCCACACTTCTCTTATATATTGGTGTGCATGTGTTGAAGCCGATTGGTTTCATGTATTTTGAACCTTATACTGTCAGGTGACAGGTCTATAAAGAAACATTAATTATGTTAGTGCATTTAAAACTTCAAATATATACTTTAGAAATTACATACAGAGACGAAAAAACATATTAAAAAATATTTTCACAATTTACTTGTAAACAGTGTCTCCATGAACCAGTGTCTTCTTTAAATGGTGTCTTATAGTCATGGTTTGTCTGGTTTTTGTGTGTTTGGTACCTGTGTCTGGTCACAGTTTATGGTTCAGAGTGTCTAGTTCATAGGGTGTCATATCATAGTGTTTGGTTCAGTGTCTTGTTCACGGTGTCTGGTTCACGGTGTGTCTGATCATGGTGTCTGGTTCAGTGTCTGGTTCATAGTGTCTAGTTCATGGTGTCTGGTTCACGGTGTGTCTGATCATGGTTTTTGGTTGCGGGGTCAGGTTTATGGTGTGTCAGGTCATAGTTTTTTGTTCCATTGCAAGAAAAACATAACCAATGGGAGACTCATGGTGTCTCAGACATAGCCAAATATCTGTATTCATACATAAGCAGTGATATTAATAGAATGGATTATACTTATTCATTCATCAAATAAACCATCATAAAGTTAATCAAATATAGTGTATAGTAATCAATCTGAATGTATAGCAATAAGATCTTGGATATCATTACATAAACCATAGGATACTAATCATCTGAATGTGATTTGAGATGTATTACAGGATTCCCAGGCTTTACAGAATATATATGATTTGTGATTAATAAAACATGATTAATACATGAGGAGTACAATAGAGAGGTCTCTATATATGTGCATCATTAAAGATGAATCTGAATGGATACCAAAACAATCCATATAAGACTAAAATTTTCAAATATGTATTTCTATATAGTATTATAAATAACCCAAGATAAAAACATGTGCTCAACATCCTTTCTATTTTGGTTAAAAATACAAAATTTGGAGAAAGTATGGACCACAAACAATTGAAGACATCAATGAATAAAAACATAGTTATAGGATATACTCTAGAAAAGGGAGAAACTTGAGGGTCTAAACTATAGCTAATCAATGTTCCTTAACAACACAAAAAATCATGATTTGAATAAATGAAATTATAATTGAATAATTTTTTGGAGTCCTAAATACCATTTTTTACAAGATCATAAACATGGAATTAATTATTATTAACAAAAGGATAATTGTCAATTATGATGTTAATATCATTTTGTGAATCCAAGTCTCGAGATTAAAAATAATAATTTATATAAATACTAGGGTCAATAGGTAATTTCATTGGGACATCCATAGTGATGAGAGGAAATAAATTCCAGTTATACATCCAAAACATCAAATGTCATTCTATTTTTACTGGACACTAGGAGTGAGGTATAATTTTTTCGAAGGAATTGTTGATAGATGGCCTGATATAAGATTTCGTATAGAGAAAAGTTATTTTTTTAGTTGGTTTAAAAACCTACCTCTAAGAAAATTAATATTAATTTATTTAATGTTTAAAAGGATCTATATGAGCCTTTCTTGAATGTAATCACTAAATTGATTATTAGTTTTAATACCTAGCCCAACATTGGTTAGGGTTTTAAAACAAATAAACCAAGGAACCCTGAAAATATTTCTTTCAAGAGTGTTTCCACACCAAAAAAATGTTTTTGATAATGATATTAATCTTTTTAGTCAATCTAGTAGGACATTTCTAAACCGTCATGGAATTAACCATTATATAAAAAATTATTTATTTTATAAGAAATTTTTTTCATGACATATATATTAATTTACCTTTTCAAGGAGAAAGTTTTTTTAATTCATCTAATATTTTATCAAATAGGAACATTGAGGATTTAAAAATAAAATAGGGACCCCATGATAGATGAAGGAGAATGATCCCTCTTTAATATATAGGGCATTCGTAATGTTAATTTTTATCACAACAGGGAAAAGTTTTCTAAACAAAATGGATGATTTTTTCTAGTTAATAGATTGAACAGACACATAATTATAGTGTGGTAGAGAATTCTTAAGATTTTTATTGTTTCTTTTTTCACCTTATATAAATAAAATTATGTCTTATGCATACATTATATAAGATGGAACTGTTATGTTAATATAGAAACTAATGGATTTTATGTTACGCTGATTAATCATTTGAGTGAGGCATCTTCTTACGAAGTCCAATACAATAGTGTAGTGGATTTAAGAGAGTGGTTGATGTTTCCTAAAAAAAATAGTAAAATAAAAATGACTTTTTGGTAGGCCATTAATTAGAATAGAAATGTGAGAAAATCCATAGACTATTTTGATTTTGGTAGAAAATGTGTCATTGAAACCAGAGTTGGTCAGGAACGTCTATATAAAACCATGATCCAGAGTGTCATAATATTTCCTTTTATCAACATTAATAATAATTTTAGCTCCCCTAATATATTTCATTAATTTATTTGTAAACTTATACGAATGGATGCCACAACCCAGAATAGTTCTTCCTTTTAGGACGCTGAACTTGTTCTAAGAGATGATTATATTATATGTGGGGGAAATTATATTAGCTAGTAGATTGGATAATACTTTATTTATAGTGATTAAAATATAAATGTGTTTGAAGAGGTGAAATTCAAAGGTATTTTATACTTTGTGAATAAGATAAAAAATTGTGAATTTATTCTACAGTGATGGATTCCATTTATAACGATGGATTTAACCAAATTACAAACATCCATTTGATTTGTATCATAATATAGGTGAAAGATGGACATAATAAATCCATTGGGCCTAGGAGCTCTATATGGCTTTTAGATAAAGACATAGTCTTTTATTTCATTTTGAGGGGAACACATGCTGCAGAAAAGTTATAACTACTTCTAAATATGTTAGGAACGACATCATAAAATAATTCCTTATTTAGGTTGGGAAAATTAAATAAATTATTAAAATAAGAGAAAATATGGTGAGAAAGGCCCAATTCATGTTGCTATATTTAAAAAAGGTGAGGTGATATAGGATGTTCTGGTTCATTGAAGACCATTGTAGAAATTTTGTTCCTATCACTGTATTCAATCTACTTTATCATGAATGACCCATTTTTAAGGTTATCTTTTAAATTGAGAAGAAATTTTAGTTTGGTATAGAAATAAATTTCCTGATTTGGTTCAGTAGTAAAATCCATGTTAGTAGAGGAATGTGAAATTCGGTTTAGATTGAATTCTAGGGAATTGAATTTTTTATAAATTTGGTTGGTTTTTACTTTCCACCAACATGTAAATTTTAGTACTATTAATTTAAATTTCATGATATGGGAGAAGGTATAATTTCTAAAATGTATGGACACAAAAGTTTCACCGATAATGTTATAACATTCATTAACTGAGGTACAGAAATTATTATATCTAAATGAAAGGATAGGTATAGAGCTTCTAGCCAACGAGCCCGTACCTGAATGGTAAGGGCTCCTACTTGGCATCCACGAGACCCAGGTTCAAAACAAGGTGGAGGCAAATTTTCAGGGGGGTACTATATCAGACATTGTAGTAGGCACTATAGCAGACACTGTTTGGTATTGTAGCAGCTGGACTATTCACCTGATTTGGGCTTTCAGGCCACCAGTTTGGGCCTACGGGGCTCAAGGCCTTCGGGCCATCAAAGGCATTTGGGCCACAGGGCCTTCAGGACATTGAAGACCATGAAGTAGCCCAGTTCACACAGAGCAGGCCCCAGATGAGTATCAGAGCACCAGTAGCATTCACCAGAAGCAGAGCTAATCAGATTGGAAGAATGAGAGGGTATGACATCCGCCATCGGGAACAGACATCGTGCATCTTTGTACGGGGGAATTCTAGCCGATCAGAAATGAAGGTGGGGAGCTAAAGGCAATCAATGATGCAGAAGCTAGGGAGGGGCAGTTCTAGTGGTTTGGGCCAACATGTCATGTATTGGGAATGTTATGCCACTAGGCCTTTGGTTCATTTATTATGGGACATGTCGAGCCTTGTGCCTTGGGCCTACAGGTCATGTATAGGTTCCCCTTTAACCCTTAAAAGGGGGATTATCTATAATAAAATAAAAAGAAGGCCTTCGGGCCATTTGGGCAGTGTATACAGCTTCTTGTACTGAGACATAATAAAATATGATGATTGTCTTTGTTCAATAGAGGAAGGGTAATGATTGAAATGGTATCATATATATCAAGGGATTAATTGTTAGAGAAATCTCTGTCAATTTTACTAGTAACTACCCTATTAGTTTTCCTTCCATACCAAGTATATTTGGCCCATACCAGGTTGATCTCAATCAGATACTCATCTTCAATAAAATATCTAAAATCATTAGAAGATATATTAGAATCTATATGACACATCTGTTCCGTGGTCCGAAGGATATCATTAAAGTCTCTAGTGATAATCCAAGGATCATAGATTATATTGTTTAAATAATAAAAGTTATACGAAAGACATATCTTGTCCTGATATCTATTCTTGGTGTAAAGAAAATTGAAAAAAATTATATTTATTTGATAGGGTACTTCATAGAGGACAGATTGATCATCAGTGTTATATAAACTATCATTTTATAGAGGAGTGAACAGAAAACCGTATAGATTCTATTGTAGAGTTATTAATAGTAACACCGATAAACACATAACCAAAATGTATTAAACCGACAAAATTATAATGAATCATAATTTTGTTCTCACAAATAGAAAATATTTTGTGTTTATGGAAGTAAATAAACCTTTCTGAATTGTTGATGGTTTCAGGATATTCAATATTCTAAAAATTCTAGTAGAAAATATTAATTTGGACTTGTTCTTGAGGTTGGAAGTCCATTTTCATATAGAGGCATTCTTCCTTGTTGATTTTCTGCTTGGATTTACATTCATTGGACAAGAAACAGGGGATTATATTTCATGGATATTCAAAGAAGAGTTATAAGAATAAAATGTGAATAGTTTATCTATATTAGTGTCCATGGGAGTCTTATGTTCATTTCTATAATTCTGTTTTAAGTTGATGACTCCTTTAGATGTTAAATTAATTGTGTTTCAAGTCATAACAGTGATGTCAAATTGGGGTTGGTCATATCCTTGCATGGTGGTTTATTTCATTATATCAGAGGTTCTGGTATCAACTACCTTGATGGCCTATTTTGTTGTAGCATATAAACGATATAAAATTTCTTCTTAGTTCCACTAGCTTCTGCATCATTTTTTGAGGTGGAAAATCAATTTCCACCTCTTTAAGATTTCCTTGATATTAGAGTGTATCTGCATCACAATTATCCTTTGTTGTGGTATTAGCCATTGAGATGGGATGTGAAATTCCCTAGTCATTGTATTTCATAGTAGTAGGTTAAAAAATTGTAGGAATATACTTTTTGGAATTTTAATATTCAACTGAGAAGACAGTCTTCCAAAATAATCAGTAAATGCTCGATATATTCTTCAGTGGTGCACTTGGATTCAGTATTGCAAAGTTGAGGTGGAAATTCAATATATATCTCTTTAGTCTTGTATTTAAAGGGAATTATTTCTTCTTCATCATCCCCTTATGCAGAGGTATTGAGTATTGAGATATGATGAAGGCTATATAGATTGGTGTATTTCAAAACATTGTGATCCATAATTGTTGAATCTTTTTTCAAATATTTTAATAAAAAAGTTTCTTATGAAATTTTTTAGTTTATTTTCTATTAAAATAAAATCTACAATTTTTGTTATTTTCAATTATATTATTTTATTAAAATATTTAATTAATTTTTTTTATAATATAATAAATTTTTAATAATTTTAATAATAAATTTAAAATTTTTATAAAGTAATTTGAATATTATCTTTAAATGATATTTTTTCCACATTATTTTTCTGATAATTTTGTTTTAAATTTTTATATAAAAATATAAAATTTCAATTAATTTTTTATTTATTTGATAGTAAAATAAATGTTTTGGAATAATTTTAAAAAAATGGTTATCATGAATTTTTAATTTATTTTAAAAGATAATTTTTGGATTCATATTTTTATGTGCATTTATTATATTTTTAACAGAAAAATAATTTTCATTTTCTTTTCATTTTTATGGAACTAAAATAATCATTTTATTTTTATTTTTATATTTTATATTTTTTATTATAATATATATTTTTTCATTATATTTATATATTTCAATATAATAATGTTTTCAATGTTTTTTAATTTTATATTCTTATCGAAAACAAATTCATGTTTTAAGAAAAAAATTATATATTATTTTAAATTTTTTAAAATATATTGTTTTAATATGTTTCATAATAGACAAGGAAATAATATATTATTCTTTGTATTTTCATTTTGTTAAAATCTTTGAATTTTTTTTTCTTTATCAAATAATTTATTTGAAAACAAAATATTTTTTTTCATTTTTATGATCCCTTCTTTTCTACATTATAATATAATGTAGTTTTGCAATTTGTTCTCATTTTTTACATAATATAGATGTTTTATAATTTTTGATTTTTTTTTAAATTGAACATTTATTTTTATATATTTATTTTCATATTTATATTTTAGGAAAACAATTTTTTTCTTGATTTTTAACTATATACGATAGTAAAATATAATTATTATGATTATATATTTTTTAATTAAAAAATATAACAGAATTTTCATCAATTTTATATTTTCTTTCAAAGTAAAATAAAAATAATGGACTATATTTTTTATATTAAATATATTTATATTTTTAATACAATTTTTTTAATGATTGTTAACATTAGAAAAAGAAAAATAAAAAAATTATGGTTTTTCATTATACATTTTTCACATTATTTTTTTACTTCATTATTTTGTTAATTTATTATTTTGATTAAAAGTATCCTCATATTTCTAGATTTTCTATATTCACTTTTTTATTTTTCATTAGATTTTATAATTTTTTAAAAGAGTGGTATTTTCATTGATTTTTTATTTTACTCCAAAATTATAAAAAATTTAGTTATTTATTTTATGTAATATATATTTTTTCAATTATTTTCATTTTAATTTTATATTCAGCAATCATGCTCTTACTAATTTTGTTTTTAATATTATTCAATTTTCTCTATATTTATATTTATAGTGATTATTTTTATTTTTTGCATTGTTTTTTGAGAAATATAAATATTTCATATTTCTTGACAATTTCATTTTTTAAATTCTTAAATATATATATTATATGTTTTTATTTTTCATTATTTTTTAACACGATCGTTTCATTAAAAAAAAATTAATATTAATGTAAGCTATATTTTTATTTTTAAATTTATTTTATTCTATTTATTTATAAGAATATAGTTTTTATAGGTTTGTAATTGAATTTCAATTAATAATTAAGGTTTGGATTTTTAAAATTTAATTTTTAATATTTATTTAGTTTTTTTGATTAATTAATTTATTATTATTTATTTAATAGATAAAATTCCATTTTCATTTTTTAATTTATTTGAACGTAAAATAATTTTTTGGATTATTTTACACTTTTTTCCAAATTTATTTATAATTTTTTTAAATTAACTATCTAATGAAACAATTTTTTTATTTTATTTATTAAATTGACAATAAAATAAAATTATTGGAATATTTTTTCCATTTTTAGTCACTTTTTCAGTTGTTGTATTTTAATGAATTTGAGAGTTTAACCATTTTTTGGGATTTTTTTCTTTATTTTTCCAACTGGATAAAGTATCTTTTGATGTATTTGGTATTTTTTAGAAAAGTATAATTTTTTTTGGATTTCTTTTTTCACTTCAATAATTTTTTTTCTTTTTATTTCATTTTTAATAAAACATTATGATAAACAATGTTAAGATTCCAAATTACCCAAGAAAATTTGAAAATCATAATTTAAACCGCTGGAAATGTATTATTAACAACGAAAGGATAAAAAAAAGAGACAATTCATGAATATGAAAAGAAGTAATCTTCCAATATAAAAAAAACCAATGATTTCAACTTCAACTCATTGGATGGAAAGAATCATTGATAAGAGCCACAGCCAATGGAAATACATTTTCAATTAGAAAAATAACAAATCGAAGTGACCCTTCTTTCCAATTCCTCTTAACAGTAAAGATAAACACCCTTCAGAATATCAAGCCAAACATTAATAGAGTGCTTACATAACTCAAATCTCTCAAAAAACACATTAGAGATTTCTGATATATGAGTTATTGAACTTTTCTTGATGACTATTTCCAAAACAAAATTCCAGAAAGAATCCAATGATTGAATAGATGTCGATGCCCTAAAACCCATTTATTCTTCCTTCAACTAATATTTTGACAAATAATCCAATCACTTATGATCTTTAAATATTGTAATAACTTCTTCAAGATCAAAATACCCATCACATAGAAACACTCTCGATAATGATCAACAATCACCATATCAATCGTATCTCAAATTTCCATGATTAGTGCTGCAACAAACCATATCTTTAATGACAAATAAAAATAATATAAAAAATAAGAATAATGATAAAACAAAAAAAATGAAATATTTTCAAATAATGAAATCAAAAAAAAATTATTTTACTTTTAAATTTATTATTATAAAAAAATATCCATTAAAAAGAGAAAAAATAAAAAAAGAACTATTTTTTCCAATTAAATCTACACAAAAAATACATTATTCCACATTTTTAAAAACCATGAAAATACAAATATAGTATTTCAATTTAAAAATATTAAAAAAAAAATTATGATACACTATTCTTTTAAATATAATAATAATAAAACTGATAATATAGTAATTATTAATAAATTAAAAATCAGGGTATATAAGTCCTTAAATTATATTGTACATTATTATAAATTAGAAAAAATCTATATTAACAATATTTTAAAAAACAAATACCATATAATAAATTAATGAAAAATCTATTATTCCTAATGAAATCAAATAAATCTAAAAAACACAATTAATATAAGAAAATTTAAATATTTATTTTAATTTCAAATAATTATTAAAAAACAAGAAGAATGTAATCTGAATGAAGAATTAATAAAAATGAAAATCCTGATGAAAAGAAAAATCAAAATGAAACAATAATATAATAAATAAAATAAAAAATAGTAGATTAAAAGAACTAAGGTTTTATAATTTTTCACATTAATTAATAAAATCAAGAAAGTAAATATTTATTAAAAAGTTAAAATTATAAAATTTGAACACTATTATTTATTTTTAAAATATATTTCAAATATAAAGAAAGGATCCATTCCATTAAAAAATAAATTATAGGAATATAAAAAAACAAAAAACGTTGAATTATATTAAAAAAACAAAACATATCATTCTCCTAAATATATAAAATAAAAGAGATAAAGGAAAGTTTTGACGGGAAAATTTAAAAAACATAAATTTACTATAAAAAATATTATAAATTATTTTATGTTAAATTTAACGGAAATTATAGAAAAAAAAATTTTCATTAGAAATTATTTAAAACTAAAAAATGAAAGAAAGATCATTTATTTTATAATAAATCAAGACAAATCAATAAAAATAAATTCTCTAAAAATTAAAAAAAAAATATTTCGTATAATTTTAAAAAATTCATATAGTCAACATCATATTAAAAGAATAAAGATATAAAAATAAAGTCATAAAACAAGATAAAGTAAAGAAATCAAGAAAAATTACATCCTATTAAAAATAAATTTAACAAATCTAGAAATTCATTATTATATAATGATAAAAAATATAATTTTATTAATTTTATGATAATTTTAAAAATAAATTTAGTATTAAATTAGATAAGATAAGATAAAAACACAAAAATTAGAAAAAGAAATAAAGAAAAACCATGAGAAAATGTTGAAGAAAAACTTTTTATTTTAATATGATTTTTTTAAATGAGGATATTTGTTTGTTGATTTTTATTTTTATTAAATTATAAATAAAAATTGAATAAAAAATAATGATTAAAAAGTAAGAAAATTTGAATCCTTTTTTATATTTAAATAATTTCTTTAAAAAACAAATAATTATTTGTTAAATAATAATTAAATATTTCTAAAAAAATTCCATTAAAATAAACATAAATAAAGTAATCTATTAAAAAAGAACAATAAAACATGAAAATGTAAAAAATGGAAAAAAACATCTACAAATTTATTTTGGATTAAAATATATTAGAAAATATATAAAAACATCTTCATTAAATATTATATTAAATATAAAATAGATAAAAACTGAAAATAAATGCATAAAAAATAAATTAAAACAGATGAAGAACTAAAATGCTTTAAAAATATTTTAAATTAAATAAATATAAAAAATCTAAAATAGAAATTTATTCATAAAATAAAAAACATAAAAAACTATGTTTTATTATAAAATAAAAAATAAGGAAAATAAAATACAATAAAATAAATAAAAAAGTGGAAGTATATTTTAAAATATTATTTTACACTCAAATTTATTAAAAAAATAGAAATCATGGTTATGTAAAAAAATAATAAAAATATTAACAAAATATAGTAAATATTTTATTTTCAAATAAATATTTTATTTTCAAATAAATAATTAAATATTATGAAAACTCATTATTTTGTTAAAATTAATAAATAATTAGCTATTAATGAAGAAAAATGATAAATTGAAAGATGAAAATAATTTATAGATTTTTCTTTGAATCAAATAAATTAGAAAAATTTGAAAACATTTCATTCTCATCCAAAATATATATAAATTTAAAAAGTGAATTTTAAATTATCCAAATAATTAATTTTTCTTTGAAATAAATTTCAGAAAAACCAAAAATAGCTTCATTTGATGAAAAAACTAACCATATGTGAAAAAATGAAAGGTAAAAGATATAAAATATTATTTGAACATAAAAATAACTAAAAATTGGGGAAACCTCTCTTACACAAAAAAGAGAAAAAATATATAAAAATATTGTATATAAATTAAGAAATAATTAAATATATTAAAGAGAATAAAGAAAAAACAAATATTCTACATGAAAATATATTAGGAAAAAAATTCAGGCAGAATTTGTTTTATTTAAAAATTAATAATGAAATAAAGAATGAAATTACAGAAACTATTTTACTTTCAAATAAAATTATAAATGAAGATGATCTATATTTCATTTAAAAAATAATAATTTAAAAAAATCATTTTACATTCAAAAAAATTTGGAAAATAATAATAATCTTCATTTAAAAAATATAAAAAAAAGAAAAAATATATATATATTTAATATAATTTTTAATTAAACAAATACTATATAAATAATGTATGTATATAGGTCGTGTTATCGACAGTTTTTTAAAGACTATACCTAACCCAACAATAGGTTAGTCGGGTAGGGTAGGTTCAGGTAAAAAAATATATAAAAAAATACAAAATATCTATAAAACTATTTATTAAATTACAACTAAAATAATTTAGAAAATTTAAAACCATAGAAATACATATAGAAAAATAATCTCTATTAACATCATTTCCAAATTATAATAAATTTTTATTTAAAAAACAAGAAATATACAATCACATAGTTCATTAAATCCATTTTTATTTACTAATAATAAATTACTTATTACACCCAAAAAAATTTGGAATGACCTATAAAATGAGCTGTAAGTTGCATCATCTGACAAATAAAAGATAAAGTCTAATAAAAATATATTAAAAAAATTCAAAAAATATTAAAATCAGGAAAAAAATTAAATTAAAAAGTTTGAGAAACACTTATTAAAATTATTTGAAAATTGTAGATATTTTATTTTGACATTTATAGGTTAGCTAACAAATAAAACATTACTTGTATCTGATAAATTAAATAATCAATAACTGTAATGTACAAAACATTTTTCGCTGTAAAAACATTTCTTTAGGATGTGTCCAATAAAATTCATAAAAAAAATAATATTTAAAATATATAAACATTACAGAAGCTAAACATATCAAATAAAATGATTATTAAAGACTATAGAAAATGTATATGGAGTAAAAAACAAAATTGTTCTACAAAAACATAAATGTAGAAGAAACTACTTTAGGAGACAGTTACTAATACATGAAAAAAAAATTGAAAACTAAAATTTAATAAGTGCAAGAATATATACAAAAATAAAGAAACTAAAAAAATAAAAACATTATCCTTATAAAAAACAACTGACCCGTCTATTTCCACTATAACACTCTAATATATAAAAGAGAAAAATGTAATCTTGAAATCTTATTTACTATTGTATATAGAAAAAAATTAAGAAAAAAAATAGTAATATACATCATCTATGGAAGTTAAAAACACATCATTCGAAAAAATATTTTCAATTAAACTGGTGTAAGTAGAATAATCAATGACCCCCAAACAACACCATTATTGCTTTAGAATTTATTCTAAAAAATAAAAAAATCCATTATATAAAATAATTTAATTCCATAATTACCATGTTCCATCCCTATGATTAAATTACAATTACTTTATAAATATATTCAAATATCCAATGAACACTAATATAATAATACTGAAGGTGATGGGTTTTAAAAATAAATAGTTTCCTTGAAACATGAATGAATCGAAAGAAGTTGGTGAAGTGAAATATTTTTAAAAAATGAGTCTGAGGTTCCCATTTGATAATTTGAGTAATCATGTTGTCTAATGAAAAATGTTCATAGAGCACACACATGATCAATCAAATGGAGAATGAAGGTTGATGAGAGGGTAGTCTGTATATTAGGGATGGATGAATATTAAATAATACAAAATGATAACAATAATTCTACAACATGTATGACACTACAATATGGATGGAGGAAAAAAAATAGATTTTTCTTCAGTATCTATTAAGGGAAAAGGATGAATTGGATGAGAATCTTGATAGAGTTATGGATGGTGATTGAGTGTGCACAACATCAATGTTTAGATGAAGATTAAGGTTGTCGATGGAGGGGGAGAAGATAAAGAGATGGATGGAGTGATCTAAAATGAATTACTTGCTATATGAGACTTTATAAGACAGACATTACGTACATAAAATCTAGAGGAAATAAATTAGAGATTGTTTGGGACGGTCATGTTGAGTTGGTTTATTATTTTTCTAACCAATAACCTGGCCCAAATCAATCCCAAATCAACCCAAATTAACCTGACCCATTTATATCCCATGTGTAACCTAACTCCACTTAGTCTTGGTGGTTTGCGTAGATCGGGTTGGACCAGTTTTGGATACCTCTATATGAAATAAACTTGTTTTCAAATTTAATGTATGGTAAAGTATTAAATATAATATTATTTTTTAAATCATATTCTCTGATATACTTTAATACATTTAAATCACTTACATAAGAGGTTTCTAAAAAAATACATCCTTTAAAATACTTGAAATTCATGAGAGAACTAGACATACTCTATTAACTATAACTTATCGAGTAATCTATAAAAACACCTAGATAATTGATGTCTTTTAGTTATAAATTTTTGAGGAGTTTTTTTATAAAAAAAACTTTCATTATAATAAAATATTATTATGGACTTCCATAACATCCAACTATTATAACCCCTAATATCAATGAATAAAATCCCTATACAGCCACATTACTGGCCCAAAAATACATACCATCATAAATTTATCAGTTAATGAATGATCACAGTTAAACATTTGTTTGGGGGTTAGAGATGAATTATTTAAATTGAAGACATATAATCATTAATATGCTACTTTGGTGCTGATATGGAGGTGTTTGTTGGAAACTTATTTAAGCTATTTATAGAAAGTGTCCAAATAAATTAATTAAATAATGGTAAATATCTTCTAAAATGGAAATTTTATGTTTTCCTGGTAGCTTGACCATTAAAAATTACTATCTTTTTTAAAATTTAAATCTAAGAAGATCTAAAAAAAATTTATAATATGCATAAGGAAACACATAAAAGAAATTTTTACTATTACTGAACTACTGGATGTGTGTCATTTTATATTCACAATTTAGGATGTATACTTTTTAAATAATGTATATAAAGTGGGAAATGATTCCATTCAGGTGGAAAACTATAAATTAAAAATTATGGTTCAAAATATAGTAAAATTTAATATTCTACATAAAAATAGTCTAACAATAGAAACGGAAAAAATATTTTCTGTTGAAAAATAGAGAAAATTCCTCATAATAAGAAAAAGTACTTGACTCATTGGGTATATATTTATAAATTAAATAAGAAAGTGGTGACACATAAATGAAATTGGAATAATAAAAAAATTATTTAAATTTATACATGAGTGTTGAGAAAAAACAATCTCAGGAATATAAGAATACATAAGGATTAGATCATGAAAGAAAATGAATTTTTAGAGGTGGCCGTGAAACCTATTATTAAAGTAATAAAATACATCTTCCAATATAGTAAGCCTAAGATCCATTACATAGAAAATATATGAATGGTAACGTTTTTTAAACCATTTCAGAATAAATATTCAATAGATTTTATTCCCTTAAATTTATTTGTTCATTAAATTCTATGAATTTTTTTAATTAATGTGGGAATTCCTTTTATTTTATGAATATTACTTAAAAATTGAAAAATTTTAATATAATCAATTATTTTAAATATTTGAAAAAATGGATATAAAAATATTGATTTTTTAATGAATTTTTTTTATGGGGAAATAATATGTCTATAACTATGGAGATAAATTTAAGTAATTAAGAATATTTTTAGAGATGGATAAATTTTTGAAAAGGAACATAGTCAAATTGTGTGTGTGGTTAATATAAGGCATTATTAGGTGTTTCACATACAATTTATGGTGTGTCTATGATGTTAGAATAGTTTCTCTAGGTATATGGTAAGGATAGTATTCCTTCATAAAGTTAATTTGGAATCATTTAAAGGTTATCTATAGAGAGACTTTGGATTTGAAAAAAAAAATCTTGGAGATGGTTCCCAATGATTGTGAGGTTATCCATTATTTGTAATGTTCTTAAAATGGAAAATAAATTTTTTATAAGGTTCATAGTAATGTTGAAAGAAATTATTTCAAGGCACATTCCTTTGAAAAAATAGAATAATGGGGATGACTCCAAGGGATTTTTTGAAGTTCATTTTGACAACAAGATGATTCTATGTGGAACCACATTAACATTCATGAAATAAAATCATATTCGACCACATGTATTAGATTTAATAATGTCAAAAACCAGTGAAACATACATATTTCTTATCATGATTCTCCCATTATTTACTTACATATGGCTCAGTAGTTTTTTCAGATTGGTTATAAAACAAACTATTTGAGACACGTGATGGATTCCTTTTCAATGATGGTTATTAGATTACTAACATTAGAAATCTAGGTTTTCACGTTGGTTATTAAATGAAGAACAAATAAACATTTAAAATTATAATGAATCATTGTGCTATCTAATTTTTTGTTCATTAATTCTCATGACTACTTAACATTTTATCTTATACGGGAAACCCCAAGCCCTCATTATTTGATCAAATGGACTTAAATATTATTCATTTGGAATTAACCCCACTCATCCACCCTCAGATATCATAGGTTTCCACTCATGCTCTCTCTAAATCATATTTCTATTTTTGGTGACTCTTCAATCATCCACCTTTCAGTATTTATTTTCCCTCTATGATTATTATTTCATTTTTCCATGCATCCTTGTTATGTTAAAATTAATGTATTTATTTGGAGGTTTTTTATTGAATAATCATTGTTTTCCCTCATATTTTTTAACTCATCACTATTTTTATTATCAATTATTATTCTTTATTCATCAAACATATTTTTTAATTTATGTATTATTTTTTGATATTATGGTTTGATTAAATGATTATTTCCTGAATTGGTGTTATAAATACTATTAGTGTACTGATTAATTTTTTCCCAAGGCATATTCTTTTACAACCATGAATAGGGTTTTTAATGGTATAGTGGTTTATAGAGTGTTAATATACAATATTAATAATATTTATTTAGAAGAAAAAGATGATTTCATGGTAATTTCAGATATTATTATTAATTAATGATTATTAAATATGTTTAAATTGACACTATTGTTTTTCAAATATGTTGTCTTTATTTTTTTTGTGAAGTATTTTACATTATTTTTTATATATTTTTATTTGAGAAAATTAAAAATTAGTTTTCAAAATATAATAAATTATATTCAATTGTTGATATTTTTTATAGATAATAATGAGTCAAAGTTGTATTATTTTACTACAAATAAGTGATGAATATGACATAGGTGTTAATAGTTTTTAAAATTTATAATGTGAAATATGCAACAAATAACCTTTTTTCCATGATTTAAATGTATAAATATGATGAAGTTATAAAGAAGAGATACCAAATATCATTTTAGTTTTCATTGTTTTAATATGACTTACATCTATTTTATTTGGAAATTTAAAATTATGAAGAATTCAAGATATATTGATGATGATGATTTTCAGGATAAAAACCCTGGTTTAATTGAACAAATGATTCATCATATTAATGTTGAAGAAATTGGGAAAGATCTAATAATTTGGAATTTTTATGGCAATGCAAAAAACCATTGTATCAAGGTTTTAGAGAATTTATGGTTTTATCTGTGGTGTTAATATTGATTAACTTGAAGTAGAAAATGTATATAGTGAGAAATGTTTTATAGAGTTTCTATTTCAATTGAAAGACATGCATCCAAAAGAAAACAATCTTCCAAATTCACATTATAATGTGAAGAATATACTATTGAAAATGGTTTTGGGGTATATGAAGATACATGACTTCCCAAAAGACTGTATGGTATATGAAAAGGAATATGAGGGTCTATCATAGTGTCTGAAATGTTGAACATCATGGTATAACATAAAAGTGAAATCACATGCTGATTTATATGTTAAAGATGTTCCTCCCAAGGAAATTTGGAATATTTCTGTAATTATTCATTTGTAACATATATTTGAAAATTTAATTGATGAAAAAAGGATAATATGGAATGCAGATTAGTGGATATATGATGAAAAATTATATCATCCAGAAGATTGTCTATAGAGGAATAAAAATGATCAATAATTTCCTACACTGAAAAATAAAGATATAAATACAAAACATGGAATGTACGTAGATGTAATGAGTCCATATTAAAGAATTTATAGAAAACATAGTTTGATACCTTTATTATTAGTAATTTAAAACTTTTCTCCTAAATTGTGTATGAAACAAAAAATTATCATGCTTATTTGAATGATTCATGGACCAAAGTAGCCTCTATATGATATTGGTGCTTTCTTATCTGCTTTAATTAAACACTTGAGAATTATATGGGATGAAGGTCGTAGAGTATATAATTATCAAAAAAGGATTTTTTTTATAATCCATGAAATGATTATGTTCCCTATAAATGACATTCCATCATATAGAAATTTTATTGGATATAGTGTAAAGGTGCATTAATCTTATCTAATTTGTGATTAATAGAACTTATATTATCAACTAAAAATTAGTAGGAAAACAATATAAATAGGTCATTAGGGGTTTTTTAGATTCATAATTCTTATAGAATATTAAAAAAATTAAATGGATCATTAGAATTTGATATTTCTCTAAAAACATTTTCCACCAATTAGTTTTATTATATGCTAAAAACATAGAATCCACATTCAGATATACTCAAAAATGGAAATGACATAAATATTTGGATGAAAGAATCAATATTTTTAAGCATGTATTTTTGATATAACATTAGTTAAATCGAAAACTTGATTCCATGAATGTGGATAAGAATAATGATCATGGTTTGAAGTAAAATTATTAGATATTAATGGAAATACTAAATATAGTATTAATTTAATATTTGACTTACTCTAAATGTGAATACATTTGGAGTTACCGACTAATCTTAATATAATATAAACATATATCGCTTAGGATTTTCATAAATTATCCAAGAGCTATAAAAATAGTTTTTTTTATTTTATCCATGATATAAATCTATTGTAGGGTTATTATTCAAATGTAATTTTTTTTTCATTATAAAAATTAAAGTTGAGAGGCAGGAAGTGTCATAGTGATCACATCATGACACAATAACTCATACTTATTACATTATGTGGAATATATCCAATCCATAACAAAATTACTATCATAACGGTTTTTTTAAATTCAATTTATAATATAGTTATTTATATCAATTCACTGAGAAATATGAGAACATTGTAATTAAATACTCTATGAATTGGAATTAAATTTCCTCCCTCTTTTTTGATATCATGGTTCTCTTAATTGTTCTTTTTTTGTAGGAAATAAATTTTTATAGACTTATATATCTATATTGGATATATATTTTTAAAAGATATGTGAAGATATTAAAGAGATATATTAATAATACATATTTACTTTAATCCTCAATTTTTTAGAACTATATTTTTGAGGAGGTTGTAGAGTTTTGTACAGGATATTTTCCTAGAGTTGATCATATAAGGTTTCCTATAAATTTCCTTGAATGAGCAAATTATTTTTGAAAGGGTATCCATGGATTGAAATTATAATCATTTATAGGTGAATAATAAATAATGAAAAATTATATATCTTGAATAACTTTTCATATGATCAATCATATATCAAATTTTATATTAAAATGTCAAACTAATATCATATAATGAAGAATTATGCACATATTTTTATTGGGAATATTTTTTTTCATAGACTAAAGAGTCCATAAATGATATATTAGATGAATCATAAAAATTTATATGGTTAGTAGGTGGTGTAGGTTTATATTATTTATCATGGTCTAAGTATGACCTAAATACCAATACATTTTATACAAAATATCGCAACAACAAGATTATCTCTCCGAATATTAGTTTATTGATATACTTAGAAGTAATTGATTTTTAATATGGTAATGGAAAAAATACAATATACACCTAAAATTCATATTATGTTTCCATTAAATTAATATTTGATTTCAATTATATTTAATAACATTTTTAGAGTTTAACTAAAAATAGATTATCAATAAAAACAGTTTCAGTCATGATGAATTTAGTATAACTCTAGATAATTTGTATATATTAGAATACATGGATTATCGTTATGTCATAGAAACACTTGAAAATAATTTTTTATGTTCATGATCAATCAAATATTTCATAATCTATCATTTTACATGGAAAAACAGCTTTTTGATGAAAACATGCTTATTATGAGGATTTATGTGAGATATCTACTTTCATGGAAGGATTTGTAGATAACATTGATGATAAAATTATAGAAATGTTTTTTCTTGTCACAAAACATCTCAGGTACCCTGGTAACCTGATAACCAAGACGGTCCAAACATATCCCGTAGTGCATTCCTTATCCCCATGGGTCGTTGACTAGAACCTCACATCATACAAACTGCATGTGAGAACTATTTTTCTACAATCATTGTATAATTAAGAGTCAAGATAGTATGAATATAAAAATAAACTCAATTGGGGTTAATTTACCAGAAGTCAAACATGAAATAAATCCCAAATTACTACATCCAATATAACAAAATAGGGAAAAAATCATGTTCCAACTCATATGCATCTCACTATGTCCAAGGGTTAAGAGGTGGATCCACTTCTAAGAAATCATTTTCCCTTACTCGAACCTAGTTGGAGTTTACCTACAAACACTTGATGGAACAAGTGTGGTCTGATCCATGTCCCAGTAGTATTTTACTAAATATTCCATAACATGATTTCAATATCAAATTAACCAAGATTTTTAATTCATTATAAAATAAACTAGTTTGGAATAGAAAAATATTATTTAAAAAAAATAATAATTTAAAATTTAAATGATAAAAACACCTTTAAAAATTCATGATTCAAATTTTCAATAATAGAAATCCATTTCAAATGTTATAATTTACTTTTAAATATGGGGTGATTTTCAGAAATGGAACATTTCAAAAAAAAGTATTAAATAAACACATTTATATAAAAAAATGTATTTAAATTGATAAGGCTTGCCAAAAAGTTCAAAAAATATCATAATTATAATTTTGAGATACAAAGAAGTGAGAAACATTGTCATGTATTAAATAGGTTTGATAGTTCCAAGATATAGGTATCAAACACTGTGAAATGATAGGTATATACAAACACCCATTTTGGCTTAAGTAAAAGGGGACTCATCACCATCATCTATGGAATAATAATTTTCTGATATGATGTTTTAGAACATTGTATGTCATTACATTCCACTCAAAATAACTCAGTAATAGACTAAGGATTTCATGTGATAATGTATAAACTAATATGGGAACTATATTTTAATACATCATATAATACAATTAAATCTCATTTCACATTTCAAATATACCAATATTCTCCTTAAAACCATAACATATTTTAAAAAAAAACATTCCATTTCACAAAAATGAAACCACTAGGTCTCCATAAAAATCCATTTAAAAAAATGATTCGAAACAAATTCATTAAATTTGATAATCCACTTTTATAAATAAAATTCAGAAATTTAATTTTCAAAAAAAATCCATCAATTTCATCAAAAATCCCCCAATTGACTAGAATTGGTGTTTTTCACAATTTTCAATAAAATAAATTCTTTCCAAAATTAAATTCACCAATTTAATTGAAAAAAAATTCCATAAAATTCAAAATTTAAATTATATAAATTAAATCTTACAAATGTTCTATAAACACACACCATAATTCAATGAAATTATAGGTTTTCAAATTTTATGCACAAAACCCATTTTCATAAAAACATAATTCATCAGAATTGGGTTTTTCAATCAAAATGATTGAAATAAATTGTATCCAAAATAAAACAATGGATTTTAAAGTAAACAGATGATGTTAAATAAAGAAATTAGGGTAAATAAAAATTGTGCATCGTAATGGAACAACCAACCTGAAAATACAAAGGATATCGCACTGCCAAATTGTAATCCGGATTTATCGACAAATAATTAAAATCACACAAATGGGAATTAAAACTAGGTTTAAGATCACACATAAGAGGTTATTATATCCATAAATCAATATATTTATCCATAGGACCCAAGAAAGAAGAAGAGAGACTACAGGAGAATGATATTGAGAGAGTGAAACTAACCTTGAGGAGATAGAAGAGAATTCCTCTAGCTTTAGATTACATCCAGAAGTAAAATGAGGGGAGAAAATCCTCCTTGGGATATTTGAGGATTAATAAAAGATGTTTGGGATAAAGGAGGTTCCATTGGGACCTCAAAAAGGGGTTTGATGATTTTTAATAAAAAATTGGATCTTTTAAAATCTTATATGCGCGGTTCCATAGACAGACCCTCACAGTAAGACCATACAGTGGGTCCTCACCATTCACCCTTCTTAAAAAAAATTATGGTTTCCATTAATAGGTATCAATACTTGACTAACCATGAACCATCCATGAATAATATCACTGCTTTTGCTGGCACAATTTTTTCTAATAGGGAACATGGTTTGGAAAACTATCCGTAAACCATGAACTCACCTAGAAGATTCCAAAAACATTAAAGTTTCACTCAAAGAAAACCTAAAATAATACCAAAAATATCTCAATAAAAAATTAGGTTTTAATAATACATATAAACAAGAATTGGATGTTATAACCTCCCCTCCAAAGAAACATTTTATGCACATAAATCCTATGAAGAAGCCTCCATGCTGAAATGTTGAGGTAAATGCTCTCTAGGAACTATCTCTCTCTCTCATTTATAATAAAAATCAGAACCATGATTCAATATAACATGAACTAAAGGTGTTTTAATTCAATTAAGTACCTATGTTTTAGAATAAACTATCTTGACTAGTCATTCAGTTCGAGAAAAATATGGATCAACCTCCAGATCACGCTAACTCAGAACACGAGATCAATCTGGTAGACACTCTCATAGCTAAGATACATGAAACACAATTTTTATTGATGTTAGTTTTAGTTTAAGTTATTAATGGCATGTAGCATTCCCCACCTACTCAACACCATTTAAAGGTTCCAAAAAATGATGATCAAGCTTCCATTGCTTCCCAATACTTCAATAACCCATTCCCGAACACCAGATCTCCAACTAAAAACTACATAGGTCTACAACAATGATCAAAATAGGACTCGTATGAGTTATATTTCATTAATATCCTCTAAAAATAAAACATAGTCTTTGTTGACATCTCATGGATCAAGATCCGTCCAACCAAGGAACTCTCACATATTATTGAACGACACAAGTGATATTTGTAAGGTCAGCCACACAAGGCCAAAAAAGGATCCATTCTAATCAATGACTGGTAACTATTGTTATAATAAAACTCAACTCTCCCAAAATTATTATCCCAAGTCCCACCAAAGTCATGAACACTAGTTTGAAGCATATCCTCCTGAATCTGTATATATCTTTCTGTCTGGCCATCTGACATTAGATGTTATGTTCTACTCAAACGGGCATAAGATCGTAGTGGCTCTTAAATACCTATAAAAAAAATAAGTGATTTGGGGATAAATATTAGATACTATAATAAATGGAAATCCATGTAAATGCATAATCTATTTCACATCGATATTTCCCAAATCCATAACATTGGTTGTATCATGAATGGGTAAAAAGTGATCTGATTTAGTCAAAAGATCTGTCACAGCCCAAACACATATTCTTTATCTTGTTATGAGGAAACCCAACCAAAAAATACATAGAAATCTCATACAACTTCCAATTAGGGACTAACAGTGTCTGTTGTAGTCCTAAAGGTTTCTTGTCCCCATCCTTCACCAGCGGCCAAATATAGTAATGAGAAAAAAACTCAATAGTGCCTCATCTCATACCTAGACACCAGAACTTCCACCGCATATCAGAGAATATCTTCATGGTAACTAGTTTCTCTTCCCATTGGGTACTATTGAAATTCCTCATCACATTATTTCTTGCAGCTAACAAAACAACGTAGTGATTTTGCAAACCCAGAACACCCTCTTTGGATAATGAACACATGGAAACTATCTCCCCACCTTAAAGAGAGTCTATGATGATACAAAACTCATCATCAATCTTCTTCTCCTGGAGAATCATTTCAATAAGACTGTATTTAAAGTGAATGACGGACAAGAAAACCTTCGCTACTTTCTCTTGAACGGTAATATTCAACAATGAAAAGAGATCCATTAAATTCCACTCTTCCGAAGATTATTTTACTACACTGGTTAGAGTTTTGATGTTCAAAGCATCTACAATGACAATCCCTTTCCCTAGGGAATAAGATTTTTCAATGCCAAAATATTTCTTTTATTCCACCCAATTCAATTATTGGAGGTTTAAATATTTTTGAGATGTGATATAACTCAAGATTTTGTGCAATGAAAACAAGGTAAAACATTCTTTGTAAAGGTAATACCGCTAACTCTTAATAACATACATCAAATTTGTGAGTTCAATTTCATAGGTCATATAGTTCTTCACATGTTTCCTAAGATTATGAGATCCACTAGTAATGACATGATTTACCTATATAATAATTCATCCAAAACCTGAACCTGATGGATAGCTGAAAACCACATGGACCTGCCTGGTCTCTAAAAGAGTCAACCAAAACACCGTATTCAAATGTTTATTCTTCTCAAAAACATAATTATGACATTTTTAATTCCAATAAAACATTAGTCCCTTCTAATTTATGGAAGGGATTGGTAAAGAAAACTTTGATGTGTCCTTAATGAACTAGTGATAATATCCGGCTAATCCCAAGAATATCTTAATATTAAAAACATTCTATGGGGTTTCCAACATTATAAAAACAATAAACTGCTCATGGTATACCATGTTCAGACCCCATGTTCCCCAATAATTTCACTTCCCTAATCTTGAAATCAGACATCAAATGTTTATCATAAATTTAGTGATTTTTCAGGAAACTCAAAAATGTTCAACGTTGACGCACATCATCCTTCTTAGTCGTAGAGTAAACAAGGATGTCACCAAAAATAATACCAAAAAGGTATGTAGATACCCATTCAACATTCTATTCATGAAAAACATAGAAATTTTAGGATAATTAGTCAATCCAAAGAGAATAAAAAGATACTCATAATGACTATACCAGCTTCAAAAATATGTTTTATAATTTTTATCTTCCATTATCCCCAACTGATGGTAACCAGAATAAATATAAATTATTGAGAACAACTTCACCAGTTAAAACTAATCAAATAGATCATCAATCCATGGTAATAGATACAGGTTGTTTACAATGATCGGTTGAACATATGGTGTCAACACATAGGCTAAGTGAACCATCAACGTTCATAGTAAAGAGAAACAACACCACCCTAGGTGACACACTCAAACATATAAATAATTTCTCTAAAATATTTTTCCAATTGTGACATAAAATCATATAATTCCACGGGTTCCATGTGTTTAGAGGTAATAGAAACTGGATCAGTACTAGGAATTAATTCAGTAGAGAAATAGACATCTTACTAAAATAAAACTATATATTTCTCAAAGAAACATGTCAAAAGTCTCAACAACGATTCGAAGAAGATAACTGGTCGATGATTCTCTCTCCATATTAAATTCAAACACATAAATATCTTTCCCCAACTCCAGAAAAGAAGGTCTAGCTCTACCCAACCTTGGGTATGATTCCCCTTAAAAGCGACAGAACACACCACTATTTGATGTGAATGAGACCCTTCGATGATAACAATAAATATTGGAATTATTGAAAATAATCTAATCCATCCTGAAATTTTCATCAATAGATTTCATGTCAAGTATTAAAAAATTCTAAGAAATCTTAACCTCTAATAGTGAGAATACATTGGTGGCACTATAGAGACCCTTCTATCTCTTTGTACCAAGGGGTGTAGTAATATCCATTACATAAAAAAATATTAATATGATAATTTATAATATTAACAACATGGGTTGAAATAAAATAATTTGATTCACTAGTATCAAATAATGAAGTCACTAAAGAAGTAGTAATAGTAATGGTACCTCACATTGTCACTGGACCCGAACCCACTTCCTCTTGAGACTCTTTGACTGTATGAAGATTTTTTTTGGATTCTGATGGATGGAACCATTTTTCACATGAATCATCCAATTTAACCATAGTTTTAGTAGTTGTGAGTGATATTGTTCTACTACTCTATGTGTAATTAACAAGGAATAACCTATTCAAGTGACCTTAGTTCCAATATAACCCAAAATTATTATGTGTATTAGTGAAAACCCTCATTGAATGTCCTAGATTAACTCACTAGTAATAGACTAAAGGACCTATATTTTTACTACAAGATGCTAAGAATGTACTTTATGTCAAGAAACTCCACACAAATAATGATTATTATAATTTTACTTAGAGGAATGAACACTTACAATGGCAGAACAAGAAACTCCTGAAACCCCTAACATGATAGCCAGGTACATCATGATCATCAATGCTCTTTCCAGTACATCAACATAATAAGGATGTTTTTGAAAATAAAAATGAGAACATATAACCTTCTAAAGTTCCAAATAAAACCTATAAGACTTAATCTTTTCATTTTATACAATCTTAGGTGTGAAATTCATGAGATTCACAAAATGTTTTTCATACTCATCACGATCCTGTGAGCATGATCAATATTAAAAACTGAATAGACATGGCTAATAAAATCAATTCTGGATAGAACTGGTCAATTAAATAAACATTATAGAATTTACATTCTAATACCCCATACTTAATTTCGTTCAGCATACTATCCCACCATCTCAAACATGGTAATTCCAGCATGAAGGTGGAATAATTCACTTTCATCTCACTAGAAGTGTTCAAGAACCCAAAAAATTGTTCCAATCTTCTAAACCATTCCTCAACTTATTAAGGATCATTTTATCCTTTAAATGGTGATAAATTTTGGAAAAGTAACTATTAATAAATAACTTTTATAACCTATATTTGATACCACTTTGTCACAACCTAAACCAGGTACCCTAATAACCCTAAAACCAATCAAGTCCTAACATTACCTAAAGGGCATTCTCAATCCATGCTAGTTAGTGAATAGCACTTGACATCATACAAAAGGAATGTGGAAATGGGTTTTCTATAGACATTGGGGAATAAAAAGAGACAAATCAATGTCAATATCAAAATAAACTCCATTCGGAGTAATATACCAGAAGATAAACAATAAATAAATCCCAAAGTACAAAAAACAAAGTAAAAAACTGATAACACATCCCAATCCACAAATCCAAGGAAACTAACAATGTCTAAGGATCAATAACTGGATCTTCCTCTAAAAGAGTTGTTCCCCTTGCACAAACCTATAAAGAGATAATCTATAAATACTCAATGGAATAAGAAGGGTGTGATCTAAATCCTTGTAGGATTTCACCAAAGATTCCACAACAAAATGCTAATATCAAATAAACCATGACTGGGATTTCAATGTTAAAATAAATAGAATTAGAATAGAAAATTAATATTTATACAAATCATTCCATAAAATTTAAATGATGGAAATAAATTTATCAATTTATAACTCACATTTCAAATTATAGATATACATTTAAATTGATCAAATTTTACTTTAAACTAGGTGTTCTTTACACAAATAGAACTTTTCAAAAATTGGATTAAATAAACACATTTATATAAAATAGTTTATATAAATTCTCAGGGCTTGTAAATTAATTCCAAAAAATCGAATATATATATATATATGAAATAAAAAACAAGTAAGCAACTTTCTCATATTCCAAACAGGAATAATTGTTTGAGGCTATAAGGATCTGTCACAATGAAGCACACACATATGTACAAACGCCCCTTTGGGACTAAGTCAAAGAGGACTCAATAACATCAGCTAGAGAATGATAATTTGGAGATATGATGTTTTAGAATATTATAAGTCGTAAATTGATTCCCAAAATAAATCAATAATAACCTATTTATTTCATGTGATTATGTACTAACATTTATTGGAAATTTTTTTTAAGAATTATTAAAATAAAATTAAATCTCATTCCCCATTTCATATATTCTAATACTTCCTTTAAAACCCATATCAAGTATTTAAACCAAAACCATCATATTCAAAAAAAACACCACTATGTTTCCATAAAAACCCATATTAATCCACTTTTATAGATATTTATTTAAAAAATCATTAAATTTAATATTCTACTTTTACAAATCAAATTCTAGATATTTATTTTCAAAAAAATATCCATCAATTTCTTTACAAACACCCAATTCACAAGAATTGGTGTTTTCACAATTTTCAAACAATAATTTTCCCATAAATAAATTTAACCATTTGATTGATAAAAATTTTCCACGAAATCCGTAATTAAAAATATAAAATTTAAATCTCACAAATTCTCCATTAACACACCCTAATTCAATGGATTAGGGGTTTTCCAATTCCGTGACAATAAATAAAATTTCTTAAAAACCCCAATTCTCTGAAATTGGGGGTTTCCAACAAAATTATTTAAATCCAATTGATCTAAAATAAAATAGTTGAATTTAATTCAAAAAAAATTAAAAAATAAATTAAGGTTAATTAAAATTGGGCACCATAAATAAACCACCTAACTTATAATCCAACAGATCTCGCAATGCCAAAACCTAAAAGGGATTTGTCCATAAATAATGAAGATCACACAAATGGGAATAAGACCTATATTTGAGATCCAAAATCAAAGGTTATTATATCAATAAATCAATATTGGGATCCATGGAACCCTATAGAGATGAAGTGAGATCGCATGAGAATATGATCGGGATAAGGAAATAAATTGTGATGAGATTAAAGGGTGTTCCTTTAGCTTGGAATCTCATCTATGAGGGATATTTGGGGACAATAATCCTTTTTGGGAGCTATAAGGAAGGGAGAAACTAGTTTGGGTCTTATGAGGTCTGTTGAAAACCTAAAATAAGGGTTTTGGACTTTTTTAATAAAAAGTCGGATCACTTAAATTTTTTGTACGCGCCTTTTCCTATGAAGACCTGCATGGTTAGAAAATACTGTGCAACCTATCCATGTACCCATTTTAAATGGGTTTAATTGTTTCTTCTATGAGGTTTCATTGATTGAATAACTATGCACCAAACATGAAAAACCCACTACAATGGGTTGAACAATTTTCTCTAATAGGCAAAATAGTTTGGGAAAACCATGTGTGAACCATGAACTAGCCAAGAAAAATCCAAATTCATTAAAATTTAACCTTAATCATCCCCAAAAGAATCATAACCAAATCTCAATAAAAATGGGTGTTTTTGGAATACCTGGAAATGGTAATAGGATAATATTGTTTCTTTAAGAATGATTTCGAGGAATAAATATGGGAAAAATGTACTTTAATTATTTTATAATATTATCGGTAATACATATTTATTTAATTTTTATTTTTTTTAATTTGATAGAATTATAGAAATATTAGTATAATATTTTTACTAACAACACATATTATATATAATATATCTAATTAATTTTATAGGAACCTGGTTTTTATCTTCTGTATGGGTCCTTTAAATTTCACTCTAAATATTTTTTTGGACCTTTAATGGGTTCCTAATGTGTTAGAAAAGGTTCTGAGCCTGTCTCAGATGTGTTTGGATATCGTAAAAACAATTTTTGGGAATCTAGGATAAGTATCAGGGTTAGCGTATGGTTATTACATAGTTTACCTAACTATGAAGAATGTTTTTTCTGGGATAAGCCACCTCTCATAGTTGTTTCCCAACTATGCAGCCTAACCTAGAAAAGTGCCATTCTTCCCCAGTACCCGTTCATGGTTTGTACATTTATAGACCAAACTGTGTGGAGGTTTTCTTTGGAAAGAACCATTTAACACAGTTTTCACATGGTTTTTTAAATCATGTATACAAACTGTCTGTAGGCTATATTTTGGGTAAATTTTCATTTTTTCCCTTAATGATGTACTAAGACAACTCTTCTTCCCCAACTCATATACTAGTAGGATTTACCTCCATTTTTACCATTTTAGAACTTTTTTGAAGACCTAATTAATGGATCAAGATATATCCTTCATCTGACAATCGATAATGCTTTCGTTCATTACGTTGGTTTCGCAATGGTAAGTACTTGAGTTCATTTCATCCATTATACTTCTCAATTTCTCTCAACCATTTAATCGTGGTTGGATCATTTTTCACATTTTCATAGATCTACCCCGATCTGAGGAAAATCAGGGTCTGATAAAGGCGGAGGAGAGTCATACAACCCAAAGATGGGTGGTCAATAATTAATCTCTAAAGACTGTTGACATTAGAATTGTTGTGTGGGGCCCACCGACTTCGTCGGGTTCTTTTTATTAATTTCATATTTAATAGTTATACTTATAGAACATTATGGTTATTATCTTTCCAAATATGTAATTAGTTTTAGTAGTTACATCCACAACTCAATCCAACCCTCGACGAAGGTTATGGAATATTTGGGTTTTTAATGTTTTGACACATTTGAGCCACTATTCGAGTGTTCCTTGGATTGAAATTTCTAAAGGTATGTGTTTATATATTAATTAGATTGATTTATATCATAAATTATATAATGAAAAGTACCATGTATGCGTACCAAAAAACCCACCTAAGGTAAGTGCAGCAAATTGATAATAAAATGTGAATGATTAATTGGTTGAAAATCTATAGAAACCATTACCATATTAATGGAATGTAGAAAAATTAACATTGAATATGTAATATGCCTCCAATGGACTAAATGGTTTCATGATACTTGGACATGTCAACCTAATAAATGGAAAGGCATGAACCAAATGACTTGATGAAAGGGTTCCATGCTACTTGGACTATTAACACTAATGGAAGGAAAGACTTTAACAAATTAAATTGTTATATAACTACACTATCAAATATAAATGGACTCACTCATGGTTTCATTTGATTCTGATCAAAGAATGTAATGACCACTCCGGTAACCCTTTTCGATTCAAGGACAGGACATGCTTAGGTTGAGACCCACCTAGAACTCGATCCTTGCCATAGATTTGGATGCCCGATATAACATGATAAGATCCCTCATGTAGCACTATTGGATGACTTTGATACACCGCTTGTATCCTGGATTTCTTGGTTAAAATTTATGGATCCATCATTAACAAGTAGGTGCCATGGTTAATTCCCATCAGGCCCCATCATTTTTTTGACCTATTTTAACTTGGATGCACTCCATATACTCATAGGCTTCTCATTTTTGGAATTCCATGAACTATGCTCCTTGTATTAAACTCTTACCCCATAGATAGAATCAGTTAATATTGAGTTTGTGGACCTTGAGGATGATGTTTCCTTAGTTACTACCTTGTAACTTCATTATTAAATGTCATCACAGTTTTCCTTATTACATCTTGGAACCATTAATATTAATAACAAGTGACTTATTGATAAACTGGTAACAATAAAGTAAATAATTGGTTACCTGTTCAGACAGAAGCCGAGGGCTGAAGTAAGTACATGGGAACTTAATTACATTTTATTTCTTTACTTTATATACACATTCCTCCACACTATTATATTCAATTACATGGAATGGATGTTATAGACACTATTTTTGGTGCCCCACTAAGGTTTATCTCACACCCTCTCCAGGCATTGTAAGGTACCCAGATTAGATTACATGGTTCCAGGTGTTGACAAAGGGAAGTTTATGGGTTCAAACACTTGATTACTTACTGTTTAGGACTGATCTTAATAGAAGATTATGGAATTAGATCTCAGGATGCTTTAGATAGTCTTTGATTTCCTTTATAATGTTGTGGAACATATTATGCCTTCTATCTTGTATCCATGTTTTCTAGTTTTCTAATAACATGTCTTATCATCATCAGTTATTTTATTGTTGAATGCGGTTTCAATTACACAGATATTGTTATCCGTTATTTATATATTCTCATTATCTATTTTCATTGTTAATTATCTTGATTACATTACTTACATATTTTATGTGTATCCATTATGATACACTCTGGTAATGGGGGAATAGTCTTCCCACGGACACACCCTGGGCCCTCACTGTTAAAAGGCAGCCTCTGGCATTTGGGGAGACGTTCTTGAGGCCAAGTGGCCCACTAGGATCGGGGCACCTATTAAGTGGCATCTAGGTCTGGGGTGTCCCAAAGTGGTACCATAGTTGGTTTATTTTCATTCCTTACAATTAGGATACAATAGATTGTAGATAAGAATTCTTGAGTCATGGTCATATGCCATGCTTGGGGATCGAGAACCCATGTTCCGGGTAGAAACCAATTGTGATAAATTATAATTTTTGTTCTTCCTATTATAGTTGATATTGTTTCATTATTGGGTGTCACACATATTGTTTAGAGTTCTTGATAATTACATTGTTTGAGTATTTTCTTCTATCCTTGGACTGATGATGTGAGGGTATAGAGCATTGTAACATGCATCATTATAGGCACCTATAATTCACAAGTTATGCATATTTCCATTCCATATAGGTGAATTTTACTTTATTTCATTGATTTATATTCATGTGACTGATGAGTGATGGTGTGATAGTTAGCTTATCATTATATTATTATTAGATGTTATTGAGTAATTTCTTATCCCAATTCATGAGGTGTTTGTGACCTCATGGGTTGGGATGAGTACTTTTCTTATTCTAACCATCATACTATTAATAAATGGGTGTCATTTCTACTGATAGGTGTATGAGAACTAGTTCACTAGAAATGAATATCCATTATAATGTGAATCATGACAACTAAAACAAAATGGTTGCAAATACTTGCCCTACCATGTTGTATTTAAGAAAGGTAATGGGATGAACCTAAAAATTAAATGAAAAATGAAATGAAACTAATACAAGAGCACTTACCGATATCTGGTATTTTATGTGGGTAGTTGGTGTAGTATGCCTTGGGTAGGGAGTTATCCTATATTCAACTTCCAATAGTGATTCTACCTCCTTGCTTATAACATTGTTTTGAGGTGTGTGGTTGTAATATTTGGACCAATGCCTCCATGATTTCCTTGTATCATATGCTAGGAAGGTGATGATAGACATGCTCAAGATTTGGTAGGCCCTGAGCCTCTAGTCTTACCACCCGGAGTTCCACTCAAGGCACTTCCAGCTATACCTGATCTAGGAACTTGTAAGGACATGACTATAGTTTCTCAGAGTTAGTGTCATATGTTATTATATTGGAATATAAACAGTGAGTACACTTTTCAAAGGACTGTGTAGTTTAGTATCATTTCAAACATGATTTATACATATGTTTAACATTAATACAAGAAATGAAATACAACATATATGTTTTATTGGGAACATCTACAACTATAAGTTTATCCTTGTAGTATATTCATAAAAAACACCTTCATTTCGTGAGAAAATAAGATATTTAAAATGGGTGAGATCAAATGATCTGTAATGGTAGAAAATGCAGTGGAAGATATCATAAACATCATCATTAGGCATGCTGAATAAATAAAAACACAATCCTTTAAAAATATAATTGAACACCTAAGGGCATGATGAATAGATGAATAAATAAATCCACAATAAAACATTATCATGGGTATTCTACTAGTTGAATAACCACATGAACTATCAATACTATTTACATAATGAGGTAATTCATAATGAGGGACATCATAACTGCGCTGTTAATACCTTGTTCTAAGCCCATAAATATCCATTTTGTCAAGGCCTCGTTCCAAGACCATAGTTTGTCTCATAATACATATCGATGCACCGAGGAGCCATTGTGGGACCCATATAACACATAATATGTCCAATGAATTCATCATTTGAATGGGGATAAACATAAACAACATATATAGTCATATTAAAACTAATACATGAAATGTAAATAACATTCCCTGAACATTATGCATAAACATTAACCATTTAGAGTAAATTGGTAAATAGTTTTAAGATAGAACATCCACATTAAAACTAATAATATATTATTTCATTAAATAAGATATATTATATCCTAAAATACAATTACCAATAATTCATAATAATCAAAATGTATGGTTAAATAGATGAATATACTATTACAAAATCATTGAGTAATTTTTTAGATAAATAATATTTTATTAAGAAATGAAGAGTTTTTTGGAAAAATATTTCTTTAAAAGTTGAAGTTAAGTGAGAGATTATTTTGATAATAAAATTAGACATTTTAAAAATATAATTGTTTTCTAAAATATATTATAGAGTGCCCTTGAAAATAAGTAAGAATTTGAGAAATTTCCGTGAATCTGGATCGTATTTCGGGAAGAATTTTTGAAATATCCTTTGAAAACATATTACATCACATATATGAAAGTATGATTCTGGTTTTTAAGAATTTATATAAAATTCAATCAAAATTTATGAGGGTTAAATATTAAAAAATAAGAATTTGATTTAGGTATGTAGAGAATAAGAGTATCCCGAATGAAAATGGATGTTCGGGTAGAAAACTCTTACCTTAAGTCTAAAGTTGATATTTACCTGATCATAATGACCTGAATAATAAAATTTAGTTTCATAATTTAATTAATATAGAATCTCCTAGAAATGTTTCTGATTTTTTATAACCTTTTTAGGTTCATTCGTGGCCTTTAATGGGTTAAGAGATTCAATTTCAATATTTGGGGTGGTTTTCTTCTTTGGTTTTCATGATCAGTTTACTTATATTCTTGTACGGATAAACATGTAGAAGGAGAATGGTTATACAGAATAGAAGTTGTATGTTATAAGTGAATAAAAATTATATTACAGGTTCATTAAATTATTTTGGTTATTTTGAGTGATGATGAATCATTATAAAAAACATTAATGACAATTGTTTGGGTTTATTGGCGGTTCTTGTTCACAACGAACATATTTTGATTCATAAATTAATATCATGTGTAAAAATGGATTCCAAAACCTTAAATAAGTTATAATACATATATTATAGTCTGTTCCAACAATAAAAATTGTTTCATAGCCCAAATTGAATATGGTAATAGAAATTGAAAACTAGTTGTCCTTGAATGTTATAAATTAACACATCTCAGATAGTATTTTCATTTCTAGTATAAAATAAGGGGAAATGAGAGATATTGAGGAATTATTGTTTTATCATAAAAACATTCTGGTACCAATAAGTTATTATATTCATCACAACTTTTGGATAAAGGGAGGTGGGGAAAATGAAATAAAGGAATGTGAAAAAAAAGAAATGAAAAGTAAAATTTAACTTTTAATGTTATCTTCCTTAAATGCCTCTTTAGGGGAGAGGTTTTGTATTTTTATGAGACCAAGGGTTTATAGATGTGGGAAGGATATTAGGAGGATATGTGAGTAGAATTTTGACAAGGTACAAGACTTGAGAGATGTCAATAGAAGATGGAGTTGGCGGGTTATAGTGGGGGAGATGGGTGATTTGGGAATATCTTATTCATTATTTTATTATTTCCCTCAACACACCCAATAGTGTTGATTCATGTCACCCATAATAGTCATAAGTGCAAGTTATTTCAAAAAAAGTGTTCTTACATCATCCATGATTCTAAAAATAGTGAATTAAATCAATAATGTATATATACGGTAAATTACCGTATATTACTATTCATGAAAAATTTAAGTATTTCAGAAAAATCCCTAAATTTCACCCTCAACATTTTTTGAGCTGCATAATTCCAAAATGAATTACATTTTTTGAAAATATAATTTTAAATATTTTTAATTTAATTGTTAAATAAAATAATAATTTATTTGAAAAATAACAATTTTAAGACTAAAATTTGTGTTATATCACCTTGAAAAATATATCAAAATCTCATTAACATATAATCATAATATAATAATATAATAATATGATCTACTATTCATTGTGGTCAAATTACGATTCATATTACTATTCATAAGGTTATGTTACTAATCAATAAAAATTAAGTTTGTTTTATTAGACTCTAAATGTCTTACTAAATGCAACCGCTTATGTTAGTTATTTGAAATTAAATTCACAAAGGTGGGAATAGTTTTTTCAGTAGCTAGATTATAAAAATATAGTGTTTTTTAGAGACTAAGTGAGTCATGAATTTATTTATAAATCTTTGGGGAGTTACATTATCCCATCCTTACAAAAATTTCACCACCAAAATTACCAGAATGTTACCTTAGGAAACTCATAGTTCCTTATCTTAAAATCCAGAGGATCCCATATTGCCTCTTAGATTTTAATATTTTCCCAATTTTTCTTTACCAATGGATTCATATGATTCCTCGACACTCATTCTATAGTGTCTAGAATCTAGATACACTCTTCACAATATGATAATTCAGGTTCCAATTCTCTACCTTCAGAAGTTAGGAAATGCATTCGATCTGGAAATTACTTTCTTAACAAGGAGACATGAAACACATTGTGTACTTCAGATAGGCTAGGTGGCATATAACAATGATATAAAATAGGTCCAATTCACTCTAGGATTTCAAAAGGTCTAATGTACGTAGGGCTCAGTTTCCCTGTCTTTCCAAATCTTATAACCCCCTTCTTGGGAGAAACTTTCATGAAAACATGATCTCCCAATTGAAATTCAAAATCCTTCCATCAATTATAAGCATAGTTATTTTGTTTTATTTGATCCATTTTTAAATGGTTTTGAATAGTCTTTACCATTTTTGTTGTTTCCTCCACAAGATTTGGGCCCGCTAGTTTCCTTTATCCAACTTCATCCCAACCAGTTGGTGTATGACATCTCCTTCCATATAATGCTTCATATGGTGACATTTGAATACATGAGTGGAAACTTTAATTGTATGAAAACATCACTAAAGGTAAATTTTGATATCACATACCTTGAAAGTCAACTGAACATGATTTAAAATGTATTTTAAGGTTTAGTTCATCCTTTCTGATTTCCCAACAGTTTGAGGATGATATGTAGTACTCAAACAAAGCACAATATCCAAAGAATTCTGAAGGCTTTTCTAGAATTTCAATGTAAACCGAGGATCCCAATTAGAAAATATTGAAATAGGGTCTCCATGAAGTCTTACAAATTCATTGATATAGAGTCGTATAAGATGCTCATGTGGAAAATCCTCCCTTATAGAGAAGAAATTTTAAATTGGGTAAATAGATCCACAATTACCCATATTGCATCATTCTTTCATGGAGTCTTGGGAAATACATTGAAAAAATCCATAGTGATTTCAACCCATTTTCATTTAGGAATTGTTATTGGTTTCATCACTCCTCTAGGATGTTTTCGGTCGACCCCCACTTGTTGATAGACTAAACATCTTGATAGATAATCAGTAATTTCCCAATTCATGTTGTCCCACTAGATGTATTCCTTCAAATATCTATACATTTTATTTCTATTAGGGTGTATAGAGAAATTTGATATATGGGAATGATCCAATAACTCCTTTTTAGGTCGGTTATTGTGGAAAAACATATCATCTTCCCAAATTTCATAATACTATCTTAACATACAAAGCCAACCAACATCCCATCTTTCGTAGCATTAATTTTCTTTTGTAGGTTCTCGTCGTCAGGATAAGAGATATTAATCATTTCTAATAAAGATTCTTGGGAAACCAAATGAAAAGGAATTAATGTTTCCCCTTCTTTGATAATTCCCATATCAATATTTAATAGATCCAAAATTACAGGATCCCTTTCAATCGTTATTTTATTTAGAACTCCACGATCCTTCTTTCTCAATGCATCTACTACCTTATATTAATTTCCTAGGTGGTATTGTTTGGATAAATAATAGTCATTGGGTAGTTCATTCCATCATCTTTTTCTTTCTATTTAGTTCTTTCTGTGATAAGACATAATTAAGACTCTTGTGATCTGTATATATCTCAAATATTTCGCCATAGAGATAGTGTCTCTAAATTATTATAGAATAGATCACAAATGATAACTCATGATAATGAGTGGGATATTTTTGTTCCATATTTTTTAACTTACTTGATACATATTCAATAAATCCATTAGTTTTCATAAGGTCACAACCAAGTCCTTTATAAGATGCATCACTATATATCAAAGACCCATCATTCTCCGATGGTTGGGTTTGGATCATAGAATTTACTATTATCTTCTATAATTTTTTAAAACATTCCTCACATTATTTTTTCCATACAAACTTAACCCCTTTATGTGTAATTTTAGTCATTGTGTAGGATAAATGGGAAATTTTATGATTGAAACGTTAATAATAACATGCTAAACCAAAAAAACTTTGTACCTCTGTTTATGTTCATTGTAGTGGGTCATTCATGCATATCCATTTCCATTATAGGATCAATATATATTCCATCCTGATAGATAATATGTTCAAGAAAGGAAACTAATTAAATCCAAACTTTACACTTTCTAAACATCACATATAATTCATTTCATCCAAGAGTCTTAAGAATAGTGCGTAATTTATTTTCATGACCTTCATATCATTTGGAGTATACCCTGATATCATAAACCAACACCACCAAAAATTCATCAAGATATTCCTTGAAAACACTATTAATTAGATCCATTAAAATATAGGGTGCATTGGTTTTTCCAAAAGGCATTACTATAAACTTGTAATGCCCATTCCTTGTTCGAAATGTTTTGATTGGAATGTCTTCCTTCCTCATAAGAAACTGATGATATCTATATCGATGGTCAATATTCAAAAAATATTTAGCACCATGAATTTTATCAATAAATAGTCTATAATAAGTAGGGGATACTTGTTATTTATTATTATATCATTTATCTCCCTGTAGTCAATGAACAATCTCAAAGATCTATCTTTCTTCTTAAAAAAATGGTAGGGTCTCCCTATAGAGAAACATTAGGGAGAATAAATCCTTTATCACTCAATTATACTAGTTTTTTCTTCAATAATATTAATTATATATTGTCTATTCCATAAGAGGTGATTGATATGGGCCTTGCGTCATTAATTAAATCAATATAGAACTCAACTTCCCACTATGGAGGATGTCTGGGTAATTCCTCTAGAAACACATCAACATATTATTACATAATAGGTACGTCTTATTTTTGAACATTTCTTTCCTCGCCCGTAGATATTTAATTCTCTTCCCACCAAATAACTTAATTCTATAGAGCTATTGGGTGTGGATTTATATAAGAATCTTCTGGTGAGGTTTCTACTCTAAATATAAGGGATTAAAAACATTGTAATAAAAAATCATAACTTCTCTCTTCTTACAATAGATCATAACATCATAATGTGAAAACCAACTCCTACTAAGAATTATATCAAACTCAATAATGGGTATGATGATAATTATAGAAACAAAATCATGTTTATGTGTCATAAGATGGACTTATCGACACATCATTGTTGCAATGATACATCCCCTAGGAATTTTGTCTGATAAATACTTTATTAAATCAAATTGGACATGTCTAATTTTTTTGAAAAATTAGGAATATATAAAAGAATTGGATGATACAAAATCAAATAATGCATTGGATAAGTATTATAAAATGATTAAAGTACCTTCCAACACATCATTAGGAACATTAATTCTAGCAGTCATGGGAACATAAGCTTGGACTTTCTCTATTAGTCTTCTTTGGGGAACTATTATGTGACACTTAGCACATTAATGTGCATAATGTCCAATATCATAATAGCTATAGCATGGAACATTTTTTGTTTCTTACTTCCCTTAACAATCATGATATTTGTGGAATTTTTCACCACACTTTTAATAGACTCTCATTCCCTTCAAGCAAGTGCCAGGGTGTTTCTTCCAAAAATTATTGTAGGGTGGAAGGTCATCTCTTCCCTTAATCCCCGTTTCATTATTTCCTTTTATAACGTTTTCAGAATCCGTCTTCTTCAATTTCCATCCACAAAAATAAAAATACATAGAAAAATATTTTTCTCTATTAATAGGCCATAATATTATGTGTAACGCCCCGACCCCAGTTACCCAGAGTCGGTGCATTATTACATAACATTGGCAAGATCACAAAAGATCAAGTCTCGAAAGCCCGATTAGTTTAGTATCCTTGGAATCACTAGATATATTCATAAAGTTTACTTTACATCATAAAATGAAACCTACAACAATATAGTCTCCATATTCCACACTCTTATCCCCTCATACTATTCCTGCAGGTCATTCATGAAATACTTCTTCACATCCTAGGAAAAATAAAACAAAGAAATGGGTGAGCTCTGATACTTAGAAAGGATAACAATATAGCGAAAAGATTCATAAATAAGAATAAATATATAATGTAATGTATCAATAAAAAATCATTTTAAACATGAACTTTGGCAGAATATGGAAAAGATAAAATGAAATAATTCCATTTACTTATTCACGTGGATATTCTACTAATCGAATAATCACATTCAATATCAATAACCCCTTTCATAATGATGGAATGCATAATTCCAGACTATCATAACCACATAGCCAAGGCCTCGTGCCAAGACTACAAATAATATTTTGTCAAGGCCTTGTTCCAAGACACTAGTTTGTCTCATGAGACATACCGATGCAGTTTTTTTAGAAGATGCTTAAGTTTAAAATCACTCAAATATGCCACAATATTTTTTTAAAAACATTATGAAAGCTTCTGAAAACAAAATAACTAATTCTAAGACTGCTCGACTAATTACAGGCCATAATGGGTCCTTGCCCAATCCCTTACTGTCTACCACACTCGAGATTCGGGTATTATGAAAACATATTTAATCTTGCATTAAATACGTATACATTTCCACTATATTTTCATATATTTGAGTGAAATATATCTCTTTTTTTTGAAATCATTTAAAAATCACATAATTATAAAAGTAAAATTTTATTATTAAAATATCCTTATAAGAGTGTAAGGGAAGATTCAAAGGTGTATTAATGGCAGAGAATAACCTCACCTGCCATATAAGTTACAGAAACACTCTTACCTTATTTTTGTCGAAAAGGTCAAAAAGTAACTTGTTTGGAAAATGACAAAAAGATTCAATTCAATAACGTATAATGTCAAATTAGGATATAAATGACTTTAAACCATTTTATATTAAATAGTAAAAATATTTTGAAAGGAATTTTTATGAAACATGGATGTGGATGATAAAGATGTCCCAATAGATAATTACGTATAAGCAACCTCGGATAATGAAGATATTATGAAGTAAACCCTTACCAATTTGGTAACTTACAAAACATACACCCCATAAAAGAAGAATCATACAATGAATATGTAAATACACATATATTAAATTTTATTACTCAAGTAATAAAATTATGGGCAGTACATACACCACACAAAAGGTAATAGTGGCAATATAGCATGAATCTCACGGGAAAGAGGAGTGAGATGAAAACCCCTTTCCTTGTATTTTCCTTGGTTGAGGGTCGATTAACCTCCTGTATAATGGTGAAATATTTGTTATTAAATTATTCAAGAATCATATACATTAATATGATATCATATATGATCTTTTAGCATTGCTTTGTTAATAATATTTTAGTATTAATATCGTTTCGGGTGTTAACTTACTCATTTTATTTTATATTTTTTGTTACATAAGTCGTGTTTGTTATGGATAGGTTGTAACTTTTTCATATACATAATGATATCAAGTACATAAATGTTATTTTTAATCATAAAATGAGAATTATAATTTCATGGATACAATGAGGAATGAATCTCATCGCGTTCGTGGAGACGGTAGTCTGTACGTACGCACGAGCGACAGTATCATTTTTTTGATATTATAAAAATATATAATTGGATTGTATATGATATATACAGAATCATTATCATTTTATATTTATTATTTACATGAATTACACATCATTATTATACCCATCCAAATAATAATGTATTGAATATCAATTACACCACGACATGGAGACGGTAAACCGTACGTACGCATGTATGGTGACATGTCATTCAAAGGATGGATAAAATACTGAATATGGTGGTACCATATTTATAATAACATAAAATTATATATAAGATACTGGAGTTATTATTTTATAATGGGAAAAACAATGAAAGAAGAATTTGAAAAATAAAGGAACTTGAAAGAGGGTGGTGAAAACATTACCTCTTAATCGGGTTCTTCCTTTTGATTTGATCAAAAGGGAACATTAGGTTGGATTTATGACTAAAGTAAGGCCTTTAGGATGAAGGGAGGATATTTGAGATGGTAGGCCGAGTCCAAAGGCTTTGAAGGTATTAATTTTAGAGAAGGGGGTGCCCTTTTATAAGAGGGGTGAGGGGCACCTTTGGAAAAGCTAGAAATATTATTTTATAATAAATTAATATTTGGTTTATAATGGATCCAAAGTAGATTATTTAAAGGTTAATTTGGTTATGGGTCGAAAACCACTCAACCTATAGGTTTTAGACTGGTTTGGGTCACTATATTAACCTTATCTTTTAGTTTTAACTCTTAGTTAATTAGTTTGACATTTTCCATGTCACTTTGTATTTTTATATTATAGAGTTAATAAACATACTATAAACATCCAAGCGACCCCCAAGTTGTCCATTAATGATACACCTATCATGATAAAATTCCTTTGTCCGAACCTTATATTTTTAGGTAAGGAATGCCAATTAATAATATAATATTTGTTTTAAAAACTCTTTTATGTCAATTTTGATAGTATTTGATAATTGATTTTTTAAGTCATAAAAACATTATTAATTCGAACCAAATTCATTTAAGCAATCCTAACATTACATATTATTCAATATAAATCGTGGATGGCATCAAAACCATCAAATTATTTTTATTTTAATATTTATAATACCAATTATTTGATTCATTCATTAATAAGGAAAATACTGAGTCATTATTGTGTCATAAATAATTTTAATTATTTAATTTCTAAAAATTATAAATAAATTACTATGATGTAGGAAATATTTTTATCTTTCTAATGAATATTTATATTCGAAAATATAATATATATAACTCTATGTAAATATTTTTTTCTAAAATATATATTCTTATGTCATTTTTGTATTTACATTAACGTAATTAATATAAAGTGTCATTATCACTTAAAAGTGGATCCATGGGGTCCCAAAATTGACTCAAAGATGTCCATGGTCAGACATGTATCAACCAATAGAGTTAGGACACGTTTTAGAGTAAATTAATATTATTATAATTTTATTTTTTCACCCTTATTTACTGGATTTACCCTTTAACCATTGAAAATAAAATACATACCGAAGTAATTATTCAAAATGTCTAAAATTAAAAGTTAACTAGTCACACAATTTGGATATCCTGATTCCAAATATGGAATCCATTTTTCCAAATTCAAAACATATAAGTGTCAAAAATTAATTTAAAATTAATTCCTATTGTTAAAACAAAAAAGCATGTTTTTAAGAGATAATAACTATCAAAAGATTGACACTTATTTATGTCCGATTTAATTGTGAAATTATGTCCAATGAACAAAATTGTATTAAATGGTAAAAATATTATCTAAATATAATTTAAAACCACTCAAATTCATAATTTATCACAATTAATTATTTCGATTAAGAATGTTTTTTAATTAAAATTTAGTAATTTTCACTATTCATCAAAATATAAAAGTTATCCGAAAAGTACCAAAATTTCACCCTAGGCTAATTTTTATATTCCGAATCCAATAATGAAGTTGATTTTGAGAGATATTGTTTATAAAATTTCACAAATTTTGTATTACTATTCATAATGGCTACTTTGATTGGTCGTGGTGTCGTAGAATCTCGAAATTGCGTACAACACATGCTACTATAGTATTCAAAGAGAATCGTACTATGGAAGCTTAGGTTGTTACATTCTCCACTCCTTCAATAAATTGTGTCCTCGCAATTTGATATTTTTCTTCGAATATAAAAGGTTGAAAATAGAAAATATCTTTGTGGAAAAACCCACATAGGAAATTGGGTTAATAAAATGTAGTCTTAATAAGAGGAAAAGAGAAATGAAAGGGTCACCACAAAATTATGATCTTGATTAGGAGAACATTGGTGGAAATTAGAGACATATAATTGGAGGAAAATGTAAATATTTATAGCTAGTGATTGAGTTCATCAATAACAAAAAAGTGTAAAATTTAGGGCCTTAAATTCATTAATCTATGATGATTTAAAATACCATCGGTACAACAAATCATATGGTATTAGGATAACACATTTTTTTTGTTTCAAGATCTCTTCACTAAAGTATAAGAATTAATTTCTTCATTGAATAAGAGAATAAGAAAAATATATACTTGACAAGTAGAGTCCCATCCTTTAACTAAGTTCTACTATAAACTCATCGTTCACTATAAAATATAATAGAACATAAAAAATAATATTCTATTTACCCTATTCGTATAGGGTTCAAAAAAATGAATTTATAATTCATCTAGAAGAACCATTAAAAAACTACATTATTCAATCCAGCAGATCACGTGGGTCAGTTGTAGGTGATACACCCTTGTCTCTCTTCGGTTGTGGGTTCAAGTCTCGCGGCCTTGCCGGATGCGACGGGTTGTCGCCCGACCTTCGGGTTATCCTTCTTATGGAAATCCAAAAATAATCTCAAATTAGACTTATCCAAAATACTTCTTTCCACACTCATAGTCCAAAATTTATAAGGTATTTAAACACAATGAAGATCCTTTTTTCCACATAATTGCATGTGAACACCTTCATCATGTATTCTTTTAAAACACTACATCATCATGAAATACCATAAAACCTTATTGATTACATTCATTATCCCTTATTACTTATAGAATACTGGATATAATCCTTCTATCCTAAAATTTTGTAAACTCCAATAATGATGGAATATACAAATCATTAATCAGTTTCAAGGTAGTCAAGAATATCCAATATAATTTATCCAAATCAATCATGTATTATTCCAAAATCACTACCTCGGTATCAAAACCATATTATGGTTTATATTTATCTCAACCATATATTTTCCATAAAGTTAACCTGCTCTTGAGTCACTATTCTTTGTTCCACACAATGTCAAGTCCTTAATGAGATAGTACTGCAGTACAATCCTTATATACTCCATAATAATTATAACAAGTACATTGTTTATACAATAATCCAATGACATAATTCTCTAATAACAACATAAGAACTCTAATAATTCCTCCTCATCTGTGGTAGTATCATAACTTGATTATTATCCAATAGCATCATTTGGGACATACTCTGATGATTTGGATGTTGGTTCACGTAGTGTCCCAACTCCTTGCAGATTAAGCATTGTACATTTGAAGCCTTTTTCATACCCTTGAAGTCATGAACGTGGTGTCCTTTTTCTCCACACTTATAACATACTCTCATTCACTTCAAGAATTTTCCAAGGTGATTCTTTCCGCAGTTATCACATATGAGAAAATCCTTCTTTACCTTCTTCCCTTTATCTATCCTTGTCTCTACCATCCTTTTCTTCTCTGGATTCCATTCGAATCCATAGGACTTTGAGAAATAATTACTTATCTTATCAACACATTGATAAAACATTATTTTATTGAATATTTTATTGATAATAAATGATATAATTTCCTCAAATTGTGTTAAATATGTTTATTTATAAAATATTTGGGATTTGATCATTCATTTGAAAATTTGGTGAAAATTCCAGTTTTACCCTTAATAGTGCACTGTAGTGTTTCGAAGATAAATATTTTTATATTTATTATTTGAATTTGAAATGTTGTAACAGTGTTCCTAACTTAATGATCTACAACTTTTATTCAGGACACTAGAGCTAAAGAGTTCATTTGGTTGTTGAAATTGGTCCATGAAGTCAAAGTTGGGCTGGGCTCGCCAGAATGGAGAAGGTTCTGTATTTGGGCCATATCCTCTACATACGGGCTTGGAGTGAGCCCAACATTTGAGGAAAGCTCGGGGACATGATGTGGCATAAATCCTCCTTCTGGAAGGCCGGTCAATTCACGCGTTTTGGAGGTCACATTGGCGGTGAAAGTTGGAATAAAATATTTGGCCGAGATTTTCATTTCACACTTAAAAGGTTATGTATCCCTAGCCCTCACAAACTATATTTAAAGGGGGTTTTAACTCTTTGAGAGGGCTGGTCGAGGATTTGGGAAGGTGTGTCCGAAAGGGTGTCTCTTGGGAGCCCCTCACAACTCTTGGAGGAAGTAAGCCTTTGTGAAAACCTCTCTTCCAAAAAGGCTCTCCTCTCTCACCTCTTCTTTGTATTTCTTTTCTTTCATGTTTGTTTCTTGAATTTTTCTTCAAATAATATTCTGTGTTAATCCCTCTTCTTCTTATATTAATCTTCTTAATTGTGTTGGAATCAAGAGTGGAGACAATATAGGGTTCTACCCTTTCAATCCGTTGCTTATGCAAAACGTCTCCACGATGACTACACCACCCATGGAAGAGTAGTTCTTTTTAGTAATCGATCGACCTCTATCCTTCTTCATTCATTTATTTTGAATCAATGAGATACTGTAATTCACATATTATGATCTATTAATTGAGTTTTTAATTTAAATGAAACTATGCAAGCAATTGAATAGTTAACACAAAACACGCGAGGTCTGGAATTGTGTGAACTGTGAGAGCGCAACCATAACCGGTAATTCAAAACCACACGGGATCAATTTGTAGAGTTCAAATATAATCCCTAAACTCAATTAATCCTCATTTACAGAGTGGTTATGTGCCTTAATTTACCACTAACCATAATCTAATTTTAGAACATCAATCAAAGAATATTGTTGCGATTGCATGTTCCGAAGTTAGCCTAAGGTTAAATTCACTTCAATCTTCGTGGTAAAGTTAATTCTCGTAGGGTTCGGGATTTAACAAATTAAGGGATCATAATTAAGTGAATATTAATTTAAATTATAATGATTAATAAATGATTGAATAGGTAGAGTTAGATCTATTACATCTTTTAAATATTGTCTAAACAAACATCTTTATGTTGTGTCATTTTAATCAAACTTCATTTCAAAACTAAAAACAAAAAAAAATGCAATCTTCTTCTAGCAAACTTCTTCTAGGTTCATAAACTATAAAAAAACCACCCCCATCCTTTCAAGTAGTTATTTTATTCTCTTTTATTTTATTTTTAGAATACCTCTAATAAGTAGTTAAATTCACTTCCTCCTTTGAGAGACGACCTTGGTTAGCCACTCTGCTGCACCTAAGTACCCCAAAATCATACTAATCATTTGAGGGCGCCCACGACAGCGCTCTTTCACACATGATACTATTTCTTCATATGATGATAATATGTGGGAGACTATTTCACTTCTAAATTCTGACTTAAGTCCATGAAAGATATACTCCTTCTTACTCTTTGGATCATATGTATTGCTGGAGTTCACATTCCTTCTACTGGGCTCCATTTCTATAAAATGGCATAAACTAGGTCATTTTATGAATTACAATAAATAATTACAAACGTGTAAAATACCTAACATAAATTGAATGGTTTATGGATATAATACATAATCATAAAGATGTATTCATTGAGGAAGTATATACTCATAAACCCTTTATAATGATTTGTATATAAACTGAGAATTATCCTAAGCATATCCCCCGGGAGTGTCGTAACCAAGAGTGCAACAAGTCCTGTTGTCGTGAACCAGTTCCCGTTCGAGTCTAGCTCAAAGAGGTGTTTTCGGGTTTTACCCCTAGGTACATCTATGCCAGAGCCGCCTCTACCTGCTTGTATCCCGACAGGGATGTATTTTCTTGGAAAACTCACAAAATATCTACATTATAAAAAATCTAGGAAATTCTTCTATACTAATCCTAAAAGTCCATCTTAGGTCTATGTTCTCTAATCAGAGTTTATAAAAATATATCTTCCAAGGTTTGTACTAAAATTCCTCTGATACCAACTGTAACCCCCCGACCCCAGTTACCCAGAGTCGGTGCATTATTACATAACATTGGCATGATCATAAAAGATCAAGTCTCGAAAGACCGATTAGTTTAGTAGCCTTGGAATAACTAGATATAATCATAAAGTTTACATTACATCATAAAATGAAAACTACAACAATATAGTCTCCATAGTCCACACTCTTATCCCCTCATACTATCCCCACAGGTCATTCATAAAATACTTCTTCACATCCTGAGAAAAATAAAACATAGAAAGGGGTGAGCTCAGATGCTCAGTAAGGATAACAATATAGAGAAAACATTCATAAATAAGTATAAACATTTAAGGAAATGTATAACTAAAAGAAATGCCTTTTAAACTTGAACTTCAGCATAATAAGGAAAAAATAGACTGAAATAATTCCATTTACATATTCACATGGGTATTCTACTAATTGAATAATTACATGAAGTATCAATAACCACTTTCATAATGATGGAATGAAAAATGCCAGACTATCATTACCACATAGCCAAGGCCTCGTGCCAAGACTAAAAATAATATTTTTTCAAGGCCTTGTGCCAAGACACTAGTTTGTCTCAAGATACCTATCGATGCAATTATTTTAGAAGTTACTTACGTTTAAAAATTTTCAAATATACTCCAGTGTTTTTTGAAAACATTATGCAAGCTTCTGAAAACAAAATAATTAATTCTGAGACTGATCGACTAATTACAGGCCATGATGGGTCTACACCCAATCCCTTCCTATCTACCACACTCAAGAGTTTGGTTTTATGAAAACATTTTTAAGCTTGTGTTAAATAAGTATACATTTGCATTGGATTTTCATATATTTGATAGAAATATCTATCTCTTTTTTTGAAATCATTTAAAAATTAAATAATTATAAAATAAATCCTTTATTTTGAAAATATCCTTATAAGCGTGTAAGGGAAGCTTAAAAGGTGTAATAATGGCGGAGAATAACCGCACCTTCCGTATAAGTTAAAAAACACTGTTACCATAGTTTTGTCGAAAAGGTCAAAAAGTAACTTGTTTGGAAAACGACAGAAAGATTCCTTTGAAAAACTTATAAGGTCAAATAAGGATATAGATTACTTTAAACCATTTTCTCTTATATAGTAAAAAAATTTGAAAGGAATTTTTAAGAAACATGGATGTGGATGATAAAGATGTCCCAGTAGATAATTATGTATAAACAACCTCGGATAATAAAGATATTGTGAAATAAACCCTTAACAATTTGGTAACTTACGAAACATACACCCCATAAAAGAAGTATCGTACAATGAATATGTAAATGCAAATATATTAAACTGTATTACATGAGGAATACAATTATGGGCATTATATACACCACACAAAAGGTAATAGTGGCAATATGGCATGAATCTCACGGGAATAAGGAGTAAGATGAAAACCCCTTACCTTGTACTTTTCCTTGGTTGAGGGTATATTAACCTCCTTTATAATGGTTAAATAATTGTTATTAAATTATTCAATAATCATATACATTAATATGATATCATATGTGATCTTTTATCATTTCATTGTTAATAATATCTTAGTATTATCTTCGTTTCGGGTGTTAACTTACTCGTTTTCTTATATAGGTTTTGTTACATAATCCATGTTTGTTATGGATAGGTTGTATCTTATTCATATCCAGAATGATATCAAGTCCTTAAACATTATTCTTAATCATAAAATGAGAATTATAATTGCATGGATACGATTGGGAATGAATCTCATCGCGTTCGTGGAGACGGTAGCTTGTACGTACGCACAAGCAACAATATCATTATTTTGATATTATAATAATATAAAATTGGATGTTATATCATATATACAGAATCATTATCATGTTATATTTATTATTTACATGAATTTAACATCATTATTATACCCATCCAAATAATAATGTATTGAATAACAATTAAACCACGATGTGGAGACGGTAAGTCGTACGTACGCACGTATGGTGACATGTCAATAAAAGGATGGATAGAATATTGAATATGGTTGTACCATATTTATAATAACATCATAGTATATATAAGATATTGGAGTTATTATTTTAGAATGGGAAAACCAATTAAATAAGAAGTTGAAGAAGAAAGTAACTTGACAGAGGGTGTTGAAAACATTACCTCTTAATCGGGTTATTCCTTTTGATTTGATCAAAAGATCTCTATAGGTTGGATTTATGACTAAAGTAAGGCCTCTAGGATGAAGGGGTGATATTTGAGAGGGTATTTGCACTGCGTTTGGCCAATCCCAAAGGCATTGAAGGTATGAATTTAAGACTAGGGGGAGTGCCCTTTTATAAGAGGGGTGAGGGGCACCATTGGAAATGCTAGAAATATTATTTTATAATAAATCCATATTCGGTTTCTAATGGCTCCAAAGTGGATTATTTAAAGGTTAAGGTGGGGATGGGTCGAAAAACACTCAACCAATAGGTTTTAGACTAGTTTGGATCACTATATTAACCTTATCTTTTAGTTTTAACTCTTAGTTAATTAGTTTGACATTTACCATGTTACTTTGTATTTTTATATTATATAGTTAATAAACATACTATAAAATTCCAAGAAACCCCCAAGTGGTACATTAATAATACACCTATCTTGATTCAAGTCCATTGACCAAACCTTATATTTTTAGGTATAGAATATCAATTAATAATATAATATTTGTTTCAAAAACGTTTTTATGTCAATTTTGATAGTATTTAATAATTGATTTTTTTTAAAGTATTAAAAACATTATTAATTAAGAAAAATCATTTAAGAAATCCAAACATGTAATATTATTCAATAAATTCGTGGATGTCATTAAAACTATCAAAATAGATTTATTTTAATATTTATTATACCAATTATTTGATTCATTCATTAATATGGAAAATACTGAATCATTATTGTGTCACAGATAATTTTAATTATTCTATGTCAAAAAATTATAAATAAAATACTATGATGTATTAAATATTTTTATCTTTATAATTAATATTTATAGTTGAAAATATAATATATGTAACCATATGTAAAATTTTTTTTGCTAAAAGATATATACTTATGTCATTTTTTTATTTACTTTAACTTAATTAATATAAAGTGTTATCACTTACATGTGGATCCATGGGGTCCCAAAATCGACCCAAAGATGCCCATGGTCGGACATGTATCAACCAACAGGGTTAGGACACGTTTTAGGGTAAATTAATATTATTATAATACTATATTTTTACCCTTATTTTCCAGATTTACCCTTTAACCATGGTAAATAAAATATTTACGGAAATAATTATTCAAAATGTCTAAAAATAAAAGTTAACTATTTACATAATTTCGACATACAAATTCGAAATATGGAATCCATTTTTCCAAATTAAAAACACTGAGGTGGCAGAAATTAATTTAAAATTAATTCTCGTTGTTAAAACTAAAAACCTATTTTTAAGAGATAATAACTATCAAAAGATTGACACTTGTTTATTTCCAGTTTAATTGTGAAATTATGTCCAATGAACAACACTGTATTAAATGGTAAAAATATATTATAAATATTCTTTAAAACCACTCAAATTCATAATTTATCACTATTAATTATTTCATTTAAAATAGTTGTTTTTAATTAAAATTTAGTAATTTTCACCATTCATCAAAATATAAAAGCTATTCGAAAATTACCAAAATTTCAACCTATGCTAATTTCGATATTCCAAATCCAAAAATGAAGTCCATTTTGAGAGATAAAATTTATAAAATTTAAAAAATTGGGTATTACAATTTATAATGGCTACTTTGATTGGTCGCGGTGTGTTAGAATCTCAAAGTTGCGTACAACACACACTACTGTAGTATTAAAAGATAATCGTACCGTGGAAGCTTGGGGTGTTACATTATGTCATAATATGATAACAAATTCATGGAGAATATTTCCCTTCAGAGGAATGTTTTTAAACCATAAAAGAATAAATCAGTCTTTCTCCTTGGATTACATATGTAGTTTGTGCCATGCCTTTCAAGACTTGTAATGTTTGTTTCATTCTTGGAAACATTTTCATCATCATTATGCCTCGTATTCTTGAATTTCCATACCATATCCACTCATTTTTTTAGGAAAGTATATTTTTTGGAAGATTTCCTTAAAATCCCTCCATTATTCCTCTTCAATTTTTTCCTCCACATTTATTTTTTGGATTAATGATCACTACCGATCTGCATCTCCTAATACACGATAATCGCACATACAACCTTATCTCTTTCATTACATCCCAAATAGAGAAATATGTTCTCTAGGGAAATTATCCATTTCTTAATTACAAATGGGTTTGTAATCCCATTGAATGATGGAGGATATTGTCTCATAAAGTGATCCAACATAGCTCCTCCACATTATGGATTAGGATGCACTATATGGGTAAAGTTATCATTCATATCCTGAGTTAGTTGTCCCAGTATAGTAATAAGTTGATCAGCACCAGTTGTAACTCTAGACCCAACATCAATATCTTGGATCAGAGGTCAATCCCTACATGGGATACATGTGTTCATGTAGTTTACATTTCTTTCACTAGGTTATATTTCTATGTAATGTCATACCCTAGATTTGGTTATGAATCATAATGTGTAGTCTCCATTGAGAAAAATATTTGGCCTGAATTGAAATCCAATGCATGGATAATCCCCATATTCATAAACATGATTTCTTTGAGGTAAATTTAAATGTAAATCATTTAGAGTGGAATGTAAATAAAATGTGAATAATTATAATCATATCACTCAGGAGTGTCGAAATAGGATCATGGTAATGACTGTTGTCATGTACTAGGATACCTTGGGTCAAGCCTGAAACTCTGTGTCGGAGTTTTTACTCCTAGGTACATATGTTCCAAAACCATGTCCACTTTTAATATCTAGGAAGGGATTTATTTTAAATAAATATTTCAATAATATAAACCTTAAACACATTTTAGGTTCTTCTTATCTGTTTATCCATAGATATTATCTTTGGGTTTTATCCTTAATCAAAATTTTCTAAATCTTGTTTCCATGTTTTCTACTATACGTTTTTATACCAAATATATGGATCTGGCCCCAGTTTCTAGATTCGGTGCCTTATTTTATTACATTTTCATATAATCATGGAATATGCATCATAAAGGACCGACTAGTTTATTATATTTGGAAAAACGATACATACATAAGGTCAACATTACAACTTGAAATAAAATACAAAATATAAGTTTTATTGGGATCATCCACTACTATAATTTTATCCCAGAATTTCATTCATAATAATCCTTTTCATATACTTAAAAATTGAATCATAATAAATGGGTGATCTTGAATGCATAGTAATGGTAATAAATATAGTGGAAGATATAATAAACATAAACATTAGGCATGGTGAATAACTAAAAACGTATTCCTTTAAAAATAAACATGAACACATTATGGCATGAATTTTAGCTGAATAAATAATTCCATAATAAAAAATAATAATAGGAATTATAATAGTCAAAAAAACACATGAACTATCAATACTATAATAATAATGACGGAATTCATATGGTTGGACATCATAACCTTACATTTGATTCCTTGTTCGAAGACTATAAATATCCATTTTTTCAAGGCCTCGTGCCAAGACCATAGTTTTTCCGACGAGACCTACCAACACATCAAGGGGATATAAAGGGCCCACCCAACACATAATAAGTCCAATTAAGTCCTCATATATGTGGGTATGAAAATAAACAACACATACAATCATATTGAAACTAATATATGAAATTTAAATAACTTTTCTTGAACATTAAACATAAACACTAACCATTTGGAGTAAATTGGTGAATGTTTTTAAGATAGCACATACATAGTCAAGATAATAATAAACCATTAAGTTAAATATGGTAGATGAAATCATAAAATATTAATCCTAATAATACATAACAATCAACAAGTGTATTTAAATATATGAAGATACTCTTATAAAATCAACGAGTAATTCTTTAGGTATATACTCTTTACTTTGAAAAGACGAGTTATTTTAGAAAAAATATTTTTATAAGAAAATATATCATGTAAGATAGTATTTACATAATAAAAAGATTTATTTTATAAATATAATGGTTTCCAAAAATATATTATATATTTTCCTTGAAAATACTTATGAAATTTGTTAATTCCCTTGAATTTGGCTAGTATTTTGGGAAGTATTTCTGAGATATAGTTTTAGAAAGTATAACTACCCATAAATGAAAAATGGATTCTGGTTGGTAAAGACATATAGAACATTAAAACATAATTTATTAGGGGTAAATATTAATAAATAATAATTTCATTGACTTATGTATAGAATAAGAGTAACCCGAATGAAAATGGAGGTTTGGGTAGAAAACCCTTACCTTAATCTGAAGGTGTTCCTCACTTGATCTTAATGACCCGAATAATCACATTTCTGTTCAGAAATTAATGATTACAGAACCTCATCTACATTTAATTGATTTATTATAACCATATTTTTTTCATTAAAGTCCTTTTGATGGGTTAAGATATTCAATTTCATTGTTTTGGAGTATTTTCTTGGTTTTCATGATCAGTTTACTTATATTCATGTACGGATATACATATAGAATGAGAATGGTTGCATAGAATAGTTGTTTTATGTTATTTTTTAATGAACAGAATATTACATTGTCATATAATTCATTCGGTTGTTCCGAGTGATGAAGGACCATTATAAAAAACTGTAATTACAACTGTTTGGTTTAATTGGTGGTTCTTAATCACAACAAACTCAATTTGATGTATAAATTAATATAATGTTTAAAAGAGGTTTAGATAAACATATATAAGTTATAATACATATATTATAGTCTATTTAAACCATCAAAATAGTTTCATAACCATGATTTAAGACCATTATAGTAATTAAAAACTCATCATCCTTGAATGTGATAAATTAATATATCTCGAATTGTATTTTCATTTCTAGTGTAAAATATGGGGAAATAAGAGATGATGAAGAATTATTCTTCAATAATAACAAAATTAAAATACATGTAACTTACTGGATCCATCACAACATTTTCATGAAGGTATGTGAGGGGAAAAAGAATAGAAAAGAACTAGAAATAAAAAATGAAAAGACAAATTAACATGTTGTTCCTTAAGAGCCACTTTTGGAAAGAGGTTTTGGTCTCTTTATGAGACCATGGGATACTGTACATGGGTAGGATCTTGGTAGGAGTTTTGAGTAGAATTAGACAATTTTAAAGTGTTTGGAATAGTGAACATAGGATGAAGTGAGTGGGTTATATAGTGGATGAGAGGGGTGATTTGTGAATATCTTATTCCTTATTTTATTATTTCCCTCAAGACAACCAATGGGGTTGATTAATGTAACCCATAGTCGTAATAAGTGCATGTTACTTCCATAAATGTGTTCTTACTTCATCCATGATTTTAGTAATAGTTAATTCTACTAATAATCTATATATAAGGTAAATTACATTATTTTACTATTCATAAAAAATTCGAGTATTTCAGAAAAATCCCAAAAAATCACATAAACCATTTTTTGAAGAATAGATTTAAAAAATGAAATCAATTTTTTAAAAATAATTTTCTAAATATTATTAATTTAATTGTTAATGAAAATCATAATTTATTTGAAAATTAACAATTTTAAACTATAATTCATTTTATATGACCTTGAAAAATTAATCAAGATCCCATTATCTTATAGCCCTACCACAATAAAATAATAATATGATTTTAAATTAATAAGGGTCATATAACTATACAAATTACTAGTCATAAGGGCATGTTATTATTCACCATAAATTAATTTTGTCTTATTAGACTCTAAATATCTTATTGAACCCAACTTTGTATGTCCGTTTTTTGAAATTCAAATCAAAGTGGTGGAAAAATTATATTTACTAGCTATGTTATAACAATGTGGTGACTTGTGGTGAATCAGTGTTTCAAGAATTTAATTATAAATCCTTGGGGTGTTATATTACTGATTCCCATGTTCGTGATAGTTTCATATGCCTCATGTAATCCATGCATTGTGTTCCACAACTTGGACCTATGATGGATGATCCCACTAATGAGTTCTAGCAGCAACATCCTCCTACCTTCAAAAAGGATGGTAGTCCAAAGGCAACAGAGTCTGGGATAGAACCCAAGTTGTCTATCATTTAGCATCTAAAAATTCCTCGAGAGTGAAGAGTCAAGCTTGCTACGTACATGCTTCCGGATTCGTCCAAACATTGGTTGGATGTGTTTTCCTAGGATGATTACCATCAGGGCATGATATGGGATGAGTTCAAAACTATTTCTATGATCAGTTATTTCCTCAAAAGACAAGAGATGAAAATTCCAGCGAGTTCATGCATATCAAGTAGGGTTCATTGTTAATTGTGGAGTATTTAGCATGTTTCATAGAGTTGCAGCGCTTCTAGCCATTTATGATCCATCACATGCTAGATGTTTTGAGGATAGGATCTAGTATGCCATCCATACACATTTCAATGTATTAATATTTCCTAAATTATCTGAGATACTAAATTAGGCTCTTGTCACTGAGCGAAACCTAAGTAACAAAAATAGTACTGGGTTTAAAGGATCAGTTCCATGGCAGGACAATAGTTCTTCTAGTTTAGGTTACGTTTTCTTGATATTTATTGTCAGGGTAGTGAAAACCAAACTACTCATTTAGATAGCTCTTTATTGTGTCATCAGTGTGGTGATGGGGACATTGGAAGCCTTAGTTTGATAGAATCCCAATAGAGTCTTAGTCTTCCTATCATATGCGTAATATTAAATATTTCTACAGGACCTTTTGACCAGCATAGAGTGGAAAAAGATATATTCTAGATCCACCTTCAAGAGTGAGTTCTTTTTTCCCCATCATGCAGGATGTTGGAATAGCACCGGTTGGTCTAGTCGTGGAGGAGGTAATGGTCGTAGTAGCTAGATCCTTGATCACCAACAGCGCTAACAGAGTAGTTTGGATCATTGTAGTCCATAGGTTGCACATAGTCGTGGATCGGGTTACATTCATGAACTACAACCAATACCTGAGTATTAGGTTGTGGATCGTTCTACAGTATGAGGTACTATTCTAGTGGCCTCTACTATTGTATCGTATTTTTTTATATAACCGATTCAAACTCTTTTATCTCTTTTTCCATTGTGGAATGTCTTAGACTATAGATATAGTTTCACTTTGGTGTAATTCACCTAGATACACCTGTTCGGGGTGTGAACAGAGGGAATATTCCAGTGTAAGGACTATCCCCTTAAGACAGGAAGTTACCCTTTCTTATGTAACCTCTTTGTCCTGAAGTTAATGGGGTTCATTGTCAATCTCAGAATGGACTGGTTGGATCACTATCACACTTTTGTAGAATACTTTCACTGTAGAGTATCTTTTACAACACCAGAGAGAAGAAGTTTTCTACATAAGGGTTTGTGGGATGTCCGGGCTAGTAGAGCTAGACCATATCATCATCATCTGGGTGGAGTGACCACCCAGATCTAAAATCTCTTCACAGAGGATCAGGGATGACGACAAACTGATTTCCCTCCAGTAGTGAATAGTTCCAGGGATGTCTTTCCTGATGATATTTCTGGCATACCTTATAAAATAGTGGTAGAGTTTACAATCAATATTGTTCTAGGATTGGATCATGTTTCCTTTAATCTATATATAATGTAACCTATAGAGCTTCAAAAGATCAATTGTTAGTTAGAGGTTTTAAAGGCCAAAGGTTTTATATGCACTAGTACATCCTCTTGGGGTTTGAACCTGTTTTTTTACAAGATTTTAGATGGAAACTTAATTCTATGCATGGGTTATAAAAGGTTTATCCAAGTTATGTTCATGAAACAAAATCCACCTCCTTGAATAGATGGTCACTTTGACCATCTCGGAGGAGAAAATGTCTTCTCTATGATCGATAAGAGATCGGGTTAACATCATGTAGGAGCCAGACCATCATACATACATGATACATCTTTCCATAGAAGGTATGGTTTTTATGTATACCTTCTAATGTTTTTCGGTCTTACAAATACACCTATCATTTTCAATGATTTGATGAATAGTGTTTTCTAACCCTATTAGATCACTGTGTTCATTGTGTTTTTAATGAAAATACTGGCATATTATCGCACCCATAGTGACCATGAAAAACATCTTGAGGTAATATTCTGTACACTGAGAGACATAATATTTATGCCAAGCCTGCTATGTCACACACCTAGATTGAAAAATGACACATATTGGGTCTTATTATCTCATAATCAGGAGTAATTGTTGACCCAAAAAAGTTTAGTGATGTTGTTTACTTTGAGCTACCCAAGAATGTGTTTGATATATAGAGTTTCATGCAGCCAGATGCATATCAAAGGAATCTAATAAAAGATTTATCACATCATTCTTAACTTATTCTAGTCATAAAAGAATGGTGTCATGTTCACATGGTCAGAAGTATGTGAGAAATCCTATCAAGAGTTCAAAGGGAGGATTGTATCGGAACCTATTCTAATTCTTCATGAGTCATGTATAGGTTATATTGCCTTCTATGATGAATCATGAATTGGACTTAGAGTAGTACTGAAGTATGAAGTCATATTCGTTGCATATGGGTCTCAAAATTTGATTCCTTAGAGTGAAATTACCCAACACACAACCTTGATCTAGTAGCAGTTTTACACGCCTTATGTTGAAGGAGACATTATCTATTGGGTGAGTGAATTGTATGGTAAGCGGACCACAAGATACTCCAATATGTATTTTATTAGTGTGACTTGAACCTCAGATGGTGTATATGTGTCAAATTTATAAAAACCATTGATTTTGATATTGCCTATATGGCTGGGAAGGGAAACGTGGTTGCAGATGTACTGAGTCAGAAAACACAAGAACATGTTGTACTGGAATCCAGTGATGAATAAAAGTTAATGAACCTATTTTCTAACCTACATCTAGAGTTTCATGATAGTCATGAGTTGTCTTCCCTCTCATCCTTGATAGTTACCTCTTCCCTCCATGAGAAGGTGACAAGAGTATAGTTTTTAGATCCTGATGACTTAGTTTTCCATGAGAGTGTATCAACAAATAACCCACCTCCAGATTTGTCTAGGGATATATATGTTGTCCTGTGTCTACATGGACGTATCTGGGTTCCTATATATATGAGAGAGGGGTTGATGAAAGATTACAATTCTTTTTAGTGGGTAATTCATCTATTCATATCAAATATATATCAAGATATGCGACACTAGTATTGGTGTCCTTGGATGAAAAATCTGATAGTATGATTTATCGTTATGTGTTCCACCTATCAGTAGGTGAAGGTGAAGCACCAAATACTTATTGTATTGTTACAACCACTTCCAGTCTCGAAATTGATGTGGGAAGATGTTGTTATGTATTTCTTAGTTAGATTACATAGTTCACTAAGGGGTAGCGATGTTATCTAGGTATTCATTGATATATTAACAAAATCATCCCACTTCATTACTATTCAAGAGACTTTCTAATTTGATAAGATGGGAATAATTAATGTCTTTGAGAAAATATGACTACATGGGGTTCCACGCACTATCATTTCATATTCGGATGCTCATTTAACATCACAGTTTTGGAAGGGTTTGAAGAAAGCTCTGGGAACTCAGGTGCTTCAAAATAGATCTTTTAACCATTAGACTGACGGAAAATTTGAATGGACAATAAAGGTTCTAGAGAATATGGTATGATAATGTGTACTTGATTTCTATAGTTCTTTAGATAATCATATCCATCTATTAAATATTTCCTATAATAACGAAATTCATGCGAAAATTCAGATGGATCCTTTTGAGGCCCCATATGGTAGGCCATTCTATTCACGCTTGTGCTGGATAAAGGTAGGTGAGGTGTCCCTACTAGGGCCTTGTCTTATTTAGGAGACTTCATAGCAAGTTCAACTGATTATAAACTGTATGAAAACTACTCATTCTCGACAAAAATCATATGTCAATCATCATTTCAGACATCATTAATTCATGGTCAGGGATCATGTTTTTCTTCAAGTATCACCCATGAATTTTCATAGATAGTGACGAAAGTAGCGAAAGTTTTATCCTCGCCATGTAGGGTCGTTCGAGATTCTAGTGATATTCAGGCCGATAGCCCATAGGTTGTTACAACCTCAAAGGTATCATTCTATGCTCGATGAATTTCAAGTATCACAGCTTCACCAATGTTACGGTGAACAATCACATACCTTTGATCCTATGGAAGTTGAGTCAGATGTTGATTCTTCCATTGAGGAGTATCCAATATGCATTGTTGACCAGAGCATGAAGGTCTCCAAGGCCGGTTTATTACCCTAGTATGTCTACTATGGCAGCACGACCACATGTAGGATGAGACATGGGTGTGGGAGGCTGACGTACAAGCCCTATGTCATGTGTTGCACTTAGAAAATTATTCTCCACCTTCGGAATATGAACTCAAGGATGATTTCATTTAAGGGGAAAGGATTATAAGAACCCAGTTTTACAATCAGGTATATACCCTTTAAATTTCATTCTAAATGTTTATTTTTGACCTTTTATGGATTCCTAATGAGTTAGAAATGATCTAAGGGTGTTATTGGATTGTTTGAAGCTCGAAACACCTATTTTTGGGAAAGCAGGACATGATGCATGGTTTTTGAATTGTTAGTGCACATTTTTTCTAAATGTTTATATTGTGTTTTCTCGAACAAATCCACCTCACACGGTTGGTGCATGGTCGTGCAGCCTAACCATTCAAAGTGAACATCTTCCCATCTACCCATGAATGATTATATTATGTATAGATCGAACCGGGAAGATGGTATTTTTTCAGACTGAATCATCTCGCATGCTTTTTTCTTGGTTTATCAAACCATATGGAAAAACTACACATAGGTAAAATTTTGGGTAAATTTCCATTTTTCCCATAATGATCTATTAAGACGTTTATTTTTCCCAACTCAAAAACCAATGGAATTTACCCCCATTTAAAAAAATATGGATCTTCTGTAAGTCCTAATCAACAGTTCAAGATATATCATTCACATGGAAACCGATTGAGATTCAATTCACATTAGATGTGCAATGATAAGTACTCGATTCTATTTGATCCATTCTCATTCAATTTTGATCTCGAACTAGTTATCATGGTTTGATATTTTTTCAACATTTCTTATATATAATCTGATTCAAGGAGGATCAAGGGTGTATACTAGAGGTGGATAGTTATAAATCTTTAAAGTGTGTGGTCTATAATTTATCCATAAAGTTCATTGAAATATCAATTATCATGTGGGGCCTACTAATTTCATTATGTGCTGTTTATTAAATGAATATGACATGATTATACTTGTTAAGACCATATGGTTATGTTCTTTTTAAATATGTGATTAGTTGCTACTAGTTACACCCATAACTCTATCTGCCCCTTGTCACTGATTATGCCATATTTGGGTTTTTAATGTTTTGACACGTTTGACCCACCGGTCGTGTGTGCCTTGGCATTACATTTCTATGAGTAATCATTTCTATATTAATTTACATGATTTATATATTCAATTACATAATGTCATGTACCATGTATGTGTACCACTTAACCCACATTTGGTAAGTGCTTCAATTTGATAATTAAATGTGAATGATTAATTGGTTTCATATTCATAGAACCACTTACCATATTAATGAATGGTAGAGGAAAAAACCGTGAATATGGAATTTTATTGAAATGAATTAAATGGATTCATGTTACTTGGCCTTGTCACACTAATGAATGGAAAGGCTTGAACTAAATGAATTGATAAAAGGGTTCCATCCTACTTTGCTTATTCGCACTAATGGAACGAAAGGATTGAACTAGTTGAATTATTATATAAATTCGCTATCAAATAAGAATGGACTTAATGTAGTTCCCCTTGGATTATGAATGGAAAATACCATGAGCACTTGGGGACCCCATTCAAATTCAAGGATACAACTTGCTTAGGTTGAGGACCACCTAGAACCGGATACTTTTATTAGATTTGAATGCCTGTTATAACACCTAGGATCCTTTATGTAGTACTAAAGGATGCCTTGGATACACTCCTTGGATCCAGGATTCCTTTGATACACACCTTATATCCATCGCTGACAAGAAGGTGCCATGGTTAAAGCCCATCGGGACCAGTCTTTGCATAGCCACATCTTACCTTAGATACACTCCTTGGACTCGAAAGGCATCCCATTATGGAATGCCTTGGACTATGCTCCTTGGATTACACTCATACCCCTTAGCTATACATAGATACTAATGAGTTAGCATCCCACGAGGATTATGTTGTCTTGGTTACTACCTTAGAACTTCATTATTAAATATCATTATAGTTATCATTACCAAATCATGGAAGCTTTACTCTTAATAATAATTGACTTATTGATAAATTGGTAATAATAAATTATGGAATTTGTAAAATCTTCAACAACTAGCAGAGTGATGAAGCGGGTAATTGGGAATTTAGTTACATTATATTGATTTACATTATATATATATGTTTGTACACTTCTATATTCCATTACATGGGCCAGATGTTATAAACACTGTTTGTGGTGTCCCACTTAGGTTAATATCACACCCTCTCCAGGCACCATTTGGTACCCAAAGTTGATTACATGGTTGCATGTGTTGATTAAGGAAAGTATACATATTTATACACTTGATTTATTGTTGTTTAGGATGGTGTTTGATAGCAGAAGACTGATCTGAAGCTCATAATTCTTTGGATAGTATTTCGTTCCCTTTATACTATTGTATAACATATTATTTTTAATGTCTTGTATTCATGTTTTCTTGTTTTATAGTAACATGACTTATCACTAGTTGTTTTATTATTGAATGCTATTTCAGATACACATTTTTTTATCCATTGTTTATTTATTCCAATTATCTATTTATTTTGTTATTTATCTTTCTTCTACTATTTACCACTGTTATATGTATCTACGTTTCTATACTCTGTTAATGAAGAAATAGTCACCCGAAAGACACACCCTAATCCCTAGCTGCTATTCGTATGCCTCTGGCATTCGAAGAGATTATCTTATGGCCATGTTCCCTACCTGAACTCAGGGAACCTATTAAGTGGAATTGGGGTCCGGGACATCACAAATTTTTTACATTAGATTTTTTTTATTTTTTTCATTTTTTAATAATTCTATGTTATATATAACTGATGGATTTTTATTAATTTTTTACTTATTATTTGTTGTGTTTATTTTATTATTGGTTCTATTGTACCATTTTAAATTTATAACTCCAATTTTTATGTTATAGTTGTATTTTCTCTTATTTTTATGTCATTTCACCTACATCACATTAATGTTGTTAGTATTTTAGTTAACTAATTTAATATATATGGATAAAAATGTGTTTAGTTTTGTTTTCTTTTTTTGGATATTTTTTTATATTTATATATATATTTAATAGTTAGATCTTAATATTTCCATGCTAATTATCTGTTTTGTTGATTTATATTATAATATTAGATCAATAATCTGAGTGACCTTGAGTTTATGGGGAGGAATATAAAAATACTTATAATGAGGATCTTCATCATCATTCAGCATATGATCCATCTACTTTCAGAAGAGTAAATAGGAATTCATTGTTTAGAAAATGAGGCTTCACACAATTTAGAAAATTATCAATTTCCCATTTCTGGGACTAGAGGATATCAATTTATTTTGGTTATTATTATATTCATTGGGGAGAAAATTACAAAAAAAAATAAACTTTTATTTCAATTCAAGACCTGGAAAAGGTATTATTTTTATTTTTGATTTTAAAGTGTTGATAAAGCAATTTATCTCAATTATGGGAGAAAATATTGTTATGATCATTTGTTATTATTTTACATGTTTTTAAATGGTTTTACTGATATAGGTCTCCCATTATTATCATGTTACATATGATATAACTAACACTTGATATGTTTGGAAGAAGAGTTTATCTTTTTTTGTTAGAAGATTAAGGTATTATAAATCAACCCTCGCAATAGATTTCATTTTTGGGTAAACTTGAAAAAAAATACAAGTCATATAAATCATTATATTGATGATGATACATGGAAATGATTTGTTGAAAGTGGAAAACGTGGATCATTTTTTTATATAAATTATAAAATTTTATGAGTCATTTTTTAATGATCATATGAATGATATTTTTATTCTTAATTTATAAAAAATGAATATATCCCACTATGTGATCCAATCTAAAAACATATACCGTCACAATTTATCTCATTGAGGGTATAAATTTTTAGAATAAAAATTTATTGATGAATAATTTCAAACACTGAGAGTTGAGACTTCAAGGACCTAGAGTTTGAGCATCATTTTTACCCAATTAGGCATGAAAAATGGAATAGGTCCTGATTATGACTAATGTAAACATATATAATAGAATATTTGGGGGAAATGGATGAGAGAATTTTAAGATGAATTTTAATTTATCTATGTTATTTAATTTCATTAAAATATTTATATATTGTGACTCACCATTGAATTTTAAAAATATTCTATAAAATAATCCCTTGAGTAGATTAGCACGTAATAGACATTCATATGTAAGGGTAGGAATGATATTTTAGCAACTATTTTGGGAAATCCCAAACACCTAGGTAATGTATGAGGATACACAACAAGTGTATCAATTAAAAGTACTTTTCCATTCAATAGATTCTTCAAATGAGGTCGTATATAGAATGAAAATAAAATACTTAGAATCTAAATTTCAGGAGATGGGTGAGATGATGGAGGATATGATTAGACATATGATACCATATATGTTTGTAGAAATGAAGAAATATTTTCAAGTTACATTTTCCAATTCTCATCCTTAGCTCGTAGATCCCACGCCACCACATATGCTTATGGATCTCACTCCACCAAATCCTCCTTCTTGTCTATATTATACACCTCATCCTCCAAATATTCTCATTTATTGTGAGTTATATGATTAGGACCCTGAACATTATATTGTTTTACATGAGATTGTAAATTATATTGGGGATAAAATTAATTATAAATAGATCAATATGGTTCATCGTAAGGTAATTTTATATAATATTTTATATATATATTCTATAATATCATTTCCTATAGATTATGCCACTATTTTTTGACAAATTATTGTAAATTTTTAATCTTCCACCTCTAAAATTGTCTGAAATATTACCATTATGGTATGTGTTGATTTATTATTTATTTCATGTTGGAGTTAAATTTTTTTGTCATTCAAATTTTTTTATATTTATCTATTTTTATAGTAATACAAAAAATATAAAGACATACTATATAGAAAAAAATTACATGAAGTTATGACTTTAGATACTACTTATTCTAGACTAGATACTTTATCAACATATTCATATTTGTTATAAGATGTTTATTATATTATAATGGATTCTATATTTTGTTGGAAGAAACATAAACCGTGTATTTTAAAGTGAAATATCAAGGATATTGTAACTATATAATTTTTTGGAATAAATTTGATGTGAGTTTTTTTTTCATGTAAGTTGATTATCATTGATCATTCTGTAATTTTAATTTACTAATAATTAATAATTAGTTTTTTATTAGTTGGTATCTTTATAAAAATTTAATTAAATCTTATTTTGCATATGTATATGTATTTTTATAACCAAAATTTATTTATCCCATAATGAGGACAATTAATGATAGAGAAAAACAACATATATATCTAAATAATTGCAAAATAATGAAATTCATCATTATTTTATTCCTTATCATGATGACTATAGAACTTACATTTCATAAAATCAAATTTATCTTAACTAAATAATCACTCAAATGATTTTTTTTTATTAGATTTCATTGGATGTTTTGTTTTTTTTTCATGACAAAATATATTTTACTATTTGTTCTCAAAACATGGTGAACTGTGAGAAAATTTTAGCAGATATTTAACTAGAAAGATTGATTATTTTAATATTATATATTATAACAACATTTAATTTTATTCCAGTCAAATTGTATTCAAATAGTGAATGATATTAATTTAGAAATACAATATTATATATGGGGAAAACTCAAATATATTAAACAAAATGCGACTTCTCAATTATAATTATTACATTTTGGCTATATGTTCTCAAAATATAAAAATTATTTTCAAATAGAACTATCATCGTCAATATAGTGTAAAATAATTTTGATATTATGTTCCATGATTTATGATTGAAAGAAATTCTATCGAGACAATTATGAAATTCAAAAAGGTCTTATTTTATTATAAATATTCTAATAATTACATTTTAATTATATTTATAATACATGTTAAATGAAATCTTTTTTAAAATGTACTTTTTTGATGATTATCTCACTTATATTTAATAACATAAAAATTACAAACAATGAGATTGGGTGAAATATTTTACATGTTTAATTTTTTAGTGTATTTTTTTAAAATAATGTAACATTGTAATTTCAAAAGGTAAAGTCTATTGTTTTATATTTAATGTTCTGTGCTACCATATTTTTGTTCCTTATTTTTCTAATTTACTAAAAGTATATTTTTAAATAATTAAAATTTAAAAAGTTATTTTTTCATTGGTTTTTTTTGGTTTTATTTTTTAAAAACGGAATAGAAAAGATATTTATCATGAAGTTTATTTAAGATAAATGATGTGGAAAATAATTTATCCTATAATTTTTCATATAATTGATATTAAAATGCTTCAAATCTTGTATTTTTATTGTGTTTTATATGATTTTTTTAAAACCCAACAATAAATTATTTTTTATGTTGGTAATTTTTAACTAATGTGAAAAACCTATTTACTATGTTTCTTTGAATAATATAACGAGAAGACCAAAATTAAAAACATAATTAAAAAGATTTATAATATAATTTTTTCTTACCGAAATCCTAATTTATGATTTTTTTTATAGAATCAATCATTCTAAAATATTCACTAAGCAATAAATGGAGTATTTTCAATCAAAATAAATGAATAGTAATTTAGCACTGTTTTAGAAAGGGATGTTGTAGATATTATGGAGGGTTGAATCATGACTATGAATGAAGATAATTTTAAATATAAGAAATACTATAAATTCATTTGAGATAGATTCATGTGGGGATTTTACTAGACTGGGACGAATAGAAATAAAAAAAACTTTATGAAATGAGGAATGTGATGAGGAAGGGACTTAGGCTGGATGCATTGGTGGTTTTTGTTTCATGTTTTGGAATTTATATTTTCTTTTATTTAGTAATTATTTCATCTTAATATTATTCAAATTTTATCTTCTATGAGGGGTAAAATCCAAATTTGATGGAGGAAGGGAAATTTTCAAATTTTAGTGTTTTAGTTCAAAAAATCAATAAATAAAAAATTCCTATATATTAACTCATTTGATTTTGTCTTAGTAGTTTATTGTTATTAATGTGATGTTGTTTAAGATATTCTCTATGTTCATTACACACTACCTTGGTCAAGGATTAATTATCTTCCACCCATAAAATTTATTCTATATATTATGGAATATAATTTCATGAGTGGTGGAGTGTCAAGATATTTTTGGATTGATATTAGGAACACTAAAGCTAAATTGGGACTTTCATGGGTAATTTTGGACTAGTTCACTATTTTTTTTTCATTGATACATTTTTTAAATACATAAAAATGGGTATGATTAACAAATTATTACATATATATTATTCTTAACCATATACTTCAACATTGATTTTTTTCTAAAATTTGTTGATGATTATTTCATTTATCAGTCTATATGATAATTAGAAAACTATTTTGTAGAAATTTATATAAACATATTTGGATATATAACCCTGAACTCATCACCTTTCACTATATTTATTTTAACATGTTTTTTAAAAGTAATTTCAATTTATTTAAAAATTAAACATATCCAAATTACCCCTTTTTAAACCAAATAGTGATAATTTATTTTCTTATACACACCTCTCTGAAGATAACCATAAGTTTCCACTTTACAACATTATTATCCTTGGGTTAAAAATGTTTTCACTATCATGTGAATGTTGTGTCATTAGGGTTTCCCTAGAATTATATATTTGACATGGGGTGTGACCTAAAGTAACACACCTTGAATTTTTTTTATGATTGTATGATTGTGTACTAGTTATGAACATGAAATATTAATGCCCACACACAATGTGAGATAACCTGTGTGGTATGAAATACGTGGTGATCCAAATTTTTTAACCATGTGTTTCAGATACATCACTTGAGATTTGATGAAAGTAAATACAAATGTAGGCCACATGTCATGTACTCAGTCTAGAAACATTGTATGTGCATCACCCCATCATGAAATTTTTGGTGGAATCATACATACCATGTACTCATAAGAACATATCATATACCATCAATGTTACAACTCACCATATAATGTTAGTACATGGATTTATTGAGAAAAGAGTCTCATATTTAATATTCCCTTCACGAAATGTTTTGTAGGATGATTCCATATGAGTTGAGCTAAAATTTTAAGTATCATAAAATCATATATAATGTTTATGGTGAAGTACATGTCAAGTACAATTCCACTCTACGGGGTTTCTCAGATCATCTCATCCAAATTTCAAAATTGGATACATATGTATTCTATTCAAAGTAATATTTGTGCTAAGATTTAAATGGTGAATTTTTCATCAATGGTATCTGTTTTTTAAAATACGCTTGAGATAGGTGGTGATTTACATATTTGAGGATATGTTTTTAGAATAGTGGAAAGATATTTAAGGTGGAAATTGGGACAATAACCCCACTAGTGTTGTTTGGAGGATAGGGTATGTCCCCCATATGTATTGTAGAGTTCAATACCCCCTGAATAATGTAGGGGAACATGTCTATAACTCCTCGGATTTTTATACTCCATTTGGGCATAGTGTTGGTACCCCCTTATCCCAAAAAGGTGCATGGCCCCTATACTTCATCTTGAGTCTGTATCGCACCCACAAACATGTGGGTAGGTTTTAAACCCATAGCGATCAGAGTATTTATTAGGATAATAGGTGTGAGTACGCCATTCACTAATGGAGTTGGTAACCCCCTTGTGCCATTGAACACTACTCATGATGTGTTGTGGGTCCCCCATAGTAATCGGTATCACCTTTAATATATGACTTACTACTAGAAAATAAACACTGAGTCTTTGAGACTTTCATTTCTTTGGGTATCTATAGTATTTTATGTGATATAATCCTTTATGGGGTTGAGCTAAATCATAATATATTATGTTATCTTACAATTTTTTTGGAAATTAGATCATATTTGGATTCTTTGGTACTCCTCTTCTTGTTTCTTCCAACTCCTAAATTTTAGAGCTAAACAATTAATTTTTACCATAGCTTTTATTATTAGGGAATTGTACAATATTTGTTTTTCTAAACCCTATATGATCCATATAGACACCCTTGTTTGGAATGTGTTGATAGTATATAGTTTAAAGGTAGTGATGATGGAAGTGGAGTTGGTGATGTTATTATAAGTGATTAATGATATAATACTGTATTTTATAACAGGCCTGATTGTTGATGATTTTATCATTCTAGTATTTTTTAAAATGTTGAGATGTTTTAAAATTTTGTATACACATTGGGTTCATTGATATTATTATATTATGTATTTTCCATTGGGTATTTATTTAAGGATTTTGTCTAAAAAAATTCTCATTCCTTCTTTTTTATATATTTTAGTTCTTATATATATGGGGATTGTGGTTTTGGGATATATATATATTCAATATATTAGAGATGGAGTTTTATTCTAGTTTGATATAGGCTATGTCCTATCATGTTTATATTATTTCTAAGACCATATTATTTACCATCCACACCAACATAGAACCCGTGAGTGATAATAAAATAATATCTATCCAATAAACAGGTGACCTGCTCTGTCTCTCATATAGTGCCTCAAAATGTGTCTTGTTGATAATGGAGTGTTATATATCAATGTATGTTTATTGCCTTTTGAAACCCAAACGTCAATGTTATTTTTATTTTATTATTTTGTTTATATTTTTTTGGGATATTTTAAAATTTTGCACGTTTTGATCTTGAATTTCAATCTTATATAAAATATTTCTTGTTTTCCTAATTACTGCTCAAAATAATTGGGAAACATGAAGTTATCCATACATAGAGAGTTTTCTAGTAAATCATTCTCTTGTATTGTTTCTATTTATGGGGTGTGAATAATTCATTCCAAACCATACAAAATATAATATAAACTATATGAGGATTTTTAAACATAAGGGTGTTGGCGCATGGATGACAAAAAATTAGTCGGAAGTGTGGAAAATGCATGAGGGGGTTTTATGGTTTCCATAAAGTGGGGTTTTATGGATGGAACATAGTTTGGAAACAGTGAGAAAAATCATTTGAGTGATGTATTTATATTAAGTGTCAACTTTATGGTTGGTTTATGATTTATCAAACCATATAGTCTAACCATGAAAGATGCCCATATTACATTATAAGTTTATTTTAAACTTTTCCCGCTTGAAACAATCATCCCTTTCCCTATTATTTCCTCATAATTTATTAACAAAACCAAGGTACCCTAAATGGGAGTCCCTATATCACTTTATTATTCATTTTGATCCGCCTCCATGTCAATTCCATGTGGTTTATTCATGTTAATTCTTTAGTTTATCTTATTTCTCTATTTTGTCCTCCCCTAAACCAATTTCGTTTTTTCAAAGACTCCTCCCATGAACCATAGAGATCGTTTTTCAATGAGGGGTGGGTTTTTATGTGAGGTTGTTATTTATAAAGATTTTTATTGATTGTGGGATCTTTCCAAATAAAATAAGGCATGTTTCATATTTTTGTGTCTTAGATTCACATAATTCAAGGTAATTACATTATTAGATATTTTTGATTTATATGTTATTATATTAATGAATATTATTAATTACTTATAACTTTATAATTAAATTTATATCCGATCAATGAAATATATTTATAAATCTTTGAAGGATTTTATCACATGGAATAAAGGGTTTACATGGTTTTAATAATTTTTTTATGAGTGGTTTTAGTTCCATGTGTTTCTAATAATAAAATTTTTGTTATCTAAAATATTATTGATTAATAAGTGAATTTTATCATGATTAGGTCTTTAAATTTGTGATGTTTGGTTTTCAAGGAAATATTTATTAAAAATTCATGGTGTGCACTTCGAAAATGGACTTAATAAATGTTGAGATTTTTATCTTTAATTAATTGAGAGTGTGGTCCCTTATGGATTAATGTTAACTAATGTTTTAAAAGTTAAATTTAAATTAAGAAATTATCCTTTCACCCCATTATTTTTTTCTATGGTCCTATTTGTAAATATATATATTTTTTATAAAATGTGCATGTGGACCTTGATCTCAATCTTATGATTGATATACTCATTGTCATTTATGACTATTTTAGGTGTGTTTTGATAATTCTATATTTATTTTTATTAATATTCATGATTTTAAAAAAGGGGTTATTTCATTAGAATCCCTAGGAGGTGAGATGAGATTTATTTCAAGTACATGAAAGGTTTTTATATGATGAGTTCTTTCTCTATTTGTTTCCACCTTTATTGATTGATGTCATGGGTCAAAGAAGTCCCAATATGACCCCGATGTTTGAAATCCCTAGTGTATATTTTGTGCTAAAAAGTAAAATTATCCCATTTAGAAATATATATGTTCCAATGGTAAGTATTATGGTTCCCATGGTAGATTTTCACTCCTAGGTTAGGTATAAGACCAATATAGTATGATAGGGAAACCATGATGGATATGTTTATTAGTGTGAGACTATTGATTGCATTTCCAATTCACGATCTATATTAATTGAGTCCTAGGGAGTTTTCTATGATTATTTACTCATATTGATGTTAATTTATTGAATTTATTAATATGATGTTTTGGTTCCCCTATCTATAGATGTCCTATATTACACAACTACATTGATTTTTAATTTTCAAATTCTCAATTGATATGTGTCTGAAAACCCATATATCTTTTAAAATTTTATTCGTAAATATACACATAATAAAATCCCAAAATATCAACAGGTCTAGTGTATTTGAGAAATTATATATATAGAACAATAACCTAAAATAGGGATAAAATAACATTATTTAAAAACACCATACCATGCCCTTAAATTTCATTAATCCTATAATATTACATGATATAATTTGAGGACATATATAAGAAAGGGGAAAACTATGGATTCCATTAAGGGAATAATCAAATCATTACACAAGGTAAGAAACCACATTTATGTCAAGATAAATAACATGGTGAAATTTAATTGTCAAAATCCTAATCATGAATATAAAATCATGAATATAGGTGATAACATAAATGAATCATAGGAATGTAGCATCAAGATAATACATTTCGTCATAATCATAATTCAAGGATAACTGCTTAGACATCATAACATAGTTTTCTTAGGATATCACTTTTAATCTCATAATTATGGAGTTTGGGTTTTATATCTATAAAGCACCAATTAGTGAAGTATTTTTCCGACTAGGTGGATACCCATGATTTGAATGTTGGATGGGTATTCATAGCACAATGTATTGGCATGAAAAATCATGGAATAATGTTGGAAGCATAATAGTGGTACATAAATATTCATAGAAGGGATTAATCAGAGTAACACATGTTATATAATTAATTTGGAATCATATGGATTGTGATGGAATGTGTAAACCAAAAATTCAATATGAAAATTTTAAAATCAAATGGCTTAATACAAACAAACTACTATAATATAGAGGAAGAGGAATGAAACCTATAACTTGAGTGCATGGCTATAAAAGATTAATAGTAGATTCATAAGATAATGGAAATACCTTTGGAGGAATTTATAGATGGGGATGAAGAGAAAATTCAGGTTTTAATGTTTTTTAGTAATGTGGAAAGAGTATTTTGGTTGGTATTTGTATCAAAAGATAGGGGAATTATTTAATAATTTTAAATTTATTTTTTAAACTCCGAGTAATTAAATAATAAATAGAAAAAATATTTGCATGCTTTTCCCCATGGTTTGTATCGAAGAGGATTAGTTAACAATATATTATTAGTTTAAGAACCAAAATCATTATAATAATACCTTTATTGATGTGAAATTAATTCATATTAATTATGAATTGTTTTTAAAAGTATAATATATCATATAGGTTTTGGAGGATTAATTGTAGGTTTGTAAAATTACTCAAATTAATTAAAAAAACAATATTTTAATGTCAAAACTATCTTTGGTCAAGGATTCCTTTTATAGTATTTATTACATATCTTTTATACCATCATGATGTAATAATATGTATCACATATTTTTACAGTATTAATATTTTACCAAAAAATTTGACTCTCATAAAATTATGGAATAATTAAACTTTGGATAATTTTGATGTTTTTATTTGAAAAATGATATTTATTTCATCAAATTAATTTTCTAAATAAATTAATTTACAATTTTAAAGAAACCAATTTATTTACTAAAATATACTAATTTGTTTGACATTGAAATCTTTCTCCAATTATAAAAATTACATGGAAATTTATTAAATTAAATTATTTTTTATATTTATATAAAAATTATTTAGTAGAACTATTTCATGAAAATATTATTTATAAAAAAAGGGATTTTTCAAAATTTGTGTTTGAATTTAATTTCATATTTCTTAGAATTTTTTTTTTATTTCATTATTTTAAAGTTTAATTTTTATCAACCTAATTATATAATCACACACTTATAAATATATAATGTAATAATTAAAAGGGATAAATGTAATAATTAATTTATTAAAAGTAAAATATAAAAATTCATACTATTATGGTCTACATACAATTTCCATTATAGCACCAGTGTATTCCGTAAGGGTATGATGTTTGATGGAAGTAATTTGATAAAATATTTTAGAGAATATGGTGTGTGATGTGATCTCTATAAGCATTAAATTCTCTTGTTACTGGTTTCACATGAGTTTCAGCAGTTGATTCTCAACTTGTTCTTGGTTGTGGACCAAGACCAGTGTTCTTATATCCCTTAGATGTTTAAAAATGGGCTTTATTGGTAAAATTATAATGCTTAAGGACATTACCTCTTACTTTTATATAAATTAAATTATATTTTATTCTGTAATATATAATAATATGAACAATCATTGGTAGAATGCATATATTGACAAAGGTTATAATTTTTAATGGTATATTTAGTCCAATAGAGGAATTTTGGTTGAATTTTATAATTGTCTAAAATAAAAAATGGAAAAAATTTCCCTTTTTAATGACTACATTAATTAAAATATATTTATTCATTTAGAAGGGAATTTTATTTTTCAAATTATGGTTACTTATATTTTTCCTCCTTATTTAATTTACCCCTTGAATTTTAATTTCTAACACCAAATTAGATGAGGGTAATTCTATTTCATTGCCTCCTTTGGTTCCCATTTTACAACCTCAAAATTGTGGTTTAATTTCAGTACTTTGACATAGAGAGTTATATTTCTTCATACAGTTTAATCTCTATAATCTATGATCCCCATCAACTAATCATGTTATGAAAGATCTTCCTCTGAAGGTATTTCCACTAGATTTAGTACATGTGACGGGTTGGGTATATAATTTCTTAAGAATAACACATAAATTATATCATGCACTTGATATAGGTAAGTTGTGTGTTATATTTGATAGGTTATAACATTGATATATTAAAGGATTTCAAAGGGACCAATGTATCTCGAAATAAGATTTCCCTTCATCCCAAAAATCTTAAATTTGTTTCATACTAATATATGAAGGAATATCATATCTATGAACTCAAAATCTTATCCTCATCGATGATTTTATATGTAGATTTATTTATACATTACATAGATTTCATACGAAACTAAATGGTTTGAACCATATATGTCATATATTGTATAAGACCAAGCCCCATCAGATTCTAATATCCAACTTCATCCAGGAATATTGGATTCTAACCCCTATTTCCATATAGAGCCTCAAAAGCATCCATTTCGATGATATAATAGAAACTGTTGTTATATGAGAACTACAATATGGGAAGGTGTGGATCCCACTATCCTTGGAATTCAATTAAACATGATATCTTTCGTTAATCATGTTTTTGAATGGTTCTCTTAGACTAAAAACTGGTCCTAAGATAATATATAGTGGAAAAACTCATCTATAAATTGAAATCATTATTAAGGATACTCCAAAACCTCAAGGTAAAACATAGATCTTAATCAGATATAATAGAAATTGATAGCCCCGAATGTCTTACCACTAAAATATGTATACCTTTGTGAGTTAGTCAAGAGCGACATATTCCTTGATACTTTGTAAATTGTATAACTTTTTGAGGCATTTGACTACCATACAAATGAATTTATTAACATTATATGACTAAGGGAGTCCAATGATAAAATCAATGGTAATTTCTTCCCCTCAACATTTAGTGATTAGGAATGGGAGAATCGTTCTGATAGACTTTCAATGTTTAGCCTTGAATTGTTGGAATATCAAGAATCAAGGTAAAAATTATGAAATATTCCTCTTAATGTTATCATACTTGTTGTTTTTCATAATATTTCAATAAATCATAGTTATTCCAAGATAAATTGGTAAGGATGAGATTGGTGTATCTACCTTCTTGAATGTTTAAATTTTTTATTAAACCAAAGCAATTCATGCAGGAAATTCAAAAATAGGTCATGAAGGTAGAAAGTAATAAAATATAAAGGCATCCCCAAGACACATTTAACATATTAAATGGGAAGGGATATAAGGAATTAGTACCCCACCATCTAGTCCAACTAGTTACCTTTGGAAGTAAGATTATATGTTGTAATGTTCCTCTCTCTCCATGAATGGAAAATATAAACTCTATATATAGAATGTATTTATATGATTGGATTCAATAAATTATTTTTCATGGAAATATTTATTTCTCCTGTAAAGATTTGATCAAAGTTAGAGAGTTAGGCCCCCGTCATATAAAATGATATAGTGATACTTCCATATGTTGAGACCATATAACAAAGTAAGGGCCTCAACCACAACGGAATCAACCTCCACAAAGAATATATAATGTTATAATGATAGATAACTTGGTTTTAAAAATGATAACACCACCACGAATAATCCCTTGAGAAAAAGATCCAACTATATTAAGTTTCTCACCATGTTGGTTAGCCTTCCAATTTACAAAACACCCATCTCCCCTCTCAGTTGGAAATATTTACCAGCTCAGAAATGAATGAATGGAAGGAGACCATGTATAGATTTAGGTATACATGAATCTGTGCAATATTTATATAGAGATTTCATAAGATCTATGAATTTTTTACAGATGATTTCTAAATTTGGGTTGACCACCTTATGATATGTGTGATTTTGAGTTCCCAATAGAATACAACAACCTACCAAAATGATGATGTTCCAACTTCAAACTAAAACACATTTCCAAACCTAAGAATCCCATCTCATATAAATAAATTCATTCACTATGTCAATGAATCCCTATGATGCTAAAAGTCCTCAAAGGAAATTTCACAAGTATATAACCCAGTCAGTCTTGAAGAATAGGTGCATAATTGATTCAAAAATTTTATTCTTCCTTCACATTCATTTTGAGGTAAGGGGAATTTGATTCAATGGTGTTTTTTCATCTACAATCATTTAAATATTTTTTTTCAAACCTATTATGATTTATTTGGTTAGTTTTTTGGGTTTATTTAAGCTTTCAATGAAGAAGCATTCGATCTAGAAGAAATTGACTATTTTTTATTCTATTTGTTTATTATTTCCAAATTTACTATTTTATGGGATTCTCTAATGTTTTCAATTCATGACTTCATGTATAGAAAAAAAGAAGATAAAGAATCAACACTACATTCTCACACATTGTCCCTAGAATGAAATCCAGATCGCTTACATATCGGATTATGTTGGACCCATCACTAGTGAGAAGCTATAAGTTGTTGTCATTTCCATTTCATTGGATTACCCCAATGATTAGTATCACAAAGTGAGAATATTATTGAGTTGTTGAAGCCATTACCTTCCCCTAAATATAACGTTCTATACAATGTCACATATTTAGAACTCTGATGAGGGAGCTCAAATGCACTTAAATCCAATCTTAGCCCTGAAAAATTATTTCTCGTGTAAATATCTTGATGAATATTAAATATAATTATCTAATATCTACTAGGTACTCTATTAGTTTAGATTTTAGGAAACAATTTTTATAAAAAATAGCATTGATCCCAACATTTGGGCCTTAGGTGAGTAGGAGTATGCATGATATTATCATGATCGGTTCAATGCTGGTTCATTTGGCACCCGATGATTTGATTTTCGTAGAAAGACGAGCCTATTTAAAATATGATATCATGATGAAAAATTGGTTATGTGAGTCAGATTTCTACATTGGGGTTTGGTTATATGATCAGATTTAGATTTTTCAAATCAAATTGATATGTGGGGAGATATGATTTGTGAATGGATTCGATGACATGAACTAACATGGATATGTTATAAATTGCATACATTGATAAAAACATATACACCAAAACATAGGTTACATGTAAATCAGTTATATGAGAAATTTTGTATGTCGATCAATTTTTTTATGTCACTAATAAGCTACATTAAGATTCATCTACATGAACTCAATTTTCTATATAGGAATACTAGTTATGTCCCAAATGGATACATGAAATACCAAGTATGTAAACCAATTTTTACATATCCATCAAAATTACTAAATAAAGTGAAATAACATTGAATAGAAATTGAATATGTGCATTAAAATAGACACATCAATAGTATATGGAGGCATTATCATAGGAGGAATGAAAGATTATGGAAATTAAATAAATAAAATATGGTATAATCAACCTAATATGGTGATCATAACCATTAATACATCCACATATAGAATATCAATGATTTTTATAAAGGTTCATGTATTCCACAGATTTTTGGGGAGTACCATATTCTGTTTGAGGGATCATAGATTCGATTACCAATTGATAGAGATGTAGAGGGTCAAGAATTCGATTTGGAAGCCTAGAATATCCTTGCAGAGTTGTGACTATGAGATCAGGGAAGTTATTGGAGTGAAAATAGAATATTTATAAAATAAAATTAATTGAGAAATATAATCATTGACCCATACAAACATTCTGTTAGAGAGACACATGAAAATCATAACATGGATCATAGAGAAGAGAACCAGGACCTTAGGAACCAAAGAATGTTGAGAAGGATTATAAAAACAAAAAATATAATATTTTATACCATAACCATTACTTCATTCAAATTTTACATATAATATTATATTATATACACCTTTTCTTTTATTAATACATCCATGATTTTTTTGTAAATACTTATGGGGGAATAGGTAGTGTTCGTTTCTTTTTGTTTAATTTCTTCATGAATTTTCTTTATTGGATGTTTCTCTCTATTTCTATTTCAGCAATTGTTTTGTTTAAAAAACATATTGTTCAGTTAAAACTAGTATCGATTATTCAAAATTAAAAATTTATTTTATATAATAATTTCACTAAAAAGTAAACCAAACTAATGAGAGGGTCAGACATTGAGTTCAACTAATGATTTAAACATAGTGAAATTTAATTTGTTACACTTCATGATTAGGTGAAATTTAAAATTGATAAGTTGAAGAAGTTATTTATTTGTAGTTTGACCAGATGAAAAATAAGGTTATTCCCTTCAAATCAATTTCATGTGGTTTAACACAATAACATTAACTAAGAAAAATATTTATAAAAAAATCTAGTAGAATCCCCCTACTACCTAAAATAATCTCTCTCTAACTAGTTGTAATCTTATATTATCTCTTATGTCTCATTACCTTCTTACATTAACATTAATATCCAAACTAAAATTTATTCTCACAAATGCTTCACCCACATTCCAAATTTTTTCAACAGATTTTATCATGATTTTGTTAATCTCATTTTATTTATCTTCTTCATCACACACTTAAATAAGAAACAGTAAGTCCTTCCGTGTGGATCAACCTTGTATCATCACTAGACTAGTTATAAGTAGAGTTATAAATGATTAATTTCCATGACAACAATATCCATGTTCTATATTTGGGAACTATTTCTTAAAAAGGAACGTGTCACAATGACAATACAAAAAACAAGAATGAAAATTATATATAAAAAGGTAGATATACAAAAAACAATCCAATGGAGAAAAATTAAAAAATTATATATGAAAAAAATTTAGAAATAAAATTTTGAAGACGATAAGTATATGAAGACAAGGTTTAACCAAAATTTCATAGAACCCACCATTCCTAAAATTGAGAAACACCGTAGTTATTTGATAAAGATCAATAAAAAATCCAAATGGAAGATAAAAGTGTGGCTGAGAACCATGAAATTAATAATAAACCACCACGAAATGATAATTCACCAGGTAATGAGATGTTGAGAGGAATTGTATTAGATAGTTCTTATTATCTACTATGTCTAATAATCCATCATGTAATAAACTAACACTAAGGTCTAGAAATTATTATATAAAGTAATCCATGTTATCTAAGATACTAAAAAACAATGGAATACCCAGGGAAGACTCTCTTAACATTATTATGGTTTTCTAATTTAGTATTTAGTAGCTTCTATTGAGAGGCCCGAGTGAGAAGAAAATTCAACTGAGATTTTTCTCTTTTTTCATCAAGGGAAATTCCTAAATATAGTTTCAATAATTAAAAGATGAAAAAAATTCACCTAGTATCTAGTTTATAATGATTTCATGATGACATTTTACCCTAAGAGAATAACCTAAAAAATATGACATACAATAATTGTTTTCTCAAAAGATGAATGGAAACTATTCCATGATGTATGGGATAGATTTAGGGGATTACATAGTTAATGTCTGAACCACCAATGCAATCCCAATTTCCTAATGGAATCATTCTACCATAGTCTCACACCTTATCCCCAAACATTAGGGGACCAATCATCTTGTGTGGATTTTAGTGATATAACTTCCAAGGAACTAAAAAATAATTTTAATACATTGAACCAAAACATAGAACATAAATTCTCCCAAAGAACAACCAATTTGTGGGGAAAAATCACGTTCCATATGTTGTGGCACAATCTAGTTGATTTTTCAATTAAAATAGTCGATGCACTCTATGGGATATATGCCACCACTATGGAATACTTGGGAAATGACACCCATATTGTCTGAATTTTGATAAGCCATCCCACGCTCCGAAAAATAACACTTTTTTTACTATGGTCATTAGATTCAGCCTATGGATGGATTATTTTGAAAACCTATAGTCAGGGGTACAGAAAATTTCTGAATATTTCTTATAGGTAACATAGAGTTCTTACACATATTTCTCACTGATTTTCTAAAAAAAACATTGGAATTAGTTTCATCAAAAAAATAAAACCCGAATCATTTAACTCATAGGACGGAGTAAGAGGTATTTTCTAATATTTTATTGTTTCGTTTGATTAATAAAATAAAAAAAATTATATTTACCAAGGAAAAATGGATTCTAATATGGGAAATATTGAAATTAAAATGGTGAAACTATCTAATGAAGTTGGAAATAGAGAAAAGGGTAATACCTAAGAACCCATAATGTAAAACCCAAAGAGAATTCCATGGTAATGATGACCATAACTGGCCTCCTAATACATCAAAAATACAAGAAAATACCAATCATTTATTAAAAAATGGAATAAATCTACAAATCTCAAATTGAAAAATATTAAATTTGGAAATTTGGACATCAACATTGGAGAAATTCTAAATTCTTCAAAATAAACTATAAAATATCATGAAAATGGATTTAATATCAAATAAAATAAAGGGGAGAAAAATATTGAAGATGAATTTGAAGGGATTACTAAAAATTTTAGGAGATTTTATGCAATAAATAATTTTCAAAAAATTATTATAAAGAAATCCATTGTTATAAACTGTTGAAATTTATTATGGGTTTTAAAAAAATAATTAATGAAATTACTTTGCTGGTGGAGCTGATTAAAATCCAGTATTGTATAAAATACGTCAAGAAAATAGGTTCAAATAAGAAAACCCTGGAATAATTTTACCCTTAATATCTCACATGGGAGTTTAGTGTCATGTTCCAAAATTACATACTTCCCAAACTTCAATATCGAAGGTTCTTTTTCATCCATTTAACATTTTGAGATAGATGTCGACAATTCATTTTTATGTGTGATCTTAGATCTAGAGTTAATTTAATTCCTATATCATTAATACAACAATAAATTTTAAGAGTTTCCATACCCACCACTAATGTGTTTCAAATTACCGAACAATCCATCACACGCGAGGTCGGTAGAAAAGATGAATTTTTATTAGGTAGAGGAAGACTAGTTTTCCTACTAATTTTTTATTTCTGGATATGAAGTTAGACCATAAAGAACCTACCATAATTGGTAGGATATTTATATCAATATGGGTGTAGTGATTGATGTATTCGAAGTAAAATTAATGTTTATATATGGTGAAAAAAATATAAATTCTATATTTTTAGAAAAAATAAGGACCCTACAATGATCCAATTTGTCATAGATATGATATTATATGTTTGAAATAAAATATTGAGAGGGGGAAGAGGATTTTTGGAGGATTATTGAAGATGTTAATTTTCCACCAAAATTCCATATAGAAACCTGTAGGGGAATTTATTCTAGTAAGGAGAAAAAAACTTTATAAGAGTTTGAGGGGGATTTTTTAAAACACATAGATGAGTTTTCTTTAAAACAATTGTTATCCCAAAAAATTATTGTTGATGTGAGGAAAAATTTTAGAAAAAAATAGTGACTAAGGGTAGGTTTTATTCACTGCCTTCCTCAAGAGGCTGCATTAGAAAATTGGTCCACCAATGCCCATGTTTCTTCCCTCAATTCAAGCACCACCCAATCTAAAACTCATGCCCTTGATAGACCATTTAAAATATACTTTTTTAGATGATTAATCTACCTTACCAGTCATAATCTCATCCAAACTTGAGGAAAGCATAGAAAAAGATATATTGAATGTCTTGAGGAAGAATAATTCTATTATTAGATGGTAAATTGTTGATAAACTGGGTTTATGTCCATAATTTTTCAAAAATAAAATCATCACGGATACAAAGAGTATACCTTGGGTATAATCCCAATAAATAATTAACCAAAATATGAATGAATTATTCTAAAATTAAGTGATCAGGACACATTATATTGGGATATTCACTCTTATTTATGAATTTTCTTGGGTATATAATACCATGTAAAACCTAAAAAAGGTAGAGTGATAATGATAAAAAATGAAAATAATGAGAATATTCAAATAAGAATAGTTAAAATGAGTGTGTTTTACTAATTATATAAAATTCAATGAAGCCACAAGTGAGGATCATTTCCCCATTCCACTTTTGGAAAAAATTCTACAGAGGATTACTGGAAATTATTATTTTTATTTTCATCATGTTAAATCTAGAAAAAACTAGATTTCAATATCTACTAAGGATTAGGAGAAGACCACTTTCACCTGTATATTGTGGAAATTTTACTACCAGTGAATTACCTTTATTATGTTCAGTTCCCAATAATCTTTTTAAATATTCATGATAGAAATATTATGAGATATGATTGAAAGGATTATTGGAGTGTTCATTGATTATTTTTTAATTTTGGGAAGTGATTTGGAAAATTTTCTTGAAAATATTGATGTATTTTAAAAATATATTAAGAGAACAATGTAATTTTAATTTTTAAAAAGTGTCATTTTTTGCTATAAAAGGAATTGTGTTGGATCAAATGGTTTCTAAAAAGTCACCATAGGTTGGTAATTTCAAAATTATGTTAATCCAAAGGCTACTGCCACGTGATAATGTCAAGGGGTGAAATTTCTCTTGTTCATGCTACATTTTATAAGAGGTTTATTCAAGAATGTTCTTAGATCACTATGCCAATCTACTATCTTCTTTTTAAAGACACACCATTTGTTTTTTATGAGAAATATTTTGAATCCTTTAATTTTATATGGTATATGGTGATCATTTTCTCTATAAATTTAAGAATTAATTACCTACTGGCTAAGGAGGACCCATAGTCAAGTTGCATAAGGTAGAATCTTTAGTTTCTATAATTTTATATGGTTATCAAGCATAAAAAGTGGGATGAAAATATAGTTGATAACCATTTTTATAGGAGTCCCAATACCTTGATTGAGGAAACACATGAGATCAATGCATACATTCTAGATGAACAATTTTTTGATGCCTCAATAGAGAAATATTCATGGATTTAATATTATGTTTACCTTCTATCTATCGGTGTTATGCTAAGGGACCATTCGTATAATCAAAGGAATATGATTACATCTTAGTTTAATATCTATTTTTGGGGGGGGGCTTCTTTTTAGGAGATGTCGTGATGATATTTTGAGAATATTTTTGGATGGGGAAGAAATGTTACCCATCCATTAGTGTTGGAATTCCTCACATTCGTGTGGACACCATTGAGGTAAAAGGGCTGCTCATAATGTTTTATAGGCATGTTTCTACTAGAAATAACTATTATATGATGCTCAAAGTTCAGTGATTAGATAAGAGAAGATACAAATACATAAAAATGTAGGTATAATATTGGATTTTACTCAAAATGGAATAATATAAATTTATTCTTTCAATGTTTGGGGATATGATTTCATGGTACCCATCCATTTATCATATGGGAATGAATATATTATTGTGGCTATAGACAATGTGTCCAAGTTAGTTGAGGTAGTTGCTTTTCCCAAAAATATTTCTACTAGTGTGTTGAAATTCAATAAGAAAAACTTATTTAATAGGTATAGAGCTACCATAAGATTCATTTTATACAATGGAACCCATTTAAAAAATTACATGTTCAAGAATTTAAATTGAAATTATGGGTTTTTTCATAGAACATGTACAACATACTGCACAAAATATATTGGGAAGGAAAAAGTGTTTATCATGTAGCTCAAGCTGCTTTTGGAAAAGGTAGTTTCCAGCTAATGAATAGATTGGTATATAAATTTAGATGAATCTATATAGGATTATTGAGATACATAGAAGAATCCCATAGGGTTTTCCCCATATAGACTTCTCTTTGAAAATACTTTCAATCTTCATGTACAACTAAAAGAAATTATTTTTAGACTCTAAAGGACCTTAAATTTGAATTCATTTATGATTGAGAGAGGGGGTCGTTGAAGCTTAGTGACCTTGGGGAAATTAACTACAAATCATATGAAGTATTTGAAATTTTAAAAAGGAAAAAATTAATTTAAATACTCAATAATATAGAAAATGTAATTCCAAGTTGGTTAGTGGGTCTTTCTCTTCAATTATAAGTTAATGATTTTCACTAATAAATTTATAACCAACTATTCTAGTCAATTAAACATTCAGATAGATATTATTAATGGTGATATGTATCAAGTTAGGGGGGAAAATAAACCATTTACAGTTAATGGATAGAGAATAAAACAAGTCTTTAATGGGTATCTGAAGGTCATGGTTTCCATTTCATTTCATGAATGCTGAATCTAACCCAAGTATAAATTAGGAATATAAAATCATTATTTAATGAGAACTAACCCATCATTTTTTTCTTTTAATTTCTCTTCTTCAATAAAGGAAACCCATACTATTGAAATTCTAGTAGAAGGTCAATTAAAATCTTACTCTATTAATTCTTTATAATTCCACTATATGTTGAATTTGACAAGTCTTTCATGATAAACGGTTGATACACACCCCAACATCTTAATAAACCAATATTAACCTAATATTTAGTTGAAATTTTCTATATTTAACTTTAATATATATGTTCTTATGTCTATTTTCATTACCTAATTGGCTATTGAATGTACCAGATAGAGTATTTAACTTGTAGTTATAGAGTATGACCTTTTTAATGAATATATATTATATTAAATAATACATTTAGGTTATTTTTTATGGTCATTTCCTCACTATACACATCAATTTATGATTTATTCTATGAACTAAGTATGAGGGAATCCCCCTGATCATGTGTAAATTGTGACCCTAATTTCAGCCTTGGGTGTTAGTCTGTTAAATTCTATAGAGTTGAAAATTAAATTGAAATACATTGGGGAACCTTCATAAACCCATTTTAATCAATTCAATTTAGTATATACATCCAAAAAATTTATCAAGATAATATTTTAACAAATTGAAATTTGTTTTTTCTTTATAGAATAATAATAAAAACTTACATTCATTTTTGTGGATGTGTCGAAAAAAGTGATTTTTGAACATTCATATATCCCATTTACATTTTTTTGATGAATTAAAAATTTATTTTAAACTATACTTTCTTCAACCTCGGATTTAGCATTGGGTAAAATTTTGAGTTTCAATAGTTGGGGTGAGGGGTCTTTCTCTATGATTCTATGTTGTGCTGTAAATTATATACACATCAAAACCCCCATGAATATTTGTTAAAAAATTATCAAACGTTTTTAAAATTTTTCACAAAATGAGTGTCTTAGGATTAAATTTTCACATTACTTCTGTCTTTCTGAGTGGAAAATAAAATTTTGGCAATAAAAAATGTCATTAATTCTATAATTTTTCTGGGTATATGACTGATGAGTGGTTTTAGAAAATACTTATATATATTTTTTATTTATTAAATAATAAAGGAAGTGAGATATGATCAAGCTTCATAGAATTTGGATCATAAATTGAAGATAATGGAAATTTGAAATCAAAATGATATGACTCACCTTTGTAATATTAAACACCTTAGGGACCCAACTCAAATGATAATCATTTATTTCCTCTATGATGGGAGTAAAGTGGGTAATTTGGATCCCATGATGAACTATTGATAGTCTATGCACTGTTTGTGTGTGTATACCATCTGTACATAATAAATGAGTGATTTGAAAAGTTCTCTCCACCACATAGATGTGTAAAATATGAAAAACAATAAATTTACTTATATTCAAAAATTAGTTCATTATGGTTAGGGAATTTTGATCCTAAATAAATAAGGGGGGAGCTGATTTCTATGAATATCATTTAAAGTGTATCAATGAAGTGATGAAAATGATTTTTAATTTTATATAAATTAATATAAATTAATAATTTAAGTTTCCTAATGTTCATATTTTTCTTGAACTTAAATCTAAATTGGAAACACTCAGGAAATTATAAAATTTATTGTAATTTAATTAGGTAAGTGAGGGAATTTTTCTAGGAGGTATGATATCTTCAATGATGAATGTATCTTTCTTCCTGTGATTCTAAATGTGTGATTGACTTAAGAAGATCCTTATGATATTATTCTCTGACGATATTGACTTACCTCAATTTTTTTCCACTATAAATAAATTTCTTAACATGATTCATTTTGTGCTTTCTCTAAAAATTATTTTGCTCTATTTTAAAAAGACAGAAATATTAATTTTTTTTGGAAATAAAATATTTAAGTGTTGGGCAGTTTTATGTGGTAAAATTTTATTACTTTTTTCAAATATATTTTTATTTATTTTATCAGTTTTTGGTGTTCAATCAATCTTATAATGATGAATTTTTTAATCATTAATAAATTGGCTATTTTTTGTGGTTATTTTTTACAATAAAATTTACTATTTTTCGGATGTTCTGTTGCATTAAATTCTTGATTTTTTCTCTCTAATTTTTGAACTATCATGTTTTACTATTTGAGAGATTTAATAAATATATACCCCTATTTTTTGTAAAAAATTAAGTAGTTACATAAACTCATATACAGAAACACAAAAAAAAATTGAATGTATCTTCACATATTTCTTATAGGTGATTACCAGAATGAACTCCACACTGTTTACATAGCTGATTTGGTAGGAAACACAATTTATAAAGAGGTAAAATTCATTTTTATCTCCCCTTAAATGATATTACCCACATAAATAGGAAAAAAACTGATCCAAATCACAAGGATATGATGTTGTTACATTCACATTCACCTTATGTCATAGTTGGTGTAACCTATTTAGAATTCCAAATATTACTCACCGGTTACCATTAATCTGATTCATTCCATGGATGAATATTCTTCATTTACATCTCTTGATAATTCATTATTCTTCTCCACCCACGGTTATGAGGTACTTTCTTGAATATTATAGAGAACTTGTTTTATAATGAATAGAACGAGGGCATTAAAATATATCCTGAGGTGAGAAGAAGTAGGGATGAGACCATCATGCTATGTCCAGTGGTGGTGCATTTGGATCATGAAGATTCAAATTTGGACGCCAGATATTCTAGGTTTAAAAATGAGTTATATATGAGAAAACCACTATGTTAATCAGACTACTACATGGAGATTAGGTTAGTTCATCATATAAGGCTATTCCAATTTAAGTGGATGTGTGGGAAGAGGGGATTTAGGAATTGATTCAACTTTCTGAACTAAAACAGCTACATGAAAAATTACTTATTTCAATCCAAATTCCTAAATTTGAAATTTGGTTACATGAAAATAGGCTATAGGATGAATCATTAATGTCGATCAAACCACCCATGTCATTAATCACCTACATCGAGATTCAGGTACATGAACACAATTGGTTACATAGGTATATCAGAAATTTCACAAATAGTTATGTGAGAAATCACATACATCGATAAAAGTTCTTATGTGATGGAAATTAGCCACACTGATTAAAATGATCAGGTCAAGAGTACATAGATATTTTTTGTATGAGGAGCACATGATTTTGGGAAATAAATAAAAGATAGAATGTATGAGAATATTTCCCCAGTTTTTATAAACATCAATTTATCATCATAGGGAACATTTGAGATTATTAACATGTTCCATGAATGATATATAGTTTTGATTAGTTTCACATTTAGTTGGGGGAACATAACATCAGTTACCAAGTAAGTATGATCTATAGTGGAAAGTATGACTTGTGGAAGAATTAGAGTTTCTTAAGGAGATGTTACTATGAAATTGAGGCATGTATTGGTGTAATAAAGGAGTATTAATAGAATAATATGAATTTAGAAATTCAATCCTCAACCTACACACACATTCAGATAATGAGATACATAGGAGGTTGAACACATAGAGTAGGGATGAGAATTGAGACATCAGGAACCACTAAATGTTGATTAGGATCTTCAAGAGGAAAAAAGATGATTCATTCCACCTTTTCCATTTATTCATTAATTTTCCTTATGGATTTTTTTATTCAAAACTCTTTTTATATAAATAATACATCCATGATTTTGTGGATAAAAAATTTGGGGGAATAATTTGTGTTTGTTGGTCTTTTTTTACTTTCATAATACATTTTATTTAATGGATGACACTATTTATTTCCATTTTGAAAATATTTTTTTTAAAACCTAAAATTTAGTGAAACTAGTCTTGATCATGTTAATGTAAAAATTTATTTTATCTTATGATTTCATTTAAAAGTAAATCTCGATCAAGGGAAAGTCAAACCATGGGTTCAATTTACAATTTGAACATAGTGAAAATTAATTTAGTCCACTAAGTTATATGGTGACATCTATAGTTGATAAGATATAGAAGCTATTTAATCATAGTTTTACCTAATAAGAAAGGTGTATAAACACTTTAAATCATTTTCATGATGTTTAATATTTGTGACATGAAAAAAATAAAAAACATAATAGAAACCGGCAAGCTGAATTCCCATACATCATCAATTGATCTCTCTCTTACACAAATAGTTATCTTTTTTCCCCTATTTTATTTCAGTGCAATATTACACTCACATTTATAGAGAAAAAATATTTATTCAATCCATTTAATCTTCACCATTCCATATTTCATCATCTTATTTTGAGTTTTTTATTAATCTTGTATTTATTATCTTCTAAGTCACACACTTAAATAAAAAATTGTGATTCCTCCCCTATGGATCGAATTCTGCTCATCACTAGATTCAATGTACATAGAGTTATAAATATTTTATTTTCATGAGGCCAATAACTCAATTACATTTTTCATTAGTATAAATAATATAATAATGAATCCTAAAAATGAGAAAGTTAAATTTGGGGAATAAATCCTTGCACCATGTTTTGGGACCCACTTGTCAAAATTTTATGGAGAATTAATCATGTTTCATAACCCATGTTATGTCAGATTCTATAATGTCAATTATTTAAAAAAGCACATAATATTTTAATAAAATATGTGAAATTTGTGAAATGATAATTTATGATCATAATTAGTTAGTAGATTAGTGAATTGATGATGGGAGAAGGCATATTTAAAACTGATAACTAGTGTAGGAATCACATGAAAGAACATGCGTAGGAGCAGCCAATTATCCTTCACGAAAGTTACATCACCACACCCTAAAATCCTATAAAACCATCGAAGGATTTTCCGTGAAATACCCAAAATAATACACTATAGAAAAGAGAAATTAGATCTATCAATACCCTCAAAATGGTAACTAACATACCTATTTTAATGAAATTATACCAAAGGGTGTTCCCTAAGATTGCCTCCCACACCATCTTAACCTGAATACCCAACATACTTACATCAATACCTATTAGGTTAATAACCATTCATTTAATAGTCTACAAAGTCTACCAAAATAATCCCAATAATTATATAATTATTTATGTGACTCTCAAAGAAATTTTACCATGATGATTTCAATGTTTTTAGTCACTTCTTTGGGATGTCAATAGATAGAAAACACATGCATGCAGATAGAAGATAAAACATTATTGACCAATGTGATTCTACCTTCAATTGAAAGGAATTGTATTTTCCAATTTAAGATCCTACCCATGTTCCTATTGATAATGTTTTTTTAATGATTAATGTGTAATATTATATTGGATAAGGGAGCACCTAACAAGTATATTAAAAATATTGGGCTCAAAATTCGAATTCTATCTTAAATTAGCATGGATCTCCTAGACGATAACTTGTTGGAAATAATAAAATTTCTTTTATTGGAATTAATGCATTAGAAATATTTGTTAAAATAATTATTGATAATAATTATTAATTTTCTAATGGAATTAGAAATACCATTTAAAAAATAGCATGTCTTTCAAAAAATATATGGAATATTTTAAATAAACCATAGATTCCTTTAAATGAATGAATTCTACCTTCTTCAATATTCATGTAGATAATTCAACTAATAAAATTATAATCTATGATGAACATGATTTGGGAGATATGGTCCCCTTGACTCAAAACCCTAGTTGATTAGAAAAAACTAAAAATTTTCCCCATAAGTGAAATTATGAACCAAGGAGATGAGAAACATGTAAAAGTGGTACAGAAACCCACATAGAGAATCCACACATTATGACCACTTCAAGTGAAAATATAAATTCCATTTGATCATAAGAATATTCCATATCTATTTTAATCATCATATTCGATCCAATAACTTTACTATCTTGATCATAAATAATTTTTTGGTCATGTACAATGGAACACTAAATTCATATTCCTTTAAGAAGTTCCCTATTCAGTTTTAGTTTTAATGGGAAAAATATCAGGTTCCCAATCCTTACAAATCCATCTATAAAAATATAAAACTACGGAAAATTTTATGGATTTATCTCTAGATCATAATCATATTTTGGGGTACCTTTATCCTCTTAATAATAGATAGTTTATTAGTTACTTTATCATGGCTGGACGATATTCCTTTTATAATTATCATATCCAAGATTTTTGATGTCTACGAATATATGATTCAATTACATCCTCATCATGGATAAAGTTGTTAGATACATTATACTAGTATAATCTACCATTTTATTTTCCTTACTTTTATTGTAATGGATTGATCAATAAAAATTCTTGAACAATTTCCAAAACCTTCATTTTTTCATATTGAGCACATTTTAGGTGAATATAAAAATGGGAATATTATGATCCTTATATATGCCACAATTCTTTTAAAAGATGTTGTATCACCAAATATTCAATGTAATGACCACTGTATCTAATTCCAGTCATCTGTTTGGTAATTAATCTCATTTATATTTAATTGGTAGTAGGATTAGGCTATCGATTTTTAATTTTTCCATAGTACACAACCAAATAGTATTTTTGATGCATCATTATAGATCACAAATCCTTCCCCACTAGTGGGTAATGTGACCATAGTAAAAGTTTTTTACCTATTACATAACACATTTAACATTTCATCACATTGATAAATATAAAAAAAACTTCTCTCAAATATGAGTTTACTTGGATAGATGGTTTGAAAATAGTTATATATCTCTTAAAAATTGACAAGAGTACCTATATAGTTTGTAGAATATATAGATCAATATCATTGATATTGGACTTATCTATCCTTTAATAGCCTATTTTTTCAAAGGATATAGATAAATCACATTTCTTATGATAACATTCCCTAGTAATGTTACATTCTACATCAAAACTCACATTGATTTTACATTTCCTATAAATTTTCCTTTCGAAAGGAATTAAGTGAAACATTTAGGTTCTCTTCATGGTCCTCTTTGATTTTATAGTGGATATGAATATTTTATACAATTCCTTGATCAAATTTGTTGAGTTAATATTTAAAGACTCTTTTCATTATTTTTGTGATTATATTTTGATTATTAGTTGATCTAAATAGAATAACATTTAACTCAGTGAATACACCATGTACAAATAGTAGTTTTATGGATATCTTCCTTCTTTAAGTTTACATGAAAATATCCAGAATAAGGTTCCTCCATGTTGAATTACTATGATCCACATAGATGATCGAATCATTTATCAATCCATGGTAGATGATAATTTTCATCTATCTTGATGTTATTGAGCTCATAATAATCAATGCAGCATCACATTGAGTAATCCTTATTCTTAAACAAAGGGGTTGATGTAGCCTATGGGGAAACACATGGTTATCTAAACCCTTTATTCTAATTATATTATAGTTGCAACAATATATCATAAAGTTTAATTGAGGTTATTCTATATAGATTATCTGATATTATAAAATATATAGGTAAAATTCAGATTGAAAACTCAACCTCCCTGTCAGGAGGATGACCATACAATTTCTCAGGGAACACATTGATATATTCTTTTACAAAGGATATATCATTAAGGATGATATTTTCTTTAACCCTAATCATTTTAAATAGATATTATTACTCATATGAATATAATATTCTTTAATGAGATGATGATTCCAAATAAGATAAATCCTCTTATTTAAACTTTTATATAATTTGTGGAGGATTCATGAAACAAAGGGTGATTTCTTTCTCTCGAAACATTAGGTCATCTTTGTAAAAGTAAAGATAATCCCTAACTAGGATAACATAGAATTACACTAGATGACTATTCATAATATTTTCAGAGAACTTAATCTTGAAAACATCTAGAGGTGTGATGTTTATACTTGGGATGCAACAATTAATCTCTTTTTTATTTTTACTAGTAACTCAACTGCAATGTTTTGAGGTAGTGTTTGAATAGTTCTTCTAAAATTTCGTGATATGAATAAATTTGTGAAACTATAATCAAATATTATATTTTCTATTCTTAAATGAATAGTAAGAGTATATTTTACCCCTTCTTTATTAGGATCCTCCTTAGAAGATATGATTTAATATTCTCACCCTTGTTCTTTAATCCTTGGAGGTTGTTTTCATCGGTTATACTCAATAACCGTTAACATAGTGAATTGGTTGGAATAATTTCTGTATTCCATGAAATATAAAAATTTAACAATAAATCATTTTTAAAATATAACATTTATTTCTTCCATCACAATAGTGGGTTTCTTTTATCATAATTACCCAGATTTGTTCCCCTCCATCCAACACACAAATCATTTCCTTTCCCCCCTTCAGGAAATTTTTAGGATTCTTCTCACCACACTATTAATAAGTGAGATGTTTTAATATCGTACCCCTATGAGTTTTGTCCCTTTATCTCCTAGAATTAAACTACTTTATTAAATTCTTATCTTTAATATTGTAAGACCCTTGAGATTCACCAATAGCCAATTTAATTTTTAGGGACCATTTGGAAAATTTCCACACACCTATAAAAGGCTCAATTCGAAAAATATTTTTGTAGAAACTTATTTAAACCACTAAATATGTGGTCAACATTAATTTTGAGTTAAATGATAAATTCATAGGTATATCATTGTCTTTTGAATATTTCCTCTTGAACCCTAATGGATTTTTCTTCTTATTGATTGTGGCTAAAAAACTCCCTATCCGTTTTAATTTGGAGAGTGTGAGGAAAGTATTTATCATTTTTTTTTCAGAATTCCCCCCATTCTATAGCTTTAATTTCTTAATTGGATCAATATTATTAATCAACATCCACCAATAATCAAATTCTCCCTCTAAAAGATACAAAACTAGCATGAACTACACATTCTCAGAGAATTGAAATAAATTGAATATCTCTTAAAATGAGTTGATCCATTATTATATGATTAATGTATGATAATATCTATTGATAGATAGAGGTGTTTGCTGTATAGAGGTCTCAATTGTAACCTTCTCATTCTTAGGGGAATTCAAGTGTTCAACATGTTGTGACACCACAAGATTTTAAAAGCATTAAATAATATTAAATAGAAAAATTGAAAATCAATATTATTCTTATATAATAATGTAACACCCCTATACTTTATTATATATTTATACAATCCATTTTATATCTTGTAATCCATGTAACACTTAGTCTAAATGAAAGATGATACTCTATTAAAATATTATTATTCAATCATTACCATAATATCCAAGATGCTAAATTCTAAGGTATGAATAATAATAACTAAATTATGAAAACTATAGATTTTATACAGAAAAAATGGATATATAGTGATTAGATATAAAATTAAAACCATTTGATATAAAATAGTCATTTTTTGGAAATATGTAATTTTTAAATAGATGGTTTAGTTACAGTTTGTGCACATAACATAATATTAATTTTTAATAATTTTATAAAACATATTTTTAAAAATGAAATAAATATTAAAATAAAAATATAAAAACCATCCTATGGTTAATTTTAGGGATTTTACAGATAATTTTTATTTTCGGAAGAATATTGAAAATACAAAATTTTAATTGAAAACTACATTTTTATTTAAATTATTAACACTATTAAATTATATTTTTAATTTATTTTATAGTAAAATTAGTTAAATTATATATATATATTAATATAATTTCTTTAATTTTAGTTTTTTTAATATTTAATTTTGATATAAGAACTTTGTAAACTTCTGATGATTTTCTATTTTGAAAACATGCTTTCTCGTTGCATCTGCATGATTAATTTGTAAAGTAAATTTTTTCACTTATAAAAATTGAATTTGAAAAAATTGATTCCATATTTATAATCATAATTACATATATTTTATAATAATAGCAACATAATTGTTTGACCAAAATTAATATTGAAACAGTCAAAATTAATTAGCATGGTTAAGGAAAAATAGATTTACATGGAGATAAACTAAGAATATATGTGTTAAAAACAGCCTACCAGCTTGAAAAGAAAATTATACTAGCCATATTTCCACCTCACCTCTTATATTATTGAAAATTTACCATTTTGAAATCTTTTTTTATGATAAAAACAAGAGAATGATTGAATCTTTTCAAAAAATTACAAATGTACCACTCACCTAACTTATAAAAGTACACCTTATTTCATATCTTCTTCACACTATAAAATATATTTTTTTAGTCCAGTCATACCCAAATAAGTTTCAAAATTCACTCATATTATAATATAATCCTTAGTTTGGGAGGAACTATAACCAATAAATGCTTTGTCAAAAACATTGGAAGGATACTTAAAGAAGATGTGATGTTTTTCCATGAGTGTCTGTATTTTATTTCTTTATAAACCTACTTAAATTATTATTAAAACAAGATTATATAATATCCGAAAATTATTATATATAATAGGACGTTTTTATAAAAAAAATTCATGACCTAAAACCATCTCAACTTCTATCAAATGGATTACAAAATCATTGTTCATGTATACTGCGAATTACTGCTTCATGATCTGATGTAATTAGTTTTTCCATATTACCTTTCAAGACTCGGTATGATGATATATATAAAGTATATATATGATATTAATAACATAATTATATATCTATATTAATTACACGATATATAACCTTTTTACATTCCATTCATCAGGGGATACAATAACGTTATTCATATGTGCGGAAGAATACCACAATGCAAAGCGATAAGATTTATTTCTTACTAACATGGTGTGTAATAAGGGTACATATAATGAGTATATGTGGTTTAAATAAAATAATTTCAAAATTCCTGATTTATTAATCATTCTTAAAGGATAATATATTATTTTATTCCTTTCATTGAAAAAAGATAACGTCGTTCGTGGATGTGTGGACTACCACCTCAATGGAGTTATATGATTCCATTTCATCATTATATTACAATAATATTTTATATAATTATATATAAATAAATAATTAATTATTTATGAAAAAATGATAATTTTATAAATATAAAATATTACTTACCATATATCTATAATGACTAGTGAAAAATGGAAATGTTACCCATGTACATGTATTGTCTACCATCTATATGATTATAATGTTAGTTCATTATTACATAAAAATATTTTATTATTGGTTTTAAAAGTTCTATTTATGTTTAAATATGATAATTATTCTATTTTTTATATGTTTAAATAATTACCATGTTGACCATATTCAACCTAACAAATTTGTTTTGACAGTTAAGTCAAATAAGGTCAAAAAATTTTAAACAAACCTGATTGATTATGTAATTGAATATAACCTGATAACAAGTGAAATAATAGTAATAATAAAAAGGAATAAATGTTATGAATAAATTAAATAATTAGCACTAATATATTATTTTGGATGGTAATCACATGTATGACGATCCTGACTCATGGTATGGGACTTCATCTCAGTTTCTTTTTGTTGAGGTGGATTTTGATGTTATGCACCAATATTCATTAATGAGGTGTATATAAATACCCTTTCACATGTTATATCATGAATTTTTCTATTCTAACTTTATTAAATGTTTCTAATATTATTACTTTATAAGTATTATGATTCAAATATTTTCAAAGTAATAATGGACTTTTCTTTAGAAGATTCTCTTATAAGGTTTTCCTTCAAACTACTTATTTTCCACGTACATGTTTTTCTATAAATGTTTTTTAAAATTTTTATATGGAAATTTAATATTTATAAATTATATTTTATGTCACTTTTAACTTTAATTTAAATTTCTTCAAATGGAATATTTTTATGCTTTTTAAATGGATCATTTTGACAAACGCTAAATAGAATGTTCTATTTTTAACGTATATGTAAAAACTGAATTTTCTAACCACCATGAATATTTTATTATTTCTATATTACGTTTAATGACATTATGTTTTCTTAAATTAAAAACCATATTTCCCTTTTTTTTATTAAAAAATATTTTAAGTGAAATGGATAATTTTATCCTAAAATGTTTATCATATGGGTTTAAAATTGTTTTTAAAAGGGTTTTATGATGAAAGTGTTTTATAAATGGTATGGTTTTTGAAAAAATATTTGAAATATTTGATCATGATATAGCTTATTCAAAGTTTTTATCACCATTATTGAAAATGGTTATTCCTAATATAGCTTATTAGGGTTGAGACCCATTATATCTCTTCAAGAACAGGTAAGACTGATATTGTTTATACAAAAGATAACCCCATTATTGGTATCTAATGAATTAGGTAATGATTATATTGGAATTCGGTCATATCGGTATTCTAATAAAAAAAATTAAAAGACTTTACAATCATAATTTTATAATTCACTAGTAAGGGGATTTTAATTGCTTGTTATTGGTTTTAAATTCTTTCATTGAGGAAAATAAGTGTCTGTACTTCATGTAAAAAAGTTTATTTCATAAAATCAAAAAATTGAAGGTAATGGTAAAATTTATATGATTTTTATTGTTTTTCTATAGGCTAATTGTTTTCTCTCAGTTTTTATATCCCTTAATAATATTTTTGTTTTCATAAAATGTTCTAATATGTTTTTCATAGGTTTTAAGGATGGTTATGGTAAATGAAGAAGTCAACCTGAAAGTTGTTGATATTTACCATGAAAAGAAATCATGATTTATTTTAAAAGATATATGTTATGGAACAATGGATATTAATCAGAAATGTACATTTTCTATTTTATGTTTTTGTTATCTATGATTTATGGCCAAATTCTCTAAAACTATAAACCTAAAAATATCCTCAAATATAAGAGAATGAATACATGACCTAAAAATAAATATTAATTTATCGTTATGTATTTTTCCTTAAATTTGTATCAAATATCTATATATATAACTTTAAAGGATATGATAATGTTAGTATCATTCCATATAAATATTAGACCTTATGGATATATTATAATGATATAGAATTTTATGATTACCTTATTGCGTCCTCCAAACTATTTTCATTAAGAATGGTTTTCCACAATTGAAATAGGGAAGCTATAATGGGAGGGTACCAAGAGGAAAATACCCTTCCAAATCAACATCTTGATATAGTCTAAATTAAAAAAAAGTTTGTTGGAGTGATGGATCATTTGAAACAAGCTATCAATGGTGGTGGTATCCATGCTAGAGTGTAACCCAATTTAACATGAAAGAACATGTTTATAGTGTATTGTATAATGAGGAAATATATCCCATTATTCAGTGGATAATCTCACCCCATGATAGATGAGTTATGGATTAATTCTCTTGGGAAGATATTTGATGTAATGGTCTGTTATGAATGTAAAAAAGGTAACTCTTTCATTTTATCATTATTATAGTGAATCTAATCGATGGAGTTATTTGGTTACGAAATAAATGGAGAAATATGATCTTGATTCTATGTAATGGTAAAAATTTTGGAATAATTTATGACAACCTTGATCTTTTATTAAACAATTAAACATAATTTATTACATAAACATCAATTGATACTACAAATATGATCGAGAGGTATATTCTCTTTGGGGCTTAGGATCATTACAAAACAATTTAAATCATTAAATATAACATCTTTTTTGAAAACTTCCTATACATGATCACTACATTCCCTCGTACATAGAATTGCTTAGGATAACATGAGGACATGCATAAGAAAATGGTGACCTATAAATCTCAGTAAGGGAATAATCATAGAATAACATGAGGAATTCAATACATGTTAGGAAACAGGCATATCAATAGAGAACAAGAGAAGAATAAACATAAAGGCATGATAATGCATGATAATCATAACATGGAAATGTGGAAACAACACTTAACATGGAATTAGCAAGAGCCAAGGCTCATTGCACATGAAGCATGAGTAAACCATCATTGCACATGAAGCACAAGTAAACTCTAGTTTCACTTGAATTATAATGAGTAAACACCCATTGAACATGATGTATCATGATACTATACTTTACCCAATGCATGGGAGTGCTATCAAGGTTCACCCTTCTTAAACATTTTATTTCATGCATAAGTGTGGCACATGAATCATAAAAAATTGAATCATTCAACATAATCATTTATTCAACAATAAACGAATGTTGAAGACATACATGAAACTATTTAAAAAAATTAAATGTGCATAAAGGTGAATACCATTGATAGAGAAATGGGCATGGTATTCACTACACAATGACTTTGGCTTGGAAAAGTGCGGTGCAGTTTCGACAGCATAACGATGTGACATAAGAACTCCTAAAAATGGTTAATGAGAGGGAAAGGGGTGTATCATCATATTTATATGACATGTACAGTAAGGGGTCATTTATATACATGTCCCAACAAATATAATGGAATTTAGATTAATGATACAAAAGAATTTCTTGAATGTAAATGAGGAGAGAGAAATTCCTTTAGGAATTTCGGTATAGTAATGGGTGTACATGGGAAGCATTTAATGAGAGAGAAAAGGGACTCCCATTATTCAAACATAAAGAGGGAAGTATGGGGGAGGTTTAAAACCATACCCCAACATTTATAATTGAAATAAAAAGTGAATGACATCTTAATGCATATTGGACAAAAATGAGAATGGAAGAAAACCCCTTACATGGAAGTGTGCATACAAAGGCTTGAGAAAGTCTTGAGAGAGGCTTATTGGGAGATTTAGGATCCTTGGGAGGATTCTAGAGAGAGTAGGGTAGAGTTTTGATGAACTCCAAAGGCTTTGAGTGAGGAGGAAGTGGGAGCTTGGGTGGGTTTATATAGGAAAGGTGAGGGAATTATTTATTATTTAGGTTTGGGACACCTCACATTAAACTAATATAAACCACAAACCAGGCCATGGTTTTTCACAAAGGGAATTGGAAACAATATTTTTTAAGGGAGAAGTCTGAAATCCTTAAAATAATTGGGTTTCTTATGTGGATGTAAGTCACACTTCTAGGGAAAATAATTTAAAAAGACAAAATGATTAATAAGTCTTGAAGGGCCACTAAAGCATTGAAAAATAAATCAAACAAACCCAAAATTACATTATTTTAATTTAAAAATATATATTGGTAGAACATAAGGTTTATAGAATTTTCTTACATCAATATTATCTCATTATGATGTCATAAAACACGTTTTATATTTAAATGGTATTAAATTTTTACCCAAAAATTTGACTATCTCAAGAAATTATGAAAAAATAACCATTGGATAATTTCAACATCCTTATTCTTGAAATAATATTAATTTTTTTCTAAATAATTTTCTAATTATTTTAATTTTCACTTTTAAAATAAAAACCGAGATTTATTGAAAATTCATGGGTTTTGACAAAAATAGCTTTCAATCCTTAATAAAAATTACAATTGCATTCATAAAATTATATGATCATTTATATTTAATAAAAATTAATTTAATAATAATAATATTTTATTAAAATTTTATTTAATTCAAAAAACCATTAATTCATCAAAATATATTTTTTAGTTCAACTTTAACGAAAAATAATATTTGAGATTTAAAAACTATTTACAAGGTAAAAATAATAAAATGAATGTATCTTAATTATTATATAAAAAAATAATGTACAAAACCATAGTTATAAGGTCTTGTTACATAACCCCTTATAACACCCGCATAAGACCGAGAACTAAGGTGTGTGATGGTGAGAGACTCATGGGGTGGCTCGGAAAACATTGCTCAGGTGGTAATCTCTATCAACTCCCTCTTCTCTCATAGGCGGTCCAGCTTGAGCTTAAAATATTTAAGATCGGATTTCCCTTGGACAAGAGTGAATCCCAAAGATGCAACCTCCTTTCTAAGCTCTAACAAATGGTCTTTGAATGGGGAACGTCTACTAGATGAGGCCATCAATTCCTTTTTCTGAGTAAATTGGATTTGTTAAAGCCCTATATTTATACTAATCAAGTGATCACTATTCGATGGCTATATTAGCAACGGTCACAATTCATAACATAAAACAAAATATGTTGACATTTTATATAAACATTTTACATAAAGAGACATTAATTCTATCAAGAGGTATTTCTATTAATGAATGTTTGGGTTGTTCGAATCTCCCCCCCCCATAAGAAATTTCACCCTTGAAATTTTCTTTTCCCTCACTAAAACAATTGTGGGTAACTCTGCTAAATCATTTCCTCTGATTCCCATGTCATTTCATCAAGCATTTGGTTTCTCTAGAACACCTAGATGTGAGGCATTGTCTTATTTCATAACCAATTTTCTCTACGATCTTTGATTTTCACTAGTTTATCATCATAAGAAAGATAATCCTCTAACTGTACATGATCTGAAAGGATTACATGTGATGGGTCTGTTATTTACTTTCTTAATAGGGATACATGAATGACATCATGTACTTTGGCCTTGGAAGGTGGAAGTGCTAGTCAATAGGCCCCAGCCTTTACAAGATTAAGAATATTGATGGGGCTGATGTACCATGGACTTAACTTCCCCTACATTCCAAACCTCATGACCTTCTTCCATGAAGATATGCATAGAAATACCATGTCCCCACATTTAAACTCAAGGTCTCATCGACAGTTATCAGAATAACTCTTCTATCAACTATGGGCTACCTTGATATGTTGCTGAATGGTTTTCACCTTCTCCACTATTTATTCAACCATTTTGGGTCCAAACATCTTATTCTCACTAACCTCATCCCAACAAGCCAGTGTTCTGCACCTTTTCCCATAAAGGTCTTCATATGGTGCCATTTGGATGCTCGAGTGGAAACTGTTATTATAATAGAACTCAACCAGAGGATAATGTTGATCTCATCCTCCTTTAAAGTCCATTGAGAATTCTCTCAACATGTTATCAAGTGTTTGGATAGATCGATTGGATTCGCCATCAGTTTGAGGATGATAGGTCATACTAAAGTTCAGTTTAGTATTCAGAGCATGTTGAAGACTCTTCCAAAACATATAGGTGAATCTTGGATCTCGATCAGACACAATAGATAGTGGTACTCCATGAATCCTTACCACTTCCCGGATATATATCTGTGCAAGTTAATCCATTGATAAATCCTACCAAATTGCAATGAAGTGTTCTACATTTTAAAAACGGTCCACAACAACCCAGATTTCATTACTACCTTTGGATGTCTTTAGATGTCTGGTGATAAAGCCCATGGTGATGTTCTCCCTTTTTCAATCTGGTATGGGAAATGGTTTCATCATTCACATAGAATTCTTTCTCTTTTCCTTCACTTTCTGACACACTAGGAAGATTGATGTATATTCAGCGATCTCATTCTTCATAATATACCACCAATAATGCTCTTGGAAATATCGATACATCTTTGTGTTTCCTCAGTGAATAGGGAAATTTGAACTATGTGCATCATCCAAACCTTCCATCTTCTGATCTAGACATGATAGAAGAAATAGTCTTTTCCCAAATATCACAATTCCTTCTTTATTATCATTAAACTTAGAGGATTTCACTTTACCTATAGCTTGCACTTTTTTCTGAATTCCCACGTCATTATTTTTGCATCTTTTAACCTTTTCAAAAGTAATGGTTGACCAATAATTTGTGAAAGGATTGATGATTTTCCCTTCTTTATGATTCCCATGTCCATCTTCATCAAATATAAGAATATTGGATCCTTTAAAATTCTCATCAATGATAGAATTAATGGGTCCTTTCTACTTAGTGCATCTACCACCATGTTCGCTTTTCTAGGGTGGTAATGGAATGAGCAGTCATAGACTTTGACCAGCTCTATCCATATTTGTTGGGGGCATGTTCAACTAATTTTTTGTGAATATATATTTGAGTCATTTGTGGTTCATATATATTTCACACTTCTCCCCAAAGAGATAATGCCGCCAAATTTTCAAAGAGAAGATCACTGCATCAAACTTGAGCTTATGTGTTGGATAGTTCTGTTCATGAACATTCAATTTCCATGAAGCATAGGCAATGACTTTATCATTTTGCATCAACACACATCCCAACACCCTATTTGAAGAATCACTAAACACCACAAAAAGTTCTCCACTTGTGGGTAAAGTGAGCATGCACACAGTGATAATCCTCCTTTTCAACTCCTTGAATCTTTCTTCGCATTCATCACTCCAAGAAAAATTTACTCTTTTCTGAGTTATCTTGGTTAGAGGGTTGGACAATCGTTCTAAATTTCTAACAAATCCTCGATAATATCTAGGTAACCCCAAGAAGCTACGGATATCTATTACTGATGTTGGCCTCGACCATCACTCAATTGCTTCTATTTTCCAGTGATCCACAAATATTCCATTTCTTATGATGATATGGCCCCAGAATGATACCTCCTTTAACCATAACTCACACATTTTGCACTTTGCATAGAGATTATTCTTCTGATGGTCTCTAGTAATTTTCTTTGAGGCTCCTCATGATCCTCCTTGGTTTTGGAGTATATCATAATATCATCTATAAAGACTACCACATATTTTTCATGGTAATCTCTAAAGACTCTATTCATAAAGTCCATGAAGATTTTTGGAGCATTAGTGAGTCCGAATGGCATTACTATGAATTCATAGTTCCCGTATCTTGTACGAAAAGCAGTCTTGTGGATATCTTCCTTCTTCACCAGTACTTGATAATATCCGGACCGATATTCCTCCTTGGAAAAGTATTGTACTCCACATAGCTGATCAAACAAGTCCTCAATTCGTGGTAGAGGATACTTGTTCTTTTTCATGATTTTTTTGGGCTCACGATAATCGATTCAAAGGGGCATTGACCCATCCTTCTTCTTGAAGAAGAGGACAGGTGCACCCCATGGTGAAACACTTGGGTGTATAAACCCTTTATCTAGATTCATATATAGTTGTTTCTTCAGCTCCTCAAGATCCACAATAGACATTCTATACAGAGTCTTGGATATTGGAAACACCATAGGTATAAGATCAATTGATAATTCAACATCTCTTCTAGGAGAAAGGCAAGGAAATTCCTTGGGAAACACTTTAGTGAATTCCCTCACAATAGGCATGTCTTCTAGGATGATTTCCTCCGTAGAGTTAATCATCTGAGCCAGATATGCATGATCATAGGGTAGTTATATCCACGCTTGAGATGATGGAGGTAAATAATATTCATCTTCCTCCTTTCACTTGTAATGAATTGGGGGTCGATTCTCCACATGGAGAGTGATTTCCCTCCCACAACAATTTATGTTGGCTCTATATAAGAAAAGCCAATGCATGCCACGAATTGAATCAAATTACACTAGGGGGAGTATGACGAGGTTTTCTGGGAAGTTACATCTACAGATTATGACAGTGGGGGATTTATATTCTTGGGATGCAATGATTTCCCTATTTGTTGTACTCACTGACATCTTCACATCCATGATTTTTGGTGGTGATGGTATTGTTCTACTAAACTTTTGAGATATAAAATATTGTATAGAACCTGAATCAAAATGTATGTTCGCTATTCTTGAATGAATAACTAGAATACATGTCATCACTTCGTTGTTAGAGTTCACTTTGGCAGTAGTGATAGAAAAAGCTTGCCCTTACTGCCTTGGAGGTTTTTGGTTGCCTCCGAAAACCCTTGGTTCAGGGAACTAATTTGCAAGATGCCCTGGTTCATTGCAGTTGTAGCAATGAACCACGCATTGAGGATTGAATGGAGCATTTCTCTCCTCTTTTGTAGCCGCAGGTCTTTCCTGCCGATAGTTAATAGATAGGTTCCCTTCTCTTCCACACCTAAAGAATTTCCTTATCCCCTTTAGGAAATTTCTTGTGTGCTTCATTATGCACCTTTGGAAAATAGGGTGCTGGATCTTCTTACCACCATTGCATTTATACATTGGAACACAAACATTGAATTCCACCTCACTCTTCTTATCCCCATGATACCCCTTAGATTCTCCGATCTCCATTTCAACCTTAAGGGCACATCGAACAATTTCCTCATAGCTGTCGAAGCCATAGATCGCCATTGCATTCCACATGCTAGGTTTCAGCCCACCAAAGATGCAGTAAACCTCACATCTGGGGGTAACGACAAAGCCAGAAGCATATTGTGAAAGCCATGTGATGTTTTCCCCATAAACTCCAGTATATTTGTTGTCATTTTGTATGAGGTCAAAGAAGTCCATTTCCATCTTAATCCGGAGGGTGCACATAAAATATTTATCAAAAATCATCTTCTGGAAATCCTTCCATTTCAATGCCACGATCTCCTCCTCAGGCTTCACATTTTTTATCAATTTCCACCATTGATCAACTTCACCCTCCATATGATAAGTAGCTGAGAGAACATTCTTTTGTTCAAAACATTAATGGATGGAGAAGATCTTTTCAATTGAGTTAATCCATTATTTACAGATTTAGGGATCAGATGATCCATTAAAAGTAGGAGGCATTTCTCTTATTAAGCTCTTGATAACGACTTGTTATTTTTTATGGGGGTTTGAACGTTCCTCTTGACCCATGTTTCTATTTAATGCTTGAGTTAGTTGAGAGAGATGTGTGACAAAGTTCACGATTCCCGTTCCCATTGCATTGGGCATCTCATTAGTATAGTCATTACATTGATCTTTAAATCTATTGTTAGTTCGAGTCCTTCTATTACCGGCCATTGGCTGGAATAAGAGGAATGTTATGGGTAATACACAAAGTGTAATACAAGGACAAAACAAATGAATTATAAATAACTTTTATTTCTTTAACATTAGAATATGTTGGATTGAATCTATGTTATCCATGATCTACATTCTAATATATGTTCATAGGGAATTATTTTAGTCCATTAATAATGGTTCATAAAAATCTTGGGAATTTACAAAAGCATATCCCCTGGAAGTGTCATAACCAAGAGTGCAGTAAGGCCCGTTGTTGTGCAGCAGTTCGTGTTTGAGTCTAGATCAAAATGGTGTTTTCGGGTTTCACCCCTAGGATACATTTGTGCTAGAGACACTTCTACCTGCTCGTATCCAGACAGGGATGTATTTTCTTGATAAACCACTTACTCAATACTAAACAAAACATAGGGATGTTTTTATTATACTTAGTCTCTTCTCTAAGGCTTTACTAGGGGTTTCTAATCCTAATCCCAAAAATATCTAAACCTATCCTCTGATACCATCTATGATAACCATGATATTTTATTACCCAATTAAACATAATTTATTACATAAAAATTACTTGATAAAACATTGAAAATTGAGAGGTCTAGTGTCTTTGGGGCTTAGTATCATTACACAACAACTTAAAACATGAATTACAATATCTTTATTGAAAACTTCTTTTACATGACCACAACATTACCTCATACATAGCATTTCATTGGATAACTTGAGAACATTCATAAGAAAAGGATGATCTATAAATCCCAGTAGGGGAATAATCATGGAATTACATGAAAAATACAATACATGTTAGACAATAGGAATATCAATTTTAAACAATAGAAGCATAAACATAAAGACATGATAATGAATGATAATCATCACATAGAAATGTGGAAACAACACTTAACATGGAATTAGCAGGAGCCAAGGCTCATTGCACATGGAGCATGAGTAAACCCCAATTGCACATGAAGCATGAGTGAACCTTCTTTTCACTTGATTAATCATGATACTATACTTTACCTAATGCATTGGGGTGAAATCAGGGTGCACCCTTCTTAAACATTTCAATTTATGCATAAGTGTGCCACATGGATCATAAAACATTAAGTCATTCAACATAATCATTTAATCCACAATAAACAAATGTAGAATACATACATGAAACTATTTAAAAAAAGTAAATTTTCATAAAGGTGAATACCCTTGATAGAGAAATGGTCATGGTATTCACTACACAATAACATTGGCTTGGAAAAGCACGGTGCAATTTTGGTAGCATAACGGTGTGACATAAGAACTCATAAAAATGGTTGATGAGAGAGAAAGGGGTGTATCATCATATTTAAATGACATTGATAGTAAGGGGTTCATTTTTATGCATGTCCCAACAAATTTAATGGAATTTAGAATCCTGATACAAAATAATTGCTTGAATGTAAATGAGGAGAGAGAAATTCCTTCAGAATTTCACCACAGTAACAGGTGTATTTGGGAGGAATTTAATGAGAGAGAAAGGGGTCTCCCATCATAAAAAATAAATAGGGGAGTATGGGGGAGGTGAAAACCATACCTCAACATATATAATTGAAATTAAAAGGGAATTACAACTTAAATAATATTGTACAAAAATGATAATGAAAGAAAAACCCTTACGTGGATGTGGGATTCCAAAGGCTTTAGAGAGGCCCGAGAGAGGCTTCTTAAGAGATTGGGGCACTTTGGGAGGATTCTATAGGCAGCAGGTAATAGGTTAGAATAACTACAAAGTCTTTGAGTGAGAAGGAAGTGGGATATTTGGTGGGTTTATATAGGAAAGGTGAGGGAGTTCTTTATTATTTAGGTTTGGGACACCTCAGATTAAACTAATCCAAATCTCAAACCATCCCATGGTTTTTTACCATGGTTTTTTGGAGAGGGAAGTGGAAAAATTATTTTATAAAGACAAATTTATAACTTCTTAAAATAATTGGGTTGCTTTTGGGGAGGTGAGTCACACTCCCAGGGAAAACTATTTAAAAAAATAAAATGTTTAATATGTCTTGAAGGGTCCACTAAAGCATTATAAAATAAATAAAAAAATCCCAAAATCACACTAGTTTAATGGTTAAACATATATTGGCCGAAAATAAGGTTTTTATTATTTTATTACATCACTATTGGTTCATTATGATGTCATAAAACACATTATATATTTAAACAGTATTAAATGTTTACCCAAAAATTTGACTTTCTCAGAAAATTATGAAAAAATAACCATTGGTTAATTTCAAAATCTTGATTATAGAATTAATATTTATTTTATCTAAATAATTTTATAAATATGTTAATTTTCACTTTTAAAATAAAAACTGACATTTATCGAAAATTTATGGGTTTTGACAAAAATTGCTTTCAAACCTTAATAAAAATTCTAATTGCATTCATGAAATTATATGATCATTTATAATTAATAAAAATAAATTTAATAATAATAATAATATTTTATTAAAATAGTATTTAATTAAAAAATCTATTAATTCATCAAAATAGTTTTCTTTGTTGAACATTAACAAAAAGTACTATTTGAGATTAAAAAACTATTTACAGGGTAGCAATAATAAAATAAAGGTATATTCATTACTATATACCAAAATAAAGTACATAACCATAGTGCTATGGTCTTATTACATAACTCCTAACAACACCCACATTAGACCGAAGGGAAAGGTGTACGATGGTGACAGACTCTTCGGGTGCCTCAGATAACACTGGCCGGGTGGTAATCTCTGTCAACTTCCACTTCTCTCAAAGGCAGTCCTGCTTGAGCTTAACATATTCAAGCTTGGCTTGGGCATGGTCAAGAGTAAATCTCGAAGATACAACCTCTATTCCGAGATCTGATCAGTGGGATTTTTTTGGGGAAACTCTAATGGAAGAGGTTGTCACTTCCTTTGTCTGAGTAAATTGGATTTGTTAAAGCCCTATATTTATACTAATCATGTGATCTATATTCATGTGATATATTATAAATGGTCACAATTCTTAACATAAAACCAAAAAATTTTACATTTTATATCAACATTTGACATAAAGATACATTTAATTAGATCAAGAGGGATTTCCAATAATGAATGTTTGGGTCATTACATAATTTCCTTGAGAAATACTTCCCTAAGGTTTTTCATCTTAGGATGGTGAAGTAATTCAAGGAATTGAAAGAAAACAGATGATGATTTGATGTTCACATATGAAACAAAATTACAATGATGGACAGATATGTACTATAATTTTTCAGAATATATATTTAAAAATTAATAAATTTTACTTGGGATAAAAATCATTCTTGAAAAGAGAATTGTAAACATACTAATTTAAAATCTATGAGAAATTTTACCATTGTGATGAGAATGTTGAGATGGATTTTTCTAAAACAAATGTACTAAGAGATGAAATGATTAATAAATTGTCAATGTGTAATGAAATAGAGAAGAAGACAACTAATAATCTAATAGGAAAGCCTGGAACATGTTCTATTTGTGGTAAAATACATTACATGTAAGGTATGTCAGGGTTTGGAAATTTTAACTTGTGGGGTATGTTTGGTCATAAGGTTTGTGACTGTAAAGAAAAATTCCCTGAACAATCCAACAAGGATATAAAATATACCTAGTTATCCTTGAGGTGTTTCCACTACAATTATTGGGGAAATTGTGATATTATTTTAAATAAACTTACTCGGGGTAGAAATAACCATGATCAAAATAAAAAGGGATGGAAAATAATTTTAGACTTCTATAGTTGGTTTTGGGCCATCTAGTGAAGTGGTGAAAGTTCTAGGGAGCTTTGTTTTATGGTTGTTTATAATCACATTTTATATGGAATCCCTCCTTTTATGTTTTAATTAATGGAAGTACATTATAATACATTAATTGAGTTTTAATATTTATCTAATGTATTTGTTTTAGTGTAAAATTTATTTGATTAATTATGATTTTATAATTTATATATATAAGTTTAAATTTATTGATAACCTTAGTGTTAATATGATCATTAATGAATTTCTAATTATATTAAAATAAGATTACTATAATTTTTGAAAACATAATGTTTTGAAAACCCTGGTAAAAAAGTTATTAACGTATTAATTTTATTTCAAGTATTCCATGTTTTTTTCTTGATCATCATAGAAATTATATTAACCATATTTTGAAAAAGGAAAACACACATACTGGGTGACAACTCGTTATATCCAGTAAGTTCACATGCCTTAAACCAATGACTAACAAAATATAACGGTTTATAACCTACCATTGGTCTTTGTGATGTCTGGGATAAAATTACATTTTTTGAGTTAAATGTTAATAAATAATGAATATTATTGATAAAACACTACTGTTACATTTTAGTTTTAGAGGTTATTTTATTATATTGTGCAAGTTGTGATAACTATAATGGATTTAGAAAATGGATAGAGATATATGGAAATACGTGTCACTATTTTATGGGTATTATAATCTATTAAAAAAATAATTTTTGTTATTTATGAATAAAAAATTGTTTTTTAGATACTAATTTCTTGGAGTACTGTATAAATTGGAAATTGTTTAAAGAAAAGGCAAAGGATGAAATTATTCTTATAAAATTGAAACGTATCATGTAAGTATATTTCCTCATATTCATAGACAGTGAAGTAATGCCTCAACATTAGGGAAAGGATATAGAAACAAAAATGTTATCCTATTACATTCATATGTGATGAATCATATGTCTATTTAAATCATCATTGATTTATGGTTTTGAGGACCTAATCTTTCTATTTATAATTCTCTTTACTATGATTAATGTCATCAATCACTCTCTATAGTTATTTCTGATTTAATTATATGTCTATATCTTTACATTCCAATAATTTTATACTAATTTGAAACCTAGTTATGTTTAATTAAATATGACCCTTTTACCTGCCTTTCTTTCTTTTTATGAAGATGTTTCATTAATTCTTTTTAAGGTGGGGGTTTAAAAAAATTGTTTTCAAATTTCATCATTTGATTACAGAGATAATGTGAAAATTGTGTGGTTGAAACATATTAAAGGGTTGATGTGACACCCATAGATATTAAGGTAATATAATTTTTCTTGACAGTATAAATGAAACACAAAATTGAGATTTGAAGAGAATTTAACACAATAAAAAATTAAATATGTCTTAATTCATTCACTTCAATAGCTTGCAACACATGCAACCTGAGGTTTTAATGAAACATGAAACTATGTTAAAATATTTTTATTTAAACATTATCATTATCATTTATCCATTAAATTTTAGTGTAAAAATTTTAATAACTAATAATAAAAATTATATGGTTTACACATAAATAAAATGGATACCTATTTATTAATGATAAAATTAGAATCATTTCTTTGAAAAATAATTTTTTTTGAAAAGCTACCAGTTTTATAAATCTTTTCACACATAATTAAAAATTGATTTTTTCCATTTATACAACATGTAATTTTAAAAAAAATCTAAATCATAATTTCAACGTTTTCTTATGGTTAATTTTGTTATTTTCAAAGAAGTCTCATTCTTTGATGAATAAAAATATACAGATTTTTTATTGAAAAATCCATTTTTGTTTATATTATTTGTAATGTTAAATTATATGTTGAATTATTTTTAAAATAAAATTAAATAATTTATATATATAATAATAATAAAAATTAGACCATTCTAGTCTTCTTCATATTGAATTTTTATATAAAAACATAGTAATCTTTTGAAAAATTTCTCTTTAAAAACCCACATTCTCATCGCCTCTATGGGACTTATTTTTAAACAAAAAATTTACACTTCTATGTAATAAATTTGGAAAAATAGTTTTCATATTAATAATATTAATAATTTATATTTTATAATATTTTAAGCTTAATTTTTTTTACTTAAATGAATATTGAAAAATAAAAATTAATTGTTACGGTGAAGGTAAAAATGGATTTAATAAGGGATAAATTATGAAGATAACGTTTAAAAAAGATATAACATCGTATAAAAAATCCATTGGATTTAAAGATATACACATTAACTATTTTATTTTAGATAATTCCTCATTTTGGTGGATCTTTTCATGATAAAAACATGGGTACGATTGAATTTTTCAACAAATTACAAAGGTTCCACTCACCTCACTTATAAAAGGCCACCCCTATTCTATATTCCTATAACCTTAAAAAATATTTTTTCACCATATAACTACCATAATAACCTAAAAAATTCCATTATATCAAAATATAATCATTATTTTGGGTATAATGTCAACCTATAAAAGCATTGGTGTAAACCTAAGAAGGATACTCTTAGAATAGGTGATGTTCTTCAATGATCATTTTTATTTTATTTCGTTCTCCACCTCTTTAAAATATCATTAAATATTTATTTTATAATAACCTTAATATATTAAATATATTATTCTATTGTTTTAATATGTTTATGGCCTACAATACTCTCCAAATTCATCAAATGGGTTATGGAATCACTGTTCGTGTATACAACGAAGTATCACCACACTAACCGATGTCATTTGTTTTTCCCTTACCCCATCTCACTATAGAATATTATAATGGATATGATGTATATATATATATATATTAAATTTATAAAAATATTAAACCAATGTAGTCATTATATAATATACACCCTTTTACATACCATTCCTTAAGAGATACGATAATGTCGCTCGTGTGTACGGTGAGCTACCGCCTTACGAAGCAATGTGACTTGTTTTTGACTAACTCTCTACATAGATGTCTATAAGTGTAAATATAATTAATATTTGTTATTTAAATGAAATAATGACGATATTCATGGCATATTAATCATTCGTAATGTATATTATATCAATTTATTTGTTTCATTGATAAATGATAACGTCTTCCCTAGACATGTGAACTACCGCCTCCACGAAGCAATGTGATTACTTTTTCACCACCAAATCACAATAATGTAATATATAAGAATGTATAATTAAATAATATGGTACTTATATAACATAAAATATTATATACCTTCTTTTTATAATGATCATTGAAAAATGGAAACGTTACTCATGCATACGTACAACATAACATCTCCATGATCGAAACGATATTTCATTTTTCAATACCATATTTCATAAAATGTTTTAAAAGTCTAATTTGTGTATAAATATGATAATTATTTCATCATTATAATTCAATATATGATTAAATAATGTCATATTTTACAATATTCAACCTACAAAAGTTGTTTTTGACATATAAGACGAATGTTGTCAAAACATCTGACATAAACATAATTGACATTGTAATTGTATATAAAATGATAATAAGTGAAATAAAAATAATAATAAACTATCAAATTATTCTCAAAAAATTAAATAATTAACAAAACACTATTATTCGGGAATAATAAGACACATGTGTCTTTTTTGACTCAAGTTAATAGGCTTCATATCAATTTCCTTTCATTTAGGAATATTTTGATGTTATGCACCTATATTATTTTTTGAGGTGTATATATAGCCCATTAGACACGTTATATCATGAATTTATCTATTATCATGGTATTTAATGTTTTTAATGTCTTTATTTCATGAGGATAATGATTCAAACATTTCTAATTGATAATTCACATTTCATTAAAATATTCACTTTTAATGTTTTCCTTCTAACTTATTATTTTCCATGACCATGTTTTTTAAAATTATTTGTGGAAAATTTTTATATGGAAATAATAGATATATAAATTAAATTTATGGTAAAATTTTAATTTATTTCAAAGGGTTTCGAACAGAATCCTTTTAGATGTTTTAAGTGGAACATTTTGACAAAAAAACTTGAATGCCCAATTTTTAAAGTATAATCTGACAAAAAAATCATGACATCATAAAAGATATTTTATATCTTTCATAAATTTAAAACCTAATTTGTTTTGTAAATTAAAATTCCTCCTTCCATTTTTGGGTATTTTTGTATTGAAAAGGGGTTTCATAAGAAATGGGTATTTTTTAATGTGTTCTTCATATTAATTTAAAAGAGTTCTTCAAAGGATTTTATGATGAATGTGTATTATTCAGGAAATGGTTATTGGGAAATTATATGAAAATAGTGAGATAAATATATCTTATATGATGTTTTTATCCCCATTATAGCTCAAGATTGATCCTGGTATAACTTATAGTAAGGGTTGAACCCCATTATATTTGAGGAAAAATAGGTGACCTGATATAGCTTATCTGAAGGGTGAGCCCCATTATAGATCTACAATTAATTGGGTAATGATTATATAGTAATTTGTAAATATAGTTATTCAAATTAAAATATTTTTTAAAGGTCATTATGAATATAATGTTCTAAGTCACCAATAATTGGGGTTATACTTGATTTCTATGGGTTTTGACATATTTGTTTGGAAAAAACATGTGTTTCTTTCTCATATTAAATTTTTTTATTTAATAAACACAAAAAATATTGATGGAAAAGGTAAAAAATATATATGTTTTCTTATATTTCACTAAACTAATGTTTTTATTTCCTTTTTATGTTTTTTACTCAGCCTTTTTGTGTTCATTCAATGTTTAAAAATGGTTTTTGCATGGGTTATGGATGGGTAATGTAATGTAAGGAGTGAATTTGAATGTAATTGATATCATACATGTCACATACATGAATTTTATTACAGAAATTTTTCATTTAATTTCTATTCTTTCTTTGTTTTGTGGGTTTCTCATTCATTTTGGTGGAAATGGCTGGTTTTCAAAATTTGGGCCAAATCACGAGCCCAATTCTAGATTTAAATATAATTTTTTTTCCTTATGAACTCCTTAATTTTTCAAAAAACAATTATCCATTTTAATTCTTACTTGTCCTCCCCTGACCAATTAACACCACCATATTAATTTGGATCATTTAGTAATCCATAATCATAGTGGAGTTTGGTTTTTATTTGAGGGATTGGGCCTGCCTCTAAGCCTATTTCCAGTTTTAAAAATGAATATTGTTTATTTAATTACATATAAATATTTTACTAGTTTTCTATTAATCCACCTCCCACTCGGAGATAACATCCTTAGTCATGTCACCATTACCATTACCTCCGCTTGGGAGCTTGTGTGAATCTCGGATTAGGGAAGTCCTTCATAGGGGTTCTCAAATCTCCCTTATTTGAAGAGGATTTTCCTTCTTTAATAAATCCTTATTTTCTCACAATTTTCTCCCATTCCAGTTCCTAAATGTTATCCTCATCATTGTTAAACCCTCCATTGAATGATTCACCATTTTAAAATTCATCTTCTGGTGTATTTGGGTCATTTGCTTCATTATTTATTCGGGTAAGTGTTTCTATCTTTGATGTCTTCACTTTCCTTAGTGTTTCCTTCACCCTTTATAGAGTTCTAAATTTTCCATAACCTATGGTTCATACCTAGGGTTTAACGTCTTGTCTTTTGGTTAAAATATTGGGGTTTTAGTTTGGTCTTACGTTTCTTGGAGTGCGGAGGTGGTGCGGTTGAAGTTTGGCACCAAGATTTATGGGATTCGAAAATTTTGGTAAGTGGATCCATGTGTAAACAATTACTGATTAGTTTTATTGTTGTATATACTCATTATTCATATTAAAAATATGTTTTTTGTGGTGAAAAAACTTTTAATAGTTGATTTGGTTAAGAATTTAATTTTATAGTTCCATTTTTTCTTGAAATTGGGTGTTTTTCAAGTGTAACACTTGGGGTATTATTTAGGAGTATTTTATAATAAATGAAATTTTATTAATAAATCATGTTTAGGATTAAAATTCTTAATTTGGTAGGGTCTTGGTGTTCCATTTGGTTTGAAATAGGGGTTTTTAATGGGTTTATGTTGTGAAACCATGTTGTACTTCTTGAAAGTGATTATGAAAATGTGTGTTTTTCATGTGTATATTTTGTGGTACTGTTTGATGTATTTTTATAACACTTGGGTGGTTTAATAAATGTTTTTGGGGCGGAAAATTATGTTTTTAATTGTTATTTTTGTGGTTTTTTCCTTGAGTGATGGTTTTGATAGGGTTTTTTCGTTAAAATCTTGGTTACACTCCATGGAATTGTTTTATGAAGTTTTGAATGGTTTAATGATTTCTATAAGAAGTGAATCCACTTTGGAAAACTATTTTAGAGTGTGTATATTTTGAAATGGTAAATTTTAAATGTGAAAGGGGATATTTTGTGACATGTTACATCATTGAAATGTTTTATAAAAATGTTTGAAGGATTTACTAAAGTGTGTATGAGATGTGAAAGTGATGTGGGATGTTTTGTGTGAGTGTGATGTGAAAAATGGATTTTGGTTATGAAATGGGTATTATGTAACATGTGATTGGGATTTTATGTGAGTTGTAATTTCTTGTAATGGTTTTATTAAATTTTTTAATGTATTTGTTGAAGTGTTAAGGATATGTGAAAAGTGTTGTGGGCTATTTTAGTGTGAGTCGGGTTTCAAATCAATTTGAATAAAAAGAGGACTTTTGTGACTATTTTGGTATACATGTGTGCTGTTCGGTGAATTTGTGATGTGGAAATGGTATTTTCATGTGAAAAGTATATTTCATGACTTTTTGAACTTGTTTAAGCACAGGGGGGAAAACTCGGGTATCTTGGTGGGTGGACTTGTACTAGAATGTTACTAAATCTGTGGGGTTTGGCTTCAGTTTCACTTAGCAAGATTGACACATAAATCTCTAACTAAAATATGATGATGATGATTGGGGACCACTAGGTTATGGGTATGTTTGCCACTACTGGCTCGTTCATGAGAACCAATATTTTTTATGTTTACTCTTGCCGAGATACGAGGTACCTGGGACCCAAAACTAGCTAGTGCCAAATGGTTATTTCATATTTCATATGCTCATTAGATCCTTTATACTTACCATTGTCATACAGTATATTTGGCTGGAAAATTCAGTAGGTTAAGCATTTATTTTAAATTTTTTTATTATTTAAATTATCCCACTTGTAACCTATTTTAATTTTTAAGTTGCATCTTTTAGAAATTGTAACTATCATTTCATGTTTATTAAAACATGTAAGTTTTTTTCTATTTGAATGTTTATCACATGGAATATATTAGTGGTGGTATCTTACTGAGCATTTTATCACACCCTACTTACACCTTGGGTGTATGTAGGCTTGGTTATTTTTTGATGTAGGTTGGTTACAGTTTTTAGTTCCAGTTGTTTGGGTTTCTAGCACATCCATGACTATGATGTCTTGTGGATATAGCTTGAGGGTGGTGCCCCTTTCCTTGAAGTGGTTTTTGGGATGTTTATTTTCAGTTTTTTAGCTTTTTTATATATAGTCCTTGTTAGTTGTTTTAAACTATTTAATTCATTTCTGAACTTTTGTAAAAATTGTTTGGTTTGAAAAGTCCAGGTTCGTTTTATTGGGTTCATTTGTTGTTTTATGTTTACAAACTCAAGAAAAACATTCCCAGTTTTCAGTTTATGGTACCCAAGAACTAGTACTAACTTGTGGGGATCGGGAACGCCCTTCGGGCCTTGTCACGGGCTGGGTTTGGCACCAGTTCTGATGGCTGCCATATTTGGTTCGTGACAAAATGTAATCAGAGGAGGTTCATGTTAAATCTTTGGGTCATGTTATTTGGGGAGAAGTTGGGATATTCATAAGTTAGGATTATCAGTACATGGAATTCTAGTTACAGGTATTGTTTTTAATCACCACACCTCAAAACGACATTCATGTCACTAGGGGAATTTGGGACTTATCTGAGTCCTTTGGTTTTCTTGGTTTGATGATGATTAGGGGAAATGAAAAGAGAGTTCTATTAATGGTCTCAGTGAGCTCGCAAGGCATGTAAAGTTATGTATAGATGGGGATATTTATCTAGAACACTCTCCATGATGGTCTAGTGATTTTTGTATGGCTACCAACCATATGTTCAAGTCACCCACCGAAGCTAGTTCCCCATCACATTATCTTTTCCATTTAGTTTTCAAATCTTGGATGTTCGGTTTTAAAGAAAAAATGACATGGTTTTTGGAAGCGTATAGTTTTTTGGAAATGATTTTCTAATAAAGAAGGAAGGGTTTTATTTTTGAAATGGTGGAACACAAATTTCATCAGTGTTTTGAATTGAGAAAAAGGTGTGTTTACACCTATTTTAAAACCAGGAAGTATGTTAAATTTGTATTTGAGAAAGTGTTTCTAATAAAGTTATCTAAACTGTTGAATAATGTTTTAATGGAATGTGATGTTTTGAAATTAATTTATATGAATTGAATGTGATTTTTAATTTGAATGATTATTCCTTTCTGAAATGTTTTTTAGCGGTAATTTGGGTTTGATTTCATGGTTAGCGCTCTTGAGAAAAATGATGTATTGGTTGATTGTTTTGGTTTTCAAAAGTTGAAAGAGTTTTTTTACTAACCTTTGGTATTTTCATGAGCGACCAAATTCATGGGGTTATATGGGAAGATATATGGTTAATGGAATTATTGGAAGAGTTCTAGGATGGATAGGAAGTGGGTGCCCGGTGTGGCATAGAAACATGCATGTGCGGGGCCCATGGGGCACCATTGGGGGATACACTAACCGTTGAACTGTTAGTTTTATAATAAATCTTTTTAAAAGGAAAACATGATGTCTTGATGAGTTGTTTCAGATGGGGTGTATTATGTGTTTTTATAAATGTTGATGTTGTGGAATGTTTTGAGTCCAAGAACCCCTCTGGTTTGAACGGTGTTTGAGGTTTGTCTTTGGTTGGTAAGCTGGGTTGAATGACATGTTAGTGGTCTCTTCTGAAAAAAGTTTGTGAATACTTTATGGGGGTTCCCTTCATTTATTTGGATCTGGTTGAGGCATTTCATGACCAATGGACTAGTTTCGTTGGTTCCTTGGGTTCTCACGTTGGATAAGGTATACCCCCATTAAGGGATAGTGAAAAACTGAAGTGCAGCCCAGGTTGTTTCCCCGTTGGAAGATCCTCCAGTTGATCATTATGAAGAATAATTTTTTCAAGCTTTAGATATTGATTTTACACAATTTCCTCTCTTTTTTTGGTGCACCCTCTTGTATTAGGAGAGTTCTCAAGGATAGTTGAAAGAGGCGTTAGTTTATTAAGTTACCTAATTCCTTGAAGGTGAAAGTAGTCTGGGGTTGCTAGTGTGGATGGGGTCTAAGAAGGCCTTAAGGTCTTTCATAGTCTCTTCGAAGCAAGGGTTTACGTTAGACCACAAGTCTGGGAGATCTAGTCATGAGAGGTCATAATGTATACCTTCTATAATTGTGTTTTTTTGGGATGTTGCATTACGTCTCTCTCCATGTATTATTTCTATTTTTCACAATGGTCATGCTTGGTGATGCCATATGATGTCGTTTACTTGTTTAACAGAAAAGGTGACGGTTTTGAAATTTACTGAGAGTAGCATTTATGTTGGGAGTATGTCTTCCTTTGAAAAAACATTAAAATCATCTGTTTTAGAGGATTTTTTTTATATGTGTCCTTTCTATTTTTTTTCTTACCCAATGAATCAAGGTGTGATATGTGTGCATCTTTTAAGCGCTTATATCAGTTAAATGTCATGTTTTGGTAAAGTGATATCTGGAGTGTGTTATCTCTTGGTGAACCCATCGGGGTATGTAGTGTTGTTGTTTATAGTGCCAAAAGAAGAAGTTACATATAGGGGTTTCCAAAGAATAACTGTGAGGCTGATGATTCTTCAATCTTTTTTGCTCTAGCCATAGGTCCCGGGGAGAAGACGGCATGTAGTCAGGGGAAATCCCAGGGACGTTTAAACACTTGAACAAGTCCTACCCTCAGTATAAATAATAGGAAGATTTTAAACCTCTGGTGTCATCATCTTAATTATGTTATTCCTTTTCTAGGGAAAGAGGTGGAGGGCCTCATGCGCATGTTTTTCACTTAATGTCTTTCCATCCCCCTTTCGTTTCCATTGAGTTTTTAGAGAAAGGATTATAATTTTTCTAGATAGGTTGAGTGCACAATTTTCACATGGTGAGTTATATCCGTTCCCTAGAAAACCATGCAGATAAATGGATCCACGTAATTAGTGCATGGTTTCCCAAATTTTGCAGACTAACGGTGCGGTCGTTCCAACTCTTTGAGTTTTGGGGTCTTTCAGTGATGGCCCAAGCTGGTTGGTTAAGATGGATGGTTATTATGCTGGGGAGACCCACCATGGGTCTCATTTATGTTATTTTGGAAATGTCTAATTGATATCTACCCCCTGTACTGGGGAGTCTGTTTGGGCCACTCCCTCTTAGTGTCCTGCTTTTATGTTAAGAAAAATTTAAGTTGTCTCTTATGGTGGGGAGAACATTTGTGTCTCACCATACTGGTAAGTCTAATTTTTCCTTGGTCTTGTCTTGGAAGTAGGTATTCTAAATTAGAGATATCTAACTACCTACATATTCCTTGTTTAAAAATTGATATTGGAGAGTGCCCAATGGTTTAGTTATAGTAGGATAAGTGTAACCGTGTTCGATGTTGTTGTTTGTTTTGGTAAATTGCTTGAATCGTGTTCAGATTGTGTTTGAGGATTTTTCTTTTGGGATAAAACTTGAATGTGGTTGAATGTTTTAGAAAAGGGGTGTTTTTTTTGAGAGTATTGTTTTTTTAATTGACCACTAGAGGTGTTTTGGCCTTTGGGGGCGAAACCAAGCAATGGAGTACCTCTTGGTTTCTCAATTTGGTTCGGTTGTTTCTTTGATCATTCCGTGACTTTTCAGGTCGAAAAGTTTTTATGGTGGGAAGAATTGTCACATAAATTACTTTTTTAAAGAAATTTTTCATTTAACTTTCATTCATTCTTTGTTTTGAGGGTTTCCCATTCATTTTGGTGGAAATTTTAGTTTTTCAAAATTTAGCCCAAATCGTGAGCCCAATTCCAGATTTAAAAATAAATTTTGGTTCCTTTATTACTCCTTAATTTTTCAACATTTTTCATCCATTTTAATTCCTATACGGCCTCCCCTGACCTATTAACATAGCTATATTAATTTGGACTATTTAGTAATCCATAATCATTGTGGAGTTGGGTTTTTATTTGAGGGATTGGCCCTACCCCGAAACCCATTTCTTATTTTAAAAATGAATTGTTTTTGTCTGATAACTTATTCATTTTGTACTATTTTCAGTGATTCAACCTCCCACTCTAAGATACCATCCCTAGGAAGGTCCCCATTATCTTTACCCCCTATTTTAATATCATGTGAATCTAGAATTAGGGAAGATCTTCATAGGGGTTCTTAAATCATCCTTATTTGAAGTGGTAACTTTCTTCCTTCATAAATGCTTAATTTCCCACTATATTACCCAATTAAAGTTCTTACATGATCTCTTAATCATTTTTATAATCTATACTTAATGTTATGCTATTTTCAAATTCAGAAACTGGTGTATTTTGGTCGTTTGCTTCAATATTGATTCGAGTAAGTGTTTCTCACTTTGATTTCTTCCCTTTCCTTAGGGTTTCTTTCACCCTTTCATGAGTTCTAAATTGTCCATAACATAAGGATCGTACCTAGAGTTTAACATCATGTCTTTTGGGTGAAACTTGAGGTTTTATGTTATTTTTACCTTCCTTTTGGTGCGGCGGTGGTGCGGTTGAATTTTCGCACCAAGATTTGATGGATTCGACACTTTCGGTAGGTGGTTCCATGTATAGACAATTATTGATGAATTATCTTATTTTATTTACTCATTAATCATATTCCTAATAGTTTGTGTTTTGTGGGAAAACTTTTCACGATTGATTTTCTTTAGATTTTAATTTTACACTTGCATTTTAGCTTGAAATTTGGTGTTTTTCATGTGTAACACCTAAGGTATTATTTGGGGGTATTTTAAACACATGAAATTTTTTTCTAAATAATTTCTTGGCTGAAAATTATGCTTTTGTAGGGTTTTGGTGTTCCATTAGGTTTGAAAATGTGTTTTGGAATGGGTTTTTGGTATAAAACTATGTTTACTTCATGAAAGTGATTTTGAAAATGTGCATATTTCATATGGGTTTTTTGTGGTATTGTTTGAGGTATTTGTATAACACTTGGGGTGGTTTAATAAATGTTTTTTGGGGCATCCCATTCGGTTTTTAATTGGTATTGGTGTGATTTTTTCCTTGAAAGATGTTTTTGAAATGGGTTTTTTCTAAAAATCTTGGGTACACTCCTTGGAATTGTTTTATGAAAGTTTTGAATGGTTTAATGATTTGTGTATGAAGTGAATCCATATTGGAAAACTGTTTTGGAGTTTGTATATTTTCAAATGGTACATTTTAAATGTTAAAGGGACTATTTTTTGATGTGTGACATCTTGGAAATGATTTATAAAAATGTTTGAATGATTTACCAAAGTTTGTGAGAGATGTGAAAGTGATGTGGGATGTTTTGTGTGAGTGTGATGTGAAAAATGGATTTTGGTTATGAAAAGGGTATTATGTAACATTATAGTGGGATGTTATGTGAGTTTTAATATCTTGGAATGGTTTTATAAAATTGTTTAATGAATTTTTTGAAGTGTTAAGGAAATGTGAAAAGTGTTGTTGGCTATTTTAGTGTGAGTCGGATTTCAAAATCAATTTGAATGAAAAGTGGAATTTTGTGACCTATGTTGTATACATGTGGGATTTTCGGTGAATTTTTTATGTGGGTATGATATTTTCATGTGAAAAGTATATTCCATGACTTGTTTAACTTGTTTGAGCACAAGTGTAAATCTCGGGTATCTAGGTGGGTGGATGTGTACAAGTATGCTAGCGAATCTATGGGGTTTGGCCTCAGTTTCACATAACAATATTGACAGGTAGAACTCTAACTAAACTATGATGATGATTATTGGGGACCAATAGGTTATGGGAATGTTCCATTCTAGTGTCTCATGCATGATAATGGATATTTTTTATGGTTACTCTCACCGATATACGAGGTATTTGGGACCCAAAACTAGCTAGTTCCTAGGGGTTATTTATTATTGGTTGTGTTCATTAGATCCTTTATATTTACCATCGGTATACAGTATATTATGCTGGAAAATTATGTATCTTTGGTATTTATTTTAAATTTTTTTATTATCTAAATTATCTCACTTGAAAAATAATTTAATTTTTAAGTTCCATCTCATAGAAATTGTAACTAGCATTTCATGTTTATGAAAAATTGCAAGATTTTCATCTTGGAATGTTTATCTCCTATAATCTCTTAGTGGTGGTATCCTAATGGTAATTGGATAACACCCTTCTTACACCCTTGTGTGTAAGTAGAGATGGTTATTTTTGGTGTCACAGATTGACTACAATTTTTAGATCCAGTGGTTCGGGTTTCTAGCATGTCCATGGCGGTGGTGTCTGGTAGAGATGGCTTGAGGGCAGTGCCCTGTGCCTGAAGGTGGTTTTTGGGATGTTTATTTTCTGTTTTGTACCATTTTTATAGTTCCTGTGTGTTGTTTTAAACTATGTTTTTCAGTTCTGAATTTTTGTAAAAGATTGTTTGGATAAAAAATTCTAAATTCGTTTTATTAGGTTTATTTGATGTTTTATGTTTATAAACTCGGGAAAATCATTCCCAATTTTTAGCTTATGATACCAGGGAACTTGTGCCAGTCTATGGGGATTGGGAATTCCCTTCGGTCCTTGTCACGGGTTTTGTTTGGCGCCGGTTTCGATGGCTTCCAGATTTGGTTCATGACATTACATGAAAATAAATCATAATTTGTTTTAAAAGTTTTATATTATCGTAATAGTGGATACTAATCATAAGTTTCCATGTTTTATTTTACGGGTTTTTAAGTATGAGATATTTTATAATTTTCTAAAACTATAAACCTTAAATGATACTCAAATATAAGAGAATGAATTCTTAATTTAAAACTCAATATTTTCTAATGTTTAAGGCCAGGCCCTTATAATTGATTCGATTTTATTTTAAAAATTGTTTTCATTGAGCATGTATTATAATGATCTTCTTAACTCTAACTCCCATATGGTTTTGTATCCCTTTTTTTAGTCAACACATTTCCAATAAATTTTCATATTGATATGATTCCACTTATTTCCAACCATTTAATAAAAAACAAAATTAGATATGATTAGTTTCAAACTATTTATCATATTAAAAGGAACATATGAACATTTAATGGATAACCGATCAATAAAATGTATTTATTAACCTAGAAATTTATAGGATTCAATTTAATTTATCCACATTTTATTTCCTGACATTAAATATCCCTATAATTTTTTTCCATTACAATGTTTTGTAAAACATACATCATTAACAAAATCATATCACATAAGTGTCTTTATCTTGCGGTAATGTCTTAGTACTCTTTGTTGTGCACTATTTGTAGGTTGATTTAAAACATAATGATCCCTTTCAAAGATATTACCCCTATGTGAATATATTAAACTACTTCATCCACATTCAAATATCTAAATATGGATTTATTTTATCCTAAAACCAATAAATATATATTTTATAACAAGTTAGGATTGTTTTCCTATATGTAGTACTATCCCTATGGTTTTCACTTTGTTTTTAAAACCCAATTTCAAAAAATAACTAGACATTCCTATCATACCAACTTTTATAACCCATATCTTTTATAAAATTTATATAAAAATGTATACACAAAATATAATCTCAGAATATTAATGGGCCACATGTCTTTGGGAAATTACAAACACAATGAAAATAACTTGAAACATGGATAAAATGAAATATTAAAATACTCCATAACAATATGGTGCATTCCATTGTTATTATAATATTTCAAGGGATAAAAAGGGGATGTGAATAATGAAGGGGATAGCTATGAATTCTAATAAGGGAATAATCAAATCACTGTAGAAATTTTTATTGTACATGTTAGTCAAGAGAAATAATATAGCAACATAGAAAGGAAATAATCATAATCATGAATATTGAAGAATGACATAAAATGTTAGCATCAAGGAATAATAAGAATGTGGTACAAACATATAACATTACATAATAATAATAATATATAAATGATTACTATAAATACATCATAACAGTGTTATTAGGATATTTTCACACGAATCAAATGTTTTATCTCTTGATATGGAAACATTAACCAATGTAATCGATGAATAAATAATTCAGATCCCACCCAACATAATCCTTTCATGTAAATTAATTTTTTTCAATATAAATCATACAACATAATAACATAATCTGTAACATTGAATACCATTATTATAGAGTGTGAGTTTCACACCCTAGGGTGTAAATGGGGATAGGTATTCACAAGACATATGTTTTCCATGGAAAATCATTGTATAATTTTGGCAACATAACGGGTGTACATAAAGGTTCATGAAAGGGATTAATGATGTTTATAGTTGGTATTTCTTTAATTAAGAATAATAAAGAAAGTGATAGAAAGTGTAAAAAACAAATATCAGAATGAATAATTTGAAATCAAAATGATTAATACAGATAAAGTACAAAAATTAATATGAAGAGGAAGAAAATTCATTACATGAATGGTGGCTTCCAAAATCTTGGGAATGTATTTTTAAGAGAATAGGAACACCCTGAGAAGGATTTATTGAGGTAGGGGAGATGAAATTCAGGATTCAAGAATTTTTTTTGATGTTAAAAGGGAGGTTGTATGGGTTTTATAAAAAAAAGAGAAAAATTCTTTACTAATTTTCAAATACAGGTTTTTGGTCATAAGTAAAAAAAATAATCAAAAACACAAACCATATGACAATATTTTATTATGGAATCATTCAAAGAGGAGTGGGTATTATTTTAATAATGAAACTAGTTAAAATAAAACAATTCATGAAGTGAAAGTGAGTCATTTTAATAAAAAAATTATTCATAAAATATAATATTTGTTTTGTAGGATCCATTATATGTTTGAAAAAAAGAATCCAATTACTTCTAAAAACACATTATTTTAAGGTTAAAACCTACTTTCTATGTATAATTTATGTTATATAATTTATTACATAAATTTTATTAGATTTAGATGTTGTGAGACTTACTGGATATTTATATATTTTTAAATTTTTAACAATATATTCATTTATCATAGAAAATTATAAAAATTTACCATTGGTTAATTTAAATGTATTGTTTTCAAAAATGATATTTTTTTTATAAATATGATAATTTATTATTCTAAATGAAAATCCTTATTTAATAGAAAACACTACTTTTAACTACACTACAAACTTTCTAAACATTATAAAGATTACACGAGATTTCATTATAATTATATTACCATTTTTTTAATATTATTTTGAAAGAATAATTAATGAATATTTTATTTATTTACAAACTCTTTACTTGATAAAATTTAATACTTTAATTGAAACCATATAGTTCCCAAAAAAATCATTTTTAGTTTCTTCATATCAAAAAATATTTTATTCAAAATCATTATATAATAATATATATAAAGAATAATTAAAAAGGGATAAATATAATAGGCATTTTAATAATAATAATATATAAAAATTTAAACTACTAGGTTCTAGATATATATCCCTTTATGACACCATTGTATTCCCTAAGGATAATATGGGCGATTGTAGTAATTTTTACAGTGGTTTTGCAAAAATGCTTCGAGTGGTGATATCTATAATCAGAAAATTATCCAATAAATGGTTTAAATTAAGTTTTAATTGTTTAATATTAGAAAACTGATGGTCAAGGAAAAAAGAAAAGTCATTTACTCCCCTTAAAATATCTAGAAAATGGGATTCATTTGGCATGATTCTATTGGATAAGGCCATCAATTATTCATTTTGTGTTAATTTGATTTTATTATGCCCCTTAATATATACTAACCTTAATAATCATAATATAATATCTTTGTTAATATTGATTATGATTCATAACGGTATTTAAAACTCGATAGAAAAATTATTTCTACATTTTATAGTGTTCTAAGAGAAAAAAAGTCCATGTGTATTCTATGACTACATTATATAATAAGATATTAATTAATTAATATGGGAAATTCATTTATAAAAGTCTGGGTCATTGAAATGTTGGGTCCAAATGTGTTTAGTATTCTTTTTTACTTTTTTATTTACTTCAACTTTCAAATATAATCATAGAAATGAGTTGAAATGTGATTTTAAACAAAGTGATGTTTTTTAATAAATATGGGATTAATAAAATTATTTAAAAATTGGAAATGGGGTCTATTTTATGTTTAATGGACATAAAAGTACACCTTTTCTATGTTTTTGAATGTGTTTAATTAATAACAATTTTGGTTCCACATTTCTCTTTTTAAATAAGGGGTTCTCTTATAAAATTTATGGAGTGTTATTTTATTTCATCTCATTGTATTTTCAAAATCATATTTATATTTACATTTTAATCTACCCATAGTGATATGAATTTGGAAATTAAATGGATTAATATATTTTGGAGATTCCTGTTGGCCTCATTTTCTCACACCCAACATACACCATTGGTTGTATATAACCCATCTTACTTCTTTTAGGTGACTAGTTTATGATCTTCATTTGCATCATTCTATTAATTGGCGTTCATTTATAGGTTTGGATTTATAGGTATGGTTTGAGACATAATGAATGAATTTGGGTCTCATGGAGTATATTAGTAGTGGTTTGGGTTTTGTTGCTTTGGTTTGTTATGGGATGGTTTTTATCAAAAAGTGCAATTAGAGTTTTTTTACCTTTTTTATTTCTTATATATCTTTTTTTACTAAGTGTGTAGTTTATTATTATTATGTTATTTCTTTTCTTCATATTAATATGCTTGGAATTTTATTTTATATTGACACTTCTAATTTATATTAATTTGTGTCTAGTGTCTCGATGGGTCTTTTGGATTCAATTATATCTTTTTTCATCTAATTATATTATTATGTATTGGTGAAACTATTCCCAAGTGCTTATTCTACATACCCAGACACTATTTTCCAGCCCATGGGAAATGAGAATTATTTTTTAGCCTAATTAAATACTAGATATAGTGATGAGTTAATTCCGCTAGAACCAATTCATTATAAAATATATTAGTTCCAAATGTGTTCTATTGAATAAGTTCTTAAGGTTCCCTATTATTATTTATGAAGTTATTTAGATTGAAAATAGAGATGTTTGAACTTGATAGGTATGTTTGGAGACAACATTTTTCACTCTTTATTTCCCAAAGACCTAAGTTTCAAAAGGATTTCTGGGTTTTAATCTTGATTTTGAATTCATTTAATATTATTATTGATGTGTTTTGTATTTATCTTGATGGTATTTTGATCTTCATTATGTTCATTGAGGATTTTTGTGGTTTCCATGAACTTTTGGGGTGAAAATAGAAGAATAACCACAGTTACAGTGTTAGGTACCACTATCATAAAAAATATTAAAATCCCCTGTGAATTTTTCCATAAACTATATCATATGTTTTTAATAGTTTTACATGGTTCTACAATTCCAAGTGATAAACCTTCCATAGTTCTATTCCCATTGATTGTGTGTTACTGTCTCCCTTTCATTATAAATTAACAATAATGGTTCTACCACTATAATGAGGATAATTAATTATGTTTACTAGCGAAAATTATCATCTCATGTCCAGCGATTGGACTTGAGGGGCAGGTACACCAGGGGATGAATTCCACCTAGAAAAAATGTGATGTGGTGGCAGATCTGGGTTTTGATTTAAAATTTTATTTAAAATTCAAAGCGTTTTATTTGAAACTGTTGAACGATAATACCCACTACTATGTAAACCAATTTAATAAATAACTGTAAAATTTCAAAATAAAATCTTTTATTATAAAAAATTAATAATATTATAAAATATTAATTGTTTAATAATTACAATAATTATATAATAAATATATAAAAAACTTAATTTTAGATTTTTCATAATCAGTTTTACAATGAAAATTTATAGTATAAAATTTCAGTGACAATTTAAAATTCATTTATGTTTTATATATGTTGTTTTATATATAAATTATTCAATAGATTAAAAATAAAACAAATAAGGTTTCAATATATTAAAATTTATACCTACTTTTTTCCTTATTTTATAGGAAAACTAATAAGATCATTTTTAAAAGATTATGCCTTATAAATTTTTGTTTATTATAACTATAGAAAGTATAGTATTGATCATCAAATTAATTTTTAGTTAATATTTACTTTTTTGTTTATATATTAATATATTTTCAATCTAATTTTATGTGAAAATTTCAACTATAAATTTCCAATTGAAATTTACATCAAAAATTTCTAAAAAAACTATATTAAACATTGTTTCCATAAATTACATTATTCTTGTATTAATATAGCTACACTAAAAAAGTAAACATGTATTCATTTTAGAATTTATTTAATTAAAATTCCACTATAATTATTGTAAATAATAAATAGAAATTTAAATCTTAAATGGAAATATGAACTACAATTTTCCATTATAAATTTCCAATAAAAGTTTACAATGAAAATTTATAATGTAAACTTCCTGTGAAAATTTACAATTTGTTTCATTATTAATTCATTTTCATTGTAATTTTAAGTATAAATTTGAGTTGTAAATTTGTAGTGGAAATTTCCACCAGAATTGTTCATTGTTTATTTGTGTATTGATATATTCTGAATTATAATTTAAGTGGAAATCCAAGGTGAAAATTTAAGATGATAATTTTCTTTTCAAATTTCTAATGTAATTTTCCAATGAAACATTTAAATGTTTATTTATGTATTAATATATTTTTACTAGTAATTTAAGTGTAAATACAAATTGAAAATTTATATTGTAGTGTGAACTTGCACATAATATTTTCAGTATATATTTTAATCAATGAAGATTTACAATTTAATTATAAAACACCAATTATAATTGAAAATTTACATGGATTTCTGCATATAGGTCTTGAAAAATTAAAAAATATAATTTTCACTTGAAATATATAATTTAAAATTATCATGTTTATTTGTAATTGTATGTCTTCCTTTGTGTATTTTAAATTTTTATTGAAAGTTTCATCATACATTCAATATTTATTGGTATTTTTAGTGAAAATTTACATTTAATTTTAATTGAAAATATCAAGTGAAAATGCATATTAAAAATTTCCAATGGAAATTTGAATTGAAGATTCACTAAATGTTTTCAGTGGAAATTTTCACTAATGGTTTCTAGTGTAAATTTCCAATGTAAAATTCCAGTCAAAGTTTAATTTTTTTTGTGTATTAACATATTTTCTTTTTAATTTACTCTTTTAATTTGAACTATAATTATTCATTCAATGATTGCACATGAAATTTGAAGAATGGGTATCTTGGGAATACAATTTTCTACTTAAACAAGATTTATGAAGTGTTAATAAACTCTTTCGAATCTATAAATTTGACACCAGTTTTGTTATTGCAAATATTCATTAAAAATTTAGATTTTATATATACGTATTAATATATTTTCATTGTAATTTTATGTAAAAATTTTATGTGTTAATTTCATGTGAAAATTTTCATAGGAAATTTTCAATGGAAATTTAAACAAAAAATAGTTCGTGGAAATTTACATAGGAATTTCTAGTGAAAATTTACAGTGGAATTTCCAATTGGAATTTACATGGGAATTTCCAATGGAAATTTTGATTGGAATTTCTACCAGTGGCAGTGTAAAAAACCCCAAAAGTGCATAATCGAGGCATTTTCATCCAAAACCCCAACCTGAGAGTCAGGTTCAGGTGCCCAATATGAGATGATTTTAATCTGTTTTATATTGAATTTATGTTATTTTATAATGTTTTTATTGATTCATTATGACCTACTATTAGATATCATATTTTAAGATTCATATTTCGTTTTGGAATAATATCATTTTTATGTAAAACGATATATTATGGGTTTATTTTCTTATCAAATTAGTATTTATAATGTAAATGAAGAATTATTTTGTCATGAAATTATACTGATCATGATGTTTTTTTATAATAATTTCTCTACATATTATAATTGGAATATTTTTTTGGAAGTAAGATGAAAATTTTAAGAGGTGTTTTAGTTTCCCCTTGTGATTGATTTTATTATGAAATTTTCACAATGTTTTCTATAAAAAATTGAATTAATGAAATGTCTTGTAAATAAAAGTTAGTTTTTTTCTAAATAATTATAATGTTTTAAATAATGTCTACACTTTTGAGAATTTTGTTTTCTGGATATTTTTATCAATAGAATGATTTTAATGAAAATTATTTTGAATTATTTATAATTAGAGGGAAGTTTTTCTATATAAAGTGAAATTTTTTAATGGATTTTTTTTCTAAGTGTTCATTTCATTGAAAGAATAATGTTGAACATTTCTAAAAAATGTTTTTTTTTGAATGAAATGGAGTTTTAGAATTTTTTGTTGAATATTTTTCCCTAGATGAAATTTATATATTTATTTTCACCACAATTTTTATTGAAAATATTTTATTTGGTTATAAAATATGAATGGATTATGTTTTTGATTTATGTTATAGGTTGTACATAATAAAATTTTATTTAGAGAAGTTGGAATTTTATCTTTAGGATGACCTATATAGGTGATCCTCATTCTATTTGAGTGTGTCTTTATAGTTACTTAATTTTCCAAATCTATGAAAGGAGTGGTGGAGTTTTATCCATACTTTCTCTAGGAATTCTTGGGTTACTCCCCCTTATTTTATAGTAAAAATGGCCATTAATGGAAACTATATGGCTATGTTCCATTCCAATGTCCTAAGAGCTTCTTTTTCAAAAGTAGTCTTGGGGTTTTTATTTTGGGGTTTTTGAAATTTGAGTTAGAATGGATTAAGGTTTTTATTTGAGTCTATGATAGATGTTTTCAATGGATATTTTTTGGTTTCTCATTTATGAGTTTTTTGTTTTATTTTTTATGTTTATCCATGGTGTTGATCTAATTTCTTGAATATTGTGTATGAAACCAGTTTTGGAAATTTTATTTGTTTCGACTAGGGAAGGAATCTGGTGTGTGTTTTGAATGACTATGATAGATGTGTCACTAGTAGTGATTATATACTATATGGTATCACTTGGGATATTTTTGGGTTAAATAATAGATTGTTTTCTATGTACACGGTCATAGATCACCCCTTCCACTCCGTTTTTAGCCCACAGATAATAAATCTTTCATTTCTTATTAAAAACTTTTTTTATTAAGGCATCCATTAACTTTTGATAATATAGGATGCTATTTATTTGGGGAGACTTACATGGTTATTTTTAGGGTGTTCTCTTAGGTTGTTACTTTTTGAGGTTATGAGGAATTTTCTAGAAGGTTGTGGTTCTATATTCAGTTCTTAGTGGTAGAATAGTATACTTTGTGATGGTTATTTATTAGTAGTGTTTGTCCCATTTATCACCTATTTAGAGGAATTATAAATGGGTTGGATACATATTTAAGGTATTTAACTTCTTAAGTCTACATGTTTTTTGGTTTTATGTTTTTATGTTCATTTATATGTTTTTTATCTTCCAGATTAAATCAGTAGTATTGAAGAATTTTCCATTCACCTGATTCTTCATTCCCACATGACATTATCATTCTCTCCGGAATATAACCTCTTATAGGGATGTTCAGTTCTTTAGTTACTCCTTCCTTATAATATTACATGTTACTCTAAGGGGTGGAATGTCGCATTGTAGAGATAATTGTGACACCTGAATGTCACTTTTTTTTGTATATTATTTTCCATATTTTAATTTTTTGGATGTTTTTAGCTTTAATTCTAAAATTATGGAATATTTTCTCAATTACATTCTTTGTGTTCAATTTTTGTGGAATTAGTGTTATTACCATTATATAAGTAGATCTATAGTTTATTTTTTTCCTTTAATTGTTTATGCTTCGGTAGTTAACTATCCATTCAAAACCATGTGAACCCAGTAGAAACTATGTGATACTTTTTTGGTATAAGGGTTTTAGTGGATAACTTATGCACAATTAGTAGAATCAATGATACAATAATATAGGAGGATCTATATTTTAAAAAATAAAATTTTCATTGTTGGGTTATGAATTGTAAATCTTGTGGTCAAACCATGTGAGTGACCTTTTATTAGGTTGTTTCATCTACATGGTTTGTGATTTTCATAGAAAAAAATATATCCTAACTATATAAGATAACAATATTTCATTAAATTTTATTTCATTCCTTTTCCCCCTAAATATCATCCTCCCTTTTCATCTTCATTGATCTTGTTTTCTCATTAAAACATAACTTCCATGATTTATTTAATTTCTCTCCCTTACTTATTCATTTTGATAATCCATCATGTTGATTCCTAGTGGTTTCTTTATGTTATTACCTATATATCTATTATTTACCTCATCTATCTTCCTATGGATCCATTTTTATTTGGATTAGCATCCTCCCCCAAACCCTATAGGATTCTTAGATAATATTTAGGCATCGTGTTCGGTTCAAATGTGAGTTTATAGTTTCTAGGGATTTTGACTCATTTCCATCATTTTTTTAAGTCTTCTCCATCAATGGTAATATGTTTAAAATTTTTGAATCTTAGTTTCACTTTATTAGAGGGAAGTGATTTTGTTTGTTTTATTTAATTATCATTTAACTAAGATATTAATCATTTTAATTACTTCATTTTTTTCAATTAAATCTATATATGATAGATGGTGTGGATTTATAAATCTTTGAATGATTTTTTCACTTGGAATAAAGTAGTTACATGGTTTTTTAAATTTTATAAAGTGTGGTTTTATGAAAAGTGTCTTGAATATATAAAAATGTCTTATTTAAAATGTTTTTGAAGGATAAGTGTATTTTTCCTTTATTGGGTCATGAAATCTGTGATGTATTAGTTTTTAGGGATGTTTTTAATAAAAAATCAATGTTTGAGATTTTAAAATTGTTTGAATGAAAATTAATATTAGTTCTTGAATTGATTTTAAATGTTTTCCCTATTAATTGATCATAATTTCTGTTTTAAATGTATACTCTGTATGATAAAAGTGTCTCAACACCCCAACATTTTTTTACTAATGGAATGTGAAGATCCTCGAAGAGTTTTTATAAAATTTTTGTAAGAAATATGATTGATTAACTAAGATTGATATACTCTTTCTAGGATATAAACCTTAGAGTTGTGTTTTTATACAATTCAATGTATATTTATATTCTTATTTTATAGTAAAATGGGTTGTTTCTTATGAGGGCATTAGAGGTGATATTATATTTACTTCAAGGGATAGAAATTTTTTATGTGATGATTTATTTCTCTATTTTTTTCTTCACCTCCGTTGTTTGATATCATAAAAATACTAGGATGTTATCTGATGGGTTAAATGAGTGAAACCCCTAGTGCTGATTATTATATAACAAGTTAATGTTTCCTAGTTATATAGGATATGTTTCAATGTAATGTATTATGGTTCACATGGTATTATTGCACTCTTGGAGTGGTTATAGGTCCAGACTAGTTCAAAAGTACTACCAGGATGCATAACTTTGTTAGTGTGGATCTATGTATTATGACACTATTGTTGGCTATGGATTAATTAATTACTAGATATTTTACCATAATTCTTACCTCTTATTGTTTTTTATTTATGGTATTTCATTATATGAGTTGTTTTATCCCTTAGGTTTATTTTCCTTGTATGAAACCACTACATTGTTTGTTTATTTTAGCATGATTAATTGATTTTTGGGTTCCTATTGTGCTTGGTTTTTTTGGATTTTGTTTAACATTTAAATTGATCCATACAAATTATTTGGAATGTTATTTTTAAATTATTGTGATACGTTTTTCATAAATAAGGGATTTGTTAAATTATTTCGAAATAAGAAATATGTTTTACCATTTTTCATGAACATATTAAATGCCCTTATTTTCATGGTTTTATAACTATTTTAATAAAATGGTTAGGGTTGTACCATTTAATTTCTAAATAAAAGCGATTTTTTATAAAATTTATTATGGACTATGATTTGATTTTATCTCACAATATTGTTAAAAAAATTATACTTATATTTAGACTGAAAAATGAAATAAATTTTGAAAAGAAAATGAAAAAACTCATTGTTGGAATCCTTTTGGGTATATTTTCTCACACCATTCGTACCCCATCGATAAATTTCAAAATTCATTATTTATTTCATGTGTCAATTTTATGAACTTAATTGGTTTAATTCTCTTTTTAGGGGTTTATTTTAGTGGTGGACCATCAAGGGATGGTTTAAAACTTGGTTGGTGATTATGGTTCATATGGAGTCGGTCGGTAGTGGTTTTATTTCTTTTTTTATTTTTTGTTGGATAGTTTGTATTGAATAGTTTTTTAATAGGGTTTTTATGTTATATTCACAATATATACGTTTTTATTAAGCTTGTTTTTTATTATTATGGCGATGTTTGACAGTAATTTTATAATTTTATGTATCAATCTGGTTAGAAGTATATTTCATATTGCTATAGCTTATTTGTATGCAAGAGAATCCAATGTATAAAAGGATCATTCTTTATCCTTGGTAAGTTTAATTATATATATATATATTATATGAGGTTTAATTCACTCCCATAACATATTATGGATTCCTAAACACAAGTTTTTAGTTTGTTGGCATTCGGACTACTCTTCTAGCTTAACGGTGGACTGAGTTGGTGACATGCTGGTTTTTCATACAGCAGTTTGTTGCATCATTAAATGAATATGATGTGATAAACACTTTTAAACTCTAGTAAATGATTCCACAATGTAAAGTTGGGAAATTTTATGGTTCTCTCAGTCTAACTATCTTTTTGGGGGTGGAATTATGAATTTAAACGCAACAGGGTCCCACAAACCTGGGGTAAACTCCCCAAAATGTAGGCATGAATCTATTTTCATAGTCAAAGGAAATCCCCATAGGTATTTAAAAAAACCAAAAATTACATTCAACATAGGTAATTAAAAAACTCTCTATGATAAATCAACTCATGCATAGAAAGATAGTGAGACACCATGTTCAATCAGTCCATGGTCACTCATACAGCGTCATGGATCTTGACAAATAATGGATATCCAATCATGAAAAATATTGATATATTATCCCACTTCCACTATGTAACCTCAAGAATTAAGATCAATTTATAATGAATATATTAAACACCCTATAATTCCAAATAGCTGGGTCACTTTGATATAAACCCAACAAAACCATCTAGAACCATTATCTAAACCTATAAATGATGACATGCTATACACAAATAAAATATAATTTTGGTGCATCACCTAAGGATATATGTTCATTAAGGATCTCACTCACTCAAAATATGTGTTTATTTATTCAAAAAAGAGGCCAGAGGCCCATGAGAATAAGGGGGATAGCAGTTATGTTGGTCAAGCGCAATACCCTTACTAATTATATTAAAATCACTAGGAAGGGATCCTAGACTATAGTAGTGAATCAGACTATCACCAGGGCCTCATTCGTTGGAAAGGTTTTCATCAATGAAATTCACATTACCTTAATATATCAATCATATTTATACCATCACAAATGATAGAATTTCATTTCCTGATGAGGTAGATGAGGTCCCATGGGATATTGATATTGTACTAAAAGAACCACACATATAACTTCAAGTCATATTTAATCTCTTAAATGTTGATGTTATAGAAATTTCCCAAAGAAAAGAAACTAAAAAGGGATCTCGGTTCTACCTTTACTGAGTTACCAAGGCCATAATAATCTTTGAACACGATAATCACATAACCTTTGGAATATGGAATGAGGCCACCTCATCTCATGATTCCAAGAAAACATAACCCATACATGTTTATTTTTTATCCATATTTAGGATGGTTCCACTTGAAACAGTTATCAATATCTACCATGACACTCGTGTATGATCCCTGAGAATGAAGGCCTCGACCAGTTTTCCCCCTCTCTCCACCCTTAAAAAGGAACCTGATCTCCTCTAGTTCAGAAAGAAGACAGATCTTCGATAGGTGGTGAGAAATATGTCTACATCCACGTCCAATATTTCTCCATTCATATAATACCCAAAAACTGAACCAAAGTCCATACATAAGATCATCACATCAAACACCTGACCTTCCAACAACTAGAACCAAAGATGAAGGAAGTCATGTAAATTCCCCACCTGAAACTGATTGTTCAATCTATTTTTGGAAATATCCCAAGTGAAGTGTGCCCCTATAAAATCAAAGAAAAGTTTAAAGATAGTTATGATGTTACGCTGCACATAGTACATGCACCTTGAGGCGAGATGAATCCCTTTTGTTTAGTAATTATCATCTGTTGGGATAACATTGTTGTGAAGTCTCAAAGTAATGATATTCATCTTCATCAAAATGTATTTACACTAGGGATAATTCACCCTTAGGTCCATTCAAAAAAATAGATCATATATAATTTTAAAAATCCTGTGATGTGAAGATACCACATGACGAGTCTATGAAGAAACATTTTTTGGGTTTGTCTGTGATGATAATCCTATCATGTAGAGCTTTCAATTCATCGTCGATTGTCATTGAAATAAGACTTATTTGAGTTATTTACCTAATAAATGAGATATCTAGGGTTGGGAATACTGGAAAGAAAGATACTGACCTACCCAATTCTCCCTCTAGTGCCTAATGTCACCCCTTTAGACCACCCAAATATCCTTTCTCTTCAATAGATTTAGTAGTTTTTCATGTTTCATCCCAGGATAGTAATTTCTACTGGTCTCTTGTCACAACATCAATAGCCATCACCATATCCATGTTATGATTTACTCACTTAGTGAAAAAGTATGGGTTCAACTACTATTATTCAATGATATGTTAAATATCCTTCTTCTACTAAGACCAACCACATCAATGATAACTGATCAGACACCTCTTCCACTAGCTAGGCATAGTAGTTCTATCTATGGGAATATGCTACCGTGTTTCCATTTCATGCCGTATAGACTATCATGATGTTATAAATCTAAAATAACTTTATCCATTATCTCTTTCATAGATTTATATCACATTGATATAATATACAAATGAATGTCTTTTGATCTATGAAAAATATAAATTTTTGACAATGATTTTTGTCCACATAACTTTTCATGGAAATGCATCGAATTAAAGAACCAAGTCATGGGTCACATAATTCTAATCACGTGGTCTCAAATTCCCTGAAAAATAATAAATCATGAATCACCCATATATCAACAACAAACTAAAAACATTCCTCTAATCATCACAAAAACACATCATACTCGACTCCATCCTCTAAAAATCTAAAAAATAAAGAATTAATAAACATTTACTTCGACTCCTAGAATTATTTCTGAAAATTTACCATTAATTTGAATTTATGTCTCTTTCTGGTAATGGAATTATTAGGGGATTAAATTATAAAGAAATATTCTACAAATATTCATTAATATCCCACCATCTCATGGAATCTTCACACCTCAAACAAAATATTGGGTGGCTCCCAGCCCTCTAAAATTACAAACATTACAAGATCTACTATAATTTCACCCTATGAGATGATAAACACCAATAAAAAGACTTAACAAAATATAGAAAAGTCACTTATAATGATTTATATATAGGTAACTCTTTTAAAAATAGACTAAAATAGTCATCCAATTATTGTCGTGATCTTCCACTATTCGACAATTATTGGGGATTTCATTATCCAATAACAATAAGAAATTTTTTATGTATTATTTTAAAATATATTTCCTAAGTTTCATGAACACTTATAGGGAATCCATCACACCAAAGTAAATCATTATGAACTCACAATGAGTGTGACAATACATTAATTCTTTCTTTCAGATTTTCTCCCCATAAAACTAATGTTTGTGACAACTTAACCTGAGATAAACCATGATAACCACATTACACATTTTAGTTGGTTTAATATATTATCAATACATATTATTCTAAAATAAACATAACAATTGTTGAAAAACCTTAGAATTTCCCTAATAATAACATTAATATACCTCTCTATCACTAAAAGTAACTAATCCTACAAAATATCCATAACACATAGGGATATTCATTCCAACTGGTGAGTAATATAATATAATATCCTTATGGATGGATTTTATCTTCTAACATTTGGTTTTAACTTATTAGTAAGGGTAAATCGTAACATGTCCTCTTGATGATATGTCACATTGATATGATAGAAATTTACCCAGTCCAAGACTATAAATAATCATCATTTTGAATGTATAATGTTATGTGGTATCGTATCTATTATAATGAGATCCTAATAATAAATTTATCTACTTTTTAAAACCTTGAACTAAAAGAATATATGAGTGAGATAATGATCACTAGAAGTGTAAGTATCAAGCCGAATAGGTCTAGCTAAGGGATTCACTATAATCGCTGAATTCTAAACATGAAATATATTAAAGAAGAGTGGATTTTGTTGGTATGGATGAGTTAATTTTCAAAAGTCAACAAGACCCAAATATTTCCTCAAGCCACTTCAGGAACCACATGATCAAATCTTTATATCGAATGCATCTAATCTCTACCTTCCCTATAGAGTTATTTTCTCAATAGGGGATATCCGGAGGGAGTGGTGTTAATGAGAGTGGATCACATATTCATCCACTTATAACCACTTCTACCGTACCAGCACCACTATCTTATCCTCCTCTAAGAGGTAAAAAATGTCCACTTTGGAGAGGACCTTAATATTTTCACTACCTATATTGAGGAAGTTAGTCTACCGTATTACCTTGTATTCCCAATGTTTCCTATCTTAATGGACAAATATATTATAGGTTTCCATGGAATTTGTAAAAAAATATGTCTAAAATCCATGGAAAATGTAATCTACATGGGATCCCTCTATACATAAACCAGAATATAGTGATTCTACATGCATATTCAGGTTGTCATGAGATCCCAATAGTAGTTATCTACTAGAAGAAATATTTGAACATTAAAAAAATGAAACTTCTATAATTATAGGTTAAAAATCATCCAAAAAACTCTTAATCTCCAAGGAATTCTATAGAAATTTATTTTAATTGGAAATTTTAAATGTCGCTATCACCAATAAAATATCCCTCAAAATACTATTTTCAAATTTCGATGCCGGAAGAAAAATAACTTAGATCATATCATGGGCGTACCTCTTGACATCTATAAACCAATAAGAATACTTGGATATGATCTTCCCTCCCAACTAGTATTCTATCATTTTTTAAACTTCATTCCTGATTACAATTGATGAATAATACTCATTTATTAAAAAGTTACAAAACTCTATCAATGGTAGAGTAGAGGTATCGTGATTTTGAGTGATCAAAATACAAAAATGTCTATATTTTCCATAATGAAGGGTCATAAAATGAATACCCATCAACTCGGTGGGTTTCCACACAAGATTAAAAATTAAATAACTAACACCATACAATCCTATAATTTCTAAGGATCAAACTCATTTATGATCCTAAAATACCTATGGAACTAGATCTCTTGAAGCCAACTCTTCCCGGTAGTATCACTATACTCTATGAGTACTCACACCTTTATTTTCTTTGTGTCTTCTCCCTAAACCACTAGAATGGGTTATAATATCTTCCCCTATTATGGAAGATATACCTCAATATCATGTACCTAAAAAATACCGAATTTTTAAACTAGTTAGTGATTGAAGGATAATGTTCTCACATGATTTTATCACTTAATTACCAATGTTTCCTAGGTAACCATCTATTTGGTGGAATCCAATATTTTTCTAGGTATGCACATAATTATTAGATAACATCTAATAGTGATTATTAAAAATGATTTAAATGAAAGAACATTTAACACACTATGATTCATATAATATCATTTTAAACATTATAAATGATTAATTTGGGTTCCATGGAAATTAAAAGATTATCAGAGTGTCAATGAAAGGGTGTGTTAGTTTTTTTTACCAATTAATGGGTTCCCTTGTGTATTACCCAAACTCAAGACCTCAAAACACTATTCGATTTATTAACCTAAACTGATCCTCACATGACTGATAACTCCAAACTTCTCACCAAGTATATGACAACATTGATAACATTTTTTCATGACTAAAAAACTATAATATTGACAAGATAGGCTTTAAGTTGGGTTTTTCATCAAAATATTGCATTCAATGGGCTAGGGGCTATCAACTGGCACAATTAAGTCATATCACACCCATGGGAGGACTTATACAATTAAACCTTCATACAACCACATCCCTAAAAAATAATATATAGTAATGAAATCTAAATATATATCTATGTGTAATGTAACATGAATGAGATACAAAATAAATGTTCTAATAGTTTAACAATACATATTCTAATGGATAGGGGAAAAATAAAAGGTATATTGTCCTATAGTAAAGTTAGAACTTGGTCATCTAAAAAATGAAATCATGATGCCACACCATTGTTTACTTGAGCACCATAATTATAGAACAACACTGAGCTTTATTATGAAATATCCTCACCAACACCACATCTACTGAAATAAACATTAAAATTTTAATTTTCTATACATATTCAACACATGTGGGAATGGGGACAATATATGTGTGACTATATATATACCCATTAGGAAAACATGAAAACACAAAGAAGTGATGGAACCAAATTTCAAATCAAGTAGTAGGGATAACTAGGTATGCTGTAAGTGAACTATTGAACCATGTTTTAATATAATTTAAATCCTCAAGTATCACCTAAATAGGTATCATACACTTAAGTGATAGCGAGGAGCTCAAGACTAATCATGTGGTGTAAGTTAGATGAGGGTGTACTAACACATATAGAGGACTTGGACCATGTCAATGATAATTAGTAGTCAATAAGTATTATTATGAATCTATAAATAGTGGAACCACACCCCATCCCCAGGGGAGTATTGACTCCATCTTCCTTATTTAGGAACCATGTCTTGTGGAAGTCAAGGGAGTAACAACCCTACTACATTATTCATATGTCCCTCCCAAACATAATCATAGAATATTTGAAGTAAAAGAACTCTATCTTCACAAGAATCCTCAAAGAAATCTCTTAATGATGATGTAATACCCAACATCATGTTATATATAGAACAAACTTCATAAAGATCCACTTATTTATCATATTCTAATACATTAGGAATAATTTATTGAAAATACTATAGATTTACTAATAGATATAATGTCATATAATATACATGGAATGTATGTATTGATAGTATTTTATCATGTGCCACCATATTCTAGTATGAGCGGTGTCAGACTACATAAAATTTACAAGCATAGTATATGGAGTTTGGGTAAAGATAGGCTAATATTCTTGTAATAAATTGAATTTTCGGCCCTATAATCCATTATACATTATGTTTTACTAAGATTCACACCATGTTTAATATTCTATTCCATTTGAAAACACTAACATTATAGTATATTACATACAAGACGCATACTATAGATATATATATATATATATAATGATTTATTTATTAAACCATGTAAACCCAAAAAGCATTTAGTGACAAATAATGTTTGTGTTTATAAGACTATACACTATATATTCTATGTATCTCTAGATATTGAACCTATATTAATCTATAATTTCCATTACTACCATCACCAATTCTTCCACATGCGACCTTTCATTCTCTATTGACCATTACTTATTCCCTTGAGAGTTACCTCTGCATCTTATTGGATGTATATTATTATCATTCAAATTTATCATAACATAGAGTTATATCAAAAATTCCCTATGTTAAAGTCATTTTGAATCCATTCTTTAATTTATTTTCAATTCCACAACACCTCACAAACGCAAAATATCGGCCACCACTTCACATTATGACATCTTGATCTTCTACCACCCTCTTTTTTAATATTTTTCAATATTTTACTATAAAATACCACCATGGTTGAACTTTCAATCCTTATGATGACTAAAATAAATCATTCTTCTTAAAACATTGAAAAAAAGAGGATTGGAGAATGTGTTTGGAGGCCAAAATTTATTTTCTAGTCATTGTATTTTTTTATCACGGTAATTGTTCATTGGAAAAAAAAATTCATAATTGAATTCAGTGAATAGAAAAATGATAAATTTTTTTATTATATTGTTATTAATATTTTGAATGAAAAATTAAATTAATATTTATTTTTAATCAAATATTGTTCATGAATGTGTATATAATAAATAATGTTATAAAAATTAGATGACAAAAAACATTGAAATCAACATTGTCACACACCGACCTCAAACTACATTTTATTTTATTCTTTTCTCTCCATCGTGTTGTTTAGACAAGGTTTAGTAGGGTCTCATTTTGAATTTTTTCAATGTTTGATGTTTTTCATTGTTCTCAAACCAGTGTGTAGTCACTACACTGCTAGTAGTGACCTTGTGTTAGGTCCTGATAAATGAGTGGTTTCCCAATAGTTAAAATAAATAATAAATAATATAAATTAAGTTATATGAAGAAGTAAGATAAATAGAATTTTATGAAGATAAAACAATGTTATCTTTTTTAATTATTATGATGTTTTCTATTGGTTTTATAAAATTTTATTATTATTATTATTATTATTATTACTAAAAAATATATGCAAACCCTAGGGGAGGGCCCCACCCCTTTTCTCTATGTTCCCATGTAAGGCACAGACCAGGCCTCCTCGCACCCCTCCTGGCCATCCAACAGCCAACCACTACGTCCCTCCCCTACCCACTCACCGGCTGCCACCTCTCACCATGTTACTGCCTCCCCTGCATTCTCCTCATCTGCCCACCTCACCACGACATTGCCATCCTCCCTCTTTCGGGGTCACACAAGCTGACCACCACCCTCTTCCTTGTGTCATTTAGCCGAGGCCCCTCTGGTCACTATCCTTCCCCTCTAGCATCCTTCCAGCCGTGTGAACTCCTCCCCCTCTGATAGATGTTTAATCAATTTCTGAGTTTTTATTTTCTCCCCAAAAACTAGACTTTAGGAATTTAATTTTAGGGTTAGTTCCTTAAATTGTTTTATATATTGATGGTTTAGGTCGGTTATTGTCATATTTGGGTGTGTTGATGGTTCAATAAAGGTTTCTCTCTAAGTATTCAAAGTTTTTCCCCACCATTGTTTTAGGAACCCCTTTTTATGTAATTTTAAATTAATTTTTCATTTTTTCTTATTTTCACACAATTATTAATCGTTAATTATTCAATTAATGATTTGAAATTAATTATATGATGTAAAATATCTTGGTTTCCCTATCATTTTATGTTGTTTTTGAATTTTTGGGGAGGTTTATCTGCTTAGTGTTTTGGAAAAATAGCCTAGTTGGCCCTTTAATGTGAAAACTGATTTATAATGGCATTTGTTGGTTTTTGTAAACATGTTTTAATGTTAAAACTATGAATTGGGTTTTCAAATGGGGTTTGGTTTATAAAAATGTGTTGTGTGTAGTTTTTATGACCTGTATTGTTTCATGAAAATTGTGGAAATCCTATTTGGAACCATTAGATGTTTTATGTATTTTTGATATAAGTCGTTTTTGTGGTATTTTCTTGTGTTTTATGACTTCTGAATTTTGTTTATGTGAGTCCATGGTACTTTTGGTCATGCGTTGGTCTTTTCTTCCTTAATTTTGGGTATCATTTGTTGTTATAGTGAATTTGTGGTCAATGACAGAGGGCACACACACATATATATAAGGTATGTATATATATAATATATATATGTCCTCCATGTACATATTCCCTCATGAAATGGGGAATACATGCATTGGATTATGGATATATTTGTGTGTGTGTGTGTGTGGGTATATATATATATATATATTGGAATGTGAGTGACAGTCTGGGCCAATTACAAGTGGTCGCTGCCTTTTTTTTGTCATGTTCCAAAGTGTTCGGCATGACTCTGTTCCTCTTTGAGGTAAGTGAATCCATGATTTTCATTTTCATTACATTTCCATTAATAATTTATCTTTATTTAAAATTATGAATTTTTTCGCACCAATATTATATTCCTATATAGCTTGTTGTGGAGGTTTAATGTTGTTTGTTATTGTTTAAAATAATGTTTTATATGAATCTTCGTGTATGCATATGAATTTTTAAGATATAGGTGATTAATAAAATGTTTAGTGAACCTTTTTCAGGAATATTTGTTAGTTGTATGAGGATTTCCAATAAGAAGTGTTTTATTAATTGTATTTGGTTCATAAATTATAATTTTCATTTATTATATTTTCAATTCAGACTGATTTCATTTAATGTGATTTAGAATTTTACATAAAAAGGGATCCTTGGGTTTTTAACATGTTTTGTGATTTAAAAATGGGTGAAATAGATAGAAATTAGTTTCAAATGTTTTATTTGGTGTTAGAGTGTTATATTGGATTAATACACAACTATGGGTACACAAGGTGCACACATGGATGTGCATTCAATAAAATATGGCACTCTAGATCCAATCCCACTTAAGAGTACATATTCTCCCTTTTATTTTTTCCCTGAAATGTTTTCATGTTTTCCAAAATTGGGGATGTTGTGATCCCTGTGTTTCAAAAATTATTTCAAATGTGTCCCTCATGGTTTCCCCCATTGGCCTTCAAACATGTTTCGGTGATTGGTTGGAATCTATGACTGGTTTTGTTTTTTCAAATGTGTGTTTGTTTATGAGTGTTGTGAAATCCCATTTGGAACTTTTTTAAGCAATCTCTATTTTAACATTATTTAAAATGAGCTTTGGAATTCTTTGGTAAATTCATGGTCTAAGGGTCTGTTTGGCCTTGAATGTTTAAAAAAATGTTTATTTTTTTGTTAGAAATCTATCCAAGTGTTTTTGGTAAATGGTTTATTTTTGTGAATCTAATGGACAAGTTATAATTTTTCAATGGCTATTTGAAAAGATTTTTATGTGTGGGATTTGAATAAGGCCCATTTGGTATCATTGAAATGGTATGTTCGGGAAACCCCTCATTGGTTAGGTCTCTTATCCAGGATGATGGCCATGAGATGGGAGAGACCTCAGTATGGGCCCCTTTTGGATTTTATTTTTTTTAAGGCATACGACTAATCTTAGGGTGGCCAGGGTGGTTCAAGATTGTGTGTTGGGCTTGGTTATATTTGTATATTGCTTTTCACATGAATGTGTGGTACACCTATTTTTGAACATAGAAAAGAAACAGAGAATGATATGGGGTTGCTAAGAATGATTGCCACATTAGAAGTCAATGTATTTCCATTATCCCATAGTAGGTATATATTTAAGATTATTGTTATGGGATTCACCCCCTGAGTCTGACATGAGAAAGGGTGTCTGGTCATTAGGGCGGTTGATGCTTTCGTGTTTGGAATGCTATGCGGGGTAGAGTCATAGGTATTAATATGTTATGGTCTTATACTCAGTTCCTAGGTTTTCTGTGATCTTTTGACGTTATCAATACAACTACCATTTAAATTACAGTGTGTAGAATCATTATATTGACTTTAGTTTTGGTCTTTTCTTGGAAAACATTGTATATATTGTTGGTTTTTGAAGGGATTTCAAATAAGCTGTTTCAGAAAAGTTTATGTGAACCCCTCTTTATTTTCATTCCTTTTTTTGAATTATAATGGAAATGGAATTGTGTTTGTTAGTTTTCAAAGTGGATTGTATATATGAAAACCTTATTTTTATAACTTTAGTTCAAACTAGTGTTATTCGACTATTCTGGGATTTAGAAATTCATGGATTATGTGTTTCTCTTTTGGCATTCTTACATATAATTTTAAAGTTCACACCTATCCTCCCATTTCAGATGCAGGTTTAGTGGCTTGGTTCATGCTCTTATTTCGTCTGCCCATGTGTGGAATGTTTTTAGTTGTAGGAGGGGACCAAGAGCTCACATGGAGGTTTGTTCAGTCTTGTTTTCATTCCTATGCTTTATGTTTTTCATTTTTTTTATTTTTATTAATTTATTTTTTTCTTTTATGGGACAAATAATTCTTACCTGTTTAGTTTTGATGCCAGACACTGGTTTCCATCGCAAGGGGATCGAGAATGCCCTTTCCGGACCTACCACAAACCAGCTCGGGTGACCAGTTCAGGGTCGACTCAGGCTGGTTCGTTGAAAAATGGTATCAGAGGAGGCCCTTGGTATTTGGGATGTTTGGTAGATGGAGATTAGTATTTTCGGGTGTCATGAGGTATGTTACGGGTTGGTTCCTGATCACCACCGCTTATAACGATACTTGAGTTAGCATAGGTAGTCCAGTTTGGATTCTTTTTTTCCTTTGGTTGTCTTGAATTGATGGAAGACCGTGGAGGTGAATTGGTTAACATTGAGGCCTCACATGGGGTGGTGACCCATTTCGTGTCCAAGTTCTCGAATCATGTTCAACTTAGTGGTATTCCTTTCTTAGGTGTGGCTCACCACCATGTCACCGAGTCAGGTATATGCACTATCTTCTCATTCTAGTGGGTTGTTATTGGTTGTGTTTCATTTTAATCTAAGTTTCTGGGAGTGTGCATCAAAAGTGAAATTGATATTGAAATGGAAAAGTGTTTTTTTAGATTTTTTTGAAATTAGTGAAGATTTTTTTTAAAAATTAAGTGTTTTGATTAGGAAAATTTTATTGTGTTTTTGGATTTGATATGGGAAATAGATGTTTGAACCACTGTATTCTTATGGAGGGTCACATGTTCATGGGTTTGTGGATAGTGTTCTCAAGAGAACTTGTTCATAGATGATGTAATTAGGATTCATTGAATTAACATGTGCTGGTCCACAAGGTGCCATAGGTGAGTATTAAAAATTTAAAAGAAATAGAGGTTTTTGGAAAATAAAATTTTACTTGTGTTTGGTTCTGTTTGGCTTACATTAATGTTTCCCCTATCTTGGGTTGTTGCGTTGATTGAACTTTGGATTAATTCTGATCACAGTTGTGTTATCCGTGATGTTTTGAGTATGCCGCTAAGAAAGCTCTCTATGGTTTCCAATGATTCATTCCCAGATTTTGGTTTTTTTTGGGTGATTCCTATCTATTAAGGTAATCAATGTTTGTTAGTGGATGTTTTGTGGTCCGTGGAATTAGAGAGGGCATTCTGGTTGTTGGGAACTCCTGAGGTTTTTAATGATGGTGGTCTCACATGATGGTTCCCCATCAAGAAATGAGTGCATGTCGGTGGAACCTATCACCAAGAATCCATCCTCCTTGGTGTTGGCACCCAGTTTGTCAGATCGTTCTTTTATGTGCCACCAGTGTGACCAATTCAAGCATTCAAATCTTTCATCTTGCATACCTTTGAAAACATTCCACCATTATAGTCATTTTAATCATCGAGAGAAAGAAGATGTTGGGGACTGGAGGATGTGACTACATGACTGTAAGGTTCGAGACGATTTAGCCATCATGGCCCTAACCATAGGACTTGGGGTGAAGCTCATGCATATTAAAGAGATTCTGAGGGTGTGTGGATGCTTGATCTAGTTTATTTTTTCTGTTTTGTGATGCTAATGTCCAATGTTTCCATGTTATATTCTTATTGTCATCATGAGATCATCTTTGTTGTGGTGGTGGGATGAGCCACTTCGATTTCAATCCAAAAAACCTTAACTACTCTTACTGGGGTTTCTAAGTCACTCATATTCCTTGAAGAGGTATTAGGAACATGAATAAACGAACATGTTATACTTGTGATTTTGGTCTCAGTTGTGTTCATTAGGGATATATTTGGTGAAATTTTGGGTGCGGTTTCGGGGATATTTTTTTAGTTCGGGCGCCACTGTGGGTTTTCCTCAAGTTTGCTTCAATTTTGGGGGGGATTTCTCTATCCTAGTGTCTCAGTATACTGGTTGGCCTCATAATTTTTTTAGTCCCAGTGGTGGGGAGAACCCCTCATGTTATCCCATTTTTTTGAGTGTGATTTCGTCTAGTTTGGTTGGGTGTGACTTGGGGAGTAAAGAGTCTCCCCAAAACTCTTTATTTCTTTTGGTTGTGTTCATTCATGGATTAAATTATTAGCTATCTTTGGGCTTGGTTTATGTGGGAAAAAATGTCTATGATGGGGAGAGTATTCAAACCCTGAACTCATATGCCCATTTATTTTATTCTTTTCTCTGCATCACGCTGTTTGGATGAATTTTAGTTGTGTTCTGGTTTGAATTTTTTCAATGTTTGATGTTTTTTCTGGGTCTCTGGCCCTTGTGCAGTCACAGCTATACAATATGTGACCATGCATTCAGTCCTTGTAAATGTACTGTTGCCCGATAGTTCAAATAAATAAAAAATTAAATAAATAAAGTATGTTAATTAAAAAATGATGCTAAATAGAATTTTATAACGATAAAACCAACTAATCTTTTTAATTATTGTTAATTTTGTTATTGGTTTTATTATTATTATTATAAAAATTACATGCAAAACCTGTGGGACCCCCCCCCTTCTCCATGTTTCCTTGTGAGGTCCAGGCAAGCCCTCCATGTACCCCTCCTAGCTGCTTGGAAACAACCTGCTACGACCATCCCATGCATGCTCACTGACTTCCCCCTCTCACCATGCTGCCACCTCCCATGCACGCTCATCGGCTTCCCCTCTCACCGTTGTGTCACCCTCCTCCCTCCATCCATGTCACACTATCCGTTCGCCACCTTCTGCCTTGTGTCGGCTATCTGAGGCCCCTCCAGCTACTCTTCTACCCCTTCGGTAGCCTTCTGATTTTCCGACCTCCTCCCCCTCTGGTTGTTGTTTCATCAATTTTTGGTTTTTTAGTTTATCCCCATAATATAGACATTTGAATTTTAATTTTATGGTTAGATCCTTAAATTTTTTTTCTATCTTTGTGGTTTAGGTTGGTTAATGTCTTATTTTGGTGTGGTGATGGAGTAAAAGATATTTTGCTCTTGGTTTTCGAATTTTTACCTAACTCTGTTGTAGATAACACATTTCATGTACTTTTAAATTAAATTTACCTTATTTTCTTGTTTTTCACACCTCTCTAAATCATTAATTAGACATTTATTGTTTTTATATTAATTATATCTTGTGAAATTGGTCGATTTTCCGTTTATTTTATGTTGTTTTTTAATAGTTGGGGAGGGTTATCTAGATTAGTGTTTGGGAAAAATAGCTCGGTTGGCCCTTTAAATTGATAAGTGATTTATAATGGCATGGTTTGGTTTTTGTAAACATGTTTTATTGTTAAAAACAGTGAATTGGGTTTTCAAAGGGGTTTGGTTTATAAAAAAAAGTTGCGTAAAGTGATTATGACATGTATTGGTTCATGAAAATTATGGAAAGCTTATTTGGCACCATAACATGTTCTATTCATTTTGGATAATTCATTTTGGTAGAGGTTTGTTGTGTTTTATAACTTGTACATTTGGTTAATGTGAGTCCTTAGTACTTTAGGTCATGTGTGGGTCTTTGTCACCTTAATTTTGTGTATTTTTTATTGTTATAGTGAATTCATGGACAATAATAGAGGGAGACACGCATATACTTAAGGTATATAATATATATATATATATATGTGTGTGTGTGTGTGTGTGTGTCCTCTTAGTACGTATTACCTCATGGTATAGGGAATACATGCATTGGATTATATATATATATAGGAATGTGTGTGTGATGGAAGGCCGGTTACAAGCAGTCACTGCCTTTTTATTCAAGTTACAAAGTGTTCAAGGTGGTGTCAGATTATGTGGTGGTATTGGTCATATATGTCTCTGTCTTGTTGTTTGAATGTGGGCCCCAACTATTTGTGAACATATCACGAAAAAAAATGTATTGCAATTGGGTTACTGAGAATGATTTTTGTACATGAAATTTATGTACTGTCCAGTGGCCTGGAGTAGGTGGATATTTGGTATTATTGATATGAGATTGGGCCCCTTGGTCTGACCTGAGAAACGATTGTTTGGGTGTTAAGGCATTTGATTCTGTTGTGTGTGGTATGCTATAGAGGATGTAGTCAAAGGTATTAGTAAGTTATGGTATTCCACCGAGTTCCTAGGTTTTCCGTGATCTATTTATTTGAGCCTTACTAGTACCATTGCCCTTTATCTATGTGGAATCATAATCTTTACCTTAGTTTTGGCCTTTTCTTGGAAAACATGGTTTATATTGTTGGTTTTAAAAATTATGTCAAATTAGTTATTTCAGAAATGTTTGTGTGCTTCCCTCTTTATTTAAATTCCTTGTTTTTTGAATTATAAGGGAAATGGAATTGTGATTGTTAGTTTTTAAAATACATTATGTATATGAAAACATTTTTATAAAACATTATATCAAAATAGTGTTATTGGGATGTTTTGGGATTTGGAAATTTATGGATTATATGTTTCACTTTTGGCATTCCTACTGATAATTTTAATGCTCATGCATAGAATCTCCTTTCAAATGCAAGTTCAGTGGCTTGGTTCATGTTTTTTTTCAACCCGTGTGAGGTAGGTTGTTAGTTGTTGGAGGTGACCAAGAGGCAACATGGAGGTATGTGCAATCTTGTTTTCTTGTCATTGCTAGTTTTCTATTTCTTTGTTGAGTTATTATTAATTTATTTGTTTTTCTATTATAGGACAAATTGTTCCCACCAGTTTAGTTCTGATGCCCAAAACTGGTTTCCATCATGAGGGGATTAGGAATGCCCTTCGGGACTTGCCACAGACCAGCTCTGGTGACCGGTTCAGGGTCAAATCAGGCTGGTTCATGACAAACATTGAATGAATTGAGTGGTATATTAATATAGAACATAAATATTTCATAATACCGATCATGATATTATCAGGTGATATAGAATAATCTATAATGATAGACATGGATCATTATTATAAAGAAAAATGTGATAATATATATATGTTTCCTACCATGAGGTGTTAACTTTGAAACATTGATGGTGACATATTGATTTCCAATCGTCATGGATTCCACCACAATGAACACTCCATTTAACAATGAAAAAATTGAAAATATTGTATAGGTTAAGGTTTTCATAATGATGGATAATTCACATGGGAGGATACATAAGAATATATTTATAAAAAAATATTATGTTAGCATTTTATTTAGATAAAATCTTATAAATCCTTTTACTTATGGTCCAAATCATGATCATCAAAATTAAACTCTTCCAATATAAAAAACCCCATTTTGAACACAACCAAAATTTCAGTATTTGTTTATGATCTAGTAATTAGAAGATATTTTTCTCTTGGACACTGTTAAAAATAATATATTTTTTAACTCCCCACATTACGTTTAAAGATGAAATAAATTGATGACCACATTTATAAATAGTATTTAAAATGGACAAAGGGGTTTATTAAAAAATCAAAGGTTTCTAAATTTTTAATGACACTAAAGGAAATATCCATCTAGGTTGTCTTCAATTTGTAGTTTTATAAGTGATGGTATTATTTAATTCAAAATATATAAAAGGATATAGAAAAAAAGGATTATCAAAACCACAATTATTGTTGAATGAAATAACCTTTTAAATTAATAATTTTCTTAATTCATATTATAATGATAAATATATAACATTTTATATAGGGTTTATGAATAACAAAATAAATAAATTTTCTAATGATTTGGTATTTTAAATAAAAAAATATAATGGTATGATAGTCAAAATCTAGTTTATTCAAGAAGAGAACAATGTAACCAAAGTAGATAAAATGAGATTATGGTTGAAGAATGATTAAAATTAATTTTTTTAAGAAAAATATATAATAAAATAAATAGTATAGTTTTTTTATACTTTAAAGAAGTTTTCAAAATTTTGGAGGATATTTGTATTTTACTATGTGAAGATCGGGGAGGTCATGATATAATTATATGTTTTTTCCAGAATAATTATTGAGGGTTTTTAAAAAATTATAGTGTAAATTCAATATTAAGAATGGAAACCAGTGTGTCTTGGTGAGGTTAAAGACCAAATAGTTAATGTAGTTCTCACTATTATAGCTAATGAATCATTCCATAATTTAATGTAAAAAAATTGAAAAAGTGTTATTCATTAAAATTAATCACACCAAAATGGAAGTAAAAAAATCTATGATAATTTTGGAATCTATAAAGGATGTGTATATAAGTTCATTATATATTATAAATTCATGAATAATTGTAATATTGGAGGGAGTAATGGGTTTAATGTAATCAGTAATCATATTGAAATTCTAATCTATGAAAAGAAGTGATTTTTTGTTCTTCATTATATCTATGACCTCAAGACCCAATTGGAATTCAAGATATGGTAAAGGTAAAATGATTATGTTTTAATGAATAAAATCACACCATAACAAGTGTATTGGAAAGTTTCTATAGTATTATACCCCATTAATTTAAATGTTTATGATCCTGCCAATCTATCTCTCAAATAATTTTTTAAAAATTTAAAATCATATAATGAGGTTGAGTGGTGACCAAAAATATAATCAAAATGTCACCCACATACATCCAAAAACAAAAAAACTCCCAAATAGCTAATGCATGAACTAATACAACACATGTTCTCATCACAGAACACCCACTATTCAATTGTTAAAGAGAAAACAACAAAGACACCCTGACTAACTACAAGGAAACCGTATCAAAAATAAAAGGGTATTATGAAAAAGATTTTCAAGACCATGAATATAATTGAATTATATATATCACATGGATTTATTAACACTATTTATCTTATGAAAACAAACTTTATGCTTTGTCTAACCCCTCAGGTATGTAGATGGGAGAAACTACCTTTCAAAATAAATATATGAAATGAATAAAATTTTAAATAATGGATCTTTATATGTATCCCATTCAAAATTTACTCCCTTCATATAATATGATCTCTAGTCATAGGTTGTTCAGATAAACCCAGAAAAAATGGAAATTCTTTATCTTCAACCCAATCAATTTTTCATATAACGATAATCCACTACAAATTAAAAAAGGTTAGTCACTTGAACAATGGAGAAACTACCTTAATTAAAAGATCAGCATGAACTCCCACTCTACTAGTCCTTAAAATTGGAGATGAATTATAGAGAACACATCTCATGATCTTGGCACTAGTTAAAAACTAGTAGCATGGGATACTTTATAAATAATGTTATCTGAAATACCATTTAGAGAACAGCGTAGATAAACAATCCCCATTCCATACAGAGAAAAATTATTTTCATCAAGAAGAATATATAACATTTTCTTCACTCCTCCATTGTTATATAACAGGTTAACTATTTTATATGTGTAAGGATATCACTTTTTGAAGACATGAACAAAATCCATTAGTGTAACGCCCCGACCCCAGTTACCCAGAGTCGGTGCATTATTACATAACATTGGCATGATCACAAGAAAGATCAAATCTCGAAAGACCGATTGGTTTAGTAGCCTTGGAAACACTAGATATATTCATAAGTTTTACATTACATCATAAAATGAAAAACTACTACAACAACATAATGTCTCCATAATCCACACTACTATCCCCTCATAATATCCCTGCAGGTCATTCATAATTTACTTCTTCACATCCTGGGGAAAAAAATAAAACATAGAAAAGGGGTGAGCTCAAATGCCCAGTAAGGATAACAATATAGCGGAAACTTTCATAAATAAGAATAAACATTTAAGGCAATGCATTACTAAAACAAAAGCTTTTTAAAATTGAACTTCAACATGGTATGGCAAAAGTAAAATGAAATAATGCCATTTACTTATTCACATGGATATTCTACTAATCGAATAATCACATGCAAAAATCAATAACCACTTTCATAATGTTGGAATGCATAATGCCAGACTATCATAACCACATAGCCAAGGCCTCGTGCCAAGACTACAAATAAGATTTTGTCAAGGCCTTGTGCCAAGACACTAGTTTGTCTCATGAGACCTACCGATGCATCGAGGAGCTATAGCGGGCTCCACCCGTCACTTATTAAGTCCAATGCATTCCCATATGAAAAGGTTTAAACATAACATAAACATTCGTATTAAAACTAGCATACGAAATGTCAATACTTTCACAATAAACTATGAATGGTATAAAAATAGCACATCCACAGTCAAACATATCACAAAACCTTCAATACAATATAGAAGTTTTGTATCATAATAAATCAACTTCAAATAATCTTAAAATCCATCAAAGGATGTTGACATAGATGAAATCAAAATTCTTTTTAAAGAAATATCTCCTTTTATTTTGAAATCATTTAAGATCCATATAAAATAAAACATTTTCTTTGAAAATATTCTTATAAGCTTGTAAGGAAAGCTTTGAAGATTTTATAACGGCGTAAAATAACCGCACCCGCCGTATAAGTTAAAAAAACATTCTTACCTCAATTATGTCGAAAAGGTTAAAAAGGACCTTGTTTTGAAAACGACGGAATGATTCCTTTATAAACCTCTTATAAAAAGTCAAACAAGGGTATAAATGACTTTAACCCATATTCTTGTAAATAGTAAAAATGTTTTGAAATACATTTCGAAGAAACATGGATGTGGATGATAAAGAGATCCCAGTAGATTATTACGTATAATACAACCTCGGATAATGAAGAGATTGTGAAATAACCCTTACCTTGTACATTTCCTTGGTTGTGTTAGGTTAACCTCCTGTATAATGGTGAAATAATTGTTATTAAATTATACAAGAATCATATACATTAATATGATATCATATATGATCTTTTAATATTGATTTGATAATAATATCTTAGTATTATCGTTGTTTCGGGTGTTAACTTACTTGTTTTCTTTCATATGTTTTGTTACGTAAGACATGTTTGTAAAGGATAGGTTGTATATTATTCATATCCAGAATGATAACAAGTCCTTAAACATCATTTTTAAATCATAAAATGATAATTACGCTTTAATGGTTACGATGGAGAATGAATCTCATCGCGTTCGTGGAGACGGTAGTCCGTACATACGCACGAGCGACAATATCATTCTTTTGATATTAAAATAATATATAAATGGATGGTATATCATATATACAGAATCATTAACATGTTATATTTATTATTTACATGAGTTACACATCATTATTATACCCATCCAAATAATATTATATTGAATAACAATTACACCACGACGTGGAGACGGTAAGCCGTACGTACGCACGTATGGTGACATGTTATTCAAAGGGTGGATAGAATACTGAATATGATTGTACCATATTTATAATAACATCACAGTATATGTGAGATACTGGAGTTATTATTTCAGAATGGTAAGAACAAAGGAAGAAGAAGTGGAAGAAGAAATGAACTTAGAAAAGGGTGGTGAAATCATTACCTCTTCTTCGGGTTCTTCCTTTTGATTTGATCAAAAGGGCTCCTTAGGTTGGCTTTCTGATCACACTAAGGCCTCTAGGTTGTATTGAGGGATGTTGGGAGAGTATTTGGGCAGAGTTTGGCCGAACCAAAAGGCTTTGAAGGTGTGAAGAAATGACAAGGAGGAGTGCCCTTTTATAAGAGGGGTGAGGGGCACCTTTGGAAAAGCTAGAAATATTAATTTATAATAAATTCATATTCGGTTTCTAAAGGCTCCAAAGTTGACTATTCAAATGATGAGGTGGGGATAGGTCGAAAGAAACTCATCCAATAGAATTTAGACAGGTTTGGGTACTTATATTAACCTTATCTTTAAGTATTAACTCTAAGTTAATTAGTTTCACTTTTACAATGTCTCTTTGTATTTTATATATTATGGTTAATAAACTTACTATATACATCCAAGAGACCCCCAAGTGGTCCATTAATGATTAACCTATCATGATATAAGTCTCTTGGCCGAACCTTAGATTTTTAGGAATTTAATATCAATTAATAATATAATATTTGTTTTAAGAATTCTTTTATGTCAATTTTGACACTATTCATTAGTTGATTTTTTTGAAACTCATAACAGATTTATTACTTCGAACAAAGTCAATTAAATCAATCCTAATATATCATATTATCCTAGAAAATTAGTTTAATTCATTAAAAGTTTCATATTATATTTATTTGGGTATTTATAATATCACTTATTTTAATTTTTCACTATTATAGTAATTACTGCATCATCATTGTGTCATAAATAAAATAAATTATTTAATGTCTAAAAATTATAAGTAAAATATAATTATGTAGGAAATCTTTTTATCTTTCTAATGAATATTTATAATCGAAAATCCAACATGTATAACCCTATGTAAAAATTGTTCTTCTAAAAGATGTAAGCTTATGCCATTTTTATTTTTATTTTAACTTTATTAATATAAAGTGTCCCTACCACATACAAGTGGCTCCAAGGGGTCCCCAAATTGACCCAAGGATGCTAATGGTCGGGTATGTGTCCACCAATAAGGTTAGGACACGTTTTAGGGTAATTTTGTATTATTATAATATTATTTTTTAACCCTTATTTACCGGATTTACCCTTTAACCATGGTAAATAAAATATTTACCACAGTAACTATTCAAAATGTCTAAAAATAAAAGTTACCTATTTACACAATTTGAACATCCTGATTCCAAATATGGAATCCATTTTCCTAAATTCAAAACACAGAAGTGGCAGAAATTAATTTAAAATTAATTCCCGCTGTTAAAACAAAAAGCGTGTTTTTAAGAGATAATAACTATCAAAAGATTGACACTTGTTTATGTTCGGTTTAATTGTAAAATTATGTCCAATGACCAAAATTATATTAAATGGTAAAAATATATTCTAAATATACTTTAAAACCACTCAAATTCATAATTTATCACTAGTAATTAATTTGATTAAAAAAGTTGTTTTTAATTAAAATTTAGTAATTTTCACTATTCATCAAAATATGAAAGTTATCCGAAATGTACCAAAATTTCACCCTAGGCTAAATTCGATATTCCGAATCCAAAAATGAAGTCCATTTTCAAATATAAAATATATATAATTTCAAAAAGTAGGTATTACTATTCATAACGGCTAGTTTGATTAGTTATGGTGTGTTAGAACTCGGTGTTGCGTACAACACACGCTATCACATTATTCGAAGGGAAACGTACCGTAGAAGCTTGGGGTGTTACATTCTCCCCTCCTTCAAATAATTGCGTCCTCGCAATTTCTAGGGTATTACTGCATAAAAAGACTCGGGTGGTTCTTCATCATAAGTTCCTCGGGTTCCCACGTTGCCTCTTCCATCTTATGATTTCTCCACAAAACTTTTACCAGACGCGTCGTCCGGTTTCTCAGTACTTGTTCTCTTGTATCAAGAATCCTGACGGGCTCTTCACAATAAGACAGATCCGGTTCCAGTTCTAATTCCTCATAGGTGAGTACATGCGTTGGGTCAGGCATGTATTTTCTCAACAGAGATACGTGGAACACATCGTGAACTTTGGAGAGACTTGGCGGCATTGCCAATCGGTAAGCTACAGCCCCAATTCGTTCTAGAATTTCGAAAGGTCCGATGTACCTGGGACTCAATTTACCTTTCTTACCAAAACGTATGACTCCCTTCCACGGAGATACCTTCAGGAAAACATGATCACCGACTTGAAATTCCAAATCCTTCCTTCGATTATCGGCATAGCTCTTCTGCCTACTTTGAGCTGCTTTGATGTGATTTTGGATTACTTTCACCTTTTCCACCGTTTCCTCCACCAGTTCTGGGCCTACAAGTTTTCTTTCACCAACGTCATCCCAACAGGTTGGTGTACGACATCTCTTTCCGTATAACGCTTCATATGGTGCCATCTGAATACTCGAATGGAAGCTATTGTTATAGGAAAATTCTACCAGAGGTAAATATTGATCCCACATACCCTGAAAATCAAGTGAGCAAGATCTCAACATGTCTTCTAAGGTTTGAATAGTCCGTTCTGATTGTCCGTCTGTCTGAGGGTGGTAAGCAGTGCTCAAATGAAGTTCAGTATCCAGGGATTTCTGAAGACTTTTCCAGAATCTTGAAGTAAAACGGGGATCACGATCAGAAACAATCGATAGGGGTACACCATGAAGTCTCACAACTTCATTAATGTATAGTCTTGCTAGACGTTCCAGGGGTAGATCTTCTCTTATAGCAAGAAAATGTGCTGACTTGGTAAGACGATCAACAATAACCCATATTGCATCGTTCCTTCTAGAAGTCTTTGGTAGCCCCATGACAAAGTCCATCGTAATATTGTCCCATTTCCACTCTGGTATGGGAAGAGGTTGCATGACTCCTCCAGGCTGTTGCCTTCCAGCTTTCACTTGTTGACAAACCATACATCTTGATACAAAATCAGCAATCTCCCTCTTCATGTTGTCCCACCAAAAATGTTCCTTCAAATCTCTATACATTTTGGTGCTCCCAGGGTGTATAGAGAAATTGGAACTATGAGCATCATCCAGCAATTCCCTTTTTAGATCAGGTATATTGGGAACACAAAGTCTCTTTCCAAATTTCAAAGTTCCATCTTCATACACAAAGTCTCTCAATCTCCCATCATTCACAGCTTTAATCTTCTTCTGAAATTCTTCATCATCGGTCTGAGAACTCTTAATCCTTTCTAGTAAAGATGGTTTGGCAACCATTTGAAAAAGCATTGATGTTTCACCTTCCCTGGTTATTCCCATGTCCATCTTCACTAGATCCATGAAAATTGGATCCCTTTCAATTCTCATCATGTTCAAAACTCCATGGTCTTTTCTGCTCAAAGCATCTGCCACCTTGTTTGCCTTCCCCGGGTGGTAGTGTATCGTACAATCATAATCCTTGAGTAATTCAAGCCATCTCCTTTGCCTCATGTTGAGTTCTTTTTGTGAGAAAATATACTTCAAACTCTTGTGATCAGTATAAATCTCACATTTTTCACCATAGAGGTAGTGCCTCCATATCTTCAAAGCAAAGATCACAGCTGCTAACTCAAGATCATGAGTAGGATAGTTTTGTTCATGAATTTTCAACTGTCGTGATGCATAGGCAATAACTCTATCATTCTGCATAAGGAAACAGCCAAGTCCTTTCTTTGATGCATCACTATAAATAACGAACCCATCATTCCCCGATGGTAGAGTCAATATAGGAGCATTGACTAATCTTCTCTTCAGTTCTTCGAAACATTCTTCACACTCTTTTGTCCAAAAAAATTTAACCCCTTTACGTGTGAGCTTCGTTAATGGGTTTGCCAATCGGGAAAAATTCTGGACGAAACGTCGATAATAACCTGCCAAACCAATAAAACTACGTACCTCAGTTATACTCGTAGGTGCTGGCCATTCTTGGATTGCCTTGGTCTTAGAAGGATCAACAGAGATTCCATCTTTAGAGACAATATGTCCAAGAAAAGAAATCTCCTGAAGCCAGAATTCACACTTGCTAAACTTTCCATATAATTCATGCCTCCTCAGAGTCTTCAAGATAATGCGCAAGTGATTTTCATGATCTTCATAGGTTTTGGAGTATACCAATATATCATCAATAAATACTACCACAAATTCATCGAGATACTCCTTGAAAACTCTATTCATCATATCCATGAATACAGAGGGTGCATTGGTCAATCCAAACGGCATTACAGTAAACTCGTAATGCCCGTACCTGGTTCGAAATGCTGTTTTCGGAATGTCTTCCTTCTTCACACACAACTGATGGTATCCAGATCGAAGGTCAATCTTTGAAAAGTATTGAGCTCCATGCAGTTGGTCAAATAAATCATCAATACGAGGTAGGGGATACTTGTTCTTTATCGTTATAGCATTGATCTCCCTTTAGTCAATACATAACCTCATAGATCCATCTTTCTTTTTAACAAAAAGAACAGGGGCTCCCCATGGAGAAACACTAGGGCGAATAAATCCCTTATTACTCAATTCCTCTAGTTGTTTCTTTAGTTCGACTAACTCTACAGTGGCCATTCTATAAGGGGTCTTCGATATAGGCCTTGATCCAGGAATCAAATCAATGGAAAACTCAACTTCTCGTTCTGGAGGATGTCCAGGTAAATCTTCCGGAAATACATCTACAAATTCTTTCACAACAGGTACACCCTCTATTTGAACATTCCTTTCCTCACCGATAGTTACTTCATTCTCTTCCTCCCCAATAATTGAATTAAGTTGAGCTACTGGGGGTGAGTCTAAATAAGAATTAGGTGGTGACGATTCTGCTCTAAAAATAAGGTGTTCCTTATCATTATCATCGAGAATCGTAACCTCTTTCTTCTTACAATAAATCTTCGCATCATAGTCCGAAAGCCAGTCCATACCGAGGATTATATCAAACTCAATCATAGGTATGACGATGAAATCAGCAGATAAAGAAAATTTATGTGCTCTAATGGGGACTGATTCACAAAACTTTGTTGCAACGATACTTCCCTTAGGAGTTTTAACTGACAACTCCCTTATTAAATCAAATTGGAAATATCTAATTTTCTTAGCAAACTGGGAAGATATGAAACAATGCGATGATCCAGAATCAAATAATGCATTTGCTAAACTTGAGGAAACCATTAAATTACCTGCCACCACGTCTTTCGGAGTTTCTACCTCAGCAGTAGTGATAGCATAAGCCTGGCCTTGATCCCTTGGCCTTTTCTGAGGTAAGTTCTCCTGACGCTTAGGACATGCATTTGCATAATGCCCCATCTCCCTGCAATTGTAGCACTGAACATTGGTAGCTTCCTTCTTCCCCTTGCAATCATGAGCTTGGTGGCCTTTTTCACCACACTTGTAACAGACTCCCATTCCCTTCAGGCAAGCACCGGGGTGTTTCTTCCCGCACTTACCACAAGATGGATATTCAACCTTTCCCTTCTTCCCCTTATTTCCATTCCCAGATTGATCAGCAGGTCTCTTCTTCTCTTGCTTTGCTTTAAAGTCATAAGACTTAGAGAATTCCTTTTCGGTCTTGATAGCACATGAGACAATGTCTTCGTACGATGAAAAGGATTGTGAGACTAATGCTCGACGGAGAAATGGTTTTAACCCATCAAAGAAACGATCAATCTTACTTCTTGGGTTGCGAATATAATCACCAGCGTACCTCGCTAACCTTGTAAAGTTAGCCTCATACTTTGTGACATTATCATCCTCCTTTTGTCTCAGACTCAGAAATTGCCTTTCCATATCTGCTCGATGGTCGCGAGGAAAGTATTTTTCTAAAAACAGATCTTTGAACTCCCTCCATTCCATGTTTGATACTTCATCATCTTCCTTCATGTTTTGAATCAATGACCACCATTGATCAGCATCTCCAGTGAGGCGGTAAACTGCCATGGTAACTTTTTCCCTTTCACTACTCCCCAAAGCCTGAAATATTTTCTCTAGGGAAAATATCCATTGCTCAGCTACTAAGGGATTTGTACTCCCATTGAACGTTGGTGGTTGTTGTCTCATGAATCGATCTAACATTGATCCTCCACGCTGCGGATCAGGGTGCTCCATACGGGTAAGGTTATTATTCATAACCTGAGTAAGTTGTCCCATTACGGTGATTAGCTGATCAGCACCAGTTGCATCACCAGCCCCACTATAATTATCTTGAGCAGGAGGGCAATCCCTACATGGAGTGCGTGCATTGATACGGTTTCCATTTCTTCCACTAGGCGCCATTTCTAAAGAATGTCATAAACTAGATCAGTTTATGAATCAAAATACATAATCCCATACTTATAAAACACTAAACATAAATTGAACTATCTATGGATATAATCCATAATCATAAATATGTTTTCTTTGAGGAAGTATATACTCATAAACCCTTCATAATGATTTCTAAAGAAAGTGAGAGTTATCCTAAGCATATCCCCCGGGAGTGTCGTAACCAAGAGTGCAGCAAGGCCCGTTGTCGTGCACCAGTTCCCGTTCGAGTCTAGCTCAAAGCGGTGTTTTCGGGTTTTACCCCTAGGTACATCTGTGCCAGAGCCGCCTCTACCTGCTCATATCCAGACAGGGATGTATTGCTCGGAAAACTCACAAAGTCTCTACAATACCAAAATTCTAGGAAGTTCTTCTATACTAATCCTCAAAGTTCATCTTAGGTCTATGTGTTCTAATCAGAGTTTATCTAAATCTAGCTTCCATGGTTTGTACTAAACTTCCTCTGATACCAACTGTAACACCCCGACCCCAGTTACCCAGAGTCGGTGCATTATTACATAACATTGGCATGATCACAAGAAAGATCAAATCTCGAAAGACCGATTGGTTTAGTAGCCTTGGAAACACTAGATATATTCATAAGTTTTACATTACATCATAAAATGAAAAACTACTACAACAACATAATGTCTCCATAATCCACACTACTATCCCCTCATAATATCCCTGTAGGTCATTCATAATTTACTTCTTCACATCCTGGGGAAAAAAATAAAACATAGAAAAGGGGTGAGCTCAAATGCCCAGTAAGGATAACAATATAGCGGAAACTTTCATAAATAAGAATAAACATTTAAGGCAATGCATTACTAAAACAAAAGCCTTTTAAAATTGAACTTCAACATGGTATGGCAAAAGTAAAATGAAATAATGCCATTTACTTATTCACATGGATATTCTACTAATCGAATAATCACATGCAAAAATCAATAACCACTTTCATAATGTTGGAATGCATAATGCCAGACTATCATAACCACATAGCCAAGGCCTCGTGCCAAGACTACAAATAAGATTTTGTCAAGGCCTTGTGCCAAGACACTAGTTTGTCTCATGAGACCTACCGATGCATCGAGGAGCTATAGCGGGCTCCACCCGTCACTTATTAAGTCCAATGCATTCCCATATGAAAAGGTTTAAACATAACATAAACATTCGTATTAAAACTAGCATACGAAATGTCAATACTTTCACAATAAACTATGAATGGTATAAAAATAGCACATCCACAGTCAAACATATCACAAAACCTTCAATACAATATAGAAGTTTTGTATCATAATAAATCAACTTCAAATAATCTTAAAATCCATCAAAGGATGTTGACATAGATGAAATCAAAATTCTTTTTAAAGAAATATCTTCTTTTATTTTGAAATCATTTAAGATCCATATAAAATAAAACATTTTCTTTGAAAATATTCTTATAAGCTTGTAAGGAAAGCTTTGAAGATTTTATAACGGCGTAAAATAACCGCACCCGCCGTATAAGTTAAAAAAACATTCTTACCTCAATTATGTCGAAAAGGTTAAAAAGGACCTTGTTTTGAAAACGACGGAATAATTCCTTTATAAACCTCTTATAAAAAGTAAAACAAGGGTATAAATGACTTTAACCCATATTCTTGTAAATAGTAAAAATGTTTTGAAATACATTTCGAAGAAACATGGATGTGGATGATAAAGAGATCCCAGTAGATTATTACGTATAATACAACCTCGGATAATGAAGAGATTGTGAAATAACCCTTACCTTGTACTTTTCCTTGGTTGTGGTAGGTTAACCTCCTGTATAATGGTGAAATAATTGTTATTAAATTATACAAGAATCATATACATTAATATGATATCATATATGATCTTTTAAAATTGATTTGATAATAATATCTTAGTATTATCGTTGTTTCGGGTGTTAACTTACTTGTTTTCTTTCATATGTTTTGTTACGTAAGACATGTTTGTAAAGGATAGGTTGTATATTATTCATATCCAGAATGATAACAAGTCCTTAAACATCATTTTTAAATCATAAAATGATAATTACGCTTTAATGGTTACGATGGAGAATGAATCTCATCGCGTTCGTGGAGACGGTAGTCCGTACGTACGCACGAGCGAAAATATCATTCTTTTGATATTAAAATAATATATAAATGGATGGTATATCATATATACAGAATCATTAACATGTTATATTTATTATTTACATGAGTTACACATCATTATTATACCCATCCAAATAATATTATATTGAATAACAATTACACCACGACTTGGAGACGGTAAGCCGTACGTACGCACGTATGGTGACATGTTATTCAAAGGGTGGATAGAATACTGAATATGATTGTACCATATTTATAATAACATCACAGTATATGTGAGATACTGGAGTTATTATTTCAGAATGGTAAGAACAAAGGAAGAAGAAGTGGAAGAAGAAATGAACTTAGAAAAGGGTGGTGAAATCATTACCTCTTCTTCGGGTTCTTCCTTTTGATTTGATCAAAAGGGATCCTTAGGTTGGCTTTCTGATCACACTAAGGCCTCTAGGATGTATTGAGGGATGTTGGGAGAGTATTTGGGCAGAGTTTGGCCGAACCAAAAGGCTTTGAAGGTGTGAAGAAATGAGAAGGAGGAGTGCCCTTTTATAAGAGGGGTGAGGGGCACCTTTGGAAAAGCTAGAAATATTAATTTATAATAAATTCATATTCGGTTTCTAAAGGCTCCAAAGTTGACTATTAAAATGATGAGGTGGGGATAGGTCGAAAGAAACTCATCCAATAGAATTTAGACAGGTTTGGGTACTTATATTAACCTTATCTTTAAGTATTAACTCTAAGTTAATTAGTTTCACTTTTACAATGTCTCTTTGTATTTTATATATTATGGTTAATAAACTTACTATATACATCCAAGAGACCCCCAAGTGGTCCATTAATGATTAACCAATCATGATATAAGTCTCTTGGCCGAACCTTAGATTTTTAGGAATTTAATATCAATTAATAATATAATATTTGTTTTAAGAATTCTTTTATGTCAATTTTGACACTATTCATTAGTTGATTTTTTTGAAACTCATAAAAGATTTATTACTTCGAAAAAAGTCAATTAAATCAATCCTAATATATCATATTATCCTAGAAAATTAGTTTAATTCATTAAAAGTTTCATATTATATTTATTTGGGTATTTATAATATCACTTATTTTAATTTTTCACTATTATAGTAATTACTGCATCATCATTGTGTCATAAATAAAATAAATTATTTAATGTCTAAAAATTATAAGTAAAATATCATTATGTAGGAAATCTTGTTAGCTTTCTAATGAATATTTATAATCGAAAATCCAACATGTATAACCCTATGTAAAAATTGTTCTTCTAAACGATGTAAGCTTATGCCATTTTTATTTTTATTTTAACTTTATTAATATAAAGTGTCCCTACCACGTACAAGTGGCTCCAAGGGGTCCCCAAATTGACCCAAGGATGCCCATGGTCGGGTATGTGTCCACTAATAAGGTTAGGACACGTTTTAGGGTAATTTTGTATTATTATAATATTATTTTTTAACCCTTATTTACCGGATTTACCCTTTAACCATGGTAAATAAAATATTTACCACAGTAACTATTCAAAATGTCTAAAAATAAAAGTTACCTATTTACACAATTTGAACATCCTGATTCCAAATATGGAATCCATTTTCCTAAATTAAAAACACAGAAGTGGCAGAAATTAATTTAAAATTAATTCCCGCTGTTAAAACAAAAAGCGTGTTTTTAAGAGATAATAACTATCAAAAGATTGACACTTGTTTATGTTCGGTTTAATTGTAAAATTATGTCCAATGACCAAAATTATATTAAATGGTAAAAATATATTCTAAATATACTTTAAAACCACTCAAATTCATAATTTATCACTAGTAATTAATTTGATTAAAAAAGTTGTTTTTAATTAAAATTTAGTAATTTTCACTATTCATCAAAATATGAAAGTTATCCGAAATGTACCAAAATTTCACCCTAGGCTAAATTCGATATTCCGAATCCAAAAATGAAGTCCATTTTCAAATATAAAATATATATAATTTCAAAAAGTAGGTATTACTATTCATAACGGCTAGTTTGATTAGTTATGGTGTGTTAGAACTCGGTGTTGCGTACAACACACGCTATCACATTATTCGAAGGGAAACGTACCGTAGAAGCTTGGGGTGTTACAATTAGTGAATAACAATTTATCTATTCATTGTCGCCATCATCTCCTGACTAGGATGATTCCTATAAAACATCATGAGAAACAACTTTTTTTGTCCCTATAAGTAAGATCATCCCATATTATTCATAAGAATGTAAAATATAAATCCATGATCCTACGTCTAATATGATATAGTCAACTCTAATCCCACCATAAATGGAGGATAAATGTTCAGTGCACCATGAACTGAACAAATTGAAAAAGAAATAGGAATGTACTCCGTCATCTAATATTAAACCATCAAAATTGAAAACCAGTGATTATGTTTATTGAAACAACTTCAACCATTTATGAATAAAGTTACACTATAATTACCCAAAGATGGACTGGTAATTAATTGACAAACATGCTCAATGAGCATTTCTTGATGAGGAGATGAATAGAAACTATCCTTCTCCTATGAAAAATTAGGATCCTATTTCCTATGAAAGTGAATTTGTTTAGACTTGTGGTAATTTCAATTAAAAAAGAATAATAAACTGAGTTTATATGAATAAATGAATGAATTATAATAATATTCATTTCTTTTAACCAAAATATTAATGTTTTAAAGACCCGGAAATTTTTTTCCTAAATACTTTGGAATTTTATGAGTCTGTGGATTTTGACGGCACTTGATTATGAGGCCTCGTGTGCCTGGAATCAATTTCTGAATTTTAGATCAGGTACGTTCAGTAAATGAATGAGTGGGTTTTTCTATCTTTTGAACCGGTGCTCGGAATTGAAATTTGAGGGAACCAATGAACTCGTAGTGCTGATATTTTCTTAAGAGGACTTTTACCATAGATACATTTTCATGGGAGAAAGAGTTAAATTTTGGGGTTTAAATAAGAAGGAAATAAAATTGTGTACAATTTTTATTTCATTATCCTTGGATGTTAAATTCTACAATGGGAAGTTGTTGGTGGGGCCCACAACCACCCAACTTGTGTGGTTAAGTGGGAGGTGGGTCCCACACGATCCCCACCCTTTTCATATTCCATAACCCCTTAACCCCCTTTGAACTCCCATATTAATTACATGGAAACTCCCCATTAATTTTATATCCTTGAAATTTGTAACTCTTCCTCTCCCCTCTCTCCCTCATTAAAACTTGCCTACCTATCACCTAATTAATTTGACAACTCATGGTTTAATTAATTAAGTGAATTAGGATTTGAATTTTGTAATTTTGAATGCATGGAAAAATAAAATAAAATAAGGAGAATCCTTATTTTATTTTGGTTAGAATTTTTGTGTGAGGAGTAATTGGGAGAACGCTAGTGTTATGAAGAACTACTTCCTCAACGAAGAACACCAACTCTTCGACGAAGAACATCGACTCAGCGACCTCAGTTTCTCCGTCCTCTTCTTCCTCCATGAAAAAGGAGAAGACATCGACGCGGGAAATTGCCAATGACGCCACGCCTTACAATCTTCTCTCCGTGACAAAAAGGGGAGACGCCACTTCCTCCTCGGATGCTCTCTGTTGATGTCTACGGAACCTCACCCCACGACGTCGTCTTTCGTGACACCCGCCGTTCAACATCTTTTGTTGAGGTAGGGGTTATTTTCATTTTTAATGGATTAAAATTGTGCATTGGTTTTTCGTTGAGCATCTCGTTACCTTGGAGGATTGCTATCATTTTACGCGGAGGGTGCCGGCCGAATGAACACGGCCCGAAAATCCGCCGGTGTACTTTTTTATTAATTTAGAATCGGAAATTGATGGCGGTGGAAGCACGACACCTTCACGCCATGCTGGGAACGTGGCGATGGGAACCGGCGTCGCCACGCCGATTGAGCGGAAAGAACCGCGACCCGCTACATGGGCCGCTTCGGCGGAGGAACCGTCCGGCCTGTTGGTCGGCTAGGCGGAGCTGTACAGCGGCGCTGGGAGGGTACCACGCAGGAGAATAGCGGCCCGCCCATGTGGGCCACATGTACAAAAGACCGACCGGTCTAGCCGGCTGGTTCGGGGAAGGGCGGCGTCGCATGGTGTCGCTGGTGCAGAAGACCCAGGGGGCCGAGCCCCCCCCCCCCCCCCAACTTGGATCCCGCTCAGCTTCGGCTGAGCTGGGCCACGCCGGACCGAACCCAGCCGCGCCGTGCCTGGCCGAGCCCAACCAGGTCCCGCTGGGTCGGACCGAGCCGGGTCGCGCCGGGCTGAGCCTTTCCAGGCCGGGCCGGGCCGAGTTTTTTAATTCTTTCGGATTGGTCTGACACCACTTCTGGGTTGGACCCGTCAAACTGGGTCAACCCGACCTGTCGTCCCATGAGGCTAAATTGGTCGGGCACGTTATACAATTAAACGTGAATAGCTTAAGGACCACATGTCCGATTGATGCGTCGTCTACGACACTGGGACTATTTCGACATGACCATCCTTTTTCGAAACTCTAAGTGATTTTCAGATGATTTTGGATATCATCTGGGTTAGAAATGAGTGTATTTCTAACCCGGCCCCTGGGACAGAGAGGCCAATATCTCTCAGACCGGGTGTCTGATTGACACATAGTCTATCGCATTGAGTTCCTATTGACGAGACAGAACATTGGGATACATCAACTCTATACATTGTGACAATTGATGTATCTAACCCCTTGGTTCATGGAGTGGACCCTCCTAGAATAGAGCGTGCTCTGTGGGGGAACGCTAGAGTTGGCTGCAATTGCGACGACGATGATGACTATAATTGGATCCTATGTGGGTTCGGCAGTGAGGACGACTGTACTTGGATCCTCCATGGGTTCGGAAGTGATGATGACTGTACTTGGATCCTATGTGGGTTCTGCAACGATGTTTATTGTACTTAGATCCCATATGGGTTCGGCAGCGATGAATTCTATATTTGGATCCTATGTGGGTTCGGTAGGGGAGATGATTCAGAGGCTACATCTATCATCTCCACCCCTCTTAGTGTATATTATACCTGTGTGAGCTGAGTCTTGACTTTCAATCATTATCATCGATGTGATTGACTTTCTTTCCTGTGTGGACTGGGTTTTTCTTTCCTATATGGACTGGGTTGAGCTTGGGCTCGCGAGTTGGAGCCGAACTGGAATTGATGACTTAGTTATATGTATGGGAATATATCTAAGTAGAGTTGATTGATACTTTGTGTTTGTATATTTCCTTCGTGGTTTATCCATTGTGGATTCTGGGAGACCTTTGGGGGTCTTCGGTTCCCTACTGAGTATCATATACTCACCCCTGCACGGGCTATGCCCACACTACATTTTGTTGGTTGCAGACGACGAACATCGCTGATCGTGGTTGAGGCTTGTAGATCGGGACGGTATTCGGAGGTGGACTATCAGTCAGGACGTACACGGAGTATATGGCCAGACCCGAGGAGCTGAGGAGACCATTTGTACCCACCCTTCAGGTGGTATTTCTAGAGGAGGATTTAGTGGTTGCTGGTTTACTTTACTGTAGTGGTTCTTTCTTTACTATTGTATTGTACTTTTAGTTGGGTTTGTATTCTGGCCCATTTACTTTCTAGCACTTACTTTTGTACTCAGTTTACTTAGTGTTTAATTCATTTTGTGTACTCTGTTATATTTTTTTACTTATATAAAGGCAATGCCTTCCCTTTTATTAGGACTTACGCCTTTGGTGCTCGTCGCTAGCCCCTGCCCTATGGGAGGTGGTCTTGGGGAAGTCACGGCACGGGCCCCGAGGACAGGACGTGAAAAATTGGTATCAGAGGAGTCACCTCTACCTCTGAACTTAGTACTCTGAATATATCTTCCTCTGATGAAATAGTGGTATGGGTATTGAGTGTGGTTATCAGTCTAGGGAGTCCAGTGTTGGTGTGGTGGTCGACGTATCCATACGCCAGGACCCTGACTTCTAATTTCTGACTCAGTGCACAAAAACATTGATTGCATGTGTGTTTCAAAAGTTTTTTTAGTGATTACTTTGTTTCAACTCACTAGGTATACTATATTAATCGTGGCACACCTTCTTTTTTTAGGATGGCCCCAAGATGGCATCCAGCTAGGGTTCCCAGTTACGTGCGAGATGGCAGCCCACCGAGCAATGAGGCCTCGGTACAGGGCCCCATTACAGCGAAGGCACCATCAGTACCTCTACCCACTGGGCCACTGATACCTCTAGCCCCAGTAGCGGAGACTGCATGCCGCCTTAGTGTGCTGCAAAAGTTTCAACGAAAGAGGCTTCCCAGGTTCCATGGAGAGATGGACCCTAAAGCAGTCGAGGATTTGCTGGAGGCTGTTGTCTAAGTCTTCAGAAAGGTAGGGACACCAACAGATCTTATGGTGATCCTTTTCGCGAGTCTCCTTCACTCAGAAGCAGGTAGATGGTGGAGCCTGATTCTTCAGCTTCACGACGAGGCATCTCTACTTTGGATGGACTTCAAGAGCCTCTTCCACTCGGAATTCGTTCCAGCCACCCTCCATGCGGTGCGCATCTAGGAGTTACTACAGCTACAGCAGGGTTGCATGACAGTATCCCAGTACACGGTGATATTTACCTACCTCTCGTGCTATTCAACGGACATGGTTCAGGACCCATTCTTCCTATCCCGGACCTTTGAGCAGAGACTGAGGCATGAGATCAGGGCTTCGATGATCTCCCTTAGAATTCGGATGCAGGTAGGGGTACTGGAGGGAGCCCTTCTTGTGGAGAGGTTCTTTTCTGATCCTATGCTAGCAGTGAGGCCTACCGCAGGGCGACACATAGAGGAGTCTTCTATAGCCGGTAGTAGACAGTTGTTGCAGAGGTCCAAGAGGACCAAGCCATCAGGTGGGAAACCTCAGGATACTGGTTCAGAGGTGCGGGGAACATGCAGCAGAGCCAGTCATACGAGAGGTAGGCAGTCCTATGCATGTGGCGGGTAGAGCCACATGGCTCGTGACTACCCAACCCGCCAGGCAGAGGAGCAGCAGATGATTGAGGGACCACCTAGGTAGAGGCAGTGGTTTGACCAAGGCGGTCAGTAGGGAGTAGGCAGACGAGGCAGAGGAGCTGGCCAAGCAGCGGGTGGTGGGAGACGCTTTGAGGCTCTACCACCACCACTAGGAGGTCCACCTTGACCACAGGGAGCTGGAGGACATAGGCAGGCTCAGCTTCATGCAGTGGAGTCTTACGACCACTGCACACATGAGATTATTCTAGGTAGTGTCTGTGTCTACTCCACCTTTACTGCAGTTCTTATAGACCCAGGAGCAAGTCATTCTTTCATTTCCGCTGCCCTTGTTCGGAGCTCGGAGATTCCGACAGAGCCGTTGGCTCGATCCTTATGGCTAGAGACTCCTACGAAAGCAGAATCAACGATTACACACTGGTGACAATAGAGTGATCTCACTCTAGTAGGCGAGAGCTTCGGCTTGGATCTTCTTGTAGTGGTGTCGAGTCCATACGACGTCATATTGGATATAGACTAGTTATCTACAGTCCATGCCCAGATTGAATGTATTTGGCGCAAAGTATGATGTGTCCACATAGATGGCAGCAGGTTCACCTTCACTGGTGAGAAGGGATAATTTGTAGCGCAGGATGGACTTACGCATAGGAGAGGGCAGCCGATCACACATCAGTTGGCTAGTCTCATCCTCGGAGTGGTTGATGTGCAGAGTCCGAGTTTTCCTATTGTGGTGGATCGGTATGCAGATGTTTTTACCGACGATGTTCCAGGACTACATCCTCCAAGATTGGTATACTTCTGCATTGACTTTTACCCTGGGACAGCCCCGATGTCTACTCCAGCATATCGGATGGCTCCCGCGGAGCTTCGTGAGTTGCGGGTGTAGCTGGAGGACTTTCATGGAAAGGGATTCATCCGACCCAGTTTTTCACCATGGGCTTCTCCGATTTTATTCGCCAAGAAGGTGAATGGGAGCTTACGACTATGTGTCAACTACCATCACCTGAATCAGGTGACTGTAAATAAAAAGTATCAACTCCCAAGGATTGACGACCTCTTTGATCAGCTCAAGGGATCAGGATGGTTCTCAAAGATAGACCTCAAGTCAGGCTATCATCATCTCAGAGTTTGAGATGATGATGTGCAGAAGACAGACTTCAGGTGTTGGTATGGCCAATATGAGTTCTTGGTTATGCCTTTCGGCATAAAAAATGCTTCAGAAGTGTTCATGAGTCTTATGAATAGGATATTTCAGCCTTACCTCGATCGATTAGTTGTAGTCTTCATCGACGACATACTGATTTACTCGACTACTGAGGAGGAGAACGCCTACCACTTGCGGGTTGTACTGGACACACTCTGAGAGCACCAGCTTTATGGTAAGCTCTTGAAGTGTCGGTTCTGGATTTTAGAGGTCCGCTTCTTGGGGCACATCATCTTTGAGGAAGGAGTTATGGTGGATCCTGTGAAGATCGAGGCAGTACTTTTTTGAGAGACACCTAGCAGTGTGACAGAGGTGTGAAGTTTCCTAGGTCTGGCTGGGTACTATCGGAGATTTTTTCCAGACTTCTCTAGAGTTTCAGCACCACATTCAGCTTTGACAAAAAAGGGGAAACCCTTCATGTGGTCAGATAGATGTTAGCAGATCTTCCATGAACTGAGATAGAGATTGACCAGTGCACCCATCTTGAGGCAACCAGAGGAGGGCATAGGGTACGTAGTATACTGCGATGCATCAGGGACAAGACTCGGGTGTGTCCTCATCCTAGAGCGGGCAGTGATCGCTTATGGTTCACAACATTTGAGGCAACATGAGAAGAACTACACTACCCACAACCTTGATTTAGTATCAATGGTCTTCACCTTGAAGATGTGGCAGCACAATCTGATGGGCGAGCGCTTTACAGTCTACTCTGACCACCAGAGTCTCAGGTACATCTTCTCACAGAAGCACCTGAACCTGAGATAGCGGCGATGGCTCGAGTTCCTCCAGGACTATGACTTTGAGATAATCTATACTCATCGGAAGGGGAATGTAGTAGTTGATGCTCTAAGCAAGAGATCGGGCATTCAACTACTTGGATAGGCGACAGAACAACTATTTGCATTGTAGATATCCTTTGTGGATAGAGATGGGGAAATCTTTTTATAGTCACTCACAGTCACTCCCCCACTACTTTAGTGGGTCTGAGAGGCACAGTGTGAGGACATTAACTGTGAGACACGATGTGCACAGATATCCACAGGACAGGCACCTGATGGATTTTCTGTAGGAGGAGAGCATGTCATCCTCTTTAGGGGACATACCATGGTACCAGTTGCATTACATGAGGAAGTGCTAAGGGAGTTTCACACATACCCTTTGGAGGTACATCCGAGAGTGGTGAAGATGTACCAGGATATCTAACGACAACACTAGTGGCTGGGTATGAAGAAGTTTGTGGCAGAGTTCACTTCATGATGCCTCACATGCTAGTAGGTGAAGGCAGAGCACCAGGTACCGGCAGGCTTGGTGCTACTCTTAGAGGTCCCGAAGTGGACGTGGGATGAGATATCCATGGATTTCGGGGCTACCACGTAGTTTTAGAGGACACAACTCCATCTGGGTGATTGTTTACCGACTCACCAAGTTGGCCCACTTCCTACTTATCAGATAGCAGGGCTTCGTAGAGAGCTTGGGATATCTCTTTGTTCAGTAGATCATACAGCTTCATGGTGTGCCATAATCTATTATCTCTGATCGAGATGCTCTCTTTACTTCCCGGCTTTGGAAGGGGTTGCAGGAGGCTTTTGGGACGCAACAATGCCTGAGCACTGCCTTTCGCGCTCCAAAGGATGGCCAAACAAAGAGGACCATTCAAACTCTCGAGGACATGCTCTGTGCATGTGTCCTCAACTTTGGTCACAGTTGGGAGGATCACCTACCCTTGGTGGAGTTTGAGTACAACAATAGCTACCACTCCACCATCGGGATGGAACCATACGATGAATTGTACGGCCGACCATGCAGATCACCTTTGTGATGTACTGACACTGGGAAGTCAGCACTCGTAGGACCAGAGATGGTTCAGGATACAATAGAGAAGGTGTAGATCATCCAAGAGTAGATGAGGACAACATAGAGTAGATAGAAGTCATATGTTAATAGGAGGTGGATACCACTGGAGTTCGAGGATAGCGACCACATTTTCTTACTGGTCTCACCTCGACATGGATTCCAGAGATTTGGTCGAGGAAGCAAGTTATCTCTGCGCTTAATCAGACCATTCCAGGTTCTCATCAGGGTAGGTGAGGTGGCTTATCGTCTGGCTCTTCCACCTCAGCTGCAACAGGTGCATGACGTCTTCCACATGTACCAGCTGAGGAGATACGTGCATGACCCAATGCATATCAATGATCACAAGGAGCTGGACATCGATGACGGGGCGACATTTGCAGAGGTACGGGTGGAGATTGAGGATCGACAGGATCAGGTCCTACGTGGATGGTCGATTCTCTGGTTCGTATTCATTGGCATCATGGAAACCTCTAGGAGAGCACATGGGAGCGGGAGGCTTAGATGCATGCACAGTACCCTCATTTGTTTCCCTAGTTTATGATGTAGATTTATAGGGACGTAAAACCCTAAGGTGGGAGTAATGTAAAGACCCAGAAATTCCAAGGAAAAATTATTCTTAAATACTTTGGAATTTTACGAGTCTGTGGCTTCTAACGAAAATTGATTCTGAGGCCCGGTGTGACCGGAATCAATTTCTGAAGTTTAGCTCAGGTACGTTCAGTAAACGAATGAGTGGGTTTTCTATCTTTTGAACCGGTGCTCGGAATTGAAATCCAAGGGCACCAATGAACTCACAGCGCCGATATTTTATTAAGAGGACATTTTTCGTAGATGCGTTTTCATGGGCGAAAGAGTTAAATTTTGTTGTTTAAGTAAGAAGTAAATAAAAATGTGTACAATTTTATTTTATTATCCTTGGATGTTAAATTCTCCCATGGAATGTTATTGGTGGGTCCCACAACCACCCAACATCCCATGTGTGGTTAAGTGGGAGGTGGGGTCCACACGAGCCCCACCCTTTTCACATTCCAAAAACCCTTAACCCCCATTGAACTCCCATGTTAATTACATGTCAACTCCCCATTAATTTTATATCCTTTAAATGTGTAACTCTTCCTCTCCCCTCTCCCCCTCATTAAAACTTGCCAACCTATCACCTAATTAATTAGACAACTCATGGATTAATTAATTAAGTGAATTAGGATTTGAATTTTTTAATTTTGAATGCATGGAAAATTAAAATAAAATAAGGAGAAGCCTTATTTTATTTTGGTTAGAATTGTTTTGTGAGGAGGAATTGGGAGAACGCTGGTGTTTTTAAGAACATCATCCTCAACTAAAAACACCAACTCTCTGACGGAGAACATCGATTCGGTGACCCCAGTTTCTCCATCCTCTTCTTCCTCTGTGAAAAGGGTGGATACACCGATGTGGGAACTCTCCAACAACACCACACCTTACAATCTTCTCTCCATGACAAAAATGGGAGACATCGCTTCATCTTCAGACGCTCTCCGTTTACGTCTACAGAACCCCACCCCACAACGTCATCTTCCGAGATGCCCGTCGTTCAACATCTTTTGTTGAGGTAGGGGTTATGTTTATTTTTAATGGATTAAAATTGTGCTTTGGTTTGTCATTGAGCATCTCATTACCTTGGCTGATTGCTATCATTTTACGTGGAGGGTGCGGGACGAACAAACACAACCCGACAACCCTCTGATGTTCTCGTTTATTAATTTAGAATTGGTAATTGATGGAGGAGGAAGCACGATGTCATTGCTTCATTCTGAGAACGTGGCGATGGGAAATGCTGCCATCGCACCGGTTGTGTGGAAAGAACTACGGCCCGCTACACTGGCTGCTTCGGCGGAGGAACTGGCCGGCCCATCGGTCGGCAGGACGGATCCGGACCGCGGCATCGGGAGGGCGCCATGCTGGAGAATGGCGGCCCGCCCATGCGGGACGCAGGGCCAGATGACCAGCCGTTCTAGCCAGCTGGTTTAGGGAAGGGCGGCGCCGCCTGGCGCAGCTGGTGCAGAAGACCCGGGGGGCCGATCCCCCCCCCCCCCCCCCCCTTGGAGCCCACTCGGCCTCGGCCGAGCCACTCGACCAGCGGACCACGCCGCGCCGGGAAGTGCTGGGCCCCGCTGGTCCGGGCCGGGCCACGCCCCTTCGGGCCGATTTTTGTAATTCTTTCGGACCGGTCCGACACCCCTGCTGGGTCGGACCCATCAAACTATGTCACCCCGACCCGTCGGCCCACTAGGCTAAACAGGTCGGGCCCATTATACACTTAAACATGAATAGATTAAGGAGCGTGCGTCCAATCGACGCGGCGTCTATGGAATTGGGACTCTTTCGATGAGACTGTCCTTTTTTCAATACTCTATGTGAGTTTCAGATGATTTTTGATACCAGCCGGGTTAGAAACGAGCGTATTTCTAACCTGGCCCCTGGGACGGAAAACCCAATATCACTCAGACCGGGCGTCCAATTGACTTGACGTCTGTTGCGTTGAGTTCCTATTGATGAGATGGAAATTTTGTGATATAGAAACTCTATACTTTGCGACATTTGATGTATTAACCCCCTTGGTTCGTGGAGCAGACCCTCCCATAATCGAGCATGATGTGTGTGGGAACCCTAGAGATGGTTGCGATTGTGACGACGATGACGACTGTACTTGGATCCTACATGGGTTCGGTAGCGAGGAAAACTATACATGGATCCTCCATGGGTTCAACAGCGATGAAGACTGTACTTGGATCCTCTGTGGGTTCGGCAGCGATGGTTACTATACTTGGATTCTACATGGGTTCGACATCGAAAACTTCTGTACTTGGATACTACGTGGGTTCGATAGGGGAGATGATTCAGAGGCTACATCTATCATCTCTACCCCTATTAGTGTGTAGTATACCTGTGTGAGCTGAGTTTTGACTTTCAATCATTATCATCGATGTGATTGACTTTCTTTCTTATGTGGACTGGGTTGTTCTTTCCTGTGTGGACTGGGTAGAGATTGGGCTCGCGAGTTGTAGCCAAACTGGAATTGATGACTTAGGTATATGTATGGTTATATAACTATGTAGAGTTGTCTTATAATTTGTGTTTGTATCTTTCCTTTGTGTTTTATCCATTGTGGATTCTGGGAGACCATTGGGGGTCTTGGGGTCCACACTGAGTATCGTATACTCACCTATGCACGGCCTATGCCTGCACTACATTGTGTTGGTTGCAGATGACGGACAACGCTGAACATGGTTGAGGATTGTGGAGTGGGATGGTATCCGGAGGTGGACTATCAGGCGGGACGTACACGGAGCGGACGACCGGACCCGAGGAGATAAGGATACCAATTGTACCCACCCTTCAGGTAGGATATCCGTAGGACGACTCAGTGGTTGCTGGTTTACTTTATTGTAGTTGTTCTTTCTTTACTGTTGTACTTTACTTTCAGTTGGGTTTGTATTCTAGCCCATTTACTTTCCATCACTTACTTTTGTACTCAGTTTACATAGTCTTTACTTCAGCTTTCGTACTCTATTGTGTTTGTTTACTTATATAGAGGCAATTCCTTCCCTTTTATCGGGATTTATGCCTTTGGTGCTAGTCGCCAGCCCCTGGCCAATGGGAGGTGGGCTTGGGGTAGTCACGGTATGGGCCCTGAGAATGGGTCGTGACAAATGTGGTGTTATAGAACCAATGGAATGTCCATCTCGATGAATTCATGTTCACTGGATGTATCCCTCAATTAGAAAATTTTTTCATCTACATTGAAAAAATCCAAGATGGTCCTTAATTTCCATTAGTTCTAATTAATTGTAAAAGTGGAGAAATTTTTATCACATCATTTTTTCCTCAATCTTTCTTTATTATGTTTTCATTTAGATAGAGGTAGCGACCCATGGAATAGGTAGTGAGATTATCCAAAATTATTTCAAACAAAAAATTGTGTTAGTTGTTTCATAGTGCACTGACACATCATTAGTGTATTCCCCATGGATTAAACAAATTTTTGGTAAACTATACAAATTTATTGTGTTATTGAATTTTAATTTTCATTTTTGGATTCTATGATTACACGATTTTATTTTCCAATCTGAAGCATTGTTCCCGACATGAAAAAATGATCAATTTTATTTAAAATAAAACAGATAAACTAATTCACCCCACCCCACTATAAGGGTATTTTTTCCCTATATTGTTTTATTATGTGGTATGAATGTTGAAATTTTATTTATTGGTGACTATATCTCAGGTTTATATTTGACATAGAGATTTTTTTTTTAAAAAAAGGTAGTTCAAATTTTTCATATAATTAATTATAAAATTTGGAAAAGTGATATGGTATCTAATTTACAGTATCATGGGTATTACATTTTCACTATTAAAAAATAGAGAATAAATGTAATTAATCATATAGATATTTCTTTTTCATGAAATAGAAAAAAATTTCTTAAAATTAATGAAATATCAAAATATTCCATATATAAATTACTCTAAATATATATATATATAAAGGTGATTATTTTCTCACTCACTAAAGCCTTATGGGATAAATTATCCAATATCTATATTGGGGAAAACAAGGTTAAGGGGGAAATTTTTCAAAATATATCATTTTTATATCTAAATAAAAATATTAATCATTATTTAAAATATATCATTTGGTTTATTGGATACTTTCTTTGACATAGTTACAAAATAATTAGTGTAATTTTTTTAAAAGTATCATATAGTGGTTTCAACCATTGTATTATCCAAATGTGTCTACTCTTGATGAAATAAATCAAATAGAGCATGATCATGATGATTTAAACATTAGTTTGGTTTATTATAAAAATGTGTTAAACCAAAATGAATGTAGAGTATATCCTTTAAGTAGATAAATTTCAAATAAATTGAGAATCTTGGTAATAATAAAGTTAAATAAAAATAATACGTGGTTGTTTAGTTTATCTTGCAAGTTATATGACCATTTAAACATGGAAAAAGAATATTTGGGAAAAAATATACATTGGTTTGTTTCAAAAATAATTTTTTTTGAAAAATTATAGAAATATTTCTAAAAATAATTATAGTAATGATGATGAGATATACTACTCATAAATTATAGAAATTGTGTTTCCAAAATACAAATCATCAAATATAGATATTGCTCCCAAAAATGTTTAAATGAAAAATTATGGTTTGAATGGAAGAGTAAATTGATGAATTTTTTCTTATAGAATGTGAAATTAAATTTAAATCATATATTATGGATTTAGTTTTAGGGATGGCTGAGAAAGAGAAGTATAAAATTGAATAAATAGATCAATTGGAAGGATTTATCCATCATAATGTTGATCTTGAAGGTGCACTTGAAGAGTTAAACATGGATAGAAAAATTTAATAATTAAATTGGTGGATTTTTGAAGGATTAATTGGACGATATTACCCATTTATAAAATAAATTACTCAGTTGTTAATTTTTTTTGGAAGATGATATGTCTATATAAGACAATTTCAAAACATATGTTGATATTAAACTCAAAATTGTAAAATAAATGATGGTGATTAGTGAACATAAATATCATGTTTTGGTGTGAGTATGGAATATTTAATCACATCCATAAAAGGTAATTGAATGGAAAAATATGGTGGAATATAAAATTAGATCTATAGGTTGAAAATAAATTTTCAAATTTGCTGTTTTTTTAGATGAACAAGTCAATGAAAATGATAAAAGAGGCAGGAAAACATTGTCATATTTTTTTGAATCATCAATGTTACAATATCATGGAAAGATATTTTAATTCTATTTCACACCTAAACATATAAAACACGGAAAACTATATCAATGTATAAATAAAATAAAAAAGTTATAGAAAACACTAAATCATCTTAGGCATTTAAAAAAACTATTCAATGGAAAAGAACATGTGGAGAGAAGGTGAGTAAATATATCCACTAATGAACTTACAACATTATGGATACTTGGATCACACTATGATATATGAAATGAAGAAATAATAAAATTTCATGTATAATCACCTGATATTTAATAATATAAAATGATAATATATCCTTTCCTTCCAAAAATAAATTATTTTATGGATATTGTTATTATTTCCATAACTTCTTTCATATATTATATGATTATTGGAAGAGGATTGAAAATGAATGCATAATATCATAAACTGATTGAAATGAAAAAAAATAAACCCCATCCTATTGGAGAATAGATTTTATCCATTAGATAATGTAGAATACTTCATTACATATTATGCTAAAAATAATAAGAATATACTAATGTTTCTCTAAAATTAACCTACCATGTCTTAGAGGGAAAATAAAGAAAATAAAATGGTTATCATCGATAGAATTGTGCTTATGTAATGTAATAATAGTTTCACATAGATTATTAATAGTGGGTTCTTATTCTATACAGTAATTAATTTTACCATATTGACTAAATAAAAGTTTTTTTTTTAAATTTGACAATATTTTTGGGAAATGACGGGTTTTAAGGATCAAGGGTAGCGGTATAAAAATGTTTTCTTGAGATGAGTTTAAAAATTCTAAGGTAATATATGTGTATATGTCTTGACATAACCAATTTGCTTTAATTAGTATTTCTAATATAATAATCAAATTCCTATTTAGCAGAAAAATATTACTAAAAAACTAAAGAATGGAAATTTATTAATGCAATTATAGAGGAAAAATAGTAATCTCTATCAAGAAGAAAGTAAGGGGAAGATAATATTTCTCATGGTTGGAGTGAAGAATAGTTTTTAGATTATATGAATTTTCTATATACATCAATAAAGAATGAAATGTTTTTAAAACATAATGTTGTGATTTATATTTATAATATGAAAGTACATAGTGAATTTTTTTGTGATGTGTGAATGAGATGAAAATTTGTGTACAATCATTATATGACAATGAAAAAATGAGTTCCATTTTGCTTAATTTTTTCAAACTAATGTGTGTGGTCTTATGAAACATATTAAAACATAAGGCTAAAATCATTTCTTTATGTTTTTAGATTATAAAAAATGAATAGGTTAAATAATTTTCAGGAAAAATATTAAGGATGTGACGGGATATATAAAAAGATACTAAAATGATCATATAATAACAAATTTTAATGATAAATATTTAATTATTTTATAATTAAATATATTATAAATCAAATAATGTTCAAACCTACCTTAAAAACATGTTATCAATCATGAGGAGTCATTAATAAAAACTATATATAAAAAAAGAGTCATTAAAAATTAGAACTAAATGGTGAAAAATATGACTTACTATAAAAGGGTACATTTATACAATGTTTTGTACATGGCCAAAGTAGATTGTATAAATAATTCACTTTTTACCATGGTTTATATTGGACCTTATATATATTTATTTATAAGGAAAATTATTTCCATTGTAGCTTAGCATTTTAAAAATAATTCATTCAAAAACTATAATCTATATAGACAAAGAATATCGGTTTAAATATTACCATGGTTTCAATGCCTCATAAAATTATGTTTCTCTATACAGTCATTTAGAAACCCTTCCCCCTGCCACATAATCAATAACCCTAAATCCCCCATTCTGCTCCTTAATTCCTAATGGTGGTGACTTCTCCTTATTGTACACACAAAGCATGACTCCTTCCTAAATCTATCTTTTAAATCCAAATCTACTCCTTTGAAAACAACTATTAATGGTGAAATATCACTCCCCAAATACTAATAACTTCTATTAATGAAAATTTGGTTCTTACCTCAAACTTTCAATATAATTTTAATGTTTATCAAAAATAATATTTAAATATGTGTTCTTTTATTTAAAAAATTATATTGATAATTAGTTTTGTGTCTCAATTAACATTCTTAGTTTTTTCCTAGAAAAACATATATTTTATATATTAATAACAAATAACAGACATATGGAAATATTGAGAATTAATTTTATTTCGTCACAATGAAATTAAAAAAGTACATGAAGGTCATATTTAATGCTTTGAGACTCATAACATTTTTTTACATTATATTATGTAGTTTATATTAAAAATCTTATTTATTAAATGTGTGATTTAATAATTTTAATTATTATTGGTAATTTATTTCTCAATATATAATTTTGGTTAAAATTAAACAATAATAAAAGATTTAAAAATTGAACAATTTTATTTTTTTAGTTTATGGACATATTTCATTTGTGAAATAATTTTTTCCTTGGATGCATAAAATTTGTTCTATGGATATAATTGATGTAATATTTGAAACAATATTATGTGTGTGTGAAATAATAATAAATTTAATCTGTTATTTTATTTGTATTTAATTATTTGTATGTTCAATTTTTTTTAATATTTGATTAAGTAACTCATTTATATTAAAGGTGTATTATATATTATCAAATTAAAATAATTACAATTTTACCTCCAAAAATACTTGTTTTTTGAATCTAAATGAATTTATTTTTATAATAAACCATTTTATTCTTTTTTTATTGAAAACATAAGTTCTATCTTATATTAATTCAATTTGAGATAGAAACACTAATTTTCCAAAAAAAATTAAATTTTTTTCCATATTTTATTATTATGAAAACAACAAAAATAACACTTTTAAAAAGATTAAATTAATATCCTTAAATAATACAATACATGAAATATAAGTGAATTTTAAAACAAAAATATAAAAAAATAATTTTAATGTAAATTTTTCTTTTACCTATCTTACATTTTTATCAAAGTGTGTTTTCAGAAATGAATAATATATTATTGATATATAGTTATTTTAATATATAATTCCCAATGAATTTATTATTTCTATAAATAATAGTTTTAATTTTTCATATTTTTCCTGTTATTTTTGAATTTCATTCATTTTTTTACATATTTTAACATTTTATATATTGATTTAAATATTTTCCTTGATACATTAATTTATAAATGCTCCTAATTTTTATAATACTATAAATTCATAAAATTAAAATGGTTATATCGTAGATGTAAAATTCGGATCATATCTCAAATGGGATTCAAAAGGAGTTTTAAATATTTATGGATTTTTCTTTTAATAATGCTTGTGATGGAAAAATAATTAAACTCTATTATTATAAATATGTTGGATGAACACAATAAACTCATTGTTATGTGAGTTACCACATAATAAAAATTGTTATAAAATGAACTATCATGTGTGGTATTATAATGGTGAAAAAGTTCATGTGGGTAATGAGAGTGAATCAGTTGAAAAAATTCATATGGAGAATCTAATATATGATAAATTTATATTTATTTTTCAATATAACACTATATATATACCAGTGTAATAAGATATGAATTGTTTTCACAGTTTATATCTTTTAATATTAATAATTATATTATGAAATTAGAATATATGTGGACATGAAAGCACTTTAATACATCTTGTATTCCATAAGATGTACAAATATGGTTTTAAATATGATTATATCATTGAAAAAATATATATGGATTTAGTAATATTCGTACTGATTATCTATTTAAATTTTTTAATAACTCAGGGTTTTATTATAGAATTAAATTAGAAAATTATTATTTGCATCTACATAAATTGATAAATATTTATTATCATATAGTTAATCCTTATATGCCTTGAAATTTTTAGTTTATTTAGGAAAAGAAGTTCAAACCTGAATGAGTGAAAGGAGTTTGGTATATCAAGATGGAATTATAATATATGTGGAACACAAGACATCGTGTTAGTATGTATTTCAGGTAACCTTTAAGGCCTTCGGGCCACCTCAAGGCCTCCAGGCCACCTCAAAGACTTCGGGCCACATGATCAATGAAATTTCCCTAGACAAGCTCTACAAAAAAGAGCATCCCTAGAGGAGGATTTAGAGTAGGCGCACTCACCAGAGCAGAACCAATGGTTATGGAAGAATGAGAGGGTATGTCAACGCCATCAATACAAGGTAGTTATTGAATGGGAATCATAATCAGATGTTTTTACAAAGGTGGAGAGCTAACATCACAATGTAGATGCCAGGGAGGTGTAGTTCTTTGTAGTTATAGTCTGGTTGAATTGCCTAAGACCTTCGGGTCATTTAAAATCTCTTAATCCTATGGGATTTGTAATCTCTATTACTATAGGACTTATAATGGTTCCCTTATCTATTGAAAGATGGGTTATTAAAAATCAATAAACAAAAGGGCCATCGGGCAATTCGGGTGGAACCAAATCCTTTGTACCAAAAAATAATATGGTACTTTCCTATTATTCTAATACATAAAAACCATTTTTACATATAAAAAGAAACAAATGTGAGATTCCATGAGGATTAAAGATATAAAGATAGTGACGATTTAACTCATTCTATAAATGAATTACCATGGTAAAAATTTAATAGGACACAAACTATTTTTTAGGGAACTATATAAATGTTTAATTATTATTATAATGAAAATCATTAATTCCATTTTACTAATATATACTTCACAAAGTACGTGGCATATTTTCAGTCAAATTTATAAAATTAAAACAAGGATTTTTATGAAAAAGTCATTTATGATCACATGTATATTAATATCTTGACCTACCAATCCTAGAAATGTTTTGGAAATATACTTAAATCAATTATTTAATTAGTTGATAGAGTTAAAGAATGTGTTTGTGTTTAATAATAAAATATATATTTAAAGGATTATTCTATGATGTTTTTATAAATATTATGGATGATAAATGATTTCATTTTTTATGGTAATATATATTGTTAGAGTAAATGGGATAAAATTTGTAGACCTATTTCTAGTAAAAGCACACAATTAAAAAAATTGATTTTTTTCTTTATAAGAAATATGCCAATTCTTGTAACGATTCATCTATATTAAAAATATCATTGATAAATTGTTAATAATATTTATAAATAGGATACAACACAAAATATTTTTAGGGATATATCAATTAAAAAATTCATGGTAACAAATCTATTCTAAAAATCCCCAACATAATTCCTGAAAACTAAGGAATGTTCCTTTGATTTATAAAAGTAGTCAGATAATGAACGGTATTTTTTTCTATATATGCCATTTTATTTTATTTTTAATTTTTATAAATAATTTAAATTAAGAAAAACATGTGTAAATTATTATATTAAACTATTTATAATGATAAATGGGAAAATATGATTTATGTTAAATTTGTTACGTAATGGATCTAGGTATCAATCTTATATTTAATATTAATTTAATTGGTTGTAATTATTATGAAGTTATTTATTTTTTATTCTTAATGAAAATTTCATAGAATGCACAATTCCATCATCTAATATAATGATTAAACTGTCCAGGTGATTATTTGATTAGTATATCAAAAAGGGTTCATACAAAATAATTCAACCTTAAATCACTTAAAAATTACTAATATGTTATGTTGTGTTATTTTATTCCCAAAACCATTGAATATTTTCTCTATAATAATGTAAGGGTGACTTTGATTCTCGTTATCTCTTTTACTAAGAAATCATATCTAAAAAAATGTTAGAAAGATGTTATGAAAATTAATAAAATAATACACTAATCATTTACATGGCATGGATAAAAATTCCACCTTTAATTATTTAATATATGTTTCATCTAATTGTGAATATTCCCACTAAATATTGATTTGGGTTCATTTTTTATTATATTTTTCTTACTGAAATAATGATTTATATGATGAAATATTTTATAAAGAATAAGTATAACCCCAAATTCCTTATTCTGGATGGTTATTTTGAATAGTACTGAACGTATTTCGATTCAATATATTTTCATATTTTCATAATGAGATATCATTTCCTAATGATAAATAAGGATAATAAATATTATTCCATTGATCATACATTTCCATTACTACCCCAATTAAGGATGGAATATATGAATCATATTCGTTATATCCATTGAACATTGAAGAGTGGTAGACATATCATTATTGTATTGTTCATCTATAGTGTGATTGATAATTTTATCGTGTAAATAAATTAAATTTTATGTTTTAATTTATCATATAATATTTCATATAACTTCATATGTCATAATATTTTAAAATTCAATAGAAATATAATAAAATTATTAAAGAATACATCATTTATTATCTTCTAATAAAACATTTCATTTTTATAGTAATTTATTACCTATATAGTTGAAATAAAAGAAATATAGTAACTTTAATACGTGGATTAATTGGGAATAATTATTTAATTTTTCATAATTATATATTTTAGGTTGATATATTACCAAAAAATTATGTATCTCTTGATATCATCATGTTATCAATTAGTTTGAATAATATGGCTTTTGACTATAAAAAAACGCTCTCCAATGGATTTAAATTCATTATAAACAGTTTTCAAACAAACATGGAGAATATTCAGGAATGTGAAATATTATTTTCCACAATAGGTTCATGTGTATAAAACATGAAACCATATTAAAAAATATATCATATTATGAGATTATCGAGAAGATAATCATAATGAATTACTGTAACACCCTAAGGTTATAAAAATAAATTGAAATGATAGAAACATTATGTCTCTAAATAATTAATATTTTTTGAAATAGATAGTTATAAACTAACCATTAAACATTGTTTTTTCACTTATATAATTTGAATTTCAAAAAATAGACATTTACGGTTGTGATCAGTTAGTTATTTAGGGTTGGATGGAAACAACATGTTTTTATGGTGAATAGTAACTTAACCTTATGAATAGTAATATGAAAATTAATATGACCCTTATGAATAGTAACTATTAATTTTATTATATTGTCTTCATGTTATAAGATAATGAGATACTGATTTTGTTTTAAAGGTGATATAAAATTAGTTATTTTTTAAAAATAGTTTTCTTGTAATATATAATGGTTTTATTTAAAAATTAATTTCCACATGTTTAGAAAATTATTTTGATAAAATGGAGTTCATTTTTTAATTCTATATGTCAAAAAATTGTTAGGGGTAATATTTGGGATATTTTTAAAAGACCTGTATATTTTATGAATATTTAAATATGGTAAATTACCATATATATATATTATATGTTAAATAAACTATTCCTAACATTTGGGATGATGTAAAACAATTGGTTCGAACTGAAATTCTATCATTACTATTTTAGATTTCACGAATCATGGATATTTATAGTCATGAGAAAAAATATTAAACTAATAGATAAAATAATGGAAAACCGCTCCTCACATCCACTATAAAAACCACCCCACCCATCCTCCTCTCACCCCTCTAATGATTCGAGAATTATCTAAAATATACTAGATCCCCTTTCCAAGATTCTTACCCATGTCAAAGAACTTCTAGTCTCACCAAATGGACAAAACCAAAGGACATTAGTAGGATCTTAATTAGATGAGATTAATAAGTAAAAATATTCATTCACTTTGTGGTTTTTTCTTTTCAATTCCTTTATTTTATTATACTCTCTTAACCTCCCCTTATCCCATAAGCTTGAAAGACCTGGTATTATATATATTATGGATTGTTATCATGTTTATTGAAAAATTCATCATCATTATTTCTCTCCTCTTTATCTTATTCTAAAAATAATAACACCATCTGTGATGTGTCGATTTACCCAAATCATGGATGATGTGTCATCAATTTCCATTACATCCTTAAATCTAGTTTCAAAAATAAGTAATTATTTAAAAATATTTTAAGATTTATTATAATATGTCTCTTATGTTATGGAATTAAATTATATACATAATATTAATGTTATATGATTAAATGTGTTTGTGATTATAGAAGAACTGCCAAAATGCTGTAAAAAATATCACTAATAGTTTATCAATTGATTCGTCCTCATACCATATCAAAAAAAATTATTTAAGGAATCATTTAATATTCTTGAAGCATATTAACACCATTTTATTCCACTTATGTATTTTCTCTTCCATTTGACAAGAAAGTCTTTTACGAGCTGACCTTAGGAAACCATGTAAAGTAGATACCCAAAATGATGTAAATGACAAAGTATTATTAATAAATGCTTTGAATGATGTTATAAAATGATCATATAATGTATTAAAAACATGATTAAGAATTTTTAAAATATTAATAACACCCTTTTAACCATTATACAAGAGCTTTAAACATGTTAATAGTAAGAAGAACCTTAGGTAAGGGAATTTCTAATCCAATTTCCATTCCTTAGGTTAACCTTCGACATCATTAGTTATGTGCTACTGAGAGTATTTATGTAATTAATTTTGTTTATATTATGTTTTATTATGAAGATATATAGTTTATAAAAATAATTCTTTCATCAAATTACATCTTACTCCAACTATATCATATTTTAAGGGATATTCCATTAAAAATACACTTTTAAAATTCTATTTTATGAAATTCAAAAGAATGGTTTTTTTGAAATTATTCATTTTTTTTTATTTTTTAGTTCTTGGTCTTTTTTTTGATGATTTGTGGTACCTATATCTCCCTTAATTTCATTGATTATTTATAAGTTGGAGGTCGGCCGTATGGTTACTCCAAGTGAAATTATGAGTGTTACACCATATGGTAGTTGTGAGGTTTACATTGTAAGGTAGTCGTGAGTGTTTCAAATCATAAGGTAGTCATGATGGATTAAAAATAATAAGGTATCGACAAGGGTTACAATATAATTATGTAATGACCCAACATACCATTATGTTTTTATATATGTTCCTTAATGTTTTAAAGAAATCTCATGTATCAAAAATGTAAGTATATATGGGCGGGAAGTATGTCTTTGTGAAAATGATTTCATATGTTTATAAGTATTCATGGACTAACGGTTTATTTATATCTTTTTATATCCCTTACTATGAATTTTATTCTCATCCCATGTTTTAAATGTTTTTCACATGTTATAAGTTTGTGTGTGAGAAAGAAAGATGCCATGTTAAATGTTATAATGACTTTTCAATGAAATCCTACTATTGTATTAGGTTAAATATTTTATGTTTTTGGATAAATGGATATTTTTTTAGTGGTCACAAATTTGTATGATTGTGGGTTGATATGAATGAGTTATATTCTATATTTATAGAATTATAAACTAAAAAAATATTTTGGAATGTAAAGAAGTGATATCTAGTTGAAATATCTAGATTACGTAATTTCCAAGGCTGGGCCCTCATAATTTGTATCATTGTAAGGTATAGATAACTCTTGGAGTTTGTATGATGTTAACAGAATAACTTTAATAATTTCTACATTATTTTTATCTGGAAATGGTATAGAGTTTAAATATTATGATGTTTCTTTGTATATGATATGTTTATTCAAAATGATTTTCTATAAAAGAAATAGGGAAGCAGATGTCAGAAAGAACAGAGAGGCTGATATCTTTTTCAATCATTAACTAGGAATGTTGGGAATTGGAACCGATTAGTTTTTGAAAGTAATGGCTCATCTGATGTAAGAAATTAATAGTGGTGGCATTCTTGTAATAGAACAACTAGAGATACCACAAAGGATAAAGATGATAGTAGAACATTTTATAAGGCGACACCTCCTACTTTCAGTATATCTTCTAACCCAATAGAGGCTGAAGGATAGATTAATTCCCTAAATAATATATTTTATTTTATGGGATGTTTAAATAATCAATGTTATTATTTCTATTTATAGTTTTGAAGGTTAAGCTTATCAGGGGTGGTCAATGGTTAAGATTATCAGGGATAGATAGAATATTGAACCAAAGAGTGGGATGAATTTAAAATTATTTTTCATGAATAATATTTTCCTATGGTGGTTTGAAATAGTATGGAGAATAAATTCCATGAATTGAGGAAAAAGTAGGAAGATTAAGTGGCCTTGTATGAAGAAAACTTCCCCCCACTATCAAAGTACCCTCCAAATCTTTTTCCAAAACTTGTTAGAAAAATAAATCTCTTTTACTCAGGATTAAAGCTATGATACTGAATGGCATTCGCCTCCTGAAAATTAAAATGTTTTGAGTAAATTGTCTGATGTGATGAAATTTTGTAAATGGAGTTTTCTGATGATCACTTGTACATTGAAACCAAACAAAAGAAGATTTCCATATGGAAAGTGATGGGTAACAATCCATCGATGAAATCTGATAGAAAGAAATTACAGTTTATAGTTTGTGAAAAGTGTGATAAAAATCACCCTAGGGAATACCTTAACCAATCAAAGAATTGTTTTTGGTGTTGTAAGTTTTGACTTATGTCCTTAGATTGTAAGGATAATGTTCTTAAAATCAATTCTAAAATGAAATTTGTGATGATTTTCAAATGTGGTGAGATGGGTCATTATTGAAATGTCTACCCAAAAAAGATTAATTTGATGGAATGTAGCAAGACTATAAGAACAAAGGTATAGTGGTATCCTTTGAGACTACACCAGTAGTTATAGAGACATCCAATGAAGTGGTATCATGTACTTTTTTTATTTACTGACATTTTTCTAAATTCGCATTTGATATGGGGTCTACACATTCCCTTATTTTTTAGAAATTATTTTGTAAATTGGAAATATCACTTCAATAAATGAGACCAGAACTTATTGTTAAAACTCAATGAAGAAATGTTATATAAAAAATTCATTTTAAGATTATTTTTATTGTTATCTATGGAAATACATTACCTTAAAGCCTTATTTCCATTAGTAGTGTTTGGTATAATTCTGGGTATGGATTGGATTTCGTTTTATCACGATAAAATTTATTGTAGGCCTAAAGAAGTATTTTTTCAAAAAGAGTTTTAGTTTGTATATTAGAACCAACCCATATAGTTGATAACATATCAGGAAGATGAGAAACTTTTTAAATATGGAAATGAATGTTATCTTTCTCATATTATTAAAAATAAACTAACTATTTAGATTAATGATGTTCTAGTGGTAAATAAATACCTTGATTTTTTTCTGATGAGTTACCCGGTGTTAAATCGGGTCGGGCAGTTGAATTCACAATTGACCATGTTCTTGATGGTAAGAAAATTTAAAACAGCCCTTATAAAATAGATCAAATATAACTTCTTGAAGTGAAAATTTAGTTGTAGGAGTTGCTTTATAAAGGCTTCATTTGTCCTAGAACTTCACTATGGGGAGATCATGTTTTGTTCGTTAAAAGAAAGATGGATCCATGAGACTTTGTATCAATTATAGAGATTAAACAAAATTATAGTTGAGAATAAGTATAATTTTCCTCACATAAATGGCCTATTTGATCATATCTAGGGAGGTCAATATTTTTTTAATATTGACATGAGATCTGGGTACCATCAGCTGATTTTGAAGGAGGATGACATTCCCAAAATAACTTTTCTAACTAGATATAGTCAATATGAATTTTTTTGTTATGCAATTTGGGTTAAATAATCCACATACTATCTTCATGTATCTTATGAATATAATATTTCATTATTTCATGGATACGTTTTTGGTTGTTTTTATTGATGAGAATGTGGTATATTCTAGAAGTAAACTGGAGTATGGAAAACATCTAAGGGTTGTCTTTGAAACCATAGAAGAATAGAAATTTTATCAAAAATTCATAATGTTTGATTTTTTGGTTAAACAAATTTCTTTTCATGATCACATTGTTTATAAATATGGAATAAATGTTGATCCTTCTAAAATTAATCTTCTTTAGGTATAGACACAACAAAAAAATATAACTGAGATTCGTAGTTTTCTTAGATTGGCGGGCTATTACTAGTGGTTTGTTGAAAAAATTTTCATGGTAATTTAGTCCAAAAATGTAGTTAACTCAAAAAAAGTTAAATTCATTTGGAAAAAATAATGTGATGATTTTCCTTTGGGAACTGAAAATAAGATTGGTTAATGACCCAGTTATAACCCTACCTTCCATAAATCGAATGTTTTGCATCCACAATGATGATTAATTAAAGGGGAATGGTTATATTCTAATGTATAATGATCAGGTAATTGCTTATTCTTAAAGACAACTAAAAGCACATTAGTTAAATTATACCATACATGATTTGAAATTAGCAGTTGTGGTTTTTGATTTAAAAATTTGGAGGCATCATTTATACACAGTTAAATGTTAACTATATATTGACTTAAATTATGTGAAGTATATATTTCCAAAAAATAATTTTTCATTGGGTAGATAAGATGGTTAGAATTTATAAAATATTATTATTAAGCAATAAATTACCATCCAAGAAAAAAAGTGGAGGAGTTCTTGATCAAAAAACATCATGCATAAATGACCACGTTACATTTGGGACATGACCCCTTGATTAATGATTTTATCAATTTTGGCTTGGAAGATGTTGGTGCATGAAATTATTCTATTTTGTTTCATGTTTCGGTGTAGTAATCTTTGTTAGATAGAATTAAGAAAGCTTAGAAGGAATATGGGGAGTTATAGAAAATGGTAGAATTGGTTAAAATGGATAAGTTTATAGAATTTAACTTTTATAAATATTGTGTTTTCAGATTTGAAAAAATAGTGTTTGTGCCTTTAGATTCTCATATTAATAAAGTGTTGTCGTGGGAAGCTCGTAGTTCTCCATATTCAGTTATCCTGGCAGCACAATGATGTAAAGATACCTTTGGGAGTATTACTGGTGGGATGCAATGAAAAGTGATATTGAAAATTTTACCGTGAAATGTTTCATATTTAGATTGGTTAAAGGATAGTGGAAGTTACTGAAGGGGGTTCTTCATCCTTTTATAGTGATAGAATGGAAATCAGAAAATATATCTCTAGACTATGTTGTAGGACTACCAAATACTTCTTGAGGTGAAAATGCAATTTGGGTTGTTATTGATCGACTGAATAAATCTGCTCATTTCCTTCTTATTCAAGATACTATGTCTTTGGATCATCTTTCTCAAATGTACCTCAAAGTGATTTTCAGGTTACATGGAGTTCAAATTTTCATTGTATCTGGTCATGATCCCAATTTCAATGCAAACTTTTGGTATGGCCTTCAAGATTCATTTTGAACAAAATTAAATTTTAGTATAGATTGTCATCCTCAATCAGATGGGTAGTCAAAACAGACGATTCATACTTCCAAGGATATGATTCGATCTTTTCAATGTATTACCATGGTATCTTGGATTAGTATATTTATTTTGATAAACTTTCTTATAATAACAATTTTCATTCCAGAATATATATGTTACCTTTTGAGGCATTTTATGGGAAACAGTGTAGAACTCCATATTTTTGGGATGATGTCTGGGGAAGGTAGTCGATGGGACAAGAAATATTAGAATAAGTGTTTGAGAATGTGAAGATGATCCAGCAACACATGTGTATAGCATAGAGAAATCCTAAAAGTTATGTTGATAATAAGGGAAAATACCTTTTTTTTAGGTAGGTGATCTTTTTTTCTTAAAATATCATTATAGAAAAGTGTTGTGTAATTTTGTGGGAAAGTAATGGTGATTCCATGGTTCAATGGACCATACAATATCCTAGAGAAATTTTTACATGTTTCTTACCGAGTAGATTTTACATCAATTTTATCTTAGGTACCCAATTTTTTCCATGTTTCAATGTTGAGAATGTATGTGAAACATTTATCTCATGTTTTTATCCAATAAGCTGTTCATATGGAAAAAAATCATTCATATGAAGAGAAAACTATTCATATTCTTGATTGAAGATAATAAGTATTACGAAAAAAGGTAATCCACCAGGTAACAGTTTTTTGGAGAAACCATATGGTTGAAAGAAAAAACATGGGAATATGAAAATGCTTTGAGGGAAAGGTATCATTACTGGTTTAATAAGTAAAAAAATTGCAAGGACACAATTTACAGATGGTTGTGAGAATGTAACACCCCAAGGTTTTAAAAATAAATTGAAGCGAATGAAACTATTAGTATCTACATAATGAAACATTTTTTATGGAGATAGTTATAAACTATCCATTAAAAATACTTTTTTCTCTTATATGATTCGAATTTCAAAAAATAGATTTCAACTATTGCGATCCGTATATTATTTGGAGTCTGAGAGAACCAACATTTTTTAGTGAATTTTAATATACACTTATGAATAGTAAAATAAATAGTAATATAAACCTTATGAATAGTAAAATTTATTATAATTATTTTTTCTTAAGGTATAAGAAAATGAGATCTTGATTAATTTTTAATGTTTAAATAAAATGAGTAATACTTTTTAAAAAAAATTGGAAAAATTATAATTTTATTTAAAAATTAATTTTCTAATATTTATATTAGTATTTAGATAAAATGGAGTTTATTTTTAAATTCTACATGTCGAAAAATGGTTATGCATAATTTTTGGGATTTTTCTGAAATACTCGAATTATTTATGAATAGTGAAATATGATAAATTATTGTATATAAAAATTATATGTTAGATACACTATTCATAGCATCATGGCTGATGTCAGAACACTTGGTTCAAACTCACGTGATCTATTTACATTTTTGGGTCGCATGAATCAATAATTTTCATAATCTTGAGAAAAAATATTATTATAATGATTAAAATAATGGGAAACCCCTCCTCTCTTCCACTATAAATACCACCCTCAACCCCTCTTCTTCTCACACATCTAAAGCTTTCATAATTGTTGAAATTATGAAAAAAAAATCCCAAGGCTCTTACCTAATGGAAAATATCCTTAGGACTCAAAAAACAGACAAAACCAAAGGTCATAAAGAGGACCTCAAGGAGAAGAAATCAAGAAGTAAAAATCCTCTACCATTTTCTTGTGTTTTCCTTTAAAATAATTTCTTTTCTTATACTCTATTTACCTATCATTATTCATGAGGCCTGAAATCTAATGTATTATATATATTATAGATTTTTATCATTTTTATGAAAAAAATTCATCATCAATATTCTTATCATCTTCCTCTTATTCTAAAAATCAAAACACTGTCTTTGATGTATCGATTTAACGACATCATGGATGACATGTCTTTAACTTTCTTTAATTCCATCATGATGGTTGTAAAACCATTATAATGGTTGAAACCTGTTATTTAATTTTATTATATGACCTATATTATGTTCTCTAATTAACTCATATGGATAATATTAATGTTATACGTTGAAAAAAAAATTCTATCAAGGAACAGAAAAATGATCGAAACAAATATCACTAATGATTTAACTAATGATTCATACTCATACCATATAACCAAATTTTTTTATGTAATTATTTAATTTTTTGGAAACATATTAACACAATTTTATTACACTTCTAGAGTCTCACTTCCGTTCGATAAGAAAATCTTTTACGAATCGACCATAGGAAATCCTGTAACACATGTCCATGAAACAATGAAAATAATAAAATATTATTAATAAATGGGTGAAATGGTGTTATAAAATGATTATATATAGTATTATAAAAAATATTATGCTTCTTTAAAATATTCATAACACCCTTTTATGAATTGTATTTAAGGTTTAAACAAGTTTTACATAAGATGAACCTGAGGTAAGGGAATTCTTATCCTAATTTTTATTCTGTGGGTTAGCATTCTACTTCTTTAATTATGTGCTATTGAGATTATTTTTTGCTATGAATTTAGTTAATATTATGATTTATTGTATTTATTTATAGTTTATTTATATAATAATTTCATTATATTAATTCTCACATCAATTATGTGATATTTTTAAGGGATTTCCCTTTAAAAATCATCTTAAAAATTTCTATTTAATGAAATTCAAAAGAAATGTTTCTATGAAATTATTCATCTTTCATGATTATGTTATGGTTCTTATGAATTGTTTATTATGCAGGTTGGGACATATATATCCCTCCAATTCATTGGATATGTGTAAGTTGGATGTCATCCACATGGTTACACAAAGTGTAACTTTGATGGTTACACCATACGGTAGTCATGATGGATTCTTTGTAAGGTAGTTGGGAGTGTTACAGATCATAAGGTCAGTGCAAGGGTTACAATATAAGTAAGTAATTCCCAATATACGCTTATGGTTTTATATATTTTCTTTAATTTTTTATTTCATTCTCATGTATCTCAATGTAAGTATATATGGGTGAGAATTATGTATTTGTCAAAATGATTCCATATGTTTATAAGTATTCATGGACTAATAGTTTCTTTCTTTCTTTTTAAATCCCTTACTGAGTTTTTTTGAGCATTAGATGTTTTAAATGTTTTTCATAGTTTATAAAGATTTTTAATAGAATAAATGATTTCAAGTTAAATTTTATGAGTATTTTTCAAATAAATATTGTTGTTTTGTGTTATAAAATTTATGTTTTGGAATAAGTGGATATTGTGTTAGTGGTACCATCTTTATATACTTGTGGGTTGATATGTATGAGTTATTCCCTAAATTTATAAAAATCAAAGAATAAAATTTCCTTGGGAATGTAAATAAGTTAAATCTTGTTTAAATGGCTAGATTTTGAATTGTTTAAGGCCATGTTTTTTTAATTAGTACACACTTTTTTATGTTTATATAATTAAATGAACGTGATTTTATTTTTTTATAAGAAATTTCATGTATATATCTAATTATTATTCAAATGTAAATGACATAAAGAAGAATATTTTTATTTATAATCCTTTCAATCTAGAATCAAAAATGAAAAAACTAGTCTATATATCAAAAAAATTGAAACCATAATTCAACATCATTATTGATGTAATTATAAGAAATATTTTTTGTAAGGTCATGGATGATAGAAACATTTAAATTTATCCTACTGGTATTCCGTCAAATTTTTTATATGAATACACATATGATTTAATTGTTATAATATATTTTAATTGTTAAATTTTATTGGATAATTTATAAAATTCACAAATGAAATGTTTCTGTTTTATTTTATAATTATTATTTTTATATAATTTTACATTATTATATAATTCATTTTTATTAAAATGAAATTTTAATGCTAATGGGTGTGAGACTCAAAAATCTAATCATTATGATATTTAATTCCTTATATTTATAAACACGATATCATTTTAATTTCGTCATTTGAAATTCTAATTGAAATTTATAGATAACAATAATTTTTTTAATTTTTTTAATAATTAAATTAAAATCATGTATTTTAATGTAAATATTTTATCCTATAACGATGTTCTTAGAAATTATGGTCACTTATTTATACTTGTAGATTTTACTAATATTACTATTTATGTTAGTACCTTATTTCAATGTTTTAGTGTATAAACATTAAATAGTCCACAATTATTTACAAGATCCACTGTTATTATGAATTTAACATGCATTCGAAGAGGATATGATAACTAATATGGATTATTGGACTAAACATTCATGTAATACCATATTTTCTTAGGTTCCCTCTCATACCTCACCTTTATAGACACTTTTCCAATTTCCACCATTATTTCTTCATCGTTTTTTCAGTACCTATACCTGAGTGGTGTTGTATATTATCCATTTATTCCTATTAAAATGCATTGAAGTCTTACTACTGTTATTTTTCAAACTATTCATTTTTATCCTTCATCATCTATTTTTGTTATTACTCCTCTTTTAATTCTTACTCTATATTTACCCCCACATTATATTGTTTATATAACACCTTTAGTTTTCATACATTTATCCCTTCAATATCCACATATTACTATAATAAATACTCCTTTAAATGTTATCCCTTTTCAGAGTGTATATGTTACTATTCCACTAATTCTCCCTCCTTATAGTGTATAGGGTTTTGCGATACCTCATAATTCTTTCGGTAAATGATTATATTATAATTAATAAATATAATTTAGTTATGATTATAGTAATTATGTTTAATAATTTTTTATTCCCATTGGAAACTTATTTTACAAAAAAAACTATGTAAAAATATTTTTTAAGTTTTGAATAGTCACATATAAATAATAGGTTAATATACTTATTATATGGAAGTTATTGGAAAGAAATATTAAAATATTAATAAGTTATATGGGAACCCTATTGAATTACAAAAACATTATTCACATTTACGAAATCCCTTAGAGACAATTTGGTCAATAGATAAAGGATAATACATGGTCTAAAACAAAATAAATATAAATTTTTATATTTACTTATGTGATAATTAAAACAAAAAAAATTTAATATAAAATTATGACATCACTTACCAGATATTCGGTGAGAAAAAACAATGTGGTTAACAGAATTTGAGAAATATTGATAGCCTAAAGTATGACATGTATATAAGCTGAAGAATCAGAAGTGGTATTTATGTTATTCTTATACCAATACTTAATTAATTTCCACACACATAAAATAGAAATATGAATGTGTATAAAAATATTACTAATTTTAATGTATTAGTTTAAACTATAACCTTTTTTATCATGGATTGTAATCTACTTGTTTATGAATTTTTTTTATGACAAGGATAAATGGGATTCATAGATGAATGTTTTAATTATAGTTTTATTCTGTCACTTAGTTAAAAGACTAAACTATAGCTATTAAATATTTCTATTCTGAAAAATAATCATACTAATTTTTTATATTGACTTATATCACTTATTTTATGCATTCCGTTATAGTTCATTATCTACATGTTTACGTATTGTAATGGATTATTTATATCAGAGGTAAAAATTGGATGGTTATATGTATTTTATTATCATATATTTTCTATGTGATTTATTATATTCAAGAACCCTTGATTAATTCTTTCCATGTTGTTTAAATAAATTGGTGTAATGTAATTTTAAAGTATTATAGTGTGTCAAAATTTTATTTTAAAATTTCAATAGCTATTATAAAATATATTTATCAAATGAGTTTTTGTTTAATATATTTTTTTATTTTGAAATAACGATATTTTAAAGGGATAATTATAGTTATCTTGAATGGAATTGGTATGTAATGTATTAATTTTTTAAGGGTGCATTGATAATTTTTATATTAACACTCTCATAAATTTACTATATTTTATTAAGTAAATAAATATTTCTTTTTTGAGGTTAAAATGTTTTTTTTAAATATATGTTTAATATTGAAAATTTATATATGTATATATATATTAGATGACTGAATGATAAAAGTGATGTTTTATGATATAGTTTGTGAATTAATATTGCAAATTAGTGGATTTAAAAATTATATTTTTATTTTATTTATTATTATATTAAAATAATTTTGATAAGATTATAAAATTATAGAGTGATAGAATCAAATTTTTATTTGTAAATTATATTTATTAAAATGTTTTTTTAATATAATAAAAAATTAATGATATTTTATTTTTTAATATCACATATTTTTTTGCCTCGATTGGTAATGTATTTCACAGAGTATTGACTAATATAAGTATATTTTGGAAAATTTATATTAATAACAATAATGTGATCCTAAATTAATTAAAATCAATTGTTAATGTTCAATGTTAAATTAAATTATTTGTGGTATTATTCATGTATTTTAAATTAAAATTATGAATATTTTAATCATGTGAAAATATTATTGTTGAATTTTAAAAAATTTAAACGTGGGGCGAATGTATTTTTAGGAACCCCATTTTTATGGTTACGATGGTATTTTGTTTAGTAAAAAATTAAAAAACTTATTTCTTGACATATGTGTATAATTCTATAAATTGTTATATTATAAATGTAAAAAATCTATTATTTCCCTATTAAACCCTTTGAATATTTATGATACTATTTTTTACTATACTCATGGAGCCTATATAGAGATGCAAGCATTGCATATCCATGATACTAGTAAATTATAAGTAATTTATTATATTTTTAAGCACAAACACAGATTCTATAATTATTATTTTCTTCTAAAAAGAGTCTCGGATAGGAAAATTGAGACCGTAGTTGAATTCAAAATGTCAGTTTTACCCTAAAGGTAATGGAAGTTCTATTCCCATCGAGACCCATAGTATTTCACAATCATGGTTTTGTTTAGATAAATAGATGAATTTACCTAATATTTTCCCTATTTAACTTCTAATTATATAAATCCATTAGATTATCTATATAACCTTTGTATTTGAGAGGAGCTATAGTGTGAGAGATCATAGAGAATTATCTTGGAGGATTCATGGGGATCATTAGTGAAACATGACGGGAATTTCAAATAAATTCAATGTGTATTCATTCTAATATAACTATGAAACCATTAATGAGGTAAGAAATTGTTATTTTTAAAATCTCCATATGTTTAATGTTTCTTGATCATGGGTTGGTTATTCTTATTTTGATTACAAATTCGATATTTAATGGACCTATCGAATTATAAATATCTGTTTTTCCTAGATTTTTTGGTATCTAACTTTCCCTTGACTAATAAATTTATATTAAAAGTGAATAATTATTATATATTTTTAATTGAAAATTTATTTTTTACCCTCTATGTTTAATGGATTCCTCCAACCATTATTCTTGTTTTCATTATAAAGTATGTTTTTTGAAAATTTAATGATTTTCAGCCCAATGAAAAACCATATCAAAGATCACATCAATTTTTATGTGTCTTATTTTGATAAAAAATAAAACGGTTTGTGGGAGGATTACTGGTTGGTAGTTGATAAAGGATGGTATATTATGAAAGTTGGTTTATGAGAGGTGATATACGAGGTGATGGGTTTTCTATGGAGGATCCTGTTTTCGGTCAATAGTGGGTAGAACTCAAAATTCAATGATGTTACATACAAGATTCATCCATTTACAGAATATTTGAGGGATACTGGAGGTGGAATTTGGGTAAATATGTGAAAAATGAGGATATGTCATGGTTTTCTATAAAAATTACTAGCTACACATCATGTAGTTTATAATAACACACAATGTATAGTTTGAGTGTTTTTACGGATAGGGTTCCAATATAAGTTAAAATAACACACATCATATAATTTACACACATCTAGTGAATCCCTAGTTGGCTGGATGGAATGTACTAAGAATACATACCCTATAGGCAATAGACTAAGATTTTTAGGACCTTCCGCTGTGTACCTTAATTTAACTAGACACAGGAGGTTGTGGGAAATTATATGCCGCCCACAATCTCACAATCCTTTTATACTAACCTACATGTCGTGTATGTGGATACATGTGTACTATGTATGGGAACCAATATGTATAAATTATTCTTCTTAGGGATACATGTTGTATAATACTTGAAACGTAGCTTGTAATTATTTTAGAACCACTTTCTAGTCATATCCCTACTTTAGAAGTAAAATTTGGACATGTGATTTGTTTATCCAATATGTTTTTTGGCAAGGAACATGGTGGTAGAATTATGTTCAATATCTGATATGTGGAATTTGGTGGTATGGGTATGTTCTTCTCTTTAGTATCTATTAGATGACTATGGGGGTTCATTCATAATTTTTGTATCATTTATTGGGTTAGTACTCCCCTAATAGGTGCATTTATTTCTAGGTTAAGTCCCCCATTTACTATGGATACGTATGGTATGTACTCCTCCATGCACTCCAAGGGAACATTACTCTCTCTATAGAGTATGTAATCTCTATATTGGAGCTTAAGAGGGGTGTTTTCTTCTTCCCAAATTGGTAATCCATTGACCGGTAAACAACCCATCGATGAGGAACCCATTCCCTATTTTAGATTTGGAGAGGTTATATTGTGTTTATGGTTATTGATGATTATGATTTATAAAGTTGTGTAAAAATTTACTTCCAATTGTTGGATAATTATTTTGAGACCACAATCATTTTCTCAGGTTGCCCTTTTAGCACATATGGGTTCTTCATTATCCTTTCCCCTTATTTGATGTTTATTATTTTACTCATCTTCTTAAAAAAATAATACATTTTGGGTATCCTACTATGCATGTATATAATCACCCCTACTTGGTAATTTCCCCCACACATCATGTTTTATGTAAATGAAAGGTAGTATGGTGGGGATATTAAAATATATAGTTTTGGTAGTGTTTAGTGGTTCTTGGTTGTGGTGTTGGATGAAGGTACTCAAGGTTGGGTGTGCAACCAAGGACCTTCCTTTTATTTGTTGTTAAGTTTGATTTCCCTTCATGTTTGGAGTATTTATTTCCCATTTATATGGAAATTTATGTATTATTATTATAATGTTAATATAGAGTTTTTTTCATTTATTTATAGAATTTTTTAGTCAATTTAGTTGTTTCATTTCATTAGTATGGTATGTATAATGGAGTGTATTTTGTTTATGTTATTTATAATAATACCTCCCATTTAAATGTTATAACTAATTGGTTCTAGTTACTATCCCCTATGCTATTGAATCTATGATATGGGTGGCACACTCAACATACCACCACGTAGGAGGGGTCTTGTTGGGTGAGGTCTTGTTAGAGTGGTATTAGAGATGTCATTCATAGGGATGGAGGATTGGTTTAATATGGGAGTAAGGATTTGATTGAGATTTTTTGGAAATATTGAAAAGGATTTTTGATTTTGGAAATCATGACAGGGGATATAGTGATGATGTTATGGTCTAAAACTGAATTCCCATGGACTCTAATTACATATTGGTTGACTCTATGTGATTGGACATTTTTTTGTGGGAAAATAATGGTAAATCCATATTATATAGATGGGTTATTGATTTTTCATTAATAATTTTGAGTCATCTCCCAAGATATACATATTTGACCATGTTTTGGATTGTTAGATTTTATAATTACACAGTTTATATAGCTAACCATGTTTCTGAGGTAGTTTTGTGATAGATACTAGTAGAGTGATGAGGCTTCTATTAAGGGTCTTTTCATGTGTTATTTCCTATGGGTGGGTAAAGAGTCGTGAAACTTCATATTTTGGAATGAGCTGATACACCTATCATGGTTCTAGAGTACATTTATCTTTATGTCAAAAAGCCTAATATTCTAGTATCTTTATATGAGGATACACGTAGGTTGATTTCAATACATGGTTTTCATAGGAAGATTTCATCATGGTTTTGAGGTAAGCCAAACCCATACAAAGTAGAGGATTTTATTGATTCTATTGTTTGAGTGTTCTGTATCATTCAAACCACTCCCTAATAGATTTTGGTATTATAAGATTTCCTTCTTCATTGTTTAGTGAGACGTTGGTGGGGATTGGTCACCCTACTATTGATGAGGTGATTCTCACCTGGATAGAGTTTGATCCCCTATTTCATGAAAAATATTGTTTGAAAACATTAGAAATTGTTTATATTCAATAGTTGTTTTAGATTCAATATGTTCCATGGAATTTTTTTAGAGAAAGTCAATATTCACCAATATCAAGTGATTATCCCTAATAATGGTACATGATGGATTTATTCAGGAATAGAATTTGAAGAAAGGCATTTTAGGGTTATCCAAGTTAGTATAGTTCTTTTATGCATTCATATATATATTGGGGTGGTGGAGTGGTAATTTTTTATTCAGATATTTTTTTGATGTAGAGTTCCTTGAAATAATTTTTTGTAGTGGAAACATTATAGAAAATTCATCAAGCGTGTCCAGCATGCATAATCATTGAAATCCTAATATATAAAGCATTTATGATCACAAAATCATACCAGGGGTTAAAAATCAATGGTCTTGTGGGGATACGGTCAGTTGAGATAATCAAAGGAACCTCATGTCTAAGGTAGTGAGGCAACAAAGGGATTTCTAGAGGTGGCTATGGTGGCCCTTCAAGAGATGATTTCAACATAGGAGTTGGAAGTGAACCTAAAGGACTAGCCAGAGGTGGATGGTTTTATAACCCACTTCCACTATTACTACCCACAAGTAGACCACACCAGTCTTATAAGGCTAATGGTCATGGTTGTGGTCAGTTGCTGAAGAATGATGGATATAAACAGGTGACACAAAACCTAATTCAAGGTACACTATATGTATCATCCGTATTGGAACTAATACTCATATACATAAAAGTGATATTTCATTTAATTTATATATCCCATATTTGGGAGATGGAGTTTCTATAAGATCCTCTAACCCGACCCATGAGGCTAGAGACTCTTGCTGGTAGTGATATTATAACGACCCATACTTTACATACATTCTTAATACTTCAAAATTGAAGCACACTTATTACAACATATGACAAAACCACAAAGGACCGTATAGGTATAGTGTCTTTAGAAACTGGGAAACATAAACAACTGGTTCATAAATCTTCTACAGTGTCTCCCATTTATTTCATCATATCTAGGGTCCCTTTTAGCATATTCTACTTAATATCCATCTTCCTGACCTGGGGAAAAGAAAACATAAAAGGGTGAGCTCAAATGCTCAGCAAGGGCAAATAAAGGAAATAAAAATCATATCATATCTTTATCAAAACCTGAAAAAGAGATCATAATATCTTAACATGGAATAAATCATAGAAGTGAAAATGAGATCCCCATAATCATAACATAAAACTTGAAACTTTGTGGCATGCACACATAATCATGGAAAATCATTTCTTGTTAGTCATGACTCATCGCCAAGACTATCTTAGTGGACAAAGTCCCTTTCTGAACCGAGTTCACTCCTCGTTTCAGTCCTGTATCACTGAACCGAAATAACCTTCCGTTCCAGCCATGTCTATCTCATGAGATATAAAATCTTTACCCAATGCATTGGAGGGAGATATAGGTCCCACCCATCTTATAATGAATCCTTTCTTATGTGTGCCACATAATCATAAAACATACATCATCGCATAACACATGAAACAAAAATGGGATTCTTGAAACATCATGACATCATAAATCAATTCATATAAGATAAAGGAATTCATAATTCCATCACAACATGATCAAATCAATGTAATAATAGGGATAAAAACAGAACCCTTTATTATCTTAGATGGAAAATAATTTTGAAAATCACTTGAACTCCATTCTTGAGGAAAATATCCTTTCTTCTTCAAAAACATTTTTCCTTTCATAACATGTCATACAACTTTAAAATAAAAGAAGTTGATTAAAAATAAACTTAAAAAAATTGTAAAGGAAGCTTCTTGGAAACAATGTTTTAAAAATCCATTCATGCCGTATAAGTTAAAAAAACATTCTTCGTACTTTTGTCGGAAAAGTCAAAAAGTACCTCGTACGGAAAAACGACAAAAGATTCATTTCATATTCTTTAATAAAAACTCACCTAAGGGTAAAATTGGATTTAAACTATTGCAAGTGGATGGAAACAATATTTCATATTGAGGGAACATGGATGTGGATGATAAAATACACCCCAGTAAATACTTACGAATAAACAATCTCGGATAAAAATGAGATTGTGATATTTCCCTTACCTTAGATCCGATTAGCTTTGTACGTGTCCGAAGCTCCTGTATAATGGTTTAAATAATGTTATTGACTTATTCCAGAATCATACATATTTATATGATATCATATATGGTCATATTATTAGCTTCTTGTTAGTAATATTTCATTGTTACTTGTTACTCGGGTCTTTATAACTTTTTGTTCTTATGCGTGTTTTGTCGAATAAATTCTTATTCTTATCTTTAGGTTATAGATAATTCATTTCCAGAATGGTATCAGTGTATTATATACCATATTCATTCATTCAATTCATTTATATAATCATTATGAAATGAAGATCATGTAGAACGAGTCGCATCACATCGTGGAGACGGTATTCCGTACGTACGCACGAGTGATGATATCGTTCCTATGATCGTGGAATTGTATTGGAGTATATATATATATATTTCAGTATCAATATTACTTAATAATAATCATATATAGTTACTGATTACACCATTATACCCATCCTTGTAAGGTGATGGTGGAAAATAGATTATACCACGGCGTGGAGACGGTATTCCGTACGTACGCACGCGCGGTGATTTCATTTTTCCGTAGGATGGATAGAAGGTGAATTAGGGTTGTTTCATATTTATAATAACATATCAGTATGTAAGTAATACTTATGTTATTACTTTATCATGAAACAACTAAAGAAGAAGAAGTTGAAGAAGAAAGAAATTGAAAAGATCGGTAATGGATATTACCTCTTCTTTGGAACGCCTTTTTGAATCCTCCACTTAAGGAACTAAGATTGGTCTTTGGAGAAGACCAGGACCTCTAGGATTATTCTAGGGAAGTGGATAAGGGAAAATGGCAGGGGTTGGCCGAGCTTGAGTGCTCAAATTGGTGTGAGGAGGAGGGGGAGGAGGTGCCCTTTTATAAGGGAGGAGAGGGGCACCTTAGGAATATCTCAAAATATTATTTTATATTAAAGGCAAAATCGGTTTATAATGGTTCCAAAGGGTCTTATTTCGAAGATAAAGTGGGGAAGGGTCGAAATCCTATCAACCAATAGGATTTAGACAAGTTTAGGGTATTATTTTAACCTTATCAATTAGATTTAACTCTAAGTTAAATAATTTAACTTTTACCATGTCTTTTTGTTTTCTTTCACTATATGGTTAATACACTTACTATAACATGCCAAACGAACCCCAAATTGTTTATTATTAAAATATATATCCTTATCTAAGTCATTTGGCCGAACCTTAGATTTTTAGGAATAAAATAACAATTAATAATATAATATTTGATTTAAAAACTATTTTGTGTCAATTTTGGCACTATTTGATATATGATTTTTGTGAAAGTCATAAAAGAATTATATGTTCGAACCAAGTTGATTAAATCAAAATTAATATATCATAGTAACCTATAAAATTAGTTTAATTCATAAAAAGTCTCAAATTACATTTATTTTGGTGTTTATAACATCAATTATGTCAATATTTCATTAATAAGATAATTACTGCATCATCTTTGTGTCATAAATAAATTACATTATTTGATGTCTAAAAATTACAAATAAAATATCATCATGTAGGAAATCTTTTTAGCTTTCTAATGAATATTTACAATTGAATTTATCTTATGTATAACCCCATATTAAAAATGATTTACTTATTAAACTTTGATTTTAACTATTTTAACCCTTCTTTAAATAAATTAATAATAAATGTCCTAATCTAATCCAAGTGGGCCTAAATGGTCATATTTTATTCCTAAGTTTGTTTTTGGTCGAATTACACTTGTCCAATAGAATTAGGACATGTGTTAGGGTAATATTAATATCATATTTACCCTTAGTTACCCTATTTTCTATTAACCGCGGTAAAAATAGTAAAAAGATACTATTCACCAAAAAAATATTTTCATCTCATTGAACCACATTTTAGTCCTTGATATTAACCGTGTCTCTCGGATTTTTGAAATTCCAATCACAGAAGCGGTAAAATTAAGTTTTATGCAAAATTCAGTTTTTAACCTACCACTTAGTGGTTTCACTATTCATCAAAAATTGAAAGTTTTCAGAAAAATACCAAAATTTCACCCTAGGCTAATTTCGATATTCTGAGTCCAAAAATGAAGTCCATTTTGAAAAATAAAATTTATAAAATTTCAAAAAGTGGTTATTACTATTCATAACGGCTAGTTTTAATAGCATATTGTTGTTTAGTGAAACTCGGTATTGCGTACGACGCAAGCTATCGAGGAAGGTCGCGATTGCGTGTAAAGCAAGCCAAGCAAGTGTTGTATAGAAAAAGATTCCTTTGATGATTTATATAACATAAAAGTCTCGGGTGTTACATTCTACCCCCCTTAAAAAGAATTTCGCCCTCGAAATTCGTCACTTTGCAACAAACAGATGAGGATACTTCTCCCTCATCATATCCTCAAGCTCCCATGTAGCTTCTTCAAGTTGGTGGTTTCTCCATAAAACTTTCACCAAGCGAGTGGTCTTGTTTCGTAGGACTTTTTCGCTACGATCCAGAATCTCTATCGGCTGTTCTTCATAAGAAAGATCTTGCTCCAGTGGTACAACTTCTGAGCTGAGTACATGTGAAGGATCTGGTATGTACTTTCTCAGGAGAGATACATGGAACACATCGTGAACTTGAGAGAGATTCGGTGGAAGCGCCAATCGGTAAGCTACCTTCCCAACACGATCCAATATTTCGAAAGGACCGATATATCTAGGGCTCAACTTCCCCTTCTTTCCAAATCTCATAACCCTCTTCCAGGGAGATATTCGTAAGAACACTTTATCACCCACTTCAAACTCTAGGTCTTTTCTTCGGTTGTCGGCATAGCTTTTCTGTCGACTCTGAGCTGCTCTTATGTGTTGTTGAATAGATCTGACCTTTTCTGCCATTTCATCAACGAGATCAGGTCCTAATAGCTTTCTTTCCCCAACTTCATCCCAGCAAGTTGGAGTCCTGCATTTCTTTCCATAGAGAGCTTCATAAGGAGCCATCTGAATACTGGAGTGAAAGCTATTATTATAAGAAAATTCCACCAAAGGTAGGTGTTGATCCCAACCTCCTTTGAAATCCATAGAGCAAGCTCTCAACATATCTTCTAGGGTTTGAATTGTTCTCTCAGACTGACCGTCTGTCTGGGGATGATAAGCAGTGCTGAAACTCAACTCTGTGTCCAGAGTATGCTGAAGACTTCGCCAGAACTTCGAGGTAAATCTCGGATCTCGATCAGATATAATAGAAAGTGGTACTCCATGCAATCTTACCACTTCCTTTACATATATCCTGGCAAGCTGATCTAGAGAGAAATCCTCTCTAATAGCAATGAAGTGTGCAGACTTTGTAAGACGATCAACTATGACCCAGATAGCATTATTGCTTTTGGATGTTTTAGGAAGTCCTGTGACAAAGTCCATAGTGATGTTTTCCCATTTCCATTCGGGTATGGGTAATGGTTGTAACATCCCCTTAGACTTCTGTCTCTCAGCTTTAACTTGTTGACAAACCAAGCATCGAGAGACATATTCAGCAACATCTCTTTTCATGCCATCCCACCAGAAGTACTCTTTCAGGTCCCTATACATCTTCGTGCTTCCAGGATGAATAGAGAATGAAGAACTATGAGCCTCATCCAGCAGCTCTTTCTTTAATTCGGGGATGGGAGGAACACAAACCCGATTCCTGAACTTTATTATTCCATCACAATCAAGGTTGAATTCAGGAACATTTCTCACCTTCTTTTGTAACTCGACATCTTCTTTCTGTGCCTCTTTAATCTTCACATGTATAGATGGTTGAACATTCATTTGAGAAAGATAAGATTTTTCCCCTTCCATTATAATTCCAAGATCCATCCTTTGTAAATCCATAAATATTGGATCTTTTGTGATCCTCATCATGGATAAACTAGCTTGGTCTTGTCGACTTAACGCATCTACCACCTTGTTTGCTTTCCCAGGGTGGTAATGGATTGAGCAGTCATAATCCTTAATCAGCTCCAACCATCTTCTTTGACGCATATTCAACTCCTTTTGTGTGAAAATATACTTTAAACTTTTATGATCAATATAAATATCACACCTTTCACCATAAAGGTAATGCCACCAAATCTTTAATGCAAAGATTACCGCAGCCAACTCCAAATCATGTGTTGGGTAATTTTGCTCATGGATTTTCAACTGTCATGAGGCATAAGCTATCACCATATCATTTTGCATAAGAACACACCCCAATCCCTTCTTGGATGCATCACTGTAGATCACAAACCTTTCTCCACTACAAGGCAGTGTGAGCACAGGTGCACTGGATAACCTTCTTTTCAACTCCTTGAAATTCTCTTCACATTCCTCTGTCCAGACAAACATAACTCCTTTCCGAGTCAACTTGGTGATTGGATTAGATAATCGTGAAAAATCTTTTACAAAACGTCGATAATAACCAGCCAAACCAAGAAAACTTCGGATCTCAGTTACTGTTGTTGGTCTTGACCATCTTTCGATAACCTCTGTTTTTGCTGGATCCACAGATATCCCCTCTTTTGAGATTATATGACCCAAAAATGCAACTTTTTGAAGCCAAAATTCACACTTGGTAAATTTGGCATAAAGCTTCTCTTTTCTCAGGGTCTTCAATATAATTCTCAAGTGATCTTCATGCTCTTCCTTGCTCTTTGAATAGACAAGAATATCGTCTATAAAGACTACCACAAATTGATCAAGATAGTCTCTAAAGACTCTATTCATTAGATCCATGAAGATAGCAGGGGCATTAGTAAGACCAAATGGCATCACTATAAATTCATAGTGTCCATACCTTGTACGGAAAGCCGTCTTTGGTATATCCTCCCTTTTTACCCTTAATTGATGATACCCTGAACGAAGATCAATCATGGAAAAGTATTGATCTCCGCGTAGTTGGTCAAATAAGTCATCAATGCGTGGGAGAGGATATTTGTTCTTGATAGTGATCTTGTTAAGTTCTCTATAATCAATGCAGAGTCTCATTGATCCATCTTTCTTCTTAACAAATAGAACAGGTGCTCCCCAAGGTGACGCACTAGGGCGTATGAATCCCTTATCAAGATTCTCTTGGAGTTGCTTCTTCAATTCCTGCAACTCAATTGGGGCCATTCTATAAGGTGTCTTTGAAATAGGCAAAGCACCCGGTACGAGTTCTATTGAAAACTCAACTTCACGATTTGGTGGAAGACCCGGTAATTCCTCCGGAAAGACATCATCAAACTCCCTTACAATGGGCATATTCTTAATCGTGAGTTTCTCACCAACCATTTGAGATAAATAACCTTCATTTAGTGGGATCAATACCCATAAGATGGAAGAAATTTCCACTGGAAGGTTATGTTCATCCTTGCATTGGTATACGATCGTAGATTGATCTGGAGTATGAAATGTGACTTCCCTTCTTTGGCAATTGATATGAGCTCCATGTAGAGAAAGCCAATCCATGCCAAGAATCACATCAAATTCCACTAAAGGAAGGATCACAAGATTTGCAGGAAGCACTTTCCCACAAACTTCGATCGGATAAGAATTATAAACTTTTGATGCGATTGATGTGCCATTAGGTGTTGTCACAGCTAACTCAACATCTAATTGTTGAGGTAGTACGGTGATACCCTTAGAAAAGTCTTCAGAAATAAAAGAGTGGGTGGATCCAGAATCAAATAAAACATTTTCTACTTTAGAGTGGATGGTAAGTGTACCTTTCACCACATCGTTATCGTACTCCACATCGCTGATAGAAATTGCATGTGACTTTCCTTTGTCTTTAGCTTTAAGAGTTTGTTGACGTCGACCATCATCATCAACCCTTGGATTTGGGCATTGATTGGCATAATGCCCCATCTCCTTGCACTTGAAACATTGAAGTGTTGTAGGTTCATTCTGTGTATCCCTTCCTTTGTTTGCGTCATTAGACATCTTCTTCCCATTATCACGGCATTCAAATGCCCGATGACCTTCCTTTCCACATTTAAAACATTTACTTGTCCCTTTAAGACAACTCCCTCCATGTTTCTTTCCACACTTTGAGCATAAGGGAAAGTTCATCTTCTTTTCCGTGTGCTCTTTAGATTTTTCTTTGAATTCCATCTTCCTCTTCTTATCAAACCCATGTGACTGATGGGTTACTCCAATCTCCATCTCGACTTTGAGAGCACATCGAACGATTTCCTCGTAGCTATTGAAGTCCCTTATGGCTAACGCCCTTCGAAGACTTGTTTTTAAGCCACTAAAGAATCGATCGATCTTACTCTCAGGTTGGATAATAATACCAGAAGCGTACCTTGAAAGTCTGGTAAAATTTGCTTCATAGGTACCAACAGATTCATCATCCCTTTGCTTCAGTTCAAGGAACTCTTTCTCCATCTTTGTTCGGAGAATACGAGGGAAGTACTTATTGAAAAATAAGTTCTTGAACTCGTCCCATTCCATAGACTCAATTTCATCCCTTTGCCTCGTATTCTTAACAAGATTCCACCATTGATCAGCATCTCCTTCCAAACGATACACTGCTAGGATGACTTTATCATGTTCAGAACATTGAAGAACTGAAAATATCTTTTCAGTAGTACTAATCCATTGTTCAGCAACTAATGGATCAGTAGACCCGCTGAAAGAAGGTGGACGCTTCCTCATGAAGGATTCAACAGAATGTTTCTCCCTCCTTTGCTCGTTTGGAAATCCTGCATGATTCATAGCTTGAGAAAGTTGTGTGAGCATGGATACAAGATTTTGCATTCCAGCTCCCATATCGTTTGGTTGCTCAGGGGGAAAATCATTGCATTGCCCATCGCATTCCGCATTAACACAGTTCCTTCGGGTTCCAGCCATTGACTAAAACCAAGAAGAATAGTGTGAGCAACACTAATTATAATAGGAAACCACATAATTCAAGAATAAAATTTTCATGCTTATGGTCTTATCCTAGGTTATTCAAGGCCATTTCTAAAACACTAAGATTGTGTACTATGCTTAGACTTATCCTTAGGGTTCTTACTAAGGCTTTCATATCCTAGTTTCCAAAGGTTGACTATACCTTTCCTCTGATACCAACTATAATGACCCATACTTTACATACATTCTTAATACTTCAAAATTGAAGCACACTTATTACAACATATGACAAAACCACAAAGGACCGTATAGGTATAGTGTCTTTAGAAACTGGGAAACATAAACAACTGGTTCATAAATCTTCTACAGTGTCTCCCATTTATTTCATCATATCTAGGGTCCCTTTTAGCATATTCTACTTAATATCCATCTTCCTGACCTGGGGAAAAGAAAACATAAAAGGGTGAGCTCAAATGCTCAGCAAGGTCAAATAAAGGAAATAAAAATCATATCATATCTTTATCAAAACCTGCAAAAGTGATCATAATATCTTAACATGGAATAAATCATAGAAGTGAAAATGAGATCCCCATAATCATAACATAAAACTTGAAACTTTGTGGCATGCACACATAATCATGGAAAATCATTTCTTGTTAGTCATGACTCATCGCCAAACTATCTTAGTGGACAAAGTCCCTTTCTGAACCGAGTTCACTCCTCGTTTCAGTCCTGTATCACTGAACCGAAATAACCTTCCGTTCCAGCCATGTCTATCTCATGAGATATAAAATCTTTACCCAATGCATTGGAGGGAGATATAGGTCCCACCCATCTTATAATGAATCCTTTCTTATGTGTGCCACATAATCATAAAACATACATCATCGCATTACACATGAAACAAAAATGGGATTCTTGAAACATCATGACATCATAAATCAATTCATATAAGATAAAGGAATTCATAATTCCATCACAACATGATCAAATCAATGTAATAATAGGGATAAAAACAGAACCCTTTATTATCTTAGATGGAAAATAATTTTGAAAATCACTTGAACTCCATTCTTGAGGAAAATATCCTTTCTTCTTCAAAAACATTTTTCCTTTCATAACATGTCATACAACTTTAAAATAAAAGAAGTTGATTAAAAATAAACTTAAAAAAATTGTAAAGGAAGCTTCTTGGAAACAATGTTTTAAAAATCCATTCATGCCGTATAAGTTAAAAAAAACATTCTTCGTACTTTTGTCGGAAAAGTCAAAAAGTACCTCGTACGGAAAAACGACAAAAGATTCCTTTCATATTCTTTACTAAAAACTCACCTAAGGGTAAAATTGGATTTAAACTATTGCAAGTGGATGGAAACAATATTTCATATTGAGGGAACATGGATGTGGATGATAAAATACACCCCAGTAAATACTTACGAATAAACAATCTCGGATAAAAATGAGATTGTGATATTTCCCTTACCTTAGGTCTGATTAGCTTTGTACGTGTCCGAAGCTCCTGTATAATGGTTTAAATAATGTTATTGACTTATTCCAGAATCATACATATTTATATGATATCATATATGGTCATATTATTAGCTTCTTGTTAGTAATATTTCATTGTTACTTGTTACTCGGGTCTTTATAACTTTTTGTTCTTATGCGTGTTTTGTCGAATAAATTCTTATTCTTATCTTTAGGTTATAGATAATTCATTTACAGAATGGTATTAGTGTATTATATACCATATTCATTCATTCAATTCATTTATATAATCATTATGAAATGAAGATCATGTAGAACGAGTCGCATCACATCGTGGAGACGGTATTCCGTACGTACGCACGAGTGATGATATCATTCCTATGATCGTGGAATTGTATTGGAGTATATATATATATATTTCAGTATCAATATTACTTAATAATAATCATATATAGTTACTGATTACACCATTATACCCATCCTTGTAAGGTGATGGTGGAAAATAGATTACACCACGGCGTGGAGACGGTATTCCGTACGTACGCACGCGCGGTGATTTCATTTTTCCGTAGGATGGATAGAAGGTGAATTAGGGTTGTTTCATATTTATAATAACATATCAGTATTTAAGTAATACTGATGTTATTACTTTATCATGAAACAACTAAAGAAGAAGAAGTTGAAGAAGAAAGAAATTGAAAAGATCGGTAATGGATATTACCTCTTCTTTGGAACGCCTTTTTGAATCCTCCACTTAAGGAACTAAGATTGGTCTTTGGAGAAGACCAGGACCTCTAGGATTATTCTAGGGAAGTGGAGAAGGGAAAATGGCAGGGGTTGGCCGAGCTTGAGTGCTCAAATTGGTGTGAGAAGGAGGGGGAGGAGGTGCCCTTTTATAAGGGAGGAGAGGGGCACCTTAGGAATATCTCAAAATATTATTTTATATTAAAGTCAAAATCGGTTTATAATGGTTCCAAAGGGTCTTATTTCGAAGATAAAGTGGGTAAGGGTCGAAATCCTATCAACAAATAGGATTTAGACAAGTTTAGGGTATTAGTTTAACCTTATCAATTAGATTTAACTCTAAGTTAAATAATTTAACTTTTACCATGTCTTTTTGTTTTCTTTCACTATATGGTTAATACACTTACTATAACATGCCAAACGAACCCCAAATTGTTTATTATTAAAATATATATCCTTATCTAAGTCATTTGGCCGAACCTTAGATTTTTAGGAATAAAATAACAATTAATAATATAATATTTGATTTAAAAACTATTTTGTGTCAATTTTGGCACTATTTGATATATGAATTTTGTGAAAGTCATAAAAGAATTATATGTTCGAACCAAGTTGATTAAATCAAAATTAATATATCATAGTAACCTATAAAATTAGTTGAATTCATAAAAAGTCTCAAATTACATTTATTTTGGTGTTTATAACATCAATTATGTCAATATTTCATTAATAAGATAATTACTGCATCATCTTTGTGTCATAAATAAATTACATTATTTGATGTCTAAAAATTACAAATAAAATATCATCATGTAGGAAATCGTTTTAGCTTTCTAATGAATATTTACAATTGAATTTATCTTATGTATAACCCCATATTAAAAATGATTTACTTATTAAACTTTGATTTTAACTATTTTAACCCTTCTTTAAATAAATTAATAATAAATGTCCTAATCTAATCCAAGTGGGCCTAAATGGTCATATTTTATTCCTAAGTTTGTTTTTGGTCGAATTACACTTGTCCAATAGAATTAGGACATGTGTTAGGGTAATATTAATATCATATTTACCCTTAGTTACCCTATTTACTATTAACCGCGGTAAAAATAGTAAAAAGTTACTATTCACCAAAAAATTATTTTCATCTCATTGAACCACATTTTAGTCCTTGATATTAACCGTGTCTCTCGGATTTTTGAAATTCCAATCACAGAAGCGGTAAAATTAAGTTTTATGAAAAATTCAGTTTTTAACCTACCACTTAGTGGTTTCACTATTCATCAAAAATTGAAAGTTTTCAGAAAAATACCAAAATTTCACCCTAGGCTAATTTCGATATTCTGAGTCCAAAAATGAAGTCCATTTTGAAAAATAAAATTTATAAAATTTCAAAAAGTGGTTATTACTATTCATAACGGCTAGTTTTAATAGCATATTGTTGTTTAGTGAAACTCGGTATTGCGTACGACGCAAGCTATCGAGGAAGGTCGCGATTGCGTGTAAAGCAAGCCAAGCAAGTGTTGTATAGAAAAAGATTCCTTTGATGATTTATATAACATAAAAGTCTCGGGTGTTACAGATATCATGATCATTCACATCTATCAGCAAGAAAAATTCATGCTCAACTTAGTTATAGGTTCGCATGGGATATCTTTCTTACTGGTATGATTCTATATAATTTGAGTCTTGATATATAATAGAAATATATAGTTAATTCCTAGATAGATTATTACCCTTTGAGGCTGAGGTGGATTTGAGCAGACACAGTGAGGTTTTCCTTTATGCGTGAGATGGATTTTTAGTTGATATTATTATGGATTGTACACTAATAGTTTCATCCAAACACTAACTAGTTAGTTAGTTTTACCCTTTCTATAATAGAACCATTAGGTACTCAAATTATAGTAGTGGTAGGGGAATAATTATGCATCATCCCCATGGATGTATTTTGATTAACCCCTCATCAAGAAGTTGAATTTTTGTATTGAACTACAACCTTGGGCAGCACTGATATCTTCAGTGACATAGAGGATGGTACCCACTAAGATCTGAAAGCTAAGGAGGTAGATGGAGGACCTATAGAAGAAAGTTCTTATTAGACCCAGTTTTTCCCCTAGTGTAGCTCATGTGATTTTTTCCAAGAAGGTGGATGATAGATTGAGGTTTTTTTTTAATATCTTCATCTGAGCTAGATGATAGTTATGAAAATATACCCTCTTCCAATGGTTGATTCTCTCTTTAACTAGATGAAGGGATCAAAGTGTTTCTCAATGATCTATCTATGTTCTGTAAATCATAATTTTCATGTTTATGGGGAGGATATAATGAAAATGTAATTTTTTATGTTTCTATGGACCATAAGAGTTCCTAGAGATTCCCTTTGATGTGATGAACACCCCATCTATATTCCTAGCACTCATGAACCATATCTTATATCCCTTATAAGACTTGTTCATAGTAGTCTAAATTGATGAAATACTCATTTATTCATTATCGGAGGCTGAGCATGTGTAGTATCAAAGGATGATATTGAGAGAAACAACATTATGTGAATATCTCAAAATGATAGATATGGAATGGATAGGTTCATTTTCTATGGAATCTGATTTCAGAGGCTAGAGTATCTTTGGACACAATGAAGATTGGGTGTATGCTTGATTGGGAGCCACCCACGTGTGTGTATAATGTGTGGTGTTTAGCTGGGTTTGTTTGGTGTTATCAGAGGTTTTTTTGATTAAATTTCTAGGATCTATCACACTTAATTAGAATTAATCAAAATAGGAATCCATTTATTTGGATCAAGTGATTCCAGAGGGCCTTTTAGGATTTGATACAGATATAGCCTATCACCCTAATCATAAGAAAGTTATAAGAGGTAATTGAAAAAGTGGTGTTATATGATGCAACTTGAGTTTTTCTCATATTTGTGTTAATATAGATTTATGTGATGATTTATTGTAGGTATAGGCATCTGAGGCCCCACAATAAGAATTACATAACCCATAAATTAAGTTGGAAATAGAATTGTTCACACTGAAATCATAGAGGAAAACCTTTCTTGGTGAGTGGTTTATAATTTACTTAGGACACTGAAGTCTATTATATATCTTTTTTCAAAGGGTTAATAACCTAATATAGAGGCATTATCTATAATTTTTGAACTGCTATGACTTTATGATATTTTGGAAAATAGGAAAGGGAAATTTGGTGGTATATTATATTAATATAAAGTCTTATTCTTAGTTATTTGTGGTGGTTCTTATGCATTTTGATACATTGTTACTGTCCATGGTAGAAATATGGAGGTGTATCTTACTTTTGATTGATTGTACTGACCCCAAAATTTCTTCTAAGTGTGAGAAAATCTTGGTTTATGATTATTAATTAAGAGGTGTTTCCTGATCATATATTCTCAAGTGATGAACTAAATGGAATTTCAAATGGTGGGGAACAAGTTTTCTTCTTTAAAGAAAGTTCTATAATCTGGGTCATGTATTAAAAGGGGATGACAAGGGTGTTCAATAATTCCACATTTTCAATACATCCTGAATTATAAAATATGTATAAGGACCTTCAACACAAGTCTTGGTGAGAAAATAGGAAGATTATTTCTTCCATGTATATTTCTAGATGCCTCACTTATCAGAAGTAAAATTGGGATCCATAGATCCATAAAGGTTTGGATCAACCCCTTTAGGTTTTAAAGTGAATGTGGTATATTGTATTAAAGGCTTTGTTTATGGGGATTCTATGATCAATGAGAATTCATGATGATACATGGGTTTTTATTGAACATATAACCAATTTTCATTACCTTATTGATATCTGGGATATAATTTATTTGAGATTTAGGGGTTTATATACATGGGGAAGATCATCCATCTTCATGGGGAACCCATGATTATTTTCTATGATTGAGGCACCAATGTAATATCCTAGTTATGGGGAGGGTTGTAAGAGTTTTTTATGTCCTAGTTATGAAGGGTAATTTCACTATATCCTCATATAGACGGAAAGAGTGAGAAAATTATTCAGGTTATTGAGGATATGATGAGGGCTTCTATGTTACACTTTAGCTAGAGCTGGGAAGTCCATTAACCCTTGGTATGGTAATCCTACAACAATAATTATCACTTCATTATCTACATGAAACCAATCAAGGAATTATATGGGAGAAACTATAGGTCACCCTAATGTTGGATGGAGTTTTCAAATTCATCAATCATGGGTAAATAGAGAGAGTGACTAAAGAAAAAAAGGACTAGGTGATCTAGGATCAAATAAGAATTATGTAGATCCATAACGTCTTATATGTAGTATCAATAAAAAAATTTGGAGTTTGGAGCGGGAGGATATTTTTTCCTAAAGGTTTGTCTCTTTAGATGATTGAGAATATTAATATGAGACAGTATTTGAACACAAAGATTCATCAGTATATTTCAAATCATTTTTAGGTTGGGTGAGGTTTCATATGACTTGTATTTTCCTCCATGGTAGGACCAAGTGCATAGTTTCTATCATGTGTTACAAAGGGGTATACATGTGGATGAAAATTATAATATGGAGCCAAAAATTAAAATTATTCAATGGTGATTGTGGATTTGTAGGACAACGCCCTTTATATACGAGCTATTCTGTTAGTGTGTCTCCTTTTGAAGCAATGGAGCCTCTAAGAGAGCTTGTGGGGTGTGAGGGCTAGATGCAGAACTAGTTTCTTCACCTATTTAAGTGTATTTATATATTTAAGTTGAAGATCCTTGATGGTGGGGAATATTTTATGAATCTAATTTATTACTATTAAACTCATATAACATTTCACGTTTTAGCCATAAATCTACATCAAAGATGTGGGCATCATAGAGACTTGGAACTAGTATATTATAAATAATATATTATAATTTTTAGATCAGAGACATATATTTTAGAATTATTATTTTTCTTATAAATGGGTCCCTATATGGGAAAACTATGACTATTTTTGAATCCATGAATGTGACTTTAACCCTTGGGGTTTTGAAATATCGGTTCACATCTGGTCCCTAAGTAGTTCGCAATCATTGGGGAATTTTGAGAAATAAATCAAATTATAATTTAATTGCTTTAATTTGTAATTTCACCTCATTATTCTTATATGAAAACCCGACTTACAAAAATCAGTATGGTTATCCACAAAACACTTGGATTTTAGAGCTTCCACTATGCATAGATATTATGTAGATCAGTAAAGAAATATTGGGGAGGATCATCGACAAACATTGATGTGATTCACCAAAAACTTCCACATGAATTCACTCCACCTTGTTAATGAAATAATGGCTGAGGTAGATCATTTTTAGTATAATATTCACCTTGTATTCAATATTTACCAAGAAATGGTTGATTATTGTTATTTTGATTCTCTGTTCAATATTCCATGGCACTATCAATTTATACATGTCAAATTTTCCTGGATTGTTAAATTTTTTCTTTTTCCATGATTGTTCAATTAATATTAAAACTATTGATAGATTTTCATATTATAATAAAATATCATTGTTATTCGGTTTTGTGGTTTATAGATTCTTCTCACCATTTTGTGTTCACAGATGAGCATGTTATGGATAATAATTTGACTATTTTTGGTCTGGTTTGAATCATGATCAAACCATGAATTGATGTTTATGTTTAATATTTTTATATTTAATATCATAGAGAGTTTGTGATTCAATGGTTATTAGAAGATCAATGATGGTGGATGATGAATGTCAGTTTCCAAGAGGTTTCATATAAGGTGATGAGTATTCAATAACAGATCATATTTCTAGTGAGTGGTGGTCAAAAATCAACCTATAAGGATCCAAATTTCAGGATCCACACCCATGGATAATACTCGAGTGATATTTGATGTATATTTTTACCTAGAGTAAAATAATTTGTATAAACCATTGGTTTTTAAAAATTTCTTCCTACAGAGGGTGTAATAAAAAAAACATGTACCATGTAATTCAACATCTATGGTAGATAAGGGTTCCATCTATGTTAAATATCACACACCATGTAATTTAATAAAATATTTAATGTCCCTCGGTAATTTTATGGTTTGAATACATACAAGACACTCATGATTATATTTTCTTCTATACGCAATGTGGGTTAGGGCCACATGTCATGTACCTCAATTTCACATGATACGATTTCTCATATTACATGATGAGTTCCACCCTCAGTCCCACACACCATGTATTCTAATCATAATGCCATATAATTCAAACCTTTAAAACATGTGGGGTTCCAACATACACCCAAACAAATTCTTAGTGATTAATGTTGTGTACCCTATGAAATATGCCATTTACTTCTTCCAGAAAAACATTGTAGTTGTATCTCTATATTCAGACTCAAATTTTGAAATATGATTATTATATCCTATGTTATTTTCAATATATAACAATCTAGTGGTCTTATCTATGATATATAAGATGTGGTGTGAGGTGGTGAGAGTGGGTTGTTCTTTTCAGCACCAATTTGATAATGATGGGGTCATGGCATGGTAATTTACGTGTTTCTATGGTAAGAACTCCCCTAAATTGTGTATTTATGTTAAGGAAGAATCCCCCATTCCCAATGTATATATAGGGTTGGTACTCCCCACACAAATCTTTGGAGAGACCCTTAATATATGTAGTATATACTCCTTTATATTTGAGCTTAGGTTGGCATGATACTCCACCCGAGGTCGATAATCCCTTGATTGGTTCTACACCCATCAATGAGGTGTAGGCCCCCCACTTTCAATATTTAGAGGATACATTTGGTTACTAGTTTTGTATGATTTTTATTTATACATTTTATATCATATTTTCACATATGGTTAGATTTTTAGATCAACAACACTTCAATTGTCTGAGGTTCTCCTATGGGAATATCTAGGTTATTCATTATCGTTTCCCATTATATATTGATTTTGATTTAATAGATATTATAATAAATATTATGGTTTTATTTTCTTCCTATTGATTATGTGTATACTTACACCTATATGGGAATATTTACCACATGTTCCATGCATTATCTAGACAACAAGATATTTAATGGGGATCACGGTGGACCTGGAATTGGCTATGAAAAACAGTTCCTAGTGGTAGTGTTAACTAGTGGTATTCAGACATGGGTGTTTTTGTAGGGACCCTCCCATAATTATTTTTTAGTTTTGGTTTCTCTTTATGTTGGGTGTGAATTTTTTCCGTTAAATTATACATTATGTATCACTATTTTCTTATGTAACCCAAAGGTTTTTCATGAAGTTGTCACATTTATTAGTCATTTCAGTTATTTTTTTATCATTATGGTATGTATGGAAGAGTTTATTTTGTGATGGTGTTTTAGGATAACACATATTATTTTAGTTTTATTCCCACTCAGTGTCAGTCAGTAACCTCTATCTTATTGGAGTTAGGATTAAGGTGGAATAGTAAGTTTATCGCTGCCTAGGAGGGTTCCCAATGGGTTGGGTTATGTGAGAAATGGTGATGTTTTACTTATATTTTATATTATAAAATATTATTTTTTTTAAAACTACCCAGTACAATTTTATAAAAAATTATACTATAACAACACTTATTTTGTAACTTTATAACAACCTCTGAAGTGTTAAATAGGGAAATATTTCTTAATGGGATTTTTTTATATAATAAATCTTTTTTTATTTGATTTGACCTATTCATTGGATTCATCTAAATATAAAAAATTAATTAATTAGGACATGAAATATCAAAATAAATTTGGGAACACATCTATACCAAAACATAAATTGAAACATGTAATATTACATTTTATTTTGATATATATATGTATTTTTTTATTAATAAATTCAAAAATATTATATGGAATCTAGTATTAAAAATTGATTTTCACGTTATATGGTTTTATTAAAGAAAAATTTAATGATAATTAATCATTAGACCTTTGATAAAATTACAATATATTTATTATTTTACCTTATTGTATTATGTGTTTTATTTTATTTGTAATTTTATTTATAATTTTATTTAATAAAATTGTAAAATTTAATAATTTTCATGTTTGTATGTTCTTTTTGAAAGAAAATTTGATAGTTTTGATCCATAAAATCATCTAAATCATATAATATGTAATGATAACCATTGTATGGTTTTTGTAAACATATAAAGAAAATTTCACCATTAGATACTGTTTTTTAGAAATTGATCCTTCTAGAGGAACTACATGTATGGTTACAAAAGAATAATTAAATTATATTTTCAATAATGTAATGAAACTAATTTAATTTGAATCTTAATATAGTAAAAATATTATTAATTTTTAATTTATCATATATAAATCAACAATACATTCTTAACTACATCTAGGTAGTATAATAATGGTTAATAGTGTATATCCTAAAGGTGAGATATTTGTGTTAACCATGGAATGAATCTTATTTATTAAGTCATATGTGAATATTTTTTCCCTTCTTATGATTATGAGATTGAGGTTGATTATGGTGGAAAGGATGATAGTGATGATAATGGTGGTTGTAGAGACCCGTATCCTGACGTACATTGACATTACATTACATTTGCGGAATACTTAGTACATAACAAAAACACACACTAAAGGATCGTAATAGTTTAGTGTCTTTGGAAACTCGGAACGTAATCTTCTAAACGTGGTGAAAGATCTTCAATATCTCCCATAAAGATCTTCCCCTTTTTTTTACCTAAAACCTTTCTTTATATCCTGGGGAAAGAAAAACAAAAAAGGGTGAGCTCAAATGCTCAGTAAGGGTAAACAAAAGAAATATCAATCACATCATATACATAAGAACGTAGCTTTTGGAAATCTTGACCTGGAAAAGAGCTCATAATATCATAACATGGGATAAATCATAGAATTAAAAATGAGATCCCCATAATCATAACATAAAACTTGAAACTTTGTGACATGCACACATAATCATGGAAAATCATTTCTTGTTAGTCATGACTCATTGCCAAGACTATCTTAGTGGACAAAGTCCCTTTCTGAACCGAGTTCACTCCTCGTTTCAGTCCTGTATCACTGAACCGATATAACCTTCCGTTCCAGCCATGTCTATCTCATGAGATATAAAATCATTACCCAATGCATTGTAGGGAGATATAGGTCCCACCCATCTTATAATGAATCCTTTATTATGTGTGCCACATAATCATAAAACATACATCATCGCATAACACATGTAACAAAAATGGGATTCTTGAAACATCATGACATCATAAATCAATTCATATAAGATAAAGGAATTCATAAACATAATTCCATCACAACATAGTCAAATCAATGTAAAAATATGGATAGAAACAGAACCCTTTATTATCTTAGATGGAAAATAATTTTGATAAAACACTTGAATTGAATTCTTGAGGAAAATATCCCTTCTTCTTCAAAATCAATTTCTTTTCACAAAACATCATGCAATTTTAAAAGAAAGAGATTTTATTGAAAATAGTCATGAAATCTTTTAGAGGAAGCTTCATTAAAATAAGGCTTTATAAAACAGTAGAAATCCGTTCGTGCCGTATAAGTTAAAAAAAACATTCTTCGTACTTTTGTCGGAAAAGTCAAAAAGTACCTCGTACGAAAAACGACAAAAGATTCCTTTCATACGTATTACTAAAAACTCATTTAAGGGTAAAAATGGATTTAAACAATTTTATGAGGATGGAAATAATATTACATATTGAGTAAACATGGATGTGGATGATAAAATACACCCCAGTAAATACTTACGAATAAACAATCTCGGATAAAAATGAGATTGTGATATTTCCCTTACCTTAGGTCCGATTAGCTTTGTACGTGTCCGAAGCTCCTGTATAATGGTTTAAATAATGTTATTGACTTATTCCAGAATCATACATATTGATATGATATCATATATGGTCATATTATTAGTTTCTTGTTAGTAATATTTCATTGTTACTTGTTACTCGGGTCTTTATAACTTTTTGTTCTTATGCGTGTTTTGTCGAATAAATTCTTATTCTTATCTTTAGGTTATAGATAATTCATTTCCAGAATGGTATTAGTGTAGTATATACCATATTCATTCATTCAATTCATTTATATAATCATTATGAAATGAAGATCATGTAGAACGAGTCACATCACATCGTGGAGACGGTATTCCGTACGTACGCACGAGTGATGATATCGTTCCTATGATCGTGGAATTGTATTGGAGTATATATATATTATTTCAGTATCAATATTACTTCATAATAATCATATGTAGTTACTCATTACACCATTATACCCATCCTTGTAAGGTGATGGTGGAAAATAGATTACACCACAGCGTGGAGACGGTATTCCGTACGTACGCACGCGCGGTGATTTCATTTTTCCGTAGGATGGATAGAAGGTGAATTAGGGTTGTTTCATATTTATAATAACATATCAGTATGTAAGTAATACTGATGTTATTACTTTATCATGAAACAACTAAAGAAGAAGAAGTTGAAGAAGAACGAAATTGAAAAGATCGGTAATGGATATTACCTCTTCTTTGGAACGCCTCTTTGAATCCTCCACTTAAGGAACTAAGATTGGTCTTTGGAGAAGACCAGAACCTCTAGGATTATTCTAGGAACGTGTAGAGGAGAAAATGGCAGGGGTTGGCCGAGCTTGAGTGCTCAAAATTGGTGTGAGGAGGAGGGGGAGGAGGTGTCCTTTTATAGGGGAGGAGAGGGGCACCTTAGGAATATCTCAAAATATTATTTTATATTAAAGTCAAAATCGGTTTATAATGGTTCCAAAGGGTATTATTTCGAAGCTAAAGTGGGTATGGGTCGAAATCCTATCAACCAATAAGATTTATACAAGTTTAGGTTCTTATTTTAACCTTATCAATTAGATTTAACTCTAAGTTAAATAATTTAACTTTTACCGTGTCTTTTTGTTTTCTTTCACTATATGGTTAATAAACTTACTATAACATGACAAAAGAACCCCAAATTGTATATTATTAATACATATATCCTTATCTAAGTCATTTGGCCGATCCTTAGATTTTTAGGAATAAAATAACAATTAAAAATATAATATTTGATTTAAAAACTCTTTTGTGTCAATTTTGACACTATTTGATATATGATTTTTGTGAAAGTCATAACAGAATTATATGTTCGAACCAAGTTGATTAAATCAACAATAATATATAATAGTAACCTAGAAAATTAGTGTAATTCATAAAAAGTCTGAAATTACATTTATTTTGGTATTTATATTATCAATTATGTCAATATTTCATTAATAAGATAATTACTGCATCATCTTTGTGTCATAAATAAATTATATTATTTGATGTCTAAAAATTACAAATAAAATACCATCATGTAGGAAATCTTTTTAGCTTTCTAATGAATATTTATAGTCGAATTTATCTTATGTATAACCCCATATTAAAAATGATTTACTTATTAAACATTGATTTTAACTATTTCAACCCTTCTTTAAATAAATTAATAATAAATGTCCTAATCTAATCCAAGTGGGCCTAAATGGTCATATTTTACTCCTAAGTTTGTTTTTGGTCGAATTACACTTGTCCAATAGAATTAGGACATGTGTTACGGTAATATTAATATCATATTTACCCTTAGTTACCCTATTTACTATTTATCGTGGTAAAAAAAAGTAAAAAGTTACTATTCACCAAAAATTATTTTCATCTCATTGAATCACATTTTAGTCCTTGATATTAACCGTGTCTCTCGGATTTTCGAAATTCCATTCACAGAAGCGGTAAAATTAAGTTTTATGCAAAATTCAGTTTTTAACCTACCACTTAGTAGTTTCACTATTCATCAAAAATTGATGTTTTTCAGAACAATGCCAAAATTTCATCCCAAGCTATATTTCATATTCGAATTCAAAAATGAAGTCTATTTTACCAAATTCATAACATAAAAGTTTCATTAATTAATTTTATAATTAAATCCCGCTGTTAAAACAAATAGCGTGTTTTTAAGAAACAATATCTATCAAAAGATTGACACTTGTTTATGTCTAGTTTAAATGTGAAATTACATCCAATGACCAACATTGTATTAAATTGTAAAAATATATTCTAAATATACTTTAAAACTACTCAAATTAATAATTTATCACTATTAATTATTTCGATTAAAAAAGTTGTTTTTTAATTATAATTTAGTAATTTTCACTATTCATCAGAATATGAAAGTTATCCGAAATGTACCAAAATTTCACCTTAGGCTAAATTCGATACTCCGAATCCAAAAATGAAGTTCATTTTGAAAAATAAGATTTACAGAATTTTAAAAAGTGGTTATTACTATTCATAACGGCTAGTTTTAATAATATTTTAATAGCATATCGTTGTTTAGTGAAACTCGGTATTGCGTATTACACACGCTATCGAGGAAGGTCGCGATTCCGTGTAATGCAAGGCAAGTCAAGGATGCATGTTGTGCAAGCTCCTTTTGGTGTAGCGTACATCACAAGACATTAGTGAAAGAATATTTTTCATAAAATCTCGGGCTGTTACATTCTACCCCCCTTAAAATGAATTTCGCCCTCGAAATTCGTCGGGGTTATAAATGGTTTACTATTCGAAAGTTTCTTTAATAGAAACCCACATCGTAAAAAGGAATATCAAAACCAATCTCTAAAAACAAAAGTATGAAACGTAACGGTTACCCAAATAAACTAATCATTGGGTTTCCACATAGGTGAAAATATGGATATGGAAGAGAAATCTAACCATCATGTTCTGATGAAGAGTGGTAGAGAACATGGCTATGGAAAAGCCAGTAATCACAAATCCATAGATTTGTAATGATATAAGGTACCATCTGATTCATCAGGTATAAGATCACTAGGACAACATTTTTGGTTTTCAAGATCATTTCCCTAAAGTTGAAAATTTGAATTAGAATAAATACTTACTTTATTTTGGTACAATCTCACTGTTGTTCGTGCCTTGAACAGTTTCCACTTCATCTCTTAAATAAATGAAGTTGAATTTGTTATTCGTGAAGTGTTAGCAGATCATGTGATAGAATGACGAGTCATTCCATCTGTCTCAAACAAAAGGTTAGTAAAAATTATATACATAAGTCGATCTATAGTGAGATTAATCACATATGGTTTCTAAAATGGACTTATACTTCATATATCATACTGCTTAATATAATAAAACTAGTTTCTACTAAACAGGGACTTCCTGTAGGCCAGTGGTAGGCGATAAAGGCCAGTCGCACTTCGGTTGTGGGTTCGATTCTCACAGCCTTGTCCGACGCGATGGGCTGTCGCCCGTCCTGCAGGTTGTCCTTTTTATAAAACTATATTACTATAACATCCCATCAATAATATCGAAAAAACTTCTATCCTTAAACAATACTATCTTATGTCCAACATAATCCATTCTAATCTTTAGGCTTATCCATAATACTGCAGTCCACTCTCATAACATTGTGAAAATTATTACCAGAGATTTAATACCATCGTTGATCCCCATAAGATATGTCTTGTTGGTCACATTCTAAACATTCAAATTCCTTAATCATATATTCGCTTGAATACCTTTGTGAAAACATGAATGCAGTTTAAAGTTAACACTTTCCACATACCAAAATCCTCAAAATTCTATATACTCAAACCATGATATCACTTAGTCCTTATATCAATCATGAGCTCATGAATGCAATCAAACATCTCATTATCTTCTTATCCTTTCATTATGCACTTATCATCTACTTTCCAAAATATTTGAATCACTTTTCATAGTTATTGGTACCTTTAAAATTATTTAAAACCACAATAGACCAATACTTAAATATTTCAACACACCATAAAAGTACCTCATCAACATTATTCTTGAATACCAATACATAAACACTTTAGTCCATCCACATCAATGATTATTCTGGAATAAGTCCTTCCTTGATTTAGAAGTAACTTTTTAGGTCAGGGCATTGAGTTGGGTAATGCCCATGTTCTCCACAAATAAGACATTGAACTCCATAACAGTCTGTCACTCTATGACCCTTTTCTCCACACAGATAACATCTGTCCCTCCATTTGAGGTATTCCTCAAGGTTCTTCTTCCCTTCTTTAGAAATCTCAATCTTCCTTTCTTTATGCTCCTCAACATGCGAACATGCATAATAGTCTATCTTCCTCTTCTTTGAAGAATTAGTCATACCACTAAATTTCACCTTGTTAATCATATATCGCGATGATTGATTCGGCATAATCACAACATCTTTCTCTCTAGGCATTACACAATTTTGTTGATCATAGTCACCAATTTGTCCATTGGATTCAATGTTAAATGAATTCCTTTTGGTTCCCTCCATTAACTAAAACACAAAAATAATTTTGTGAGAATCAAAAATCATGCTAGAGAAACAACATAGTAAAGGGAAAGTATCCTCAATACCTAACTTCTTAGGTTTAATCTAATATCGTTACCATAGTTCTAGGAATATATCCTATTCGTATACTTATCCTTAGGGACATCCCTAGACATACCTTAGAAATATCTCTAGGGATCTCACTAACGTTTTCGCGTCCTAGTTTCCAAAGGTTGACTAAACCTTTCCTCTGATACCAACTGTAGAGACCCGTATCCTGACGTACATTGACATTACATTACATTTGCGGAATACTTAGTACATAAGAAAAACACACACTAAAGGATCGTAATAGTTTAGTGTCTTTGGAAACTCGGAACGTAATCTTCTAAACGTGGTGAAAGATCTTCAATATCTCCAATAATGATCTTCCCCTTTTTTTACCTAAAACCTTTCTTTATATCCTGGGGAAAGAAAAACAAAAAAAGGGTGAGCTCAAATGCTCAGTAAGGGTAAACAAAAGAAATATCAATCACATCATATACATAAGAACGTAGCTTTTGGAAATCTTGACCTGGAAAAGAGATCATAATATCATAACATGGGATAAATCATAGAATTAAAAATGAGATCCCCATAATCATAACATAAAACTTGAAACTTTGTGGCATGCACACATAATCATGGAAAATCATTTCTTGTTAGTCATGACTCATTGCCAAGACTATCTTAGTGGACAAAGTCCCTTTCTGAACCGAGTTCACTCCTCGTTTCAGTCCTGTATCACTGAACCGAAATAACCTTCCGTTCCAGCCATGTCTATCTCATGAGATATAAAATCATTACCCAATGCATTGGAGGGAGATATAGGTCCCACCCATCTTATAATGAATCCTTTCTTATGTGTGCCACATAATCATAAAACATACATCATCGCATAACACATGTAACAAAAATGGGATTCTTGAAACATCATGACATCATAAATAAATTCATATAAGATAAAGGAATTCATAAACATAATTCCATCACAACATAGTCAAATCAATGTAAAAATATGGATAGAAACAGAACCCTTTATTATCTTAGATGGAAAATAATTTTGATAAAACACTTGAATTGAATTCTTGAGGAAAATATCTTTTCTTCTTCAAAATCAATTTCTTATCACAAAACATCATGCAATTTTAAAAGAAAGAGATTTTATTGAAAATAGTCATGAAATCTTTTAGAGGAAGCTTCATTAAAATAAGGCTTTATAAAACAGTAGAAATCCGTTCGTGCCGTATAAGTTAAAAAAAACATTCTTCGTACTTTTGTCGGAAAAGTCAAAAAGTACCTCGTACGAAAAACGACAAAAGATTCCTTTCATACGTATTACTAAAAACTCATTTAAGGGTAAAAATGGATTTAAACAATTTTAGGAGGATGGAAATAATATTACATATTGAGTAAACATGGATGTGGATGATAAAATACACCCCAGTAAATACTTACGAATAAACAATCTCGGATAAAAATGAGATTGTGATATTTCCCTTACCTTAGGTCCGATTAGCTTTGTACGTGTCCGAAGCTCCTGTATAATGGTTTAAATAATGTTATTGACTTATTCCAGAATCATACATATTGATATGATATCATATATGGTCATATTATTAGTTTCTTGTTAGTAATATTTCATTGTTACTTGTTACTCGGGTCTTTATAACTTTTTGTTCTTATGCGTGTTTTGTCGAATAAATTCTTATTCTTATCTTTAGGTTATAGATAATTCATTTCCAGAATGGTATTAGTGTAGTATATACAATATTCATTCATTCAATTCATTTATATAATCATTATGAAATGAAGATCATGTAGAACGAGTCGCATCACATCGTGGAGACGGTATTCCGTACGTACGCACGAGTGATGATATCGTTCCTATGATCGTGGAATTGTATTGGAGTATATATATATTATTTCAGTATCAATATTACTTCATAATAATCATATGTAGTTACTCATTACACCATTATACCCATCCTTGTAAGGTGATGGTGGAAAATAGATTACACCACGGCGTGGAGACGGTATTCCGTACGTACGCACGCGCGGTGATTTCATTTTTCCGTAGGATGGATAGAAGGTGAATTAGGGTTGTTTCATATTTATAATAACATATCAGTATGTAAGTAATACTGATGTTATTACTTTATCATGAAACAACTAAAGAAGAAGAAGTTGAAGAAGAAAGAAATTGAAAAGATCGGTAATGGATATTACCTCTTCTTTGGAACGCCTCTTTGAATCCTCCACTTAAGGAACTAAGATTGGTCTTTGGAGAAGACCAGAACCTCTAGGATTGTTCTAGGAAAGTGGAGAGGAGAAAATGGCAGGGGTTGGCCGAGCTTGAGTGCTCAAAATTGGTGTGAGGAGGAGGGGGAGGAGGTGTCCTTTTATAGGGGAGGAGAGGGGCACCTTAGGAATATCTCAAAATATTATTTTATATTAAAGTCAAAATCGGTTTATAATGGTTCCAAAGGGTATTATTTAGAAGCTAAAGTGGGGATGGGTCGAAATACTATCAACCAATAAGATTTAGACAAGTTTAGGTTCTTATTTTAACCTTATCAATTAGATTTAACTCTAAGTTAAATAATTTAACTTTTACCGTGTCTTTTTGTTTTCTTTCACTATATGGTTAATAAACTTACTATAACATGCCAAACGAACCCCAAATTGTATATTATTAATACATATATCCTTATCTAAGTCATTTGGCTGATCCTTAGATTTTTAGGAATAAAATAACAATTAATAATATAATATTTGATTTAAAAACTCTTTTGTGTCAATTTTGAAACTATTTGATATATGATTTTTGTGAAAGTCATAACAGAATTATATGTTCGAACCAAGTTGATTAAATCAACAATAATATATAATAGTAACCTAGAAAATTAGTTTAATTCATAAAAAGTCTTAAATTACATTTATTTTGGTATTTATATTATCAATTATGTCAATATTTCATTAATAAGATAATTACTGCATCATCTTTGTGTCATAAATAAATTATATTATTTGATGTCTAAAAATTACAAATAAAATACCATCATGTAGGAAATATTTTTAGCTTTCTAATGAATATTTATAGTAGAATTTATCTTATGTATAATCCCATATTAAAAATGATTTACTTATTAAACATTGATTTTAACTATTTTAACCCTTCTTTAAATAAATTAATAATAAATGTCCTAATCTAATCCAAGTGGGCCTAAATGGTCATATTTTACTCCTAAGTTTGTTTTTGGTCGAATTACACTTGTCCAATAGAATTAGGACATGTGTTAGGGTAATATTAATATCATATTTACCCTTAGTTACCCTATTTACTATTTACCGTGGTAAAAAAAGTAAAAAGTTACTATTCACCAAAAATTATTTTCATCTCATTGAATCACATTTTAGTCCTTGATATTAACCGTGTTTCTCGGATTTTCGAAATTCCATTCACAGAAGCGGTAAAATTAAGTTTTATGCAAAATTCAGTTTTTAACCTACCACTTAGTAGTTTCACTATTCATCAAAAATTGATGTTTTTCAGAACAATGCCAAAATTTCATCCCAAGCTATATTTCATATTCCGAATTCAAAAATGAAGTCTATTTTACCAAATTCATAACATAAAAGTTGCATTAATTAATTTTATAATTAAATCCCGCTGTTAAAACAAATAGCGTGTTTTTAAGAAACAATATCTATCAAAAGATTGACACTTGTTTATGTCTAGTTTAAATGTGAAATTACATCCAATGACCAACATTGTATTAAATTGTAAAAATATATTCTAAATATACTTTAAAACTACTCAAATTAATAATTTATCACTGTTAATTATTTCGATTAAAAAAGTTGTTTTTTAATTATAATTTAGTAATTTTCACTATTCATCAGAATATGAAAGTTATCCGAAATGTACCAAAATTTCACCTTAGGCTAAATTCGATACTCCGAATCCAAAAATGAAGTTCATTTTGAAAAATAAGATTTACAGAATTTTAAAAAGTGGTTATTACTATTCATAACGGCTAGTTTTAATAATATTTTAATAGCATATCGTTGTTTAGTGAAACTCGGTATTGCGTATTACACACGCTATCGAGGAAGGTCGCGATTGCGTGTAATGCAAGGCAAGTCAAGGATGCATGTTGTGCAAGCTCCTTTTGGTGTAGCGTACAACACAAGACATTAGTGAAAGAATATTTTTCATAAAATCTCGGGCTGTTACAGTGGTTCTGCTGGTGATGAAACAAATGTTGGTGGTAAAAAATATACTGTTATTGAGGGAGTGGTAGAGAAAATTTACAAAAAATATTAATGATATAATATTTATATTTCATGACTTTTATTTCTTATATAGTTTAATTTTTCCATAATGTATTGAATTATTTACATATATCCATTGTTTGGTTAAAAATTAGTTAGTTTTTAGGTTAAATGTTGTTTCAATTTTAGATAATGAGTATATAAACCTTTGGTCATGATCTAATAGGAAAATAGATGTGTGGGTGTGTCTATGTAAATATATGTCCATGTTTATTATTATAGCCTTAAAAGGAATTTTTCAATGGTTCTTCACATGGAAATAGTCTTTCATATAAATGTTACTTTGTAATTTGTTCCATAACACAACTTTAAAAGAAGTAGGTTCCATAGACAAGAAATTCATGGAGATAACTATTTTTCCTAGTTTTCATGCCTAATAATTTTATTTATTTCATGTTATAGTATGATATATTTATATTATAAATTTAAAAAATGATAGTAATTTAGAGTAATTTGTTAACATATTATTGGAAAGAGGTAGTGGAAGTGGTTATTTACGCTTAAAATAAGAATTTTCAAAGTCCCAAATGGAGTATAATTCTACATGTGATTTAGCAAAGAAGGAATTCAAATATAATTTATCAATTAGTATCTAAAATAAATATTTTTATTCAAATATTTTAAGGGCCTCAATGAAAATAATGTGATGTGAGGGATAGAAGATTGTTTCATGGCTATTAAACCAAGAGTAAAGCCTACAATTATTTCAATAATCGGATAAACGGGGTCATAAAAATTTATAATTTCATGGTTATTGAAGAAAATACTAGAATTAAAGTTGAAAATTAAAATTTGGAAGAAATTTTGGATAAATAGGATAAGGGTGATGAAAATTATGGAGAACCCCAAAACATGTCACATAATGAATATTTTGAGGCTTAATCGGAGGAAGAAATAAGTGCTAAAGATAATAAACCACCACCTATAAGTAGGATAAGTAGATCTAAGATTTACAAGCCCTAATTCATTTTTTGTATAAATGCTCCAATAAAAACATGATGAATGTGATGTTCTGGACTAACTCTTTTTATCACAAGAAGATCCAATATAATTGGATAATGTTGTGAAAGATGAATCAGTAGATAATTATAGAGATAATAATCTACAATAAATATAGAATAATCAAACAAAAGATCTTTGGAAGTGGTCGAATGACCCTAAAATAATTGTGATAAAATTAGTGTTGAAAAGTAAATATGATGGCCATATATATGATTTATAGTGGATAAGATGATGTCATTTTAACAAGGTGGTGCAGGACAATATGAAATTTTTTTATCCAGATAGATCCATAATGACATACTAACTAGTGATATATCATAGGTTTTTAAGATATATAAATATTTTTTTTCATATTTTAAATACTTTTTAGATTTTAGATTTGGTAACACGTTTCCTTTTGAAATGATATCGTTTGATAATTTCATAAAAAATCATAGTGAGTTTTCTGGTATTATTTGCGCATTTTTAATTATATTATGTAATTTAATTTATTATATTCTTTACTATTGATATGATATTTTATATTTTTCATTCCTGATCACTATATCCTGAAAACCTATGTATATTCACAAGTATAAGGTCAAAATTTGGATGATATATAAAAAATTATTTATCTTGTTTATTTATAAATCATTATTTTAATTTACTATTGTATTTTTCTTAATTTAAGTTTCCATATTTAGTAATTATTCGATAAAAATATTTACTAAAGGTGTAAATACATGAAAATAGATAAAATTACATTATGAATAACAATATTTGGCATCACTTTTAATAATATGTTAAATAATTTCTTGTACACTATTTGATTTAGTTCATCAGTAAAAAACCATGAATTAATTACGTTATTATTTATATATTTTTCATATTTAATCTCATTAACAAAATAACTAAGTAACTAATAGATTAAATTAAATTCGTGACTGAATGATATTTTATATTTTCATAAAAACAATCTTTGGATATTTACTTCAAAATTTTGGTTTTCAAATTATTTTTAATAAATCCTTTATAATATTAGTTATTATAAATAAGTCACAACCATATATAGGATTTGATATTTTATAATCAGTAAAATAAGAGCTTATGAATTTTATGTGTTCTTATGGGATCCCCCTATAAGTATGGTATATTTCAATTTAACAATTATAACATTTGGTTGAGTTATACTTAATTTTAAAATATGAATAAAATTTATATTATGTAATGATATAGTTTCATGTGTTAAAAATAATGAATATTTAGAGTTGAAAGACCCTTTAAATTCACTTAATGATTATGTATTTATTTTTTATGGTTTTTTACTTTGGGAGATAATGGTTTCTTTACTAATAACGATGAATGTAATTTTGTGGTTGTGAATTGGATATCAGAAGTAAAATAAAGTGTAAGTGAAGACTAAATAATTTTTATAACACATTAGTTATTTATATGATTCACTTAAAGGGTAAAATTAATATTTAAAGATTCAATTGATATAAGGATGACACAAATTTAAGGTGAAGGTGCGAGAAATTGTGAATATAGATTATTGTAATGGATATAAATACTATGATTTTTTATTAATACTATTTGGGGTTTTAATGATCTCCTAGTCTTTATGAAATTGATTATTTGGATTTTACATATATATCTCAAAATCCTTATTGTAGTATTTTTGGATAATGTCATAATTTATTTTGAATTCGAATCAAACCATTGAAATAATATTGAAATAGTTTAATGTAATTTATAGGAAAACAATTCATACCCTAGGTTTTCTAAATTAATTTTTTTGAATCAAAAAATTAATTTTTTTGACCTTTCTTGAAATAAATAATATCTATTTCCCCTAATATGGTAACAGTCTTGATGTATTGGGAAATTTCTAAGAAAAAATTTTTCTTTTCAAATATTTATTCAGTGGTCTATATATTAATAATGTATTATATGGGATTTATTAATGTTGGTGTCATAGATAATGGCATTAACATGAAAGTGTCTGAAGCTTGAGTGGTATAATAAAGGATTAGAAGATTTTTTATGATATTAAAATAATACATATATTAATTCAAGTACAAGTATTATAAAATATTTTCAATGAAATTATGGTGTAATATGATTAATAAATGGTAGGGGTGTGAAGTATTTTCTACAAAGGGGGGTTTATGGTAAATTCCTTGAGAAACAATTCTCAAACTCATGTACCAAAGAAAATGTAAATATAGTGGATGTTGTTGAACTTATTGGATGAATTAAACCTATATGTGGATAACAAGGATATACATAGAGTGTTATCCTAGAATTATAATACTTTTATACTTCTGAAATTCTAGAGGGAGATAAAAATATATTAATTTGAGTGTAAGAGTATTTTTTAATCCATAAATGGTTAGAGGACAATTTATGAGTTGTGTAGTAGCTGAGATGATACTCATTTTAAAAAAATAATGGTTATTCCTTCAATGTTTATTTAAAATGTTTTTATGTATTTTTATAACTATGGGTGGGTAGTTCATCTTTAGGTAACAAAGATTTATCATTAAACAAGGTAATGATTCTGATGGATGGGAATCGAGATGGAGATAGTTTTATTTTATTCTGGATGGCTTTTCAAATGGTGATGACTACCAACTGATGTCTAGTGAAATTATTAGCTTCTTTAACTATTCCATCATGGGAATGGAATAACATATTAATGAATTTCATGGTTTATCTTCCAAGATCACCAATAAATCATGATGTGATTTATTTCATTCTTGGTCAACTATTGAAATCAAAAAATTTCATAAACATTTGAGAAATTTTTTTGTTAAGCATTTGAGTATTCCCTAAATGATCTGGTCATGATTCAAGAGTCATTGAAATATATAAAATTATATTTAGATTAATACTATGCTATTTTGTTTTCAAAATTGGATATATATAATAATATGGGAACTCTATTTAAGTGTTGTAAGAATTTTTCATCCTTAAATGCATATGAAATTGGAATTTTCTAGAAATATTGAAGTTAATATTCTTTGAGATTAAGTAATGTATTTTAGGAGGATGTGGGAGGATCACATCCCTTAGTCTGATTTCACTTATATTGAAAGTTATTAAATATATTCTTTTTTGTATCCTTTTAAACCAGCTAACTGGTGGCTTTGTAAATTCTAGAGAGTAGTACTATAGTAATATGTTATAGCACATGATCGTCCTCTAGCACTCCTCTCTATATTCCGCCACCACCCAACACTTTTATTGAGTCCAAAAACACCCATTTTATGGGGTATAAAACATTATAATAAACATCTGAGCATTGGTTCTCCCAACAAACAACTTAATAGTTTTAAAATTCACACTTATATTAGAAACTAAAACTTGACTGTACACTTGAGTATTAAAAACTACCCATAATAAAACTTCTATTCACAGGGAAGTTATAGTGGCCAATTAAAATGATTCCTCATCCTACTTTAGTAATTATTTCCTCATCAATGAAGTCTTTAAAACACAAAATATTCAATTTTATCCTATACTGTAGCTTTGAATTCAAGGAACATGAACTGATAAAATGAAATAAAATGCTTGGACACATAAATGAAATACCAAGATGGAACTCACACTCACTTGTCTACCATGAGACACTCTGGGTGTCTTCATCGAGGATTACACTCAGCATATAGTGAACTCCACTATATGACTTAGTTATAAGGGACTGATTCTAAGCCACTAAAAAATCTACTAATGGAAATTAATTTCTTAATATGATCTATGCATCTAAAAAATGTTTTTGGTCAGGTTTTTAATCCACCACAACAAAAATTCATGAAAACCCTGTTTAGACACTGGTCCATCACTTCATTCACAAATTTTGATCAAAACCAATGAGTCTCAGTCATCTAGTTTCTATACCCATTCAAATTTATCTATATTTAAAGGCATGATCAACACATTAAACACACATTTCCCATCCCACATGATTGGACCTTCAAGGTTTTCAATACCCTACATACAACATCACATGAGAATGCAAGTCAAACCTCTTTTATATGACATGTCTCAAAATATTTGGCTTCACCTACCGATTTAGCGCTAGATATAGTGATAAAATACATCTAGGTTCCATCTTGGTTTTTTTGGGGTGATTTTGTCTATTGAAAATTTCAGATGACAGCGTTTCAGTATGGATGGTGTTTCCAAATTAGATTTTTAAGGACACATAGTTTCCTACTGTTCTTCAAATTTAAGGGACTCAAAATCTAGAGTTTATGTTATGTAAAATGAAGGAATTCTGCAAAGAATTTTTCATACTAAAAAGTGTGTAGTTATTGGAAAACATAGTCGCACACCCTCTCTATTAATATCGAAAAGGTGGTATCTAGAACTATGAAGGAACTCAACATTTCTCAGATGGTGAAGGTGAATTAAGCCTTCCGCAAAGGGATAAATTCATCATAGGAATTATCATTTTCCAGAATCTCATCATTTTTGGATGGAGGTGTTCTTTAAGGATTCTAAAAATGGTTTTCATTTACTAAAAAATCAGATACTAGAAATAATAAATGTGTTTTCCAGACAGCAGAACAAGTTTGCGATGAAGGTTGTAACACACGGGATATTTGGGTATTTTTTATTAGAGGGTTTGGTGGGATATATTTTTTATATAAAATATCCAAAGAAAATCATTGGGAGAAATAAATTCATTAGATAATATCATCATTTTATAAATTTTGGTGAGTCCAATGTAGTTTGTGGGGAAGGATTCAAAGGAGGATAAGTGTTTTGTGAGGGAGAAATTCTGCAAAGGAGACTATTTTTCAAGACTTTTCGCGAAATGGGTCATTGGGTGTTAGTATATCCTAAAGAAAAAGGTGAATAAAAATAAGAGGATGTCTATGGAGAATTAGTTGTTTTTGATGCATCAATCATCCGTGAAGTTGAGGTGGTCTATGTGCCATCATAGGTTCATAGGGAATCTAATGTCCACAAAGTAGAGGTGGTATGCAGATCACTAGTGGATTTTTAGGAATCACCCATCCATAAAAATTAGGTGGACTACTAGTAAAATTTATTACATGAAGCACTCAAGCCACACAATGGAATAAAATTCATGAATGATGCAATAAATCTCGTCATGGGTAAAAGGATGATTGTGAATAGACTAAAATAGTCATGAAAGTTATTTCTGCAAACTATTAGTATGAAGAAAAGTGGATTCAATATATAATTTGAAAATTTTACTTTATATAATATTCATATATGTGTAAAAAATCATCGGTGATTCAAAAAAACATGATATTATTTGGGAAGAGTATCGAGTACACTTCAGATGATAGAGGAATGTAATTTCAAATTGTGATTTGTTGTAAACCATGAGGTATATTTTTTCCTCTATGAACATTGTAAGGGTATAGAGCCTAGGTATATAATTGATCTGAACTAAAACTAATTTTTGTAGAGATCATTAGTGGGTTTGGTACATTGGAACAATGGAACATTTCCATTGTATTCTCTATGGATGTACCCCAGTGAAGGTGAACCAAGTGAAATTATTGTGTGTAGTGCATGATTTCATTTCTATACATACATTTCCTTGAGAATGGGATAAAAGTGTTTTTTACAATAAAATAGGATCCAAATGGTCAGTTGTTTTAATCTATCGTACCCTGATTCACCCCTACTAAAGGTATTTATCCAAGTTTGGATGACAATTGGCATTATAGAAAAAGGTTAATATCAGTGTTTTTCTCTTTAGGGTTTCAATAGAGGTCGTAAATCACAAAGGGATTCCAATATTCAATGGAAAATATTATCAATTATGGAAGAATAATATGTTGAACTACTTCTTATCTTATGTAATGGATGTCTTTAGAGACATAATGAATTAGTTTTTGACCAGTATCTGTTGCGGTGCTTTATCAGAAGTAGAACAAATATAGTTAGAGGATGATGCAAAAAGATTCATTGCTTTAGGGAGATCCCTATATATTATATCCTTATGAAGGAGATTTTTTTTCAAGTCATCATATGGTATTTTGGTAGTGTTGCGAAATATTTTTGAGGGTGACACAGAAGTTAGAGAAACATAGTTTAATGTCCTACAGAACAAGTGTGAGGTTCTCATAAATCACCATAATGAGTTTGTTGAGTATTGTTTGACTAAGTGAATGTTTTTATGGAATACTTGTGTTTTATTAGTGAAATTATTGATGATTTAAATATTTTTAAGAATATATTGAGAATACATATACCTTTTTTCTATTCAAATGTTTCTATATTGAATGATAAAATCCAAAGGAGATGAAATCAGATTGATTCCACAATATTCTTCTTGAATATGTAATGAGAAATGTTTGCAATGTGTCTATGAAAATTGGTATTTAAAATAAAGTGGAATTTGAGGACTTAAAAAATATAACTATTAAAGATAGGAAGTAAGAAGAAGATATAGATTAAGTCATGTCATTTCATTCACCAAATTTTCATATAGGAAAAGGAATGTTTAAATGGAAACTCCCACTTTTATGTTTTCTATGAAGAAAGGATGGACATGTTACAATGAAGTTCCCTAATAAATTTAAAGGAATTGATGAGGATGAATCCTAAATTATGATAAAGTAGTATTCCGCCTACCTTAAAGGTAAGAAAATTTATAAAAGTAATTTTTTTCAAAAAGAATAATCTTCTTTCAAAAGAAGATTATTGTTCAAAAGATTATGAGGTAGAAGAGTTGGAGGAATGTAAGGATCATGAATAAACTTCTATGTTGGAAATTATCATAAATTTCCAATTAAGGGAAGTAAGTGACAATTGTGAAGTAGAATTCAAAGGATGAGTTTACATTCATTTTGAATTAGAATTGTTACATGATGAGAGAGATGTTTGGAGAGTTAAACAAGAAAATACCACATGGTGGTTCATAGTGACATAATCCTTATGTATGACCACGAAAAATTGACGTTTGATATAATAAGTGAAATTAAAAATAAAAATTCTTTAATTCCAAATAACACACAGATATAATCAATAAATATAATATTAATGTTTATGCATAGAATAAGGTGATTAACAGTTTGAATAATATAGTGAACAATCAGTAAAAACTCATCAAAAATCTTGAGGATGTTTCCAGTATGTGAAATAAAGTGAAATGTCTGGAGAAAAGAATTAAATCCAGAAAATTAGGTCAAGAAAATAGCAGAAATTGGAAAATAAGATATCCAAGATCAACAAAGTGGATAATTGAATATCCAACGAAGAAAATGATAGATTTGAATGTTACAGCTAGTATGGGTCTCTATTGAAAATAGAAATAAGTAATGGTTTAATTCATAACATAAGAACCTGCTTTGATATTGAATATTTATTTGGGTATGAATCATAATTAGAAGATTCAGGGGACACAAGGGAAACCCAGCAGTGCATTAGGGACAAAATAAATTAACCATAGATTATAATTTATTTATTTCTAGGTTAAGACACTCTCAAAATTTCTATCTTATTGGAAATAGGTACCGAAAAGAACAAGACCAATAAATAAAACCATATATAGCTCAATAATATAGGTTATATTTTGATGGTAATTATTTTTGGTACAGTATATTTGGACACCTGGAATGATGTTACTGAACAACAATAAAGATAAATGTGTCAAACAAGAATGGAAAGGGTCATAAGAAATTGGTTATTATATCATCAAATAAGATGAAAAAACATAATCTTGCATCATTTCAATAATAATTTCTTCCAATGTACTCCCAGGAAGATAAGTATTATCAATCTACACTGGGTATGAAGACAAAGACATTAATCAGATAGAAAATAGATGGATAGTTAGTGGTTATAGATATTTATTTCAATGAATTAGATCACATGGGAATATTGATCATTTATAGTAGATTAACCTCCCATATAAAAGGAAATAAGGAACTTCTAATAGGAACTAGATATGAAAAGGAGGGTATTTTGTGCTTTGTTAATAATGAACGCTTGAAAATTATTTTCTCCAGAAAATTCATCTTTAATGGAAAATACATGAGACTTAAAGATGTCATGGTTGTTGATGGTGTCACTCACAACATGATAATTTTAATACAACTATGAATTTCACAAAATTAGTAATATCTTAAAAGAAATTATATATCAATAAGGAAAAAAATAATATAGTTGTTTTCTATCGAAAATGTTTGAATAGAAATAAATACCTTGTATGGGGAGAAGAAGATATGTGTTTTTTGTCTAAGGAAGAAGAAATATGTTATGGCATAAATGCTTTGGATATTTAAGACATACATCATTGTAATAGTTAGTAAAATTTGATGATTCATGAGACCTCCCTATGTAGTCACAAAATCGTACCCATGTGTGTAATGATTTTCTATTAGGGAAGATCATTTGAAATACATATAAAGAATAAGATCAAAGGTCAACAAAGGAACTTGAGTTTGTTAATATTTATGTGTGTGGACCTATTTAACCATGATCTATTGATGGTAGGAGATATTATATTCTCTTCATTTATGATTTAAGTAGAATGGAATGGGTTTTAGTCCTCACCCACACGTATGAGGTTTTCAATTGCATAACACATTATCTAATAGAAGTTGAAAATTTGTTACATGAAAAGATACATAAGCTCCAAAATGATAATGAAACATAGGTTAGAAGTTTCCAACAGGAATATTATCTCAAGAAACATAGGATAAGGCACCATGTCTTAGTAGTAAGAACTACACAACAAAATGGAGTTGTTGTGAGAAGGAATTAGATTATCAACAACATGGCTAGAAAAATTCTGATTGAGAAAGCCTTCCCATAGATGTTTTGGAAATAAGTAGTGATGAAATAAGTCTACATATAAAATATATTGTTATTATGTACAAAATAAGAGAATACTTCACATGAGATATGGTATGGAAAAAATCCAACATTGAAGTAATTTTTGAGTATTTATATGTATGTGTTTAATTCTCAATAAAGTGAAATATATGATGATTGAATCCCTTGTAGATTAAGGGATATTTCTCACCTACTTAATAAAAATCTAACCATATAAATGTTTTAATAAGAGGCTAGGGAAATTAATTGAAATAAATTTTGTAACTATATTATAGAATTAAAAAAAATCATCTGCAACTACATGAATAGTTTCAGAAGGATAGTGTTGAATAGATGAGAAGCTCAGTAGAAGTTATAGTTCTTAAGGAAGATTTAGAAGAAGATATAGATAATGTAAAGGGTGAATATAAATCAGTATTTTCATAAAGACTAAATATTCGAGTAGAAATTAATAAACAAATGTAATCACTGATCAGATAACACCAGTGCAAGCGATGAGGATAATGACCCTACAATAAGCATTATTTTAATCATAGGTAAAGAGTAAATGTTTTAATGAACCAACTGGTTATGAAAACTAGGTTCATGATATGAATTAAGTGCTTGAAAAAATTGAGAATATTCAAATATGGGAGATTGTTTCCAGACTAACAAATAATATTTTCATTAGGACCAAATGGGTCATTTGTAACAAGATGAATGAAGTTGGAAAAATGATTAAAAATAAATAATTATTAATGTATAAAGGGTAATACCATAGAGAGGGTATTGACTTTTATGATTAATTTTCATCTATTGAAGGGATATAAATAATAAAAATTTTCATAGCCATTGTAGTTAAAATAAGGATCGAATTAATCCAGATGGACATCAAGTAAGAATTTCTGAATGGGGTTATGGAAAAAAAATATTATATTGAAAATATATATGGTTTTATTATTAATTAATATGAGAATATATTTTTCAAACTAAAAAAGGAACTATATGGGTTGAAGCAATTATTAAGCTCATGGTGCTCAAGAATATATTAGTTTTTTAAGAAGCTGAGTTTTCAGTATGGTGGAGTTGATTACAGTCTCTTTGTAAAAATTGAAAGTAATAAAAGGTTGATGGATTTGTTTTATGTCAAGGAAATAATATTAGGTAGACAATTTGAATAAAAATGTAGTCATTTTTCAGAATTCATGATAATTGAATTTGAAATATCAATAATTTGTAAAATAACCTTATTTCCTTGGTTTACAGGTGGCATAAGGAAAGAACGGGTCATTCATTTCTCAATATTAATATTCCATGTTGTATTTGAGATGATTTTGAAATGGTAATTATATGTATATGATGACTCAGGATGATACATGGTTGAAACATTCATGATATGATGAAGGAAATACAGTTAAGGTCAAAAAATATAGGCAAATCATTGGTAGTATATTGTGATTGAAATCATAAATACCTATATTACTTTTCAACATGCCAAGTAGAAAGATAAATAATCACTCCAAAATAAATACAAATTATTATAGTGAAAATAATAAATTGGTATGTCATGTGTAAATAATACATGTTGGAATGTAGTTTTTTGTATAATGAAAAATCTAAACAGGAGTTATTGGACTATATGGATGCAGATTATGCAGAACTAGTAGATGATATAAAATCAATGTCAGGTGGTGAATTATATATTAGTGGATTTTGTATTTCTTGGTTAAGAATTTAATAGGATTTCGTTTCATTGAGCATAGTCGAAGCTGAATATATTGTGACTACTCAAGAGTGCATGTAGTTATTGGGGATGAACCAACAACATGGTAATATGGGAATTGAAATGAAGTCTCTAATCGGAATCCATTGTGATAATTCATGTTCTATAAATCTTAGATAAAATCTAGTCCATCATTCAAGGATTGTGAAAATTGAAATAAAGTATGAATTTATAAAGGAAAAGGTGGAGTATTGGCTTGTGAATTTGGACTATGTGCCTATAGAACTACATGTTATGGACATTCTAATAAAGGCCTTACCCAATGAAACATTTGAATGGAATATAAATTATCTAGAGGAATTTTTTACTCCCCACACTTAGTAGAGAGTGGATGTAGGACCCCCAGCCACTCCCTGAGGTATGATGCGTTCTTCCCTAATGTGTTGATATTTGTTCTTTACCCTGTGGTAGGCTACAATGAAGTGACCTTTGAGATCATTGATAAAGGAGAAGAAATTGTGGCTATAAAAGGGGGGAAATTTTTCTTAATAAATATAGTGGATAAGCTGATAGGTGGAAAAAGGAAGTATTTGGATTATTAAATAAGATGATTCTAAACATGATCAACTGAAGGATATATATCACAACAGATGGGGTCTGTGACGAATGAAGTTGAGTGGTTTTTAAATGAAGTGATTCATTAATGAAATTTTTTTGCCACTATAGTTTCTCTTAATGAGAATACATTATGTAGTATTAGAGTTTTTGTTGAGTTAATCATAGATCACTATCAGAATCACAATATGTGAGTTTTGGTAGAATTATAAAGAAACATTTACATGATATATAAATTTGAAGAGTTATCAACAAACCCAATGGGGTATATTGTATGGAAAAAAATCCATCTAGGTTCTGTCAAAGTGTTTTGGGGGTTATTTGTTTATGATAAAGCCATATGATCACGTTTCATTACAGTTGGTGTAATCGGAGTACATGTTTATGGTAGATAAATTTCTTTTGTCTATCAAATTTTTGGTCCTCAAAATCGATAGTTTATTTTATCGAAATGGAATGTTTTCCATAAAGGAGTTCATGGAATATAGTTGAAGGACTATAAATTGTGGGTTTGGAAGGCCACATAGTAGTTCAGCTGCACTATGTAGACAACAAAGGAGGAATGAGGAACTATATAGGAAGTTGTTGTTTTGTAGAAGAAGGTGGTGCATTGAGACTTTAGAAAGGTCTTAGTTCATGGGAGCCTCATCATTCATAGGATGATAATTATTTGTATATGGAAGCGTCTATTTAAGTCTTCCATAATGGGTTTTCGTTTGTGTAAGGCATCACCCTCTATAAAATGATAAATGCTCTATGTGTACCACAATGAAAATACAAACTGAAGGATGTACCACATCATATTTTTGGGTATTTGTAACTAGAGATTTTTATGGAATTTATTTTACTATATAATGTACCCTAATAACATCATTAGGAGTTTGAAATTCTATAGAAAATATTGTCACTGGAAGAGTTTTAGTGACTCTAAAGTAGTTCGTGATGAAGGATTATGTCAAGATGAAGAGTTTCATGAGGGGGAAAGATTGACAAGGGGTTCTATGGGGTTTTTAGCTCACAAAAAACAAGGGGGTTGTGATGTAGAGGTGGTATACAGAGTATCGTGGCTTCAAAAGTCATCATCCATTCGTGAAGTGGAGGTGGGACCTACAGCATCAGAGGTTCTTGAGGCATCATCCATCCCCAAAGCAGAGGCAGTCTATTGAACACCAGAGGATGATGAGGTATCTTTCATCCATGAAGAAGAGCTGTTCTGTAGATAAAATTTTGTTTTTGACACAATCATTCAATTCGATGGAAGGTAGTTCGTGGAGTATTCAACATAGTTCATTGTGGGTGAAACAAAGTTCACAAAGGGTTTAAAATAGTTTGCAAAAGAGATTTTCAAAAACTAAAAATCCGAGAAAAAGTGTATTTTATCTACAAGGTAAAAAAAATACCTCATGTAACACTTATATATGTATGAAACAATTATGAAGTGATTCCTAACATTATAAGATTCTTCTATTGGATAGGTGAACACAAATCAATTGATGGATTTGTGGGATTTCAAATTGTGATTGATTGTAAACTAGGAGGGATAGTGATTCCACTCCAAACATTATAAAGGATGTTATCCTTGAAATAGAAGTGATATATCCCAAAATTTATTTTTACAGTGTTCCTTAGTGTATTTGGAACATCGTCATATTTTCACTGTATTCTCCTGGGGCGTAGCCCAGTGAGGGAGAACTAAGTAAAATCATTGTGTGTCTTTCATGATATCATTTTTTTCATTCCTAGATATGGAAAAGGGAAGGAAGACTATTTTTTAATGTAGAAAAATCCAAATGGGAATTTTTTTTAATTTTTCATACCCAAATCCACCACCCCTCCCCCCCTTTGTATTTATCCTAGTTGGTCTAACACTAAAACACTCAACCATGAATATTATACACAATATGGAGAATTTGGTCATCCCAACAGATCCACTAATGTATGTACCCAAATTCTAGTGACATTACATATAAAAATCGATATCCTTCAATTTATACTATCACTAAATCTAGATATTAGATGAGTTATCATCCAAACTCCTTCTCAGATCACCTCAATCCATCATAGAACCTGAAACTAATGCTTGGATCCCATTCACTACCACATTTGAGTCCATACATGGAATTCCTTGGGGAGTCGATTGAATTTCACCTCAGTTTTCCACTATCCTAAAAGAACCATAATTATATATAAAAATAGATCTCACCCACAATAGATCACCCTCACACACGGGTCTATCATCAATACCAACAACCTACTCCTCACCATAGGAAAATAATTTTTGTTGCCTCACAGAATCATTTCTGATCACTATAGACAAGGATTTCATCCATCATAAAACAAGATTCCTATATGGGATGGATATATCCCTCACTTAATCTTCCATTCAAAAGTTAAACTAACAACCACTCCCATTTTATTGGAATATTACCCAAGGACTTCACATAAAAATTCACCCATGATGATAGTCTCACCTTAAAATGAATAGTGGTGTACTACAAACAATATTGATTATCCCTATCCTCTACAAGAGAACTGGCCCAGATTGGTCACATATGATCAACCTATATGTCACTCGTCTCAATCCATTATCCTACATCAATCATGTTAAACCGTTACATGGGACAACCTCATTTTTTCCATCCCACCTTACCTCAACACATCCATCTAGTCATTATGACCATAATAACAATAAACTTTTTAACCTTGGACCCAACTTATAATTCCCATAATCCCCTTATCAAAACCATGTTGGTCCTCATCCAACACACATGACATATTTCTCATTTCATTATCAGGGATTATGCACCCATACTACTCAATCCATATAGTGAACAAGCAAAAACACCTCGAACATGAGGGCCTAAAATATTTCACTAAGTCTCTTGGGTTACATGCTTTGACTCAACATGATCAATAAAATGCACCTCAGACAATATTTACCCAAGTTCCTTCATGGTTGGTTCATGAATCTAATAAAATTTCAATATTCTCTCTCTCATACCTATCTCACTAAGTGTAGATAACCCTTGTCTCTACTAAAAACCATATCTCTCACCAAAACAAAATAGTTACATGATCGACCAAACACAAGAATAAATCTAGTGTCCCAATATGTTCATTTACACTCTCAATGTTCTTCTGAATGTGCATCATGAGCTGACAAGGTTGTAAACCTAATCAGTCTTATCCTCCATAACTATACACCCAACTAAAGAACTAGTAATCAATGTTATTTTCATTATATGGTACCAGGCATTACACCATGCCTCCCAGAAACACCATTTGATTGTGTTCCTACTACCATGGTCCTCACATATAATCCATACCACATTAATCAGGTCTATCTTACCAATGTTGACATTCTCAAGAAATATCACATCCCAAAATTCACATCCCTAAGTACCTCACATGATTTGGTATCTAATATATAATTTATTCCCACTTTTTTGCTCTAGAGATGATATCAGCAATTCTCAACAACCAAAAAATCAAAAACTATGCTAGGGTGATAACTAGTATAGGAATCCAAATTATCCTTCCCCTCTGGAAACTCATGTTATGAATGAAATACCCTACAACCAAGTCCTTATCCAAGGATTCTAAACACAACTAAAATTCATAAACTATATACCCAGTAACACCATTATATTCCAATTTTGTTAGTTGAAATATCTACTAACACCTCCCACACCTAGTTTAATTAATACACTCATTTCACCCCTTTCATAGGTCACCACAAATGGCCCCAAGAAACTAAATCATTTTCCTAATTTAATGACCAAAGGAGATCATTGTTTTGTCCCACATTTCCCACACAACAAACCTCACATTGGTGACAACCCTTAGGATGAAACACTCCCATGATCTATGGTCTCATTACATCAAACATTTAAACACCACTATTGGGTATCATACTAAAATTAAATTCAATTACATCATATCCATTCCTGGGTCATGTTCCACCCACAGGGATCACAACAACCACACAACATAACATGTTAAGGCTACAACTCCAACTTAATCTTTAATAGCCTAGATGTTTCATGGTATTAAACAACTCACAACATAATGATCCCAAGGTCATTAGTATATCACATAAATCGTTTATTTTTATGATCTTTAACCACACATACATGGATTTTATCAACTATCCATTTGGTATAACTCATGTAAATATAGGGCTTAAAATATTTTCATTTCAAATTTTCCTAAATAAAAATTTCTATAAAAAATTATCAATAAAATGAAATATCGTGTACAAGTTATATACAAAACCAAATTATTAGTTGTACATGGAATTTTACTTATTTAAACCCATATAAAAACCAAAACAATTCATCTCGTAATTTACTTTTAACGATATAATTTAATAATGAGTTTTAGAGCTAATTCTCAGTTAAATAAAATTCCAATTACATGTTATAGAATAAAACACTCTTCAAGTTGTATTGGAACTTTATTTTTCTGATACCCCATAGTAATCAAGAAAAAATATTTAAATATAGTTATTTTATCCCATTAAGGGATTCATTATGTAATATTTCGCCATAAAATTATACATAAATATTGTATAAATGGTTTTGAACACCTTAAATAGTCAACCCGTGTCATAGTCCCGATAAAAATCCTAAAAAATCAAGAACATTAATCATGCATTCTTGATATGTTGTACTAAAACACCATCTCTTATCATACTAGGAAAAGATAGGAAATCACATAATTCAATAACCTCATAATCATGTAAATCACTCAAGGTTAATATAAGACAACAGTAAAATCAAACAACATGAAAAGAAATATTATCCTTAGAAACATGGAATTTACTCATACATGGAGAGTAAAATACTAAGAATAATATCCATATGATTCCCTAAAACATTCCTAGTGTCCTGTGAATTAAGACTAAATATCCTAAAAAAGAAACGTTTCTCTAATACCACATATTTTTTCCTCACCACCCTAAACCACTAACTAGTTCTTGAACTTGCAGAATGATGTTGTACCTTAAAAAAACCTTCATGTATGTGAGAGGTTACCTACTAGTCATGAAGATCTAATACTGTACAATGGGAGAATATAACTACATATTATAGTATAAAAACGACAACAAATAATTGAATTCACATACATAAATTAGATAAAATTGTACACAAACAATTAGGATAGTGATAGATATAACACAAAATAGGCATCCTATATTGAATGAAATGTATATAGTGTGTTCTAGGAATGAATTTTTAAATATCCAAATAAAACACAATAGAAAATAATAAAATAATCCCAAAATGGTTCTGAATTATAACATAGTCCAACTCCCATTATATGTTTGACTAGTCCAAATCAAAGACCTTGTGTCAGGCCACTGCCCTGAACCCATTACCTAAAATCAAGTAGCATAAAATTGGGTACCCAAGTGTTAGGGTTACCCAATAAGGGTGTGAGTGAAACTCAGTAGGCCACCACCATTGGTGACCCTATAAGAAACTAGAATTTATAAGTAGTATGATTATCTTAATCAAATAAATAGTTACAAATACTACAATTTTAACAATTTAAAACTACAGCATAAACAAACTCATAACCAAGGTTCCAAATTCACCCAGGGAAAGGTACAAACCTAATCCATACAATTTAAGGATTTTTTTGAAAATTTCATACTACATTTTCAACTAAAACCTCTGTGAGGGATAATATACCCATAACTATCCAATCATATGAAATATGAGGTAGTATAACATTCCACATTTCATGGAAATCCACTCAGGACCTATGTTCACCATTGTTTTAACTATCAACTAGTTCCCACTTAGAGGTCATGTCCACCCAAATTTTAACCATCAAACATTAATCCTTAGGGGGTCTTGTTCACATTGGTATTAATAATCACACCAAAATCCACCATTATCATTTAACACATTTTATTACATGATTAAAAGAATCATTTACCATTAGATACAACCAAGGATTGTAAAGTCTCATGTCTTTGGAATATTAGGTACATAATTTGAAAACAAGTCTGGAAAACCAAAAAACATCTTTTATTGAAACTCCATAATGACATACTATCGTTCATTGAACTCTTACATCGGGATAGGATGAATTAGGGAATACATGAACAAAAGGGATGAGCTAAAAATCCCAGTAAGTTATTAATTATAGGAATAAAACATAAAATAAGGGTTAGAAAGCATAACAAGATGACATAAATGCATAGAACATGAATAAAAATAAGGAATAATAACATGTATAACATGGTAAAAAAATATCCATGACATCGTATCAATATGGAAACAAAATATAACATGACATAAATATTAGTCATGGGTAGCTTCCAAGACAAGGTGGAAAAATCCCATAATGGAATCTGGTTCACTCACTATCTCAACATGAGGTCTCATGAGACTAAACATTATGCAATGTATTAAAAAAAATATCAGTGCACCAATCATGACATGTTCATGAATATGTGTTATAGATGAAGAATAATAAATATGTAATAAAAAAACATAAGGGTTTCCCATGGATTGAAATGGGTACCATAATCATGTTATAAGGCCTCACAAATGAGAATATAATAAAAGTGTCCATAAAAAATTATATTTAGAACATACATGGATATTGATAAATATAAATCAGCATATAAAATTATAAATGGATTCCATCTTAAGTGAAAAAATTTGGAATTATTATATAGGAAACTTTACTAATTACCCACTATAGTGTGGTTTTAAGGGAAATATTAATGGGTCTTTAAAATGGAAAATTCATAATTGTTTGAACCAAAAAAATAACCATGATAGATTTTAATGATAAAATTAATTATTTTATAAAAATAATGGTTTCATAAAAAAATTTTGGATAGCACACGATAATGGGTAAGAAGTATGGAAGTTCCGTTTAATTGGACTTTCTTATCAGGAAGATTTTATCTTGGATCCTTTTTAAAACATGCATTTACTTATAAAACAAGATGATATGAAATAGATACATTATTTTATAATATATAAACATAATTAATATAAATTACATAAATTTAAATAAAAATTTTATTTTGGAAAAGGGAAATAAAGAGTAAGACAAAAGAAAAAAATGGAGGTTGACGTAGAATCCCATACTGTATGTCTGAAAACGTTATGCACTGGGTCCTAACATCATGTATAATTAAATTAAACCAAATGATTAATTAACTAAAAAAATAACATATATTTTTATTTATTTTATTTTTATTATGTTCATTAATGGCCTTTTTGATAAGTTATAATATATAATTACATCATTCAGGCTGTTATTTCATTGGTTTTTGTGGTCAATTTACTTGTATACATGTACCAAAAATAATATAAAATGAGAATGGTTTTCCATAATAAAAATAATATGTTATTAATGAAGAAAAATAATATTAAATTATATTATAAATTAGCTTTTTATTTGGTATGATCATGAATCATTAGATAATTATTTAATGATAATCATCTAGGTAAATTTGGGCGTTTTTTCGATAATTGCAAAACAATTTTATTTTATTAATTAATATTTTGTATATAAAATGGTTCTAGAAAAATAAATTGGATTTAATACAAATATTATAATCTATTTTGAACAAAAAAATTGTTTTATTATTATTATTGAAGGGGTTAATTAAAATGGAACACATTTTTTTCTTGAATGTGATAAATTTATACATCCTGGATATTGTTTTCATTTTTAGTAAAAAAGTAGAGGGGAAAGAAATAATGATGGTTTATTACATTATCATAATAAAATTACCTTATATTAAAGTTACTGGATTTATTATTACATTTGTGGGAGGTGAGGTTAGGAGAGAATATGGAAAAAGAAAATATAAAAATAAATTAAATGAAAAGGAAAGATGAATTTACATATTTAATTTCTACTCCCTTAGAACCTCCTTAGGGAAAACTATTTGGTCTTTTAATGAGACAAAGATACCAGAGAATTGGGGGAGGGTATTGGTAATATATTTTATTATAATAGGGAAATGTCTCAATTTTTTATAGGTGTGAGGAGAATAAATGGTTATGGGTATTATTTATATGGATGAGAGGGGTGTTTTCTCATTATTTTATTATTAGTTAATTTTTTGATAAAGACAAGAAATATGGAGGATTATTGTGAATAAATACAGTAATTAGTGCATGTGAGTTAGAACCAATGGTAACATACATCATCCATGACTCAAAAAAGACTCAAAATTTTATTTATTTACTTATACTATAAATTGTTGTATTTCACTATTTGTAAAGATTCATCTATTTTAAAAGGCTCTAAAAAATTCAAACTAACAATATTGACATGTATAATCAAAAAATAAAATAAATTTTATAAAAATAAATTTTTATATAAGAATAATTTAATTTTTAATTTAAATATTCAATGACACAAAAAACAAATTTTAATTTAATAACTGATTTTATGACACTTTGAAAAATTAATCCATGTCTCATAAAATTAAATTTCAATCATAATACAAAAAAAAATTGATTTCGGATTCAATTTTATGCTAATAAATATTTTTTTAAATCACTATATTAATTATAAAATTACAAATAAACATTTATGTTTTATGAAATACCAATACATAATTTATCATTTTCCAAAACTTTACTTACATATAATATGATATAATTATATCACATTTTCATTTATAAGGTGTGTAAATTTTATTTATAATTTCATAGGTGGGATTATTGTTATATTGGTTAGGTTATAATTCTTAAGGTCCACATTACTATTCTATAGCTTGTGTTACTATTCCATTGGTTTAGATTACTAAACTTCTATAAATAATTCTTATTTGATTAATTCATCATTTTTATAGTTTTTCTTCCATTCTATATGTGATTTTATGTGATTTATACTATAAGACATAATTATACGAAGGAGGTTTATAATGATAAAATTTTGGGTTTTACAATTATCCCAAGGGATTTCTCTAAAAAACCATCATAGTTTCCAAAGGATAACTAAACCATTCCGATGATATCATCTATAGAAACCAAAGATTCTCATACATGGATATTAAATATTTTTAAATTAATTTTTATTACATTAGACAAACACACTCCTTAGTCTCAAAATATTTTAGTTCCTTTGGAAACTTTGAATGTATTCTCCTTAAATCAGTAAGGGTCTTTAATGTATCCCATAAGAATCTTCCCATTTAGTAATCCTACATAAATAAATTTCTTTTCCACCTATGGAAAGTAATAAAAAAATGATAATCATAGATTCTCAGTAAGGGTAATGAAGGGAGAAACATAAGCATAACTTGTCCATAAGGGTATGAGAAGATGAGCATAACATTGGAAAACTACACCATACATATCAAAGGTCGTAATCTAGAGTCATTACATTGAGATTGAAAGTTCATAAGACATGAATCATTAGGGAATCAGGGAACATGATCCATGAGGGAATAAAATTGTCATAGAATATTTGATTATGTAATATATATATAATCAGAAAATATATTTCAATGTTATCCATCAAGACATTCATAATGTGTTTGGCTTGGGCTAACAACCCATGTACCTGCTTCGTTCATGTGCTAACCATTGTTCTGCCCTTTTTTTCTTGCTTGGGATAACCACACATATACCCTCTTTTTTTGTATTAGGATATCCCCCTCAATACACTTCGAGCTAATAGAAAATAAATCATTAAATAATTTATTTTGAGGGGGATATATGTTACACACATCACTTAATTAAAATCATACTCATGTGTTCCACAAGATCATAAAACATTAATCATATATAACCCAAGATATTGAATGGGTTTTATAAATATTTCAACTTATTATAACCTATGGAAAATGGGTAGGTTGTATAATAATTTCAAAATTTCATCATAAAATAACCCATGAAAAATAATCAGGTTTTATAAGAACTTTATTATGGAATAACCCATGGAAGAGAAACAAAATCCATAACCATTAAATCATCATAAACATAAAACATTCAAAGAAAGAATATGAGTGGTATCCTTTAATCATATTCCTAGGAATGATTTAGTGAACTCAAAGTATTTCATCTTATATTGAAAAATCTGGTCTTTTCTTAAAGGTATGGACAATTTTTTTCTTTCAATTCCTTTGTTTGGACCTAATAGTGATGTCTAATAAAGTAAACAAGGTTGTAAGTGTGTTCGGGGGTAATTCAAATCCTAGAGCCTAGAAAAGTAAAGTGACATATGGGGATGCATGGCTAGGAGAAACTTTGGAACCTAGACAACAAGGTGTCCCTAAATCATGCCGCTTTAGTAAGTGGGTACCTGGGGGCCGCACAGTTCATCTGCAACTGTGCAACCCATGGAGTATAGTTGTGCGGTGCTGTAGAGTTAGGATACCTAGACATTTTTCATAGCTTGTACATGATAATATAAACCATATTCCAAAACATGTAGTGTTTCCCTTTTAAGAAGATAACGGTGCACGGTTGTTGCATGGTCTTTCAAACTATGCATCTAAACAATATGTTGTTGTGTTTGATAGTGAACTTCCAATTTTATCTTACATTAATGTTTCAAACCCTTTCCAATATTTCTCATCCTTCTTCTCCCATGGATGATATCTCCTTCTAAATTCAAACTCATCTGCCTATTCTTTCTTATGTTTTGAGGTAACTCTTATGTACGGACTTCGAATGGCTCATTGTTATAAGCCACTAAAATCTAGAGTTCATGTGATGGTTTCTTATTTTTCTTCCATTTTTTCTTGAATCAAAGGCTGAGGCTGGATGAGGGATGCTCTATGAGGATAAGGTAGGTGGTCAATGCTCTTCCCCTTTCTCTCATTGCATTCCATAAAATGTTCCATTGTTCCAGTTTCCAATCATTTCTACTGATTCCCATAAATTTTCTTTTAAATTAAATATTATTTACTTATTGTCCCATTTGTGACCCATGATAGTGCAAAATTAACCCCTCGGATTGATCACCTTGAGTTATGACACCCCGTTGGGTGTGGACTACCTTAGAGTCCTAATTTCCCCTTATTTTAATTTTCTTAACACCACTTGATGGTATTTCATATCATATATTATCTTGAATTGATTAATTTGTCTAATTTCGGTGATCATACATATATTAGGCCCCTATAAACCCATTCCATTAATTAAGTGGTCTAATTAAATTTATTTTCCAAGTGATTAATTCCTTATCCCTTATGACTCAAAAAGAATTACCCAACGGTTTTTACATGACCAATATGCCAATTTTAATGTGAAAAAATGAACTAATGAAATGGTTAATTGTTATACATGTTATGTATATATAGTTCTTGTTTAGATAATTCAGCTTCCTTCTTAGGGTGATTCAAGGGGTTCTGACTTAAATATCACTTGTATGGGCTCTCATTTATCTGGTTGATATTTTTATTACATTATAAACACGTCTGAGGTGACACCATAAATTCCTCTCATGGGATCTTTGGGTATTTTTTCCTCTAAATGTGTGTCACTAGTGCACTAGGGGATACCCCTTGGACGAGCTCGATGGAATGATGGTTATACCATGTTAAGAGAGAGAATTGGTCCACTATGTGTGATACTAGTTATGGATTCAAATGTCTGCTCATTCTATTTCACATAATGACTAGTGTGACATAAGGGACTTAATTCTTGGGTTAACATGGATGGACTCCCAAGGCATTTGACACATTTTTATCCCCTTAAGTGATATATATAATGTATCTCTATATTTTCATAAATGTGCAGAGGGTGGAACTTTATAATTTGTAAAGATATTTTAAATTGATTTTAAAAATTAAATGAATATTTTGAAATAAAAAAAATTGGTGTTTAATATATAGAGAAGTTACCCCGAATCCCAGTCAAAAAAATTGGGGACAGTCCATCCTCTATAACATTATACTTATCACATTACCTTTCCAGGTTCCCTGGTTAAGACTCACCAGCTTAGTACGAAGCAGGTAAATTGGATGTGTCTGAGAGTGGAACTCAGTCTAATGTATTTACTTATTTATTTTTCTTCTCCATATATTATCTATGAAAAATGATCATTTTATAATGCCTTTACTGGAGTGATCTAGACACCATCGGTGGTGGCCTACTGAGATTGTATCTCACACCCAACCTGGGCCATCATTGGTATCCAATAAAACATTATGGTTGATGTTATTGATAAAAGGAAGAAACCAGCTTCCAATTCTTGATTTACAATACTATGATGGATGTTGGGAGTAGAGTACCTAGACTATGCATGATAAGTTATTCATTCAAAATTTTGACCTTTCTGTATCTTTTTCAGAATTTTGTATATGATTTTATCCATTTCCCCTTGAATGTAAATTTTATTATAACTACATCATCATCACCAGTTGTTTCAGTTAGTAATATTATTATTCAACCTCATCTTATCAGTCTTCTCACCATACATATCTTATTTTAATTGATCTATTGTTTACTATTGTTGTTACTACTTATATAGTTTCTTATAATATATAAATATATTTATATATTTTTGTGCTCCACTCTAATCAATGAGGGTATAGTCTCCCCGCAGACCCATATTAGGACCTCTCTACTAGTAGATAGCCTCTGGAATTCAAGGAAGTGTGCTTTATGTTTTGTGGCCTCCATGTCGGGGAACTGTTTAGCCACATCAGTGGTAGGATGATACAAAGATGTATCCGAGAATTTTTTTTCCTTTTTTCTAACTATTTGGGTTTTTATAGGAGACTAGGATATAAGAATTTGGTCATCATACTATTCCTTGATATAGATACCCCATGTAAAGAGGAAACCCAAATTTCATTGGTTAGGTAAATAATGTTATTTCTTGTGTCGTTAAAGTTTCATGGATTTCACCATAGAGTGGCTTATTGTAATTGTATTTTTATTATCTTTATGAGGTCTATTTTTCTGTTAAATCAATGATATGAGGTCATAGAGAAACATGTATCATACTTGGAACCTTATGATTAAAACATCATGCATTATTTCATGCCATATTTACTTTATGTGTGCATTTCCTATATTGCATGTTATTTCTATTTATTCTGTGATTGTAAGATATGTATTACATTATTTTATTTATATATAAACATTCCAATTATTTTTATAGGACATGAAAAAATTACTAACACCTACTGTGTCTACCTTAACAAAACTGGGTTTTCTGAAATAGGTCAAATCATACACCATAAGTAGACTATTATGGAATATTAACTGATTAACCATTAGTCACATTGGTTGGAATGTGTTGTGGTTTTGATTAAATGGACACCACCATCCAATTTATATGGTGTATGGGCATAAAAATTGGATATTATGATAAATATAATTAAACTATTTAAAGGGAACTTGAATACATAAAAATTAAAATGAATACATCCTTTAAGTGAAATGGATCCTTATATGAGAATCATGAGACCTTAGACTTACCCAAAAATAGTATTGTATAATCGGTCATGTATCCTATGTTTTCATTCATGAATCATTCATATCACCTAGACCTAGCTCTTATTGTAGGTAAAGGGGTTTGTTTATTTAGAAGGATATCATTGTGCTTATCATTTATTATCACATTTCCAATCTTTTATTAATACGTTATGAGGTCTATGATTGAAATTTGTAGAGATATTCCCCCATCAAGACCCCATGTTTTATGTTAGGGGAGTGGAAATGATCAAAATCTTGATGAAGTTGTCCATAAGGAACATGTGATACCTATTTTAGTTCCACCTGAGACACCTCATGTAGATCTCACTCCGAGTGTTGAAGCTCAGTTATGGGATAGTTTCCTTCACTTTGTGAATTCCATTCAGGGTGTAACTCAAGCTGTAACTACCATGGAGGATATGGCCTACGAGTTCCAATAGTAGAATCCACCCACCTTTTTAGGGGATGGTGGAACTCCGGCTTCAAAATCATCTATAGAGGCCATGATATCAATCTCCAAGGACATCGATATTTCTCCAATGTGAAGGGTCAATCTCATGACCTATATGCTACCCGATTTTTCCAAGTGTTTGGGGGAAGTTCTCACTCATGTTTTTCAACATCAAGGTATTGGGTGGGTATACTTCCATACAGCCTTCTTCGACTATGTCATTCCTCAAACCTTGAGAATATATCACATTTTAATGTTCATGCACTTCCATCAAGGTGACATGTGGGCGATTAAATACTCAACTCGATTCATCAGACTACAAAACATTCCACTGACCTTCACTGGTTATGAGTTGTGTACTATGAGGTGATTCGATGATGGGATTTCATATTCCATCTGCTCATAGGTGAATGAATTTCACCCAACCACCAGTTTATCAAGAGTAATCTAGAACCTCGTCACTATGTGTAACTTGATGGAATTGGGCTATGTGAAATAGAGCGGTTCACTTCTAGGTAGAGTAGTGGATTATTCAGTGGCTAGAAGTGATGCTTTGAGGCTATATGTGGGGGTGGTACTGGATAGGTGGCATGCACTGATATTATTTTTGTGTGTCACTAGTGTGACATGGCATTTCATAAGACACCCTAATGTATGAAGAACCCATTTTAGTGGCGGGCTTGTGGAATTGTAATAACATATTTTTTCATTGAGGTATTAATCCTTTTAATTGAGTAAATTTCAATTAAAATGTTTAAATATAGACGTATATGAATTCCCATAGAGTTTATAAATGTAACTGGGGTGTACATGGGCTATTTTTGAGACCAAAATATATCATTTAGGTGAATAGTCCTTTATGGTAAGAGGATATTGTGTACGGCTGGCCGCATGGTTACATATAAGCATGTGACTATAGATAATAGATTCTTATAGTCCCCATGTATTGGAAAACAGTAAGACTTGAGGAACATTATCATCTAAAAATGTCGGCAAATTTATAGACAATGTTTGTATAGTTTGACAACAATTAGTCAAACTGAGTGACAAACAGTGTGGTATTTCATTTTCCTATAGAAAAGGATGTATGGTGGCCACATGGTTTGGCCAACTCTGCTTCCAAACCATGTGAATTAGTAAATTGAGTTAGTTTACAAAAATACCCTAATTAAATTTTTTTCTAAACATAATTTCCCTTTTCTTATCACATTGGACAACCACCCTCTGAGAGCTCCTTCTTGGTGACTATTCGTGGAATTGATAGATCTCTTCCATATGGACTCGGAATCAAGAGTCATTCATCTCATTGGATATGAATCAATAAGATCATTATTCTGTTTTTTTAATTACTCAGTTGGTTTCGTAATAGATACAGAATTTAGGTGAAAGATTATTTTCCCTATTTTCAGGGTATTCGTCTCTTCTTCATTTTCACCTAATCTAAGTCAAATTATAACCTAATACAAGATGATATATCTACTACCAAACTTTGGTAGGTGGTATCAATACTTTTATTAAATTTTAACGTAATTTTATATTTTATTCCACACACATAATTCTTATAGAAATTCCTTCGAAATGAATTTGAATCATTGATTTAAATTTTTAGGCATGGCCTGTGTAATTAAAGTGGCTCATCAATGAATGATTATAGGATTATGAGCATGAGTTAAAAACAATAATTTTAGTGTTCTGTTTAATTAAATAGACCATTAAGATTGTATATGAAACTGTATACCTTTGAATTGTGCCATTTACCCTGTGGCATTGGATGTTTAATATTGAATTGATGAATTGTAATTGAGTTGAATTATATGTTGAATGGTAATATCATTTTTGAAATAAATTGATATGGAATAGATAATGGATTTCATTAACCTTGAAATTTCTTATCTATTTGTTATTAAAGCATGATATACTTGTTGTTAATGGGTTTCCCATGTGATTAGTTAATTGTAAAGCCTTATAAGCTTGGGAATGCATGGACTCACCTTCTAAGATGAGCTTGAATTGAAATTAATATAGTTTTGACCTTGAATAGTTTAAATGAATTTTACTAAATAGAATTTAATTGATTAAATGGTCATATTCCTTGAGTAACACATGGATTCATATAATAATTCCATGGATGGACTCAATAGGCTTTTACCATGCTTATTCCCAAGTAACACTTGGACTCCCAAATAATACTACCATATAAAGAATAAAAGACATGACTATTATATGTCAAGTGATACGTGGAATTCAATATAGAATTCCTAGGATATAATTTAAGGGTTTATGATCATATATTTTTTGGGTGATACTTTGGCCCCTTATTGGTCTGCCAAGATGGACTTGAGCGGTAGTGATATTGTACCACACCAAGAGAAATACCTCGGTTATTGTGAGGTTCTTCAGGGAAACGTTTTTAGGGTGTTGGTTTATATTATACCAAGAGTGATACATGGATCAAAAATTAAGAATTCTAAAGATGGTATAGGTTCATAAATAAATAAATAATGACATGATTTACATGATAGGTCTTCCAAACCAAATCAGAGGCATTGATTCGTTCATTTTTTACACTTTATGGATGACTTGTCTAGGTATCCTCAATTTAACTGTATACTATGGGGATATTGGATACACCCTGGGTATCAAAACATTTTAACTTAATGACATTGACTTCATACGAATAATTTTATTATAAATGAGAACCTGGACTTTATAGGGTATTTACTTTCAATACTTCCATTGCACATTGTATTACTGCATGCACACTGTGACAACTTTATATTCACTAAAGGGATGGAACTATAACTTGAGTAGTTTACTACTAGGATTAGGTATCACACCCTATTTTGGATTCCTTTGGGTACCCGAATAGGTTATATGATTATGGTTATGTATAATGGTATGTAACCCAGATATAGATTCTTGGTTGTTGTTTAAGAGTAAGGGATCATGGGACTGATACTAGGATCTTGATTCAAGATAGGATAATTTCAGTCTTTTTTCATTTTAGAAATTTATTTTATTGTACTATTGTGTACCTATTTTGGTTGTTCTATAGATACATATTACATGTATCATTATCACCATATGATCTTCCTTTTGAAACTGATATATTTTCCTATTATGCATCTATTATCTAATTGTTATCACTACTTATACTATTGTATGTTATTGATATTCCATTGTACTACACCCTGGTAATTAGGGTATAGTGTCACTAAAAACCCACATATACCATCATTTCTAGTGGGATGCCTCTAGTATTTGGGGATATTCCCTTAAGGCCATGTGGCAAACCGGACTTAGTGCACTGTCGAGTGGAATCTAGGTCCGGGATGTTACAATGTGATATCAGAGGTTGTTTTTTGGGTTTATTTACTATTTGGTCACAATAAGAAGGTATATGATGGAAAAGAGGTTTGGTAATGAGGTTTTCCTAGTAGTACCTAGCCCGTGTACAAGAAAAATCTGCATTACCTTGAAAGAAATTTCTATTTTCTAGATTTTTACTATTATGGTAGATTTGATTCCATCATTAGGTGATGAACTTGAATTTTAATGTTGTAGTTTGACATGATTTTAGGTTCTATTTTGTCTCTTCATGATGAGAAGTGGGTATTCTATATCTTTCATTATTTTATGAACTTTATAGGAATCACATTCCATGCATATCCAACAATTCTCCTCTTCTCTTTTTTCCCTACCCCTCTATGCCCGACCCCATTATTTCAAGGTTTTATGGACACCGAGGTGAATTGAGATGGTTTTCGTGGTTCTAACTATAGAGATACTAAACTATTTGTCATTGGATTCTAGATCCCTCTTAGGCATCTTCATCATGCTCTGATTGCAATGGTGGTGGTTTTCGGTTATTTTTGGTGCACTAGTGCTGGTCCCCGATGATAGTCCATGGTGATAGTGGCGGATTCATTGGGTTCCAATTATGGTGGTTCAGTAAAGGGATGGGTGACATTGTTGTGTCTGGACTGATGATGATTAGTACATGATCTGTGGGATATTTTTATGTGATGGGCCTCCCAGGACATTACAGGGTGATATTGGTGATGTCACTAGATGTTGTGGCTATTTTTTAGGTGGGTCGGTCCTAGATATAGTTCTCTAGCGTGCCTATTTAAACTTGTTTCATTGAGGGGTTATGTTTTGGTTTTTTGGGTGGGTTCGATATTGGACTGGGTTCCCTGGTTGGCCCACTTATGTCTCTTCATCGGTATTTTTGGTTGGTTCTCCCTTATCCTTAAAGTTATTTTATTTTGTAAAATAAAAAAAAATTTATTTGGTAGTAGTATATTCAATGAATTATTCTAGGGAATTTTAGATTCACTACTTCTTTTATTATATTGTGATAGGTCCCATGATATATATATATATAACTTATGTTGTTATAGGTGTTCTGGAATGTGTAATGGTGTGGATTATGTAGGAACCAAATTTTTATTCATGAGATGTATGGGTCCTTATGGATCATAATTTCAATAACCATTTGTTAAAACTCATGGGATAAATTTTTATAAATCTAAAATCAATGATATAATGGAAATGAATCTGAAAACAAAATGGTAAATGAAATTTCTTATATAATTGATTTTCACCCATACCCGAACTTATTCATGTGAAGTAGGTAGTTTCTCTTGCTTATATATGGTATGTACATCACCCAGACCTTAATCATGGAGAAGGAATATGGGGTTGTCCTTATATAGTAAGTCATGTACCTATCTGGTTTCAGTATCTTCACTTTTGAGATGCGAACATTTTTAATGATCCTGATCTGAGGAATGCGCTTGGAATTTGTAGAGGCATGTCACCACGATGTACTCCATTCATACATTAGGAGGGTAGTGATGACCATACTTCAGAGGTAGTGGTCCATGAGATTGTAGTAAATCATATAGTAGATCTAGTTGCAGAACTAGTAGATGTAATGGCACAGGTTAGGATGCGCATTTTTGTTAGGGACACTTTCAATTCATGAAAACCTTTCAGGGAGCACCACAACCTTCCCCAACTGTCGAAGATTTGACATGTGAGTTATAGAAGTATCATCCACCAATTTTTTTGGATGATAGAGGACCATATAATGTATATTTATGGATATAAATCATGTTATCTATCATCGATCATCTATAGATTCCTTCTGAGATAAGGGTAATGCTCTCTATGTATTTGTTGTGTGATTCCACCAAAAGATGCTGAGTTGTTTTTACTCAAATGGATCATCATAAATAGATGGTTTTGAGGGATATTCATATGAAATTCAATGAATAATTATTGACCTGGATATTGAGGGCCAAAATTTCCTAATAGTTCGTGTACTTGGAGAAAATCACCTTATCAATTATGGAATATTCATCCCATTTTACAGAGCTCTAGTGATTCTCAGCTATTATGATGGGTGTTGAGCTATCTAAATCCTGGATATTAGAGGATGGTATTGGTTATGAAATTCGATTACAGTTGAATTTATTTTGGTTGACTATCATTTTAGAAAAAGTAAAATTAGATCTTTTCACAAACTATAACAAGATATAAGTTGGGTGTGTGATCCATGGGGTTCAATATCTCGATCTAATACTGCATATACGAGAAGAAGGATGTTCCATATTAGCATCCACATGGTGATATTAGTAGTTATATCACATAGTTTAGTAGCCAGGTAAATTGGTACCATTGTCGTAATCTAGGACATACGAAGACATGGTGTTAGAGGGACTCAGTCAAGTGCTAATCATGCTGCAATATAGTCCATCAACAGCACTTATGAGGTACTTTTCCTCCAGTATCTGGTGATAGAGGGCCTGTAATGACCCCATGTTTCAGAGTAGGGTCATTAGATTTTTATTATCTAGGGAAATGGATTATAGCTAGTTAATCGTTCTAAGGTGTTGGTTGTGTCCACGACAGTCAGGCCCTAATTTCACGATGACATAAGACAAGATATTCTCATGTTATCCAAGAAGTATCATATGGTTGTCTTTTATGCTATATATACATAGTGCGATGGACCCCTAAGGACAAGGATCCAAGACCTTATTCTATTAGAGTTACTATTCTAGGATCCTCTACTTTATCCCTTGCACTTTTTGATATAGGTGTTTCTAATAGCTTTATATCTGTTCTAATTGTGGAGAGCCTTGGGATTAGTTTTCAAACCTATGATGGTTTTATGATTCTTCAAACTTCATTGGTGACTATAACGGAGGGTTTACATTAGTGTACGGAGTACCCCCTTATGATTAATGGGTTTCATCAAAAATGGGGACTCTTTTTCCTCTAGTTGATTGGTTTTGGCTTCATTCTCAGGATGTAAAGGTTAGTTCCTTTTCATTACATTGTTGATTTGTATCACTGTAGGGTGACCATCACATCACCTGAGAAATGAGAGTTTATTCACAAGTGTTAATTGGATGTCCAATAGACTCGAGATTCACCCAGGCGTCATTCGATTGGTGGGAAGATAGGCAAGATTGTGAGTTTATATCTTGATGATCTAAGAACATTTTCGGAATATTTCACTCCATTGGTTGACAGTTTCATGGATGTTTTACAAGAGGCATTTTTAGCATTAACTCTAGTCAGAGAAATATATTTTTCCATCAATCTTGTTCCAATAGATTCACCATTATCTATTTCACCTTATAGGAGGGATAATATGGAGATGCAAGAGCACAAGAGGCAGCTAGGGGATTTAAAGGATAATGGGTTTATGTAACCCTTTATTTATCTATGAGAATCATCGGTCCTTTTTTCAAAAACAAAAGGTGAACGTGACTCCTAGGATATGTGTTGATTACTAGAAATTAAACTAGATGACAGATAAGAACTGGTATTATCTATCGTAGATATATTATATCTTCAACTACGTCCAAGGAACATAGGTATTCTAAAATATTGATTTGAAATATGGTTATCATTAGGTTCATATTATATAATCAAACATTACCCACACAACTTTTCATAATAGGTATTATTTATATGATTATTTGGATATATCGTTAAGTCTTAATAATGTACCAGCGATCTTCATGGCACTGATAAACATAGACTTCCATCCTTATCTGGACATATTTATCATGTTATTTATAAATGATATGTTAGTGTATTCTCACAATTAACATGAAAATTTGAAGCTTCCTGAGATAATATTGGATACACTTATAGAGAATCAATTATATGTTAAGATCTTAAAGTACCACTTCTAGATGGATCATATTCACTTCCTATGTCGAATCATCTTAGAGGAAGATGTATTAGTAATCTAGAGAAGTTGTGATCTATGGTTTCTTGGGATCATCCCAATAAGGTCTTTAAGTTATATAGTCTCATAGGGATAGAAACATAATAATTTTGTTTCATACTAGAATTATAAAACCTAAAATATCTAGTTAAAATATTGAATAATAAGAGTGTCATGTTTTTATGGTCAGATTATTACAAGGTAGAATTTCAGAAGATTAAAGGAACATTTAATTTAGTATCAATACTAATTTTTAAATATCTTGGAATGATTTATATTTTGTACTCTGATTCATCGGGAATCGATCTAGGAGAGTTTCTTATGTAAGGAGATTTAGCTATAGCATATGGGTCTCAATAGTTAAGGACACACAATAAAATTTAATAGATACTTGATCATGAGTTAGCTATTGTTTTTCTTGCATTGAGTTTTTGGATATATTAATTACTTGGAGATAATTTTATAGTGCAGAAGAACCACATAATCCTCAATTAAGTATTTACATAGTGTGATCTAAACCTGATGTTGTAATGGTTGGTTGAATACATATAGAATTTAAATTTTGATCTCACCTACCTGCCTAGTATGGGAAATTAAGTGGCCTATGCATTGAGTAGGATGACTCAATTTCATGTTGTACAGTAGACCAGTAGCGAGCAACAACTCATGGATTTGTTCTATAAGATACACATGGAGATGTAGGAAAGTCAGTGGAAGATATTTATATCATCCATAGATATTACCTATACACTTATAGATAGAGTAAAGATGTGGTAGCTATCAGATTATGAGATCCTAGTCCTACATGAGTGTGTGTCACGTGATGACCCTTCTCCTAGTTGGACCATAGATGAGGATGGAATTTTTCATGTAGATTGTCGTGTAATGGTTTCAACAAGATTTTGTGAGAATATTATGCTAGGAATTCATGCTTTAGCTAGGGTAGTGCATCCTAAATACACTAATATGTATCTAGAATTTGAAATCCAAAACTGGTGTTTAGTTAGGAAAAAATATGTATATGGTTATTTCAGGATATGTTCCACCTAATAGTAGGTGAAGGTGGAACACCAGTTACCATTTGGGATTTTACAGAAACTTCCCACCCCTATGTGGAAGAGGGGTGATGTCGTGAATGATTTTGGGATGGTTTTACTGAGTTCACATCTAGGTAATGATATTGCATGTGTTGTTTTTTATTTTATCATGAAGGTTTCTCATTTACTACCAATAAATGAGTCATTTGGCTTTGAGGAGCTTGGGAGGTTGTACATGGGTGATATAGTAAAACCCCAGGGTGTCCCTCATACTGTTGATTCAAATAGGGAATCCCAACATACATAACATTTATAGAAAATGATACAAAGGTAAATGGGTATACATGTGGTTCTAAGAATAGTATGCCACCCACAAATAGATGGCTAGTCAATGTGGAAAATTTAGGTGCTTGAGGAGATGGTGCAAGCATGCATTATGGATTTCAGAAGATCTTGAGAGAGGAATATACCCGAGGTTTCAATCTCTAACAAAAAAAATTACAAGATACTATCTAGATGGTTCCTTCTTAGGGGTTTTATGGTAGTCCATTGTGATCACCCCTATATTGGTTATAAACAGAAGAGGTAGATATTCTTGGACCTCGTCTTATTTAGGAGACCACAGAGAGAGTTCAGTTCATTAAAAAGTGGATGGATACTTCATAGTATCATTATAAATCATACACCAAACACGATCAAGGACCTATGGATTTTGATGTTAGGTGTCAGTTTTTATTACATGTTATCTGACGTTGGGACACAAAAGGATCTTGAGAAAGGGTATACTTCCATTGTAGGTTTTTGGGTTATTTGAAATTCTAGAGAGATTTGGGCTAGTAGCCTATCTATTTTATTAAACCAAGAGGTATCAATCAATGCATGATTTCTTCAATTTATATCAGCTACACCACTATCATTCAGACATGTATCGTGTTTTTCATCTTGAGGAGGTTGAGTTATCACGAGATGTTTCCTCTAAAGAGGATCTTATATATATTTTTGATCCTTGATTGAATAATCTCTATGGATGATCGATTAATTTTGTATGGGTGCTATGGAAACCTAGAAAAGTATAGGATGAGACCTAGGAGCGGGATGCCGACGTATAATATCATTGGCCAGAGTTATTCTCAAACATTTGTGACCACCCATAAGTAGGAAATCTAGGGATGAGTTTCTTTGGGGTGGGGGGGGGGTTATAAGAACATGGTTATTCCTTGAGGTATTGATCCATTTATTTCTGTTAATTTAAGTTTAAATCCTTCTTAATATGAATTCTTTGAAAGGTTATAAAGGTATTGGTGGTGTCTGGGGTTGGTTTGGAGATCAAAACCCAAATTTTGTGTGAAATACTCCTGGTGCATGATTAGAGGAAACTATATGAGGTTGGAAACATATTTAGATAAACTTGTGTTAGGCTCAAAAGTGGATTCCTATAGGCCAAATGGCTAGGAACACTATGTGAAGTGGGGACATGGTCATGTGGTACTTTATGCAATTTTGATATATAATTTTTTCATTGATTGTGCATGGTTAGTCAAACTATGTGACAAAATGTTTGATGTGACCCTTTCCTATAGTAAAGGGTGCAGAGTTGGCGCACCTTTTTTCCAACCATGCAGCCAAACTATGCAACCTACTAAATTTGGTGACTTTACAAAATGACCCTAATTAAATATATTTCTAAACCTAATTCCTCTTTTCTTCATACAATAGATATCCGCCCTTTGAGACCTCCTTATTGGTGAGTATTCTTGTAATTTATTAATCTATTCAGTCTAGACACAAAATCAAGATTCGTTCATCTCATTGGATCTGCATCGATAAAATCTTGATTCCTATTATGTCATTCCTAGTTTGGCTTTATAAGGATTGCACTATTTAAGTGAATGATAATTTGACATGATTCCAATATCATTTCCTTTTCTTCCTTTTTCTCCCTATCTAAGCCAAATTAAGAGATGATACTCAATTATCTATCCATTATGAACCTATGGTAGGTGGTCTCCTAACATTTTATAATATTCTAAGTGATTATATATGTCATTGTTCTACATGAATAATTCTCGCAGCAACTCCCTTAAAATGTATTTAAATACATGAGTTAAATTTTTAGGCATGAAGTATTTAATTCAAGGAACCCTTCAATGAATGATTATAGGTTGAAGACCATGAATTATAACCACCTCTTTGGGTGAGTTGTTTAATTTAATTGAACATTAATATGGTATATAAAATTGGATACCATTGAGGTGGGTCCTTTAACACTTAGCATGGGATGATTAATATTGAATTGTTGAATAATAATTGAGTTGATTTATTAGTTGAATTGTAATATAAATGGATAATTAAATTGATTGATAAGAGGGAATGGATGTCATGACCCCAGATCTGTACCATGTATTGGTTTTTAAAGAATTAGAATCTTATTGTTAATGAATTTATCATGTGAGTAGTTAATAGGAAAGACTTATAAGCTTGGACAATTGTTTCAGTTGCCTTTTGAGCTGAAGTTGGATAAGTATTTGATTCACCTTCCACATATAAATTGGATTTTACCTATCTTATGACCAAGAGATACATGGATTCCCTATGAATACTTCCATGGAAAGACTCAAATTCTTGATAATTATATATCAATTGACCCTTGGAATTCCATATGGATTTACAAGGATTGACTCAAAGGTAATTTGATCATATACTACATGGGTGATACTTGGACTCCCTTAGTAAACTACCAGGGATGTACTTAAGTGGTAGTGATGTTACACCGAACCTAGAGTGATACCTAGTTTTTTGTGAGGTCCTTTATGGGCGGTTTTGTTGGGTGTGTATTTATATTTTACCTGGAGTGATACTTGTATTCCAAGTTAGGAATTCAAAGGATGGTTCTAGGTTCATAAATGAATAAATAATGAAATTAGTTCATTGACCCATCTACCAAGTTAACGAATAATATTTCATTATTTCCTTGTTAACACTTTATGGATAGCCTATTTAGACATCCTCTTTTTACTTATATACATGGGGGACACTGGGATACACACTAAGAATCAAGACTTATTAAATAAATAAGATATATTTACTAAAATGCATTCAAAGGATGGTTCTAGTATCTTCTTTATTTGATATAGGTACATTACATGCCTTTCTATCTATTGCAATTATGGTATGTCTAGACCTTGTGATAGTGTACCCCAATAGTGTTATGACACTTGACATTCTGTTAGGAGTTTGAGGAGGGAGTATACCCCATTATAAGGATTCCCCCCCTAAGATAGGTGGGTACAATGATTTGGGGAGTTTCTTTATCCTTGATATCACTAGATTCGACATCATTCTCAATATTGAATGGCTTGTTCCCTATCGAGATCGGGTGGATAGCTATCACTATAGACTATATTTCTCATAACCTAATGGAAAAAAATATATCCAAAAGGGGGAATTGGATATCTATGTCAATTTAGATAAACTCAAATGGTCTAGACTAGGAAGAGTGACAACCAATATGCTCCTTCTCTTTATAAGTTATTAGGGAATTTAGATCATAGAATGCCATTTTGTGTTGGATTATTATAGGTATGTCATCCCTAATAATTTCTCCAACTTAACTTCTAAGTGAAGGGTTGATTTAACTATAGAGATTGTTCTAGGTGGGGAACCAGTTTCAATTCTTCCCTATAGTATAGCACATATGTATCTCCATGAACTAAGAAGTATCGTGATGATCTAGAAGCTATGTGTTTTATCTGACCCAGAAAATACCTATAGGGTTCACCAATAATTTTTTACTAGAAGGTGGATGGTAGCCTTATATTTTCCTTGGATTACCACCAACTAAAAAATGTTACAGTGAAGAATAAATATCCAATTCCACTTATACATGTCCTCTTTGAATATCTCAAAGGGGTTATAGATTTATTTAAAAATGATTTGAGGTTATGATACCATGTTCTTTGGGTTAGGCCATCATAAATACAATGTATAGCATTCTAGAGAAGATATGGATTGTGTGAATATCTATTCATTTGGTTCGGTCTGAGGAAAATGATGATTATCTTCATGGATTTGAGGAATTAGGTTTTCCACCTTTGTCTTTATTAATTTTTGGTTTTATTCATAGATGGCATCATAGTGTTTTCATGCACCTTCCCTAACCACACCAACCATATTGAGATCGTGCTAAAAATGATGAGAGAAAACTAGTTAAATGTGAAGCTCAATAAATTTCACATTTGGATCAATATGTTTTAATTCTAAGTTCATGTCATATTTGAGGCATCCATGTCAGTTGACCCAGAGAAGGTGAGTGTCATGCTTTCCTCAGATTAGCCCAAAAAATTTGTTTAACACACACCAATTCTTCTGGTTGACCTACTATTACAAGTGTTTCATCCAAGACTTCCCATTCCTAGAATCACCTCTTATCAGCATGACTAAGAATGGTGTGATATTATACTAGACTACAGTTTATGATATAAATTTTCAAAAGATAAAGGGAAAACTAACTTCAACACCGATTTTGATTCTACCAAAGCTATTTAGAAGCTATAATGATTATATTGACGCATAAAGAATTAATATGGGTATAGTTTTGATGTAGGGGTGATTGAGTCATAGTGCATGAGTCCCTCTAACTGAGGACTCGTGTGCAGAACTATCCTACAAATGACCTGGAGCTAGTATTTTTGGTTGGTATTGGAGGCACTACTTTTTGAGTGATTGGTTCATTATTTATATGAATCAAAAATGTCTCAAATATATCCTTACATTGTGATAATAGAATCTGAGGAAACATAGGTGGGTGGAATATCTAAAATAAATTGGATTTATGGATGCTTAAACAAACATAAAGGTTAATGTGGTAGCTAATTCCTTGATAGTTCATACACAAAATTCATCTATCAATCAGACTACTGGTTTTTTATAACTGATGACTCTTTTCTCTGAAATTCACATGGATTTTTTGGAATAGTATGGGTATCCAGTCTTAGTAGCTCTAGAAATGACATCCAATATTATAGAGAAGGTCTGGATGAGGCAATTATCTGACTTTGAGGGCATCATTTTGTGGGTGAGCATCATAGGAGTGAACCCACCTCCTAGTTGGGTTGTTAATGAAAGTGAATGTATAATCTTATGTGAACTTGGTTGGGTGCCAATAGATATACGAGAAGAGATGATCATCGAATACCATGCCTCTGTTGGTAAATTTCATCCATGTCTTACCATGATGTACCAAGACATGAATCATCTATATTAGTGGCCATCTAGAAGAAGTATATTGTAGGTTTCATTACTCGTTCCTCTACTTGTTAGAAGGTGAAGACAAAGCACATAAGACATTCTAGACATCCACACCCCCTCTCCATTCCTAGGTGGAAATTGAAAGACATCACCATAGATTAGGTGACAGGTTTACCAAGATCCCCTTAATAGAGATTTTTATTATGGGTGATCATTAATAGCTTGAATAATATTCTAAACATTATATTAATACATGAGAAAATATATGTTGATGATCTATGAAGAATTTACATCTAGAAGATAGTGTGACTTTTTGAAATCCCTGGTTGTATCATTTTGAACCAACAGACCCAATTTTCCTCATTTTTTATTGAAAGAGTTTCATAAGGAACTTGGTTCACAGGTTCTCTTGAGTACAACATATCACCCTCAGACTGATGGTCAGTATGAGCAGACAATTTAGGTGCAAGAGGACATGCTTCGAGCCTATATTCTAAAATTTGGTGGTTTATGGGAAAATAATATTCTTTTTATTATGTTTAACTAAAAAAGTATTTTTGTAATTAATTTAGATGGATCTGTATGAGTCCCTCTATGGTAGAATGTGTTTTTCACCTCTACGTTATCTAGAGTATGTTGTGGAAGCTTAACTAGTTCCTCATCCCATTCATGAGACATTAGAGTATGTCTAGATAATTCAGAATCATAGGGGTAAAACTCAGTCTAGGATGAATTCATATACTGATCTTCATCATGGACCTCTCAATTTTTGGTTGTAAATTGGGTATTTCTGTGTGTATCTCCATGATTGGGTTATAGATGAATCTGGAGATAGGTCAAGTTATCACCACAATAGGTTGGGTCATTCAAGATAGTGGATAGAGTCGGGAAGGTAACCAATTGGTTATTGTTACTTTAGTGGTATCATGTCATACATGATGTCTTCCACATATCGCATCTTCAGTAGTATCATCCTAACCTATCTCATTTGGTTTACCCTAAGGATATTGAGCTAGATATTGCTGTTTTTTTCAAGGAGCATTTGATATGTATCATTGAAAAGAGCATGAAGGCACTTTGAGGATGGTATGTTCCTCCAGTTTAGGTAATATAAACACACAAATGCATACATAACAAGAATTAGGAAGGAGAAGGTGAAATGCCTGTATAGTGTCGTGAACTCTTCTCAGACAAAGTTCTAGTACACTCATATGGGAAACTTAGGGACATGCTGTCTTAATGAGGAAAGGTTGTAAAATCTCAACTTTTCTGAAATGTACATACTATTTGTTTTTTATTTAAATTTATTTTTTCCGAAATAGTGGATCCTAATTAAGTCAAGGTGATAGAAGGTTTTTTTGGTGCAAGTTCAAATTCTAGAGCCACAAAAAGTAAAGGGATGGACTGGGACACATGGTTAGGAGAAACCAGGAAGACTAAACATTTTTATTCCCTATATTGTGTGGCTATAGATAGTGGGAAACTGGGGGCCATGCCGTTATTATATAATTGTGCAACCGAGGTCACACGACGATGCGGTGCTGTAGAGTTTTGGTATAGAGCACATTTGTACAGTTTTTACATTGTCATATAAACCGTCCACTTAACCATGTATTTTTTCCCTTTGAATCAGAATATGGTGCATGGTTGGTGAACAGTTTGGCCAACCCAATGGATAAACCATGTGCCCTTATTTTTTATGGTAAAATTCCTATATTTCCCTTTTTAATGTTTTAAACCCTTTTATTTTATTCATCCTTCTTATCTAGTCGACGATCTCTCCTATCATATTGGATCTCTTCCACATCCTCTATAATAGGTTTTATGGTATTTCTTCTATACATAACTTGAATTTCTCATCATTATAACTAACAAGAAGCTGGTCTAAATTTGAAGGTTTCTTCATTTTATTCAAAAAAAGATCAAATAAAATGTTTAGGATGGATGAGGGATTCTCTATGAAGATATAGTAGGTTCTCTAGGCTCTTTTCTTTTTTTTTTGGATTTCAATAAAATGTTTCATTGTGCCACGTGTTGGACCTTTATTGAAACACCCTTAAATTTCCATTAAAATTAAAAATGAATGTCTTAACATTCAATTTTTGGACCAATATATTATTGAATCAACCCCTCAAGTCAATATTCTTGAGTTATTCCATACCAATGTGTGTGAACCACTTTTGAGTCCTAATTCCCCCTTGTTCTAGTTTTCCTATCACACCTTGAGGGTTTTTCTTATCATATTTATCATGGATTTATTAATTAGTATGATTTGGTCAATGATCCATGTATTAGACCCATATAAACCCATTCCATGAATAGAGTGGTCTAATTAAATTAATTTTCCAGATTCTTAATACCTTAATCCTTATAACTCAAATGGAATTGCCCAATGGGTTTACCTGGGCCAATATGCCAATAGTAATATTAATACTTGAACTAATGTAATGGAAAATTTCATGACATGTTATCATATGTATTTCGTGTTTAGATGCTTCACCATAGTGTCTAGGGTCATAAAAGGGGATCCGCCTTAAGGACCCTTTGGATAGACTATCATTCCTTATTTAGATATTATTAATTCTTTGTAAACACGTCAGGGTAAATACAACCTATTCCTTGGACAGGTTCATCGTGTGTTTTATATTTTACCTAAAAATAAGTTACACTATTTCCCTAGGGGATAATCCATAGATAGGATTAATGGAATGATAGTTGTACCACTCCAAAAGAGACACTTAGTGCCCTACACACTATACCAGTTACCGACGATTATTTCAATTCATGATCTTTCACATAATTCATGGAGCCACACAAGTGACTTCATTCTATGGTAACCTTGGGTGGAATCCCTAGGTGTTGGACATATTTCAATCCCTCAATAAATAATTTGATATTCTATCTATATTTCCATTGACTATCTAAGGGTGAATCACAATAATTTATAAAGAGGCGTTCAATTGATTTTAAAAAGTAAATGAACATTTTGAAATGAAAAATCATATTTAGTTCTTGAAAACATAGGGATGTGTCCCCCCATCCTAGTCACAAACTTGGGCAAATTCTATCCTCAATAACTTTATTCATCTAAATTTACCATAGAAGGTTCATTGGTTCAAACTCACCAACTTAGGCTGATGTATGTAAATTAGAGGCGTCTCTATGTAGAACCCAGTCCAATGATTTAATTAATTAATTATTAACGTTTTTCAATTACTAATTATGGTACAGTGATCATTTCATAATGTACTTAATGGATTTTCTACACAGTATTAGTGGTGGCCTACTGAGATTGTATCTCACGCCCTGATTGGGCTTCCTTTGGTACCTAATAACACTTTACAGATGCATTTATTGATAAAGGGAAGCATCCTTCTTCAAATTCTTGATTTACATTAATGGTATAGATTTTGGGATCAAATAACTGAGCATATACCTTTTATTCTAGTCATAATAGTTTTTAGACTTTTTATATATTTTCCAGTATGTTGAATATGCCTATATCCCATGCCCTGTGAATGTTCATTTCTATATAGCTACATCATCATCACCAGTTGTATTTGTTAGTATTATTATTATTTATCGTCCACTTATTAGTTTATTTCTCTTGTATTTCTTATTATAATTAGTCTTATAGTAACTATTATTGTTACTTCTTATTTTTTTTCATATAATGATAATATATATATATATATATGCTTCTCTCTGATCAATGAGGGAATAATCTCCCCACTGACACACCCTAGGTCCTCACTCGTAGTCAGTAGCCTTTTGGGTTTATGAAGGTTCTCTTGAGGTCTTATGTCCCACATCTTGGGGCAATGTTATGCTGCATTTGGGGTAGGATGCAACATAAATGGAGAATGATTTTGAAAGATCACTTGGACAATTTCATGAAGAGAATAACATTACTTTCAAAAACACTTTTTAAAACATGAAACGTTTTTAAATTGTTTTATTTCACAGTATCCTTGAACACTTATAAACGAATTGTTCAAAATGATTTAAAAAATTTCTTAAAGAAAATATCATTTCCTCTTTCAAAATTATTTTTAAAAACATAAAATTATTTCAATATCATTTTCACATTGAAATAATTTATTAAAAATAAAAACATATTAAAAATATTAAGAAAAAATTTTAATCGAAAATAAATTTCATAAAATTTAATGAACGCTTCAAATTAGTTAGTGGTCATGAATGTGGTAAATATTATTCATTCCATTCATGTTAAAAAAATACCCTTTTAGAATTTTCAATAAAAAAATATGAACTATTTATAAAATGACATGAAGATTCCTATTAAAAAAAAATTAAAATATAAACATGGTAAGAATTATCATTAATAAATAACACTAATAATTCAAAAAAAATTATAAACACTTTTGAAAAACATATTATTTACAGAAAAAGGGGTTTCGATGAAAAAGATAAATAAAGTCGTATTTTCTTAAAAACATTTTCACAATTATGTTCATTAAAAAGTGAAAGTGTTTCTATTTCTATAAAATATCACCAATTACCATAGTATAATTAAATTCATGAGTTTCTTGAGAGATAGATCATAATTTTTCATCATCAGAAACATATCCATCAAAAATCACAATAAATAATAAAATTGTATCATAAAAATCTTACAACATTGATTACATTTAATCATAAATCCCCTAAAGTAATAAAATTTAATTAAATGTAAAATATTACGAGAATAAATCTATTCATAATATTACATGTCAAATGGGATGCATATGTACCTCATAAAATAAATAAATGCATAACATTGAAAATGTCACAAAAAAGGAAAATAAAGACAAAAAAACTCTTATCGATTGGGTAAAATTTGAACTGTAAAACCCAGTAAAGAATAATATAAACATAAATTATAAATATCATTATAATAAGTATATTCATGATAAAAAAATCAAGGGGTAGTATACACAAAACCCAAAATATAAAGGTGGTTAATTTTCATCTCTTTCTAGAAATAAAATAGAGACTATAGATCTCTTACCTTAAGTCTTAACATCCCTCATAAAAAATAAAACCACCCATATAATATGGATAAGTTTATTTTAAATCTAAAAAATAACGATGAATATATATATATATCATACCATATTTGATTTAATTATTACCTATTTATTAAATATTTATTATCAATTCCATGTTGACGTCACGTTTCAGGTAATATTGTCTTCTTTTCATTTATGTTATGATTTCTATTTTCATTCATATTAATTTGATCATGATTTCATAGTATCCATAATATTTATCAATATATAAATATCATATATATTCATTATATATGTATTTTGATTAAACCATAATGTTGTTTCTATTTTCATGTTGTATTGAAAGAAATAGAGGTTAAAGATATAATATCATTAAGGAATCATTTTTATTTCATATGTGTCATATATTTTCATTAAAATCATCCTTATTACCTTCCATTAATCCTTGAATGAATCACATTTCTTCATGAGGTTGTAGTCTACCGTACACATAAGTGATGTTATCATATTCCAAAAAAATGAGATTATAAGAGAATGTGTGAGGTAATAATTCTTAATTTATAATAATATCATACATGTACCATATAAATAATAAATCACCCATTAATTCTATCCTTGATAGGTGGTAATGTAAATATTAATGACATTAGTTCACGAGGAAATGGTTCTTTGTATACACAAATAATGATTTTGTAACATGTTTGATGGAAGTGAAGATAGTTTTAAGTTATGAATTCAAACAAATAATAATATTTAATATAATGAGATAATTATATAATAATTTGATAATAATAATTTAAGGTGTTTTAGGATGATATAAAAAATGCTTATTGATGAACTTTTCCTCTTCTTAGGTATCCTACTTAGGTTTTCACCGAAATCCTACGTTGGATGTATTTATATCAAAAATCATGATTATATAATTATATGATGGAATTTGGGAAGACAATTTAATATGTATTCGCCTAAATAATTGGTTTTTTTATGAATAGAGGAGATTGGGAGGCCTTTTATAAGTGAGTTTATTGGAACATTTGTAATTTTTTAGAAAGGGAGAATTAAAACCACATTTTATTCATGAAACAAGTGTCCAATAAAGTTATATTATAGATACTAGAAGTTATAATATCTATATATTCTAATAAAATGGGGTTTCGACGGGTTTCTAGGTTATTTCACCCCTTGTCATTTTTGTTTATCCACTAATAAACTCATTTTTACCTTAAACGTACTAAATAATTTTAAATGCTTTTACAATTAACTTTGTGAAAAAATTAATTTTACCTAATTATAATAGGTAAATTATTTTCATTAAAAATATGGAATCCATTTTTAAAAATTCCATTCAAATAAGTGGAAAATTTTAATTTAAAATTAACCTCGTAGAGGTGATGAAAATGTAGGGTTTTAAAGAGGAAATGTTCAAAAGTTTAAAACCTTTTTATATAAAATTTCAAAATAAAAATCATTTAAATGAAATAACTTTTAATAATGGATGAATAATTCTACTAATATTACAATAAAAACAATTTAAATAGTATTTTAACTTCATTAAATATTAAATGAAAAGTCATCTTCCAATTAAAATTAATTTTCCTTCAATATTCATCAAATATGAAACCTTTTCAAAAAAGAAAAAAATCAGACTAAGGTAATTATATCCAGATGATTTAAAAAAAATTATAATTAATATTATAATATTTTGAAAATTATATGTTATTAACATGCATAAATAGACATAAAAATTATTTTTTTGAGAAAATAGTTTTTTAAAAACATATAAAGACTTTACCAAAACTTTAGTACTTTTCATCAATATGTGTTGTTTATATAAAACCATTATAATTAATATTTAAATATTATTTATTAATATTCATATATCTATGTTTAATTACTAGGTTATAATAGTTTCATTTGGGTGACTATAATATATCATGGTTTTGTAAAAAGTCATTGTCATGTGTAATCAAATCCAACCCAGTGTTGCGTATAGTTCATGCTTAACTTTGTGTCGTATGTAATGGAAGAAAGAAAATATTTTTTTATATAACTAAATATATAAGTGAAATTTAATTTAATGAAAAAAATTGAAAATATTAAATATATTTGATAAAAAAATTCACAAAATCTCTTGGTGTAACAATTCGGAAACATATGAAGGAAGTCAAACTTGTGGTAAGGGTTTCTCATCTATATTTTACATTCATGATATAGATGTCATATTCACAACATATTTTGTGTTTTATATGCTAAAACATTGATATATTATATCATTAATCCATTTATCTTTATTTTATTTAGTATTTCATTCTATGTTATTTCATTCATGGGGCTTATAAATCAAATGTTACCAAAGTGGTAAAGGTTTATCATACAAATTCATTGTTTCTATGGATTTTTTATTATTAAATTTTTGATGATACAATATTCAGATACATCACTCAAGAAACTCATTAAGTTTATTATCCAATGTTGATTTATGAACTTATCATTTAATATTACTAATTTTTTATCTTTTATGACTTTAAATGAGTGAGAAAATATTTTTTTGAAAATATGATTTTATTTCTCTCTTCAGATTAAAATCATTTTTTAAACAATGCCTTCTAAAAAATCACAAAAGTTTTTAATATTATATAAATGATATATTAAAGGAATTTTTACCCATGATTGAATTTGTTTTCAAAAATAATAATTTAAAGGATTCTTTATGTTGCTTTCCAAATGACGACCATTCTTATTTTACTAAAAATGTGAAAAGAATATTTATTTTAACTTATATGTTGTGTACAGAATTTATTTCAATCATCGCCACTTAATTTTTTGGAGATTATTTTAAAAGTATTAAATATTATTTTAAAATAATACTATTTTCAAAAAAAATCAATATTCATTTTAAAACATTATTTTCAAAATAAAAATAATATTTTCAGGAAAACTATTCTAAATAAAAATTTTATGGTATTTTTATTCATTAATGACATCAACACCTTATTGAATTTATGATCCATTGGGGATATGTTGAATTCATATCGTCCATATTTTTTATCTGAATGGTTTATGATGAGTTTGACTAGGGATGTACAATTTTATTTCCATTCACCAGATTACTCTGGATGGTTTATGATTATGTTTACAAATTATTGTAGGTATTAAAATTTCAATTTTATTTTTTTAATAAAAATATTTATGATGATTATATTTCACCCATTTCATATGTGGAATGAATTAGTCTTATTTAGTGACAAGTGGATCCTGAAATTACATATCCTCTCAATGATTCGGTAGGTCTTGTTTTAAAATTTAGTTGGCCAATTAAAATGTTTTTTACCCATTGTTTTATAATTACTTGTTAATGGTCTTGGTAGTTTGGTTATTAAATTTGATATTATGAATTCTCTCAATATTATATTAGTTATTAGTTTTCCATATGATTATTCTATTAGTTATAATATTCATGGTTATGTTTGATGCTTATGTGACTATTTTTATGGAATTATTTGATCCCCATATATTCCTTCCACATTATGATTAAGTACTTAATTGATTGGAATATGAATGAGTTATTTAACATTACAATTTTATTAGTATTATTTATTAATGATAGATTCTAATGTATACATACACTTACTAAGAATTTTATCTCATCCCTTTCTTAAATTTCATTCCCCATGATTATAATTTGTTTATTATGGTTGATATGCATGGTTATTCTTGATAAAATAATGATCCACATGGAGAAAATTATAAGTTTTATTTTACATTTTCATTTTTAATTTAATATTTTAATTATGACTCTATTATACCAAGACTATTAAACTATACAGTCCATCAATATGCAATTCCTTGAATCATACACCAATTTAATAAACTAACCACTTAATCTGGTCTCCTAGGTTCAATGCCATTATATTTGGTATCATAGGGTGTTTAATAGAAACCATAGGAACTAGATTTTTGAAAACATAGATATTAAACATAACCCTATGATATAAATTCATTAAAACTATGGAAGGCTATCCTAATGTTTTGATAATGTGTAGATTATATGGTTTTATATGAAATATATCCTTATTTGGATACTACTCGTGGATGTGACTCTAAAACAGAGGTATATAGGGGTAATAATTCCAAAAAACTCATGTCTGTTAGGACTTGAGCATTACCAAGTAGACAACAATAGAAATTTCATTGCACCTATTTTGACATTCCTAGGGGTATTTTTATAATAATTCATATTTTCATTACATACCATTATAAAATATTGGAATCTATTTTTATAATTTAAAATCATTCCCAATGAAACTATTATTATGATAATGAGATAATCCATGCATAAATTTTGAAAATTAAGTTATGTTTTTCACTACTTTTGGTATTATATATTATTTTTCATAATTTTATATTCTAATATAGTGTATTATATTTCTTATAAATGTTTCATAATTGAAGAAATTGTAACTGTATTAATGCACATAATCAAAAGAGTAAAAATTATCAATTCATTGATGGGATTAATCCAATATTTTGAAGGGAACTACTAGGCCAAACATTCTCATCATATAAGGACATTGCCTCACACGTTATCAATAAAGAGAAATAATTTTCTATTTATTATGGATTTTAATGGAATGAAAAGATGAAGAGTACAATAGAGTAAAAATAGATAAGGGGAATAAGGGGAAGAAGGATTTTCCCACATGTAATAATTGTGGAAAGAATCAAATTGGTAGTTTCTTGAAGGGAATTGGAGTTTACTATAAGAGTGGAGAGAAATTCCACCATGATTGGGATTAAAAGGTTAATAAAGAACATAGAAATTCCATATACTTAAACTATAATCATATGGTTAACTATTAAAATGAATTCCCCAAACATTAAGTGAATATACATAAAAATAAGCTAAGTTATCAAGGTCAATATTATGTTATTACTATAGATTAAGTAGAAGGATTAATGGTCTTATGTTTGGATTAAATAACTATGTTATATGATTAATTTTTCAATGATATTCTAGTTATAATAATTAATAAATGTATAAGTATTTTACTATAATATTTTTCTTAAAGGATATAAGATAATTGGTTTAATGGAACCGTTGACCAAGATAAGTGATTCATTGGAAAGTTGATCATTTTGGAAAACACGTTATTGAGGTAAGATAACCCATAATATGAGCTTGATGTTGAGATAATAAGGATAATAAAACTTTTATGGGATACTATTAGGGACCATGAAAATTATTAGTGATTTTATGTTTTCTTTATATTTTTTAGTGTTTACTTCATGTTTGGATTCATGGAATATATTCAAAAATATGATATTTCATTTTTAAGAAGAATTAATTTTTTTCGGTAAGGTTTTATGACGATCAAGTTTTTAAAATATTTGAAATGTGACATTAATATAAACTCTATTTTTTCTGGGGAATATAATATTGATTCAGTGACATGTAAAAATTTTAGGCTTTCAATTTGGCCTTTTAGATGAGTATTAATTATAAAAACTTATGAAATGGATTATGTTTAATATTCAAAGTTACTATTGATATAAGTCCCCGGCCTTAAACATTACTTAATATTGAATTAAATGAATAATTCACAGTGAGGATCTTTTCAAGTTTGGAGTTTTAGATAATTATATCATAACTATTACATCTCAAAAGATTACACATTAGACACTTCTACAAAGATTCCCTTTATTTACAAAACATGAAATCTTAAAAAAAGTCATGTCTAGTTTCGTGTTTAAGATAGCATGACTTTTCCGTGATCCCATCCCTGACCCTATTAAACATTATGTCCTGTGAAAAACATTTCAAAAAAACTTGGCGTGAGCACAAAAACCTCAGTAAGGGATACACAAAGAAAGAAAACTGTTAGTTTTTTCATAACATTAAGTAAACCATGAATACTTTATCAAAGTAACACTTTTCACCTTTAAGATTAGTAAATACTCTTCACTAAATAAAAGATCATTACTTACCATTTTGTAACCAAAATATTACCATAAACCCCATATAAATAACACATAACTTATAAAGGTAACTTGGGACATAAACATACTTCAATGGAATAACCATACGGTTGAATTCCACACATATCACAAAATAGAATAGTCATACGGCCGATTTCCATACCCAATGCATTGGAGGTTATAACGTAACCACCCATCTGGGTATTCAGAGCACCACCTTTCATATGGTTTATCACATAACCACTCGTCAAATTTCCAAGTACCATTATAAAATCATAAGACATAAAACAAAATACTGGAAAGAAAACATTTCCACATTTCAATCACAATATATAACTTAAATAAATTGACATAAAAAATCCATTATAAAAACCATTTTCAATACCAAAATACATAGAAGATTATATGGTATTTAATTCATTTTAAAAACATTATGGCTTGTTGAGGAAGCCAAAGACCAAATAATACTCGCGGCGGCGGAAAAGGTCTTTTTCACTGCGTACATTAAAAGAAACATTCCTTTTTGTTATTTAGTAAAACACTTCGTAGAAAAATATTCCCTTTGAATGAAATGAAAAGTCAAAGGTGTTTTATACAGAATATAAAATAATGTTGTGTATAAAACAAAATATGCCTCAACGAAAGGATATTGAGACGAAGTCCCTTACCTCATGTCCGACTTGACTCAATTGCTCTTTAATCTCCTTTAAATCGGGTAACTCATCTTGGTTTGAACCAAAAGGGTTTATTGAAGAGATGTATGCCTAATGTAAGGCTTCTAGGATGAAGAGAGGGATTTGGAGAGATAAAATGAGCAGAGCTTGGCCGAACCAAAAGATTGAGATGTGTGGGTAAGGAGGTAGAGGTGGGGGCCTTTTATAAGAGGAGCGGAGTGACACTCTTGGAAAGTTATAAAATGTTACTTTATTATATAATGAGTTTCAGATTTTAAAGGTCCCAATATTATATATTTCGAGGATAAGGTGATAAGATTTTGAAATCCACACATCGAATAGGTTTTTGGAAAATTTAGGTCTTAGATTTTACATTATCTTTTCATTTTATTTAAATCGTTAAATAATGAGGTAATCGCTGCATCATCATGGTGACATAAATAATTTAATTTATTTAATGTATAAAAATTAAAAAAAATCAGGATGTAGGTAATATTTCTATATTTATATTGAATATTTATACTCATAAATATGAATTGTATAACCCCATGTAAAAATTGTTTAAGTACAACAATACATGTTTGTGACATTTTTATTTTAACTTTAAATAAAATGTTATTAATTTCATTTTCTTAACCAAGTGGATCCATGGGGTCCCCAAGTTGAAAAATGGATTTTTTTGGTCGGCCATGACACATCCAATAATGGTATGACATGTTTCAAGGTCATTTCAAATTATTAAAACATTATTTTTACCATAAATTACATGAATTACCTCTAATCGCGATTAATAAAACTTAAAAGATACTATTCACCAGAAAAATATTTTAATCCCATTGAACCACATTTTAAATCCTAATGAAAACCATGTATGTTAGATTTTTGAAATTAAATTCCCAAAAGTGGTAGAGTTTCTTTTAAACGAAAAAATAGTTTTTTAACTACCACTTAGTGGTTTCACTATTCATCAAAAATTGAAGCTTTTCAGAAAAATACCAAAATTCACCATAAGCTATATTTGATATTCCAAATTCAAAAATAATTTATATTTTACAAAAATCAAAACATATAAGTTTAATTAATTAATTTAATAATTAATTCCCATTGTCAAAACAAATAGCGTGTTTTTATTAAACAATATATATCAAAAAATTGACACTAGTTTAAGTCCAATTTCAAAGTGAAATTAATTCCAATGACCACTGTTGGATTAAATGGTAAAAATATATACTAATTTCAATTTAAAACCAATTCAAAAGATAATCTAATCATATAAATAAATTATATTAAAAAGAGGTTTTGAATTAAAATAATAAATTTTTCACTATTGATTAAATAAATGAACTTTATCGGAAAAATACCAAAAATTTACACAAAGTAAATTTTGATGTCCCGATTCTAAAGAAGAATTTTATTTGGTCCAATAGAATGTATAAGAGTGACCAAAACTATATTTGAAGAGGGTTCTCCATCAAATGGCGATAAGATGACCTTTTAGTGAATATTAGAGTATCTATGCCTAAAATTGAATTCTTTTTTTATTTTAAGCCTTTATCTTTTATTGGATAAATGTAAAAACATTTACAAACATATATAATCATATTTTAGTTATTTTTATTCATTCCCTTCAATACAATGACTACGTGTTAACTACCATTTAAAATAATATTATTATATTACTAGTGTGCAACATAAGATTTCTAAGAAACTCGTTGTTGCGTATCAGGTACGCTATCGAACGTAGAAACCCCTTTAAAGTAAAATTAATATTTAATTCCCAAATATTAATAAATATGAAAATGTATTATTCTTTATTTACCTGGGGTGTTACATCCTTCCCCCATTTTGGGAATTGCATCCTCGCAATTTTATTCACTTATCACAATAAGTGGGGGTATTTATCCCTCATAGCATTTTCATATTCCCATGTTTCCTCTTCTACCGTATGGTTTTTCCATAAAACCTTTACCTAGTGAATTACCTTATTTTGCAATACTTTCCCTCTATGGACAAGATTCTGGACTGGTTGTTATTCATAAGAGATATTCTCTTACAACTGAACTAGCTCTGGGCTCAAAACATGAGATGGATATGGAATATACTTTCTCAACATTGAAACATGAAAAACATTGTGTACCTGGGACAAACTTGAAGGTAATGCCACTTGGTAAGAAACTGATCCAACACTCTCTAGAATTTCATATGGTCCAATGATCCTTGTACTTATCTTTCCTTTCTTTTTAAATCGCATCACACTTTTCCATGGTGAAACTTTGAGAAAAACATGATATCCTACCTCGAAAGATAGATCCTTCCTCCGGTTATCCGCATAACTTTTCTATCTGCTCTGAGATATTCACATGTGATTCTGAATCAACTGAACTTTTTCTGCCATCTCTTCTACCAATTTGAGTCCCATCATCTTCCTTTCACCCACTTCATCCCAAAAGTTGGAGTTTGACACCGCTTCCCATATAATCCCTCAAATAGAGCCATCTGTATACTAGAATGAAAACTGTTATTATATGAAAATTCAACCAAAGAAAGATGTTGGTCCCAACTTCCCTGATAATCCATCAAGAAAGCACGTAGCATATCCTCCAAGGTTTGAATTGTTCATTCTGACTGCCCATCTGATTGAGGATGAAAATCTGTACTAAAATTTAATTCATTACCCAATGACTTCTGAAGGCTATTCCAAAAGTTAGAAGTGAACCTATGATCACGATCAGATACAATGGAGAGGGTAACTCCATGCAACCTGACTATCTCTTTAACATACAATCGAGAAAGTTGATATAGAGGCAAAGTATCTCGAATAGGAAGGAAATAAGCAGATTTAGTCAATTGATCAACTATAACACATATTTCATTATTACCTCGAGATGTCTTTGGTAATCCCATAACAAATTCCATGGATATATTTTCCCATTTCACTCTGGCATTGGTAATGACTACAACATCCCTTTCGGTAACTGTCACTCTGCTTTAACCTGCTGACAATTCAAACACTTCACAATAAAATTGGCAATATCTCTTTTCATTTCATCCCACTAGTAATAATCCCACAGATCTCTGTACATCGTAGTACTGCTAGGATGAACTGAATACGGTGAACTTTGAGCCCCACATAACAACTCATTCTTCAACTGTGAATCACAAGGCACACATAATCTCTTCCCAAACCTCAAAACACAATCATTATCAATGTTAAATTCAGCAAACATACCCTTCTGAACCATCTCTACCATTTTCTTCAACCCACTGTCTTTCTTCTATGCTTGCTTAATTCTATCTGATAGTGATGATGTCATTGACACCTGAAATAAAACAAAAGAACATCCTGCACCAATAACTTCTATTCCAAAGCTCATTAAATCAAAAACCAAAGGATCTCGTTCTAAACGTAGCATTGTTAATGAAGCACTACTTTTTCGAATCAAAGCATCAGCCATTTTATTTTCTTTTCCCAGATGGTAATGAATTGTACAATCACAATCCTTGATTAATTCCAGCCATCTCCTCTATCTCATGTTAAATTATTTCTGAGTGAATATATACTTTAAAATTTTGATCAGTATATATTTCGCATTTTACTCCATACAAATGTTACCTCCAAATTTTTAGAGCAAAAACAATAGAATATAATTCCAAATCATATGTAGGGTAATTAACTCATGAGTTTTCAACAAACATGAAGTATAAGCAATTACCTGATCATTATGCATAAGGACACAACCAAGTCCCTTCAACGAAGCATAACTGTAAATAACAAACTCACCATTCCAGGAAGGAAGTTCCAAAACTGGAGAATTCACCAATATTCTATTAAACTCCTGAAAACAGTCATCACATTCTTTTGTACAGATAAACTTAAAACTCTTCTGAGTTAGCTTAGTCATTGGAGTAGATAACCGTGAATATTTTTCAACAAACCTTCGCTAATAACCTTTCAAACCAAGAAAACTATGGATCTCGGTTACATTTGTGGGTCTTGTCCATTATTCAAAAATTTTTGATTTAGTAGGATCAACAATTATGCCATTTTTTGAATCAATGTGAGCAAGGAATGAAATTTGTTATAACCAAAACTCACACTTGCTGAATTTTCCATACAGTTTCTTTTCTATTAAGGTTTGAAAGATAACCCTTAAATGACTTTCATGCTCCTCTTTACTTTTAGAAAACAGCAAAATATCATCAATGAAAACAACCACAAACATATCTAAGAACTCATGGAAAATTCTATTCATAAGGTCCATGAATACAGCTGGTTTATTGGTTAACCCAAAAGGCATAACTACAAATTCATAATGGCCATATCTAGTACGAAACACAGTCTTTGGAACGTCTTCTTCTTTTAATTTCAACTGATGGTACCCTGAACTCAATTCAGTCTTTGAAAAATACTGAGCTCCCTGGATCTGATCAAACAAATCATCAATATGAGGCAAAGGATACATATTCTTAACAGTGATGTTATTCGAGAATCTATAATCAATTCAAAGCCTCATTGAACCATCTTTCTTTTTAACAAACAAGACTGGATCACCCTATGGTGATGTGCTAGGCCGAATGAAACCTTTATCTAATAACTCCTGCAATTGCTTCTTTAACTCTAAATGTTCAACTTGAGGCATTCGATAAGGGGGTTTTGAAATTGGCTTAGAATCAGGAACTAAGTCAAAAGTAAATTTAACTTCCCGATCATGAATAATACCAGGAATATCTTCAGGGAAAACATCAAGATACTCATTTACCACCAGAACATCATTAATCTAAATAGTTACTCTGTTTTCAACAATATGTGTAAGGTAACATTCATTTCCATATTTTACTAGTTTCTCAACTTCTTGATATGTTATCAAAATAAAGGGTTCATTCTTGTACAAAAAATGAAAATATTTCTGAAAAGAAACCATTTTAGCTATGTTGTCAATCATAGCATGATAAACAAAAAGCCAATACATTCCCAAAATAACATCAAACTCTACTAGAGACAAAACAATAAGGTTTTCAGGTAGATTCTTTCTGCACACAAGGATACGAAGGTTCATATAATTTCTTTTTGTCTCGATGTTCCCTCTGGGTGTTTTTACCATAATTTCAGGATTCATATCTTTAGATGGAATTCCCAATTTACTAGAAAAATTTTCAGAAATGAAAGAATGTGAAGACCCTGAATAAAACAACACATTGGCATAATCTGAATAAACAAACAGTGTACCTGATACTACTTCATTCGATGGACCAACATCTACTAAAGTAGTTGCAAAGGATTTCACCACCCCTTTCTGCTTGTAGTCTGGAAGCATTCCCCCCATTGAGTTCTTCATTAGACACTCATTTTCATAATGACCCATTTCATTACACTTAAAACATCTTACCGTTGGCTTTTCATTTCCTGCTTGATCATCTTATTTACAGTTGCAAGCAATATGACCAGACTTACCACACCAAAAGCACTTTCTAGACTTGGATAAATATTTTCCAGGATGCATTTTACTACACTTCTCATAGGATGGATATTTGGTTTTCTTACCTCCATGCTTCTTTGATGAATTCTTCCGCTTTTCCTACCAACTGGACCTCTTATTCTGTTGTTTTTCAAAGAACACATGATCATCAGAAAACTCCATTTCCACCTTCTCCTCACATCGAACAATTTTTTCATAACTTTTGAACTCACGAGAAGCTAAATCCCTTCGATACTTTGGCTTTAACCCTGAGTAAAAATAGTTGATTTTACTATCTAGATCTCGTATGAAATTTGGATCATACCTTGCCAGTTAAGTGAAATTTACTTCATAAGCATCCACTGATTCATCCTCCTACCTCAAGTCTAGGAATTGTTTTTCCATCTTATGATGAACCACCTTAGGAAAATATTTCTCAAGAAACATACCTTTGAATTCGTCCCAATGAAGATCAGTAATCCCATCACTATCCCTGATATTTTTCATCATCGACCTCCACTGATCAGCTTCACCTTCAATACGGTAAACAGCAAGACTAACCTTTTGATGTTCTGAACACCCCATGACATCAAAAATCTTCTCCAGTGCTTTAATCCACCCTTCTCCTAGCACAAGTTTAGATGATTCTCTAAATGATGGGGGATGTTGCCTCATGAAATGTTCTACCACTGACATGTTCCTCTACGGTTGATCTGGTTGATCTTGTGCATGGATACCACCACCATTTATAGCCTAAGTCAACTGTTCCATCACTACAACAAACTGCTCAGTTCCAATTCCGACCATCTCAGGTTGCTGATTTGGAAGGTTGTCTTCCTCCTGATGTCGTCCTAACATAGATGCCTTGTTTCTTCTGCAGAAAACCATTCTGAAGAAACATGTCTTAGATAAACCAACATGGTAATATTCAAATTCTATATAATTTCAATTTTACCATTAAAAAAATATTTTTGGATAATCATTTAATATAAATCTAACTCTTAATGTTGTTTAAACCGACCTCTGAAACCAACTATAAGGCCCCGACCTTAAAAATTACTTAATATTGAATTAAATGAATAATTCACATTGAGGATCTTTTAAGGTATAGAGTTTTAGAGAATTAGATCAAAAATATTATATCTCAAAAGATTACACATTAAATACTTCTACAAAGTTTCCCATCTTTTTAAAAAACATGAACTCTTAAAAAAGAAGTCATGTCTAGTTCCATGTTTAAGACAACAAGACTTTTCTTTGATCCCATCCTTAACCCTATTCCACATTATGTCCTATTAAAAACAATTCAAAAAAATTTGGGATGGGAATAAAAAGCTTCTTAAGGGATACACAAAGAAAGAAAACTGTTATTTTTTTCAAAACATCAAGTAAACCATGAATACTTTATCAAAGTAACACTTTTCACCTTTAAGAAGTAGTAAATACTCTTCACTGAATAAAATATCATTACTTAACCTTTTGTAACCAAAATATTACCATAAAACCCATATAAAGAACACATAAATTATAAAGGAAACTTGGGACATAAACATACTTAAATGAAATAACCATACGGTCGACTTCTACACATATCACTAAATGGAATAGCCATATGGCCGACTTCCATACCCAATGCATTGGAGGTTATAATGTAACCACCCATACTGATATTCACAGAACCACCCGTCATATGGTTTATCACGTAACCACTCGTAAAATGTCTAAGTGCCATTATAAAATCATAAGACATAAAACAAAAATAATGGAAAGAAAACATTTCCACATTTCAATCACAATATATCACTTAAATACATTGACATAACAAATCCATTATAAAACCCATTTTCAATACCAAAATACATAAAAGATTATATGGTATTTATTTAATTTTAAAAACATTTTGACTTGTCGAGGAATCCAAAGACCAATTAATACTTGCGGCGGCAGAAAAGGTCGTTGTCACCGCATACATTAAAAGAAACATTCCTTTTTGTTGTTTAGTAAAACGCTTCGTAGAAAAAGATTTCCTTTGAATGAAATGAAAAGTAAAAGGTGTTTTATATAGAATATAAAATAATGTTGTTTATAAAACAAAATATTCCTCAACGAAAGGAGATTGAGACGAAGTCCCTTACCTCGTGTCCGACTTGACTCGATTTCTCTTTAATCTCTTTTAAATTGGGTAACGCATCTTGGTTTGAACCAAAAGGGTTTCTTGAGGACCTTTCTGCCTAAGGTAAGGCTTCTAAGATAAAAAGAGGGATGTGGAGAGACAAAATGAGCAGATCTTGGCTTAACCAAAGGCTTTAGAGGTGTGGGTAAGGAGGTATAGGTGGGGGCCTTTTAAAATAGGAGAGGAGGGGAACTCTTGGAATGTTATAAAATGTTACTTTATTATATAATGATTTTCCGATTTTAATGGTCCCAAAATTATATATTTTGAGTATAAGGTGATAAGAGTTCGAAATACACACATACAATAGGTTTTTAACAAGTGTAGGTCTTAGATTTTACATTATCTTTTCATTTTATTTAAATCGTTAAATAATGAGGTAATCGCTGCATCATTATGGTGTCATAAATAATTTAATTTATTTAATGTCTAAAAATTATATGAAAAATATCATGATGTAGGAAATTTTTTTAGATTTCTAATGATTATTTATAGTAAAAAATATGACTTTTTTAACCCCATGTAAATTTTTTTTTAGTAAAACAATACATGTTTGTGACATTTTTATTTTAACTTTAAATAAAAACTTATTAATGTCATTTTTTTACCCAAGTGGATCCATGTGGTCCTATAGTTGACCCATGTATTGTCTTGGTCGGTCATGACACATACAATAAGGGTATGACATGTGTCAAGATCATTTCATATTATTAAAACCTTATTTTTACCTTAAATTACACTAATTACCTCTAATCGTTATTAATAAAATACAAATGTTACTATTCACCAAAAAACTATTTTAATCCCATTGAACCAAATTTTACATCCTAATGAAAACCATGTATGTCGGATGTACATGATTAAAAATAATTATATATCTATGTTACTATTCCCCTTGATGTGTTGGTAATAAGGATGTACATGATTAAAACTAAATATATATCTATGTTATATAATAATTATACTATATTGGTGAATTATTATTTATTTTCCTTTAATTCTATACGTTGAGAAAAATGGATATGATGTTCCTGTTTACATAAGACCTACTATCTCCATGAATAGTGTAATCCATTTTCTAAATATATATTATATATATTGCAATAAATAAATATAAAATAAATATAAATGATATTTATATAATATTTATCATTATTTATATTATTTATCCATTATAAAATTAAATGAACCGAAATTAATGAAACAAAACAATCAAGAAAAATCAAATAGATATCACCTGAAACAGTAATTTTTATAAAGAATTGTTAATAAATAGGTGATAGAATACCATAAGAATATCATATATGGTATGATATATATTATTATGGATCTTTAATTGATGTAAAATAATCCTATATTTATTATACAGGAGGTTTAGACACATACAAAGGATGTCAAACTTGAGGTAAGTTTTTTTAAAATCACTTTTACTTCCATGAGACGTATACCATATTCACCACTTAGTTATTTTGTGCAGTGTATATATTAATAATTTTATTGGTTTTATCATTAATTTCTTTATCATCATGTTATTTAATGTTTCATTAAAAGATATTTATTACATGGGGATTTTGATTCAATAGTTACCAAATTGGTAATAGTTTTTTATGATATATTACACAATAAAATCATGAATTTCTATATCCTATGGTGATTAATAAAGATTTAAAATAATATTTTCATTTAAATCTATTTGGAATATATAATTATTTTGATTTTTTAAAGAAACTATGATTTTATTTCTCTCTTTTTTATGAAAACAATTTTTTCTTCAAAAATTATGTTCTCTAAAAATGTTTTTGAAAATGTTTTAAACATTCGTAAAATGATTTATTATAGTAATTTTTCCCATGTTTAAATTTTTACAAAATATATTGAAATTACTATTCATGTCATTTTAAAAAATAAGCCTTGTTTATCTTTTAACAAAACCAATAATAGAATATTTATTTTAATTTATATGGAATGTATGTAAAATCCAACAATCACGACCACTAAATTTTTTAAGGACTATTCAAAAAGTTCCCAATATTAATTTCAAGGAAAATTGTTTTCAATTTTTTTGTGTTTTTTTAACAATTTTATTTTCAAATGAATAATATAGTTTTTTTATGAATGTTTTAATGGAATTTTAGGGTATTTTTATTCATTAAATAAATCAAACATTTATTTTACTTATGATCCATAATGGATATATTGTATTGATACCATCATTATTATATTATTTAGACAATTAATGATTTTTCTTATTGGGGATATACATTTTTATTAAAATTTACCATATTACACAATATTGTTTATAATTATGTTTATTAACTAGGGTAAGTGTTAACATTTAAAAAGTTATTTTTACAAAGAAAATTTATATGATTATTATGTTTCACCCCATACATTTGAGGAATGAATTGGTATTATTATGTGGTAGGTGTGGCCTAAAATATAATACCCCTTGATGTGTTGGTAGGTCTCACGAGATAAATCAGTTGGCCAAATTAAATGGGTTTTTACCCACATTTTTATGATATCTTGTGAAAGGTATTGATAGTATGATTATGATGTCTATAATTACAAAATCCTTCATTATGGGATTGGTTATTGATGCTCCAGGTGATTATTCAGTTACATAAAATATTCATCAACACTTTTGAAGCTTATGTGATTATTTATATGTCATTATTTGTGTATTATTTATTATTGTCATATTATTCTTAAATAATTTATTGAATGAGATTTTTTTGTCATATTACCTTTCATATTGATTATACTTATTTATTCATGATACATTCTATTGAATGCACACCCATACACATAATTAGAGCTCACCCATTTCTTTTGTTTCTTTCCCCATGAATCCTAAATGTGTATTATAATTGATATATTTAGTTATTCTAAAGTAAACAATGATTCAATAAAATAAAATACTATATTGTTATTTTAAATTTTATATTCATGTATCTGTTTAATGTACCAAAACAACCAGACTCTATAGTATTTTAGGATGTGATTCCCTTTATCTTATTATAATTTAATATTGAAACCACCTCCATTAGTATACTACGGTTGGGGTCATTACTGTTGGTGTCAAAGGTTGTTTCCTAGAAACTGTAGAGACCCGAAGCTTGACTTACATGGACATTTCATTACTTTTGCGGAATACTTAGTACATAACAAAAACACACACACAAGGACCGTAATAGTTTAGTGTCTTTGGAAACTCGGAATAAAATCTTCTAATCATGGTGAAAGATCTTCAACATCTCCCATAAAGATCTTCTTTTTTTACCTAAAACCTTTCTTTATATCCTGGGGAAAAGAAAACATAAAAGGGTGAGATCAAATGCTCAGTGAGGATAAACAAAAGAAATATCAATCACATCATATTCATAAGAACATAACATTTTGGAAATCTTAACCTACAAAAGAGAGCATAATTTCATAACATGGGATAACTCATAGTAGTGAAATGAAATCCCAATAATCATAACATAAAACATGAAACTTTGTGGCCTACACACATAATCATATAGAATCATTTCTTGTTAGTCAAGACTCATTTCCAAGACTATCATAGTGGACAAAGTCCCTTTCTGAACCGAGTCACCCTCGTTTAAGTCCTGTTTCACTGAACCGGTATAACCTACCATTCCAGCCATGTCTATCTCATGAGATATAAAATCTTTACCCAATGCATTGGAGGGGGATATAGGTCCCACCCATCTCATAATGATACTATTCTTATGTGTGCCACCAAATCATAAATCATACATCATTGCATAACCCATGCAATACAAATGGGAATCTTAAACATCATGACATCATAAATCAATTCATATAAGATAAAGGAATTAATAAAAATAATTCCATCACAACATGATCAAATCAATGTAATAATAGGGATAAAAAAAGAACCCATTATTATCTTAGATGGAAAATAATTTTGATAAAACACTTGAACTCCATTCTTGAGGAAAATATCCTTTCTTCTTCAAAAACATTTTTCCTTTCATAACATGTCATACGACTTTAAAATAAAAGAAGTTGATTAAAAATAAACTTGAAAAATTCTAAAGGAATCTTCTTAGAAATAATGTTTTAAAAATCCATTCATGACGTACATGTTTAAAAAAACATTCTTTGTACTTTTGTCAGAAAAGTCAAAAAGTACCTCATACGAAAAACGACAAAAGATTCCTTTCATATTCTTTAATAAAAACTCACCGAAGGGTAAAATTGGATTTAAACTATTGTAAGTGGATGGAAACAATATTACATATTGAGGGAACATGGATGTGGATGATAAAATACACCCCAGTAAATGCCAAAGTAAAAACAATCTCGGATAAAAATGAGATTGTGATATTTTCCCTTACCTTAGGTCTGATTTTCTTCGTAAGTGTCTGAAACTCCTGTATAATGATTTAAATAATATCATTGACTTATTACAGAATCATATTCATTGTTATTATATCATATATGGTTCACCTATGACTTTATATTACCCGTTCTTTTGTAATTTCATGTTAAAGTAGCGTTTTGGGTAAAATCGTCTCATTTGTCGTTCGTGTTTTAACTTGTAATTATTCATATGATTACATAGATCATTATTAATTAATTATAGAATATAAAACATGATTTATATATAATATATATTCATATTATACATATATATAATGGATTGATAAATGGAAAGAAATACACCGTTCATGGAGACGGTAGTCCATACGTACCCATGAATGCTGTTTTCGTTTCCTTATTGAATTGAATGGAATTAAGTAGATGACATAAATATAAATAAATCCAGTATCATTATTATATCATATATTTCATTATTACTTACTATATATACTTTATAATCATTCATTAATGGTTAATCATTGAGAATGAATTTCATCGCGTCGTGGAGACGGTAGTCCGTACGTACGCACGAGCGATGATATCATTCCCATGGTTGTGGAATTGTGTTAAAGTGTATGTATACTATTTTAGTATCAATATCACTTTATAATAATAATATATAGTTACTCATTACACCATTATACCCATCCAATTAAGGTGGTGGCGAAAAATAGATTACACCACGGCGTGGAGACGATATTTCGTACGTACGAACGCGCGGTGATTTCCTTTTTCCGTAGGATGGATAGAAGGTTAATTAGAGTTGTTTCATAATAAAATATCAGTATATAAGAAATACTGATGTTATTACTTTATCATGAAACAACTAAAGAAGAATAAGTTGAAGAATAAAGAAATTGAAAAAGATCGGTAATGGATATTACCTCTTTTGGGTGCGCCTTTTCTTAACCTCCACTTAAAGAACTAAGTATGGTCTTTGAAGAAGACCAGGACCTCTAGGATGATACTAGGGAAGTGGAGAAGAGATTTTTTCAGGGGTTGGATGTAGAGACCCGAAGCCTAACGTACATGAACATTACATTACTTTTGCGGAATACTTAATACATAACAAAAATATACACATAAGGATCGTAATAGTTTAGTGTCTTTGGAAACTCGGAACGTAATCTTCTAATCCTGGTGAAAGATCTTCAAAATCTCCCACAAAGATCTTCCTTTTTTTTACCTAAAACCTTTCTTTATATCCTGGGGAAAAGAAAACATAAAAGGGTGAGCTCAAATGCTCAGTAAGGGTAAACAAAAGAAATATCATTCACATAATTTTCATAAGAACATAACATTTTTGGAAATCTTAACCTGCAAAAGAGAGCATAATTTCATAACATGGGATAAATCATAGTAGTGAAAATGAAACCCTTACTTAAAACATTACTCATTGTGGCATACACACATAATCATAGAGAATCATTCCTTGTTAGTCAAGACTCATTGCCAAGACTATCTTAGTGGACAAAGTCCCTTTCTGAATCGAGTAATCCTCGTTTCAGTCCTGTTTCACTGAACCGGTATAACCTACCATTCCAGCCATGTCTATCTCATGAGATATGAAATCTTTACCCAATTAATTGGAGGGAGATATAGGTCCCACCCATCTCTTAATGAATCCTTTCTTATGTGTGCCACAAAATCATAAATCATACATCATTGCATAACCCATGTAATAAAAATGGGATTCTTAAACAACATGACATCATAAAACCATTCATATAAGATAAAGGAATTCATAAACATAATTTCATCACAACAAAGACAAATCAATTTAAAAATATGGATAGAAACATAACCCTTTATTATCTTATATGGAAAATAATTTTGATAAAACACTTGAATTGAATTCTTGAGGAAAATATCCTTTCTTCTTCAAAATCAATTTCTTTTCACAAAACATCATGCAATTTTAAAAGAAAGAGATTTTATTGAAAATAGTCATGAAATCTTTTAGAGGAAGCTTCATGAAAATAAGGCTTTATAAAACAGTATAAATCCGTTCGTGCCGTATAAGTTAAAAAAAACATTCTTCGTACTTTTGTCGGAAAACTCAAAAAGTACCTCGTACGAAAAACGAAAAAAGATTCCTTTCATATCCTTTACTAAAAACTCATAGAAGGGTAAAATTGGATTTAAACAATTGTAGGTGGATGGAAATAATATTACATATTGAGGGAACATGGATGTGGATGATAAAATACACCCCAGTAAATACTTACGAATAAACAATCTCGGATAAAAATGAGATTGTGATATTTCCCTTACCTTAGGTCCGACTTGATTTGTAAGTGTCCGAACCTCCTGTATAATGATTTAAATCATGTTATTGACTTATTACAGAATCATATTCATTGTTATGATATCATATATGGTTCACTTATGACATTATATTACCCGTTCTTTTGTAAATTCCATGTTAAAGAAGCGTTTTGGGTAAAATCGTTTCATTTATCGTAGGTGTTTTGACTTGTTGTTCTTGACATCATTATTACTTATATCATGATTTACTTACTTCCAGAATATAAAATATGATTTATATATCATATATATTCAGTATATATATATATATATATAATAGGTAGATAAATAAAATGAAAAACACCGTTCATGGAGACGGTAGTCCGTACGTACGCATGAACGCTGTTTTCCTTTCCTTATTGTCTTGAAATGGAAGTAAGTAGATGACATACATATGTATATATATACATAAATCCATTAGCTTTATAATGTCATATATTTCATTATTATTTCTTATATATACATTATAATCATTCTTAAATGGTTAACATGGAGAATGAATCTCATCGCGTCGTGGAGACGGTATTCTGTACGTACGCACGAGCGATGATATCATTTCTATAAATATTGAATTGAATTGGAGTGTATTATACAATATATCAGAATCAATATGATGTTGTAATAACTATGTATAGTTATTCTTTACACCATTATACCCATCCATGTAAGGTGGTGGTGGAAAATAGCTTACACCACGGCGTGGAGACGGTATTCCGTACGTACGCACGCGCGGTGATTTCTTTTTCCGTAGGATGGATAGATGGTGAAATAGGGTTGTTTCATACTTATAATAACATATCAGTATATGAGTGATACTGATGTTATTACTTCATAATGAAACAACCTAAGAAGAAGAAGTGGAAGAAGAAATAAAGATGAAAGAATTGGTAACGGTAATTACCTCTTCTTTGAAGTGCCTCTTTGAGACCTCCTCTTAGGGCACTAAAATTGGTCTTTGAGGAAGACCAGAACCTCTAGGATGTTGCTAGGGAAGTGGAGAAGAGATTTTGGCAGGGGTTGGCCGAGCTTGAGTGCTCAAATTGGTGTGAGGAGGAGGGGGAGGAGGTGTCCTTTTATAGGGGAGGAGAGGGGCACCTTAGGAATTCTTAAAAATATTAATTTATAATAAATCTAACCCCACTTAAAAACATCAAAAAATGACTCATATTCGAAGATTAGATGAGATAGGGTTGTAATCTCATCAACCAATCAAATTTAGACATGTTTGGATTTTATTTTAAACCTTATCAATTAGATTTAACTCTAAGTTAAATAATTTAACTTTTACCGTGTCTTTTTGTTTTCTTTCACTATATGGTTAATAAACTTACTATAACATGCCAAACGAACCCCAAATTATTTATTATTAATATATATATCCTTATCTAAGTCATTTGGCCGAACCTTAGATTTTTAAGAATACAATAACAATTAATAATATAATATTTGATTTAAAAACTATTTTGTGTCAATTTTGACACTATTTGATATATGATTTTTGTGAAAGTCATAACAGAATTAAATGTTCTAACCAATTTGATTAAATCAACATTAATATATCATATTAACCTAGAAAATTAGTGTAATTCATAAAAAATCTCAAATTACATTTATTTTGGTGTTTATAACATCAATTATGTCAATATTTCATTAATAAGATAATTACTGCATCATTTGTGTGTCATAAATAAATTATATTATTTGATGTCTAAAAATTACAAATAAAATACCATCATGTAGGAAATATTTTTAGATTTCTAATGAATATTTATAGTCGAATTTATCTTATGTATAACCCCATATTAAAAATGATTTACTTATTAAACTTTGATTTTAACTATTTTAACCCTTCTTTAAATAAATTAATAATAAATGTCCTAATCTAATCCAAGTGGGCCTAAATGGTCATATTTTATTCCTAAGTTTGTTTTTGGTCGAATTACACTTGTCCAATAGAATTAGGACATGTGTTAGGGTAATATTAATATCATATTTACCCTTAGTTACCTTATTTACTATTAACCGTGGTAAAAAAAGTAAAAAGATACTATTCACCAAAAAATTATTTTCATCTCATTGAACCACATTTTAGTCCTTGATATTAACTGTGTCTCTCGGATTTTCGAAATTCCATTCACAGAAGCGGTAAAATTAAGTTTTATGCAAAATTCAGTTTTTAACCTACCACTTAGTAGTTTCACTATTCATCAAAAATTGATGTTTTTCAGAACAATGCCAAAATTTCATCCCAAGCTATATTTCATATTCCGAATTCAAAAATGAAGTCTATTTTACCAAATTCATAACATAAAAGTTGCATTAATTAATTTTATAATTAAATCCCGCTGTTAAAACAAATAGCGTGTTTTTAAGAAACAATATCTATCAAAAGATTGACACTTGTTTATGTCTAGTTTAAATGTGAAACTACATCCAATGACCAACATTGTATTAAATTGTAAAAATATATTCTAAATATACATTAAAACCACTCAAATTAATGATTTATCACTATTAATTATTTCGATTAAAAAAGTTGTTTTTAATTATAATTTAGTAGTTTTCACTATTCATCAGAATATGAAAGTTATCCGAAAAGTACCAAAATTTCACCTTAGGCTAAATTCGATACTCCGAATCCAAAAATAAAGTTCATTTTGAAAAATAAGATTTACTGGATTTCAAAAAGTGGTTATTACTATTCATAACGGCTAGTTTTAATAATATTTTTATAGCATATCGTTGTTTAGTGAAACTCGGTATTGCGTACTACACACGCTATCGAGGAAGGTCGCGATTGCGTGTAATGCAAGTCAAGTCAAGGATGTGTGTTGTGCAAGCTCCTTTTGGTGTAGCGTACAACACAAGACATTAATAAAATTAAAAAGAATATTTTTTTATAAAATCTTGGGCTGTTACATTCTACCCCCCTTAAAATGAATTTCGCCCTCGAAATTCGTCGGGGTTATAAATGGTTTACTATTTGAAAGTTTCTTTAATAGAAACCCACATCGTAAAAGGGAATACCAAAACTTGGCTTTAAAAACTAAAGTATGAAATGTAACGATTACCCAAATAAACTAATCACTGGGTTTCCACATAGGTGAAAATATGGATATGGAAGAGAAATCTAACCATCATGTTCTGATGGAAAGTGGTAGAGAACATGGCTATGAAAAATCCAGTAATCACAAATCCATAAATTTGTGACGATCTAAGGTACCATTTGATTCATCAGGTATAAGATCACTAGGACAACATTTTTGGTTTTCAAGATCATTTCCCTAAAGTTGAAAATTTGAATTAGAATAAATACTTACTTTATTTTGATACAATATCACTGTTGTTCGTGCCTTGAACAATTTCCACTTCATCTCTTAAATAAATGAAGTTGAATTTGTTATTCGTGAAGTGTTATCAGATTATGTGATAGAATGATGGGTCATTCCATTTGTCTCAAACAAAAGGTTAGCAAAAATTATATACATAAGTCGGTCTATAGTGAGATTAATCATATATGGTTCCTAAAATGGACTTATACTTCATATATCATACTGCTTAATATAATAAAACTAGTTTCTACTAAACAAGGACTTCCTGTAGGCCAGTGGTAGGCGATAAAGGCCAGTCGCACTTCGGTTGTGGGTTCGATTCCCACAGCCTTGTCCGACGCGATGGGCTGTCGCCCATCCTGCAGGTTGTCCTTTTTCTAAAACTATATTACTATAACATCCCATCAATAATATCGAAAAAACTTCTATTCTTAAACAATACTAACTTATGTCCAACATAATCCACTCTAATCTTTAGGCTTATCCATAATACTGCAGTCCACTCTCATAATATAGTGAAAACAATTACCAGAGATTTAATACCATCGTTGATCCCCATAAGATATGTCTTGTTGGTCACATTCTAAACATTCAAAGTCCTTAATCATGTATTCTCTTGAATACCTTAGAGAAAACAAGAATGCAGTTTAAAGTTAACACTTTCCACATACCAAAATCCTCAAAATTCTATATACTCAAACCATGATACCACCTAGTCCTTATATCAATCATGAGCTCATGAATACTATTAAACATTTCATTTTCTCGTCTTCATTATGCGCATATCATCTTATTTCCAAAAAATATCTCAATCACTTTGAATACCACATCAATAAATATTGCAATACTCAATGATACAACATTATTTTGGAATCCCATTACATAAACACTTAATCATTCCACCACATCATTGTCATATTCAACATTGCCAATAGTGATCGCATGTGATTTCCCTTTGTCCTTTGCCTTCAGTGGTTGCTCATGTTGATCATCACTAACCCTTGGATTAGGGCAATTATTAGCATAATGCCCCATTTCCTTGCACTTGAAGCATTGAAGTGTTGGCGGTGCGTTCTCTGCAGTGTTTGCTTTATTCACATCATTAGAAACCCTTTTTCCATTACTTCGACACTCAGCTGCTCGATGACCTTCTTTTCCACACTTAAAACATTTTCTAGTCCCTTTTAGACAATCTCCACCATGCTTCTTTCCACACTTTGTGCATAAGGAAACATTCATCTTCTTTTCACCATTATTCTGAGATTTATCCTTGAACTCCATCTTTCGTTTCTTGTCAAAACCATGAGATGGATATGTAACACCAACTTCCATTTCTACCTTGATAGCACAACACACAATTTCTTCATAGCTACTGAAGTCTCTTATAGCTAATGCCCTTCGAAGACTTGGTTTTAAGCCACAGAAAAATCGATCAACTTTACTTTCAGGTTGGATGATAATTCCAGAAGCATACCTTGCAAGTCTTGTAAAATTTTCTTCATAGGTACCAACAGATTCATCATCCCTTTGCTTCAGTTCAAGAAAATCTTTCTCCATCTTTGTTCGAAGAATACGAGGGAAGTACTTACTGAAAAACAAGTTCTTGAACTCGTCCCATTCCATGGACTCAATTTCATCTCTTGGCCTCGTATTCTTGATAAGATTCCACCATTGATCAGCTTCACCTTCCAAACGATATACTGCTAAGATGACTTTATCATGTTCAGAACATTGAAGAACTGAAAATATCTTTTCAGTAGTACTGATCCATTGTTCATCCACAAGTGGATCAGAAGACCCACTGAAAGAAGGTGGACGTTGCCTCATGAAGGACTCAATAGAATATTGTTCCCTTCTCTGCTCATTTGGAAGTCCAGAATGATTCAAAGCTTGTGTAAGTATAGCAATAAGATTTTGCACTCCATCTCCCATAACATTTGTTTGTTCAGGAGGGAAATCATTGCATTGTCCATTGCATTGATCAACACGGTTCCTTCGGGTTCCAGCCATCGTCTAAAACCCAAAAAGAATAGTGTGAGAGGCAAAAATCATGCTAGGGAAAACAACATAATAAAGGGGGAGTACCTTCAATATCTAACATCTTAGGTTTAATTCTATGACCATTAGCGTAATTCTATTACTATAACCTATACGTATACTTATCCCTAGGGACATCCCTAGACATACCTTAGAAATATCTCTAGGGATCTCACTAACGTTTTCGCATCCTAGTTTCCAAAGGTTGACTAAACCTTTCCTCTGATACCAACTGTAGAGACCCGAAGCCTAACGTACATGAACATTACATTACTTTTGCGGAATACTTAATACATAACAAAAATATACACATAAGGATCATAATAGTTTAGTGTCTTTGGAAACTCGGAACGTAATCTTCTAATCCTGGTGAAAGATCTTCAAAATCTCCCACAAAGATCTTCCTTTTTTTACTTAAAACCTTTCTTTATATCCTGGGCAAAAGAAAACATAAAAGGGTGAGCTCAAATGCTCAGTAAGGGTAAACAAAAGAAATATCATTCACATAATTTTCATAAGAACATAACATTTTTGGAAATCTTAACCTGCAAAAGAGAGCATAATTTCATAACATGGGATAAATCATAGTAGTGAAAATGAAACCCTTACTTAAAACATTACTCATTGTGGCATACACACATAATCATAGAGAATCATTCCTTGTTAGTCAAGACTCATTGCCAAGACTATCTTAGTGGACAAAGTCCCTTTCTGAATCGAGTAATCCTCGTTTCAGTCCTGTTTCACTGAACCGGTATAACCTACCATTCCAGCCATGTCTATCTCATGAGATATGAAATCTTTACCCAATGCATTGGAGGGAGATATAGGTCCCACCCATCTCTTAATGAATCCTTTCTTATGTGTGCCACAAAATCATAAATCATACATCATTGCATAACCCATGTAATAAAAATGGGATTCTTAAACAACATGACATCATAAAACCATTCATATAAGATAAAGGAATTCATAAACATAATTTCATCACAACAAAGTCAAATCAATGTAAAAATATGGATAGAAACATAACCCTTTATTATCTTATATGGAAAATAATTTTGATAAAACACTTGAATTGAATTCTTGAGGAAAATATCCTTTCTTCTTCAAAATGAATTTCTTTTCACAAAACATCATGCAATTTTAAAAGAAAGAGATTTTATTGAAAATAGTCATGAAATATTTTAGAGGAAGCTTCATGAAAATAAGGCTTTATAAAACAGTATAAATCCGTTCGTGCCGTATAAGTTAAAAAAACATTCTTCGTACTTTTGTCGGAAAAGTCAAAAAGTACCTCGTACGAAAAACGAAAAAAGATTCCTTTCATATCCTTTACTAAAAACTCATAGAAGGGTAAAATTGGATTTAAAAAATTGTAGGTGGATGGAAATAATATTACATATTGAGGGAACATGGATGTGGATGATAAAATACACCCCATTAAATACTTACGAATAAACAATCTCGGATAAAAATGAGATTGTGATATTTCCCTTACCTTAGGTCTGACTTGCTTTGTAAGTGTCCGAACCTCCTGTATAATGATTTAAATCATGTTATTGACTTATTACAGAATCATATTCATTGTTATGATATCATATATGGTTCACTTATGACATTATATTACCCGTTCTTTTGTAAATTCCATGTTAAAGAAGCGTTTTGGGTAAAATCGTTTCATTTATCGTAGGTGTTTTGACTTGTTGTTCTTGACATCATTATTACTTATATCATGATTTACTTACTTCCAGAATATAAAATATGATTTATATATCATATATATTCAGTATATATATATATAATAGGTAGATAAATAAAATGAAAAACACCGTTCATGGAGACGGTAGTCCGTACGTACGCATGAACGCTGTTTTCCTTTCCTTATTGTCTTGAAATGGAAGTAAGTAGATGACATACATATGTATATATATACATAAATCCAGTAGCTTTATAATGTCATATATTTCATTATTATTTCTTATATATACATTATAATCATTCTTAAATGGTTAACATGGAGAATGAATCTCATCGCGTCGTGGAGACGGTATTCCGTACGTACGCACGAGCGATGATATCATTTCTATAAATATTGAATTGAATTGGAGTGTATTATACAATATATCAGAATCAATATGATGTTGTAATAACTATGTATAGTTATTATTTACACCATTATACCCATCCATGTAAGGTGGTGGTGGAAAATAGCTTACACCGCGGCGTGGAGACGGTATTCCGTACGTACGCACGCCCGGTGATTTCTTTTTCCGTAGGATGGATAGATGGTGAAATAGGGTTGTTTCATACTTATAATAACATATCAGTATATGAGTGATACTGATGTTATTACTTCATAATGAAACAACCTAAGAAGAAGAAGTGGAAGAAGAAATAAAGATGAAAGAATTGGTAACGGTAATTACCTCTTCTTTGAAGTGCCTCTTTGAGACCTCCTCTTAGGGCACTAAAATTGGTCTTTGAGGAAGACCAGAACCTCTAAAATGTTGCTAGGGAAGTGGAGAAGAGATTTTGGCAGGGGTTGGCCGAGCTTGAGTGCTCAAATTGGTGTGAGGAGGAGGGGGAGGAGGTGTCCTTTTATAGGGGAGGAGAGGGGCACCTTAGGAATTCTTAAAAATATTAAATTATAATAAATCTAACCCCACTTAAAAACCTCAAAAAATGACTCATATTAGAATATTAGATGAGATAGGGTTGTAATCTCATCAACCAATCAAATTTAGACATGTTTGGATTTTATTTTAAACCTTATCAATTAGATTTAACTCTAAGTTAAATAATTTAACTTTTACCGTGTCTTTTTGTTTTCTTTCACTATATGGTTAATAAACTTACTATAAAATGCCAAACGAACCCCAAATTATTTATTATTAATATATATATCCTAATATAAGTCATTTGGCCGAACCTTAGATTTTTAAGAATACAATAACAATTAATAATATAATATTTGATTTAAAAACTATTTTGTGTCAATTTTGACACTATTTGATATATGATTTTTGTGAAAGTCATAACAGAATTAAATGTTCTAAACAATTTGATTAAATCAACATTAATATATCATATTAACCTAGAAAATTATTGGAATTCATAAAAAATCTCAAGTTACATTTATTTTGGTGTTTATAACATCAATTATGTCAATATTTCATTAATAAGATAATTACTGCATCATTTGTGTGTCATAAATAAATTATATTATTTGATGTCTACAAATTACAAATAAAATACCATCATGTAGGAAATCTTTTTAGCTTTCTAATGAATATTTATAGTCGAATTTATCCTATGTATAACCCCATATTAAAAATGATTTACTTATTAAACTTTGATTTTAACTATTTTAACCCTTCTTTAAATAAATTAATAATAAATGTCCTAATCTAATCCAAGTGGGCCTAAATGGTCATATTTTATTCCTAAGTTTGTTTTTGGTCGAATTACACTTGTCCAATAGAATTAGGACATGTGTTAGGGTAATATTAATATCATATTTACCCTTAGTTACCTTATTTACTATTAACCGTGGTAAAAAAAGTAAAAAGTTACTATTCACCAAAAAATTATTTTCATCTCATTGAACCACATTTTAGTCCTTGATATTAACTGTGTCTCTCGGATTTTCGAAATTCCATTCACAGAAGCGGTAAAATTAAGTTTTATGCAAAATTCAGTTTTTAACCTACCACTTAGTAGTTTCACTATTCATCAAAAATTGATGTTTTTCAGAACAATGCCAAAATTTCTTCCCAAGCTATATTTCATATTCCGAATTCAAAAATGAAGTCTATTTTACCAAATTCATAACATAAAAGTTGCATTAATTAATTTTATAATTAAATCCCGCTGTTAAAACAAATAGCGTGTTTTTAAGAAACAATATCTATCAAAAGATTGACAATTGTTTATGTCTAGTTTAAATGTGAAACTACATCCAATGACCAACATTGTATTAAATTGTAAAAATATATTCTAAATATACATTAAAACCACTCAAATTAATGATTTATCACTATTAATTATTTCGATTAAAAAAGTTGTTTTTAATTATAATTTAGTAATTTTCACTATTCATCAGAATATGAAAGTTATCCGAAAAGTACCAAAATTTCACCTTAGGCTAAATTCGATACTCCGAATCCAAAAATAAAGTTCATTTTGAAAAATAAGATTTACTGGATTTCAAAAGGTGGTTATTACTATTCATAATGGCTAGTTTTAATAATATTTTTATAGCATATCGTTGTTTAGTGAAACTCGGTATTGCGTACTACACACGCTATCGAGGAAGGTTGCGATTGCGTGTAATGCAAGTCAAGTCAAGGATGTGTGTTGTGCAAGCTCCTTTTGGTGTAGCGTACAACACAAGACATTAATAAAATTAAAAAGAATATTTTTTATAAAATCTTGGGCTGTTACATTGGACGAGCTTGAAGGCTCAAAGTTGTGTGAGGAAGAGAGGGAGGAGGTGCCCTTTTATAAGGGAGGAGAGGGGCACCTTTGGAATAACTAAAAATATTATTTTATTATAAAGTCAAGTTCGGTTTTAAATAGCTCCAAATTGATTTATTTCTAGGCTAAGCTGGGGATGGGTCTAAATACTCTCATAAAATATGATTTAGACAAGTTTAGGTTATTATTTTAACCTTATCAATTAGATTTAGCTCTAAGTTAAATAATTTAACTTTTACCGTGTCTTTTTGTTTTCTTACACTATATGGTTAATAAACTTACTATATGAAGCCAAACGAAACCCACGTTGTTTATTATTAATATATCTATCCTTATCTAAGTCATTTTGCCAAACCTTAGATTTTTAGGAATTAAATAACAATTAATAATATAATATTTGTTTTAAAAACTAATTTATATCAATTTTGACACTATTTGGTACATGATTTTTATGAAATTTCTAACAGAATGATAATTTCAAACCAAGTTACTTAAATAATCAATAACATGTCATATTAACCTAGAAAATTAGTTTAAGTCATAAAAAGTCTCAAATTACATTTATTTTGGCATTTATAAAATCACTTATGTTAATATTTTCTTAAAAAGGTAATTACTGCATCATCGTTGTGTTATAAATAAATTAAAATATTTAAAGTATAAAAATTAAAAATAAAATACCATTATGTAGGAAATCGTTTTATCTTTCTAATTAATATTTATAGTCGAAATTATATTATGTATAACGCTATATTAAAAATGTTTTAGTAAATAAACTTTGATTTTAACTCTTTTAACTCTTCTTTGAATTAAATAATAATAAATGTCCTAATCTAATCCATGTGGGCCTAAATGATAATATTTTACACTTAAGGTTGTTTTTGGTCGAGATAAACTTGTCCAATAGGATTAGGACATGTTTTAGGGTAATAATAATATCGTTTTTACCCTTAATTACCCTATTTACTTTTAACTGTGGTAAATAAAAGTAAAAAGTTATTATTCACCAAAAATTATTTTCATCTCATTGAACCACATTTTACTTACTGACATCAACCGTGTCTCTCGGATTTTTGAAATTCCATTCACAGAAGCGGTAAAATTAAGATTTATGAAAAAATTAATTTTTTTAACTACCACTTAGTAGTTTCACTATTCATCAAAAATTGAAGTTTTTTAGAAAACAACCAAAATATCACCCTAAGCTATAATTGATATTCCGAATTAAAAAATTATTTCTATTTTACAAAATTCCCAACATATAAGTTGCATTAATTAATTTTATAATTAATTTCCGCTGTCACAACAAATAGCGTGTTTTTAAGAGATAATAACTATCAAAAGATTTACACTTGTTTATGTTTGGTGTAAATGTGAAATTACATCCAATGGCCAACATTGTATTGATTTGTAAAAATATATTATAAATATACTTTAAAACCACTCAAATTAATAATTTATCACTATTAATTATTTCGATTAAAAAAGTTGTTTTTAATGAAAATTTAGTAATTTTCACTATTCATCAGAAAATGAAAGTTATCCGAAAAGTACCAAAATTTCACCCTAAGATAATTTCGATATTACGAATCCAAAAATTAATTCCATTTGAAAAATAAAATTTACAAAATTTCAAAAAGTGGTTATTACTATTCATAACGGCTAGTTTTAATAATATTTTAATAGCATATTGTTGTTTTGTGAAACTCGTTATTGCGTACTACACACGCTATCGAGGAAGTTCGTGATTGCATGTAATGCAAGGAAAGTCAAGGATGCGTGTTGTGCAAGCTCCTTTTGGTGTAGTGTACAAGACAAGATATTAATGAAATTAAAAGGAATATTTTTCATAAAATCTCGGGCTGTTACATTCTACCCCCCTTAAAATGAATTTCGCCCTCGAAATTCGTTGGGGTTATAAATGGTTTACTATTAAAAAGTTTCTTTAATAGAAACCCACATCGTAAAATGGAATACCAAAACAAATCTTTAAAAATGAAAGTATGAAATGTAACGGTTACCCAAATAAACTAATCACTGGGTTTCCACATAGGTGAAAATATGGATATGAAAGAGAAATCTAATCATCATGTTCTGATGGAGAGTGGGAGAGAACATGGATATGGAAAAACATGTAATCGCAAATCCATATATTTGTGATGATATAAGGTACCATCTAATTCACCGGATCTAAGGGCACTAGGACAACATTTTTTGGTTTTCAAGATCGTTTCCCTAAAGTTGAAGAATTTGAATCAGAATAAATACTTACTTTATTTTGGTACAATCTCACTGTTGTTCGTACTTTGAACAATTTCCACTTCATCTCTTAAAGAAATGAAGTTGAATTTGTTATTCATGAAGTGTTAATTGATCATGTGATAGAATGATGGGTCATTCCATCTGTCTCAATCAAAAGGTTAGAAAAGTTATCAAAAAAATACATAAGTCCATCTATAGTGAGATTAATCATATATGGTTCCTAAAATGGACTTATACTTCATATATCATACTGCTTAATATAATAAAACTAGTTTCTACTAAACAGGGACTTACTTTAGGCCAGTGGTAGGCGATAAAGGCCAGTCGCACTTCAGTTTTGGGTTCGATTCCCACAGCCTTGTCTAACGCAATGGGTTGTCACCCGTCCTGCAGGTTTTCCTTTTTCTAAAACTATATTAATATAACATCCCATCGAAAAACAAACAATACTACCTTATGTCCCACATAATCCATTCTAATCTTTAGGTTTATCCATAATACTGCAGTCCACTCTCATAACATAGTGAAAATGATTACCAGAGATTTAATACCATCATTGATCCCCATATATCATAAGATATGTTTTGTTGGTCACATTCCAAACATTCAAAGTCCTTAATCATGTATTCTCTTGAATAACTTAGTGAAAACATGAATGCAGTTAAAAGTTAACACCTTCCACATATCAAAATCCTCAGAATTCTATATACTCAAACCATGATATCACATAGTCCTTATATCAATCATGCGCTCATGAATAATGTCAAATATTTCATTTTCTCGTTTTCCCTTCATTATGCGCATATCATTCTTTTTCCAAAAATATCTCAATCACTTTCCATGGTTACTGGTACCATAAAATTACTGAAAACCACAATATACCAATACATAAATATTCCAATATTCCACGATACTATATACAACACTATTTTGGAATCCCATTACATAAACTCTTAATCATTCCACCACATCGTTGTCATATTCAACATCGCCAATAGTGATCGCATGTGACTTCCCTTTGTCCTTTGCCTTTAGTGTTTTCTCATGTTGATCATCACTAACCCTTGGATTAGGGCATTTATTGGCATAATGTCTCATCTCCTTGCACTTGAAACATTGAAGTGTTGGTGGTGCGTTCTCTGCAGTGTTTGCTTTGTTCACATCATTAGAAACCCTTTTTCCATTACTTCAACACTCAGTTGCTCGATGACCTTCTTTTCCACACTTAAAACATTTTCTAGTCCCTTTAAGACAATCTCCTCCATGCTTCTTTCCACACTTTGAGAATAAGGAAACATTCATCTTCTTTTCACCATTGTTTTGAGATTTCTCCTTGAACTCCATCTTTCGTTTCTTGTCAAAACCATGAGATGGATATGTAACACCAACTTCCATTTCTACCTTGATAGCACAACGCACAATTTCTTCATAGCTACTGAAGTATCTTATAGCTAATGCCCTTCGAAGACTTGGTTTTAAGCCACTGAAAAATCGATCAACTTTACTTTCAGGTTGGATGATAATGCCATATGCATACCTTCAAAGTCTTGTAAAATTCTCTTCGTATATACCAGCAGATTCATCATCCTTCTGCTTCAGCTCAAGAAACTCCTTTTCCATCTTTGTTCGAAGAATACGAGGGAATTACTTACAGAAAAACAAGTTCTTGAACTCGTCCCATTCCATGGACTCAATTTCATCTCTTGGCCTTGTATTATTGATAAGATTCCACCATTGATCAGATTCACCTTCCAAACGATATACTGCTAAGATGACTTTATCATGCTCAGAACATTGAAGAACTGAAATTATCTTTTCAGTGGTACTGATCCATTGTTCAGCAACAAGTGGATCGGAAGACCCACTGAAAGAAGGTGGACGTTGCCTCATGGAGGACTCAATAGAATATCGTTCCCTTCGCTGCTCATTTGGAAGCCCAGAATGATTCATAGCTTGTGTAAGTATAGAAATAATATTTTCCACTCCATCTCCCATAACATTTGTTTGTTCAGGAGGACAATCATTGCATTGTCCATTCCATTGATCAACACAGTTCCTTCGGGTTCCATCCATCGTCTAAAACCCAAAAAGAATAGTGTGAGAGGCAAAAATCATGCTAGGGAAAACAACATAATAAAGGGGGAGTACCTTAAATATATAATATCTTAGGTTTAATTCTATGATCGTTAGCGTAGTTCTAGTACTATAACCTATACGTATACTTAACCTTAGGGGAATCCCTAGACATACCTTAGAAATATCTCTAGGGATATCACTAACGCTTTCGCATCCTAGTTTCCAAAGGTTGACTAAACCTTTCCTCTGATACCAACTGTAGAGACCCGAAGCTTGACTTACATGGACATTACATTACTTTTGCGGAATACTTAGTACATAACAAAAACACACACACACAAGGACCGTAATAGTTTAGTGTCTTTGGAAACTCGGAATAAAATCTTCTAATCGTGGTGAAATATCTTCAACATCTCCCATAAAGATCTTCATTCTTTTACCTAAAACCTTTATTTATATCCTGGGGAAAAGAAAACATAAAAGGGTGAGCTCAAATGCTCAGTAAGGGTAAACAAAAGAAATATCAATCACATCATATTCATAAGAACATAACATTTTGGAAATCTTAACCTACAAAAGAGAGCATAATTTCATAACATGGGATAAATCATAGTAGTGAAATTAAATCCCAATAATCATAACTTAAAACATGAAACTTTGTGTCCTATACACATAATCATATAGAATCATTTCTTGTTAGTCAAGACTCATTTCCAAGACTATCATAGTGGACAAAGTCCCTTTCTGAACCGAGTCACCCTCGTTTCAGTCCTGTTTCACTGAACCAGTATAACCTACCATTCCATCCATGTCTATCTCATGAGATATAAAATCATTACCCAATGCATTGGAGGGAGATATAGGTCCCACCCATCTCATAATGATACTATTTTTATGTGTGCCACAAAATCATAAATCATACATCATTGCATAACCCATGCAATACAAATGGGAATCTTAAAAATCACGACATCATAAATCAATTCATATAAGATAAAGGAATTCATAAAAATAATTCCATCACAACATGATCAAATCAATGTAATAATAGGGATAAAAACAGAACCCTTTATTATCTTAGATGGAAAATAATTTTGATAAAACACTTGAACTCCATTCTTGAGGAAAATATCTTTTCTTTTTCAAAAACATTTTTCCTTTCATAACATGTCATACGAATTTAAAATAAAAGATGTTGATTAAAAATAAATGTTAAAACTTGTAAAGGATTCTTCTTGGAAATAATGTTTTAAAAATCCATTCATGCCGTACAAGTTTAAAAAAAACATTCTTCGTACTTTGGTCAGAAAAGTCAAAAAGTACCTCGTACGAAAAACAACAAAAGATTCCTTTCATATTCTTTACTAAAAACTCGCAGAAGGGTAAAATTGGATTTAAACTATTGTAAGTGGATGGAAACAATATTACATATTGAGGGAACATGGATGTGGATGATAAAATACACCCCAGTAAATGCCAAAGTAAAAACAATCTCGGATAAAAATGAGATTGTGATATTTTCCCTTACCTTAGGTCCGATTTGCTTCGTAAGTGTCCGAACCTCCTGTATAATGATTTAAATAATGTCATTTACTTATTTCATAATCATATTAATTGTTATTATATCATATATGGTTCACTTATGACTTTATATTACCCGTTCTTTTGTAATTTCATGTTAAAGTACCGTTTTGGGAAAAATCGTCTCATTTGTCGTTCGTGTTTTAACTTGTAATTATTCATATGATTACATAGATCATTATTACTTAATTATAGAATATAAAACATGATTTCTATATAATATATATTCAGAATATACATATATATAATGGATCGATAAATGGAAAGAAATACACCGTTCATGGAGACGGTAGTCCGTACGTACCCATGAACGCTGTTTTCGTTTCCTTATTGAATTGAATGGAATTAAGTAGATGACATAAATATAAATAAATCCATTATCATTATTATATCATATATTTCATTAGTACTTACTATATATACTTTATAATCATTCATGAATGGATAATCATTGAGAATGAATCTCATCGCGTCGTGGAGACGGTAGTCCGTACGTATGCACGAGCGATGATATCGTTCTCATGGTCATGGAATTGTGTTCAAGTGTATGTATACTATTTTAGTATAAATATCACTTTATAATAATAATATATAGTTACTCATTACACCATTATACCCATCCAATTAACGCGGTGGCGGAAAATAGATTACACCACGGCGTGGAGATGGTATTCCATACGTACGCACGCGCGGTGATTTCCTTTTTCCATAGTATGTATAGAAGGTTAATCTGAGTTGTTTCATAATAATATATCAGTATATAAGAAATACAGATTTTATTACTTTATCATGTAACAACTAAAGAAGAATAAGTTTAAGAAGAAAGAAACTGAAAAAGATCGGTAATGGATATTACCTCTTTTTGACGCGCCTTTTCTTAACCTCCACTTAAAGAACTAAGGATGGTCTTTGAAGAAGACCAGGACCTCTAGGATGATACTTGTGAAGTGGAGAAGAGATTTTGGCAGGGGTTGGCCGAGCTTGAAGGCTCGAAGTTGTGTGAAGAAGAGAGGGAGGAGGTGCCCTTTTATAAGGGAGGAGAGGGGCACCTTTGGAATAACTAAAAATATTATTTTATTATAAAGTCACGTTCGGTTTTAAATAGCTCCAAATTGATTTATTTCGAGGATAAGGTGGGTATGTGTCTAAATAATCTCATCCAATATGATTTAGACAAGTTTAGGTTATTATTTTAACCTTATCAATTAGATTTAGCTCTAAGTTAAATAATTTAACTTTTACCGTGTCTTTTTGTTTGCTTACACTATATGGTTAATAAACTTACTATATGAAGCCAAAAGAACCACAACTTGTTTATTATTAATATATATATCTTTATCTAAGTCATTTGGCTGAACCTTAGATTTTTAGGAATTAAATAACAATTAATAATATAATATTTATTTTAAAAACTAATTTATCTCAATTTTGACACTATTTGGTACATGATTTTTATGAAATTTCTAACAGAATGGTAAGTTCGAACGAAGTTACTTAAATCATAAATAACATGTCATAGTAACATATAAGATTAGTTTAAGTCATAGAGAGTCTCAAATTACATTTATTTGGTCATTTATAACATCAATTATGTTAATATTTTCTTAAAAAGGTAATTACTGCATCATCGTTGTGTTATAAATAAATTAAATTATTTAAAGTATAAAAATTACAAATAAAATACCATTATGTAGGAAATTTTTTTATATTTCTAATGAATATTTATAGTCGAAATTCTATTATGTATAACCCTATATTAAAAATGTTTTAGTAAATAAACTTTGATTTTAACTCTTTTAACTCTTCTTTGAATTAAATAATAATAAATGTCCTAATCTAATCCAAGTGGGCCTAAATGATAATATTTTACACTTAAGGTTGTTTTTGGTCGAGATACACTTGTCCAATAGGATTAGGACAAGTTTTAGTGTAATAATAATATCATTTTTACCCTTAATTACCCTATTTACTTTTAACCGTGATAAATAAAAGTAAAAAGTTACTATTCACCAAAAATTATTTTCATCTCATTGAACAAAATTTTACTTACTGACATCAACCGTGTCTCTAGGATTTTTGAAATTCCATTCACAGAAGCGGTAAAATTAAGATTTATGAAAAAATTAATTTTTTTAACTACCACTTAGTAGTTTCACTATTCATCAAAAATTGAAGTTTTTTAGAAAACTGCCAAAATTTCACCCTAAGCTATAATTGATATTCCGAATTCAAAAATGATTTCTATTTTACAAATTTCCCAACATATAAGTTGCATTAATTAATTTTATAATTAATTTCTGCTGTCACAACAAATAGCGTGTTTTTAAGAGATAATAACTATCAAAAGATTAACACTTGTTTATGTCTGGTGTAAATGTGAAATTACATCCAATGACCAACATTGTATTGAATTGTAAAAATATATTCTAAATATACTTTAAAACCACTCAAATTAATAATTTATCACTATTAATTATTTCGATTAAAAAACTTGTTTTTAATTAAAATTTAGTAATTTTCACTATTCATTAGAAAATGAAAGTTATCCGAAAAGTACCAAAATTTCACCCTAAGCTAATTTTGATATTACGAATCCAAAAATGAATTCCATTTTGAAAAAAAAAATTTACAATATTTCAAAAAGTGGTTATTACTATTCATAACGGCTAGTATTAATAATATTTTAATAGCATATTGTTGTTTAGTGAAACTCGTTATTGCGTACTACACACGCTATCGAGGAAGGTCGCGATTGCGTGTAATGCAAGGCAAGTCAAGGATGCGTGTTGTGCAAGCTCCTTTTGGTGTAGCGTATAACACAAGATATTAATGAAATTAAAAAGAATATTTTTCATTAAATCTCAGGCTGTTACAGAAACCTTGGGAACTAGATTTAGGAAAACATAGATTTGGGAACATAACCCTAGGATATATATTTATGATTAGTATATAAGAACATATTAATGTTATTTATGTTTGATATTTTGTGGGTGTCCTAGAAATACATCCCAATATTGATAATAAAAGTGGATGTGGTTATGGAATATAAATATCATGGGGGTAATAACATAAAAAAGGCATGTCAAGTTTGTCTCTAGAATTAACAATTACATGACTATGAGTCTTACTATGAACTAGATTTTACAATCATGGGGGATATTCTTAGGATAATTCACATTATCTTACAAACCATTATGAAATATTTGAAACTATTTTTTATGATTTTAAAACCTTTAAAATGAAACTATGTTTATGATTATGAGATAATACAAGCTTAAAATATTTATTTTATGTAATGTTTTTTTCAAAGTTTGCGATTATAAATTATGTTTCATAATGTTGTTATGTAATATTGTGTATGGAATTATTTTGAAATGGATCCTTGTAAAAGGAATAAGAACCATCGCAGTGCACATAATCTAAAGAGTAAGAAATATATTTTCATTGTGAGGGTTATGAAAATATTCCTAAGGGGAATAATTTCCAAAATATTATCATCACATGAGGACATGGTATCATGTGCTATTAAGATTTATATTATTACATCAAATGGGATCAATAGAATAAGATGATGGAAGTGGAAAAAAGGATTAGAGGAAGATTGGAGGGAATTATTTTCTCACATGTAATAATTGTGTAAGGAATCACCTTGGTACTTGCTTAAAGGGAATGTGAGTTTTATAAAAGTGTGGGGAGATAGTCCAGAAAGTTCATGATTTAAAGGGAAATAAATAATCTATCCACATGAAATGATTCAACTATAATTATATGGGTAACTACAGATATGAATACCCCAATATACAAGGGAATATACATTAAAAGGATCTAAAGGATCAAGGTAAAGCTTATAATACTATAATAGACAAAGTGGAATAATAAATGTTCCTATGTTTGGATTAATTAATTATGTAAAATTGATATTTTATCAATGATATTCTTTCTATAATAATTATGAAATATATATAAGGATTTTACTATAGTAATTTTTTATATTGGATTTGATAGAATATGTTAAATAGTACTAACAAATAAGAAAAGTGATTCAGTAGTATGTTTTTCTTTTTTTAAAAAACATTATTAAGGGGATATATCCCTTAATATGGGATTTCTGTTGAGATAATAAGAATAATTTTTTTATTATGGTATAATATTGGTGTTCGTGAAATTGAATAGTGATTTTATTATTTATATTATCTTTGCTAGATTTTACTACATATTTGGATTTATTGAATATATTTAAAAATAATAGATTTTATTTTTGGATGAATTCATTTTTTTCATTAAGGATTTTTTGTGGTCAAGGTATTCACATTTTTGGAATGTGAAATTAAGAGCTACATTATACTGTAAGGGGAATATGATGATGATTTAGTGACTTTACGTATAAATTTTTTGACTCTATATTTGGTGAGGCTTATTTGAAATGATTCTAATTATAATCATTTACAAAATAGATTAAATTGAATTTTGATATATACTATTTATGTATTAGATAATAATTTATTATATTTGATAAATTTTTCCTAACCATTTTTATACGGATAAGAGGAATAACATGCTACACTTTTATGGATCTTATTATATGTTAATTATTAATTTTAGTGCCTCAAAAATAAAAAAAATCATCTTGGATATTCATTTCTTGGAGTAATAAATGTAGTGGAAATTGATCAAAACATAATAAAAGGATGCAATTATTCATAAAAATATTTTATAAAATATATTTTATGGTTTTTTATGCAATGATAGTAAAATAATTCCTCAAATTTAGGAAATGTATCTTTAAATAATAATTTTATCCTACTAACATTATATCTGATGAATCTAATTGAATTTTAACTCTATAGAGTTATGGTCATGATGAAAATACCATTAAATTGATCATTAAGTTTTCTATGATTAATGATATCTATCATACTATAATTATGTACACTTTTCTTCTTTGTCTATATCTTCACTTCCAACCAATGTTCCCATAGTTGGAAACCTAGTTATGTATTATTATTAATGAACTTTTTACATCCATTTTTGAGTGATCAAGAGGAATTTTTATGAAATTTTTTTATGATTTTTGGTTTCCAATATAGGTTTTTTTGAATTTCATAATCTTAATTTCTGAGATCGGAATTCAATTTGTAGGATATAATTTTTTATGTGTGGTTGAAGGTAACACCATGTGATTTTAAATTAAGAACATCATATTCAACTGCATATATGAAAAAACAAAATAAATATTATAATAGATTGTGAAACCTAGATACATTATTGTATAACTATTTATAAAAATATTCAATCTTCTCTATAGTCTTCGATGCATGCAACATCATGTTTGTAAGAAATAATATTATCAATAAAATATTAATATTAAAACAGGACCATTATATCCTAGAAGTTCAGTTAGTGGGTATGAATAGTAATAACTAAATTCTGAAATTTATATATTTTTATCATGTATAAAATAAATTCAATGGTTATATATTGATTAAAAATAAAATACTAATTATTTAAAAAAATGAATCTTATAAAGATATATTTTTTATAAAAGGAAGTTTAGTCACACCTTGCACACATAATATAAATTTAATTCTAAACAATATTATAATAAAAATATTAATAAATAAAATTAGTTTCTAAAATATAAATTACAAAATTATCTTCTTGTTATTGTTTTAGAGATTTCTGAAAAGATTAATTTTTTGATGAATAGTTGAAAATATTGATTTTTATTGAAAACTACCTTTTTAATTGAATTATTTAAAATGATGAATTATATTTTACATTTTATAAAATTTAAATTGGTTAAATCATATAAAAATATAACTCATTCATTTCATTTTAATCAATTTCATTTTGAATTATAATATAAAAACATTTTAAACTTTTTAATGTTTTCTTTGGAATAACCATTTTACAAATGTATCTATGCATTAAATCTTGAATTGAATTATGATACTTCTTTGAATTTAATTTTTAAAAATTAATTACATATTTTAATTGAGAATAATATTTAATACCTAATAATTTTAAATTTATTTTTTAACATTTTATTAATTGTAAAATCATTAAAAATCAATTGTTGTGGTTATGGTTAAAATGGATTTACTGAGGGTTAAACTAAGAAGATAAGGGTTATTATGACCATAAAACTTGTCTAATTTTACTTTTATAGACATATATTGACATTATATACTATAAGGTTGGACATTAAACCTTTTTTTTTGGTTCTCAACATGATAAAAATCTGGGTATCACATTTTCTTTACAAAATTTCCATGTGTGTCCTCTACCAACATATAAAAGGTCATCCCCTATCCTCCCCTATTCACACTTTAAAAATCCATTGGTTCATCCAATACCTACCGTAATATATTATTTAATTACATCCTCAAATCCTACAGGCCTTATTTTTATTATTTATCACTCTTAGGGTGTCTTTAGGTATAATCCTAAAGAGGCACTACGAAGAAGATGTAAAATTATTAAATGTGTGTATTTATTTGATTTCTTATTCCAAATCCTTTAAATAATCATAGAATAGGATAATATAATAACACAAATATCTTATATATGTTGATACATTATCATTTTAATGTAATTACTAAGATCCATATCAACTTTCTTCAAATGGAAAACAAAACCGTCGATCGTATGTACGGCAGACTACCGCCTCTCGAAACGATGTAATACATTTTCCATCGCAACCATTAAAGGCTGGATATAATGATGAATTTTATAGATTTATATGGTATTTATAAAATTATTATACTTATTTAATTGTGACATCACATATTCCTTCTTAATTTTCCTTCTATAATGGATATGTTAAAGTCACACCTATAGCAGTACTGTAGCATTCACTGTAGCAATTAATGTAATAGTTATTGTTCGGTACTTTTGCAGCTGGAACTATTCACCTGATTTTGGCCATCCGGCCACCGGTTTGGGCCTACAGGTCTCAAGTTCCTTCATGTCATCAAATTCCTTTAGGCCACAGGGCCTTCGGGCCACGTAGACCATGGAGTAGCCCAGTTCACACAGAACAGGACCTGGAAGAGGATCAACACAACAAGAGTAGTAGCCACCAGAAGCAGAGCTAACCGGATTAGAAGAATAAGAGGGTATTGTAGCTGCAATTGGGACCAGGCACCATGCAACTTCATTCAGGAAAATGATAGTCGATCATTAATGTAAGGTAGGTAGATATGTGATCAATGACGTAGAGGCTAGGGAGGGGCAGTTCAAGTGTAATGGGCCAATAGGTCATGTACTAGGCATGGTATGCCTCTATGCCTTCGGGTCATGTATTGCAGGTCATTCGGGCCTTGTGCCCTAGGACTATAGGTCATGTGATGGTTCACATTCCACCCTTAAGAGGGGGATTATCCATAATAAAATAAAATAAAAGTCACACCTGTGAATGGTGGACTACAGCCTCACCAAGTGATGTGTTTTTGTTTTCACATTGGATTTACATGGTAGGTACTAATGCTAAAGTTAATTAGAATATGTTATTTTTATGAACAATAAATAATTATTTAAATATGATATAATATATAAGTTCTTACCATCCAACCCATTCGGAAGAAATAATGTTTCCCCTTCCATACATGTGGACCACCACCACCACTTATTGATGTGAACTTTGTTTTCATTTTATTTTTACATGGATGTAAATTATTATGTAGATGATTCATATAAACTTAAATATGAAATAGTAACTACTCTATTATTTATAATTAATATTTATTTTCCTTTCATTCTATATTTCAATAACTATTTAAACAATTTTCATGCTTAAGTAAATCTTATTGCCTCCATGAACAGTGTAATCCATACTCCATATATAAATTTTATAGATTAATATAAGTAAATATAATCTAAAAATAAATGGTATTTATATCATATTTTATATTCTTAATATTCTTTAACCATGATCTGAGTATATTTTTTGAAATTACTGATACAAAATATACATGGAAAATGAAAAATTTATTTCCTAAAAATAATGATTTTAACATAGAGTTTTTAATAAAATGGTGATAAAAGACAATATATAGATAATATATGGTATGATACATATTATTAATGTTCTTTAAATGATTTATAATGTACCTATATTTATTATATAGTATTTTTTTTACACATAGAAAAGAATTTAAACATGAGGTAAGGGTTTCTAATCCCATGTTTACATCCATGAGACATATTCTATATTCACCACTTAGTTCTATTATGTGTTGTATATAATGAACATGTTATATTTTATATTTTCAATAACTTTAAATTAATTTTATTTAATGTTTTTTTTGTTATTTAATTCATGGGGATTACAATTAAAAATTTAACAATGTGGTAATAGTTTATTTTATAATCTCTTCATTTATCGAAATTGTTTATGATTAAATATTCAATGATGAAATATTATGACATATCACTCATAAAACTCAAGAATGTTTTATACAGTAATTATTAATGAAATTTTCATGTAATAGTCACATTTTCATCTCTTTAGTAATTAACATTATTTGGAAAAAAATTAAATAAAATTTCACTTTATTTCTCTCATCAGTCAAAAAAACTTTTTTTCATCAAAAATAATTTTTTTTTAAAAAATTTCCAATTTTTTTGAATAATATTCAAATGATTTATTAATAAATTTTTTAGGAATTTTTTACTTTAAAAAATTCACTAATTCATCTAATCATTTCCCAAACAAGGATCTTTTGTCTTATACTAAAAATGTGAAAGGAATCATTCTTTTGAATTATACAACTTGTAAGGAGTTTCTTATTTTCATGGCCACTAAGTGTTTATAATATTATTTTGAATGTTTAAAATTATATTTTTAAATAAAATTATTTACAAAATTCTTTGTGAACAGTTAGTTAAAAATAGGATTTTCAAAATGAAAATGATATTTTCTTTAAGAATTTTTTAATGGAATGTTTATGGTATATATATTCCTTAAAGACATAAAACCATTATTTTACATATGATAAATTGGGATATTTGGTATTTATACCTTTATTATTATTTTTATGGATTATTTATCATCATTTTAACTGAGTTTTTCAATTTTATTATCATTCACCATATTAATATATATTTTTTATGATTATGATTATTGATTATGGTGAGCATTAACATTTAATACTTTAGTTTTTATATATGATCATTTATGTTTATAATGTTTCTCCTCTTAAGTATGAGCAATTCATCAGACTTATTAAAATTTGTGTGGATCTTATAATTACATAGCCCCTTGATGATTCAGTTTGTCTCATGAGACAAATTAGATGGCCAAATTAATTAGTTTTTTAATCATAGTTTTAAACGGTCTGGTGAAATTTACTATATGTATAATTATCATGTTCAGAATTAGGCATTACCTGATTATTAAAATAGTTATTTATTTTCCATGTCATTATATGATTATTTATAATATTTATTCTTACGTTTCGAACTTATGTGATTATTTATATTAAATTATTTGATTATCATTTATTCATACCATAATATTCTCAAGTATTTTATTGAATGTCATGTTTTTTAATTATTTACTTTTCCATACTTATTATTAGTCTTTATTCATGATAGATTCCACTATACGCATACACTTAATTAGCATTTTATCTCACCCCTTTCTTATGTTTCTTCTACAAGATGCCAAGATTTGTATTATCATTGATATATAGGATTATTCTAAATAAAATAATTATTCACTAAAATAAAATACTATTGTGTATTTTAGTTTTTCAATTGTAATGTGAGATTCAATTATATATCTTATTTACTAAGAGAAAAACTATACGGTCCTTTTGGATGTGATCCCTTGTATCTTATTTCAATTTAATATAGTAACCCCCAAATGTGTGCTGCAAAGGTCTGGGTATTTACTATTACTATCCTAGGAATTTAAATAAATTGAAAGATATTATATGTAGAAAGGCTCTCATAACCCTATCCATTATGAGGGTTTAAAGAGATCTAATAATCCTTTATATTGAACGGATGGACATTAGAGTCAAAAAAAGAACATCATCCTACCCTTATCAAGTAATTTCTCATCCATCCATTATTGAGAGGATCGATAAGGCCTCAAAAGATGATAAGGTTATATAGATAAAAGGGGTAAATATTAGAGTTTATAATTTCTAAATATGAATTTAATAGGTTTTGAACGCAGATTTGACTGCCATCAAAACTATAACTGAAGAATAAAATTTTGGATGATGTGCATATCACATTATTCTCTATTCATATAGGAATCAGTTAGACATTTAGAAAGATGAAAAAAACATTTGGTGGGATAACATGAAAAGGTATATTGTTGAATTTATATCTCAGTTCATTATTGTCCAATAAATTCATGATGAATGGTAGAAGTTTAAGGGTATGATTAAACTATTTTCTACACAATTATAGAATTGGGAAAACGTAACCCTTGAATTAATCAAAGGAAACCCAATGAAATATTAATGTCATAACACTATTTGTGGGGTAATCAATAACCCCATGAAGGCAATGCATTTAATTTCTATCAAGTAAGAGTTATCTCATGACCAAATCACTATGATATACAAAAGATCAATGTTAAGATTTCAAAGTGTACCAATCTCCAATATATCAGATCTATGGTTCACCTCATGGTTCTAGGGAATACTTCAACAAGAGTTGTATATAGAGTTTGGTTTTAGCAGTCTTTATCACCCTCATATATAGTAAGACTAAGAGATCCATTAAACCTCTTGAATACATGTAGATATCATTTTCAAAATATTTGAATGGATTTTGGGATCAATACATTCTCCTAGTGGAGTTCTCATATAATTTTTTTTACATTTAATAATTTGAATGGAACCTTATAAGGCTTTGTAAGGGAAGATGTAACCCTCCGACCATAGTTACTCAGAGTCGGTGAATTATTACATAAAATTGGCATGATCACAAGAGATCAAGTCTCGAAGGACCGATTATTTTAGTTTCCTTTGAAGTAATAGATATATACATAAGTTTTACATTACATTATGAAATGAAAAACGACAACATTTTTTAAACATTTAATACACTCATATCCCTTATATTATTCCTACAAGTCAATCATGATATACTTCTTCACGTCTTGGGAAAAAGAACACATAAAAATGGGGTTATCTTAGATGCTCAATAAGGATAACAATATAGTAGAAACTTTTATAAATAAGGATAAACATTTAAGAAATTATATAAGTCTAATAAACAGGCCTTTTAAACATAAACTTAAAAATAATATGGAAACTATAAGTAAAAATAATTCCATTTACTTACTCGTATAGATATTCTACTAGTCGAATAATCACATGTAAAATCAGTATCTAATTTCACAATGATAAAATGCATAATGCTGGACATTATAACCAGAGAGTCAATAACTTATTCCAAGACTACAAATAAGCTTTTATCAAGGCCATGTGCCAAGATAATATTTTCTCTCATGAGACATATCTATGCATTGGGGAGCAATAGCATCCTCCACCCGTCACATACTAAGTCCAATGCATTCCTCATATAAAAAGGTTGAAATATAACCTAAAAATTCATATTAAAACTAGTATACGAAATTTTAATACTTTAACCATAAATGATGAATGGTATAAAAATAACACATCCATAATAAAACATATCACAAAACCTTCAATAAAATATGAAATATTGTATCAAAGTAAATCAACTTCGAACAAGTGTAAAATCCGTCAAATGATGTTGACATAAATAAAATTAAAACTATTTCCTAGAAATATATCTATCTATTTTGAAATCATTTAAAAGTCACATAATTATGAAAGAAAACACTTGTTTTGAAAATATTCTTATAATATTGTAGGGGATGTTTTGATGATTTTATAAAGGCATAAAATACTTTCACACGCTATATATGTTAAAAAACATTCTTACCTTAATTTTTCAGAAAGGTCATAAAATAAATTTTGGAAAAAACAGAAAGATTACTTTCAAAAAATTTAATAAAAATTAAAAAATGGTATAAATTACTTTAACTGATATTCTAGGTAATAGTAAAAATGTTTTGAAATACTTTTTTCAGAAACACAGATGTGAATGATAAAGAGGTCTCAGTAGATACTCACGTATAAACAACCTCGGATAATAAAGAGATTATAAAATTAACCCTTACATTGTATGTTTCCTTGGTCAAGGGTACATTGAACTTCTGTATAATTTTTATATAATTGTTATTAAATTATAAAAAAATCAAAATACATAAATATTATATCATAGATGATCTTTTAATATTGTTTTATTGATAATATTTTAGTAGTATCATTGAATCGTGTGTTAACTGATTCGTTTTCCTTTATATGCTATGTTATGTAAGTCATATTTGTTATAGATATGATGTATTTGATTAGAATGATATTAAGTTCTTAAATATTATTTTTCATCATAAACTGAAAATTATTCTTCAATGGTTATGATGGGGAATGAATCTCATCGTGTTCGTGGAGATGGTAATATGTGCCTACGCACGAGCGACAACATCATTTTATTGATTGTAAAATCATATTTAATTGGATGGTATATCATATATACATAATAATAAACATTTTATATTTATTATTTACATCAATTATACACATTATTATATCCATCTAAATAATTAAGTGTTGAATAACAAACTACACCACGATGTGGAGACGGTAAGTCGTACGCATGCACGTGTGGGGACATTTTCATTCATAGGATGGATTGAATAATGAATATGGTTCTAACATATTTATATTAACATAACAATATTTATAAGTTACTAGATTTATTATTTTTTTATGGAAACAACAAAGAAATAGGAAGTTGAAGAAGATAAGAACTTTGAAAGCGGTGATGAAATTATTACCTCTTCTCCGTGTGCTTCTTTTTTATTTGATCAAAATGGTTCTATAAGTTTGATTTATGATCAAATAAAGTCCTCTAGGTTGAATTTAGGATATTTTTTAGGATATTTGTGCAGGGTTTGGCCAAGAAAATGGCTTTGGAGGTGTGATTTTGAAAGAAGGGGAAGTACCCTTTTATAAGAGAGGTGAGGGTCACTTTAGGAGAAGCTTGAAATATTAATTTATTATAAAATAATATTCGGTTTATAATTGCACTAAAAGAATTTATTTCTAATATATAGTGGGTATGGGTCAACAAACACTCAACCAATAGGTATTAGATAGGTTTAGGTCACCATATTAAGGTTATCTTTTTTATTTAAATCTTAGTTAAATAGTTTAACTTTTAGAATTATTCTTGAATTAATATAATAAATGGTTAATAAACATACTATAAAAACAAAATGGAACCCCAAGTGGTTCATTATTGACATATCTAACCATATCTATGTCCTTTGGATAAACCTCAGAAGTTTCAGAATATTATATCAATTAATAATACAGATTTTTTTTAAAACACATTTATCTCAATTTTTGACACTATTTGGTATTTTGTTTTTGTGGAAGTCATAACAACTTTTTCACTTAGAAAAAAAATTATTTAATCAATCATGAAATATCATAATAACCATTAAAATTAGTGGAACACATCAAAAGTACCAATTTACATTTATTTGGATATTTATATTATAAATTATTTTAATATTTCATTAATAAGGTAATTATTGCATAATCATTGTTTAATAGATAAATTTAATTATTTAAGGTCTAAAAATTATAAATAAAATAAAATTATGAAGGAAATATTTTTATATTTCTAATTAATATTTATAGTCAAATTTATATTCTGCATAACCCTATATTAAAAATGTTTTATTTATTAAAATTTAAATTTAACACTTTCAACTCTTCTTTAAATAAAATAATTACAAATGTCATAATCAAATAAAAGTAGATAAAAAGGATCATATTTTATTCCTATGGTTTATTTTGGAAAAAATAATCTTATCCAATTGAATTAGGTCATGTGTTAAAGTAATTATAATATCATTTTTATCTTTAATTACCCAATTTACTTTTAATTATGGTAAAAAAACCAAAAAGTTACTATTCACAAAAAAAATAGTTTCAGCCTATTAAACCACATTTTTCACTATTGTAAACCATGTATCTTGGATTTTTAAAATTCAATTCACAAAAGTGGTAAAATTGCTTTTTATGAAACTTTTCAAATGTGCCTAGAAAGTGAGTAAAAGATGTCAAAAAGTTAAATAATATTTTATACGTATTATATTTTTTAAAAATGAATAAAACTAATTCCATTGAACTAGTATAGGTATTATTTACTTATTTTGACTTAAAATAAATTCAAATTTAAAATTATTTATTTAAATAAAAAATCAGTTTTTAAAAATAATGTTGTGTTTTTCACTATTCATCTCAAATAAAATGTTTTTAGAAAAATAACAAAAATTCACCCAAAGCTAAATATAATATTCCAAATTCAAAAAATAATTCTATTTGACAAAATTCATAACATAGAAGTTGCATTAATTAATCTAAAATTAATTCCCGTTGTCAAAAGCAGAAAGTGAGTTTTTTAGAAGTAAAAACTATCAAAATATTGATATTTCTTTATGTCCAATTTAAATGTAAAGTTACATAAAATGACCTAAATTATATTATATGATAAAAATATAATATAATGATACTTTAAAACCACCAAAATATATAATTTAACACAATAAATTATTTCGATTAAAATGTTTTATTTAATTAAAATTTCGTATTTTCATTATTCATCAAAATATGAAAGTTATTAGAAAATTACAAAAAAAAATAACCAAAATAAGTTTATATGTCTCATTTCTAAAGAAGATTTTTATTTTCTCAATTTTAATATATAAAAGTGTCAAATATTGGATTTTAAAAGGGTTCTCTATTAAAAGGTGGTAAAATTGAATTTTTTAAAGACACTTCTTTTATGTAAAAAAATTAATTTTCCATATATTCTATCTAAGAAACACAAAAGATGAATATTAATATTATATAAGATATATATATAATACAAAATGTGGTAAATAATATTCATAATATCTTTTTAAATGGCTAATTTGATAGGTCGTGATGCGCTTGAACTCAGTGTTGCGTGTAGCACAATCTATTGAAATACATTAAAGATATAACATATAATTAAATCCTAGGGTGTTACAGAAGAGGTTTCAGACTTCAATATATTGGGATGAAGCTAAATAGTGGAATCATATGGTAAATGATATTATCTAAGAGATGATAGATAAGGCTCAAGACATTAAACATCATATTATATCCTTTATAAATCAATATAAAATCCATGCATACAATTATCAGTGAGACATAGAGTATGATGTCGTAGATTAGTGTTCCTTCAAATATCACCGTGGAATAAATTCATGATGTTTGGGATGAATTTAAGTATTATTTTTAGTTAAATCCTCTAATTTGAGACCCTTTATCACATTGGAGTTATAACCTATCTTCTAGCACCCCCACCTAACTTATCTCAGGTACACGATAGGTTCCCTATATCACTATTAATGAAAAATATACCAAACCCCGCACATTTAAAAAATGGAAATGTGGTACCTCTGGAGAATTAAAATTCATATAAGGAGAAGCTAATAAAGATCTTAGATTATAGAGAAAATATTCTATAAAGAAATAAAAAACAGCTACTAAATATTTTGTGGTGGGACAACATGTTTAAGGAGGAAACATGGGAACAATAAAAGATGAAAAAATAGAAGTACCATAATATGTTTTATTGTATAAAATGAAATTTGAAAGGTGATATTTTTGTATAGAGAATAATGTAACAACCTGTAATTCGATAAATGAAATTCCCTTATCAATGAATAAATTTCTTATTATATTAATGAGTTTTATAAAACACCTATGTGAAGGAAAATGTTTTATTTTGACACTTTCTAACCTTAGTTTTTGAAATCAAAAATACAATTTCTAATTAATTTTATAATATATATACTACCATTTTTTTAATAATGTTACTATAGAAATTTAATTTACCCAGATATAGAAATATATTTTTATTGGATGGAATTTCAATATAACTGGACACACAAATATGATATGAATGAATAAAATATTAATTAGATGAATATTTATTAAATTCCAGAAGTCCATATATATAAAAGTTAATTAGATGAAGTTATAGAAATACAATAAGAAAAAAAAATTATTAGATTATTTCATATATAGAATTTAGATTAACCATTATGTATCTATATTTTTAATATTTACATTTTTTATACAAAAAAATTATTGAATCAAATGGAATCCTTATACACCGTATTGATGTATAAACATGATGACCATCAGAAAGAGAAGTTGTGAAGAACAATTTAACTGAACAAAGATTGTGCCTGAAGCCATTGAAACCAACTCTAATGAATGTGGAATATTTGAATTAAAAGATTTCATATGAATATGATCAACATTCAAGGAGAATAATCTTTTTTATTTTTTATTAATGTAATATTTTTTGTGAATACGTTTTTAATGTCCTGTTATTTTTGAGTGATCATTTCATTGTAATTCTTATAGAGTTTTTACATAAGGAATATTTTTTGTGAGGATTTTTCTAAATTCCTTGAATTTTCATGTGTTTGTAGTAGTATGTCGAATCTGGTGTGATTGGGGGATTTTGGAGATAGGAAGATATAATTTATATGATCTTGATATCGAGGTTTTATGTACCTAGGAGAAAAAATTCTTATGATCTTTTGATTGTGGGATTCCTTACATAAGTAAGACATAAATATATTTTTCAGTTAAAATTATAGACACCTAAATGCCATGGTTATAAATTTCCCTAACTCTAAATTATAAAGACTAGACATTTGTAATAAAAGAAAAATAAGTATTTCGTAATCCTTTTATAATGTTTCATTCTACTTTTTTAGTAGTTTCTATTGTGGTTGTGAATGTGTTTAAAGAAAATTTTATGTTATAAACTTTTCTTTAAATTTCATTTTAAAAATTATCATAAAAACAATTTTTGATTATTTTCATTTAAGAAAAAATTATATTTTTCTGATTAACCTATATAAAGAGGTTCTTTAAATTATTAGATGTATCTTATAAACTAAAATTCACCCCACCCCCTATGTAGTATTTTTACATACACTTACGATCCAACATTTGGTATCGTAGCTAGTTATAATAATTTTACTATTATATATTTCTTAAAAAATTGAAAAAATATATATTCTTTGTTCTTTTTTATAAAAATATTACACTAATATATTTTTCTAAAAAGTTTATCATGGATTTTATAAAGATAGCTAGTTTCAATGTAGGAACCTTATAAAATACAAATCATAGAAGGCCACGAATATTTTAAGGTATTGACTTTGAGACTGGGAGAGACTGTATGAAAACATTTTTTATCAATGAAATAGTTGATACTTTTTATATCAACTAGTAAATTTCAAATTCTGTAGAATAAGGTTTCTGCATTTTCTAAAGAATATAAGTTAGAATATCAGATGAATTATCATGTTATAAACTATAAGAACCCATGATTTTAAAATAGTCTTATCATGTTCTATAGAGTATATGAAATGAAAAACATATCATTTAGGAGAATATAAAATCCCAAGTCATTATAATATATATATTTTAAAATTTCATTGATAGCTTGTAGAACATGCAACCCCGAGTCAAAATGGACCATGATTTAGAATACCGATATAACGTAGTTGTTAAATTAGAGAGGATGAATAATAATAACTAAATAATAAAAATTATTATGTTTATAAATATATAAAAAAAATAGGTTGTTATTTGATTAAAAATGAAAATAAAAAACACTTGAAAGAAAAATAATTGTTTTCTGAAAAACTGTATTTTTCAAAAAATCGGTATAGTCACGCTTTTTGCATATAATTTAAAATTAAAATATTCAAGTTTTAGGTCATGTATTTTAAAATTTTAGCCTCAGTTATGAAATCATCATATCAAATATTACATAGTGTAAAATTTTGGTATTTTTCAGAAAATATTTAATTTTCTGAGAATAGTGAAAATTTTGATATTTTTTTATGTAATTTCATTAAATAAATTTTGAAATTTAAAATAACCATTATTAATTTAATTTGATATAAAATTTAAATTTTATTATTTCTTTATATTTAATTCAATTAGTTTCATTTTAATCATCATGATGTTATATTTTACTATAAGATTCTTTTTTGGTTTAAAATCACATTTCCAGAAATACTATTTTAAAGTGCATAATGCTTCCCAATTACACTTAATTAAAATAAACCATAATTAGGAAGGGTTTAAATGTAAAATATATTATATAAATAACTATATTAATTTAAATACATATAATAATTATTTATATTCATATACATAATATAATATCATCTTTTCCCTAAAACATATATTTCTGGAAAACACCATTTTCATCACCTCTATGGGATTTATATTAAATTAAAAGTTACCACTTATGTTAATGGAATTTGGAAAAATTTATTCCATTTTTAGATTTAGAATAATTTAAATTATATAATAAGGTCAAATTAATTTTTAACTATAATTAATAGTAAAAACTGTAAAAATTAATTATCATTTTCAAAGTAAAAAAATGAGTTTACCGGGGGTTAAAATAAAAATATAAGGGAAACATTATCATAAAAAAATTAAATACATTTTTATGAACATATTGATGTATTTTACATAATATTTTTGATTCTATGGTCAATTATAATCATTTATTATATGAATTACTTTATCATTTTGGATTCTTTTAGGAAATTGTCATTTAGTTTAACAAAAGGTACCTTCCCCCACTTATAAAAGGGAATGCTATCCCCTCACATATTCATACATATAGAGAAATTTTTTTAAAAAAAGAACCAAAAAAATCCATCAAAATAATACTTATTCACTCTATATATCTTATGGTATTCATAAAAGACCAGTCATAGGGTACTTCAGTGGAGATCCAAAGATGGTTTCTCTAAGAGAATGTAATTTTTTTAATGATACAATTTCATTTTATTTATTATTTTTACACCTTAAATTATGTATTAAAACATTAAATATAATTACAAAAAATTAAACCATATACAAAGTTTTTATTAAGATTATGTAATAATATTTATCAATCTCATCCTTTTCCAAATGGGAAACAATGTCTTCAATCATGTGTGTGACGGACTACAGCCTCGTGAACCGTTCTAACTCATTTTCCATCAACACATCTCAATATTTTATACAATTATGTATATAATGTGTGTGTGTCTGTATATATAATATTTATGATATTATTATACTTATGGAATTACAATATAACATAAAATGTTTTACTTTTAATGCTATTTAAAATATGATAATGTCGCTTTTGTGTACAACGATCTACCACATCTCAAAGTGATGTGATTCATTTTCCACTAACACATTATGTGGAAATTAATGAAGAAAATACAGTGAATAATATATCTGTGTGTGTTTGTGAGATTATACTTAATCTAGAAAATTATTATATCAATCTCTTCCTTACCCATTCACTCATTAATGAAATGATATTGCCGCTCTTGTTTATGTACTTCCTACCGTCTCCACGATGCAATGAGATTTATTTTTCATGTAAAACCTTAAATAATGATTATAAAAATATATCTAATGTGTAAATTTTTATTTCTAACATTAATATAATTCTTTATATTATATATTCATATATTATACATAATAAATAGAACTTTCAAGAAAAAACATGCATTAGAAAAAAAGGCAATAAAGATCCAAAACAATGAAAATAATAAAATAATATTAACATACAGGTGACAAAAGTTTATCAGAGGATCATATATGATAATAATATTATTAATATTAATCTTATATCAATTAATAACATTATTAAAACCATTATACATGATGTTAAATCATTTTCATAAAAAATCAAGCATGAGGTAAGGGCTTCTCGTCTCACATTTAATTCTGCGTGACACATTCAATATTCATCACTTATTTATTTTATGTGGTGTATAAATGGAAACTTTTGATATTTAATATCATTTATACATTTCTATTAATTGTATTTAAATAATCATATGATTTTATTTCCATTTTGGGGACTATGATTCAAAAGTTACTGAAGTGATAAGGGTTTATTTCAAAATATCATCATTATTCGGGGTTCTTTTATTTTAAGACACCCTTGGGGAATTATTTGATATTTATATATTAAATTAGATATATTTTTTATTATATTTTTATTAATGAAAATTTATATTTAATAGATCCATTTTTACTCCCATTGGTACCCAAAATTATTGAAAAATTATTTTAAATAAAATCATAATTATTTCTCTCTTTGGTCGACAATCTGATTTCACCCAAAACCATATTTCCTGAAAATAATTAATTTTTTTTAAAATTATAAAAAATATTTATTAATTAAATTTTCAACCATTTTTTACTTCATACCAAAAATTTTCAAATAAATAATCATTTATTTTTTCAAAAAAATTCTATTTGAATTTTTTTAAATACAAAAAGAATCATTATTTTAATCTGTATGACATGTATAAAATTTCCCACTATCCTTAACACTCATTTATTTAAAAATTATTTATATTTTTATTAGGATATTTTCAAATAATATTATTTCAAAAACAAATTTTCAGCTTTTAATGTAAAAATATTTTCAAAGTATAAAAAAGAATATTTTCCTCAAGAATGTTTTTAATGAAATTTTTATAGTTTTTTATTTATCAACAACATCAATCCTTTATTTTAGATATTATTAAATAAGAATATTTTGGATTGATACCATCCTAGTTATTTTCTAGGATTTTTTATGATTAGTTTGACTGTGGAATATATTGAAATTCTATTTCATGATTAGTTCTGTTAATGATTAACTTCTTATTGAAATATTCCCTTCATTATTATCATTTAACATTATATTTTCCCTAAATATCCATATTATTTATCATGGATATACTTATTACCTATACTATATATCATTTCTACATGCACTTTTTTACTTTTCAAGTTATATGCTTGACTAGGGAAATTATTTTTCACTTGTATTCCCTAATCAATACCAAAATTTGTGGATAAGGCACAATATTCATGAATTAAATATTTTATTCAATATATGAGTATTAATTTGGGAATGTAGTTATTGGTGGGGCCTATAATTATATCTCTCCTCAATGCATCAATAGTCTCATGAGATAACTCATTGGATAGACATATTTAAATTGGTTTTTTGGTGTATGGTGACCCATAATTTTAAAATGTCTTGTGAAAGGTCTTGACCGTATAGTTATCATGATGCCTGTGATCATGATGTTCAATATTTATGTATTTACTTCATTGAATATTAATTTATTATTATTTTCCATGATATTTTTTCATTGGTATTATCTCTGAAAGAATTTCATTTTCAGTTTATTGATTAATTTCAGGAGTATTGAGTTTTTTATATTTATTTATTGATTAATACTTGTCTAATAATGATATTATAATTCTTTAAATGTCATGTTCATTCAGTTATTAACCTTTCCATGTAAATTATTCATATTAATAAAAGGTAGCTTCCTCTTTTTCAAACTATTAATAAGAATATATTCTCACCCTTGTTTTGTTTCCATTCCCAGGAATCTAGGATGTGTACTAATAATTATATGAAAAGAGTTTATAGATAGAATAATGATGTTACTAGAAAAAAAATGATGTAATATGTATTTTCAAATATAATTTTAAATTCAAGATTGAATATTGTTTACTATGACTAATTGAAAATTCTGACCTTCGGTATTTGATTCCTTAAACCCTATGCCATTGTAATAAATTAACCAATGACTCTAGATCACTAGGATTTGGGTTTTTATAGTTGGTATTAGAGTATTTTTGTATAATTCTTGGGAACTAGAATTTGGAAAAAATATATTATAGAATATTACCCAATCATAGACCTTGAGGATAATTATCTAAGAACATCCTAATGTTTTTTCAAGGATGATATTATGTTTCTTTTCTTATAAATAAATCTATGTCCCGATACTTCAAGGGGATATGGTTCTAGAATAGATATACCTATGTGTAATAACTTTATAAAAGGCATATCAAGATTGACTTTATCATTACCTAGTACACAAAAACATCTCTTATTGTACACATTTTTTGAATATCCCAAGAGATATGATTTGGATAATTCAGATTTTCATTACAAACCATTATGAAGGATCTGAAAATATTTTTATGATTTGGAAAAAAATACCCACGAAATGTAGTTTATGATTATGAGATAAGTCATGTGTAATTTTTTCAAATAATATTAAGAGGTTCACTAGTTTTGGAATTATAAATTATTTTTAATATTATTATGATATAATATAGTGTATGCCATTGTTTAAAAGTGGTACTTAGTGGATCCAATGGGAACCATTGTAATGAGTGTAATCCAAATATTAGAAATGATTATTTCTATTATGTGATTAATCCAATATTTAAAAGGGAAATTTTCCCTCCAAAATTATAATCATATGATGACATAGTATCATGTTCTACCAAGATAGATTAATAAATCTCTATATATTATTGATTTAAAAGGAAACAAGATAATAAAAAGATAGAATAACAAAAAATAGATAGTGGGAAAGTTGGTAGAAGGGTTTTCCCATATGAAATAATTTTAAAAAGAAACACCCTTGTACTTGGCTGAAGGGAATAAGAGTTTTCTGCAAAGTTCAAGTGAAATTACACAATGCACATGATTTAAAAGGAAGGAAAGAAGTTTTTAATGTTCAATCCTTTAACTGTAAGTATATGGGGAATTACATAAATGAATTTTCCAAGCATAAAGGAAATAAACCACAGAAAAAGTTAATGGATCACGGTTATGCTTATGTTATTAGTACAAATGAAGTTGAATAAATTAATTGTGTATTTGGATTCAATAATTGTTTTGAATAACTATTTTAACAATTTTTTCTCTTTAAAAAAATCATAAATCCTATGAGGGATGTACTATAGTAATTTTTCTTTAAGTATTAAATAAAATATGATTAATGGAACCGATGTCCTTGAAAATAATTTAGTGTCATATAGAAATTTTTCTAAAACAACTGATTAAGGGAATGTAATAGTTAATATGTTATCAATGTAGACATAATACTAATAATGATATATTTATGGGATATAATTGGTGACATTGAAATTGGTAAGTGATTTGATGGTTTATATTATATTTTTTGGAGTTTACTACAAGTCTGGATGTATTGAATATATTCGATAATATGAAATGTTATTTTTGAAAGCATACATGTTTTCCTTAATTATTTATCGTGATCAAGTTATTCTCATATTTGGAATGTGACATTAATATCCACATTATTTTTCTGGGAATATAATTTTGATTTTTTGAACTCCCTTCTAATGTATTGGACGTTGAATTTGGTCAGATATATTTGGGATGAGTCTTAAGGTTAACAATTTATGAAATGGAATAAGATGAATTTTTATAGTTAAAATTAATGTATTATTGATTAATGTATTCTATTGGATAGCTTTTTCTATCCATTTATGTTTTATCTAAGATAGTAAGAATAGTGTGTTACTATTTTATATATTATAAAATCTGTGGAAAGTTAATTTTAGTGATTCAAGAATAGAAAATTAATTTTTGGATATTCATTTACTAGAATAAGTGATCAAGTGTACATTTATTTAAGTACAAAATGAATAAAATTGTTATTATGAAATATAAAAATATCAAGAAAGTATGTTTCCTTCCATCCTTCTAAAATAAATTTTTATTCAGCAAAAAGACACAAGTAAGCAAATGGCCCCATGATTATGGTGGTCTGAAGTAGTGCAGGTTGAGGGCATCCCCTCTAATTAAATTTGCAGCCTCTGGTTTCACGAAATTATAAGAAAAATATTAGTGTGGATGGAGCCTTGATCTGTTAATGTAGCCATATAGTTTTCTACCTTATTTCCCTCGCACCATGTGTGCGAAAAATGGATGTTATCTTGAATTAAGGATCTACAATTCCTTATGAGGTAAGAAATGGACCACGGAGTAACACCTTTACCCATGAGAGAATCATGAAAAATTAAGGAATCTATCTCAACCTGTGTTAATAACAATTATTCCTAAATGCAAAGAGTGAGGCGGGTGAGCATTACCTTGGCCTCAACCAAAATTGGAGTTCTCATTCCAATGCAAGACGTAAAATCAAACATGACATTCCCTTGAGAGTCGCGAACCACTCCCCCTCCTTTCATGATTCCCAAGGATCAGGACCCATCTATGTTTAGCTTGAAGACGAAACTAGGGTGTTGCCATCACACCCAATGTACTTGCGTCGTAACTGGATGAGGAATAGGCATGGGGGTACTGACCTGGATATGTTTGAACAAAGGAGCATCTCTCCAGTCCTGGTAGTGTGAAATAAATCCCAACAACAGGAAACACATCCTCACTATGATGAATCTCGCCATAGAAATATAGCCTTCAAATATCACTTGGTTTCTATCTTTCTACAAGCACCAACAACCAGCACTCAATATCCCTCCTCGGGCTAACCAATCTTTCTCGGAACTAGACGATCATTGAAACCAACTTCCCATGAAAGAAGAAAGTTCCCACTAATGATTGGATTTAAAAAAGGAGCCTCTAAAAAAGGACCACACCACAGAAGACCACTCCCCCTCGAAAAATAAGTGATACATACTCTCCTCCATCCTGATATCACCGTAGTGGCATGACGAGGCCAAGATAATTTCCAGATTTTGGATATTCTCTTCTGTAGCTACAGAAAAATTCCTGATGTTCCATATTAGGAAGTTGAACTATTCTGGGATCTTGTGACACCCAACCACTCAATTACACCCATCAGGTTGGGTCTACTCTGAAATCTGTTTACGATACTCTCTGAAGGAAAATACGCCCGAAGACGAAGGAGTAAACACACATGAGTCATGACCAGTAGTGATCTCAATAGACTTGATAAGACCCTGGTGATCCAATTTCAGTACTGCCTTGGTGAGCATGGGTTGGAGACATGCCTCCTGTACTGATATAAGAGGGGCAGGACATCCTAGGAAGGCGAGACTATAACCAGTCTTGTTTTTTTGCAAAAATAATAAGTCCCCATATCCAAAAACCCATCGAGAGATTAGTTGGAGAAACTAGACTAGAGGATATATCTACACCCATACGGCAGAAAAGTAGCCATGAACATCCTACGCACTTCCCCAGCAAATTTTTGAAATGGATCTTCCCCATAACGTATGCTTTTCCAGAACTTCCCATGTAAGCTTGGCATGCATGCTGTGACTTGTACTCTAGAGGCTCCATACACAGATCCCTCCATATAGGACCGGGCTCTCCATCTTTCTCCATTAAACCCAATGACTTTTACCTTCTAACTTATCATCCTAGAAAAATGAACATAATATCTTTTCTAAATTGTTGATCACCCCTTTAGGAGAATTTGAAGAAGCCATCGCATGTATGAGTATAGCCGATAGAACACTATTTACTAAATCAATGCGGCCCCAAAATGAAAGGAATTGATTTTTCTAGTTAAGCACTCGACTAGTAATCCTACTTGCAACAAGATCAAAATCATGTACCCAGATTCTACCAGAGGATATTGGCATACTAAAGTACTCCATTAGAATAACACCTCGTTGCATGTCTAAGAGACTGCACAGGGAGGATGCACGACGAGGGGTGCACTTATTAGAGATAAAAAAACTTCTCTTAGTGGTACTGATGACTTTCCCACTCCAAGGACAATATTCCTCTAGAATACCCTTGATCCCTAGAACTTAATCCTTACCACCATTCAAAAATATGATTGTATCATCACCAAACATCAGATGAGAAATAGAGAGGACATTCATTCTCCTCTTGAAAGGTTTTATAACTCCTTAATATAGGTCTCGGTTTATAAGTATACTAAGTGTATCTTGCGCTAGTATTAAAATGATGAGAGAGAGGGGATCTACTTTCCAAATCCCTCTTGTTTCCTTGAAGAAAAAATGAACATTTCCCATAAAGGATACCGCCAGCCACGAAGAGCTAAAAATACTGAAGATGAGGTCAACTACTATGGCCGAGAATCCAATACTCGAGAGGACTCTATTAATGAAGCTTCATTCGATCCTATTATAACCCTTCTTCATATCCACTTTGATAGCCAAATTCTAACAATGAGTTTTTACGTTGATGTCCTTTATAATCTCCTTGGCTAGTGCTATCACTCCTTGAATAGAGCGGCCATTCACGAACCCATGTTGCTGAGGGAATATCCTACCTGGGAGGAATTTGGAAAACCTTTGATTAATAAAAGACGCAAGAATTTAGTAGGGGAAGTTACATAAACTCACTTGTCTATAGTGAGATAGAGAGTATGGATTCTTAATCTTTGGGATTAGAACTACTGTAGTAGCACTAGAAACTTGAGGGAGAGTCCCTCCTCGAAAATAGTTTTAAATTGCTTCTATTATGTCTTTCTTAACCACATCCCAAACCCCTCTGTAAAAAGATCATGGGAAACTATCTGGACTAGGTGCACTATTCGGGTTGAGTTTCTTCATGGCTGAGTGAATTTCTTCCTCACAAGGAATCTCCACTAAACCCTCATTGTCCAGCATAGATACCAGCCTATGAATCACCTCCTAAAATTCACTTTTCTCATTATGATACACCCTATTCGTCCCCAGATTTGGACCATCAAGCATATCCCTAAAAAAGGAAAATTCCATGAGGACATTATATCACAATCCTCAATGTAAGATCTGTCTTCAAGAAAAAGATTAGGGGAAAGGAAGTTCCTTCTTTCTCTAATACATGTTTGAAAATAAGTAGTGTTTTGGTCTCCCTCTTGCAGCCACCTTACTCGGGAGCAGTCCTGGACCAATCGCTCCTGCTTGAGAAGCATCTCCATCCAACTCAACTTTTTTCCCATTAAATTTTCAAACACTATGTCATTCCAATCCTTCTCCTAGTTAGACTACTAACTTTAAATATTTTGTTTAAGATGCAAATTGTTATGATAAAAAGGTTGAATCTCCCCTTACCATTCCATCATCCCCGGTTTCAACTGCCACAGTTTATTATTAAGAGCTACCCATGTATGACCTTGGGTAGTTTCGGCCCACAAATCCCTTTCGGTCGGCTGATAACTTTGAATATGAGACCACATATTATTAAATCTGATGGACTCTAGGGAATATTTCTTGGGAACTAGAGAAACCCGTAAAAGGGAGTGATTTGATATACCTTGGGCTAGATGCTTGAATTCGGCATCCGGGAATTTGTTTATCACATTATTATCTGCCAAGCACCGATCAATCCTGCTCCAACTTCTCCTTCCACCAGATTGGTTGTTACACCAAGTATAGTGATCCCTGGAATAGCCCATGTCAAGAAGACCCTTGTCAGCCATAAACTAGGTGAAGTCCTGGCTATCCTTATGGGGAAAAATTGTTATACCCTTCTTCTCTTTTGGGTTGAGAATTGTTTTGAAATCCCCCCGCAATAATCCATGGTATGTCCATATGATCAAAGGACTGAAGGATTTTCCATAGCCTTTTATGTTTCTGTAAGTCGCAGATACCATATACAATAGAAAATAAGAATCATTCTACTCCATGTGTTACTGTCATGGTAATTAATTGATCTCTCTCCTCAATCAGACCCAATCAAATCTCTTTATTCCAAAAAAATCCAAATATTTCTATTGATCGGGTCAGTGTTCAAGGAACCCTGCATCAGAACATTGTGATTGAAGTATTTGATCTTTCTCGACTTCTTTTTATCCTCAAGGATTGCCACAGGACTAACTTTATTTTTCATAGCTTTCAACACAATGAGGTTAGACTTTACCTGATCACCCAATCCGTGATCATTCCAACTGAGGAGTGATAACATTAAAAAACAGGTAGCTCGGCTTTGGCCCCTAGCACTTTGGTCTTATTTCTATTGGGAAGAGATTTTTGTTTAAGATGTCTCATCTATGCCTAGGTGCATACCCCCGGAATTTTAGTAGTGGTTGTAGGGGATACAGGCGGCTCAGAGGAAAGAGACTTCCCCTACATTACCCTACAAGGATACATAGGGGATGAAGAAGAATAGGACTGTTCCACTGCCTTCAAAAGTCCTAAACCTCCTTCAAAATCCTCACAGGAAGCCTATTTCGGTCCATATGGAAATTCCTCATGTACATCCTTCAACTTGAGAGCCCACACATTCCCCTTTCATGACTCAAAAGGCACTAGAGGAAAAACTTGGGATTTGAACACCAGCAATCTCGTGGTAACAGATAGAAAGAACTCCATCAATTCACCTTGGGAGAACATGAGGGGAGAAGAACTTGATCTTACAGATGGATCCATAGTACTGGAACCCATGTATAAGTGAACTAAGGCCTTGCTAGAAAGTGATTTTGACCACACTAGATGAGCAACAGACACCTTTCATACAAGGAGAGACCTGGAAGCATCATTATCCCCAGATAAGGATGCCACATCTTTTTCCATGGAAGGAATCATGAAAAAATATGACCCTCCACTGGGAGGATACAACATATCTCTAGACTTGGAAGATCTGGAAAAATGAGGATGAACCCCTTGGAGCCCTCTTCTGCATATTTGAAAAGAATTACCTTGAAGAAGTCAGGATGAGAAATACCTTGGAAACACCGAGAACACGATATCCTGAAGCCATACCACTGAGTATTACACTTCCACGGATAAAGACTCTCGTATAGTAATAGACAGATCCAACTCAACATAAATATGAGGCATCATTATCTCCTCCCTACTATGAGTGCGCGCATACATGCAAATAAACCCTCCAAGAGAATCCCAAATTACTTTGAGAAAGGTACCATTCTGAAAAGGGAGCGGAAGCCCTAGAAAGCTCACCCACACTATTGACCGAGGACATTCTTTCCCTTTATGAGCCTCCATCAACAAACGGGAGAGGTTAATGTTCAAACAACCCATTACACATATAACACCCTGACCCCCGTTACCAAGAGTCGGTGCATTATTTTAATACATTGGCATGATTACAAGGAATCAAGTCCTGAAAAGATTTATCAGTTTAGCAGTCTTTGAAAATAGATTAGATACATTAACATGAAATTACACATTAGAAACTGAAACAAAAAATAAATGATCCTTTGAGAACACCATTAATCCACTAGATTAACCCTTATTATCGATCATAATACACATCTTGTAATATTGGGAAAATAAAACATAGAAAGGGGTGAGAATAGATTCTCAGTAATGATAACAATATAGTGGAAACTTTCATAAATAAGAATAAACATTTAAAGAAATGTATAAGACTAAAACATTTTAAACATGAACTTCAGTATAATATGGAAAATATAAAATCCAAAAATACCATTAACTTATTTAGATGGATATTATACTATTCGAATAATCACATGCAATATCTATAGACACTTTTATAATGATGGAATGCATAATACCAGACTTCATAACCACATAATCATGGCCTTGTGCCAAGACTACAAATAATATTTTGTCAAGGCCTTGTGCCAAGACACTAGTTTTTCTCATGATACCTACTGATGCATCGAGGAGCTATAGAGGGCTCAACCCTTCACTTACTAAGTCCAGTGCATTCCTCGTATAAATAGGATTAGACATAACATAAACATTCCTATTAAAACTATCATATGAAATGTCAATACTTTATCTATAACCCATGAATGGTATAAAAATAACACATCCATAGTAAAACAAATCACAAAACCGTTATTACAATATGGAATATTTGTATCACAATAAATCATGCATGACCAAGAATAATATCCCTTAAATTATGTTGACATAGTTGAAAATGATCAACTAAAATCTTTGAGAGAAATATCCCATTTTCATGAAATCATATAAAAGTCACATAATTTATAACGGAAGTCATTTAAAAGATAGTTTGGAATCAAATTATCCCATACCACTTTAAAAGTTTTGATTGGAATTTATATTTTAAAACATTTATGTCCATATAAATAAATCCTTAAAACCATTATGAAAACATGGACATTAATTATAAAGGTTTAGAAGAATAAATCTTTAAAACATTTAAAATGATGTTTTAGTAAAAAGGCCCTTAACAATAATCCCTTTTAAAACTCTTTTTTGAAACATGGACATGGATAATAATTATAATGAACATTGTATGTTATTAAATTATACCAGAACCATATTAATATTTATTATATCATACATGATTCATTTATGACTTTATACAACTCATTTAATAACCATTTACATGTTAAATTAACATTTTGGGTAATAATATCTTTCTTTATCGTATGTGTTTTAACTTGTTATTCTTGATCGTATCATTTAAATAATGATTTAAATACCTACAGAATATAATCCTAGATTTATATATCATATATATTTAGAATATAAATATTTATAATAGATAGATATCTGAAATGGAAGGCGCCATTTTTGGAGACTGTAGACCGTACGTACGTATAAACATTGTTTCTGTTTTCATATCATATTGAACAGAAGTAAGTGAATAAGATATATGTAATTACATAAATACATATATATATCTCTAGTATAATTATTATTCCATATATTAAATACTTAATAATAATATATATTTTTATAATCATTGTTGAATGGTGAATGTGGGAATGAATCTCATCGCTTCGTGGAGACGGTAATCCGTACGTACACACGAGAAAAAATATCATTATATTGATAGTGAAATAGTAAGTAATTGGATGTTATATCATATATATAGAGTAATTAAAATGTTATATTTATTATTTAAATTAGTTATACTCATCATTATACCCATCTAAATAATTAAGAGTCTGAATAACAAACTACACCACGACGTGGAGACGGTAATCCGTACGTATGCATGTATGGTGACTTTGTCATTTATAGGATGTATAGAATAATGAATATGGTTGTACCATTTTTATAATAACATCAATTTATATATAATATAATGGATTTATTATTTTATAATGGAAAAAAAGAAAGAGAAAGTGGAAGATGAAAATAACTTGAAAGAGGTGATGAAATATTTACCTTTTCTTCGTGTTCTTCCTTTTGATTTGATCAAAATGGCTCCATATGTTGGCTTTATTACCACTGTAAGACCTATAGGATTAAGGGAGTAAAGTTGGGAGGATATGTTTTTAGGGTTTGTCTGAGAAAAAAGGCTTTGGAGGTGTTAAATTAAGAGAAGTGGATGTGCCCTTCTATAAGAGTGGCGAGGGTCACTTTAGGAAAAGTTGGAAATATTATTTTATAATAAAATAATTTTCGGTTTATAATGGATCCAAAATGATTTATTTAGAGGATAATTTGGTGATGGGTCTAAAACCTCTCAAGAAATATCTTTTAGATTGGTTTAGGTCATCATATTAACATTATCTTTTAGATTTATTTCTTAGTTAAATAGTTGAACATTTACATTGTCTCTTTGTATTTTTATATTATACAGTTAATAAACATACAATAACAAGACAAGGGAACCCCATGTGATTAATTATTAATATATATAACCTTATCTATGTCCATTGGCCGATCCTTATTTTTTTAGGAATATTATATCAATTAATAATATAATATTTCTTTTAAAAACTCGACTATGTCAATTTTGACACTATTTAGTATTTGATTTTTTTGAAAGCCATAAAAACATTATAAATTCTAATAAAATTTATTTAACCAACCATAACATGTAAAATTAGAATATAAAATTATTTTAATTCAACAAAATTCTCAATTTACATTTATTAGGATATTTATAAAATAAATTATTTTAATCTTTCATTAATAAGGTAATTACTGCATCATCATTATGTCATAAATAAATTAAGTTATTTAATTTCTAAAAATTATAAATAAAATAAAATTATGAATAAAATGGTTTTATCTTTATAATTAATATTTATAGTCTAATTTTTATTGTGTGTAACCCTATATTAAAAAATTGTTAGTTATTAAACATTGAATTTAACTTCTTTAACTATTCTTTAAATAAAATAATAATAAATGTCTTAATCTTTTCCAAGTGGACCAAAGGGGTTATATTTTATTCCTAAGGTTGTTTTTGGTCGAATTATACTTATACAATAGAATCATGATATGTGTTAGGGTAATTATAATTTCATATTTACCCCTAATTTTAATCGTCGTAAATAAAAGATAAATGTTATTATTCAGTAAAAATTATTTTCATCTTATTAAAATCCATTTTACTTACTAATGTCAAATGTGACTCTCATATTTTTGAAATTCAACTCACATAATCTGTAAAATTATGTTTTACACAAATTTTTAAATTCTCATAGAAGGTGGGTAAAAGAAGGTAAAATATTCGATAAAATTTTATATATCTAAAATTATTATAAAATGACTCCAATGAATTAAATATAAAATATATAGGTATTATGTATCTATTTTGACCTAAAATAAATTATAATAAAATAACTAATTATTTGTATAAAAAACCAGTTTTAAATAATAACGTAGTGTTTTCACTATTCATAACAAATTGAATGTTTTCAGAAAAATATGAAAACATTACACTGAGCTAATTTTGATATTATGAATTCAAAAATGAATTATATTTTACCAAATTCAAAACATATAAGTTGAATTTATTAATTTAAAATTAATTCCCATTGTCAAAACTAAAAAGCGGGTTTTTAAAAAGTAAAAACTATCAAAATATTGACATGTGTTTATGTCAAATTTATCAGTGAAATTACTTATAATGACCTACATTGTATTAAATGATAAAAATATAATCTAATTATACTTCCAAACCATTAAAATTCATAATTTATCACTATAAATTCTTTCGATTAAAAATGTTGTTTTCAATTAAAAAATAGTATTTTTTTCACTATTCATCAGAATATGAAAGTTATCAAAAAAGTACAAAACATTTATCCAAACAAATTTTTTATGTTCCACATATAAAGAAGAATTTAATTTCATTAAATTTAATATATAAAAGTGTCAAATATGCATTTTAAAAAGAGTTCTCAATTAAAAGGCGGTACAATTGCCTTTTTTAAAAATACTTACGTTATCCAAAAAATTAATTTGTTCTTGTATTATTTCTATGAAATACATAATATGGATGTTAAAATTATATAGAGTATATAATATTCAAAATATAGTTAATAATATTCATAACTACTTTTTGAACGGTTAGTTTAGTAAGTTGTGGTGGGCTTAAACTCAGTGGTTCGTGTAGTGCAAGCTATTTAATTACTTTAATGAGATAATGTACTATGAAATATTTGGGTGTTACATTCTCCCCTCATTCAATAAATTTGGTCCTCACAATTTGAATTTTTTTAAAAAAATAAATGGTTAAAAATAGAAAAATACCTTTGTGGAAAACCCACTTCGTAAATTGGGTAAATATAATTTAGTCTTAATAAGAGGGAAAGGGAAATGAAAAGGTCACCACCAAATTATGATCTCAATTAAGAGGACATTGGTTGATATCAGAGAGACATAATTAGAGGAAAAACATTAATATTTATAGTTAGTGATTGAGGTCATCAATCACTAACAATTGTAAAATTGAGGGCCTCAAAGCCATTAATCTTAGATGGTGTAAAATATCATTAGTTCCAAAAAAATAGGGTATTTGGATAAAACATTTTTTGGTTTTATGATCCCTTTGCTAAAGTTTAAGAATTAATTTATTCATATAATAAAAGGTGAAATATATATATATATACTTTACTTGTAGAGTATCATCCTTCAACTAATTCCTTCCACAAACACATCTTTCACTCCAATATATAATAGAATTCAAAAATATTCTATTTATACTAATCATATAAGGTTAAAAAAATGAATTTATATATTTTTTTCAGAATATTTTAAAAAAAACTACATTATACAAACTAGGACATCATGTAGGACAGTGGTAGATGATGCACCCTTGACACCCTTCGGTTGCTGGTTCAAGTCTCGCGGCCTTGACGGACGCAACGAGTTGTCGCCCGACCTCCAGGTTGTCCTTTTATGACAATTCAAAAATAATCTCAAGCAACGATTTAACCATAACAATATTATCCAAGGTCAAACATAATCGATTCCAACCTTTAGACTTATCCAAAATACTTCTGGCCAAAATCACAGTCCAAAATTAATAAGGAAGGTAAACACAATGAAGATCCTTTTTTCCATGAAACAAAATGTGAATACCTTCATCATGTATTCTTTTAAAACACAGAAACACCCTAAATTTTCATATAATGGTATTTATTACATTCATTTTCCCTTATTCCTTATATAATGCTATACATACTCTTTATTTTCAAAAATGTTGTAAACTCCAACAATGAAGGAATAAACAAACCATTAACCAGTTCCAAGGATTCCAATAATATCCAATATAATATATCAATCATCTATTATTCCAAAATCAATACCTCAGTATCAGGACCATATTAACGTTTGGTCTTTCCTTCAACCATGTATTTTTCAACAAGATTAACTTTCCATTGAGTCACATTTCTTGGTTCCACATAATCTCATATCCTTAATGAAATTATTCTGCAGTACAATCCTTATATACTCTATAATTCTTATAACATTTACATCATTAATACAATACTCAAATGACACAATACTTTAATAACAACATAATAACTCTTAATCATTCCTCTTAAAATTCAGTAGTATCATACCTTGATTGTTATCCAATAGCAGCCTTTGGGGTATTCTCTTATGATTTGGAAATTGATTCGCGTAGTGTCCCAACTCCTTGTAGATAAAGCATTATAAATTTGAAACCTTTTTTACCCTTTCAATCAAAAACATTGTGTCCTCTTTCTCTAAACTTATAAAAAACTACAATTCCCTTCATGAATTTTCTAAGGTGATTCTTTCAATAGTTATCACATATGGGAAAAATCCTTTTTTCCCCTCTTCCCTTTATCCATATTTCTCTATTCCATAATTTTATTCTCTTGCTTCCTATAAAATCCATAGGACTAAGAGAATTCACTACATATCTTATTAACACATGATGTTATTTCTTTAAATGAATAGAATAAGTGGGAGACTATTTCCTTTATAAATGTTGGATTAATCCATGAAATATATGATCTTTCTTAATGTTTGGATCATGTGTGTTGCTTGAGTTATCATTCCTTCTACTAGGAACCATTTCAAAACAATGGCATACAGTAGGTTAGTTTATGAATTAAAAATGCATAATTCCAAACTTGTAAAATACCTAACATAAATTGAAAAGATTATGTATATAATATGTAATCAAAAAATGTTACCTTTGAGGAAGTATTTACTCTTAAATCCTTCATAATGGATAGTAATGAAAATGTGAATTATCCTATGAATATTCCCCAGGAGTGTCATAACCAAGAGTGAGGAAAGGCCTGTTACCATACACTAGTTCCCATTCAAGTCTAGCTCAAAGAGGTTTTTTTGGGTTTTACCCCTAAGAACATCTGTGCCTAAGCCACCTCTACCGGATCGTTTCCAAACAGAGATGTATTGCTTGGAAAACTCAAAAAATCTCTACAGTACCAAATTTCTAGGAAGTTATTCTATAATAATCCTCAATGTTTAACATAGGGTAATGTTCTCTAATCAAAGTTTATCTAAATATATTTCCAAGGATGTTGATAAACTTTCTCTAATACTAAAAATAACACCCTGACCCCAGTTACCCAGAGTCGGTGCATTATTCTAATACATTGGCATGATTACAAGGAATCATGTCCCGAAATACTGATCAGTTTAGCAGTCTTGGAAAATAGATTATATACATGAACTTTACATTAAACATTAGAAAACAAAACACAACATAAATGATCCTTTCATAATGCCATTAATACCCTAGCTTAACCCTTCTTAGCAATCATAACACACTTCTTGGAATCCTGGGAAAATAATACATATAAATGGGTGAGCTTCGATGCTCTGTAAGGATAACAATATAGCAAAAACTTTTGTAAATAAGCATAAACATTTAAGGAAATTTATTAGACTAAAACAAAAGCCTATTAAACATGGACTTCAACATAATATGGAAAAAATAAAAACAAATAATTCCATTTACTTATTCATATGTATATCATACTAGTCAAATAATCACAAGCATTATCAATAGCCACTTTCATAATGATGGAATGCATAATGACCGACTTCATAACCACATAGTCAAGGCCTTGTGCCAATACTACAAATAAGTTTTTTTCAAGGACTTGTGCCAAGATACTAGTTTGTCTAATGATATCTTCTGATGCATTGAGGAGTTATAGCGGGCTCTAACCGTCACTTACTAATTCCAATGCATATCTCATATAAAAAGTTTTAAACATAACATAAACATTCGTATTAAAACTATCATGCGAAATGTCAATAATTTATCTATAAACCATGAATGGTATAAAAATAACACATCCACAGTCAAATATATCACAAAACCTTCAATACAATATGGAAGATTTTTATCATAATAAATCAACCTCGATCAAGAATAATATCCAGTAAAGGATGTTGACATAGTTAAAAATGATCAGTAAAAATATTTGAGAGAAATATCCCTTTTTCATGAAATCATTTAAAAGTCGCATAATTTATAAAGGAATTCATTTATAAAATAGTTTTGAATCGATGTTTCTCATACCACTTTGAAACTTTTTAAAGTAATTAAAATTTTAAAACATTCATGTTCTTAAAAAGAAATCCTTAAAACCATTTCGAAAACATGGACATTAATGATAAAGGTTTGGAATAATATATCTCTAAAATTTTAAAATAATGTTTTAATTATAAGTCCCTTAAAAATAATCCCTTTTAAAAATAATTTATGAAACATGGACATGGATAATAAATATTTCCTAATAGATACTTACGTAAAATCAACCTCGGATAATAAAGAGACTGTGGAATTAACCCTTATCTAACACTTTCCTTTGGTCAAGGGTATGTTTATCTTACTGTATAATGACCATAGTATGTTATTAAATTATAAAAAAACCATATTCATATTTATTATATCATACATGACTCATTTAATACTTTATACTACCCATTTAATAATCATTTCCATGTAAAATTAACATTTTGGGTAATAATCGCTTTCTTTATCGTACATGTTTTAACTTGTTATTCATTATCTTATCATTTAGATCATGATTTAAATACTTCCATAATATAAAACATGATTTATATATCATATATATTTAGAAAATAAATATTTCTAATAGATAGATATATGAAATGGAATGCACCATTTATGGACATGGTAGGTAGTACGTACGCCTAAACATTGTTTCCGTTTTCATATCATATTGAACAGAAGTAAGTGAATAAGATATATGTAAGTAAATACATATATATATATATATATCTCCAGTATCATTATTGTTTCATATATTACAAACTTATTAATAATATATATTTTTATAATCATCGTTGAATGGTGAATGTGGGAACGACTCTCATCGCTTTGTAGAGACGGTAATCCGTATGTACGCATGAGCAAAAATATCATTATATTGATGGTGAAACCGTATGTAATTGGATGGTATATCATATATAAAGAATAATTAACATGTTATATTTATTATTTAAATCTATTACACTCATTATTATACTCATCGAAATAATGATGTGTTTGAATAACAAACTACACCACGATGTGGAGACGGTAATCCGTATGTACGCACTTATGGTGACTTTGTCATTTATACGATGGATAGAATAATTAATATGGTTGTACCATTTTTATAATAATATCGCATTATATAGAAGATACTGGATTTAATATTTTATAATAGAAACAACAAATAAATAGGAATTGGATGAAAAAAATAACTTGAAAGAGGTGATGAAATATTTACCTCCTCTTAGGGTTATTCCTTTTAATTTTATAAAAAGGGCTCTTTAGGATGGATTTCTGACCAAATTAAGGACTCTAAAATTAATGGAGTAAAGTTTTTAGGATATTTGGGTAGGGTTTAGCCGAGCCAAACGGCTTTGGAGGTGTGAAATTAAGAGAAGGGGATGTGGCCTTTTATAAGAGAGGCAAGGGTCACTTTAGGAAAACCTTGAAATATTATTTTATAATAAATTTACATTCGGTTTATAATGGCTCAAAAATAAATTATTTAGAGGATAAGGTAGGTATTGTTTGAAAACCTCTCAACCAGTAGGTTTTAGACTGGTTTATTCATCATATTAACCTTATCTTTTAGATTTAACTCATAGTTAAATAGTTTGACATTTCCATGTCTCTTTGTATTTTTATATTATATGGTTAATAAAAAAACTATAACAAGCCATGGGAACCCCATGTGGTTAATTTAATATATATAACCTTATCTAAGAACTTTTTCCAAACCTTATATTTTTAGGAATATTATATCAATTAATAATATAATTTTTTTTTAAAAAACTCAATTATGTCAATTTTGACTCTCTTTAGTATTTGATTTTTTTGAAAACCATAAAAACTTTATCACTTAGAAAAAAAATTATTTAAATAACCCTAACATGTCATATTAACCAATAATAGTATTTTAATTCATCAAAATTCTCAAATTAATTTTATTTCGATATTTATAATATCAATTATTTTAACCTTTCATTAATAATGTAATTATTGCATCGTTATTGTGTCATAAAAAAATTATGATATCGAATGTCTAAACATTATAAATAAAATACCATTATCTAGGAAATATTTTTTTTCTTTCTAATGAATATTTAGAGTCAAATTTATATTGTGTGTAACCCTATTTTAAAATGGATTAGTTATTAAAAATTGAATTTAACTCTTTTAATTCTTCTTTAAATAAAATAATAATAAATGTTATAATCTTATCCAAGGGGACAAAAGGGGGTCATATTTTATTGCTAAGGTTTTTTTGGTTTAATTATACTTATCAAATAGAATTATGACATTTTTTAGGGTAATTATAATATCATTTTTACTCTAAATTACCTTATTTACTTTTCACTATGGTAAATAAAAGTCGAAAGTTACAATTCACCAAAAATATTTTCATATTATTGCACCAAATTTTACTTAATGATGTCAACTATGACTCATGGATTTTTTAAATTCAACTCATAGAAGAGGTAAAATTAAGTTTTATGCAAATGTGTAAATGCTCCTAGAAGGTGGGCAAAATACGGTAAAATATTCGATAAAATTTTATATATCAAATATTATTGTAAAATGACTCTAATGAATTATGTTGAAATATATATAGGTATTGTGTATCTATTTTGACCGAAAATAAAATAACTAATTATTTAAATAAAAACACCGTTTTAAATAATAACGCAGGGTTTTTCACTATTCATCAAAAATTGAAAGTTTTCATAAAAATACCAAAAAGTTACCCTAAGATAATTTTGATATTCTGAATTCAAAAATAAAGACTATTTTACCAAATTCAAAACATATAAGTTTCATTAATTAGTTTAAAATTAATTCTTGTTGTAAAACCAAAAAGAGGGTTTTTAAAAAGGAAAAACTATCAAAAGATTGACATGTGTTTATGTCAAATTTAAATGTGAAATTACTTATAATGACCTAAATTGTATTAAATGATAAAAATATAATATTATTATACTTAAAAACCATTAAAATTCATAATTTTTCACTATAAATTATTTTGATTAAAAAAGGTTTTCTCAATTAAAATATAATATTTTTCACTATTCATCAAAATATGAAAGTTATCAAAAAAGTACCAAAAATTTATCCAAGATAAATTATTATGTTCCTATTGTAAATAATAATATAATTTTACTAAGTTGAATGTATAAAAGTGTCAATTATTGGTTTTAAAAAGGGTTCCCCATTAAAAGGAGGTAAAATTGCATTTTTTGAAAAATACATACTTTATCAAAAAAAATGAATTTGTTCTTATATTATGTCTAAGAAACAAAAAATATAGATGTTAAAATTATAAAGAGTATATAAGATTAAAAATTCAGTTAATAATATTCATAACTGCTTTTTGAACTGTTAGTTTAATAAATTTTGGTGCGCTCAAACTCCGTGTTGTGTGTAGCGCAAGATATTGAATTACTTTAATGAGATAATGTACTATGAAATCATGGGGTGTTACAACACACAGAGCAACACACTAAGCTTTAACAAAATCCTCCTCCGAATAAACCACAAAACAGAAACAGAACCTATGTAACACCGATATTCTAACCCCATTCTTTCAGCCCTATGAATCCCCAAGTCGCTTGAAGGTAGAAATAGAAGGCTTATCAGAACCAAAATGTGCCACGAGTGTCCACTTTAGGCTGGCCAATACCTTATTGAATGCCAAGATAGGGGAAAACAATGAAATTCATGATCCATCCCTCACCACTGAATATGAAAACGTGGCAATCACCATAAAGAACATATCTGAAGGGCACGAAGCCTTCCGGCACACCACTTCCTTGAAATATGGAGACGAACACCCTTCTCTAGAGGAGAGAGACTAAGACCCTCTTCGAGAAGGAAAACCACCAGCCGGGCCCATATATCCTAGATCAAACGGCACCGGAGACATGGGCACCATAGAGGAGAGGGATTCCAAGGGAACAGTGTGCAGAAAAATTCGAAATCCATTGAGCGCGTGAGGCATGTTCTTATGGAAGCAAGAGGAAGCCATAAGAAAGTTTGTTTCCTTATATTCCAAGATAGTAAACAAATTATTAAACTCTAAAAAAGGATAATGAAACAAAAAATTATCATAATACCATCATTTATGATGAACTGATGGTCTTTTAAACCTTTACATATATATGTTTTTGTAATCATTTTACATTTCTAGATCACTCAATTCCTTATTATCAGTGATCTATATCACTTTCCACAATTTTATATGTTTTTCTTCCATGTTTATATCTTAACATCCCACCGAATTTCTCTTATTGAGATGCCTTGAAATGTGTTATCCTAGATGACCTTCAAATTCCCTTTCTCTAATATAAAGAATGATTTTTATTAAAAAATTTATGTTGTGGGGTTTTTCAAAAAATTTATTTCTATATGGTAAACCCTTGATTATTGAGATACAGATTAAATTGTGGGAATGAAATTTATTAAAGATGTGTGAAATGTAGAACATTGATATTTTAAAATAGAAACATCATGGTTAATATAAAATATGACATTAAACACAAATATTTTATGAGAATATAACAACCTATAATATTAGGATATTTTTTTTAAATCACTTTATTAAGTTTCGGAACACCCAACCCTGATTCTAAATAAATCGTGATATAGAAAATCATTAAAACATAACATCTAAATTAGTGGGTAAAATAGAAATAAATAAATTATGAAAATTATTAGGACTATAAATACATAAAATAAACACATTGGTTGAAATTGATAATAAATTAAAATAAAAATCATTTAAATGAATAAGAAATATTTATTGAAAAAAATTATTTTTTAAAAAGGCGGTTTAGTCATGATTTGAACACAAAATTTAAAATTAAATTTTATTAATTATAGAACTTATATTTTAGAAAATAAAATTTATTTTTTAAATAAATAACTAAAAATATAGTTATGGTGATATTTTATTATTTTTTAGAAAATATTTATTTTTCATGGAAGAGTGGAAAATACTTATTTTTGATAAAATGTAATTTTAATATATAAATTATTTAATTAAATGTACCATTATTCATAAAATTTTATATAAAATTAAATTAAGAATTTTTTATTTTTATTTAATAAAATAAGTTACATTTTAATCATATTTATAGTATATTTTAGTATAAGTTTATCATTTAGATTAAAAAAACATTTTTATGAAAACTGTTTTCAAGTGCATAAAATTTCACCAATTTATTTAAATTAAATAACAAAAAAATTGGAATTATTTGAATTAAATATATATTATAAATATTAATATATTAAATAAAACACATATAATTATTATTTCTATTCATACAATTAATATAATATCATCTTTTCCCAAATAAATACATTTCTTGGAAACCCCTTTTTCACTACGTCTATGAGTTTTATATTTAATTAAATTTTTTCATTATGTTAATAGAATTTGGAAAAATAGATTCCATTTTTTGAATAATAAAAATTTATATTATATTATTAGTTAAAAGTAATTCTCTCCATTAATTAATAAGGAAAAACTAGAAATAAATTATTGAATTTAAGGTAAAAACAGGTTTACTATGGGTTAAACTAAAAATATATGAGAATCATTTCCATCAAAACTTTTATAAACCCAATTTTATTTTCATTTTGGTATTATACTTCAAAATTTAGTATCTAGGGTAATTTCTAATGATTTTTTATTATGAATTAATTTATCATTTTGGATTTATTTGGGTAATTTCCAAGTAGTTTCCACAAAGGTCCCCTTTCCCCACTTATAAAATTACACTACCTCCCCTCACTTATTCACAAATCTAAATCCAAATTTTCTTAAAAAATGTGAAAAACCTCATCCACAACAATCTTATTCACATTATATATATTATTTTATTCCCAAAAGACCAACCCTAGGGGCTTAAAAAAGTTATTAAAAGAAGGTTTCCCTATGAGAAGGTGAAGGTCTTAATGAATGTCTTTCATTTTATTTATTATTTTTCCACATTCAATTATGTATTAAAACTTAAAATATAATAATAGTATATTCTTAAATATAATTATATGTTATTATTTTTATTGAATAATATTTTTTGATTTTTTCCTCCATCAAATAGAAAAAGAAATCACCAATCGTGTGTACGAAATACTACCAACACATGAATCGATGTAACTCAATCTCTATCAACACATATCACAAATATATATAATTATTAATTTAATATATATATATATATATATATTACTAAAAAAATAATCATATCACATATACCTTCTTAATTTTCATTTCTTTTTAAAATATGATAATGTCATTCGTGGGTACAGAGGACTACCGCCTCGCGAAGAGTTGTGATTCGTTTTTCACTTATGATTTAAATTGTAATAAATAATGATAAATTTAATGAATATATTCATATGAAATTATATTTATTATGTAATGATATCATATCCCTTAATTACTTATCATTTCACATGTTACCAAAATGATGCTATTGAGAGTCTATATGTATGTTCTACTGTCTCTACAAAGAAATGTGATTTATTTTCTAAGTAAAAACTTCAAGAATGATTCTAAAAATGTATATAATGATTAAATATAATATTTATAACATTAATATAATTCTTTATATGATTTAATCTACATACTATATATGTGAAATGGAGCTTTTGTGACAAAATATGCATGTGAAAATGAGACAAATTATAAGGACTCGACCTTATTATATTACATAATATTGAATTTAGTCAAGAAATCACTTAATTTTTACATTGAGGATCTTTTAAGGTTTATATATTTAGAGAATTCTGACTATACATTCATAACATTACACATTTTTACAGAGTGGATACCATAAAACAGTACCCATTCCTTCCAAAATTTAAAACATTTAAAATAAAACATGAATTCTCTGATAGATATTCAAAAATTTAACTTGGCTTCCTAAACATTATTACACATCCTTAATACTTATGATAATAATTTAAAACTTGGGATGAGCACAAAAATATCAGCAAGGCATATAAAAAACACATTAGTCCAAGAATACTTGTAACAAATGAAATCACTTTCAAAAGACATGCTTGTTACCCATATATACATACGTTGTAAAACATGAGATTTCCATAAGATTACCAGAAAAATAAGAACATAAATATGACCATAATGGTATATTGGGGTATTACTTACAAAATATTGTATCCCTCGCGTCTACCTTATAATTTGTAACCATCACAGCTACATTACAATTTGTATAACCATTGTAGTTTCACATGGAGTAACCATACGGCTGACCTCCAAAATACAAATACCCAATGCATTGGAGGGAGATATAGGTCCCACCCTTCATCATAAAAATGTCCAATAAATAGAAAATAATCATAAAACATGAATAATAGCATAAAAACATTGCTTATGAACTTTGTAAAACAGAATTTTAAAAGAGGATTTGAAAAGGAAAGTCCATTATAAATATTATATAATTGAATTGGAAAATAATAGAGTGTATGGAATATGTATAGACTCTATAAATATTCATAATTAAACATTTTATAATCAGAATTAATAACACAAACAATTTAAAAACCTCATAAATAATTAAGAATAAGTTTAACTCAAAGGATGGAAATGGGGTTAAGAATTCCCTTACCTCAGCATTGCCTTATATCAAACTCATCTAAAATTACTGTATAATGGTTAAAAGAGTGTTATTAGTAATTTTAAGAAAAAATTTCATGTTTATAACATCTTATATGATCATTTCATAACATTATTTCACCCTTTAATTGTTAGTATTTTTCTCTTTGTACTGCTTTTCGGTGAGTTCTGTACATGATTTCCATGATTGGTTCACGATGGATGTTCTTGTTGATTGGATATGAAACCTTAGAATTGGAATGTATTAGTATTTAAATATTTCCAGTACCATAAATTATTACATTTATCTTTTTTAATTCTTACATGAGGATGATTAATAATTTAAAACATTAATGATGTTCGTTTAGATAATTTTAGTGGTTCTTTGATAATAAAAACCTAATTTTGTTTTATAAATTAAAACCATGTGTAAAAAAGAATTACAAAACCTTGTATGATACATAATACATATATTATATCCTTTTTCTATGATAAAAATGGTTTCATGACCAGACTTAAAATGATTAATGTAAATTGAAATCACATCATCCAAGATATCGGTAATTCAGCAAATCACGGACAATGTTTTTATTCTTTAAATAAGTGTTATACGAGAAGAATAACGATGATGAATTTTACATGAACATTAGAACATCTATAAAATATGTGATTCCTAGAGACTTCATGCTTCTTGGTTAAGAGGAGGTGAGGAAAGAAGAAGAAAAGAAAGTAATCTTGAAATAAAAGAAAACATGATAAATTTCTCACGAAAATTCGGCAGCCTAACAGCATCTCTTAAAATATAATAAAAATAGTTTGATGAGGGAGAGAGGATATCTCATCACTCATAGATAATATGGATAGTAAGTGGGGAAATGGAATGAAATATCCCTACATAATCCAAAGTTAAAGATAGAGAATAACATAAAATGAATGAAAAGAAATAAAATAAAAGAGGAAGTTTACCTCTTGATCTCTTCTCCTTGAGATCCTTCTGATGGGATGTGGTTTTGGTCTTTTAGTGACACCATTAGATCTTGGACATGGGAAAGATCCTTGGGAGAAGTATTCTATAGAACTTAGACATGGCTCAAGGCTTGAGGGGTGTGGGAAGAAGAGGTGAGTGAGGGTGGTATTTATAGTGGAGGAGAGGGGGTTTTTTCATTATTTTAATCATTATTATAATATTGTTTCCCAAGATTATTAATAGTATTTGTTCATGTGGACTAAAATTGTAATAATGTCATGTGAGTTCGAACCAAGTGGCCTTACATCACTTATGATGTCATAAATAGTGTATTTTACTGATAATTTGATTATACAGTATGTTATCGTATTTCATTGTTCATCAAAAATTCATGAGTTTCAGAAAAATAAAAAAAATTACCCAAACCATTTTTCAACATCTAGAATTAAAAAATTAAGTCCCTTTTTTGAAAATAATTTTATAAATACTATTGATTTAATTTTTAAATAATATCATACAAAATTAAAAAAATTAACAATTCTAATTCTCTAACTACTTCTAAATCACAATGAAAAATTAACCAAGATGTTATTATCTTAAATCCTTAATAAAATAAAATAATAATAAAATTTACAATTCATTTGAGTCATATTACAATTCATATTATTATTCATAAGGGTATGTTAATACTCACAAAAAAAAGTTGGTTTCATCGGAGTCAAAATAACTTACTGAACATAATTGTAGATGACAGTTTCTTGATATTAAAAACATAGAAGTGGAAAAATTATATTTAAAATATAGTTATAAATATCTACTAAAAACGAATATCCATGCATTTCTATTTATTTTTTTAAAAAACTTGGGGTGTTACATTATCTCCCCCTTCAGGAAATTGCATACTCGCAATTTTATTTACTTATTAAACAACTGAGGGTACTTTTCACTCATAGCATTTTCAGACTCCCATGTTGCTTCTTTAGCCATTTGGTTTCTCCAAAAAACCGTTACCTAGTGGTTTACCTAATTCTAAAATACATGTTCCCTTCAATCAAGAATATGAACTTGTTTCTCTTCATAAGAAAGGTTCTCTTCTAGTTGAACTGCTTCTGGACTCAAGACATGTGATGAATTTGGAACATACTTTCTCAAAATCAAAACATGAAAAAAAATTTGTACCTGAGACAAACATGGAGGAAGAGCTATTCGATATGCAACTGTTCCAAATTTTTAAAATATTTCAAAAGTATTGATGAATCGCAGACTTATCTTTCCTTTCTTACCAAAACGCATCACACTTTTAAAAGAAGAGATTTTAATAAAAACATGGTCACCTACCTTGAAACAGAAGTATTTCCTTCTGTTATCTACCAAAATTTTCTGTCTTCTCTGAGCTATCCTCAAGTGCTACTGGATCGTCATCACTTTCTCATCCACTTCTACTAATTCTAGCCCCATCAACGTTCTTTCACCGACTTCATCCTAAAACGCCAGAGTCTGACACTGCATACCATATGAAGCCTCAAAAGGTTCCATCTGTATACTTGAATGAAAATTGTTATTATAAGAAAACTCAACTAAAGAAAGATGATGATCTCGACATCAATGATAGTCCATTGAACAATCTCGAATAAAACCCTCCAAAGTTGTAATCGTTCATTCTGAATTCCCATCTGATTGAGGATGAAAAGTTTTGCTAAATTTTAATTCTGTTCCCAACAACTTCTGAAGTCCCTTAAAAATGTTAGAAATAACCCTGGGATCTCAGTCAGATATAATGGAAAGAGTAACTCCATGTAACCTCACAATATTCTTGAGGTATAGTCGAGAAAGTTGATATAAAGACATTATATCTCAAATAGAATGAAAATGTGCAGATTTATTCAGACGATCAACAATAACCAAAATTGCATGGTTACCTTGAGAATTCATTGGTAGTCTCACCAAAAAGTCTATGGATACATTCTACCATTTCCATCTGGCACTGGAAAAGGCTGAACCATACCCTTGAGTAATTTTTCCTATACTTTAACCTGTTAACATGTTAAGCATTTCACAATAAAATCAGCAATATCCCTTTTCGGTCTATCCCACCAATAATACTCCCGAATGTCTTTTTACCTCTTAGTACATCCACAATGAACTAAAAATTGAGAACTATGAGCTTCGCACAAAAAATATTTCTCTAATTGAGAATCACTCGGCACACACAACTTTTTTCCAAATCTTAAAACACAATCTTTATCAAGGTTAAATTCTGGAAACATACCCATTTTAACCAATTCTACCTTTTTCTATATCTCACGCTCTTCCTTCTACGCTCTCATAATTCTGTCTGACAACGATGACTGCACTGAAACCTAAAACAAAACAGAGTTATTTTTTTCACCAAAAACTACTATGCCAAAATTCATCAAATCATTAATCAAGGGATCATGTTCCAAACATAACATGGTTAATGATGCATGATGTTTCTTACTCAAGGAATCTACCACTTTGTTTGATTTTCCAGAATGGTAATTGATCATGCAATCATAATCCATTATCATTTCAAGTCATCTTCTCTACCTCATGTTTAATTCCTTCTAAGAGAATATATACTTCAGTCTTTTTTGGTCAGTGTATATTGGAAATTTGGTTTCGTATAAATGATGCCTTTAAATTTTCAAGGAAAAAACCACAACTACCAATTCTGAATCATGGTTGGGATAATTTAACTCATGCAGTTTTAGTGTTCTTGAAGCATAATCAATTACCTGATCATTCTACATCAAAACATAACCAATTACCTTCAAAGAAGCATCTCCGTAGATGACAAACTCACCATTTAGAGAAGGCAAGGACAAAACTAGATCATTCACCGATATCTTCTTTAGTTCCTGAAAACAAACATCACATTAGTCTGTCAAAACAAATTTAACCATTTTCTGTGTTAACTTAGTTATTGGGATAGATAATGGAGAAATGTTCTTAACAAAACGTTTGTAATAATTTGCTAATCCATGAAAACTACGAATCTATGTAACATTTTTGGGTCATTCCCATTCATCAACCACTTTTGTTTTGGCCGCATCAACTATTATTCCATCCTTATTTATAGTTTTCCCATGAAAAGAAATCTATTTCAACCAAAAATCACAGGTGAATAATTTTCTATGTATTTTATTTTCTTTTAAAGTTTGTAAAAAAAACCCCTTAGATGTATTTCATACTCATCTATATTTTTAGAAAATACCAGAATGTCATCAATAAAAACAACCACAACCTTATCCATGAACTCATCAAATACTCTATTCCTAAGATTCATGAATATAGAAGGTTCATTAGTTAATCCAAATGTCATAGTAAAAAATTCATAATGCCCATATCTGGTACAAAAGGCTATTTTTGGGATGTCATCCTCATTCACCTTGAGTTGATGGTATCAGGATCTCAAGTCAATCTCTAAAAAGTACAGATCTCCCTAGAGCTGATCAAACAATCCATCGATATGAGTCAAAGGATACTTTTTTTAATATTTATGTTATTTGATTCTCTATAATCAATGAAAAGCCTCATGGAACCATCATTATTTTTTAAAAAAAAATAGGAGCACCCCATAGTGATGTGCTAGGAGGAATGAATCCTTTGTCAAGAAAATCGTACAACTGATTTTTCAATTTAAGAAGTTCTATTTGAGATATATGATATGGGGGTTTTGAAATTGTCTTAGCCTCATGAACTAAGTAAATTGTGAATTTGACTTCCCAATCAAGTATGACACCAGGTAACTCATCAGGAAAAACATCAAGGTATTCATTTAACATAGTTGATTCATTAATTTGAACAGTTCTATTGTTTTCAAAAATATGATCAAGGTAACATTTATTTCCATCTTTAAATAGTTTTTTATCTTCCTGATATGTTATCAATTTTATGGGTTTGTTCTTATATAATAACTGAAACTCTTTATAAAAAAATACTTCTTTAAATCTATAGTAAATCATAGCATGACGAAAAGAAATCCATTCCATTCCCAGAATCACTTCAAACTCGACAAAGATAAATACAACAAGGTTCACAGGTAAAGTCTTTCCACATAACACAATAGAAAGATTCTTATAATTCCTCTTTGTTATAATATTTCCCCCATTTGTTTTAACAACAAGATCCGATTTCATTTGTTGAGGTGATATTTCCAATTTACCATAAAAATTCCCAGAGTTAAATTAATGTGTAGACCTTATATAAAAAAAACAATAGAAAATTCTGAGTAAACAAAAAAAGTACCTGATACAACATCATTGGATGGTCTGACATCTGCTAAAATGGTTTCAAAGGATCTCATTACACCTTTCTACATATAGTCTAGATTCTTTTCATCATTCAGATCTCTCTTAGGTAGGAATTTTCATAATGACCCATCTCACCACATTTAATACACTTTATAGTTTGATTATCGGGTTTAGTATTTGGATAATTGTCATTACAATATCAGGCCATATGTCCAAATTTAACACATTTAAACACATCCCTCTTTTTCTAAGACATTCCCCAAGGTGCTTCTTGCCACACTTTTCATAGACTGGAAACTAGATTTTCTTACCATCATATTTCATTAGCTGATTCTTACCCATTTCTTGAAAACTAGGCCTCTTCTTCCCCTTGTTTCCAAATGAACATGAACATCAGAAACCACCATCTCTACCCTCTCAGCACATCAGAAAATTTTCTCATAACTTTTTAATTCACGGGAGGCCAACACCCTTTGATGCCTTGGAATCAGTCCGGAGTAAAAGTAGTTTATTTTTCTATCATGATCCAAAATAAGATTTAGAGAAAACCTCTCCAGTTGAGTGAAGTTTTATTCATATACGGACACTGAATATTCCTTCTTCAATTTTAATTCAAGGAATCACTTCTCCATCCCATGTCACAGCTCCTTAGGAAAATATTTTTCAAGGAAATTATTTTTAAATTTATCCCACACTAAGGCTTCAAAATCCTCTCTATCCCTGATATTCTTTACCATTGACCACCACTGATTAGATTCACCTTCAAAATAATAAATAGAAAGACATACATTTTGATTCTTAGAACATCAAATAACATCGAATATCTTTTCAAGGGATTTAATCCATCCTTCAGCCACTTATGGGTCAGAAGATCCATTGAAAGCAGGAGGGTGTTATCTTATAAAATGTTTCATTATTTTCATGTTCCATTGTGGTACCTCTAGTTGTTATCTTGCATGGATGATTCCACCATTTATTGCATGAGTCAACTGAGCCATTACTATCACAAACTACTCGGTTCAAATCCCTACCATTTTAGGCTGCGGATTCGGAAGGATGTCCTTTCGTCGGTGCCTCTCTTCTTTAGCATCCCTGATTCTTCTGCGGAAAACCATTCTAAACAAACATACCTTAGATAAAGCAACATAGTGATCTTTAAATTCTATAACATTTCAGATTAATTATAGAGTGAAAATCATTTATGGTATTCTATTAACATCACCCTAACCCCAAAAGTTATATAAACCATCCTCTGATACCAACAATAAGGACCCAGCCTTATTACATTATGTAATATTGAATTTAATTAAGAAATCACTTCCATTTTAAATTCAGGATATTTTCAAGTTTATAGATTTAGAGAATTGGTACAATACATTCATAACATCACACATTATTATAGAGTGGATACCATAAAAAAGGTACTCATTCCTCCCAAAATTTAAAACATTCCAAATAAAACATGATTTATTTGATAGATATTCAAACATAACTTGGCTTACTTCAATTTATTACACATACTTATAACCTATGAAAATCAGTTAAACCATGGGATCACAACAAGAAATCTCAATAAGGGATATAAAAAAGACATTAGACTAAGAATACTTGTAACATATGAAATCACTTTCTAAAGATATGCTTCTCACCCTTATATACTTACTTTGTTAAACATGAGATTTCCATAATATTCCCACAAACATATGAACATAAATATAACCATAAAGGTATATTGGGGCATTATTTACATAATATCATAACCATCACTGCTACATTATAATTTGTAACCCTCATGGCTACCTTACAATTTGTGTAACCATCATAGTTACACATGGTGTAACCATATTAATGACATCCAACTTATATATACCCAATGCATTGGATGGATATATAGATTCCAACCTTCATCATAAAGAATTCCCAAGAACTATAACAAAATCATACAACATGTATAATAGCATAAAATCATTGCTTTAGAACTTTGAAAAATAGAATTTTGAAAGAGCATTTTAAAAGGAAAGTCCATTATAAATATCATATAATTGAAGTGAAAAATTAATAGAGTAGATGGAATATGTATTTAATAATTAAATATACAGAATTAAACATATTATAATCAGTATTAATCTCTCAAACAATTTAAATACCACGTAAATAATGAAGAATATGGTCAACCCAAAGGATGGAAATCGGGTTAATAATTTCATTTCCTCAGGCTAATCATACTTGAATATCATTTAAACGTTCTATATAATGGTTAAAAGAGTGTTATTAGTATTTTAAAGAAACATTTTCATGTTTATAACATCTTATATGATCATTTAATAATATCATTTCACCCTATAATTATTAGTATTTTGCTACTGGCACTGTTTCTCAGTGATTTCTTAAAATGATTTCCAAGATTCGTTCATGATGTATGTTCTTGTCGATAGGAAGTGAAACTCCAAAATTGGAATGGGGTAGTATTTACATATTTCCAGTTCCATAAATTATACCATTTTTTATTTTTAATTCTTACATGAGGATGATTTATATGTAAAAAAAATTAATGATGTTTGTTTAAATCTTTTTAGTGGTCCTATGATAATAACGACCTCATTTTGTTTTAAAAATTAAAACCAAGTGTAAAAAAAAATCCAGAACCATGGATGAGAAATATTACATATATTATAACCTGGATCAACCATAAAAATGGTTTCATGACCAGACCTTAAATAATTATTTTAAATTGAAATCATATCGTACACGATGTTGGTAATTCAGCACATCACGGAAAATGTTTTTATTCCTTAAATAAGTGGGAGAGGAGAAGAATAATGATGATGAATTTTCCATGAATATGAGAACATCAATAATATACATGATCCCTAGAGATTTCATTCCCCTTGGTTAAGAGGAGTTGAGGAAAGTAGAAGAAAAAAAAGCAATCTTGAAATGAAAGAAAACTTGAGAACTTTCTCACGAAAATTCGGCAGCCTAAGTGCGTCTCATAAAATTTCATAAAAATAGTTTGATGATAGAAAGGGGATATATCATCAATATTATATAATATGAAAACTAATTGGGATATAGAATGAAATACTCCAACATAATCCAAAGGTAAATGAAGAGAATAACATAAATTTAATGGAATGAAAGAAAATAAAAGAGGTTGTTTACCTCTTTATCCCTTCTCCTTGAGATCCTTCTTAAGGGCTTTGGTTTTGGACTTTTTGTGAGACCAGTAGCTCTAGAACATGGAAAAGATCCTTGGTAGGATTATTGGGCAGAAAATAATCATGGCTTAAGGCTTTATAGGTGTGGGAAGAAGAGGGGTGTGATGGTGGTATATATAGTGGAGGAGAGGGGGTATTTTTCATTATTTTAATCATTATTATAATATTTTTCCCATAATTATGAGTAGTCTTAGTTAATGTGACCTAGAATAGTAATAATGGCATGTGAGTTCGAACCAAGTTTCCTTAAATTACATATGATGTTATAAATAGTGTATTTTACTGATAATTTGATTATACGGTATTTTATCATATTTCACTATTCATCAACAATTCATGATTTTTAGAAAAATCCCAAAAAATTAACCTAACTATTTTTCAATGTGTAGAATTAAAAAATGAATCCCATTTATTGAAAACAATTTTCTAAATATTATTAATTTATTTTTTAAATAAAATCATACTTAATTCAAAAATTAAAATTTCTAATTCTATAACTACTTATATATCACGATGAAAAATTAACCAAGATGTCATTATCTTAAAGCCTTAAGAAAATAAAATAATAATAAAATTAAATATTCATTAGGGTCATATTACTATTCATATGCATATGTTACTATTCATAAAAAACATGTGGGTTTCATCATACTCCAAATAACTTACTGAACACAATTATAGATAATAGTTTATTGAAATTCAAAACATAGAAGTTGTAAAATTGTGTTTAAAGGCTAGTTATAAATATCTATTTAAAACAATGTTCCATGCATTTCAATTTTTTTAGAAAAACTTGTGGTGTTACACAATTAACACCTTAAACAATGAAAATAAATAAATAATTTTAACTATTAAGTGGTACAATATTATAAGAGGGAAATATATGATATTAAAAATATAAATATTGTTCTAGAATAAATTAATAAAATGTTTAAATGTATAATATCAGAATTAAAATTACATTAAACTAAAAAAATATTGAAGTAAGGGATTCTCATCTTACTTTCACATCGGTTATATATATGTCATATTCACCACTTATTTATTGTGTGTGGTGTATATATTACCCCTCTTAATATGTTATAACATTAATATATTTCACTTCATGGTATTTAAAGATTCATTTGATGTTATTTCATTCATGGGGCTTATGAATGAAATGTTTCCAAAGTGGAAATGGTTTATTTAAAAATCTCATCATTATCCGAGGTAGTTTTTATTTAAATATACTTGGGGATTTATTCGATATTTATACCTTAAATAAGATCTAGTTTTTTCTCCTTTGGTTATTCTTGATCTTTTTCAATTAATAGTACCATTTTTTCTCTCTTTGGTAATTAAAATTATTGAGAAAATGTTTCAAGTAAGATCCTCTATTATTTCACTCTCTAGTCAAAAATACATTTTCTTCAACAACTATGTTTTCTAAAAATACGTTAATTTTTTTTGATTTATCCAAAAGATTAAATAATGGATTTTTTAATCATGTTTTAATTTTTTAAAAATTATTTTAATGTAATATTTATATCATTTTCAAAACACAGCCCATTTTACTTTTACCAAAAATTTGAAAGTAATATTCATTTTAATATATATAGAATATATGAAATTTTCCACCATCAAAGCCACTCTATGTATTAAATCCCACATTATAAGTTTCAAAAAATATTTTCAAGGAAAAATATTTTAATAATATTTCAGTTGAATTTATTTTAAAAATTATTTTCAAAGTAAAAAAATTGATATTTTTTCCCAGACTGTTTTCGATATCATTTCAATACATTTATATTCCTCAAATAAATCAACCCATTATTTTGTATATGATCCAATGAAGATATATTGTATTGATACCATCCTAATTATTTATCATGATGGATTAAGATTATATATAATAGAGAAAGTATTAGAATTCTCTTTTCTGACTAATTTTGGTAATCATTAACATTCCCTTGAAATACTCACTTTCTTGGTATCATTGGAAATTACATTTCACATAAATATCCATATTATTTATTATGTATATAACTATTACATAATCCTTATATCATATCCATATATGGTATTTTACATTGAAAGTTATATGACTGGCTAGGGAAATTATTGTTATTATATATTCCCTACTTGATATGGAAATTTTTTGATAAGGATAAATGTTTAGGAATTAAATCAATTATTAGATATATAAATAATTTTATGAACGTGAAGTGATGGGAGGGGGCCATAATTATATATCCCCTCAATTCATCAGAAATCTAATGATAAGAATAAATTGGATAGCCATATTTAAATTATTTTTTGTATAACTACCCATAGTATTAAACTATCTTGTAAAATGTATAAATGGTATTGGTATCATGATTCTTGAAATCGTGATGTCTAATAATTAAGAATCTTTATCATTGATAATTCAATTATTATTATTATCCATAATATTTTCTCAATTATATTATCTCTAGGATCATTTCAATCTTAGTTTGTTGACTAATTTCATGTGTATTCAGTTACATACACTGTCATATTGATTAATCCTTATCTAATAATGATATTTAAATTATTTAAATGCTGTTTTTATTAAAAAAAAATTGATTTATTTTTTTATTTTGATTATTGATTCATGGTATCTTCCACTTTACTTAACACATAATGAGTATTTTTGCTCACCCTTGTTTTTCATCCATTCCTAGGAATTAAGGAAGTTTACTATGAATTATATGAAAGGATATAAAAAGGGGAATAAATATATTCATGAAAAAAATGTTACAATTTTTGTGATCAAATGTAATATGAAATTAAAATATATATCTTGCATATCAAGACTATTAAACTATTTGATTCTTCTATTTGTTATTTCTTGTAGCTTATGCCATCGTAATAAAGTTACCCATAACTTCATGATACTAGTGTTAGGTTATTTATAGAAACACAATGTTATGCTCAAGGAAAAGAAACATGCCTAGCCATATTTCTTTTTGTGAAGCAAGGAATGGTATTTTGAAAATTTTGGAAGTAAATCATAATCAAACAACCAATGTCATTGAGACCATAAGTTATATGTTCTGAGATGATTGTCTTGTATTTGATATTCTACATGGGGAACCTATTTCAAAGATGGTTTAGTGGCTTATAATAATTTTAAATAACGAAATATCTCTTGGATATAAGGATTTTACTTAGGAATTTTTTTAGATAATATTATTGACATTATTCTAAATTAATGGTAATCTAAAATAAAAACTATTGATTATACTTAGAATTAAAAAAAATATCATATATGAACAGATTGGAACTATTTTACAATATGAAATAAGGTTTAAAAGCTATTATAAGAATGAGAAAATGAATGTAGTAGTTGTAAAAACCAAAATTTTAAAAATAAAATTCCCTTTTTTTAATGAATAAATTCTTTATGAAGTAATATAGTTATAGAATACATATGCACAAATTTGGATATTTTGAAAATTTATAGTCTTTTGTATTCAAAATGATAATAAAAATCATAATATTTTACAACATAGTTGTTATAAACTGACCATTAAGATTACTATATTAAGGGTTATGATAAATTGATATTAACACATATAAAATAAGTGATGGCCTCGGCTAGGAGGATCATATCTTATAAAGCCCATTTATTAGAGCTTGTAATATAGATAATATCTTTGGGACTTTCCCTTGACCAATCCCAATAAGAAATAAAAAAAAATGATGAGTGAAACCATTTATGGGAGATGTTCATGCTCACTATGATCACGACACAAATCATGTATGTTGAACCACCCTAAGAAAATATCACCATCACACGCCTTAACCTTGGGGAATTCACCATCATAATAAATGAATATGTATCTACACCATAACTTTATAAATTTTTATATTTTTATTTTTAAGAAAACAATTATTATATATATTATTTTCATTATTATATTATATTGCTTAAATAATGTGTTTGATATAAATTATATTTTTAGAGGATGAAACACAAATCGTATTTTTTAAAAATATATAGTTTTAATCAAGAAACTGTTTTTTATGAATCAATATTTTTTAAAACTAAATCATATATTATTAAAATATTATTATTAACTAATTTATATTAAATATAAATAATTAAATAATTTTATAACGTCTGATTTAATTTTTATAACTATTAGAAAACTTTTATTTTCAAAAAATAAGTATTTATTAATAAATGGGGTTTTTTATTTTAAAGTGTAAATTCTCATATTTATATAATTTTATATAAAAAATAAATATTTTTTTTGAAGTTATCATGTTGAAATTATCCAATGGATAATTCTTCTTAATTTTTGGAGAAAGATGAATTCATGGGTAATAGTTAAATATTATATAATTATAAAATATTATTTATGTCATTATAAAATACCAAAATTATTATTTTAAATAATATAAATATTTTTCAAAAGAAAAATTTTTCTACCCTATAAAAAAATATGTTTCTAAAGTTATTTTATTAGTTTTATAACCACTTAATGAATCCTACAAAACCTATATTATATCTTAAAGTTGTAAAATCAATTACTTATAAATATTTTCACTTCCATATCTCCAAGGTATTTATTTTATTTTGTTCTGTTCTTATAAATTTAAAATAATGAAAACCAATCCCCTTTGGTATAAAACATTGAAAAAACTTTTTATGTTATCAATTTTTTATTACATTATCTTATAGATTCGATAACTAATGTTCAAAAATTTATAAAGGATTATTCTTTATTCTAATATATTAACACACAAAACCACCCAATCCTCTTCACTATAACCACTTTTAGATTTAATTTACTCTACACTTATCTTTCTATGGACCTCCCAGGGTTACCCTGTTCTTTTAATAATCTCCTCCCAATATTTTTGAGCACCATCTCAAGGTAACTGATCCTCTCCTTCTCCTCTTTATTTTAGTACCATCTTTATGTCATTCCATTTGATTTCCAATTGTTCAAGTTGTGCTATTTATTTACAAATATATCTTACTATCATTATTATTAAAAAATAATTATAGACCCCTTTTTTATCATTCACCATTTATATAAACCTATAAATACACATGTTATATTGTCAAAATTATCTAAAACATTTATAGGCTGAACATTTTTTTAGTGATTACCCATATCAATTTTCACTCAAATGTTTTCAACTAGTTTAAAAAATAAATAATTTATTTGGGATTAATATTTATATAACCCATACTCCTTAATATTGGCATTAAAATTTATGAAATAAATCTATACGATGTATTATCTATGTGGAACATTTAGGCATGTACATTATATAAAAATGACAAGTGGGATAAAAATATAATATCCCTCTAATACATTAGGTAATATTTTTATTTCATGATATTCTCTATATGGTGTATGTGAGTTTTTCCAGAGAAAATTGTGTTCTGTTTTCTTGGAGGTTCTCTATGAATTATTTTTATGATATCACTTTTTTTTTGTTTCCACATTCCCATAATGACTTTATGATATCATGTTATATCATATCTTATTGTTAAATTTTATGATTCTCATCCCTCTTATGTTACATATATTGTCCTCTTAGATCACATTTATTACATTACCATATATTATACTTTTTTTATTCCCTTACATGGATTTATAATTCAACCCTTTCATATATATGTAATTATGTTATCCAATGATGTTTTACAATATCAAAGGATTATAAGGGTATGTTTAAATGTTTTTAAATAATGATGTTATTCCCATGATTCATGTTAATGTTTGATGTATCTAATTAACCAAATACACTAGGCCTCAAAATCTTTTGAGATTGTATAATGTTTATATTTATGTAGTGAATAATGAAATAATGTGAAATAAAATATAGGTTTTCATAGTTCCTATAATAGGATAGTAAATTTATTTTGGGGGATTATGATTTGAAAACTCTAGTAGAATAATAATAGATAATATTAAACATTGTAAAACATCCCTAAAGTTTGGTAAATCATAAATTTAGTGATTTCCAATATATTTTATCTGTTTTTAGATACTATAAGTATATGTGCCTCTATAATAGAGGTACCTAGGGGTAATAACCCCAAAATGGGTTGGTTAAGATGAACTCCATCATCACCTGGTGTTTTATAATAGGCATTTATTCACACATATTATGACAATCTATAGGGATATTCTTTAGTAAATTCACATTATCCTTACAAAACATAATTAAGGGAACCAAGATTCCTATAATATTTTATGTGAGAAAATATATCATTAATTTCATAGATTGAATCCTAAAAATTCATAGGTTACATGATATATTTCATTTATGATTTATCCCATTAATGTTCATGGTTTTCCATTAATCTATTTAATGGTTAAAATATTATCATCCCAAAATCTATTTTGGATGAAGTAAATTATAAGAACCAGAATCAAATAGTAAAATACAAGCTTATCATCCATGGTTCTACACATTATTTCACCTAAGGAAAGTTTATTAGAACTATTCAAACACCACCTAAAAATATTGAAGTTGAGTTATCAGTGAACATGGAGGATTGGTAAATTTTTTCATCCCATTCATATAAATCATCATTTATCCAAATTTGGTTGTTGAATTTCCCACCAAACCTTATGGTACTCCTCTTAGAAAAATACAGTTCTATTATATTCTTGGATTGTATTTCATTTTATTGATACAACATAAAATGTTGAGAGAATGAAACCACTATGTGTATCAAAAATTTCCTTCTAATTATATATATGTAAGAAGAGAAGGATTAGTCTTATTTGGTACCAAAATCCAAAACAACGATATTATTTCATTGTGAGAAAGAGTATCTAGAAAAAATTATTGAGACTAATTAAAATATCATGCTTAATGACATTTCAATTGTAATATATTTCATTAATGTATTTCTCAAATAATATTTGGGTCATCCTTCTAGTTTAGAGGTTTATTTATTCATTGAACATATACTAGGATATTTTCCATTAACTAATACTTCATATAAAATAGTTTTTATTGAACTTCACAAACATAAGAAAAAACTAAATGATAATCTATAAAAAAAAATTATATGCCCTAGTGCTTCATTTTGGAGTACATAGGTCCACTTCATCAAGAAGGAGTATGAGTCAATGAACCTTTTCATTCATTATCATGAGCCCTATAAGATCATTATAAAGAAAAAGTATCATCTTCCATAGATAGATTACTTTCTCAATTAGTTATTTACATCCCAATACTTCTCCATTGTGGATCTTTGGTAAGGATAATATCCTCAAAAGATGAATTAGAAGGATATCCCCATGATATCATTATTTATAAGGTATGAGAACTTTGAGATCATAGTGATTAAATTGGGACTCACCAATGCTCTATATATATTCATGGATGTGATGAATTGTGTCTTTCGATATTATATCGAAAAAAACTATTGTCTTTATAGATGATATTCTTAGCTACTCTAAAATAATGGAGGAACATTAGAATCATTTAGATATTATGCTAAAAAAACTCGAGTAAGGAAAAATTATATATAATGTATAGTAAATTTTATACTTGTTTGGAGAATGTAGCTTTCTTGGGTCATGTCATAAACAAAAGGGGATATCTGCGTAATCTCCCAAAATAGAGGAAATCGAAGGATGGCCAAGAACAATATCTAGGATGGGAATGTATATTTTCCTTGGATTAGTTGGGTATTATCATTTAATTTTTATAAAATTATCATGATTTTCACTCCTACAAAAAAATATTAAATGGAAGGGAGTTATGTTTTCCAATACTGGTGAATGTTAATAAATCTTAAATGAAATGAAGAAGAGGCTAGTAATTTCACTTATGCTCACATTACCCATTGGTGGGGAGGGATTTGTGATCAATAGTGATACATCTAAAAAATGGCACTCTTTTTTTACTCATGTAATATGAAAACATGACACCATATGCCTCCCTCTAATTAAAGATCCATGATCAGAACTACCCAGTACATGATCTAGAATTGGTAGTAGAAATATTCTCATTGAATATTTTGGGACATTATCTATATGCGGAAAAGTGTAAAATAAATACAGACCATAAAAACCTCATGTATATATTCACCCAAAAGAATGTTAATATGAACCAATAAAGGGGGTTAGATCTAATAAATGATTATAATTGTTCAATCCATTACCATCCTAGGAAGGTAAAAAAATTGGTAGATGATCTGAGTAGAAAAGATCCCACTACCCAATCAATAGTAAGGATTGAAAGGGATCCAATATTCTTAAAAATTCAAAGGATGGATATGGTAATAATAAATGGATATTAATCATATATTAATAAAATAATTTCTTAAAAATCCATTCTATAAAGGATCAAGGAATACCATAAAGATAATGAGTTACTACAAAAGATTGTAGTGAATTTTGTAGAGTTAAACTTTGCTAAAGATTGATTTATAAGGTCTAGAACCTGAATATGTGCCCCATGAAAACCCGAACTAAATAGGGAACATATGTATGTTTCCCATAATTATCTATTAATCTAAGAATCACTATGATGTATAGAGATTATAAGTAAGACTTCTGGAAGGATAACATGAAGAGGGAGATTTCATAGTTTGTATCTCGATTCTTAGTATGCCAATAGGTCACGTATAAAAATGGTCTAATGGAATGAAAAAACCATTGACCATATTAGTATGTAAATTTGAAAAAATAAACATGGATTTCATTTTAGGACTCCCCAAGACCCGTAATGGTAAAAACTCTATATGGTTGGTTGTAAAATACCTAACCATGTTAGTGAATTTCATTACTATTAAAGAATATTTTCCTCGAAAAAAATTCTTGTGTATATATTTATAATTTTTGTGGTAATATTTCATGGAGTCAGATGATCTATTATATCATATCAATATCTGATCTTTTCCACAATGTCTTGGAGAATACATCAATAAGAATTGGATACAGAACTGATCTTCCACACTACTTATCACCCTCAGATAGATGGGCAATCTAAAAGGACCCTTTAGACACTAAAGGATAAGATGATACCATTTTTAAAGGATTTACAAGGATATTGGGATCAACGCCTTCCCCTAGTGGAATAGTTTCAAATCTAGCATTAAAATGAAACGATATGAGTCTTTATATGGAAATAGATTTTAGACTCTTACATGCTAGGATAAAGTTGGGGAGAGAGAGACAAGGTGACCCAAACAAGTCTATAAAATTATATAGAATGTTCAAACCATTCATCATCATATGAAATCAGTAAAAAGTAGAAAAAACTATATTTATATAGTAATTAAGGAAACCCAGAGTTTGAGGTCAATGATAAATTTTTCATTTATATATCTCCATGGAAGTATGTAATGAGGTTTATAAAGATGTTAAATATTATTCCAAGATATATTATCCCCTTTGATATTCTTGAAAACATTAGAGTTGTGTTCTATCTATTATCACTTTAATATAACCTATCTCAAGTACATTATGTGTTCCATGCATACATTTTGAGGAAGTGCATACGACACCCTTCATATTTATAGAATCTAGATGTGGCACCATTAGTTAATGATCTTTTATATGATGATAGGCCTTTTAAGATATCAAATAAATGATAAAATGCTCTATGAAACAAGGTAATATACATGTTAAAAGTGTTGTAGTTGAACAATGAGTTGGATGATGCTACATTGAGACTAGAATAGGTGATGATATTGAAGTACCCGCTTCTATTTTAGTGTATGAAATGAAAAATTGAAGGATAAAATTTCAGAACAATGTAAGAATTTAATGGCATAAACTTTTATAAATGAAGACACCATTTTGAAGAATAAATTCCATATCATGTAATGTTGTTTTAGAAAACATATGTAAAACATTGTAAATTTTTTCTACTTATATTTTATTGGGTTTAAAATACATTTTTTCATCATAACCATTGATAATATATCCATTATACATTGAAAATTAAGATTAGTACATTAAGGGATAATATAAATTCTAATTTTCAAAGATGAAATAAGTGATAGCCTTGACCAGTATGATCATGCACTATAAAGCCTATTTATCAGAGCTTCTCTGGGAGATTGAATCTCTGGGACTTTCCCTTCACCAATACCATTAGAGATTTAGAAACTAATTCATGAGATAAACCATTTATGTGGTAAGTTGAAGCTCCTAAATATTATATCCCTAACTATGTATATCGAACCACCCTAAAAAAAATTCACCATTACACAACCTGCATGTTAGGAATTAATTATATTGATAAATAGATATGTGTAAAGACCTTAATAGTATAAATTTTTATATATTTCATTTTAATATAAAATTATTGGATTATTCATTTTTATTATTACTTTTAATGATTAAATAATAATTTGGATAAAACATAAATTTATTATGTGATGAATGGTATTTTTTTAAATATATAATTTCAATCAAGACACTCATTTAAATGAATTAAAGAATTTTGAAATAAATATTTTTTTGATAAAATATTATTATGAAATAATATTTATTAAATGTGCATTATAATATTATTTTATGAAGTAGAAGGAAAATTTTATAAGGGTCAGAAAGCTGTTACTATAAAAACCCAAACTTTTTCAATAAATGGGGTTTTATTTAAAAGTGTAAATTATAATACTAATTGAATATTTTTTTTAAAAATAAATATTATTTTTGAAATAATTGTGTGAATATTTTCCAGCAGTTGATTTTTTGAAATTTTCGAAGATTTTTAAATTTTAGGGTAAAAATTAAACATAATATAATTAAACGATATGAATTAAAACTTCATAAATTAAAAAATAGATGTAATAATACTATAAATAATATCAAAAAAACAATTATTAATCTCCATTAAGATTTTTTTTTGATGTTATTTTATTAATTTTATGAACCCTTAATGAATCCCCCAAAAACATGTAATATATTTTATGGTTTTAAAGTCAATTCATTATAAAAATGACTCACTTCTAAATAAAAAATGTAATAATTTGAATGTGTTTGGTTATTAGATTTATAAAATAATAAAAACCAATCATCTTTGGTATAAACCATGGGAAATTCATGGTATGTTTTTTATTTTCGGTTATTTTATCATATAGAGTCCTAAAGAAAAGTATTTAAATTATTAAAGAATTATCCTCTCTAATTATATATAAACATACCATACCTACCATTAATCTTCACTAAAAAACTGTAGATAATTAATTTAATCTTCCCTTACCTATATATATCCCTCCCAATATGTACTCAATCTCTTAATAATCTCCTCTAAATCTTTTATAAGTGCCCTCTCAAGGTAAGGGATCCTCTTCTTCTCCTCATTATTCAATCACCTTATTTATGAAATAAATTTTGATTTCCAATTATTCATGTTGGGTATGTTTTTAAAAATCCTCTTACTTTCCTTATGATTCCCAAGTAAATATATAAACCATTCCCTCTCATTCTTCCCTTCTAAAATCTTTTATGTACACCTGTTATGTTTCCAAAATTATCATCTGAAATTATTTTATAAAAAATTATATAGTGTCATCTCTAATTCCACTCAAGGGTATTAACCTAGTTATTCCAATATTTAATTAATTAGGTATTTATATTTTTATAACCCTCTCTCTATAATTTTGGTGTTAAAATTGATGAAATATATCTTCATATTTTGTTATCTCTTTGGTAAACTTATTCTTGAAAAATATAAGAATGTGATGGGAGGGCCTGATTTATATAGCCCTCTAATACATTTGGTAATGTTTTTATCTCAGGATATTCCATATATGGTACTTGGGTGGATATATTAATAAGACTATGTTATGTTGTCTTGGTTATTTTCATTGAATTGTGTTTATAATTCTTTGTTTTATTTTTTTCCACATTCCCATGTTTCTTTTATATTATCATGATGCATCAGGCCTCATTTCTCAAGATTATGATTCTGAACCCTCTAATTTTCCATTTATATGCCTCTTTCATCACATTTTCTATTTTAAATTATGTTATTATTTCTTTATTTCCTTAATGGGATTTATAGCTTATCCTTTTCATATGTACATCCTCATGTTCTCCCATATAGTTTTTGAATATCCAAGGATTATAAGGAAAGGATTTGGAGTTTTTAAATAATAATGTTGTTACAATATTTCAAGTTAATGTTCCGTGTACCAAATTACCCGAATACACTAGGCCTATTGATTTTATGGTGTTTTATTAAGTTTATATTTATAAAATAATACATTAAATAAATTATAACAAAATATGTGTTGTGTGACGTCCCCACCTAGGTGCCACTCAAAGGTGCCAAGAACCTGATTGGACATATGGACTCAATCATGACTTCCCATATGTGGGATACTAATTATAAGTGAAATACAATGGTGTAACTATGGGAATAATATTCCATCATTACCAGGGTAGACCATAGAAAATATAAGTGATGAAATATGAAAATGAAGAAACTTGACATTATCATAATAAGACTAGTGACCCAATGTAGTGAAAATAAACAATAATACCGAAGAAAGAAATAGTAATATTCCAGATAAAACTATAGCATACAAAAATGATGATAATGTATATTATGTCTCTAAAAAGATGGAAAACGTGTATAAACATAAGAAATAAGTACATGCCATAAAAAATAATCAAATATGATCCAAAAAATATCCAACATCCCGCACACTGGCTTGTTCATCTACTACCAAGATTCATTCTAATAAAGTGATAATGTTCATCTATCCAAAGTGGGATTATTCTCCTTGTCAATACCTACATATATATAATCATCCCTGGTACCATTGGTGGCCCAGATAGGGTGTGAGATAAATCATAGTAGGACACTACCAACGACGCCAATACCATCCATTATAAGAAATGAAAATTTATAGTGTGCAGGTATATATGAAAGTAAAGAGATGTAGTAATGTAAACTTCTAGATACCTACTTCATCCTTAGTTGGTTTCTTGACATTAAACCATTAATTAATTATTTTCCTATTTATATAGATTAGTTATGTGATATATAATAGAATTAACAATATAATATTGAAATAGTGAAACAGATCTATGTTATAACAAGAAATCATATAATAATGACTAATAATGAAGAGGATCTATGGTAATAACCACAGTATCCTTGAACATAGTGGTCATTGAAACTTAGTAATTACTTATATTCTTGATATGATGGGTCTAAGTGTAATCTAAGGGGCATAAAGAAAGTCATTCCACCCTAACATGATTCTAACCAAGTCCAAGGATCTCATCCAAGTTAAAAAAAGGTAAGAAATAACAAGTCTTGATGGGTGTATCTACAGAACCATGTGTCCAAAGACAATAATCTAGATCTGAGGACTATATATAAGAAATCCATATATCAATATGTTATTAAATTTTTCCTATAACATCATTCTAGTAATCTATTTTTAGAATGGGAAATATTACATGTTGGTATCTCCCATGGAAACTAGATCCTTGAATTAGAATGGTGAACTCATATTTCTGGAGGAATTCCCTCATAAATACAAATATAGATCGAGTGTAACCACTCAAATAAAGACAAATAGATCCATATGAAATAATCACCTTATGCTTGATTCATTCAATAAATCAGGCCGTGATATACTCATTTCATTTAATAATCCAATATGGTTCATCCCATACCATTAATGAGTGTGAATAGGAATAATAAGTAAAAGAAACCCTTTAAAATTTTAATTACTTAATCATTAATTAGGTTCACACTGCCACCTTCAATTAATCATGGAACGGTGTACTATAGGCGGGAAACCAATTCATTCAATTACATTCCATTAGGATAATTAATAAATATAATATAATTTCCTAATACAATTGAGGTTCATTAAATATATTAAACCAATTTTCATAGAAGGTTCAAGTTATACTGTAATTTAATAGCCATTAACAATGATTCATTTAAACGTTGCACTTACCTTTATGAAGGTCATGTCAAAGCTAACCTAAATAGTATAGTAGATGATTATAAAAAATCCATAAGACACATTGAAATGTAAATAAACCTAATTGGGGTGGTCTTAATTGAGATCAAAACCCCTAATGATGAATCACACATAAATAAAATGCTCTATAATATGATCATGATGAATATAAGCATGATGCATGAATTAAATAGGAATCGCCTAATGAAATCAGAATTCCCACAATGATGGAAATAAATAAAATGGTGAGACATGAAAGATGAGTTGAAGAGAACATATATTAATCTTGTATAACTTCGGTCATCCATTATTGGAATTTATTTTGGCTTGGATCAGAAGAAATCTAAAAAATAGATCAACACCATAAAAATAGGGCATATGTGCCTGAATCAAAATAACATCATGAAGAAGAAGTGAAACAATGAATAAATCAAAATTAATAGAGTACTTACTAATGCACATCCAATGAGATGAATGAGGAATTAATTGAACATCGAAAAGAAAAACAAGATCAAAATATTTTGAAAAGGGATTTATGAGCTCAAAATGGGAGAAGAAGGATTTCATGACCCCATAAATTGGAAAAAGAAAATATGGTTATGATTTTTATGTAATTAAGGAAATTTTTTCCTTTACCCAATAAAAATATAGGGTTTGTCCTCAAGGTTGTTTGAACAGTGAACCAATAGTATTCATCCTATATCATAAGGAGAGTCTGACATGGTTTCATAAACATGGTTTGACTAACAATTTTATAATTTTGAAATCCCCTTTGCTATATTTTTTTAGATTCATATAAGGGTGTGTGTCCATGGGCACTTGGTTTGGTGAAGTTGTGCTCTCTTATTGGTTATCTACCCAGTCTCATATGGTTAGGGGTAACAATGTAGCTAGCCTCGTACGATTTATCCTAACCATTCGAAAGTATATTTTATCCAAAAAGTTGGGTTTCAGGATTTGAATAATCTATAGACACCACCAAAAAACCTATTACCTCATTAAGAATCCATATTCGGTCCATAATTAAGGATTAGAAAAATATAAAATAATCCATAACTGAGATAAAAAAACATGCTCTAACATTCTTCCCCCTAAATGGACCTCATCCACGATTTCACCTTCCAATGGAAGAAACACATTAGCTGAGAATAACTATGGCCACTGAGCATGTATGTGATCCTCCTGCACTCAAGTCACATCATATATATATATGAAATACTATTTCACTCATACTAAAGGGAAATAATAGACTCAAATTTCCTTCATTCCCTGTTCAAATCTGCGTATATGATACTCCTCGAATAAACAATTAGAATCTAACTCAACCTTCTCAGGGTCAAAAGTATATGATGGGTCAGTATGGTTTTCATGAATATGTTAAATGTCAAATTAATCATGCAAGGGGAGATGCCTCTGAGGTAATAGCAACTTATTGGATACCAGACTGACTATGTCCAAATTATCAAGCATCTAGAGAAATCATGGGGATAGCTTCCCATGCCACATTATCCTTCTATACCTAATCCACTGAGAAACCTGAAAAAATGGCATAATCCCCGACTTTAAACTCGAAAGGATTCTGACCATGATTGGCATTTGAATTATTTCTAGACTGAGAAGTATAAATACACTTTCTAATCATTTGAACTTGCTCTGATTTCTCCATAATGATATGAGGACCTTATAGTGCTTCTTATCCTACCTCTAACCATCATGGGGTAAACAAAAGAGACTACAATACAAAGCTATATAAGGATCATTCTTAATTTTCTCATGAAAGATATTATTGTTGGAGAATATGACAAGAGTAATATACTTCTTCCAAGAAACACTAAAATCAATTATGAATGCTTGAATAATATCTTCTAACACCTTTATCAACAATTTTTTACTGGCCATTTGTCTAAGGGTGAAAGGTTCAACTAGAAAGCTCCTCTATTCTCATATCTCTCTATAACCTCTATCGGAATCATGAAATGAAATGAGAATCCCTATATAAAATGATAGTCTGAGGGACCCCATGTAGTTGTATGGACTCAAAGATGTGATTACTTCTCAGTATGTTAACTAAAAAAGACACATGGACAAGAAGTTGGTGGGATACCTTAGTCATTTAATCAACAAAAAACCAAACTTTGTTTCTACCTCAATGTGACCTCAGTAAGATGACTAAAAAATACATAACAACATCTTCCTATTTACATTCCAATACCAGAATTGGCTATATGAAGAAATATGTTCATTGGTTCTCTTCCTTTACCTTCTGATTGGTGAAATACCTAATTAGAAACCTTATTATAGATGTTTCATACAAGGCCACCAATACTCATGTTTCATATCCTGATGAAATCTTTAGAATGCATGGATGAAATGAACAGTAAGATGAGTGGGACTCTTGCATATGTTCTTCTCTTATATCTATAGGAACCTAGACATTTCCATGTATATGAAGGATGTCATCACTATCTAAAGATCAATCCAAAAGTGGGTCCTCTCTTGCAATTCTCTCTTAGATAACAAAGCCTTCAGGATCTGAAAATTTCTTACTCTTAAACCTTGACAAAATAGAAGAGGAAGCAATAAATGTTGACAGATAATACTAATAATTCATGTCATGAAAAATCAGATGATGGTCTAAAAATATGAGCATAAATTTCTTTTCATCATTGGATTTATGTATAGTATGTTCTTGGTTCTTTTGACTAACCATATTCACCACCTCATTTCCTTTTCTAGGTAGAAAAGAATGATCAAATTCAAAGGACTGAAGATATTCTTCCCTTTTTTTAGCTGATATTTATTTCATGCTATATAAATATATATTTTATTCCCCAATGGTCTGTATAAACTAAAAAACACTCATTAGATATTGTCTCTAGAAACACAAGGCGTGGAAAAATACTTCTATATCAAGATAATTCATATAAAATTTTCTCTCATGAGGCCTCAACCTCTAATATTTATATATAAGAAGTTTTTCCTCCTATATCATCACTACTCCTGACCTGATGCAGGATGCATCACAGAACACTGTATAGCCTCTCCCAGGTTTTGGTAGAATCTGAAGTAGTGTTGAAACAAGACTTCTTTTCATGTGGTGGAAGGATTTCTCTTTCAATCTTCTGACCACATGAACTTAATTCCCTTCTTATTCAAACTATTAAGAGTTTCTACAAGGTCTCAAGAATCCTATATTAAATGCCTATAATATCTATCCATCCATAATAAACTCTTTATATCAAAAACATTCTTGGGATAATCCTAGGATGTCACAAAAATCACCTTCTCTTAGCTAATTTATACTCCTAGTTCCAAGATAAAATGACCCATTAAGTGAACTTTGTCAATCCAGAAGTGTCACTTAGCATGCTTGGAATAAAGATGATTCTCTCTCTATGTATTCATAACAGTCTCAAGGTACTTATCAAGGCCAGTGTCAGTTTGGGAATATAATAATATGTCTTCCCCAAAATACCATGACAAAAATACAAAAATGGATTGACATACCTATTCATCAATGATGTGAAAAAATTAGATTCATTTTTAAGATAAAACAACATATCTAGATACATGTACATAACATACATGGAACCAAATGATGTGTTAGGTGTGTCTGAAGTCCTAAACCCCACCTAAAGGGATCCCAATACAATTCATATATTCAATAATACCCTAACTCCTTGGATATTGTCACGACCCCCTCCCACCAAAGATGCCCCTCCTAAGCTATCAATGGTGAAACGGAGATAATGACCCCCGAGTCCCGCCTCCAGTAGGCCCCAGGGTGGCGAATAGCACCAAGGGTATGAGTTTTCACAAATATGGGAAGCATTACCCTTTTTATTATTTAGGATCGGGGAATAGGACAAGTCAACCACCAAAAAGGAAAAGATCAAGTGTATATAAATAAACCCAAACCAAGCCCACATGCATGTTTAAATAATTTTATAACAAGTTACAAGTACAGGAAATCTCAAAGTACAATACCAAAAGAAAAAAAGATAATAACAATTGTCCGACTAGTAGGGTCCCACACGGCCCTGGTAGTTCTCTTGGAAACCTGAAAGTAAATGTAGGGTGAGCATACAAGTATACTCAGTAGGGAAACCTAAATCTCTCGTTCACAAGTGGGGAGACATCCTAATGTCTTGTGAGAACAACAGAAGAAACCAAGCAAGGAATTCTATCCACCCAACCTCACCAGCCACACTCACAAAAACACAAGCACAACAGGTAGTAATATATAAGAAACAAGAGTATTGGGTACCACACACCATTTCCCTTTAGTTAGCTACTCTTCCTAACGGCGAACGTCCTAACGCTACCACACTCTCCCCACCCGCACACACCTCGGCCTCACAACCACGTATCCCGCCCGCACACACCTGGGCCTCACAACTACGTATCCCGCCCGCACACACCTGGGCATCATCCCGAAGATTCTTGGGAAACAGTAGAACCTTCCCAAAGAGTCTTGGGCTAAAACCACCCCAATCAAAACCTACTCGAAGAGTCTGAGGTGTAATGTCACTTCAAGCCATCACAGCCTAGGGGAGAAGGAGTAGGGAGGAGCTAGTAAATAAGGGAAAACACCCTCTCCCATGAGATGGGAGTGTTTGGCACTAAGTGCTCAATATGGGTGGGGTGCGATAAAACACAAAATATACAGATATATATATACCAAAAACACAGCCCAACCTATGGCTTCTAAACAGAGAAACTGAGCACGTGACTTGGCACTGCTACTATGAATCATGCATACAACAAACAACCCCAACTCCATTTAGGTTTTCACGTTTCAGCAGAAATTAGTTTATTTAGTTCCTTTACTACTGTCCAACTATCCACAACCAACCACATCGATCGTTCGTAAAACATATCCCTGCCATCCACAAATCAAGATAGGAAAACACAAGCAGCATAACCAAGCCCTTCTTATCAACCAACAAACCCCATTGATTATTAATCCCGTATCACTACCATGACCCACCATTCATTAACACTTCCACTTTTTAGTTATTTTTCACAACCCATAGCCCGTTCACATTCAAACCCATCCCTGAATCCCTGCTTCCAACCACCATAACCACAACTACACCATACATCATTATCCCGTTAATACCATTTATCACAGCCCCGCTGCCCGTCACCAACATAATATTCACACCAACCCACAACCAAGTCAACTGCAGCCCTGCTGCTCACCTGATCCACAACAACCCACAACACACCCCCATCACATACCACATATCCAAGACAACACCCACATGTTCATTATTTCATTTTGTTTCACCGAGGTGATCACACAAGGGTTCCATATTTTAAACAGCCAACTTTATGTGATTAACCAATTCCTCATTTAACAAAGTTTCCATCCACAAAAACGTTCTAGAATGATAGGGAGACATTTAATTGCGCATGAAAATGCCCCCAATGATCGTGATTTTCAGTAGGCATAATCCTATTCAATTCATAACATAATATCACAGGATATAAAAGTAAAGTAATAGTAATCAAAAACTTCCCAACCCCATTCTTTAACCAGTTATTATCTTCATTTAATGGTTCAACTATTTCTCATGAAAACAAGATGATACCCACCCCGCATGATGCACAAATTAGATAGATGAAGGTAAGATCACTACCTCAACATGTTCCGATTGCAACGCTCCCCCGTATCAACTTTAGAAGACGTCTGTCGGTGTCCGTCACTTCCGTCGAGTCCCAGGAAAACCTCCTCAGGTAGAAGTCATAAAGGAAAGTCTGAAGGAAATACAATGGATCCAAGCTCGGAAGTTCCGCCTTGTCTTTACGATCCTGTAGCAGCTGACGGATCGTAAATCGGAGCTCAGACGAAGAAGTTATGGAAGAAAAGGAGGCTTCGAGTCTCTTGGGAGAGCTCTGCTCAGAGGAAAGGAGAGGAGAGGAGTGAATTGAAAAGGAGGAGGGGATGCCTCCTTTTATAGGCGAGAAAAGGAAAAGTAAACAGTGTGTACATTATGGTACACGGTGTGTACTCGGTTATTTCACACGGTCTCCACGCGGCTTCCAACACAGCTTCGCGGCTGTTGACTGGTCAACACACGGTTTGAAGGTAATACATACGTGGGGAAGGAATACACGACATGTAGTTTAGACACATGGCGTGTACTCATTCATTGAACACGGCAAGGACACGGCTCCAACACGACACACGGACGTCGACTGGTAACGCGTACGCGGGAAAGGACTACACAGCATGTAGAACTGGACACATGGCGTGCACCAATTATTTCACACAGCAAGGACACCGCCTTCAACATGGGGTATACCCAGCAAGGTGGTACACGGCATGTAGTTACACTACATGGCGTGTACTCATTAACTTTACATGGCGAGGACACGTCCTGCAACATGGGGTATACACGGAAAGGGGGTACACGGCGTGTACTCAAACTACACGGCTTGTAGTTTCAAAATTATGGAAACTGTGGGAAAAGTCCATTTTACCCTCCAAAACACTTCTTGACCTTATTTTTGACAAAGGAATGGGCTGGAGAGATCCAGGACATTACATCATATACCTCTTAAAACATTCTCATCCCTGAGAATTCAAAAACCAACCCAGAGGAAACCCAACAATATACCTCTTAGGGTTCTCGTTATAACAGGAACCCAACCAACAACCCTAATCATATGTGTTAGGAATTCCTTCTCCTATATCGAGATATTATCCACTTTAGGCGGCACTGACTCACCCACACGGGTTCAATCGCATCCTCATTAATGAATCTTGATTAAGAATTGGGTCTTCCCACTTTCATACATTAGGATTTTTCAACTCGTACTACCCCCAACACCGCAAAACCAACTCACTACCTGAACATGTGGTTTTTGGGAAATTCCTTCTCCTATGTCGAGATATTATCTACTTTAGGCGGCACTGACTCGCCCGCACGGGTTCAATCGCATCCACATTAATGCGTCTCGATTAAGGGTCAGGTTTTTTTCCCTTTCCCCACACATCCGAACATGTCACACATTACCAGGGAACAAGGAAACAAAAGGTCTCACAACTGACAAGCCAAGAATTCCATAAATATAAAAGGTACAGAGTAAAACATCAACACAATGCTCAGAAGAACAAAGGAAAAACACAAGTCAAAACAACTCTGGGTACTAAGCGTGCATCTGGGTCTCCCGCTCCCAAGCGCTCTCCTCAAGGCCGCCATGCCTCCACCACACACGAACCAACGGAATGGTTCATCCACGGAGCACCTTCTCTTTACGATCCTCGATCCTGATTGGTTGTTCCTCGATGGTCGCATCGTCTCCCATATCTAACTCTCCCCAGTCGATAACGTGGGAGTCATCGTGTAAGTACCGACGAAGCTGGCAGACGTGGAAGACGTCATTAACCTTCTCCAACTGAGGTGGTAGGGATAGCTGATATGCCACCTCGCCAACTCACCTCAGCACCTCAAAAGGTACGATAAACCTAGGTGAGAGCTTGTTCCCCTTCTCGAATCTCCGCTGCCCCCGTCAAGGAGAAAACTTCAAGAACACATGTTCTCCCACCTCGAACTCCAAGGGCCTCCTCCGATGATCAGCATAAAACTTCTGTCGATCCTGAGCTGCTTTCATCCTCTCTTGTACAAGCTGGACTTTCTCTATGGTGCTCTGCACTACCTCTGGCCTAAGAGAACCTGTCTCACCAACCTCTGCCCAGCAAATTGGTGAATGACATGGTCTGTAACAGCCCAAGATTTTATAAAAAAATATTCTTTTTAATTTTATTAATGTCTTGTGTTGTACGCTACACCAAAAGGAGCTTGCACAACACACATCCTTGACTTGACTTGCATTACACGCAATCGCGACCTTCCTCGATAGCGTGTGTAGTACGCAATACCGAGTTTCACTAAACAACGATATGCTATAAAAATATTATTAAAACTAGCCGTTATGAATAGTAATAACCACTTTTTGAAATCCAGTAAATCTTATTTTTCAAAATGAACTTTATTTTTGGATTCGGAGTATCAAATTTAGCCTAAGGTGAAATTTTGGTACTTTTCGGATAACTTTCATATTCTGATGAATAGTGAAAATTACTAAATTATAATTAAAAACAACTTTTTTAATCGAAATAATTAATAGTGATAAATCATTAATTTGAGTGGTTTTAAAGTATATTTAGAATATATTTTTACAATTTAATACAATGTTGGTCATTGGATGTAGTTTCACATTTAAACTAGACATAAACAAGTGTCAATCTTTTGATAGATATTGTTTCTTAAAAACACGCTATTTGTTTTAACAGCGGGATTTAATTATAAAATTAATTAATGCAACTTTTATGTTATGAATTTGGTAAAATAGACTTCATTTTTGAATTCGGAATATGAAATATAGCTTGGGATGAAATTTTGGCAATGTTCTGAAAAACATCAATTTTTGATGAATAGTGAAACTACTAAGTGGTAGGTTAAAAACTGAATTTTGCATAAAACATAATTTTACCGCTTCTGTGAATGGAATTTCGAAAATCCGAGAGACACGGTTAATATCAAGGACTAAAATGTGGTTCAATGAGATGAAAATAATTTTTTGGTGAATAGTAACTTTTTACTTTTTTTTTACCACGGTTAATAGTAAATAGGGTAACTAAGGGTAAATATGATATTAATATTACCCTAACACATGTCCTAATTCTATTGTACAAGTTTAATTCGACCAAAAACAAACTTAGGAATAAAATATGACCATTTAGGCCCACTTGGATTAGATTAGGACATTTATTATTAATTTATTTAAAGAAGGGTTAAAATAGTTAAAATCAAAGTTTAATAAGTAAATCATTTTTAATATGGGGTTATACATAAGATAAATTAGATTGTAAATATTCATTAGAAAGCTAAAAAGATTTCCTACATGATGGTATTTTATTTTTAATTTTTAGACATCAAATAATTTAATTTATTTATGACACAAAGATGATGCAGTAATTATCTTATTAATGAAATATTCACATAATTGATAATATAAATACCAAAATAAATGTAATTTAAGACTTTTTATGAATTCCACTAATTTTCTAGGTTACTATGATATATTATTGTTGCTTTAATCAACTTGGTTCGAACATATAATTCTGTTATGACTATCACAAAAATCATATATCAAATAGTGTCAAAATTGACACAAAATAGTTTTTAAATCAAATATTATATTATTAATTGTTATTTTATTCCTAAAAATCTAAGGTTCGGCCAAATGACTTAGATAAGGATATATGTATTAATAATATACAATTTGGGGTTCGTTTGGCATGTTATAGTAAGTTTATTAACCATATAGTGAAAGAAAACAAAAAGACACGGTAAAAGTTAAATTATTTAACTTAGAGTTAAATCTAATTGATAAGGTTAAAATAATACCCCAAACTTGTCTAAATCCTATTGGTTGATAGGATTTCGACCCATCCCCACTTTATCTTAGAAATAAGACCCTTTGGAACCATTATAAACCGATTTAGACTTTAATATAAAATAATATTTTGAGGTATTCCTAAGGTGCCCCTCTCCTCCCTTATAAAAGGACACCTCCTCCCCCTCCTCCTCACACCAATTTGAGCACTCAAGCTCGGCCAACCCCTGCCAATTTATCCTCTCCACTTCCCTAGAAACATCCTAGAGGTTCTGGTCTTCCTCAAAGACCAATTTTAGTTCCCTAAGAGGAGGTCTCAAAGAGGCACTTCAAAGAAGAGGTAATTACCGTTACCAATTCTTTCATCTTTATTTCTTCTTCCACTTCTTCTTCTTAGGTTGTTTCATTATGAAGTAATAAAATCAGTATCACTCATATACTGATATGTTATTATAAGTATGAAACAACCCTATTTCACCATCTATCCATCCTACGGAAAAAGAAATCACCGCGCGTGCGTACATACGGAATACCGTCTCCACGCCGTGGTGTAATCTATTTTCCACCACCACCTTACATGGATGGGTATAATGGTGTAAAGAATAACTATACATAGTTATTACAACAACATATTGATTCTGATATATTGTATAATACACTCCAATTCAATTCAATATTTATAGAAATTATATCATCGCTCGTGCGTACGTACGGAATACCGTCTCCACGACGCGATGAGATTCATTCTCCATGTTAACCATTTAAGAATGATTATAATGTATATATAAGAAATAATAATGAAATATATGACATTATAAAGCTACTGGATTTATGTATATGTATACATATGTATGTCATCTACTTACTTCCATTTCAATACAATAAGGAAAGGAAAACAGCGTTCATGCGTACGTACGGACTACCGTCTCCATGAACGGTGTTTTTCATTTTATTTATCTACCTATTATATATATATATATACTGAATATATATGATATATAAATCATATTTTATATTCTGGAAGTAAGTAAATCATGATATAATTAATAATGATGTCAAGAACAACAAGTCAAAACACCTACGATAAATGAAACGATTTTACCCAAAACGCTTCTTTAACATGGAATTTACAAAAGAACGGGTAATATAATGTCATAAGTGAACCATATATGATATCATAACAATGAATATGATTCTGTAATAAGTCAATAACATGATTTAAATCATTATACAGGAGGTTCGGACACTTACAAAGCAAGTCGGACCTAAGGTAAGGGAAATATCACAATCTCATTTTTATCCGAGATTGTTTATACTTTGGTATTTACTGGGGTGTATTTTATCATCCACATCCATGTTCCCTCAATATGTAATATTATTTCCATCCACCTACAATTGTTTAAATCCAATTTTACCCTTCTATGAGTTTTTATTAAAGGATATGAAAGGAATCTTTTTTCGTTTTTCGTACGAGGTACTTTTTGACTTTTCCGACAAAAGTACGAAGAATGTTTTTTTTAAACTTATACGGAACGAACGGATTTATACTGTTTTATAAAGCCTTATTTTCATGAAGCTTCCTCTAAAAGATTTCATGACTATTTTCAATAAAATCTCTTTCTTTTAAAATTGCATGATGTTTTGTGAAAAGAAATTGATTTTGAAGAAGAAAGGATATTTTTCTCAAGAATTCAATTCAAGTGTTTTATCAAAATTATTTTCCATATAAGATAATAAAGGGTTCTGTTTCTATCCATATTTTTACATTGATTTGACTATGTTGTGATGAAATTATGTTTATGAATTCCATTATCTTATATGAATGGTTTTATGATGTCATGTTGTTTAAGAATCCCATTTTTATTACATGGGTTATGCAATGATGTATGATTTATGATTTTGTGGCACACATAAGAAAGGATTCATTAAGAGATGGGTGGGACCTATATCTCCCTCCAATGCATTGGGTAAAGATTTCATATCTCATGAGATAGACATGGCTGGAATGGTAGGTTATACCGGTTCAGTGAAACAGGACTGAAACGAGGATTACTCGATTCAGAAAGGGACTTTGTCCACTAAGATAGTCTTGGCAATGAGTCTTGACTAACAAGAAATGATTCTCTATGATTATGTGTGTATGCCACAATGAGTAATGTTTTAAGTAATGGTTTCATTTTCACTACTATGATTTATCCCATGTTATGAAATTATGCTCTCTTTTGCAGGTTAAGATTTCCAAAAATGTTATGTTCTTATGAAAATTATATGATTGATATTTCTTTTGTTTACCCTTACTGAGCATTTGAGCTCACCCTTTTCTGTTTTCTTTTCCCCAGGATATAAAGAAAGGTTTTAGGTAAAAAAAAGGAAGATCTTTGTGGGAGATTTTGAAGATATTTCACCAGGATTAGAAGATTACGTTCCGAGTTTCCAAAGACACTAAACTATTACGATCCTTGTGTGTATATTTTTGTTATGTATTAAGTATTCCGCAAAAGTAATGTAATGTTCATGTACGTTAGGCTTCGGGTCTCTACAGTTGGTATCAGAGGCAAAGGAGGTAGGAATGTATCCGATCCTTGGGAACTCTCACATGTGAGCGTTGGACGAAGCATGGCTCTCCGCCCAAGGGCTTCATGAGGAAATGGCTGCCACTGGGGATGGTGGTGTGTCCCGCCCAGGGGGTGTAGCCGCCCATGGAGTGCCCTGATAGGTATCAATTGTAGTCCACTGGAAGTAATTCTAGACCGCTACAGTTGGTATCAGAGGAAAGGTTTAGTCAACCTTTTGAAACTAGGATGCGAAAACGTTAGTGAGATCCCTAGAGATATTTCTAAGGTATGTCTAGGGATGCCCCTAAGGATAAGTATACGTATAGGATATAGTTCTAGAAATATGGTAACGATATTAGATTAAACCAAAGATGATAGATATTTAAGTTACTCCCCCTTTATTACGATTTTTGCATCTAACACTATTCTGTTTGGGTTTTAGAAAATGGCTGGAAACAAGATGATTCACAATAATGGAGGATATGATGGACAATGGAATGATATTCTTCATGAGCAACCAAATGAAATGGGATTTGGATGTCCAAACATCATTATTATACTGAATCAGCAATCTCACAACATGATCAATAAAGTAAAATTTGGTAAGTTTCCTGACTCGACTAATAAGAGAAAGATGGAGTTCCATGATGATCATAGAGGAAAGAAAGTTCAATTTCCCCTATGTAAATCATGTGGGAAGAGGCATCAAGGAGAATGTTTCAAGGGAACTGGAAGATGCTTTGGGTGTGGAAAAGAAGTACACAAAGCAAGTAAGTGAAAAGGAAAAGGGTCGGTTAACACCATGGATGAGGATAATGGTATTGCTACGACATCAAAAATGGTTAAGTGTTTTAAATGTGGAATGTATGGGCATTATGCAAACAAATGCCCTAAGGGAAAGACTCATGAAGAGAATCAGTATGGTCATATGGGTAGTATTTATGTGGATGATGATGAAGAGACTACAAATGATATGTGAGATGAAAGAATTTTTGAAGCTCGGTCAATGGTTTGAGAATGTAGTGGAATGATTACATGTTTATCATGTGTAATTTTGGAATAAAGAGACATCTATGGATTGTTACACTGTTGTCTTTCCTTGTGTTTTGAAAGTGTATGATTAATGTTACTAGTATCCATGAAAGGTTATTCAGATATTTTTGGAATTTAGATGATATGCGCATAATAAAGGGATAAGGAGAAAATTAAATGTTTGATAGTATTCATGAGCTCATGATTGATATAAGGACTAATTGATATCATGGTTTGAGTATATAGAATTTTGAGGATTTTGGTATGTGGAAAGTGTTAACTTTTAACTGCACTCATGTTTTCACTAAGTTATTCAAGAGAATACACGATTAAGGACTTTGAATGTTTGGAATGTGAACAACAAGACATATCTTATGATATGTGGGGATCAACGACAGTATTAAATCTCTGGTAATCGTTGTCACTATATTATGAGAGTGGACTGCAGTATTATAAGCCTAAAGATTAGACTGGATTATGTTGGACATAAGTTAGTATTGTTTAAGGATAGAAGATTTTCGATATTATTGATGGGATGTTATAGTAACGTAGTTTTAGAAAAAGGGACAACCTGCAGGACGGGCGACAGCCCATCGCTTCGGACAAGGCTGTAGGAATCGAACCCACAACCAAAGTGCGACTGGCCTTTATCGCCTACCACTGGCCTATAGGAAGTCCATGTTTAGTAGAAACTAGTTTTATTATATTAAGCAGTATGATATATGAAGTATAAGTCCATTTTAGGAACTATATATGATTAATCTCACTATAGAATGACTTATGTATATTTAATAACTTTTGCTGACCTTTTGTTTGAGACAGATGGAATGACCCGTCATTCTATCACGTGATCTTCTAACACTTCACGAATAACAAATTAAACTTCATTTATTTAAGAGATGAAGTGGAAATTGTTCAAGGCACGAACAACAGTGATATTGTATCAAAATAAAGTAAGTATTTATTCTAATTCAAATTTTCAACTTTAGGGAAATGATCTTGAAAACCAAAAATGTTGTCCTAGTGATCTTATACCTGATGAATCAGATGGTACCTTAGATCGTCACAAATTTATGGATTTGTGATTACTGGATTTTCTATAGCCATGTTCTCTACCACTCTCCATCAGAACATGATGGTAAGATTTCTCTTCCATATCCATATTTTCACCTATGTGGAAACCCAGTGATTAGTTTATTTGGGTAATCGTTACATTTCATACTTTAGTTTTTAAAGCCAAGTTTTGGTATTCCCTTTTACGATGTGGGTTTCTATTAAAGAAACTTTCAAATAGTAAACCATTTATAACCCCGACGAATTTCGAGGGCGAAATTCATTTTAAGGGGGGTAGAATGTAACAGCCCAAGATTTTATAAAAAAATATTCTTTTTAATTTATTAATGTCTTGTGTTGTATGCTACACCAAAAGGAGCTTGCACAACACACATCCTTGACTTGACTTGCATTACACGCAATCGCGACCTTCCTCGATAGCGTGTGTAGTACGCAATACCGAGTTTCACTAAACAACGATATGCTATAAAAATATTATTAAAACTAGCCGTTATGAATAGTAATAACCACTTTTTGAAATCCAGTAAATCTTATTTTTCAAAATGAACTTTATTTTTGGATTCGGAGTATCAAATTTAGCCTAAGGTGAAATTTTGGTACTTTTCGGATAACTTTCATATTCTGATGAATAGTGAAAATTACTAAATTATAATTAAAAATAACTTTTTTAATCGAAATAATTAATAGTGATAAATCATTAATTTGAGTGGTTTTAAAGTATATTTAGAATATATTTTTACAATTTAATACAATGTTGGTCATTGGATGTAGTTTCACATTTAAACTAGACATAAACAAGTGTCAATCTTTTGATAGATATTGTTTCTTAAAAACACGCTATTTGTTTTAACAGCGGGATTTAATTATAAAATTAATTAATGCAACTTTTATGTTATGAATTTGGTAAAATAGACTTCATTTTTGAATTCGGAATATGAAATATATCTTGGGATGAAATTTTGGCAATGTTCTGAAAAACATCAATTTTTGATGAATAGTGAAACTACTAAGTGGTAGGTTAAAAACTGAATTTTGCATAAAACTTAATTTTACCGCTTCTGTGAATGGAATTTCGAAAATCCGAGAGACACGGTTAATATCAAGGACTAAAATGTGGTTCAATGAGATGAAAATAATTTTTTGGTGAATAGTAACTTTTTACTTTTTTTTTACCACGGTTAATAGTAAATAGGGTAACTAAGGGTAAATATGATATTAATATTACCCTAACACATGTCCTAATTCTATTGTACAAGTTTAATTCGACCAAAAACAAACTTAGGAATAAAATATGACCATTTAGGCCCACTTGGATTAGATTAGGACATTTATTATTAATTTATTTAAAGAAGGGTTAAAATAGTTAAAATCAAAGTTTAATAAGTAAATCATTTTTAATATGGGGTTATACATAAGATAAATTAGATTGTAAATATTCATTAGAAAGCTAAAAAGATTTCCTACATGATGGTATTTTATTTTTAATTTTTAGACATCAAATAATTTAATTTATTTATGACACAAAGATGATGCAGTAATTATCTTATTAATGAAATATTCACATAATTGATAATATAAATACCAAAATAAATGTAATTTAAGACTTTTTATGAATTCCACTAATTTTCTAGGTTACTATGATATATTATTGTTGCTTTAATCAACTTGGTTCGAACATATAATTCTGTTATGACTATCACAAAAATCATATATCAAATAGTGTCAAAATTGACACAAAATAGTTTTTAAATCAAATATTATATTATTAATTGTTATTTTATTCCTAAAAATCTAAGGTTCGGCCAAATGACTTAGATAAGGATATATGTATTAATAATATACAATTTGGGGTTCGTTTGGCATGTTATAGTAAGTTTATTAACCATATAGTGAAAGAAAACAAAAAGACACGGTAAAAGTTAAATTATTTAACTTAGAGTTAAATCTAATTGATAAGGTTAAAATAATACCCCAAACTTGTCTAAATCCTATTGGTTGATAGGATTTCGACCCATCCCCACTTTATCTTAGAAATAAGACCCTTTGGAACCATTATAAACCGATTTAGACTTTAATATAAAATAATATTTTGAGGTATTCCTAAGGTGCCCCTCTCCTCCCTTATAAAAGGACACCTCCTCCCCCTCCTCCTCACACCAATTTGAGCACTCAAGCTCGGCCAACCCCTGCCAATTTATCCTCTCCACTTCCCTAGAAACATCCTAGAGGTTCTGGTCTTCCTCAAAGACCAATTTTAGTGCCCTAAGAGGAGGTCTCAAAGAGGCACTTCAAAGAAGAGGTAATTACCGTTACCAATTCTTTCATCTTTATTTCTTCTTCCACTTCTTCTTCTTAGGTTGTTTCATTATGAAGTAATAAAATCAGTATCACTCATATACTGATATGTTATTATAAGTATGAAACAACCCTATTTCACCATCTATCCATCCTACGGAAAAAGAAATCACCGCGCGTGCGTACATACGGAATACCGTCTCCACGCCGTGGTGTAATCTATTTTCCACCACCACCTTACATGGATGGGTATAATGGTGTAAAGAATAACTATACATAGTTATTACAACAACATATTGATTCTGATATATTGTATAATACACTCCAATTCAATTCAATATTTATAGAAATGATATCATCGCTCGTGCGTACGTACGGAATACCGTCTCCACGACGCGATGAGATTCATTCTCCATGTTAACCATTTAAGAATGATTATAATGTATATATAAGAAATAATAATGAAATATATGACATTATAAAGCTACTGGATTTATGTATATGTATACATATGTATGTCATCTACTTACTTCCATTTCAATACAATAAGGAAAGGAAAACAGCGTTCATGCGTACGTACGGACTACCGTCTCCATGAACGGTGTTTTTCATTTTATTTATCTACCTATTATATATATATATATACTGAATATATATGATATATAAATCATATTTTATATTCTGGAAGTAAGTAAATCATGATATAATTAATAATGATGTCAAGAACAACAAGTCAAAACACCTACGATAAATGAAACGATTTTACCCAAAACGCTTCTTTAACATGGAATTTACAAAAGAACGGGTAATATAATGTCATAAGTGAACCATATATGATATCATAACAATGAATATGATTCTGTAATAAGTCAATAACATGATTTAAATCATTATACAGGAGGTTCGGACACTTACAAAGCAAGTCGGACCTAAGGTAAGGGAAATATCACAATCTCATTTTTATCCGAGATTGTTTATACTTTGGTATTTACTGGGGTGTATTTTATCATCCACATCCATGTTCCCTCAATATGTAATATTATTTCCATCCACCTACAATTGTTTAAATCCAATTTTACCCTTCTATGAGTTTTTATTAAAGGATATGAAAGGAATCTTTTTTCGTTTTTCGTACGAGGTACTTTTTGACTTTTCCGACAAAAGTACGAAGAATGTTTTTTTTAAACTTATACGGAACGAACGGATTTATACTGTTTTATAAAGCCTTATTTTCATGAAGCTTCCTCTAAAAGATTTCATGACTATTTTCAATAAAATCTCTTTCTTTTAAAATTGCATGATGTTTTGTGAAAAGAAATTGATTTTGAAGAAGAAAGGATATTTTTCTCAAGAATTCAATTCAAGTGTTTTATCAAAATTATTTTCCATATAAGATAATAAAGGGTTCTGTTTCTATCCATATTTTTACATTGATTTGACTATGTTGTGATGAAATTATGTTTATGAATTCCATTATCTTATATGAATGGTTTTATGATGTCATGTTGTTTAAGAATCCCATTTTTATTACATGGGTTATGCAATGATGTATGATTTATGATTTTGTGGCACACATAAGAAAGGATTCATTAAGAGATGGGTGGGACCTATATCTCCCTCCAATGCATTGGGTAAAGATTTCATATCTCATGAGATAGACATGGCTGGAATGGTAGGTTATACCGGTTCAGTGAAACAGGACTGAAACGAGGATTACTCGATTCAGAAAGGGACTTTGTCCACTAAGATAGTCTTGGCAATGAGTCTTGACTAACAAGAAATGATTCTCTATGATTATGTGTGTATGCCACAATGAGTAATGTTTTAAGTAATGGTTTCATTTTCACTACTATGATTTATCCCATGTTATGAAATTATGCTCTCTTTTGCAGGTTAAGATTTCCAAAAATGTTATGTTCTTATGAAAATTATATGATTGATATTTCTTTTGTTTACCCTTACTGAGCATTTGAGCTCACCCTTTTCTGTTTTCTTTTCCCCAGGATATAAAGAAAGGTTTTAGGTAAAAAAAAGGAAGATCTTTGTGGGAGATTTTGAAGATATTTCACCAGGATTAGAAGATTACGTTCCGAGTTTCCAAAGACACTAAACTATTACGATCCTTGTGTGTATATTTTTGTTATGTATTAAGTATTCCGCAAAAGTAATGTAATGTTCATGTACGTTAGGCTTCGGGTCTCTACAGTTGGTATCAGAGGCAAAGGAGGTAGGAATGTATCCGATCCTTGGGAACTCTCACATGTGAGCGTTGGACGAAGCATGGCTCTCCGCCCAAGGGCTTCATGAGGAAATGGCTGCCACTGGGGATGGTGGTGTGTCCCGCCCAGGGGGTGTAGCCGCCCATGGAGTGCCCTGATAGGTATCAATTGTAGTCCACTGGAAGTAATTCTAGACCGCTACAGTTGGTATCAGAGGAAAGGTTTAGTCAACCTTTTGAAACTAGGATGCGAAAACGTTAGTGAGATCCCTAGAGATATTTCTAAGGTATGTCTAGGGATGCCCCTAAGGATAAGTATACGTATAGGATATAGTTCTAGAAATATGGTAACGATATTAGATTAAACCAAAGATGATAGATATTTAAGTTACTCCCCCTTTATTACGATTTTTGCATCTAACACTATTCTGTTTGGGTTTTAGAAAATGGCTGGAAACAAGATGATTCACAATAATGGAGGATATGATGGACAATGGAATGATATTCTTCATGAGCAACCAAATGAAATGGGATTTGGATGTCCAAACATCATTATTATACTGAATCAGCAATCTCACAACATGATCAATAAAGTAAAATTTGGTAAGTTTCCTGACTCGACTAATAAGAGAAAGATGGAGTTCCATGATGATCATAGAGGAAAGAAAGTTCAATTTCCCCTATGTAAATCATGTGGGAAGAGGCATCAAGGAGAATGTTTCAAGGGAACTGGAAGATGCTTTGGGTGTGGAAAAGAAGTACACAAAGCAAGTAAGTGAAAAGGAAAAGGGTCGGTTAACACCATGGATGAGGATAATGGTATTGCTACGACATCAAAAATGGTTAAGTGTTTTAAATGTGGAATGTATGGGCATTATGCAAACAAATGCCCTAAGGGAAAGACTCATGAAGAGAATCAGTATGGTCATATGGGTAGTATTTATGTGGATGATGATGAAGAGACTACAAATGATATGTGAGATGAAAGAATTTTTGAAGCTCGGTCAATGGTTTGAGAATGTAGTGGAATGATTACATGTTTATCATGTGTAATTTTGGAATAAAGAGACATCTATGGATTGTTACACTGTTGTCTTTCCTTGTGTTTTGAAAGTGTATGATTAATGTTACTAGTATCCATGAAAGGTTATTCAGATATTTTTGGAATTTAGATGATATGCGCATAATAAAGGGATAAGGAGAAAATTAAATGTTTGATAGTATTCATGAGCTCATGATTGATATAAGGACTAATTGATATCATGGTTTGAGTATATAGAATTTTGAGGATTTTGGTATGTGGAAAGTGTTAACTTTTAACTGCACTCATGTTTTCACTAAGTTATTCAAGAGAATACACGATTAAGGACTTTGAATGTTTGGAATGTGAACAACAAGACATATCTTATGATATGTGGGGATCAACGACAGTATTAAATCTCTGGTAATCGTTGTCACTATATTATGAGAGTGGACTGCAGTATTATAAGCCTAAAGATTAGACTGGATTATGTTGGACATAAGTTAGTATTGTTTAAGGATAGAAGATTTTCGATATTATTGATGGGATGTTATAGTAACGTAGTTTTAGAAAAAGGGACAACCTGCAGGACGGGCGACAGCCCATCGCTTCGGACAAGGCTGTAGGAATCGAACCCACAACCAAAGTGCGACTGGCCTTTATCGCCTACCACTGGCCTATAGGAAGTCCATGTTTAGTAGAAACTAGTTTTATTATATTAAGCAGTATGATATATGAAGTATAAGTCCATTTTAGGAACTATATATGATTAATCTCACTATAGAATGACTTATGTATATTTAATAACTTTTGCTGACCTTTTGTTTGAGACAGATGGAATGACCCGTCATTCTATCACGTGATCTTCTAACACTTCACGAATAACAAATTAAACTTCATTTATTTAAGAGATGAAGTGGAAATTGTTCAAGGCACGAACAACAGTGATATTGTATCAAAATAAAGTAAGTATTTATTCTAATTCAAATTTTCAACTTTAGGGAAATGATCTTGAAAACCAAAAATGTTGTCCTAGTGATCTTATACCTGATGAATCAGATGGTACCTTAGATCGTCACAAATTTATGGATTTGTGATTACTGGATTTTCTATAGCCATGTTCTCTACCACTCTCCATCAGAACATGATGGTAAGATTTCTCTTCCATATCCATATTTTCACCTATGTGGAAACCCAGTGATTAGTTTATTTGGGTAATCGTTACATTTCATACTTTAGTTTTTAAAGCCAAGTTTTGGTATTCCCTTTTACGATGTGGGTTTCTATTAAAGAAACTTTCAAATAGTAAACCATTTATAACCCCGACGAATTTCGAGGGCGAAATTCATTTTAAGGGGGGTAGAATGTAACAGCCCAAGATTTTATAAAAAAATATTCTTTTTAATTTATTAATGTCTTGTGTTGTATGCTACACCAAAAGGAGCTTGCACAACACACATCCTTGACTTGACTTGCATTACACGCAATCGCGACCTTCCTCGATAGCGTGTGTAGTACGCAATACCGAGTTTCACTAAACAACGATATGCTATAAAAATATTATTAAAACTAGCCGTTATGAATAGTAATAACCACTTTTTGAAATCCAGTAAATCTTATTTTTCAAAATGAACTTTATTTTTGGATTCGGAGTATCAAATTTAGCCTAAGGTGAAATTTTGGTACTTTTCGGATAACTTTCATATTCTGATGAATAGTGAAAATTACTAAATTATAATTAAAAATAACTTTTTTAATCGAAATAATTAATAGTGATAAATCATTAATTTGAGTGGTTTTAAAGTATATTTAGAATATATTTTTACAATTTAATACAATGTTGGTCATTGGATGTAGTTTCACATTTAAACTAGACATAAACAAGTGTCAATCTTTTGATAGATATTGTTTCTTAAAAACACGCTATTTGTTTTAACAGCGGGATTTAATTATAAAATTAATTAATGCAACTTTTATGTTATGAATTTGGTAAAATAGACTTCATTTTTGAATTCGGAATATGAAATATATCTTGGGATGAAATTTTGGCAATGTTCTGAAAAACATCAATTTTTGATGAATAGTGAAACTACTAAGTGGTAGGTTAAAAACTGAATTTTGCATAAAACTTAATTTTACCGCTTCTGTGAATGGAATTTCGAAAATCCGAGAGACACGGTTAATATCAAGGACTAAAATGTGGTTCAATGAGATGAAAATAATTTTTTGGTGAATAGTAACTTTTTACTTTTTTTTACCACGGTTAATAGTAAATAGGGTAACTAAGGGTAAATATGATATTAATATTACCCTAACACATGTCCTAATTCTATTGGACAAGTGTAATTCGATCAAAAACAAACTTAGGAATAAAATATGACCATTTAGGCCCACTTGGATTAGATTAGGACATTTATTATTAATTTATTTAAAGAAGGGTTAAAATAGTTAAAATCAAAGTTTAATAAGTAAATCATTTTTAATATGGGGTTATACATAAGATAAATTAGATTGTAAATATTCATTAGAAAGCTAAAAAGATTTCCTACATGATGGTATTTTATTTTTAATTTTTAGACATCAAATAATTTAATTTATTTATGACACAAAGATGATGCAGTAATTATCTTATTAATGAAATATTCACATAATTGATAATATAAATACCAAAATAAATGTAATTTAAGACTTTTTATGAATTCCACTAATTTTCTAGGTTACTATGATATATTATTGTTGCTTTAATCAACTTGGTTCGAACATATAATTCTGTTATGACTATCACAAAAATCATATATCAAATAGTGTCAAAATTGACACAAAATAGTTTTTAAATCAAATATTATATTATTAATTGTTATTTTATTCCTAAAAATCTAAGGTTCGGCCAAATGACTTAGATAAGGATATATGTATTAATAATATACAATTTGGGGTTCGTTTGGCATGTTATAGTAAGTTTATTAACCATATAGTGAAAGAAAACAAAAAGACACGGTAAAAGTTAAATTATTTAACTTAGAGTTAAATCTAATTGATAAGGTTAAAATAATACCCCAAACTTGTCTAAATCCTATTGGTTGATAGGATTTCGACCCATCCCCACTTTATCTTAGAAATAAGACCCTTTGGAACCATTATAAACCGATTTAGACTTTAATATAAAATAATATTTTGAGGTATTCCTAAGGTGCCCCTCTCCTCCCTTATAAAAGGACACCTCCTCCCCCTCCTCCTCACACCAATTTGAGCACTCAAGCTCGGCCAACCCCTGCCAATTTATCCTCTCCACTTCCCTAGAAACATCCTAGAGGTTCTGGTCTTCCTCAAAGACCAATTTTAGTGCCCTAAGAGGAGGTCTCAAAGAGGCACTTCAAAGAAGAGGTAATTACCGTTACCAATTCTTTCATCTTTATTTCTTCTTCCACTTCTTCTTCTTAGGTTGTTTCATTATGAAGTAATAACATCAGTATCACTCATATACTGATATGTTATTATAAGTATGAAACAACCCTATTTCACCATCTATCCATCCTACGGAAAAAGAAATCACCGCGCGTGCGTACATACGGAATACCGTCTCCACGCCGTGGTGTAATCTATTTTCCACCACCACCTTACATGGATGGGTATAATGGTGTAAAGAATAACTATACATAGTTATTACAACAACATATTGATTCTGATATATTGTATAATACACTCCAATTCAATTCAATATTTATAGAAATGATATCATCGCTCGTGCGTACGTACGGAATACCGTCTCCACGACGCGATGAGATTCATTCTCCATGTTAACCATTTAAGAATGATTATAATGTATATATAAGAAATAATAATGAAATATATGACATTATAAAGCTACTGGATTTATGTATATGTATACATATGTATTTCATCTACTTACTTCCATTTCAATACAATAAGGAAAGGAAAACAGCGTTCATGCGTACGTACGGACTACCGTCTCCATGAACGGTGTTTTTCATTTTATTTATCTACCTATTATATATATATATATACTGAATATATATGATATATAAATCATATTTTATATTCTGGAAGTAAGTAAATCATGATATAAGTAATAATGATGTCAAGAACAACAAGTCAAAACACCTACGATAAATGAAACGATTTTACCCAAAACGCTTCTTTAACATGGAATTTACAAAAGAACGGGTAATATAATGTCATAAGTGAACCATATATGATATCATAACAATGAATATGATTCTGTAATAAGTCAATAACATGATTTAAATCATTATACAGGAGGTTCGGACACTTACAAAGCAAGTCGGACCTAAGGTAAGGGAAATATCACAATCTCATTTTTATCCGAGATTGTTTATACTTTGGTATTTACTGGGGTGTATTTTATCATCCACATCCATGTTCCCTCAATATGTAATATTATTTCCATCCACCTACAATTGTTTAAATCCAATTTTACCCTTCTATGAGTTTTTATTAAAGGATATGAAAGGAATCTTTTTTCGTTTTTCGTACGAGGTACTTTTTGACTTTTCCGACAAAAGTACGAAGAATGTTTTTTTAAACTTATACGGCACGAACGGATTTATACTGTTTTATAAAGCCTTATTTTCATGAAGCTTCATCTAAAAGATTTCATGACTATTTTCAATAAAATCTCTTTCTTTTAAAATTGCATGATGTTTTGTGAAAAGAAATTGATTTTGAAGAAGAAAGGATATTTTCCTCAAGAATTCAATTCAAGTGTTTTATCAAAATTATTTTCCATATAAGATAATAAAGGGTTCTGTTTCTATCCATATTTTTACATTGATTTGACTATGTTGTGATGAAATTATGTTTATGAATTCCTTTATCTTATATGAATGGTTTTATGATGTCATGTTGTTTAAGAATCCCATTTTTATTACATGGGTTATGCAATGATGTATGATTTATGATTTTGTGGCACACATAAGAAAGGATTCATTAAGAGATGGGTGGGACCTATATCTCCCTCCAATGCATTGGGTAAAGATTTCATATCTCATGAGATAGACATGGCTGGAATGGTAGGTTATACCGGTTCAGTGAAACAGGACTGAAACGAGAATTACTCGATTCAGAAAGGGACTTTGTCCACTAAGATAGTCTTGGCAATGAGTCTTGACTAACAAGAAATGATTCTCTATGATTATGTGTGTATGCCACAATGAGTAATGTTTTAAGTAAGGGTTTCATTTTCACTACTATGATTTATCCCATGTTATGAAATTATGCTCTCTTTTGCAGGTTAAGATTTCCAAAAATGTTATGTTCTTATGAAAATTATATGATTGATATTTCTTTTGTTTACCCTTACTGAGCATTTGAGCTCACCCTTTTATGTTTTCTTTTCCCCAGGATATAAAGAAAGGTTTTAGGTAAAAAAAAGGAAGATCTTTGTGGGAGATTTTGAAGATATTTCACCAGGATTAGAAGATTACGTTCCGAGTTTCCAAAGACACTAAACTATTACGATACTTGTGTGTATATTTTTGTTATGTATTAAGTATTCCGCAAAAGTAATGTAATGTTCATGTACGTTAGGCTTCGGGTCTCTACATGGTCTTCCATACAAAGCCTCAAATGGTGCCATGCCAATAGTAGAGTGGAAGCTGTTATTGTAGGCAAACTCTACTAAAGGCAAGTGTCATACCCATGATCCTCCAAAATCCAAAATTCATGCTCGCAGCATGTCCTCTAGAATCTAGATAGTCTACTCTGTCTTCCCATTGGTCTGGGGCTAGAAATCAGTGCTAAGGCATAGCTGGGTGCCAAAAGCATGATGTAACCCCCTCAAGACTCGTGAGGTAAAATGAGTATCCCGGTCTGTGACGATAGTCTTCGGGACTCCATGCAAATGTACAACCTCATCTACGTACCTCTGTGCTAAGGTACTCACCGGGCTTGACTCCTTAATTGCTAAGAAATGAGATGATTTTGTCAGTCGATCCACCACTACCCAGATAGTATCATAACCACCCTGAGCTCTGGGTAGTCCTGTGAAAATGCCCATTGAGATGTAATCCCACTTCCACTCAGGGACATCTAAAGGATGCAACAAACCATTGGGAACACGGTGTTAATACTTCACTTGCTGACACACTTGGAATTTAGCCACAAACTCTGCCACTACCCGTTTCACCTCGAGCCACCAAAACTGTTCCCTCAGGCCTCGGTACATTTTTGAAACTCCTGGATGTACTTCCAAGGCTGAGCTATGGAACTCACAGAGAACTCCCTCACGCATTTCCTCTGGAACAAACAACCTTCCATGGAAAAGCGTCCGGTGTCGGCTGTCCTTTGACCATCCCTCTGGAGCGTTCCCCTGATCGACACGATCCCGCATCACTTCCACCTCAGACTCCCCCCACTGAGACTCTTCCACCTGCTGCAACAAGGAGGAGTACACTGTCATCTGAAACAAACAGCCTCTAACACCTTCTACCCTGGCATTCAAGTGTAGGGCATCCAACTCTCGCATCACCTTCCAAGCATCAGTGGATTCCCGAACTACTTCCTGATGTGACTTCCTGCTCAAGGCATCTGCCACAATTTTGCCCTTAACTTCAGGGTAAGAGATCTCAAAGTCATAGTCTTGGAGAAACTCGACCCGTCTCCGCTGCTGTAAGTTCAGGTCACGCTGGGAGAAGATATAACACAGGCTCTTGTGAACTGAGAGAACCACAAAGCCCCCCCCCAAAGAGGTAATGTCACCAAAACTTCAGTGTGAACACTACTGCTGCAAAGCTCTAGGTCATGGGTGGCATAGTTACGCTCATGAGGGCGTAACTGCCTAGACCCATAATAGATCACTCCATTCTTCTACATCAGCATGCACCTCAGACCAAGGCCAGAAGCATCACAAAACACCTCATACAACAACCCTTCCTCTGGCAACCTGAGTATGGGAGCACTGACCAAATTATCCTTCAGGTAGTCAAAATATTTCTAGCACTGCTCGCTCAATAGGAAGACCTATTTTTTCCTCGTCAAAGCTGTCAATGGAGTAGAAACTCGAGAGAAGTCTGAAATGAACATCCAATAGTAACCTGCTAACCCCAGGAAACTACGATCTTCTTCCACGATCTTGGGTGATACCCAAAAAACAACTCCCTCCACCTTCGACAGGTCCACTGACACTCCATGCTGAGACACCACATTCCCAATGAAGTGTACTTCTTGTGTCAAGAACATACACTTCAACAATTTCCAGTAAAGCTGGTGGTGTCAAAGGACTCCCAAGACATCCCTGAGATGCTCAACGTGCTCCTCCTCTGACCTTGAGTAGTTCAGGATGTCATCGATAAACACAACGACGAACCGGTCTAGAAACTCTTGGAAGACAAAGTTCAAAAGTCCCATGAAAAAAGCTGGTGCATTCGTAACTCCAAACCGCATCACCACAAACTCGAAGTTCCCATACCTGCACCTGAAATCTATCTTGGAGATTTCACTGTCCTTTACCCTCAGCTGATGATATCCAGATTGTAGATCAATCTTGGAAAACCAACCTGCTCCCCTCAGTTGGTCGAAGAGATCATATATCCTTGGAAGGGGGTAACGGTTCTTGACTGTTACCTGGTTCAACCTTCGGTAGTCTATGAATAGCCTGAGACCACCATCTGCCTTCTTCATGAACAAAACTGGAGCACCCCATGGCGATACGCTGGGTCGAACAAATCCCTTATACATCAGATCGTCAATCTGAATCCGCATCTCCCGCAACTCCGAAGGTGCCATCCGATAAGGGGCCATCGAAATCGGACAGGCACCAGGTTGTAAGTCTATCCCAAACTCAACGTCACGTCGGGGGGGGGGGGGGGGTAGAGTCACAACCTCCTTAGGAAAAACATCGTGGAACTCCCCAACAACGTCTGGGACATCCATCATCTCTGTATCAGCTGGAACCACTGATATCCCACCTAATAAGGAAAGGAGAGGCTCCACACAATGGCTTCCCACTTGATAGATCCTCTCGCCAACAAAAGCTACACGAGGCCCGTCCACGTTGGAGAACACGACTCTTCTCTAGAAGCAGTCGATAACGGCACTAACAGAAAACAACTAGTCGATGCCTATGATGACATCGTATGGCTACATCTTTAATAGAATAAAGTCCCCACTAGATCGATGTGGTCCCAACGTCAGCCCACATCCCCGACAAACACAGGATACGCTGGTCTAGCCACCAACTAGTGTACTCAGCACCAGTGGTATGGAAAGACTCTCTACGTCTAGTCCCAAAGCATGGGCTAGACCATGTGCAACAAAGGAGTGAAAATCTCTCAAATCGAACAAAGTAGAAACAAGAGTTATGAACAAACAAATCGTACCTCACACCACCTCTGGTCCTGCCAGAGTTGTCAACTCTGCAGCGTGCAACTGTCCACGCCCAGCTCCTCTTCCTCTCTGATGTCATCCACCTCCCCGACCGCACCCTGATAGAGGTCTCTAAGGAGCACCCTAAGGTTAGCCTCCTCCCGTAAAGTCTGCCCTCGGAGGAGCATGGTCATGCTGCTGGTGGAAGGGCTCGTCGGCAACTGGTGCTGCTGAGGTGGGCGCTGAACCTACCCACCTCCACCGTACTGAGCTCGGGTCGGGCACCGACTCTGAACATGCCTGAAACCTCCATAATAAAAACATCTCGGTCCTGGGCTTGTGAAAAATGGATGAGGACCCGAAGATCTGAACTGGAACTGCTGGGGCATGCTCCCCATTGGCCTGAACCTGGAAGGTCCCGTCGCAGGAGACTAGCAGCTGACTGCTTTCCCCTTCGATGAGCCTGGCTGGTTCCCCTCTTGAGGTGCACCTCCCAAAGAGTGCATCCTCTCTACAACCTCTTCCTTCTTCTGTACCACCAAGTACGTCAGAAGGGTGAAGGGGGTGACAGCATACTGAAGCGAAGGATGAAGCGCCTCCTCCAAATGTCTCGCCTGAGACTCCTCATCTAGAAAGAGATCCGGAGCAAAGCGCAAGAGATCCTTGAACTTGATCCCCAGATCTCGTACTGACATACACCCCTGCTAAAGGGTGATTAACTCCTGCTGCTTCTACGCCTTGATCATGGAAGAAAGGAATTCCTCTCAGAATTCCTTCCCAATGTCATCCCATGGAACCTCTGCCTCTATCCTCTCTCCAAGGTAGAGTGTCCACCAATTTCGCGCTGCACCTCTTAGCTGACTGACTTCTAGGGGAACCCAGTACTCCCTCGGAGTACATATCAAGGTAAAAATGATCCCTAGCTCTTCAAGCCACCCCTCCGTCTCCCTATCCCATGTACTACCCTCGTACTTCTTGAGGGTCTGCCCCTAGAAAGAATGGAGAGTCTTCTGCCACTAGCTATCTTTCTCCTCTCGGTCAATCCTCAACTGATCGATCGCCAAAATCTGCTGGGCCTCGGCCGTCTAAGCAACATGGGGTCGATGTCCAGGATCCATAGCTGTACGGTAAACAAGGATCTCCTAAGCCCAAGTAGTAAGGAAAACCTCAAGGTTTTATTTTATCATTATATTTCAATTTCTTTCCCAGAACACCCAAATCAAGTAAAACACAATCATTATGATGCATGTACCTTACCTAGGGTCTCTACCCTGCAATCAATGTAGTTTCACTTGGTCGTTCGGTAGCCTTAGAGTCCCTGCATCAGATCACGGGGGGCCCTAAAAATCCCGTGTCCTAGCTGGTCTTCCCTGGCCTATGTCACGCACCAAGATTAACTAACATTGTTACCCTACCATCCCATGCAATCCTCATTGTGCCTACCTTCAGACTCCATCCTATCTCTCAACCATCTCCTCTGAAACCATTCTGTCACGACACCCTCCCACCAAAGATGCCCCTCCTAAGCGGGCAATGGAAGGGAGATAATGACCCCCGAGTCCCGCCTCCAGTTGGCCCTGGGGTGACAACTAGCACCAAGGGTATGAGTTTTCACAAATATGGGAGGAATTACCCTTTTTATTATTTAGGATCAAGGAATAGGACTAGTCAACCACCAAAAAGGAAAAGAACAAGTGTATATAAATAAACCCAAACTAAGCCCACAAGCATGTTTAAATAATTTTATAACAAGTTACAAGTACAAGAAATCTCAAAGTACAATACCAAAAGAAAACAAGAGAACAACAACTACAACAACTCCAACTGTCCAACTAGTAGGGTCACGCACGGCCCTGGTAGTCCTCCTGGAAACATAAAAGTAAACGTAGGGTGAGCATACAAGTATACTCATTAGGGAAACCTCAAGCTCTCGTGCACAAGTGGGGAAACATCCTAATGTCCCATGAGAACAACAGAAGAAACCTAGAAACGAATTCTATCCACCAAACCTCACCATCCAGACTCACCAAAACACGAGCACAATAGGTAGTAGTATATAAGAAACAAGAGTATTGGGTACCCCACACCATTTCCCTTTAGTTAGCTTCTCTTCCTAATGGCGAACGTCCTGACACTGCCACACTCTCCCCGCCCGCACACACCTGGGCCTCACAACCACGTATCCCGCCCGCACACACATGGGCCTCACAACCACGTATCCCCCCCCGCACACACCTAGGCCTCACAACCATGTATCCGCCCGCACACACCTAGGCCTCACAACCGCGTATCCCACCCGCACACACCTAGGCCTCATCCCGAAGATTCTTGGGAAACAGTAGAATCTGCCCGAAGAGTCTTGGGCTAAAACCACCCCAATCTAAACCTACTCGAAGAGTCTAAGGTGTAAGGTCGCCTCAAGTCATCACAGCCTAGGAGAGATGGAGCAGGAAGGAGCTAGTAATTAAGGGGAAACACTCTCTCCCATGAGATGGGAGTGTTCGGCACTAAGTGCTCAACATGGGTGGGGTGCGATAAAACACAAAAGATACAGATATATATATACCAAACACACAGCCCAACCGATGGCTTCTAAACAGAAAAACTGAGCATCTGTCTCGGCACTGCTACTACGAAGCATTCATACAACACGAAACCCCATCCCCTTTTAGGTTTTCACGTTTCAGTAGAAATTAGTTTATTTATTTGCTTAACTACTAGGAAACTATCCACAACTAACCGCATCGATCGTTCATAAAACATATCCATGCCATCCCCAAATCAAGTTAGGAAAACACAAGCAGCACAACCAAGAAATTCTTATCAACCATCCAACCCCATTGATTATTAATCCCGTATCACTACCACACCCCAACATTCATTAACTCTTCCATTTTTTATTTATTATTCACAACCCATAGCCCATTCACATTCAAACCCATCCCTGCAGCCTCGCTGCCAACCACCATAACCATAACTGCACCGTACATCATTATCCCTTTAATACCATTTATCGCAGCCTCGCTGCCCGTCACTAACATAACATTCACACCAACCCACAACCATGTCAATCGCAGCCCCATTTCTCACCCGATCCACAACAACCCACAACACACCCCCATCACATACCATGTATCCAAGACAACACCCACATGTTCATTATTCCATTTTGTGTAACCGAGGTGATCACACAAGGGTTCCAGATTTTAAACAGGCAACTTTACGTGATTAACCAATTCCACATTTAACAACGTTTCCATCCACAAAAATGGTCTAGAAAGATAGGGCGACGTTTAATTGCGCAAGAAAAGGCCCCCAAAGACCGTGATTATCAGTAGGCATAAGCATATTCAAGTCATAACATAATATCACAGGATATAAAAGTAAGGTAAACGTAATCATAAACTTCCCAACCTTGTTATTTAACTAGTTATTATCTTCATTTAATGGTTGAACTATTTCTCATGAAAATAAGATGATACCCACCATGCATGATGCACAAATTAGAGAGACGAAGGTAAGATCCCTACCTCAACAGGTTTCGATCGCAACTCTCCCCCAGATCAACTTTAGAAGACGTCTTTCGGCATCCGTCAGTTCAGTCAAGTCCTAGAAAAACCTCCTCGGGTGGTATTCGGAAAGGAAAGGCCGAAGGAAAGACAACAGATCCAAGCTCGGATGTTCCCCCTCATCGTTATGATTTCGTGTCCGCTAATGGATCGTAAAATGGAGATCAGACGAAGAAGTTATAGAAGAAAAGAAGCCTTTGACTCTCTTGGGAGACCTCTGCTCAGAGGAAAGGGGAGGAGAGGAGTGAATTGAAAAGGAGGAGTGTACCCCTCCTTTTATAGGTAGGAAAAGTAAAAGTACACGGTGTGTACATTATGGTACACGACGTGTTCTTGGTTATTTTACATGGTCTCCACGCGGCTTCCAACACGGCTCCACAGCCGTTGACTGGTCAACACACTGTTTGAGGGTAACACATACGTGGGGAAGGACTACATGACATGTAGCTTAGACACACGGTGTGTACTCATTCATTGTACACCTCAAGGACACAGCTCCAACATGGCACACGACCGTTGACTGGTAACGCGTACGTGGGGAAGGACTACATGGCATATAGAACTGGACACACAGCGTGCACCAATTATTTCACACAGCAAGGACGCGACCTTCAACACGGGGTATACCTAGCAAGGTGGTACACGGTGTGTAGTTACACTACATGGCGTGTACCCATTTACTTCACACAGCGAGGACACGGCCTGCAACACGGGGTATACCCGGAAAGGGGTTACACGACGTGTACTCAAACTACACGGCGTGTAGTTTCAAAATTCTGGAAAGTGTGGGAAAAGTCCATTTTACCCTCCAGAACACTTCTTGTCCTTCTTTTTGACAAAGGAATGGGCCGGAGCGATCCGATCCATTACAGATATAGTCAAATTGGTCATATATACAGGGAAGTGGATACTAGTTTTACACTATAAACTGGTCCAACGGCCGGTAATCTACACATATTTGAAGGATCCCATCTTCCTTCTCAGAAAAAGAATGGGTGAACCTAAAGATGAAGTATTGGGCTATATAAAACATTGGAATCTAGTAGCCCCAAATATCTCTTGAGCTCATGTACCTTAGTAGGTTCTATCATGTACAGAGGAACAGACACCAGAGATTCTCCTAGAACAAGATTTATTTTATACATTACATCTCTCTCATGTGGTAAGATAGAAAAATCTTCAAGAAATTAATCCCTAAAATGATCTACAAAAGCATGAAAATATTCCATATGTATTATCTATTAATCCATGAAAATAATAGAAATATGTGTGGAAACTCCACCTAGACCTTGATACGCAGGTCCAACTCTTCTAGCCTCGACATCCCACCAACCCTTGTAGAGATAGCTACCATGATTTGTGATGTAAAAGACACCCTCCGGTGATAGATGTCCATGATGGCGTGACATGGAAACAACCAATCAATGATCAGAATGAAATTGAATCCCATCATCTAGAAAATGAAGAGGTTTTATAAGAATGGATAATTGTCTACCTCAAGGGGGGATCCCCTATATTGGCATATTCTCTCAGACAGTACACCCAAAGGCTTATCCAGGTTCGTCTCCCCACAATAATACAAAATTTTCAACCCAAGAATTTCCATGATTGATAAGGTGATAATGGAATGTGAATCACAAATATTGAATAAGGAAGATAAAACAGTTGAGGAAAAAAGAATAGTACCTCATAATTTAGATGGTCCTGAACAATGATCCTTAGGTATCAGCTATAATTCACGAAACTGATCTAATTCACGGTTGTGTGCTACAGTTGGAGAACCCTATGTAGGTACACATTGATGGAACTGATAATTTGTAGTCTATATACCAAGGCCACAACCTTCTCCTTGAACATTCCTTCATGTGCTACTCGACCTCCCCACTTGACGTGTGTAAAATATACCCCCCCTTAAAGTGGATCTTGTACAGAACCTCTTCCACTATAAGCATATGGAAATTTTTTATAGAAACTATGAAGATCCCCTATACGGCCATAAGAACAAAACTCTAGAGGGTATCTATCACACTAAGACTTTAGATGTCCCTATCGTCCCCACTGATGGCATGTAATAGAGTTGTCAGTGTGGTTATTCTGACCACCACTACTCAAACCAAAAACTTTAAGGTAACTGTTCTTTATACCAGAAGAACTAATGTATTTCCTCAGAATAGATCATCTCTGATTAGTACTACCACATTCTGTAACACCCCAAGATTTTATGAAAAATATTCTTTTTATTTTTATTGATGTCTTGTGTTGTACGCTACACCAAAAGAAGCTTTCACTACATGAATCCCTGACTTGGGTTGCATTACACGCAATCGCGGCCTTCCACGATAGCGTGTGTTGTACGCAATACCAAGTTTCACTAAACGATATATTATTATAATATTATTATGAACTAGCCGTTTTGAACAGTAATACCTACTTTTTTAAATTTTATCTTTCAAAATGGAATTCTTTTTTGGATTCGGAATATCTAAATTAGCCTAGGATGAAATTTTGGTATTTTTCTGAAAACTTTCAATTTTTGATGAATAGTGAAAACACTAGGTTACTATTTAAAAATTGACTTTTTATTTAAATAATTATTTATTTTTATAAAATTTATTTAAGGAAAAATTGATACATAATACCTATATAAGTTCAATTCAATTCATTGGAGTCATTTTATAATAATTTTAGATATATAAAAATTTTATTGAACTTTTCACCGTCTTTTTCCCACCTCCTAGGAGAGTTTGCAAATTTACATAAAACTTAATTTTACAGCTTCTGTGAATGGAATTTCAAAAATCCGAGAGACACGGTTGAGGTTAGTAAGTAAAATGTGGTTCAATGAGATAAAAATAATTTTTGGTTAATAGTAACTTTTTACTTTTATTTACTGCAGTTAAAAGTAAATAGGGTAATTAAGGGTAAAAATGATATTATTATTACCCTAAAAAATGTCCTAATTCTATTGGATGAGTTTAATTCGACCCAAAGAAAGATTAGGAATAAAATATGACCATTTAGGTCCACTTGGATAAGATTAGGACACTTATTATTATTTTATTTAAAAAAGGGTTAAAATAGTTAAAATCACATTTTAATAACGAAATCACTTTTAATATAGGGTTATACATAAGATAAATTAGACTATAAATATTAATTAGAAATATGAAAATATTTCCTACATAATTGTGTTTTATTTATAATTTTTAGACATTAAATAAATTAATTTATTTATGACACAATGACGATGTAGTAATTATCTTATTAATGAAATATTGACATAATTGATGTTATAAATACCCAAATAAATGTAATTTGAGACTGTTTATGAATTCCACTAATTTTCTAGGTCAATAAGACTTGTTAGTATTCATTTTGTTAACTTTTTTTAAACTAATCATTCTTTTATGAATTTTCACAAAAATTAATTACCAAATAGTGTCAAAATTGACATAAAATAGTTTTTAAAACAAATATTATATTATTAATTGTTATGTTATTCCTAAAAATCTAAAGTTCAGCCAAATGACTTCGATAAAGTTATATATATTAATAATAAACAACTTGGGGTTCTTTTGGATTGTTATGGTAAGTTTATAAACCTTATAGTGTAGGAAAACAAGAAGACATGGTAAAAGAAAAATTATTTAACTTAAAGTTATATCTAAATGATAAGGTTAAAATAGTAACCAAAACTTGTTCAAATTCTATTGTATGAGCGTATTGCGACCCATACCCACCTTAGCTTCGAAATAAATCAATTTGGAGCTATTAAAAACCGAATATGACTTTATAATAAAATAATATTTTGAGTTTTTCCAAAGGTGCCCCTCTCCTCCCTTATAAAAGGACACCTCCTCCATTTCTTCCTCACACCACTTTGAGCCTTCAAGATCGGCCATACCCTGACAAATTCTCTTCTACACTTCCTTAGAAAAATCCTAGAGGTCCTGGTCTTCTTCAAAGACTAATTTTACTTCCCAAAGAGGAGGTCTCAAAGAGGCGCTTCAAAGAAGAGGTAATGTTCGTTACCGATTCTTTCGACTTTATTTCTACTTCCACTTCGTATTCATTAGTTGTTTCATTATGAAGTAATAACATAAGTATCAGTCATATACATATATGTTATTATAAGTATGAAACAACCCTATTTCACCATCTACCATCCTACGGAAAATGAAATCACTGTGAGTGCGTACGTACGGAATATCGTCTCCACGCCATGGTGTAATCTGTTTTTCCAACACCACCTTACTTTGATGGGTATAATGGTGTAAAGAATAAATATACATAGTTATTATAACATAATAATGACTCTGATATATTTTATCATCCACTCCAATGAAATTCAATAATTATGGGAATGATATCATCGCTAGTGCGTACGTACGGACTACCGTCTCCACGACGTGATGAGATTCATTCTCAATGATTAACCATTCATGAATGATTATAAAGTATATATAATAAGTAATCATGAAATATATGACATAATAATTATTCTTTATTTATGTATATATATATATGTATGTCATCTATTTAGTTTCATTCAATTCAATAAGGAAACAAAAACAGCGTTCATACGTACGTACGACCTACCATCTCCATGAACGGTGTATTTCATTCTTTTTATCGATCTATAATATATATGTATATGATGAATATATATTATATATAAATCATGTTTTACATTCAGGAATTATTTAAATCATGATATATGTAATAATATCAAGAACTACAAGTCGAAACACATACGATAAATGAAATGATTTTACCCAAAACCCTGCATTAACATGGAATTTACCGAAGAATGAGTAATAAAAAGTCATAAGTGAAACATATATGATATCATAAAAATGCATATAATTATCTAATAAGTCAATGACATTATTTAAATCATTATTCAGGAGGGTCGGATCCATACGAAGCATATCGGACCTAAGGTAGGGGATAACCTTTCCAATCTCATTTTTATCCGAGATTGTTTATTCGTAAGTATTTATTGGGGGTTAAATTTATCATCCATGTCCTTTTTTTCTAAAACATTTTCATGTATGTTTAATGTCCTTTTTACCCATTTTTGATTTTTACTACATGGTATGTATGGAATCTTTCTTTTACGAGGTACTTTTTGACTTTTCTGGCAAAATTATGAGAAGAATGTTTTTTTAACTTATACGACACGAACGGATTTTTATGGTTTTATAAAGACTTATTTTCATGAAGCTTCCTCCAAAATATTTCATGAATATTTTCAACAAAATATCTTTCATTTAATATTTCATGACGTTTTGTGAAATGAAATTGATTTTGAAGAAAAAATGATATTTTCCTCAATAAATCATTTCAAATGTTTTATCAAAATCATTTTCCATTTAAGATGACATTATTTCATATGTGTACGTTTCAAGTATCATGTCTCTATGATTTACATGGTTTAACTTTTCTTATAATGAAATGATATCCATTTCTTTTATACAGATTATGTGATGATGGGATGATGTTTATAAAACCCATTTTATTTATTGGGTTATTATGAATGATGTATGTTTATTTTGTGGCACAAGTAAGAATGATTTCATTATGAGATGGGAGGGACCTATATCTCCCGCCAATGCATTTGGTAAAGATTTATATATCATGAGATAGACATGGCTGGAATGGAAAGTTAAACCGACTCAGTAATACAGGATTGGAACGAGGAGTGAACTCGATTCAAAAAGGGACTTTGTCCACTAAGATGGTCTTGTCAGCAATGCCTTGGCTACTATGGAAATCATAACATGTGCTTAATGGTTTCCACAATTACATGTTTTATTCCCATGATATTTTATCGTGATTGATGTTCCTTTATGATATATTCCTTACGTACTTCCAAGATGTATGTCTTTTCTCAAGGTTTTAATGTTTAGATTTCATGTTCAAGTTTTTGCTTTCAAATGTTTATAGACTATTTTATGTTCTCTTTGTTTGCCCTTACTGAGCATTTGAGCTCACCCTTTTTATGTTTTATTTTCCCCAGGAAATAAAGAAAGGTTTTAGGTAAGGAAACAAAAAGGGGAAGATTGTTATGGGAGATTTGGACGATCTTTCAACATGATTAGATGATTATATTTCGAGTTTACAATGACACTAAACTATTACGGTCCTTGTGTGTCTGTTTTTTTGTTATGTGTTAAGTATTCCGTAAAAGTAATGTAATGTCCATGTACATCAAGTTTTGGGTTTCTACAGTTGGTATCAGAGGAAAGGTTTAGTCAACCTTTGGAAACTAGGATGTGAAAACGTTAGTGAGATCCCTAGAGATATTTCTAAGGTATGTCTAGGTATGTCCCTAAGGATAAGTATACGTATAGGATATAGTCCTTGAACTATGGTAATGATATTAGAATTTAACATAAGATGTTAGATATTGATAGTACTCCCCATTTATTATGTTGTTTTCCCTAGCATGATTTTTTCCTCTCACACTATTCTTTTTGGGTTTTAGACGATGGCTGGAACCCGAAGGAACCGTGTTGATCAATGTAATGGAAAATGCAATGATTATCCTCCTAAATAAGCCAATGTTATGGGAGATGGAGTGAAAAATCTTATTTCTATACTTATACAAGCTATGAGTCATTCTGGACTTTCAAATGAGAAGAGAAGGGAACAATATTCTATTGAGCCCCTCATGAGGCAACGTCCACCTTCATTTAGTGGGTCTTCTGATCCACTTGTTGGTGAACAATGGATCAGTACCACTGAAAAGATATTTTCAGTTCTTCAATATTCTGAACATGATAAAGTCATCTTAGCAGTATATCATTTGGAAGGTGAAGCTGATTAATGGTGGAATCATATCAAGAATACGAGGCCAAGAGATGAAATTGAGTCCACGGAATGGGACGAGATCAAGAACATATTTTTCAATATGTACTTTCCTCATATTCTTCTAACAAAGATGGAGAAGGAGTTTCTTGAACTAATGCAAAAGGATGATGAATCTATTGGTATATACGAAGAGAATTTTACAAGGCTTTCAAGGTATGAATCTGGCTTTATCATCCAACCTGAAAGTAAAGTTGATCGATTCTTCAGTGGCTTAAAACCAAATATTCGAAGGGCATTAGCTATAAGAGACTTCATTAGCTATGAAGAAATTGTGAGTTGTTCTATCAAGGTAGAACTAGATGTTGGTATAACATATCCATCTCATGGTTTTGATAAGAAACGAAAGATGGAGTTCAAGGAGAAATCTCAGAACAATGGTGAAAAGAAGATGAATGATTCTTTATGCTCAAAGTGTGGAAATAAGCATGGTGGAGATTGCCTAAAAGGTACTAAAAATGCTTTAAGTGTGGAAAAGAAGGTCATCAAGTAGTTGATTGTCGAAGTAGTGGGAAAAAGGTTTCTAATGATGTGAATAGGGAAAAGTCTACAGAGAACTCTCCACCAACACTTCAATGCTTCAAGTTCAAGGAAATGGGGAATTATGCTAATAAATTCCATAATCCACTGGTTAATGATGATCAACATGAGCAACCACTTAAAGCAAAGGATAAAGGGAAGTCTCATGAAATCACTATTTTTGATGTTGAGTATGAAAATGATTTTGTGTAATGATTAAGTGTTTATGTAATGGGATTTCAAAATAGTATCATGGAATCTCATTTATGGTATTGTGGAATTTTGGAATATTTGTGTATTGGTTTTCAATTATTATATGGTACTGGTAACCATGAAAAAGAGATTGAAATATTTTTGGAAAGTAGATGAAATGCGCATATGGAAGGGATAAGGAGAAAATAATATGATAGTAATCATGAGCTCATGACTAAAATAAGGACAATGTGATATCATGGTTTGAGTATATAGAAATTTTGGGATTTTGGTATGTGGAAAGAGTTAACTTTTGACAACATTAATGTTTTCACTAAGGTTAAATGGGTATTCATTTTTCAAGAGAATACATGATTCAGGTATTCACATGATTAGAATGAGATCAACAAGATATATCGGGGATAAATGATGGTATTCACATGCTCGATAGATGACATTTCTAGTAATTGTTTTCTTTATACTATAAGCTTGGACAAAAGTATTTTGGATAAACCTAAATATTTGAAATGGATTATGTTGAAAATAAGTTATCTTAAGGCAAGAAGTGTTTTTGATATTATCGATGGAATTTAATAATGATGTAATTTTAGAAAAAGGACAACCTGCAGGATGGGCGACAACCCGTCGCGCCGGACAAGGCTGTAGGAATCGAACCCACAACTGAAGTGTGACTGGACTTTATCCCATACCACTGGTCTACAGGAAGTCCCTGGTTAGTAAAAACTAGTTTTATTTTATTATGCGGTATGATAGATGAAGTATAAGTCCATGTTTGGAATCATATCTAATTAACCTCACCATAGATTGACTTATGTATATTTGATAACTTTTGCTAACCTTTTGTTTGAAACACATGGAATGACCCATCATTCTATCACATGATCTGTTAACACTTCACAAATAACAGATTCAACTTCATTTATTTAAGAGATGAAGTGGAAATTGTTCAATCCACGAACAACAATGAGATTGTATGAAAATCATGTAAGTATTTTATTTAATTCATCAACTTTAGGGAAATGATCTTGAAAACAAAAAATGTTGTCCTAGTACCCCTATATTAAATGAATCATATGGTACCTTAGATCATCACAAATATATGGCTTTCTGATTGTTGGCTTTTTCATTGCCATGTTCTCTATCACTCTCCATCAGAACATGATATTTATATTTTTCTACCATATCCATATTTTCACCTATGTTCTCCTATGTGTAAACCCAATGATTAGTTGATTTAGGAAACCGTTACGTTTCATACTTTAGTTTTTAAATTCATTCTTTGGTATTCCTTTTTTCTATATGGGTTTCTATTAAAGAAACTTTCAAGTAGTAAACCATTTATAACCCCGACGAATTTTGAGGGAGAAATTCATTTTAAGGGGGGTAGAATGTAACACCTTGAGATTTTATGAAAAATATTCTTTGTAATTTTATTGATGTCTTGTGTTGTATGCTACACCAAAAGGAGCTTGCACTACACGCATCCCTGACTTGGCTTGCATTACACGCAATCGTGACCTTCCACGATAGCATGTGGTGTACGCAATACCAAGTTTCACAAAACAAGATATTATTATAATATTATTATGAACTACCCATTATGAATAGTAATACCCACTTTTTGAAATTTTATCTTTCAAAATGGACTTCATTTTTGGATTCGGAATATCGAAATTTGCCTAGGGTGAAATTTTGGTATTTTTCTGAAAACATTCAATTTTTGATAAATAGTGAAAACACTAGGATACTATTTAAAAACCGACTTTTTATTTAAATAATTATTTATTTTATTTAAATTTATTCTAGTTCAAAATTGATACATAATACCTATATAAGTTCAATGCAATTAATTGGAGTCATTTTATAATATTTTTAGATATATAAAAATTTTACTAAACTTTTCAACGTCTTTTACCCACCTCCTAGGAGATTTTGCAAATTTACATAAAACATAACTTTACCACTTCTGTGAATGAAATTTCAAAAATTTGAGAGACACAGTTGATGTTAGTAAGTAAAATGTGGTTCAATGAGATAAAAATAATTTTTGGTGAATAGTAACTTTTTAATTTTATTTACCACAGTTAAAAGTAAATAGGGTAATTAAGGGTAAAAATGATATTATTATTACCCTAACACATGTCCTAATTCTATTGGATAAGTTTAATTCGACCAAAATAAACCTTAGGAATAAAATATCACCATTTAGGTCCACTTGGATAAGATTAGGACAATTATTATTATTTTATTTAAAAAAGGGTTAAAATAGTTAAAATCAATGTTTAATAACTAAATAATTTTTAATATAGGGTTATACATAAGATAAATTCTAATATAAATATTCATTAGAAATATAAAAATATTTCCTACATAATTGGGGTTTATTTATAATTTTTAGACATGAACTAATTTAATTTATTTATGACACAATGATGATGCATTAATTATCTTATTAATGAAATATTGAAATAATTGATGTCATAAACACCCATGTAAATGTAATTTGAGACTTTTTATGAATTCCACTAATTTAATAGGTTAATATGACATGTTATAATTCATTTAGTTAACTTGTTTCGAACTAATCATTCTGTTATGAATTTTAAAAAAAATCAATTACCAAATAGTGTCAAAATTGACATAAAATAGTTTTTAAAAAAATATTATATTATTAATTGTTATGTTATTCCTAAAAATCTACGGTTCAGCCAAATGACTTAGATAAGGTTATATATATTAATAATAAACAACTTGGTATTATTTTGTCTTGTTATAGTAAGTTTATTAACCTTATAGTGTCGGAAAACAAGAAGACACGGTAAAAGAAAAATTATTTAACAAAAAGATAAATCTAAATGATAGGGTTAAAATAGAAACCTAAACTTGTCCAAATTCTATTGGATGAGAGGATTTCGACCCATACCCACCTTAGATTCTAAATAAATCAATTCTTAGCTATTAAAAAACGAATTTGACTTTATAATAAAATAATATTTTGATTTTTTCTAAAGGTGCCCCTCTCCTCCCTTATAAAAGGACACCTCCTCCCTCTCTTACTCACACCACATTGAGCCTTTATGCTCAGCAAACCCCTGAAAAATTCTCTTCTACACTTCCCTAGAAACATCCTAGAGGTCCTGGTATTTTTCAAAGACCAATTTTAGTGCCCTAAGAGGGGGTCTCAAAGAGGCGCTTCAAAGAAGAGGTAATGTCTGTTACAGATTCTTTCAACTTTATTTCTTCTTCAACTTATTCTTCTTTATTTGTTTCATGATGAAGTAATAACATAAGTATCACTCATATACTTATATGTTATTATAATTATGAAACAACCCTATTTCACCATCTATCCATCCTATGGAAAACAAAATCACCGCGAATGCGTACGTACGGAATACCGTCTCCACGCCGTGGTGTAATCTGTTTTTCAAACACCACCTTACTTGGATGGATATAATGGTGTAAATAATTAATATATATAGTTATTATAAAATAATACTGATTCTGATATATTTTACCATCCACTCCAAATCAATTCAATAATTATGGGAACGATATCATCACTCGTGCGTACGTACGGACTACCATCTCCACGATGCGATGAGATTCATTCTCAATGATTAACCATTCATGAATGATTATAAAGTATATATAATAAGTAATAATAAAATATATGACATACTAATGATACTGGATTTATGTCTATATATATATGTATGTCATCTATTTAGTTTCATTCAATTCAATAAGGAAACGAAAACAGCGTTCATGCGTACGCACGGCCTACCGTCTCCATGAACGGTGTATTTCATTACTTTTATCAATCTATAATATATATGTATATGATGAATATATATTATATATAAATCATGTATTAAATTCTGGAATTATTTAAATCAGGATATAAGTAATCATATCAAGAACGACAAGTCAAAACACATATGATAAATGTAATGATTTTACCCAAAACGCTGCTTTAACATGGAATTTACAGAAGAACGAGTAATAAAAAGTCATACTTAAAAAATATATGATATCGTAACAATTAATATGATTATTTAATAAGTCTATTAAATTATTTAAATCATTATACAGGAGGTTCGGATCCATACGAATCATATCGGACCTAAGGTAAGGGATAACCTTCCCAATCTCGTTTTTATCCGAGATTGTTTATTCGTAAGTATTTATTGGGGGTTATATTTATCATCCATGTCCTTGTTTTCTAAAAATGTTTTCATGTATGTTTAATGTCCTTTTTAATCATTTTTTACTTTTACTACATGGTATGTATGGAATCTTTCTTTTACGATGTACTTTTTGACTTTTCCGGCAAAAGTACGAGAAGAATGTTTTTTTAACTTATACGGAACGAACGGATTTTTACGCTTTTATAAAGCCTTTTTTCATGAAGATTCCTCCAAAAGATTTCATGTCTATTTTCAACAAAATCTATTTATTTTAAAATTTCATGACATTTTGTGAAAATAAATTGATTTTGAAGAAGAAAAGATATTTTCCTCAATAATCCATTTCAAATGTTTTATCAAATGCATTTTCCATCCAAGATGACATTATTTCATATGTGTATGTTTCAAGTATCATGTCTCTATGATTTACATGGTTTAAATTTTCTTATAATGAAATGATCTCCATTTCTTTTAAATGGATTATGTGATGATGGGATGATGTCTCTGAAAACCATTTTATTTATTGGGTTATTATGAATTATGTATGTTTATTTTGTGGAACAAGTAAGAATGATTTCATTATGAGATGGGTGGGACCTATATCTCCATCCAATGCATTGGGTAAAGATTTATATCTCATGAGATTGACATGGCTAGAACGGAAAGTTAAACCGGCTCAGTAATACAGGACTGGAATGAGGAGTGAACTCGATTCAGAAAGGGACTTTGTCAACTAAGATGGTCTTGGCAGAAATGTCTTGGCTACTATGGAAATCATAACATGTGATTAATGGTTGCCACAATTACATGTTTTATTACCATGTTATTTTATCATGATTGATGTTCTTTTATGATATATGCCTTACATACTTCCAATATTTATTTCTTTGCTCAAGGTTTTAATGTTTAGATCTCATGTTCAAGTTTTTTCTTTCAAATGTTTATGGATTGTTTTATGTTCTCTATGTTTTCCCTTATTGAGCATTTGAGCTCACCCTTTTTATGTTTTATTTTCCCCAGGAAATAAAGAAAGGTTTTAGGTAAGGATACAGAAAGGGGAAGATCATCATGTGATATGTTGAAGATCTTTCAACATGATTAGATGTTTATATTCCGAGTTTCCAGAGACAATAAACTATTACGGTCCTTGTGTGTCTGTTTTTTTATGTATTAAGTATTCTGAAAAAGTAATTTAATTTCCATGTAAGTCAATTTTTGGGTCTCTACACCTTCCCTCTAGTTGTTTTTAGTGATAAGATCCAGATTCATAATCTCAAAAAAAAATTATGTGAAAGACATTACCAGTGTATGGATAGTATACTAGATCACATCCTTGAAACTTCATGCTCATGAGAGCTCGTACCTGGATAGAAGTGGTGCAAAGTAATGAAACACTATGAAATACACTATATAGTCCATAACTGATATATCACCTTGTTCCATGTGCATGAACTCTCTGGATCAGTTATCTCTCAGCATCTAAGGAAAGAATTGATCATAGATGGAAGTCTAGAAGTCCTCCCTAAACATTCATTAAGGACAACTTGCCTGGGTAATCACATCCCACTAGCACCTGTCCAATTCACGAATCATATAGATAGAGTGGACATCATCCAATTATCATCAGCATGTGGACTACCATCCTGTGAAAAATATGGGTGGTTGTGGTAGGTTTAACTCATGATGCAGATCATCTGTTATAACACCCTTATATTTTTATGTGGTAGATATTATTTTAAAAAAAATATTTCTTGTGTACTATGCTTCACCAAGATAACCTTACACTACACACTACTCTAGCATAGCTTGCAGTATATGTAATACTATGCTTGGCTTGTGTTACAAATAGTTTTTAGTTCCTTTGATATAGTTCATTTCCTACAAGTCTGAGCTTAAGCTAATAACTAAATGTTATTATATCACTTTATATTCTAGTAATTATAATGGTAGGTATAAACATTATTAACTTTATTCTGAAAAACTATTTAAATGAAAATAAGTGAGTTTATAAAATAATAAAATCACTCTTTATAGCTTTTATTAATTAAATATATATGTTATATATTAATTATAAAGTTTAAAATTCATCGTAAATGTTTTTTAGAAATTATATAAGAACATATTCAATTTTCTGGGAAAAATAATTATTTCTTAAAAAATGAATTCTTACCACCTTTTGATGCCACACCATTTTCAAATCAGGTTTTTAACACATTTTAATATTATATTTGAAAAGTAAACTTATTCTTTAGAAGCGGGATATAATATTTTACTTCGGATGAATTTTTCATATTTTTATGATAAGTTTAATATTTTAATGTATTATAGAAATATACTAAATTTCAATTGAAAAAAACATTTTTCATCGAAATAATTTATATTGTAAAAACTTGTTTTCTCATTCGGAAAATGTGATAAATTTTAAATTATTTACTCGAACTTCTGTGTGTTGAATTTTTAATAATGGATTCCATATTTTGAATTATTTGGTCCAAAATATGTAAATATATTTCATTTATTTTTGGGAATTATGAATAGTAAATTCGGTAATTTTTATTAATACATTAAAAGGGTAAATCAAGTAATTAAAGTTAAGAATAATATTATTAAATTACCCTAACAATTGTAATAATATCATTGGATGAGGGTGTTACAACCTAATTCATCCTTGGGTAGAAATCATATCCTTTAGAATCCACATCGATGAGATTAAGACATTTAAAATATTTTATTCAAAGAAATTTTAAATATGTCATACTCAAATTTTAATAAATTTATCATTTTTAAAATAAAGTTATACTAAAGCTAAATTAAACTATAAATACTAATTTTAAATACCATTTTTTAATTTTTGTTGGTAATTTATTTTTTATTTTTAGGATGTAAATAATTACTTTATAGTCTTGTACATTGACGATGCAGAAGTTATTTAATTGATAAAAAATCAATAAATTAATTTTTATTAAAAATATAATATTAATTAAAAGTATAAAACACTTGACCAAATCATATATGTTGAGTATATATTGACATAATCAGCTAGGGGTCAATTAATTGAACATTTTTATTCATATTGAAAACATTATGACACCTATAATATTTTACTCAATGTGATGTTAAAGTTTCCACATTTATGTTTTATTAAATATTTTTTTTAATATAGTATTTTTATCATGATAAATTAAACTATAAGAATTATTATATAATATAGAAAATTTATCTTCATTATCATATTTTTACATCTAATTTTTACTCTATAAGTAATTATAATAAATAATTACACAAAACTGAGGTACCAATTATTTTATTAATGAAAATACCAAATTAATGTTATTAAAAATACTCAAATAAATATAATTTGGGATAATTAAGGTATCCAAAACAATTTCTAGATAGTAATGAACCCATAAGTATATAGTTATATATTTCTTCTAAGGATAACATCTTATCTTGAAATTTTTTAAAATCAATAAATTTAATAGTTTAAAAATAGACACTATTGATTTTTTATGAAAATAATTATTTATTAAATTATTTTAAAATCATAAAACATTTATCAAATTATAAAATAAATATTATATAGTGTAAAATGTTGTGAAATATTCATTTATTGTCTAATTTAAATTGAATAAGTAAATATTTCACCCTTTTTATATTGAAATATTTGTTACCTTAGTTAAAAATTAAATATAATAACTAAGCGTTAATTAAAATGATATGAATTAAATTGATAGAAAAACTGGTCTAAAATTTATTGGATCATAAGATTAAAATTGTACCTCATCTCATCTTGGAAACTAATACATTTTGGAGGTTTTTTAGATGTTCTTATTTTATTTTTCAATTAATATTTTTTGAGATTCCAAATTTTCCCCTCACCTTAAATATAAAATGGTAAAATATCCCTCACAACTTAACATAAATTATAGTCTTAAACCCCATCTATCCTCTTCCCATTTTACCTTCGCAACTTCATTAATTACATTCTAGAGGTGTTAGTACTATCAAAATAGCAACTCTAATGTCTTTAAAGGGAGATCTAGAGGGAGATCATCGAAGAGCAGGAGGTCCGAACACGTATGATAGAACCCAGGCCTAAGGTAAGGGATAATATCACAATCTCATTATTATCCAAGATATTTTATACCTATGTATTTACTATGGTTCATTTATCATCCAACTCTATTTTTTTAAATGATTTCATAAAATATTTTACTATTCTCATATGGATGTCTAAAGTCATTTTTACCCATCATATATTTTACTATACATTTTGAATGGAATATTTTCTTCATTTTACATATAATATACTTTTTTGATTTTTATGAAAAAATATGAGAATAATGTTTGTTTTATCTTATATTACATGACAAATTTTTACACTTTCATAACAACTTATTTCCAAGAAGCTTTCATTATAATATTTTATGGTTATTTTCTACGAAATCCTTTTGTTTTCAAATTCCATGGTATTTTGAGAAAAGAAAACCTTTTAGAATAAGAAAGGCTATTTTCCTCAAGATTAACTTTCAAGTGTTCTATCAAAAAACATTAGATTTATGATGGAATTATTTAATAGGGTTTTGTTTCAAGTATATTGTTCCTATTATTCAAAGGGTCTGATTATGTTTGTGGTGGAATGATATAAATGAAATTCAGTTTTTTAAATGAATTATGTTATAGTGGTATTATGTTTTAGAAACTCGATTTTTAATCCATAGGATATGCTTTGATGAATGAATTATGTTTCTATGGCACATATAAAAAGATTTCATTAAGAGATGGGTTGGACCTATATCTATCTCCAATGCATTGGGTAATGATGGATAACTCGTGAGGTATATATTATATGCATGAACTTGATTTCATTTTCACAATTCTATGTGGGGACTTAGTTTTCATGTCCATAATTTAATGTATGGACCATGTTTTTCATGTCCATATTTTTAATAAAGGTCCTGATTTCGTGTCATTAATTTAATGAGTGAACTTTTTACTATTTATACATGTTCACAAAGATACAAGCATATGTGTATTCTACAATTTCATGTCTTCTGTTAATGTTATGATCTCACAGATTACGTTCTTTGATTTCCTTATTATTCATGTGTTATTAATTATCATAATTTATTCAATGATTATTTATATGTAGGGTACAATATTTTATTTTCATGATCATGTTCTCATACCAATATTCTCATGATATGCAACCATATTTCCTTTTTATACCCTTACTAAACTTCTAAGGTCACCTATTTATATGAATTCTTTTCTTCAGGTTATAAATAAAGGTTTAATGTAGGGGTACTAAAGGGGAATAACTTTTTGGGAGATGTTGAATATATTTCACAAAATTTGAAGAATTTGTTTTATGATTCCAATGTCACTAAACTAATATTCCCTTTGGGTGTCTGTTTTTCTAATGTATTATGAATTCCCCAAAATTAAGGTAATATCCATTAATGTCATACTTAGGTCATTGGAGCCATATTAGGTTAAGGTTGTGGAGAACCCTTCATGGACTACAATAGAAATAGAAAATTCTCAGGAAGCTGAGTGTCAGTACCCAAACCAGGTACAACTGGAGGTGCCTCAATTGGCACTCATGGCGGTAATATTGGCACCTCAGGGTCCACCATCTCTGAAGAATGAACTTTTCTCCTTCCTAGAACACGATATAAGGACTTCGTGGTGGAATAACTCTACAAATCTAAATCACACCTCACTTTTAGAATTTTATGAATTTAGAATCACTATGAGAAGAATATCATATGGAATAAGGATGGATACCCATAGTACAACCCCAACTACCCACTTAGAAGGCAATGTATTGGTAAGTGTTCATGTTTAATTTGTAGGGGTTCTAGTAGGTAAAGGGTTAAAAACATTTTCCCTCTTCATTTATTGGAAACAATTTCATTTTTATAGTCAAGATTTATATCTTATTTTTTCAATTTCTTATATATATATATATATATATCTCGGTTCGTTTGAAATGGATCACTATTCGTAGTGAATATGGTCCCATGCACCTAATCAATGAAATTGAAACCCATTTAATTTAATTCTAATGTCTCAAATTATTTAATTACCCAATCCAAACCATGAGGTCCTATAAACATAAATAATTGATACTAGAAGTCATTAATTCACATAGAATGAGGGACTCATTTAATAAAAGGTATTATGTTGATATTTGTATAAACCTTCTATATAATAATTCACCATAAATCTGTACAAGAAAAAAAACATTAGTTCGATACTGTCACATTAAATAACCAAATATATACCCTTTAAAAGTTGTTAAAAATACAAGAACATGTATAAGAAACCACAAATCACCCAGCAATTATAAGAAACATAAGCAATTAAAGTAGCAAAATGCAACTACATGTCATGGAATATGAATGGATGTGAATTAGTGGTGCCTATAATGATTCATGACCATTGATCTCTGGCCTCATCTCGTCGTTCTAAGGATAAATATAAATAAATCCAATAAAATATCAAAACCCAAGTGCATCACCCAATTATGAAAGGATATCAACTAAAATAAGAAAAAAGTAGACTAACAATTATTATTTACAAAACTATGAATTTACCCTGAACATGGGGTAGTTATGCCCAAGAATGGGTTATAACCAAGTTCCAAAGAATTCCAAATATACATTCTATTATCTAAAAAATTTAATGAAATAAAATAAATGCTCTGATACAACTTTGTGATGTCCTGAACCAATTTCATCTCAAGGGTTCCCCAAACCCAGTTGTCCCAATAGCCTCATGTTCTCCTCCCCATATACCAAAGGCTACAGAATAGTAGTGAGGGTCTGGGACATTTTTTATGGATACTATAGTAGATCATAGGATATATAATAAATTAAAGATAAAATAGAGGTAACCTACAATATTACAATTAGACTAGTAACTTGCCATAGTGCAAAGAGATAAAAACATCCCAACAATAAAAAATAATAATCAAGATAAAACTGAATCATATAAAAAATGGTGATAAAGTATGTCATGTCTATAAAATTCTATAAAATAGTTTTACATGGTATTAGGCAGTACATTCTACACCAAAGAATCAAGAAGAATCAAAAAATTATCCAGTATACCAAGCATTGTCCTGGTCATCTTCTACCAATACATATCCTAATAAAGAAATCAAGGTTAGGAGTCCAAAGTGGGACACTATCCCTTTTCAACACCTACATACAAATAATCTTCTTGGGCACCATCATCATCCCAGATAGGGTGTGAGAAAAATCTCATAAGTCCACCACTAATGGTGTCTATACCATCTGGGATAACAAATATAAACTGATAGTGTGCAAGTGTATATAAATGTAAAGTAGTACAGTAATGTAAAAATTCCAATACTGGCTTCAGCCTAATCTACTGTATGAACATGTAATCATGAATTGATTACATTTTATTTCATATTTATGAGTCATGTGAGGTATAATTGCTCTGAAAATATAATTTGGTAATAAAAATAAAGGATCCAATTTATAACAAGTCATCCTATAATAATGATGGATAATGAATAAGATCCAGGGTAATTAACAAGGAATCCTTGACCTCAATGGTCAAATAAACGCCATAATAACTTGTATCCTGGAAATGAGGGGTATGAGTATAATCCAAGGGGCATTGAATAATTAATTCCACAGTAATATGATTCTATCCAAGTCTAAGGATCTCGTCCAAGGTAAAATGGGGTAAAAAATGACTGGGGCCAATGGGGGTATCAATGCCTCCATGTGTCCAAATACATCAAGATGGATCCAAGAAGTGTATCCAAGGAATATTGATATATGTATGATAATATATGGATCCTATGGAATCATGTAGCGCATCCCCTGGTGGACAAGGGAAAGTTTCAAAAGTATATACCTCCCTAAAAACTAGATCCATGAATCCTAATGGAATTTTTGAAGTTCTCAATAAATTCATTCAAGAATCCAAGGATGGATTGAGTCTAAAAACTCATATAAAGATAAATTGGTCTATATAAAATATTAACCTTATACATGATTCATTTAATGAATCAGGAAATGTAATACTCATTCAATTTAATATGTTAGTTTGGTTCATTACATACCTTTCATTAGTGTAACAGGGCATAGCCTGGACATGGGACCCTTTAGAATTTTAATTACATAATCCTTAATTAGGTCCACTCTACTACCTTACATTATGCATGTCCAGGTTTGATAAAGGCATACAATAAAGACATTCAATGAGTCCAATTAATACATATATTATGCAAGCTAATTACTATTGAGGTTCATTTATTATATTGAAACACTTACCTTAGAAGGTTCTGTGATACTATAATGTAATAATCAATTACCTTAAGCTCATACAACTCCCCTTGTTTAGTATTGGCCATTATTTTATCATGGATCTAAATAAATCAGATGAATATGTTAATGCCCATAAAATATGGCATATTATCCATCATTAAAAAATCATCAAGGAGAAGAGAAATGAAAAACGGGTCAAAATGAATAGAGTACTTATCGATGTAAATCCAATGAGATTAATGAGGATCTAAATAAACATCAAACGAAAAAAAGGGATAAAAATTATTAAAGTGGGATTTGAGAACTCGAAATGGGAGAATAAGGATCTCATGTCCACTGTAGTGATAAAAGAAAAATAGGGGTAGGATTATTAATTAATTAAAAAACTTTTGTCCTTTTACCCAATAAAAATAGAATTGATCTATTTGGATACACTATTAATCTTACCACGCACCAACTATGTTCCACCCACTACTTAAGGAGATACCTTTTATGGTTTCATGCGCAAAGTTTGACTAAAGATGCGCAAACTGTGCAATTCACTCTGCTACAATTTTTTTAGATTCCCATAGAGGTCTGTGACCTTGGGAACATGGTTTGGGAAAACCATCAACCCTACATGGAGCTCTATCCAACCCCATATGGTTATGGTTAATCGTGTGGTCTACCCAACATGGTTTCTCATAACTATGCATTCAGTATTTTTTCACAGAAAGATAGTTTTCATGCACCCAACAAGCATCAGACAACCCCCCGAAATAGTTGTGACCATATTATGAAATTATATAGGTCCATAATAAAATATTATACTAAATTTAAAAGGATCTATATATGAGATAAAACCTGGGTTCTTATATGTTTTCATGGTATCGTTTTCTTATACTACAAATATTCTTAATTAAAAACATATTAAGAAATATAGTTTCTAAATCTTCTAAAATGAAGAAAGTTAATGATTGATACGTAAAGTAGTTCATAAAAATAGAGTGAGAGTGAACATGTTATTCTTATAAATTGAATGAATAAAATAGATGGCAAGAAATATTTCAATTAAAGATATCGGAATAGACCTAATGAAATGATTAATATAAAATATTCTTCATAGTTTATATGCTATGAATGTAAGAAACATTGTTATATTAGATTGGATTGTCTAAGACTTCAAAAAAAGAAAAATTAGAAAAAAATATATAATTATAAAGGAATGAATAGACTGAAATATGTATATACCTATAGTTCCTGGGGAAAAGTATTTTCTTTAGAGAGTTTATATAATAATAGTACTGATACTATAATAGTTATGATATTTTATGCTATTATTCCCAAGAATAATTAATGCTACATGGAAAGGTATATTATAAATCAATTATTAATATTAATTTAAATAAAAATTATCCAAATTCTGAGTATAAAATCATTCTAGTTCTTATGAAGAAGAAAAATATAGTTTATCTAAAGTTGAAAATACTTTACCTAGTTATATGAAAATTTAAAGGTTTTTTAAATTTTCTGATTAACAAAATAAAAATGTTTCTAAATAATTTTTTGATAAAAAATTATATATTGTAAAATAAATTTATATTATTTAATAACATTCTCTATAATTTACTAATATTTCTAAATAATTATATAATAAATATATTTCTACTTTTACTGATGAGGATAAAGATTTAGTTTGTGAACTAAATTATCAAATCTTGAGTTTAAAGAAGTTACTATCAATATTTAATCCCAGAAAAGAAAATTTTTTATAGAATGAATATAAAATTTGGAGCTCATATAATTATTTATGGGATTGGTTTTAGAAACCCAAAACCACATTTTAAAAATAATTATTTTATCCCAAAATTTCACCTTTTGTGATAGATATAAATGTAGTGTAAATTGGAAGAAAAATATTTCAATAAAGTAAAATATTTTAGATTTCATAAGGTTTGTGATTTAAAGAGGTATAGGTTGTTCAACACAAAATAGATGGATATATGTTGATTCCTAAAAAAATATTTTATAATGATACTTGACCAAAACAAGTATGTGTTCCAAAAATATAAATTTTTATTTTTAGGAAAATAATAAATGTACCAGTAGTACTAACATATAGTACATCAATATTTTTCCATCCATCATATGACTGAAAACAAGTAATTGTTCAATAATATTATTTAGATGAATGTTTTCAAAGTTACCATTGGTGATAATGATCATGGATAAGTCTCTGTAATAGTTAATATTGTTCTTTATCAAAAACCTATAATTCCCAATGTTTTGTTTTTTTATATCTTAAGAACAATATAATAAGTACAATCAAGTTATGTGATGAATATTACCTTTAAAACATAAATAATGATAAATGTTATGTTCAAATATTATAAGGTAAATTTATTATTTCTTCCAATAGACATGAGAATTTTGACACACATGACATTGAATAACATATGATCCAAGATCTAACATTCCTTAGTGAACTGAATGATCAATATTGGTTATGTTATAAGATATTAGGAAATAATAAAGTTACAACTTTATCCAAACATTATCATAATGAAATATTTAGATATCAATCATATCATGGTTTTAATTCATCTAAATTTCATAATCCTTATCAATTTAAAAAACAACATAAGTCATGTTTTAAATCAATTAGTGATGTTTCAACTTTTGATGCAATATAGTTAGTGAATATGGATTTATTTGGTCCAAAAAAAACATGGATGTATTGGTTGAAAATACAATGTATATGTTTTGGTTGATGAATAAACTAGAAACACATGGGTATATTTCCATGAAAAAATGTCAGAAACCATCTTATATTTAAAAAAATATGTATCCCATGTTTTAAATGGGAAAATATACTCCTGGAAACTATTTACAGTGATCATTGTGTATAATTTTTTAAATCTAAATTTCAAAAAAAAAATAGTAAATAAGGTATAATACATAACTTCTTGTAACATCCGCAACCCGGAATCCATTAAAATGGTTCCCCGAGTTGGGTCTCCACATGAACTCAAGCTCACCCCCCCACCCCGAATGATAGAGGTTTTCTACTAGCACCGAGGATTAAAAAGGTAATGTGGGGAGACTATACCATCATTACCAGGGTAATACAAAACATAAAATAAATAAAATATTTGAAACTATATGTAATGACCGATGAACATGCATAAACAAACATTTCCCAAAACATTGTACAAACCATAACCAATGGTAAATATTTCATGTCATGCTAATAGTGCCAAGTGAACAAAACTCAAAATAAATACAAACAACAGAAATAGAAAAAATATCCTGACGTCATCTCCTAAACCTCAACCACACACATCCCAAGCATGAATCAACTCCCAATCATGGTCATTTTCCCTTATCCTACCCATCAAGCATGAAATATTATTGGGTAATCAATGGTGGCACATGTAGTGTGTGAGAATAACTAAATTGGACACCACCAATGGTGTCTAAAAAATATCTAGTCAAATAGATAGGGTATTCAAGTGCTGAATAATAGAAATGTAAATAAAGGATAGTTTATGTTCTGTTAGTTAATCATCTTTACTTTATCCCTTTCTAACCTTAGTAACAAATTCATCATTTTCATCTTATTCATTAATTAATTCAATATCAAAATTTGTTACATGGGTTAGGCATTTACATCATTCACATAAGGTTTCAAGGAATTAATCACTATGCATAAGGGAATAAGTCGATTCCCTATCTCACTAGGGATAAACACATAACAAAACCCACATTATTCACACCTTAAAGCCTCGATCTGGGTGGAATGATACTATTATGGGAATATATCTTCATCCCCTTCCCTAACTTGTGCATTGTGGGGTGGATTTTAGAGCCTCAGTCTAACTAAACCCATGGTAATGGAACTTCATGATAATACCCCACTCTACCAATCCATGTTCATAATATTATATGTATCTATCCACCTCACATACCATATCCCAACCAAAAATAACCTTTAAAAATAATATATTCCACCATTCCCATATGTTAACTCACAAAACCCATTAATTATTTCCCATATATTAACCCCATTATGTGTTTTAAGTAAAAATTACAATCCCTTCAGAATATTGACATTAATACCTTTAACTCATTTTCATGGCCCATACCATTTGGAATAACCAAGAATTCATGATCCATTATCAATTCAACATTTTCAAAATTTCATATATATAATAACCCTCATTGGGATTCTTACAAAAATCATAAGCCCTTTACACAATCTTATTAAATTGATTTAACCCATTACTATACCAAGAAATACAACCTCTTATTCCATTATAAAATATAAGAACACTATTGATATTCTATTTTCAATTAAAATAAACATATTAACATGTTTAACATGGGCTCTATGTTTTAGTGCATCGATTCCACACTTGACTCTACAAATTCCTAGGTTCGTGAATGTAAGTGCACCCCATGGGTGGCCCCAAATGGGTCAAATAACCCTCAACGCATTCCACAGGGATTTTGAGGCTTTAAAATCATAATTTTTATATTAATGTTTTTTTAAAATCTCCAATGGTATTCAAAACTCAACTAGAGGGTATCAACACATACTCATATGCATAAATCCACTTAAAAATATGGGATATAATGTGTATACCACCTACCTAGAATAGGTTGAAAAATAGACACTTGAACATATCCTTATATCCAGAGTCAAACACCCCTTGAATCCCCAACCTGGATTCCATCATAAAAATAGGTTTTTAGAACTTCATAAGATGATCACCCAAGATACAAGCCCTAATTCAGAAAAGACAATAATTGAGAGGGTTAGAATCACCCAGATCTTCGATTCACAACATACAATGATCCAAACATCTTAGAAATTGTGGGGATAAACCCATTATAAAATAGGGAGGATTTTCTTCATTAATAGGTTTTAAAGGAGGAGAAATGGAAGGAAAATTGGGTGAGAATTAAAAATCCTAAAGTGCTAGTTTTTTAAAAAATTCTACTTTTAAAAGGGTGCAAATTTTACCCATACGGTTGTTCAAATTGTCTGCAAAACAAAACCAAGAAACTATAAAAGGGAACATGGGTTGAACAGTTACCTAAGGATTCCCACATGGTTTAAAAACCATGCACCAACCATGTGGAATTCCACTATCTCAATCTACACGGTTTGTCCTACCCCTCAAACGGTTGGCACTAATCATGTACAAACCGTGAATTATGTCTCGAAAGCATCTTTTTTCTTATCATTCTTGTCCCAAACCTCTAAAACATCCCAATCCTTCTCATGATGTTGGGAAAAATTTATATATCAAAATAGATAAGACTTAAATGTAATCCTAAACAAAAATATACCTTAGGAAAATATGGGATCTTACAACCTCCCCACCTTATAACAGGTTATCCACGAGCCAGTACATCACTGAACTTATGAAGTGAATAAATAAGGACATTAATCCCTCATATCTAACTCTCCCTCCAAATTTTCCTCCTTAACATTACCATACTTCCATGAAACATGAACTGAAGTCATGATATTTCCCTAAAATACTTCTCACTATGTTCCACAAAATGAACCTGATTTTACTCAAAGGAAGCTTCTACTTCAACCCATACATCAACTACCAGAACTCTATAGATAATCCTAGGAAATATTTCCAAAAATAAAACATAAATAAATGTATCACACAGTATCACACCCTTATGGGAGAGACAATAAGAATCCATTTGGTCTAATCATCCTTGAAACTCATGGCCCAAATCACTTAGCGACATTTTAACCTTTTTCAAAAACACCAACAGTGACCCAAACATGAAACCACATGATGAAAGACACTAATTCTCTAAACAATACTTCCCTACCAAAATTGATCCACTTCATGAGAACCAACAATCCCATTACATAATCAAACATCCAAAACACAACCACATCCCTCATGGCACTCAACTGATCAAAAACCAAGACAATAATTGTTTCTAAGGTTAGAACACTAAAATTGTACTTTTTCAAGTCCCTTCAACCTGAAACTCCTATCACATCACAAACTAACCACTTTCCACTATGGTAATCCCTCTAAACACTTTATATCACCCCCTCCATCTATTTACAGACCAAGAACAACTTGATCCTTCTCAAATGTGACATCATTTCTAAAATTCACTTGTCACCACAAAAATTAAACCGATTTTGGGTCATAAAATACCACATTCATTCATCTTCCACCATATCATGATGGGTCACCCCTAACTATCTTGTCTTAGAAAATCCATCCTCCCCAATGGGCATGCTACCCCTTGCTTCTTCCCAAGGCGCTGATAGACTTAAGTCTTATCACTAACATTCAACACATCTATTGATGTCGTTCCCTAAATTTTATTAGAACTCCACTATCAAGAGATCCATTATCCTCTAAACCACCATTGTTCTCCACCACACCCATCGATATTCCCAACATAAAAACTCCTACTTTCCAAAAATAGACTCATTTGGCTAAGACCTTGCTCAAAACCATTGTAAAATCTGAAACGTAATTTTTTTTCAAAAAAATTGTAGGCACTCTTCACCCCACCAAATTCATACCTTTCTCTAAGTTGTGTCAAGTTTTCCTTGGATAACCCATCCTGATGACACTTGGATTATTTATTGGCATGAATATACCTTACATGACCAAGAATCATTCACACCTAAGGAAACTCTATGGTCACCCAATCACACCAACAAGATTTCACACCCAACTCTGATGAGGTTCTAGAACCCAAATTCTCACCCCACTAACTATTTCCATGTCTTATTATGCCCTTCGATAACATTTTCATAGGTCAAATTTGATTTGGAACCACCATGATCCCAAAGACAAAACATGACTCAATAAACCACCACAAACAAGGTCCATCCAACCTCACTGAGAGACCCGTCATGTAACTTACATTTGTTTCATTAGAATCCAGATTCTACTACATCAACTCCATGTTCTACAGCATGCATCTAGGACAAACTTATCACTACCCACCTTAAGAGTTTTGTTACCTTTTATTTCTTCAAATAATTTCCAAACACCATGCTCCACACTCAGATTGTATATTGAACCCCAAAACATAGAATTGGTCATCTAGATTTTTCCAATAACATTAGAAAAAACATCACCAAATAAATATTCCTCTCTTCTAATAATGGAACTTACGGTGTTTTTAAACACCCATTTTATCCCTAGGAATTCATGCATCAACAGTCGGTGGTGGAAATACCTCCATTCATCTCTTCATATACATCAGCATGAGTATAAACTATTTGATGTCCCACACCCAAATAACACATTAAAGCCCCTATACATAAAGCCAGATCATTCTCAGCATACCTAGGATGACGTCATGATGTTGAGCATGATCATCACCAGATTTAATTATGCTAGGAAGTTTACAAAGAACACCAACAAAACTTATCCACCATAAATTCCACCTCCCACTATAGGGACACCTTGTCCTATAAAGACCCTCGAGCTACCTACCAGTGCACATCTCATTAGCAATAAACCACCACCACTGAGGTGTGATTTCCAACCAAGACTTCTCATATCTCCATGACCATCCTCCAGAATCCATGAACTAAGGTCACCTTTGGTACCACTGCCACCAAACCACTCGAGTCCTTCTAGAACTACCCTATTAGTTAACATATGTAACACCACAGTCCACCACACCTATCAAGACCAATAATATCTCACATTTCCATGCATCCCACATTGTTTTCACATAGAGTTCCTTGAATTTGTCCTGGGTCACCATTTTTTCCACCCCAAACAGACTCATGCCTACCCATTGCAAGCCCACATCTAGACCTCAATAGTTTCCTCTAGGTCTTGTTCGTTCTTGAGACCACACACATAATATAACTGTAGTTAAAAATAGAAAATTTTCATCTGATTCTATCCCAACGCTGTTTTACACACCAAAATTAGCATATTAGTCTATCAGCTCCATCATCCATAAGGAATTATCAAAAATTCACCCAAGAATTAAACCATCTACATAAACTATCCCAACCACATGAACACACTCACCTTAGGCATCACCTTCATAACAAAATCATCTAATCAAAATTCATCCACTCTTATCACATTTAACCAAAAACAAAATTCTGGCCTCTATTAAATGTTTTATAAGAAAATGGGTTAATCATTCAGATGACTCAACCCTTAGAAACCCACCTTAGAACCAACCTCAAGCACATAGGTTCCTTTTATAAAAGAACAGGGGAATAACAGTTCCATTTTTTGAAATTTGGTGGTACTCATTATTCATCAATTATGGCCTTTGAAGCATCTCTCTTGGTTCTTACTCCAAGGCACATGCATCACTGGGCTATCCTCCCACCAAATCCCCATTCATTTTCCCCAAACTGCCAACTCATCATCATAACTCAAATCACATCTCCAAAAACCATTAACCATTACACTTAGCCCTCTAATCCAAACTTCTCCTATCCAAATTTAAAACATTCATCCATACATCACACATCCAAGATCATTGAAAAAATGGATGACCACTCTCACAGTTTTCCCTCAAAAAAGGATACCAAATTTCCAACTATAGTTTAGGGTAAAGAGTCACTATACCCTATTCTAGGCCTATACATCATACTTACAATAATTCACCACCCACAGTGGACCTCCTACCCCTCTTCAGGAACACTTCATTCAAATCACCCTGGTAAACATCAAACCAAGGTTTTACACTAAACATACATTCACACACACATCAACACCACGAGCCAAAACACTTACTCTAGGGTCCCAACACAACTCACAATATCTAAACTCGCATGGGTCACCACATCCATCATAAAAACACCCACCAATAATGACATAATAACCAATATTATCACTGTCAACTCCACCATACAAATATTTCATTTACAACCCACAAGGGTTTCCACCTTCATGTTATCAAGCAGCAATTTGAAACTTCAAGGTCACCACCCTACCATTATCATAACAATGAACAACTCATTTTCCATGGATCGAGACTCTGCACATTCACCCAAAATATAACCAAGGAATCTTCTTAGGTAACTATTAATTCCATGACCACCCATACCCATTCTAGAAAAACAATGCATGGACTAGTCAATACTAGTCTCCATTGAAGTTCTATCATTACACATTCCTTCATAAATAACTTCACCATTTGGAAAAACTAATGGTTTACACTTTATAATGTTCTATTTAACCGAAATTTTGGAAACCCCCTTCTTAATGAAGTTTACACTTCAAAACATTTTAACCAATAAACATTTCATGGAAATCCCAGTTGGTGTAGACCACAGTAGAAAATACACTACCTTCCAAATTCAACCCACTCCATATACAATATCTAAATGAGAATGATTGCTTCTCTAATACTACTCTCAACTATCCCTATTAAGGGTCTTTGTCAACATGGATTAATACAACTAACATTGATACAAGTATTCCATTTTATAACATTTCAAAACAATTTCCAAACTCACAATGCAATCCTTTCTTCCTAAGAACCTTTCTCATCTTACAGTTTTTTTTAATTCAATATCTTAACTCATATATATACCTTATTTAGATGAAGTTATTTAAAAATTGTTTAACATTTTCATTTACCTTTTACTCATTTTTATCACTTCATTAGACGCTATTTTCTTCAAATTCCTCATGAAGGTCAAATACATCCTACTTTTCACACCCCACACTCACATCCAATGTGTTTTTAACGTGATGCATATCACCTATATCTCTAGGCTCCTATAACGATGCAATATTGTAAAATCAAATTCCATTCCATCCATGAGCTAAAAATCATAAATCTTTCTTACCACTCAACAACTATGTCACCCAATGGTGAAATATACTGTTGTGTAATAATTCAAAATAAAAACCACAATTCCCACCCGGGGTGACTAGGGTTTTCCCTCTTACAAGGGTTAGTTAATCCCAAGAATTGGATCATAACCAAGGCCTTCCACATCATATTCTCCCATATACAATCCAAAATGACTGTTCTCCAAAAAATATGTGCTCAGATTCCACTTTGTCATTCCCCCAACCTAGAATCCATTAAACGGGTGCCCCATGCCAGGTCCCCAAATGACCTCAAGAATGCCTCCTGGTAAGACAGAGGTTGTTGACTAGCAGCGATAGTCTAAAAGTTCACATGGAGATACTATACCCTCATTACCAGAGTAAGACATGGTATAATATTAATAAAATATCAAAAACTATATGTAATAACCAATGAACATGAATAAAAAAGCATTTCCCAAAACAAGGTACAAACCATAAACAATAGAAAATATGTCATGTCATGTTAATAGTTCCAAGTGAAAAAAAAACATGAAATAAATACAAACAACAATAATCCAAAAACTTTCCTAACTTCACGTTTGGAACCTCATACGCATACATCACATGCTCGACTCAACTCCCATGCAAATTCATTTTCCATAATCTAGACCTGCAAGCATGAAATCTACTCAGCTACCCAATGATGGCCTAAGTAGGGTGTGAGTACAACTCAATATCCCACATTCAATGGTGTTTACAAAATATGTAATCAAAAATATAGTTCACGAAATTAATAAACTATTTAAAAATTAATAAAGCACGGTTCAAGTGACAATAGTTAACAATATTTACTTTGAAAATTTCTAACCATAGTAAAAAATTCACAATTTTCTTCTTCTTGATTACATAATTCATTATCAACACGTGTTCCATTGGTTAGGCATTTACATCATCACACAAGGCTTCAATTCATTCATCACAATGAATAACGGAATAAGTCATGTCCCAATATTACTAGGGACAATCACATCACAATAACCACATTATCCTCACATTAAGGCCTCAGTCTGGGTGAAATGAAACCGTCGGGGGAAAATAACTTCTTCTTCTTCGCTAAACCATGCATTGTGGGGTGGCTTTTAGAGCCTTAGTCTAACTTTTACCATGGGCATAGAACATCATTTTAATACCACCCTCAACCAAGTCATGTGTACACTATTATACACATCCATTCACCTCACATACCATATCCCAACCAAATGAAACCAAAAAAAATAACAGTAATAATCCAAAACAATTAACATGGGGAAAAATATTATTCAATGACCCATTTAAACTTTTCCATTTACATTACTTTGTAATTTATCCCAATTTCTATTTATTATTCCTAAACACATTAAGGACATTCAATACTTCACAAACATTAACCAATTTATTCAACCATTACCATATGTTAACTCACAAAACCCATTCATCATTTTCCATGTATTAACCCCCTTATGTGATTCATGTACAAATCACAATCCCTTTGGCATATCCACATTAATCCCTTTAACCCATTTTCATGTCCCATCCCATTTTGTATAATGAAAAATTCACCATCCATTATCAATTTAACATGTTCAATATTTCACATATATATATATATACCAAACCTCTTATGTATTTATGCATAATTCATAATCCCTCTGACACATTCTCAATTAACTCGATTTAACCCATTAATATGCCAAGAAAAAACCCCTTCATTGATTATAAAATCTGGGAACACTATTAATATTCCATTTTCAACTCAACTAAAAATATTAGCATGTTCAACAATGACCTTATGTTATCACACATCAATTCTACACTTGACTCTACCAATTCCTAGGATCAGGAATGTCGGTACACCCCATCGGTGGCCTGAAATGGGTCAAATCATCTACAATGCATCCCATGGGGATAATAAGGGGTTAAAATCATCATTTGTATGTTAATTTTACCAAAAATCACCAATTTAATTAAAATTCAAATAAGTGGGATGGAATAACACATACTTATATACACAAATCCACTTAAAAACTATGGGATATAATGTGTAGAACACCTACCTCAAATTCATTGAGGCACACACTATTAATAGTATATTTATATCCATATTCAAACACCCCATGAGGCCTCAAACTAGATTACAGTATAAAATGTGGGTTTCATAGATTTATAAGATGATATCCCAAGATACAAGTCCTAATCTAGAAAATATATGAAATGAGAGGGTTAGACTCAACCGAAAGATCAATTCACAACTAAAGACCATCAAAATAACTTATCAATGAAAGAGATAGATAACATCGAATCATGGGAGGTATAGGTATGTCATTAGGTTTTAGAGGTGGATATATGGGAGGATAGTCGGGTGAGAATTAAAAATAATGAAGTCAGAATTTTTTAAATTTTTTAACTTTTAAAGGGGCCCACAGTTTACCCTCACAATTTTGTCAGACCAGGAACAAGACACTATATAATGTGATTTGGGGAATATGGTTACCTGGGGACACATACATGGTTTACAAACCATGCACCAACAAGTTATAATTCCACTGCCTCAAGCCACATAGTTTGGCCTAACCCTCGCATGGTTTTCACTAACCGTTCAGAAACCATGAATCATGTTTAGAAAGCTCATTTTCCCTTATCTTTTGTATAACAGACCCCCATAACACCCACTATACTTCTCATGATCTTGGAGAACATTTATTTATCCAAATATTTATGACTTAAACCAAAACATAAAAAAATATACCTTTAAAAATACTAGATCGTATACTTCTCATGTCCCAGAACAATCTAACAAAAAGGTGTACTTGAAATAAGAAATAGAGATCTTCATGATATTAGTAGAACGATGATGAGTGAATTATAATTTGAAAAAAAAATATTCTTATATAATTAGTACTATAAATTACCTTTTATTAATAAAAATACTTATGAGTTTTCAATAGTAAGAAATTAACAACATTCATACATTATTTTTTTTAGATTCAATCTATCCATTATGAATACTAATGAAAATTTAAATAAATTTGATCCAAAAAAATGAATGATAATTTTTATTGGTTATTATAAAACTTTTATGGATTATATATTTTATAAAAAAATAAATGTACTATTGAGGAAATTGGGCATGTAAAATTTTATGAAACTGGTCCTTTTGTTTTCAAACAACCTGATATTACATATTTAGTTTCTTCAAATAAAAATGATCTTTAACCCATGTTATAAAATTATTCTCATGATATAATTTTGGAACAATAAATTTCTAAAGTACAACCTCGATATTAAATTCAAAATGTTGTCAATGAATATCCTTTTTCAATACCCAAGAAATCAGATTAACCTGTGGAACCATTATGTTGACAATGTCATTAGTGATGTATATCAAACGATTAAAACTATAATTTCATTTGGAAGAAAATTTTAACATAGAGAATTCCTATAAAAATTCAAACCAAATACTCTTAATGATTCTTTATGTGAATAAGGTTGTATAAGATCAATGTAGGATTAACTAAATGAGTTTGAGAGGAATCATGTTTGGACTCGGGTTGAATGTCCAAAAGATCTATCAATAAGTGGAGTAAAAAGGGTTTTCTATAAATTATTTTATGAAAAAATGGCATAATATTTATAAATAATGTTCTACTAGTTGAAAAGTATTATAATCAAGAATAATTGATTGACTATTAAGAAACTTGTGGTCTAGTTCTAAGACTTGAATCTATTCAAATAATTCTAGCATTTGAAACATTTATAAATTTTTTCCCTTTTCTAAATGGATGGGAAGTTTTATTTTCTTAATGTATATGTATCATCAGATGTTTATGTAAAACCAATACCCAGTTTTGAAAACAAAAAATTTTTGGATCATGGTTTTAGATATACTAAGGAACTTTTTTGGCATAAATAGTCCCCTATATCTTGGTATGATAGATTAAAAATATATTATTACAAAACAATTTTTAAGGGATCTATAGATCCAATTTTTTTAATAATTTTTTTGAAGATATCAACATTGATAAAAAAAATTAATCACATTATATATTTTTCCACTAAAAAATAATTTATTGATTCTTTATGAAACATATGAAATATTAGTTTGAAATGAGTGTAGTGGGTGAAATAACCCTTTAAAATGGTTTTAAAATATCAAAAAACCATAATAAACATTTATATCTAAAAAATATTTAAAATATATTCATAAAATTTTTGGACAAAACAATACAAAAAGTAATTAAACTCTGATTGGGACCTCCAAAATTATTGATATTGATGAATTAGGAAAACTGGTTAATCAAAAACTTTTTATGGGAATGGTTGGTAGTTTACTATATCTTATATCTATTTGGGAATACTTAATGTTTTCTTTATAATTATGTGTAATGTATCAAGAAAATTTGTAATAATCCCATATTAAATTTGTAACACGTATTTTATTTTATCTTAATGAATCATGGGATCTGGGATTATTTAATTCTTTGGGAAATGATTTTGTTTTAAAATGATTCCTTAATGCTGATTTTTTTGATTTTAAAATGGATAGAATAATTACATATAGAAATTTTCATTTAATAGAAGAAATAGTAGTATTTTAGTCTTATGAGAAACACAAATCTATATAACATTCCACTCCTAAATTAGAATCTTTGGTACGTACAAGTTGTCGTACTCAATTGTTTTGATGAAAAATACACTCACTAATTTTGGAATGACTTTAAACAACATTCTAATCAAGTGTGATAAACAAAATTCAACATCATTATGTAAAAACTCATAACAACACCCACGATATGATATCATGGATATATAAAAACACATCCTTTAGGATCAAACCAAAAAAAGGAGATATTATTTTAAAATTCATTTGATTTCCAGAACAACTTACTGCTATTTTTAAAAAACTTCTAAATTTTGATTGATTTGAATTTATTTAATTGAATCTATGAATTATTAACATAAAATAATCTTACATATATAGTTAATGTTTAAACATATACTTATAGTAGAACCTACTTAAAAGTCGGATAAATTTTTTTTTACTTTGTTTTAATTTTTCTGAATTTCTATAATTTCAAGGACAATATTTTTTCTTAACACAAGTTTTTATAAAAAGAGTTCCATTTAGACATTTCTAAAAAAATTTATAAAACTTATTCTAATTTTTTTTAAATATAATTGTTTTCTTAAAATAAATTTTGAATAATGTTTTTTAAAAACCAGAGTTACAATTACCAAAAAAATAATAAGAATGTTTAAAAATTTATTTTATTACAGATAATTATTATATCTTTAGTTTTAAAATATTTTTTTAGAATATGTTTTTTTAATATTTAAAAATTTTCTATTATTTTATAAATTTTCAAACATTCAAATATCATTAGAACAAAACTTCATGAAATAAAAAAATTAATTTTCCAAAAACATGAAGTGTTCAAATATTTTTTTAAGTATTCGAGATTCGATAACAACAATAAATTGAAAATTGGGTTTCAATATCAACTATTCGATATAGAGATGTTGATATGTCTCCCTTCCTGAGCCTATATAAAGGGGTGTGGGTCACCATCTCTTCATTCTCTGTGTGTTTCTAAAAGAGCTCTCACTGCTTGGATTCCTCTCCATCTGATTATTCATGGTTTATTTGATAATTTGTCTTCATATGATCAATCAATAAATATTATTCAATTACTTTCTCAGGATTATAAGTTATAAAATAAAGGAAAATTGAAAGAACACGGTTTAAGAAATTGGAATCTTTGTTTAAAAATTTAATTATATTTTAATTTCAGCAATACATTATTTTTTATGAAATATGAATTTGATCTAAATTATCAAGAGAGTGTTAGTAAATTCTATTATTTAGTTGAATTTAGTGAAGAAGATAGTATCAAAGTTATCACTTTTTCATTGTATGAAGAGTTGTATAAGTTGAATAGCCACTAATTGTTAGAATTACTCAGTGTTCCTGATGAAGGTGAAACAAACCTAGTTACACATAATTTACATGAGGAGTTGGATAGTTTTGAATAGTCTACATAATAACAATAATTGTTTCACTCTTATGAGAATGGAATAAAAGTGCACTATATTTCTCCAAATGAAATAGTAGTGTCCATATGGATATATTACTATCTTTTCCAAAGGAAATGATATTAGAATACTATTAATTATCATGATGTATTTTTTCTATACATTTTATGTATCATTATAATTTTTGACCTTACAAAGTTTGTTTTTATGCATATTGAGGAGATCAAATGTTGACCTATTAAGTTTAAGAATTTTTATTTCCTTGTTGAAGGAACATGGAACGACCTAAGAGGGGAGGGGTGAATTAGGGTGTCAAATTTTTCTTTTAAACTGATGGATCTTATTCTCATGTTGTTTGGAGCTGCTAAACCTATTTGAAGAGAATGTGAAAAGAACAAGAAATCACATTAACAGAAATGAAACTGTAATTATACTTGGTTTTCCACTAAGGGAAACATCATAGGGGAATGCACTGCAAATGTTTTGTTCATACCAAAAACCACTAATATTCTCAAGTAGTGTATTACAACATTTTAGCATAGTCACTATTTTTCAGGAACAGTACCTTGCTCATAGAGTTGGAATAATTTCCACTCATTTTATCAACATAAAGGTTTCTTTAGTGGTTCAGCATTAAATAATGCATCCTCAACTGTAAATGTGGTCTCTTGTGAAGTCTTTTTTCATCCACATATGTACATCAATTTTCAAGATCCTGGTAGGTTATGTAAAATACTTTTGTATACAGATGTGGTCACTTTATAGGATCCCTTGACTGTTCTGTGTACCACCTTACCTCCTCTGTATACTGAGTAGTGGGTATGGTTCGTAGATCACGTCTTGGGGAACCATATTCATGTTTTTCCTTCACAAACTTTCTTTATGTTCCATGTCTGCATATTGTGTCTATATACTGACTCTATATACCACCTCCTAAACACCTTCTGCAAAAATACACTACATCAAGTACTACCTCTGTTTCTCTTATGTAGATCGTTCTCTCTACATACCATCTTCCCATCTACGAACCACTTCGGATCTAACTATATTTCTTCCTAAATTATTAATATATAATATATAAATTTAATGAAGGGTATTACTACTCCTTATATAGGAAAACAATAGATCTGAAAATTTGTTAATCAAATATTTACCAAATCTCTGATTTGATACAAATTCCAACACATATTGTTCACGTCATGCGAACTATAGTTATCTTATGAACCACCAGAATTCTGCATACCATACTCCCCCATCCATATAAATTCCCTGCAAACTGATTTAGGTTCCTCAAAATGCTCCACATATTGTTCCCATTGTTCTGTACGTAGTTCGTGAACCATTCCCGGACATGGTACATAGTTCATGTCTTGGGCTATACGGTTCCCTTCCTTTTCTAATTTTCTTTACCATTATTCATTTAATTAAATACTATGATACAATTCTTTATTTTGAGGCCCAAAAATTTGGAAAACATTTGTAAATAGCACAATCTTCAATACTGCTTTCATCCTCAACCGTATGACCATATTCCTTTAAAACTCTCTTTTATCTATATATCGATTGACAATAAACACAAATCATTCTCCATTATTATCCATGAATATCCTTGGTTCCTACATTTTTTTATAAAGTATATTATTATTAAATTTAATTCAAGTTCATAATATTCAGAGTAAGGATACGCAAGGTAGGGATAAAATTTCATTCATTATTGAAGAAACACTTAGTAAAATGAGGCCTTTATTTATTCTTTCTCTTAAAATATTTGTTGAAATTTTGAATAGTGTTTTATCTGATTTATAAATAGAAAAATTGAAAGTGAATGTTTTATAAAATATAAAAGTTAGATAAGAATCCACACCATTTCCTAGAAATAAGGGAAAACCCATTGTAGGAGAGGCATTTCCATCTCTTATGAAGAAAAAAAAGTAATGAATATTGGTTATCCAAATTTGGGGTTGTATAAGGAAAAGAAATTGAAATTTAAAGAAAATTCTTATAAAAGACATTAGGAAAAGGTTAATAAGAATAAATAGAAGGAAAAAATATAATCTCGCTAAAATAACTAAAAATTTATTAAAATTTATTAGAAAAATGCATGTGGATGGGGAGGTTTCAAAATTGGTATAACTTATCTTAGTTTCACCTCTGTCCATTATCTAACATGTTTTTTCCTAGTTATTTATAATTGAGGGATCAAAGATGAAAAATAAAAAAATACTCTATCTATTTATAAATACATAGAAAAGGTAAAAAATGGTTGAAAATACCTCTATATAAATAAAATGTTGTCATTATTAAATTTTTTAATATTTTTTGTAAAAGGGAAGATAAGAAGAGAATAATAAATTGATATTTATATTAAAAAATCTATAGAATTTGAAGAAAAAATTTTTGACATGTCATCGATGTCTATTTCAGCTCATACACACAAAGAAAATTATATTAAAATTCCAGAAAATGATTAAATTTGTGAGGATGAATAAAATCAATATTCTCATACAAAAGTTTTAGATAAACCACAATATGATAAAAAAGATCCAATATTAGGTATTTTAGATGAAACATATAATGAAAATAATGGAGTGGTTAGTGCTTATAGACCTTTTCTTCCATAAATTCTAGATATATCAATTGATTAAAAAAATATTCCCCATACATAATTTTTCAAATAATTAAAATTAAGTTGAATTACATCAATGATGTTTTGAAGAATCAAGAAAATGATCTTAATTTCTTTACTAGTATTGATGAAATATAAAAATATATATAAGAGGGAATTGATTCTTTCCAATGTTATAATTCTTTGAAACACTTGAAAGAAAACATTATTCAAAACGAAGCTAATTTTAAATAATTCAAATGAAAATAAAAACAAGAAATAAGAATATTGAAACAAATTCTTCATTGGGTGAAACTTGCTGAAAGTGATATGATTCCCTAAGACTAAAAAATCATTAGATGATAATTTCATTAAAATCAATCTTAAATATTACAATAGATATGAGATATGAAGTTAATAAAAATTAAATATCTATTCATAAACTCAAATAACACTCTATAAGAAACCATATCTAATTCTAATAATATAATAAGAAAATTAAAAGCATATAAGAGGAGGTTTCTATGTTTGAGAGTGAAGACATATAGTTCCAATTTTTTCCAAAATAATTATCGCATCTCAAGAAAGAGAATATGAAATTTTAATATATTGAAGAAGAATCAAAAATGAAAAAATCATACATCGTCGAAGGTATGAAATATCAGGAAGAAATAAATAAGATTAATTATATTTTAAATAAAATCTCAGAGAAATTATAACATTCGTAAATGAAGAAAAAAATTAATAATGAAAAATTATTTAATTCAATTTTTGTTTTCTGTTGAATTTTATTACCATTTTATTTTAGATGGCTTTTTTCTAAAATATCATTGGATGAATGTATTTTTCTTTTTTATTTTTTGATGATTACTTTTTCAAATATATAAAAAAAAATTGATTTTTCCCCTATCATATCAGGTACACTTTATACATTCCCACATTCTTTTGGAAAATCACAAAGGGGAAGAAAAGTGTGAAAACTGCATATTTTTGTATAATATTTCAAAAAACATATTACATAAGTAAGGGGGATAAATAAATAAATGGATGAATATAATGAATTAGGTATAAGATTAATATTATAAAATTAAGTGGGAGTAAGTATATTCAAATTTTTCAATCTTCAGTTTTTCTCTCGGAAAGTTATGTTCTTCATATTCCAAAAAAGACAGAGATTGTTCATTTAAATTTTTTTTCCATACTCTCTAACCTTAGTTTTGGAAATCAAAAACATACTACATTAATACATTAATACATTTTATACTTCAATCTTTTTAATAATTTTCTTAAAGAAAATTCCTTTTTTCATACATAGTAATATATATTTGTCTGATGGAATCTCCCTATAATCAGATGCACCTATATCGAATGGATAACTAAAATCGTAATCAGAAAAAAAAAATTATAAAATTCAAGAAGTTGAATAAATATTTAGTTCATCAATTGAAGTCACAAAAATACCATAAGAAAAATATTTATCAGATAGAGTCATACATGACCTTTGAATTAACCTTTCTAAATCTATAATTTGAATATTCTTATTTTACTAGATGAAAAATGTTCATTTAATCAGATGGAATCTAAATACATAGTAAAATTGTATAAACCTGCTGAAAATTGGTCTTAAAATATATTCATAACCTTTTATGTAAAGGGGTAGTTCTTCTAAATCCATTGTAACTAACTCTTAAGAATGAGGAATATAACTAATAGAGGTTTTTTTTATAAATAATAGCATCATTAAAAGAGAATGAATATTGTATCATCATTGATGATCTATGTGTTTTTTTATGATTTTTGTGACATCTTTTTACTTTGAGTGATCTCTTCATTTGAATTACATAGATATTTTTTATATAAGTCGTTTTCTTTTTGAGGATATTTGTAAATGCCTCAGGATTTTCTTTGTTTGTAACATTATTCTGGATCTAGTGTGATCAAGGGATTTTGGGTATAAGAATAGATATTTTATACAATCAATATGATCGAGTATTTTTATGGCTAAGGAAATATATTTCCTCTGATATTTTTTATAGTATTATGTACTTAATGGAAATAGACCATTACATTTTGGTTAAATATATGAATACCTAGAACTGTTGGTTCAAAGATTCTTTAATCCTAAACCTTAATGTGTATTTTAAAACATATATAATCATTTTTTCTCATTTTATAATGTTTCATTTTACTCCTATTCCATTTTTCTATTTCTATAGTGAATGTGTTTTGGGAAAGTAGTGTGTTATTAATGATTATTTTAACTCTAATTTATTAATGTACCATATTTAATATTTTCTATATTAATTTCATTTATCAAACAAATGATTTTTTTATTAACCAATATATAGAGGTTATGAAAAGTAAAATATTTATTTTATACACAACATTTCACTCGACCCCCCACTACCCCCCCCCCCCACACTTTTAGTGTTTCTACATACACTTAAGATTCTACAAAATTCACTAGTTTTTCATTTTTTATTTGGAACCATTATAAATTATTAAATTAATTTGTATATAGGTATTAAATGACTATTAAACCTCATAACCATTGTTATTATAGTCTTTATATTGTGACTGTTAATAGTTTTATGTGTTAAGGGTTATAATAAAATATAATTAATAAATAAGAAAGAATCTATAGAATCGACTAGTGAGATCATACCCTATAAAAACTATTTGATGGAGTGTGTGAGGGAGATAGAATCAGTGGGATTTTCCCTTGACCAATCCAAAGATAAGAATCGACAACTGAAACTCAATTATGTTTCTCAACTTTCTATGTAACCATATTATGCCTCTTGACTCACATGTACTATATTACAATATGTTATTATTTGATTATTCAATTAATATGATTAATATATCACATTTTAGTTATGTACATATCTAGTTTATCCCATGTTGTATTATAATATTAATGAAATTTAAGAGTATTTTATAGAGTTTATCATTAATGTCTTTATATATGTGTTTTATGTTATTATTAAATGTATCTAATTTTCCCAATTTAGTTGGCCTCTCGGTCTTTTGGGATTCTATTATGTGTATTTATTTTTGATAAATCCAAAAATAAAGTATATAAAAGATAGAAGTTATCATAATGGGAGTGGATAAAAATATTGTGTACCCTTCGAAACTTCTACTACATCGGATCTTCTACTGTAATACATGAATTATAGGACCACTATTCTAATCATGGGAACGTTAATGCAAAATAATTCCTATATTTATACATTTCTATTCATGGACTAATAATGGCATGTATATCATATACATTATATTAAAATGGTTTTATCATAAATTAAAATAGTTATACCCAAACAAGTAGAGGTCTGATATATTGGGTAATTAGATAATGTATTTTAAAAAATATATAATATTTTATTCTCATATTCAATATTCACCCCTAGATATAATTTAGCTTCTTTCAAATCATGGGATATCCAAGGTACACATAAAAAGAAGGTGTGAGAATAAAATCCCAAAAAGTGGTAATCAAGGTAAAAATGACAGTTATATATCATCAATTTTCCATCATAAAATAGATGAATCATAAGTATCTACAAGGGGGAAAGACATTAAATGATGTTATCATAAGAATCTGGTAATCATGGGAATCATGAGAAATAAACATAATATAAAACATGTCATCTAGATAATTTGAGGGTAACTATCAAGATATCATAACATAATATGCTACATTGATTGTTCATGAACCATTAATGGTATCCCAAGAGATAAAATACTTTATTTACCAATTGAGGGGTATATAATTTTGGTCCCACCTATGATGTCATAAAATATCATGAATCTTTATTCTATAGGGAATCAAAAATTAATCATCAAGAAAAACCATGAAATGAAACCACAAAAAATGGGTTGTGTGGTGGTTTTATAAACTATAATCAATTGCTTGATCATGTATACAAAAAATTGATATTTTGGATCCTTTAAATTAATTCTATATTTAATATATTTTTTCTCACATAACATATGACTGATAGAACACCAAAATATCAAAAACCATGATAATCTAAAAAATCATGAATAATATATTAATTAGTATATAAAATTATAATAATCAATTAAAAATAATTATATATTATTATTCTCTTCCATTAGTATTTTAAAAAGGTTGTATTTCAATGAATCTTTAAAAAGGAGGTGTAGAATTTTACAATAATAAATTAAGGTGACCATAGTTAAAAACATATCATAATGGTGAGTATTTAGATTTAAAATACAGTATATCAATATTCATTTATTTATAAATCTATATGGAACAATATTAAAAACACTAGAATTTTAAATATGTCATTTTTAAAATAATTTCTTATTAATATAATATATTTTCATTTGAAAATATATTTTTTATATTTTAAATTTTTAAATTTAAATTTACAAAAATAATTTCATTTTAGTTTATAAATTTCTATATTATCTCAAGATTGTTTTTTTGGATTTTTCTAAAAATATATTTTTTGAGTAAAATTCTATTTTTAAAAATAACATTAATTCTATAACATTATTAGAATACATGCATGAATTATAAATTCATGAATTCTTTTTTATATGAAAATAGACCTATTTTATAACTAAAAATTTAATATTAATAAATAATTTTTGAATTTACAGGACATATTTGAAATTTTTTAAAATAAATTTTATTTTATAATGAAAATTAATACATTAAGCATTACTTTTAAAAAATTAATTTTTTCTCTTTTTAAATTAAATTAAATAAAATAGATCTATAATTATTAATCAGTGGGTTCTAATTATGTAATAAGTTCAATTTTATTATTGGTAATAAAATATAAGTTAACTTTGGTATAAACTAGTTACTACGGTTAAAGAGAAATTGGTAAATGTAAAAAATATACGAGTAAAATATCATAAAAATGGTTACAACATGTGTGAGAATTTTTCGATGATTTCTTTATCATCCTAATAAATTATTATCTCCATTATTTATCAATTTTTGTGTCATTTTCCTTGATATTGACTTCCCATTATTGATTTTTTTTTTTGTATTTATAACAATGTCACCCCTTTTATTTATAAATGTGGCACTTCTCTCCTCTCTTATCCTCGCAGTAAAACCCTATAACTTTATCATGATATCAAAAAAAACTCTCTTAAAAACTACTATACACCATAATTAAAATTTGGCCTTCCCAAAATACCATCACCTATAGGTTAAACTCCCTTCTCAAAAGAGATAATCCTAGATGTGAGGTATATGTTCCTTGCATATATTTCATTGTTTTATTTTTCTTTATTCTCTATTATTATTATATAAATTTATTTTTATCATATAATAATGATAAAAAAGTGTCATTGTTATAATTGTATGTTATTATAATTATTTTACAATAATGAACCACCAAATCCATTTCTATTTATAAAAATGAAATTCTAATCATGAGTTGGGAGGGTTATTGCCTCCACGACGGAACATGTTTTCTTTTCATTAACCAAAAAACAATGATGGTTTAAAAGTTGAATTTAATAAATAATTATTCTGTTTATATAATTTTTATTATTCTAAAACAATAAATCGTATTACATATATCTCTCTTTACATGGAAAACAAAATCATCAACCACACGTACGTGTGTACTACCTCCTCCATAAAATGATTGATATTTATTTTTTTAATTTCAATAAAAACCTTACAATGATGGTAATGAGCCTTGTCTTAAGTTATAAATATGATCTTTTAAACATATAGGTTTGGTATGATAAATTTTTAAACCTATTAAATAGATAATTAATGAAATATTATCATTTGATGAATCATTTAATATGACCGAACTAAGAATAAAATGATCTATTTTATCTATGTAATGGAATTATATAAATTATATTCTATTTATAATTGTTTAAAAATATTAAATATCACATTAATAACTAATAAATTAGAAAATTATGCTTTTGGGGTAATTATATTACAACTAAACGATCTCATAATCATTCATTAATCATGAAAGGTTCATGTTTCTGTTAATTTAACCACATACTTGAACAATACTATACATTTATTTAATAGATTAATATGAGAAATTGTTTAATAGTATAGTATAATATTTTTTTAAAAAAATATTCTTTTTGTTTTTTAAGGCTATATTAACATTTAACTCATTAATTAAGAAAATTATATTTCGTTTATTAAGAATTAGTGAATCATGGTCATCGCTAATTTCATATTCATAGATCGTAATGAAAAATAAATTGAAAGGTGATTATATAATTATAAAATATCATGTAATGTCTATTACACTACCTTATATTCCCTTATAAATATGTAATTTTAAAATTAATAGATACCAACCTGACTCTATGAAACTAGTTCAAACAGAAAAAGATTACTTATACCCAGGGTTGAAAGTATGTAAAAACTAAATTATATATATTGATTATAAATTAAGAGTATGAATGATTATAGTTATGAATATGGTTATTATATATATATTTATTGAACTTAATTTAATTATTCATGACATATTGTGCAAGTGAAGAACACATTAGAAATGAGGTGAGGATTTATGTCTCTAATTGTTTCCTTTGATACAGTTATGGTATTACACACCTAATTTCATTTATGTGGGTTATATACTACCTATTTAAGATATAAAATCATGAAATATAATTTAATAATTATATTTTATGTTCAATTACAATACCATCATTTCAATATATTTTGATTCGAATGTTTCTAAAGTTGAAAGGGGTTTTCATCATAATTTCTCATTATTGACAAATGTTTTAAGGTTATGTACCAATTTATTATATATATGGTTTATATGTTTCCAAATAATGTATATTTTAAAAAATCCAAGATTTAATTCATGTTATTTATATATCTATACTATTATTAGGATTCAAATTACTTTTTACATAAATATTACTAAATATGTATGGTTTTTGAAATCTGAATTACCTTTCATAGATTTATACTCCTATTTATTATAACATATCACTAAAATATAGTTATATTAATCCCAATACAAATATTATATTATAAAGAATCCTTTATTTCATAGTAATTATGTTTTCATTCATGTTTTAATCTATGGTTATTTCATTTATAATGTGTGAGATTACGAAGAATAATTCTCATATTTTCTAATGAACCATTCTTTTCTATATCCATATTTTTCCTTTAACCCATATTTTTACTATATCTATGGAAATATATTATTTTTTATCTCTAGTGATGCTAATATTTCACATTAAAAAAATTTAAAAATAGTAATTAACAACTCTTAAAATGATTTTTTTTATATGTATATATATATATTATTTTAAAGGTGTTTAATTTCAAGCTCATATATTTTATATTTTATGTCAAATTTTCCTATACAAAAAATTACTCCGTCAATATTATCAATTTAAAAAAATAATAAGATAAAATTATCTTTGAAATGTTAGTAAAAATATTTTTAAAATTATTTTAAACTTCCTTTTATAAATAATTTACATGGTTTTAATAAAAATACATTTAAAAAAAAGTTTTACTCCTAATTTAATCTAGGTATCTAAAATATTTACCTTAAATTGATTTTTGTTTCATGATTCATATTCTATGATGTCTTATAATGTATTAAATTTGGTATAACTCATTTTGGTATCATTTTGTTATATTTTTGAAGCTATTTTATGAGATACCATTTTCTAATGTCAAGAAACACATTTTTCCTTCTATGGGTTATTTTATTATGTGATGATAGTTTTTCAAGTTGAAAAAATTTATGTATTATGAGATGTGTGATATCGATATCAATAAAAAATTATTGGGAAATTTTTTATATTGAATAAGGTATAAATTTTATATGAATAGGTTAGTGAGAAGTTAGGTAAACAAATGCAAATCATGATGGTGAGGAGTTCTACTCATAATTTTTTATATGAACTTGTTAACAATTATATTGGTCCAAAAGGGCGAGTGTGATATATTTAATATCTTCTCATAATTTTACAAGTGAATATGTCAGTGGGTATCCATGTCCAAAAAGATAAGAAATCACAATTTTATGATTTTGTGTCTTTTTATCCTATGTTCCCTCGCCCATTAATTATGTTTCATGTTTTTTTTATTTTGAAATGATATTTTCATTGGTCATTGGATGTTATATTTTTCTATTTTATGAGTATTTATAAATAATACTGTTTTATATCACTTTTTCATCAAATAGTTATTCTTATTCATGTACTCTCATAAGGTTATGATATAACCTTTATTCATTTTTGATACATTGTTCCTTAAAAAGTGTTTTTTCTCTCCCATTTAATAGTATTTCATTCCCCTAGGTTATAAAGATAAGAATGGTATAAAAAATCTACAAGAGTTCTGTTATGTGGACAATTTTTTGGGATATATTAAAGGCTCGTTATGAATAAAGTATGTTATCTCATAAAGGAAAAACATCTATTAGTTGAAAGGTAAATGAGATTTGTTAGAAAATTATTAATCATAATTCTGTAAAATTAGTTACCTAAATGACTTTGGGAATTTATTGTAATAAAATATTTTTTAGATTCCATGTAATTATAAGAGGATTAGGTGTGGCTGTCACAATATAGGTACCTAAATTAAGATGGAACATTTAATATTTTTCCTTCGATGACAGAATAAATAAAAAGTAAATGGTTATAGATCCTAGATAAAATGATAAATACTGAATAAACAAAATATAATCATTGAGGATATGAACAAAATTTCAATTAATTAATATATAACATCATAGGGTATGTTTTTAAAAAACAAAATGGCGAGAACCATATATAAATAAACATCCCTAAAAAATGATGCAATAAGAAAAGAATAAATATTGAAATATAATATATAATATTAATATATAAGATTAATTTAATAAATGAAAAAAATCATAAAAAATAATGAAGACATGGAAAAACCCCCCTTAAATGATATTTTATGAAATGACTAAAGATCCTTTAAACAAGTAAACATCATAGGTTATTCCTTAAAACATAAAAATAAAAAAAATTATTCCAAACAATTATTTTTTTATTAATCATAAAATTTAATATAATTTAAAATGGTGACACATGAAATGGAATGAGAAATATAAAAGTTATATTTAGTAAATTTTATTTAAAGAAGATATCAGGAAGGGAACTAGAATACTTTCAAAAATCCAACAAATAAAGGGAAAAAAGAAACTAGGTATATATGGAGAAAACATATATACAGAACATTTTATAACAATATGTATAGAAGGGAGAGGGAAGGTGATATAAAGAGAGAGAGAATATAACCCTAAATAAAGAGGGTGAGTGAATGTAATCCCTTAATTAGAGTTTTATGCACATTTATACTTACTATAACCCCATAAATAACCAAGTTAGGTTTATTAATTTCTTGATTATATACCAATTTATTGTTTATTTGAATAAAAATATTAATTTTTATTCATAAACTATTCACTTATTAGTTATTTTGTGGTTTATTATTAGTCATTGAGATGTTTCTTTCATTGTCCCATTTTTTAATCATTTTCATGATATGGATCATCTGGTCTCAACCATTGGTTCCATGAGTTCAAGAAGTGTTAAGGTAAATGTCCCTTATATCATGGTATTATAATTTATGAATAGTAATATTTCATGGTAAATATATCTTTTAAAGAAATTGAACAAATTATGATGTTTTATCTTTAAAATTATCAATATCCTTGTGATCATATACTTAAATATATTAAAAATAACTGGATTTAATTATTAATATTTTATTTTTCTATAAAAATATTTTTAACCTTATATGATAAAGTTAATGATTAAAAAAATAATCTCTCATATGGGATGTATAAACCTTAAGTTGTGCGGGTAGAGTTTTTAAGAATAAAAGAAAGTGAAGAAAAATAATCAGGACATTGTTAATGTAGTAACATTATTTTATAATTATAATATGATAATGAAATTATAAATTTTTTAATATTGAGTTTCAGATGGTTTAATATGTCAATTAAAATTTAAAAGAGTAGTGGTAAAAAAATTACAATTGTTAAAATACCTCGCTTAGATAACTCATTATGATATTGATAGTTTTCTTTTTGGTTAGAGAAAGACTCCAAAATGAGGTCATGATATTTTTATAGTTCTTTTTATTAGTATATAGTTTGAAACTCAAGAGTAATGGGTGGAGGGGGATTGTTTTGTTGGTGAAGGAGGGGTTCTTTTGAATAAAATATTTAGTATTTTATTATTTTAGCTCAAGAATATGAATATAAATTATTCTTGTGAATAATAATTCTATTAAATTATAATTTTTACCCATTAAAGGACTTTAAAACTAAATTTTTTCATTGTAATATTTCAATTATTGTAAAAAATCAAAATTTGATTTTTATTATAATAAAATATAATTCAAACTTTAGAAGTTCATTTATCTATTTGAAAATTATGTTTATTAATAATAATTAATTATATTTCACAATAAATTCCATTTCATTCATTTAAAATGTTTTAGAAATTATGGTTTCATTTTAACCTCATTATGTTGTAAAAAATATATATTATCTAAAAAAAGAGTATGTTTACTATTAACAAAAAAATCAACTTTTAAAAAAAACACTAAAAAATCACCCAAAGATTGTTTTGAAATTTCGATTCCAAAATTGAGGATTATTTTATTAAAATAAATATCTAATATGGGTAATTATTTTATTTAACTATTAATATAAAAATTTTCAAAAAATAAATAATATATGATTTATTATTTTTTTCTCCCATACATATTTTTCATTATATAATTTGAGAAATTATTTTATATTATTATAAAATTGGTATTTAATTATTTTTCATTTTAAATATTTATTATTAGTTATTTTACTATTCTGGTAGTCAATTACAATTCCCAATGTTCAATTGATATTCTCATTGACAAATTACTATTCCAACAAGTCATATTAGGTTTACACTTCTTATAAATATACCTCATTACCTTCACTCATCTTTCACTATAATTCCTCTCAAGGTTCACTATTTTCGTTTATTAATTAACAATTTGGTTTTTAATGTTTTTTTTATTTTTTAAAGTGTTTCTTGCATGTTTGATAATTCTAAGAGACCATGATGCACTATAATTCCAAATTCTAGTTCTATTAGTTTAATTTTTTGTTCGATTATATTATTCTTAGTTTTAATTTTCATATATATAATTTATATGTGATGTTCTATATTAGTTAAATAAAATAGTTTTTATGGCATTTATGTAACTTATTTTTATTGTACCTTATATCTATATAACACACATATTTAAAAGGTAAATTCATATATATAAATTTTAGTTCATTACATTCTTCTCCACATAGATATTTCATCCTAAAATATTCATTTATTAATCTATGATTTACATAAATTAGGGTATTTATTTTTAATTTCAACCTTGGATTCCAATACATCCCATTTATACTGACAGATTCTCTTATGTAATTTGACTAGGTGAGTTGCCTTATTTTATATGAATTCATCGGTATGGTCCAAGATCATTAATAGTTTCTCTTTATAAGAGGGGTCATGATATAATTCTACCACCTTTGGATTCAATACACGTGAAGGATATAGTATGTTCATCCTATAGAGGGATACAAATGACATATCATGTACTTGATATAGTTTTGGTTGTCGGTAGGAAAAAACAATTTATGATAGTAGATTTCAAAGACAAAAATATATTTTATATTTATCTTCTTATTCTTTTAGAAATCCATGAATCTCTTCCATGTATATATTTTAAGTAACAATCTATCTCCAAAATCAAAATTTAGGCCTCATCAATTATTTTCAGCATAGTTATTATATAAACTCTATTTTTCTCTAATTTTTTGTTGAAGGGATTTTACCTTATATTACATTTTTTCAACTAGTTAGGGTCCTAACAGATTAATATCTCTAGTATAATCCCAACATGTTAGAGTTTTACACTTATTATTATAGTGATTTTCATAAGGACGCATCTAGATACTTGAGTGGAAACTATTATTGTATGATAACTCAACCAGGGAAAGATTTTCATTCATGCTTCCTTTGAAGTCCACATACAAAGAACTCAGTATTTCCTCAAGTGTTTAAATAGTCCATTTGGATTTTCCAAATGTATGTGAATTATATAATATATCAATGTTCAACTCTATATCGAACTAATATCAATGAGTCTCCAATAACATCAATGTGAACCTCATAACAAGATCAGATATAGTAGAGAGTGGTATTCCATACAATCTCATGATTTCTATAATTTATATTTTGGAAATTTTATCAAGTGTGAAGTCATTAATAATTATAATCAAGTGATTAATCTTTGAAAAATGATCTACCACAACCATTATTTAATTTTTTCCATTATATTTCTTTAAAAACCCATGAAAAACTCTTGGGTGATTCTCTTCCATTTTGACTATGGTATAGGAAACACATGTATAAACTCCTTTGACTTTCATTATTAAACATTTAATTATTGTAATACCAAAACAATTTATGAATATAATGAAATATTATTCTTCATATTGTCCCACCCAAATTTCTCTCAGATATCTCTATAAATTTTTGTTATCACTTAGAATATATAGAAATTATAGGTATGAGAAACATCTAATATATCCTTCTATATCTCATGATCGGATGGTATACATAATCACGTCTCCAATATTACAAATTCATCCTTATTAATATTGAAATCTATGTATTTCCACGTCATTTTTTTCATCCACCATATTTTATATCTCCATATAATCCCTCCGAACTTTTTTAATCATTTTCATGATAGATATTTGAGATCTCAGCTGAGAAATATAAGATAATGTACTTATATTTAGGATTAACTTATTTATCCTATTTATGTCAAAGAATATTGGATCCCTTTCAATTATCATTATAAAAAAGTTTACTATATTTTTTCAACATTGATAATATACAACATTATTCCCCTTCCTATGATGATAATGGATCGAACAATAATAGTCCTTGATTATCTCTAACCATCATCATTTGTGCATGTTTATATCCTTATGTGTGGATATATACTTTAGAAATTTATGATTAGTATATATATATGACACATATTTTATTAATATGATGTTTCCAAATAATTATTATAGAGATTACTATATCCAATACAAGATAATTCATTGAATGTTTTTTCTTATGAAACTTCAACTATCTAGATGGATAGTAAAAATTTTATCATTTTTCATGATTACACAACCAAATTCCTTCTTGGATTCATCACTGTATATCAAAAATACTTCCCAAATTTAGATTAATGTAAGTATAAGTGTAGTGATTAGCCTATTCTTCAACTCCTTGAATTTGTCTTAATATTCATCAATCTATACAATATTTACTCATTTCATGTTATCTTGGTTAGTAGGTTTGAAAATCATGATAAATTTCTAAAATCCATCAATAATAAATATCTAATTTGAAAAAACATTTTATATGTGTCTGTTTTTCTTTCTAGGTAATTCATCAATCACTGTAATATTTGAAACATTAATATATATAACTTCTCTATTGATATCATACCTAGAGAGTGTGTCTTTCTCTATTCAAAAGATGCATTTTCTGTAATTTCTATACAACTTTTCCTTTCATAATGTATTTAAATCAACTATCTGGTGTTCTTCATTCTCTACCATGATTTTTAAATTTATGATAGAGTCATCTATAAATACCACAAAAAGTTTATCAAGGTAATCTCCCTATTTACTAAGTTAGTTTAGTTTTAACATGATCTCCTCTCTAATAAATATTTTAAAGTTAAATGAATTGATATAGGATTGAGGCCAGATATTAGATAAAATATAATTAACTAATTCATTCCAACTTATGATAATTATGTTAATAAGGTGGTGATGGATGAGACATAGATGGAATGGTAGAATATGTTGGGTTGTACTTATATTATCATAGAATGATTCTATATCTCCTCATGCAATAAATTGAAATGTGAAAGGAATCAAAAAGTGGTAGTAGCGTGATTTTTTAACATCCCTTTAACCCCATTACTTCTGATCCATTGGGGAATATATATCTTATATGATTCTAATGTGGAAGTCCATGGTATTATATGACTGACTATCTGGGGTACCTAAAGAACTGTCATCAATGTGGGTGACTAGTTCACCTTCAGCGCATCCTTATGATTCTAACCAGGATTAGAAAATTTGTATCTTCATATAACATATATTCCTAGGGTAATTTTGTCACATAAAAGGAAGAATGAACTAATTCTTATAGAAGTTATGAACATAGTAATATTAAAGGTGATTCTCATCCTATAATAAATTCCCATAGTGGGTTAGAATATGTAAATTTGTATAGATGTAGAGAATGCACCAGAAGAATTTGAATAAAGGCTACTAACTATTAGAGGTATGATGTTTCTTTATACATTAATGGTCTTATTATTTTTTAATATTGGTTCATTTTATTCATTTATCACTTCTAAAATAATTATTTTTTTGATCTTTTGATCAAATTTGATGTTCTATTTAATGGATATTTTTAGTCATTAGGGAAAGATAAATGAAGAAGGATTCAATTTCCTTTTATTATTTGGGATGATTGCAGATTTTGAGATTATATAAGATTTTATAATATAAGATATGAACATATTTGACCTCATTTTTATCGTGGACTATGTTACTCAGTCTAAATCAAGGATTTAATTCTATTATCAAAAGTCCCTCTTGCTTTCTCTATATAGAACCACTAACATTTTCCAGGGTGAGTGGGATTCAATTTTTGGTAGGAAATGACCTCTTATTCTGAATATGGGGTTAATTTCATTTTTGATATCCATCTTGATCTTGGATTCATTCTAGGATTGTTTAGATGGTCAAATTCCAATTATGGTGGATAGTTATGCTAAGGTTCCTCATGATAAATTATTTAGGCTAAAAGGAAAGGGAAAGGTTTCCTTCCCTATCAAATTACTTCCTAGAAAAAATCCAATATCATTAATATTATTCCAAATGGATCAAATCAATATAATTTAATTTAATTTTAAATTTTATGTTCTTGTGATAAAGGGTTTTATATGCCCCAACATGTCAACGTAGGTAGTACTAGCTTTATTTTCAAAGAAAGAAGATGGAAGTCTTAGAATTTTAATTGATTATCAAAAGATCAACTATGTGAACATAAAACCTGAAAAAAAATGTTTCCTCTGATTGATAATAAAATTTATCATCTCATGGGAGATATGGTTTTCTAAAATTGACCTCACATCAAGATACCATTTTTGAAAAGTGAAGGAATAAGTAATCCCAATAAAATGATTTAGAATAAGGGATGTAAATTATGAGTATCTCATTATTCCATATTGATTTATAAATTATACCATATTTTTTATATATTTAATGAAATGTATCTTCCAGTTATACCTTTACACTATTGTGGTTTATTTTTTGGAAGAAATATAGGTTTACTCCAAGATTATGAAGGATCTTGAGAATCATTTGGATATCATTCTAAGAACATTTTTGGAAAATCACTTATATTCTAAATTATCAAAGTTGAAATTCAATATTCAATAAGTGAAATTTCTTCATCGGGTGATTTTTGAAATATTTTTTTCTATGGATTCATAGAAATTTTTTATAGTGTTGTATTAGGATATACCAATGAATTTTTTTGGGATTAGAAGATTCACTGGCTCGGTTGTACATTATAGTTGGTTTGTTTAAAAATTTTCTAAACCTGAATCTCATTTAATAATTTGGACCTAAAATAGATTCAAATTAAAATAGAGTGTGGAATTTCAATAATATTTTGATGATTAAAAATAAGGGATAAAATCCATACATGTTCTCATTTTTCATATGCCTAGGTAAGGCTATACAAGATATTTTTATGCCTTGGGCATAATATTGAGGTGTGTATTCATGGAGTATGATCCTATGATGGCATATGTATCTCACCGTTTAGTCCCTCATTATAAAATTTACTCCACTCAAGACCTGAATCTTTTCATATAGTCTCATGAAATGAATATTTGATGCCACTATATCCTCAAGGAAAATTTTATGGTATATACTGATAATAAAATCAAAAAATACATTTTCTTCCCAAATGATCTGAATAAAAGGAAGATACAATGGGTGGAGTTTTACAAAATGATTAAAATTGATAATGTATATAAACTATGTGACTGGAACATGGTTTTAGATGCATTAAAAAGAAAATTACCAAATAAAATTGTGGAAATGGTTAAGCATCGGGGAGGGTGAGATATGGTAATCCAGGGTGGGAAACAATTCCCTCTAATTTGAGGGTTCCGGATATGGGATGTGACCCAAATAATTGATGATATGAAATGGTTCTAGGTAGGTTCTATAACCCCTTGAGTGGATGACATGTTATGGTTCTCGTTTGGATATGTGACCCCTCAAGTGTATGAGATATAAATTTTTTAGTTAGGGGATACAACCCCCTGGGTAGATAAGATATGTGATTCTATAGTCAGGTTTCATTCCACTCTGATGTGATGGTTCTGATTAGGGGATTAAACCCCTGAGATGGATGATATATAATGGATTGGGGAAGGGTATATGACCCCTGGGTGGATCATATGTAAATATTCTAGGTAGATAATGTGGCCTCCGATTTGGAAGAGATGCAATGGTTTTGTTCAATGGATGTGACCCTCCATGTGGATGGAAATACATTATTCTAGAGCGGGGAACTACTCCCCCAGATTTGATATGATTAATTGGTGGGTGTGTATCCCCATTATGAGTACGTATGTATATAAATATTAATAATTCATGGGATATACTTAATTAAACCTTGATGATTATACATAATTCTCAAATAGACATGGCACTAGTTGCAGTAGGTTTGGTCAATCTTGGGTATCACCTTAGAACCTAAACATTGAAAGTTTTTATTTTATTATGCATAAAATATTTATTTTATTATAATAATCATTTCATATTGAGTATAAAATATATTTATAGTTTATGTTAATGAAATCATTGGTAGTGTGCTAATGATTTTTCCTCACACCCAGCTTGGGTAGCCCACACACTTTCATACTTGAGAAGACCTCATGTTTGCAATTTTGGGTAGAGAAGAGGCTTGGGGTTTCATGGTTGATTTTGAAATCTTCTATAGAGCCTATAGATGAGGATTTTATATGTAATTACAATATATTATCATTTTCTTTATTTTTTTATTCTATAAATTTGGTCACTATGATGGGAGTTAATTTGAGATGTATTCTTGTATGAAGGAATTTTATTTTTAAATCATGGATATTTTTATTAGATTTTATTTACTATGATTGTTTATTATGGTTGTTTTTTGGTTATTTATGCTATTTATTTACTCTAATATGAGGTTATATTCTTTGTTAAGTAACACCATAGACCCTCACTATAAGTTAGAAGCCTCTGGCATATGGGAAGGTGTTTATGAGGTCACATAATACTCCAGTCAGGACACTGGTGATTAGTTTTTGATCATGGGAACTACAATAAAAGTAATAATAGTGTATTTTATTTTATCTTACAATTTATATTATGTTAGATAGGGAGTATATAAGTTTCATGAATTATGATGGACCTCAGGTTAATGCATCATGAAGAGATTTTTCGGTGGGATGTCTAGGTTACATAGGCTACATGATTGTTCTTATTGGTTTTTTTATTTTAAAATTGATATATTTATTCAAGTATGATGCATGTATTATAGATTTTATATTGGTTTTCGATCTTGTTCCATAGTAAATAGAATCCTATTTACTATATCATATATAGAACATAGGTCTTATATGACATTTATGTTCTAATATATGATTGATTTCACTTAAGGTAGTGGGTTCTATTTTTTAAAGAGTAAAAATTAAATAATATATACTTTATATATATATATATATATATATTTGTATTAGAATTATACTCATAAAAACATAGTATTTTTATCTAAGGATAGGTCAAGTTGATCTTATATTGAGATGTTGTCAAGTGATAGATACATAGTTCATGTATGCAAGGGATGTATGGTGACCTCAGGTGGTTGTAATAGGCATTGGATTCTATAGAAATGATTTGGGGATGGTAATGTATTTCATTTTGAATGTGGATACCCATGTAATGGTAGAGTAAATGAATGAGGAAAGACCTACGCCTTTTTCATGCAACAATATAGAGTTATTTAGTAACAAGATAGGGTTTTGAGGGAAATATTGGTCAGATGCATGACCTTGTTGCTCCCATGTGGATCATAAGGAGATGGTTAATCGTGATCCGAGATAGTTGAATCTACGATGGAAAGAAAAGTGTTAAATGATTATGGTTTGAAATGATGCCTGAGTAGGGTGTTATCATGTGGTAGGCCTTGGCATGGATGAGATGTTAGTATTGTTAAAATTAAATCTCGAAGGTGCATTTTTCTAGATGAAGCAAACATGAAGTGGGAAATAATCAGTTGTTAAGGTGTGTGATCTTAGTTATAATGATATTGGGGAGTGAGTTGGGTTTTTTTATTAGATCATATTGTATAATAAACCTATTTCTTTAGGATGGTACCTAGTTGTATAGTGGTAAGAACCTTTGAGAAGTTTCCTTAGAAGATCTCTCAACCATAGGAAAAGAGTGAGGGTTGGAATGGAATTTTAATAAAATCCTATATGTGAGAGGTTATGGGTGTCCTAGTTATCTGTAGTGCTCATTGGGTTGTTAATAATTTAGAAGAAATGTTTGGTTTGAACATCAATAATTTTTTTAAATTTTTACAAGAATTGTGGAAAAAGTTTATGATGAAAATTGGAGGTGTTTCCTTTTGATGGGTGGTGAAATAGTGAATCGATTGGAGTACCAGGGTACATTTCATCCACGCTTGTTATCTGAAAGGGGTTAATGGGATGGGTGAGAATGGATCATGATGAGAAACACATGTTTTATGGTGAAAATTGTAAATAATCTATTATCAAAGAGTATTATAAGGGAAGCCACATAATGGGGAGCACACTATTGGCTATAAGAGAGTGAAACCCTCGTCGCGGATGGAATTTCAATAGGTGTCAAGGATAAAATTCTTAGTGATCTGGGAATAGGAAGTTATTTTTATTTATTTATGGTACTTAGGTATGAGGGAGATAATCATGTTAAGCAATTATTTTTGGCAACAGATCTATTGTTTCCTCTGAAGATTAGGTGTTCAGTTTTGTAGAGTGATGATAATGATACTATTATATAGGGGAGAAAAAAATTTGATATAGAGGTAAAAAACATGTGGTGAGAGGTTTATGGATATAGTTATACTAGTTAGTGGATGCTTGAGAATAAACTAATATAGTAGTGATCGAAAAATATCCATTTTTATCTAGTCCTTTTGGGCATACAATATTGGAATTCTAATGTAATATTAGAATATTTCCATGTTTTGGAAATGGACTTAGTATTGAGTTCATTCTCACTATGTAAAATTCATATTGATGGTACCCTGGTGATTATAGATTGAATATGTTGACTACTATGTGTGGTTGAATACCCAATAATGTAATTTCATTGACTTTTAAGTTCAAACTTTGATATGGTTGTTTGGACAATTTTATTATTCCTCCATTGAATTTAGGCATTTTTGATATAGTGATATGATATCCCATTGTTGCATGTGGTAAATAATTTTTAGGAGTGGACATCCATAATAGGACTGACCAGTGTTTTTGAATGGAAATTAGGTGTAGGGACATAGAAATTATATCTAGTATGTTGATGAACCACTAGATGTATGTTTTTCATAGGTGTTTCTTATGGTGGGGATAACCATAGTTTAGGATTGGCCTTCACAAGGGGATTCTTATGGTGGGATTCACCATGATCCTAAGAATTAATTAGTCGATAAAACTTGATTTCTAATGATAGATAGGTGTAATAGAGATTCTAATTAGTGTTGATGTTACTGAGGGGATAATGGATTATATTATGATGAATATTTTTCCTTGGTGTTAGAGTTATATAGCAAAATCTTATTCCCTATTCTAGGATAGAATGCCGTGAAATGGTCATGAATTTACAACTAAGGTAGTTTAGGATTAGTTTTTAAATGACCACTTAGACTTATATGGGATAAATAGAGTTATGGTGGGGAGTATGTAATTGCCCACATTGTTATAAGTTATGAAATTTAGGGGAAATTTGGTTTTTTATTCCCAAAGTAGGGGATCTTTTGAGAAGTAGTGTTTAGATCGAAATTAATAGGGTTGAAATATTTCAAGGGGATTTTTTTGACATTTCTCATGATCTAGGGGTGTTCCAGATTATTGGGTGAGCATTAGTGTATGGTCATAATGACCCCCTCTACTGATTTGTATGCACACAGCTCATCACGATATGATGGCCGAATGTTATTTCTGTAAAAAGGGCTAACCAAGTAAGTTCATGTTGTGTCCAATTGGTGTTTTCATGCGGTGAGTGTTTCTAGGGTTTTAAAAAATATAAAAAAACTTATTTTGGATACTCACACCATGGTTCAAATATTTTTAATGAGGAGGATTTTTTATAGGTTTTTGGTTAACGAAAAAAATATACATATGACTTTGTGGTTTTACCCCAAAAATTAATTTTATCATGTTGTGAACCCATTTGTTGTTTCACAATGTATTTCCCTAAGGTGATGTCATTACTAAATACATGGAGCACTGAAACATTGGGAAAACATAGTTTGTGTTGTGCGATCATGGGCCTTTTCTAGGAAAGAAGCATCACTCCATGACCCATAGGGGTCGTGCCACGATGGTGTTTGGTTGGGGTGTTAAGCCCTTAATTTGGTGGTGTTTGAGATTCACTAAAGGAGTTCTAAATCATGATAAGTCATGCACTAGGTAATTCATGTCACAACCAAGAGGGTCCACATCATCACCAAGTTCTAGGGTTGTTTTTTTACAAGTTCATACCTTTAATTTTATTGTTGGTCCCCTTTGATTTTTGGTCAGGAAACTGATGTGTGGGGTTCATTTTCAGTGCAACACTGCCATGTTCTTCCCTCCCTCGATTCCCATTTTATGTAGGGAATTATTGATGCATTTTATATAGAGTTTAAGAGTTATGGTTCCCTCTATTCCCTTTTTTTCTTTTCCTTCTTCATTGATTGTTAATTTTGTTGTGTCTAAAATACAATTTTGAGTGACAATTCTACCAAAGCCTGATGAAATGAACCCATAATGATGGGAAATTCACAAGTATTATTAAGAGGATATAATAAGAGGATGAAAACATGATAGTTCTTCTCATTTGGTTATAAGTAATTCTTTGTATGAATTTTTCAAGAGTCTTAGATTAAATTTGATAAAATAAACAATTTATTGGGTGTCATGTGGTAGGCATGTTAATCATATGGATGTCATGAGGATTCCCTGGTACAATGGTATTCTATTCCATGTTTTTATGGTGTGGTATATCACTTGGTGAGTTTTTAGATGATTTTTCATATTTAAATTAAATTAAATAATTAATTATAAAATGTAATAATTGATTATATTGAATTTGATGGATTGAGGTAAAGGAACAAAAGTTGGTATAATCTTAGATTGTATTCAATGGGGTGGTTAAGAATTGATTAAAAAGTGAATAAATTAATTTTTGAGTTAGGTGTTACACGAACATCTCATTAAGATATAATGTTTATACATTGTGTTTATGTGTATATTATTTGCGGTATTTCCACTTTTGTATGATCAACCTTGAATTCAATTAATTTCTTCTTTAAAGTACAATTATTATGGATAGTGTGGAATTCTCATGGGATATTATGGATCCTTCAACACTAACTTGGGTTCTTTGACATAAATATACTTGGTAATAACTATAAATATGTTTTTTCTGTTTTATATGAACCCTAATGGGGTTTCAATACAAGGAATATACATGGTAAACCGTGAAAAAGGTTCCATTGTTCCCCAATAAGTATGTGAGGGTAACAAAATGGGGTTAGTCTGATTAGGGATATTCTATAGGGGTTCTTTAGTGGTCTTATATCCTTTAGGGAATTTGAATAGAGAGTGTAGAAATTTTTCCTCCCCCACAAGTATCTGTTTACCCAAGAGGGAAAATCATAGAATGGAATTATGTGTGGGTGGGAACAAGGGGTCTGACCCAACTTTAGAAGTAAAGTGTGATTTATGTGATCTCTTTTTTTATGCCTTTTAATAAGTTCATATAAAGATGATTGGGAAATGATACGGTCTTGGTTATGTTAAGGGATGTTAGTCCCTCTGAGTGTTATCATTTGGCCCTAGTTTTGGAAAAGTTGGGGGTGATATATTGTAATTTTTCAAGACTATAATATGACCTAGGGGACCATGGTAGGTTGCTTAGTATCATGTTGACTCTAGATAGGGTTAGTGTAGAGAGGCTATCATAATGATAGGACATTTTCATGAGTTGTCGAATATAGTTCATCAGTTTGAGTGGCTAACCTCAGAATCATTTGATGGGTTAAAGTGAGTGTAAAACCCATATATGGGTGATTTTTTATGTTTATGGGTTAAGGATGAGACCCAACAATTTTAAAATATATGTTTTTTCATATTGGGGAACCATACCCTCCTAATGTGTTTAATCTAGGTAGTGGATGTCATCCCCAAGGTGGATGACTTGTGATGGTTTTGGGTAAGGGATGAGACACCTGAGTTAATGATATATGATTATTATGGGTAAGAGATGTAACTCCATGGTATAGAAGATATGATATTTCCTAGTGTAGGATGTGACCCCCAGAGTGGATGATACATTATGTGTTTGAGTATGGTATGTAACACCTCGAGTAGTCGAGATATGTGATTCCAAGGTATCATTCCATTCCCCCTGATGTTATAGTTCCAGGTATGTGATGTGACCACCCATATGGATTATATGACATGGTTTTAATAAGGGGATGAAACCCCCAAGGAGGATGATAAGTTATAGTTCTAAGTAGAGGATGAAACCCCTAGGTGTATGAGATATGATGGTTCCAATTATGGGATGCATGGATATATATTATTCTATTTTGGTTTCCTACTCCCATATAATGTGATATCATTCATGTGTTGTAAAATATCACCCTAATGAGTATGTATGTATATTGTGATGATTAATGTTACGGTGGAACATAATTCCCCCTAATGGGTGTGTATTATAATCAGGGATATTTGTTACCGTTTGAAGTGCGTTTCATTTATCTTGCAATTAATAGTATAACCTAAGGATCGATGGACAATGTTTAATTATGATCCGCAATTTTTTAATAGGTTTAGAATATTAAATTGTACATACATTGCCTTTAATAGTTATGATAGGGATATTTTTGGTCATAGAATATAGAGTTTTACTCATACCCTTCCCTGGAAACCATTACACTTTAGTACTAGAATATACCTCATGTTCCCATGTTCAAGTATAGTACTGGTGTAGTGTTTCATGGTAGAGTGGGATAACTTGGATAGAGTCTGGTAGATTAGGGTTGGCAGTTGAGCCTCCTTGTATTTTATTTATTTTATTTATTCTATATATATGATTGAGATAGGAGGCCGTCAGTTGGGATGTATACTTGTATGATAGAATTTAATTTCAAATGGAATTTATATGTTTTTCTATTTCTTTATTGTATAATTAATTATTATGGATGTTTTTTGGTTATTTATATTAATTTTTCACAGTGGTATGATGGTATATAATCCCCACGATAACACCTTAGACCCTCACTACTCATTGGTTCTCTTTAGTGTATGGGGAGGAGCACCTGAGTTCATAACACTCCATCTTGGGAATTTCACCCATGCACTTATATAATCTCTATAAATTCTAGGATTTATATTTATCTACAGTCCTCAATAAAAAAACAGTTGTTAACCAAACATGCACTACCATACTCTATGTAGAGAATCTATCATAATGGACTACTCATGTGTCTCTTCTATCACCTGGTTGAGAACTAATGGAAAAAAATTATTCTAGCACACTACTTGTACTTAAGGAGTATACGGTTTGAAGGCCTACAAAATATCCATATTCATTCAAATTATATCCAATTCACCCATAATTTCCTTACATTTCATATCTGAATAGGCCACATAGTGTGTGGGGTTTTTGGATTATAAAGGACTGTATCCTAGATATAAAGAAACGTTTTATTTCAATATATACAATGTATAGTCTAATGGAACAAAACATGGGAATATTGGAGGGCCATTTATTGTATACCACATAGTCCTATCTTGTGTACTCATAAATACTTATAATGTACTCTATCCCACACAACTTTTGGTGTTATTTCTTTAACTAAAAAGTGTTCATAATTGGCTCAAGATCACTCTTATTTAATATCTTTGCCCAGTTTGTGAACCATGATCACACGACGTGTGATATATAAAATAGTAAAAGACCATAGCATCATAGGGTATCAATATACATGGAATGTGTTTACTAAAATCAATTTCATGTAGTTAATAAAAATAAAAATATCCAAATTCACCTTATACACATTTAAATCTACCAAATTTAGTGATTTCACTTCTTCCTCAAGCTATAATCTATCTCAAAAAATTCCCCTCATCAAAAAGGTACCTATTACCAGATCCTACATCCACAAATTTCTCATTATTCCCCAATAATGTCTCAAATCTAACAATCGCCATTAAACCATTCATTGTATCCCCTAAATTCCTTTCATCCTTCTAAACCATCCTCCATTCACTATTAGTCATTCGATGTATCACTTACATGCCACTTCTCAACCACTACCAACCCTTATTTACCGTTCAAATTCAAACCATGAAATAATGGTTCTGTTTTTGAACCATAATGGGAAGAAAATGGATATAAAAAATAGGGGTATCAAAGAGTGGTGGTCAGTGTAAGGTCTTCCAACCCAATATATGTATATGTTGATGTTAATCAAAGAAATATAGTATAAGAGAAATAATGAATTTAAATATTATTTTGTTAAATTCATGAGGGTTTTTTTCACTTTTCAATGTATAAATAATAATTGAAAATGAATAATGGTTATATTCAAAATCCCAAAAAAAATCAAATTTTATTATCAACTCAATAAAATTATCTATCGAATTATTTTCTATTAAATGTAAAAAAATAAGTTGAACATGGAAATTAATATTTTTGTCAATAAAAAATGATAACCCATTCTAAAAATAAAAGTAAAATATTTAATTTGAAATTAATATTTTATCATTTCTTTCTAAAATCATTATCATATTCTATTAATAATTAATTATATAAGATGAATATTATACCAAGAATTCTTCCCTGTGTTATTATCATCTTGAAGAACAGTAATTTAAAATTTTATGAATACTAAGGGTAGAATTAATAATAATTTCTTTCATCATGGTCATGATTATGATTCCATCACTCATATTTCATTGACACACACAATTCAATATTTATTTTCCTGGATTCTTTCCTCACCACCTGATGATTGGATCCATGGATAAGGGTCAACTTCTAACTATCCTTATTTATAATATCTACTTAGGTTCAAAGAAATAATTTCCATCCAAACCTAGAGGAAAATTATAAAATGGTTTCATATAATTTAATAATTAGTTCAATTGGTCCTCTAATTGATGACTTGAAAAGGTTTGATTAGACAGCTAATTATCAAACACATAACTGATACCTCACCTAGTTTAATCAACTGATTCTTGATGAAATAATGTTATTTGAATTTTTTGAGCTTATTTTATACAGATTTTAATATTCACACACGTGGAATAATTTTTTATTAACTAAAAAATGATAAATATTCATTATAATTCAATTTTCTTAGAAAATTTCAAAAAATCATCCTAAGGATAAGCATTGAATATTGAGAGAGAACCCCCATTTTTAAAAAATAAGGTATTTTCTCTGAAAAAAAATACTATTTTACCTTTTTAGTGACCAAAGACATCTTAACAAAAAATAACCTAAAAAAATATTCAAAAACATGAGTTACTATATCCCACTTTTAGGAAACATGCATGACTTAATGTGATAATATCAAGCCTATGTTGTGCCTCTTCCACCATCTCACAATGATAACCTCTTAAAAATAGTATATTTTTTTCATTTATCTAAAATTAAAACACTCCTTTAATCATCAACACTTGTATCTTGAATATTCTCAATCTGATAGTAAAAGTAACACACTAATAATCCTATTATTCTAGGAAGAGTAAATGATGATACTATACTTGATCTTCCCAGTCACACAAAATAGTAACTCAAATCCCTAAGTTTCTTATTTTATCTAATTCAATATCAACTCTCTAGAGTCCCAATAAAATATTAGTTTTTTGTTCATCTACCCAACACAAGTTCCATCCTAGTAATGATATCATTTTTTCTCATTTAAGTATGGGTTGAAAATATAAATTGGCTCATCTTGTTTCAAATAACTATTCAAAACCTCATCTCAAATAAATTATAATTTTTTTTAATCTTATCCTATTTATTGTTGAAAATTGTAAAAGGTCTGTAATCCTTTTCACATAATCAATCATAAAATTATCCCATTATTAGTGTTCCATAAACTCCTAGGTTATGTTCATCCTCCAAATCAATAGGGGAAATATATTAAATAATAGCTTAAAAATATATCCCAGGTGTGATCCTCATTATTCTTAGCTCGAATCATGACATCACAATAGTTCCTCACTTATCCCACAAGTGTATAATTATCCAACTTCATCTTTAAGAAATATGAAGTCCCAAGAATCTCAAATATTTGATGGGTCCTCCAGCTCGAGTTTTATTTATCTTGTGACCCCAAATTCCCCCATAATGTTGGTGGATGATTTTAATGGAACTCTTGAGTGATGTTTTACAGAATGTGAATACTTTTATAAGTTCAATATATGTTGTATGAAAAATCAAAGAAAACTCATTGTGAAATACACATTCACTAAAATCTATAAATATTTCACTAGAGTAACATGATCTTCTCTACATTATTAGGTATCCTCTAAATTATTTCTTAATTTCATCACTAGAAACATTATTCCATTATTCATAAATAAATTTAATAACAACATTTTAAATTGATCATATCAATATAAAATTAGGAACATGATTCCCATTTTATCACATTTTCTAAAATTTCAATTCGTATAGAAAAGATTATTACCCATCATACCTAGGTATAAAATTTACAACCCAACCATAAATGACCATGTATGTCAATATATCTCCTGAATGTCCCATTTATTCCTTAATCCAACTCATTCCCAAGGCATTTAAAGACACCATCATCCCGTCAAGGAAATACAGTCACCTAGATTATTCATTTTCTATTGGTATATCAATTATAATACTTGATAAAAACTAGTTTTCTATGATTTTGTAATTAATAGTACCCCAATAATATATTTATAAATTATTAAAAAATATTAATAATAATTAATTAACCAAACCCTTCATTATATATATTTAATCACACCGAGACTTGATCATAGTATGTGAACTAAAGTTCTACGTATTTTGAATTAACATATACACACTTTATTCCTTTTCCAAGAGTAAATTATTGACTTTGTAAATCTTAAACATCATAAAATTTTTATATAACCAAAATATATTCAATATAAAACTAATAACCATATCATGTACTCTCTCATAACTTGGATCACCCAATATAAATGCATTGTATATTCCCAAGTATGGATTTAATCTCATGTTCTGACTAGCCTATAACTATCTACCAAATATTCTAATAACTAAATAAATAAAATCAATTCATTAATTGTATTTTGTATAAAAAAACTAGTATCAAACATCATGACTATATTTAAATTATCACATGGCCTCATGTGAACTCTCAGATCACTAGATTTTTTGATAAAACTAAGGATTTATAAATTTATCCCTATGTATCTTTTTAACAACATGTTAAATACTAGATATCATGAATAGAAGGAAATAAATAAATACTAAGAAAATAATATAATAATCCTTGTAGAATAAATCTTTTTTGATAATCATAATAATAAATGTAATATAATAACATACACATTTTTCGTGGTGCTTCAACCGGGACTTCTCTTTCACATTGTATAGCATCCTTGGAGTAGTCATGATCTAGTGGCCTTGAAATACTACTTTAAAAAGGTTTGATACCTTCCACCATTGAGTTTTATGGTGTCATATACAATATTTAAATAGTATTATGGGATGTTGACCCATCATTCTATGAATTTATTCACGGAGTTTGTTGTCCACTTTGAGACTCCCTTGTAGATTTAAGGCATGTTCATGAATTTGGTTCCTGAAATCATATTCTAGTAAACATTAGTTAATTAAATCACTAGTTACCTTATCAATGTTAACACCTTATATTAAAGTTGATGAGTTGTCTTTTTACATGATAATCCATCTTAGATTATGATGGAAATCTAAAAATATATTCCTCGTGATTATCCTTAAGGGAATCCATTATTAGTGTATCTCATGTTTTGGAGGCAATGCATCCTTTTTTTAATCAAATAAGTAAAATTATGCACACTACATAATGCATCATAAGCTCATTTACAAGGGAACCCCTAGAGAATTACTAGATGCTACTCAGGCTCATCCCATGAGGAATCTTGTGCTCATCGCATAAGGAAACATTGGCCAATCACCAGAGAATTCTAAATATTCTCACTATAGATAACCTATTTTTGTCACATTATATAAGAATATTAGACCCATCACCTAATAGTAATATTATGGTATCCCATTTTATTCCCATAAATTTCATATTATCATCACAAAAATTATCTCATTCTCATCACATGAGGGAAGAACTTGGGATCATCGCCTAGAAAAATGAATAAGAGATTATATGCTCATCACATAGAATTATTGTGCTGATCACATAAGAAATATCATTATATTTACATGTGAATCATCTTAGGTTAATCATCTTAGAATAGGTAGAAGGTATATTATTCTCATCAATTATAATTCTTAGGCTTGTCACCTAAGGTGACTTTGGCTCATCACCTCAGGCTGGGTTTTTGAATCGTCGGGTTTTGTTTCCAAATATGCTTTCCATGTAATAAAGGATCATAGGTTTAGAGACTATTATGGATTTTCCCTTATAAAATTTTGACATGTGTGTTAGTCTAAATTTTAAATTCTAGTGAGGATTCTTCCCATATAATATCATATTGTATTAGGTCAGACACAAGGTAATGTCTTTTGGGGAAATAACTATTTAATTTCTTCTGAGTACATTGATGGTTTCAAGTATTCTTGGGACTCTTCCCATATATTCTTGTCATGTATTAGTTTGGGGGTATTTATCATCATGGGGTGATGATAAATCCCAAAGGGAACTTTAAGATGGTATGGTAAGAGGTTTGATATGCTCTAGAATGATTTTAATGAATCTAGGATATTGCATCATAAGGGAGAGTGAAATGATAATGTAATCATTTTTTGGAGATAGAAAGTTAATCTCAGGCTCACCACCTGTGGAATCCCATTTAATGGGAAAACATGTTTATTGGGAAGTTGGGATTGAACCATCAAGAGGAATCCTAAGTATCCTTTTTTTATAATGATCAAAACTCACATGGTTTGAGTGTACATTTTATAGTCATATGATGGAACCATACAATGCAAGTTTACATTATGTGGTAAGGAAACTTGCATCGGGAAATCAGTAATAAAAATGGATGGTGTGGGGATTATTTATATGGGTAATAAAATGATGTATGGATCATCTCGGGAGGCATCCTATTCACATTACATGAGGAATGATTGGCTAATTACATAGGTTATATTATGTTAATCATATAGGGTACGTTTTAATTTAATATCTTGGGTTGGGGACATTTTTATTTATTTTAATTTCATGTGACTAGGACATTGGAAGTATACTAAAGTATTTTGATGATGATTATTATGGTTACATTTTATCATCTTATGTTTAGGACCCTAGTTTCCATGAAGGGAGAAAGTGAGGAATGATTTTTTGGGGATTATGCATGATACTTCCCAATTCCATTAAGGGTGGGAGGATAAAAAGATATAGGGTTGTAAATAAACTTATAAAAAGATAAAATTGGTGGATAACCTTGAAAATTCCATGATTGGGGTGTACTCATCCACAATTTAATTGTTGTTGTAAGGTAAAAAGCATGAATGTTACCCATTTTAGGAAACATATTGGAGGATCGACAAGAGAGTTCCATTGATTAGGAGAAGATATAAAAGAGATAACCCATCCAATTCTTGGTATAGAAGAATTTTTAATAAGGTCCCATGAAACTGGTTGTTCTTATGGATTATTCGAAGGTATGCCCAATTTTAAGGGAATCAGGGCCCATGGGAATTAAATTTTCACACAAATATGAGCAAAAAATAGAGGTTTAAATGGGGTAACAAGATGTTTCATTTATAGAACACTATGGTAACATGAAATATAAGTGTTTTTCAACATATTAACTCTAATAAAATGGTTTTTCAGGGTTATACAATTTGGGGTTCCATGCATGTAAGGGAGTTACGTGAATTTTGGTGTTGCGTAAAGAATTCATTTCTTTTGTGTACTGTGTTCTTCATCAATAAAAGTTACATAAAAACATATAAATCATGTGTAAATGAAATTAAGGTCCAAATTAACGTATTTTTTCACAATTTTCCCACCTATTAGAATTCATTGGGGTCTCTAATTGGGAGTATTCATGGAATAATGGGTTATGAGAGATGATAGTGTTACCCTTCAACATGAAAGGTTACTTCTACAAAAATGGTGGGTTGATGCTCTATTTATATCCATTGTAGATCTTCTAATGTTATGATCACAAAATTCATATTGGATCACATAGCCTGGGAGCTTCAATGGCACTCTAACTTTTCTTCCTACAAGTCCAAGATTCATAAACACACAACCTTAACTTTTTGGAAAAAAAATTAGGGTAAGTGTGGATCTCTTAGATTGTGTGAAATATATTTAATGTACTACACTAAGAAGTTTCTATAAAAATCATTTTTCTCTGTAATTGCTTCTGATGATAGTTTCATCTCCATCATTCATTGACATGTGTTGAAATTCCACACCCACACATTTTTAGTGCCAACAAATTCACTAATAATAATGAGATCAATAGTGAAGTAGAGGATCTATTTCCATGTGATCTAAAAAATTATAGAAATCCCCTATATTTCAAATAAATTCAGAAAGGTTTACAAAATTGATATGTTCAAACCATGAAAATTGGGTCATACCTTAGATATAAAGAGTGGGAGGGGTTCCTAGTATGTCTTATGAGATTTAATGGGAGATTTTGGACATCCATTTTCATGACACATATAATTTTTGTTAAAAACTAATCTTCAAACCTATATAATTTGTTTAAATTTTTCCTTACATAAAAAAAACTTTATTTGAACTATTTGTGTGAAATGGACTTTATTCATATTTCAGTAGAAAAATTTATGAATCAGGATTGCATGAGGGAGACTTGTATGGTGTAGTATAAAGTTATGTGAACTAGACTTGAATACATCTACAGCAATGAAAAAATTGATATATCATTTGTAGATTCTATTTTTTCTAGTAAAAGAGATATCTATTAGAATATTGATATCACATCATTCAAGATAGTTTATTTGAACAAAAAAGAACCTTTTAGTGTTCTCATTGGGTGGAAGAATAAATATCTATTGAGAAAATCGTTTATACTCTTTGTATTCATCATATTTGATGATGTTTTCCTTCCTAGGATACTGTTTGAAACCCCTGAATTCTAGAATACAATTCATAGAAAGCATAACCATTGGGACATAATGGCCACTTTCCATGTTGTGAGGAATTATTATCTTACAACCATTTACATTGTCGATAACCAAACTAGGATTTTCATCGATGAGTCTCTAATGGAAAAATTCATCCCACCTCACAAAAAGAATATTATCTAGAAAAGAATCTTGGATAACTATGTGGTCTAGTTCAAGGCCAAAGATATTCTCTTATAAGGAAACCTAATTGATGAGTTAGAATGGGTGTATTCGGTATATCACACTTATATGGTGTTTGGGGAAGAGAAACATCGAGTGGGTTTGTATAAATCCATTTGAAAATCCCGGTTCCACATTTATTATCAATTATAACTGCTTCTGAAGTTATTGAGAAGGTGGTTAATGGATACTAGTAACCTCCACTTTTATCACGAGGAGTTAGGTAATAACTTATGGGACCTTAACCAAATTGTTGGGATCCCCATATATGGATTAACAAATGACTAATTCCATCTAGAGTTAATCACCTAGACAATGTAGAGAAGATATCGATTCTAGTGAGGTTTCTTCTAGAGGCCTTGATGAGAATTATATGAGACCACCAAACTCTCCATCCTAGTCTCCCATTCAAGACCTAGCTTAGGATCTTCTTGAATGGCCCCAAGAATAAAACATCAGGGGTACATAAAAATTCCATGGTATGTAGCAGTGCATAAAGGGAGGTTCATAATATATTATTCTGAATAAAGGCTAGTATGGAGAGTGCGGATACAATGTGAAGGAGTACTGTATTTCCAAAATCATATTTGCAAATAATTTTCAAGAATTTCTAAGTAGATAATTGTTTCCTATCAGGGATGTACATATGGGTGTGCAGAATATCACTCTAGAGATGGAGGGGATACTAGAAGCTGGGAATCAGATCAATTTGGTTGTTCCAATATAGGTCATGGTATATAACTAGCTGGGTTATATCAATAAGGGGTACATGAATAGGAACATATATAGACCTTTACAATTCTTCTATGGATGGGTCAAGGTGCATATAAGAGGGTATGAATTTTTTAACACTGTCACTACTCTAAGGACTTCAATGAAACCATATCTACTCAACATAATCCAGGTGTTCCCAACATTAATTGATGAAGTAGCGGTGGTTTCGGGGATCAGAATCCTAAAAATATTATCTTCCTTCCCTTCCATGTTCTATCTAAGGAAATAATAGATAACTGGTGGGGTGCCTCTGAGCATCCAAAATTATTTCATTATTTTAAGGGATGGGTGTTGTCCATAAGGATTAGAGGAAACATTTATTTCCATCCATTTACCCAATCTATGTTTCCTAATAATTTGGATGCATCCAATACTATAAATTGCACTTATAAATCAGGGTTCACTTGGAGAGGCTCCGCTTCATCAAGTATCATCTCTAGGGACTACTCCTCATTGAAGGATTAGTACATATGATCATAATACCACAATTAATCTCTTACATAGATCCTATATATCATTACATGACCATTTGGGTGGAATTATACCCTAATATAGTACTGAAAAAAAAGAGTGAACTAGGTGTTACCATCAAAGGAATCTCAAGGGTAATATGAAAGAAGGATACCTCCCATCAGAGGATCTGACTATGAAATGGGAATAGAAACCACCAAGGAAGCGGTAGAGCTAAGGGGGTCCCCAGTATCTCACATTCATCATTCATGGGGGGATTTTGGTTCATGTATTCGTAGAATTGAGGGAATAACAAGGAATTAGTTCTGAAATAATGCTACAATTTGTAGGTTTGCTACATGCATATCCATCGAGCCTTTAGGAAATAAATTATTCTATCTTATCATGATCCTAAAAGATTTTTTTCATCCCTAATATTTATAAGGAGGTTAGGTTTTCGTATATCTCTATGATGGAATCCCTATATCAGTTATGTGGTATGGGAATCCCTTATACTGATAGAGTATATTCTATACTTGAAGGATGACCAAGTGAGGAACCAACTAATGAAGTGATCATCCTAGAGGTATTGACTCATGATGTAGATCCATGGGAGTCTAGTGGTGAATAATCCTTGGGAAATTATATGAAGAATGGTAGTTTCCAAGAGAGATAAGAAATAATGTCTAAGTATGACTCGATTAAACTCTCATTCAGTGAGGTAAATATACATCTTGTTTTCTCAATGTCAACTAAATTTTGAGTAGTGCTAACTCCCTTTATCCAGTTTATATACGATCCATCAAGAGAGTAAAAAGATTCCTATAGATAAGTTGATGAGGGAAACTATATAGATAATGAAGATGAATTTTAATATTCTTGGGAATAATTATTGGTGGAAAATTTGGATTAAAAATTGCCATAATCTACTAATTACTCTTCCCCCTCAATTATTTATGGGTTTCCACACCCTCATGTCCAAAATATGATTCTATACACTAGTAATTCAAGATTTCTAGAGTGTATGATCATCTAAATCCCACTGAGTCCCCAAGGTGAATTATGACATCCTCATAGATGTATAATCTATTACTTCAGAATGCATGTTTATCACCTTGTAATAACTTGTTCATTTTTATCTTCTAAACAAGGTCCACAAACTATGACCTATGGGAAATCACAGTGACCATTCATGTTTTCATGAGCATTGATAGATCTCCAATGGTCGATTTCGCATTTGATACTCTAGGCCTAGATGTGTTTTTCTAGGTGATATTTGTACAAGGTGATGTCTTCATAGGGATTCCACCTCCGATGGATATTAATATTATTTAATCATTTGTACCATAAATGTTATCACTCAAGTAACCTATCTCCATCATCGACACATCTATATATTAAATTGACCTTTCAATACCTATGATATTATATGATGATTTCTTCCCACTAGAGGAGCAATGTCAAGGCACATCCTAGGGTAATGAGGCTCTGATTGTATTTCTAGTGGACAGTTTGGTTGATTGAAAACATTTACTACCTACTTTTGGGGATTCAGATCATACTCATACCTAAGTGGTAGGGTCAAAATTTGAGGCATTGGCTACCCAAGATAAGGTTTCTTCAATCCTAGAAAAGTATCCTACCATGATAAGAGATGTAACTGATGGTTTAGTAGACCCCTCACTTGAGAAGGAGGTTACATTAGTGGTGGAGGAGGTTGATTGTGGGTATTGTGATCTGAGTCCTCCTATCGATTTGGAGCTTAGTCCTATTGAGATTATTCTTAAGGGGGAACCTATAGTATATGAACTCATGGCCTTCCTTGAGTATTAGGCTATCCTAGAGGAGATTGATGACTCTGAGATAGATGTTAATAAAGAGAACTGGGTGATCAAGTTTAGGGAATTAATGAGAATTCGAAACTTTACTACTCATACATTAGTGGGTGAGTAGGTTGGTTGGATGGGATCACATCACCATTGGATGGTTAACATAGAGACTGATGGGGTCTATTATCACACACTCCACACATTGGCGTGGTAATTCTTGTTCGATCATGTGCATATAGAGTGGTGAGAGTTTAATCTTTTCTAGTATGAATCCATTTACAAGGTAATTAAGTCTCTAGAGGTATAAAAGTATGATATTTTCCAGTTAGAGTATGAGTCATGATTTCATGAGATAATATTCATTACCAAGGATAAAATCATTGGGAAATTGAGGGTACATTTGTTAGTGGAAAAAGTTAATTTTTCCAAGTCAGCATCCATATCAATAGAATACATGATGAAGAAATACTGATTCTAGATTTCTATAGATTAGTTGAGACCCTATATGTAAGAACAAATATTGTAGGAGGATGCATTTTTACAGGTTCTCAATTCAACCTAACATATGTTGTCCATTATAGAACAGTTTATCTCCTATGTCATTCCATATGGGAATTTTGTTTTTTAGTAGGGGAGAATATTTGATATTTGGATGACCATCCTCATTTTTCCCAATAAGTAAAATAATATCTTCTTTAATCTCCCATTTTGAATTTTATATCTTAATCACATTAATTAAAAAACTTCCTAAAACTATCTAATCCCACATGAGTCGTGACTAGTATGAGAAATAAGAAATAATATAAGATCATTAATTTAGATGGGACTACTTGATATAGAGAGATGGTTCTATATTAGAATATTACATAGATCACCTTCAGAAACCCATAAAATGGAGGGAACCTAGTTGGTGTGATTACTTTATTTTTATTTCCCCAAAAATGTGTAGAGAACATGTGGGTAAAACACCAAAAGTGTCAAAATTTAAATTGTAAAAATTAAATGTGGACATAAGTAGACTGTGAATTTTATAGTCTATATTGTTTTATGGAGGTTGAATATAGGTTGAGGATGAATTTTTAATGCATTAAAAACATGGGTTCCACTACCATACATCATAATCTATCAACTTCGAGACATATACCCTAGCTAGAAGGTGGGACTTTAGAGAATTATGCAATCACTATGAGGGAGTTATTTTAGAGATGATGTAGATTAATCATCAAAGGTATGTAATTTTTATGGGAGGTAGGCCTTTGGATCACTATCCATTAGCAAAGGTGATAGCATTTGGATATGAAAATAGATATCAATCTAAATCAATGAGACATAATGTGTCTCAAAATACAAGTATGATGATCAGAAAAAGTTAAATAAATCTAATATTTATGTCATCATGTGTTCATCATATTGGTGATATGGAAAAAATTGATAGAATTTTTTTGGTCTAGTAGAAAAATTAATATTCCACCTAAGTTATAGACATAAAATTGGAATATGATCATGCTATTGGGGTGAGATCAAGGGTGATATAGAGGATTTGTAGTTTACAGTCACATTTCTCTGACAAAATAGTTGATAATTTTTAAGGTTTTATAGATTAGGTCATCTTGGTGTGCCTTTATAGGCCATCCTACATAGACCAGGATGTGAAATGGACTATAAAGTAATAGGGGTAAATGATTTTTTCTTATTCTGTTAGGACCAAGTTGTTAATTGAGATTATTGTATCCAAGTATTATCTTTTGTTTTCAAGTAAAAATCATAGAATTAGAAATCACCTCTCTTTTTTTGAAAATCACACTAACAATCCTATTCAGAAAATAGGACTCACAATGCTTAAGAAAGTCCTTTAGAATGGAATGAAATTCTGAAAGAAAAGGTTCATTGGACTCACCATGGTTCTGGAATGAGGTTCTGATCATATTGAGGAAGATAATATGATTCTACATGAATCCAATATGAAATCTAAAAATTCTTTGATTCTTGGTATTTGCTACACATAATAAGAATATTTTACAACTTTTGATGATCACTTGATAAAATAAAGGAGGATAAGAAGTGTGAATAGTATTATTGAGCATCTTATTAGAAGAAAAGAGGTGTTTCAAAACATATTTAAGCCAATATTATTCAGTATTGGTAGAAATGAAATAACTTTATGGATATATAGGAAGTCAAAATACATTAAATTAGAATTCTAATGATGCTAAATATGATCTTCAATATAATCAAACTCATGAAGGAAATCAAGCTTACTAGAAATTTGTTTTGAAGAAGGAAGTGTATGAAGTAAAAAAAATTGGTCTCAGATCATTGAATTCATATTTTTTTTGAATTTTGGGAAGATTTTCATGATCAAATTGAATAGATAAGAATGAGAGTTGGTTACAAGAATTGTAATAAGAATACATATGTTTTCATTCTCCCATTTTGTGAAGTGAAATGTAATGAATAAACTGTTGTTGAAAATTTGCTTCCATCATAATGAAGAAGTCATATTCGGAAATGAGAATTGGAATCAAACTGATGTTTTTTAAGAAGTATTCAGTTATAGATTTAAAATCGGGTCAATAAATCATTATTAAAATTGTAAAAGAGAAAATTAATGTAAAATCGTAATAGAAAATTGGAATTGGATTGAATATTTTATAGAAAAACCAAAGGGAGATAAAGTCAAAGAAAGAACTAAAATTCAAGGAAGGGAAAATAATTAAAATAAATATCCATATTTCAAGGGGAGTTTAATGATTCAAAGAAAGATTCATATTCCAAGGGGAATTGAATGAATCAAATAAATATCTATGATTTAAGGATGTTTTAATATTCATGAATTTTGGTAAAGCGGGAAAACCATTTTAACATCCCACTAAAACCATTATTGTTAACAAGTAAATATTAAAGAGTAATTTTCATTTATTATGGCTAGAATTAGTCAAAAAATATGACAGATAATCTCTATAATTTATGAATGATGTAGTTTCTAGATTCAGTTTTCTTGAAGAAGTTAGTCGGACAGAAGAAGAAGAAGAAGGAAAAAAGATCATATTCAATATTCCCCGAACTGACTGGGAAATCGTATTAGGATTTCTGAACTAAGGAAAAAGATATTTATGATTGTTTTAGTGGTATTCTGACAGATTATTATTTCTATATTGATAAATAAGACATGGGAATCAAACATTGAAATTATATTGAATATCATTATGATATCTTGGAAGTTCTTAACTTCTCTTACAAAATAAAGTGAATATTTTTATTAAAGGTTATGTTTTTGTGAAAGGTTTTAAGGAATCACAAAAATTGTATTGCATCATTTCATGATACTTGAATCACATGAACTATTGTATTGAACATAGTGCTACATGAGTGTAATTTCATATCATACTCATTATTTTCCACACAAAAAAAATTCTGAGTGGATTTTTTGGTATTAGATTATTTAAAAATAATATCAAGGACTAGATATTATTATTTATTAGTGAACCATGTAAATTCTTGTATTCCTATGGTTGTTTGTTTTTTTTTTTGAAGAGAAAAAAATCATTAATAAGAGGTTAATGTTGTTTCTAAATAAGTAATCTTAAACAAAAATTACATCACAAATTCACCTATCTCCCTCTCAGTGATACTTAAATCCTAGATAGGTAATCTCAATTGTTATTATAGCCAAATTTTCCCTTTGTCTATTATTTTTTGAAGTTTTTAAGAGAAGTTATGATGGAGAAAATGACTTGTGTGAACTTTTTGGGGATTCCAATTTTAATGGAATGATCTATTATAACTACAAATATAGAATGATGCATTTTCTTATGTCTATTGAATATGATGTTCCTAGAGCAACATAAGATAGATTTCCTCCTATTGATCATAAGGTTCCTCTTAAACCTATAGATAAGAAGAATCTTAAAAATTATGTATGATCTAAAAATGATTTAATGACATCACATTCAAAAACTGATTTTTTGAAAGTGAAAGGTGTTTCCACTACCAAAGGTATCTGGGATAATTTGAAAAAATATTAGAAAGGAAATGCAAAATTAAATAAGGAAAATATGAACATAAATATATCGAAGTATGATGATCTAAATATGGGTGAATATGAATTAATTGGTGACTTATTTACAATGATTAATGACATTTTCAGCATTATCATTTGTCTTGGTAAAAAGTGAGTATATTCTATAATTGTTTAAAAAAATTTAGAATCATTCCTGACATGATTTATTTTATAGTTTCTTCATTAGAATATGGAGATCTAGAAACATTTTCCCTGGATTATTTGAATAGAAATTTCATTACATATGTAATGGGAAGGGAGAAATCTATGAAGAGAAAAATTAATTATGATAGAGAAATTCTTTTCAAATACCTTAAAAAAGAAAATTCTAAGAAATATCTTGAGGAAGATGATGTTACTGACTCTGATTTTAAAAATGAGGTAACTAAAAATATTGATGAAATTTTATCCTTGTTTCCTAGAAATGTAAGAATAAATTTAGGTAAACATAAATGGAATCTTCTCTTTATGTGTTTTGAATGTGGACTCATTAGGAACATTGTGGATAATTTTCCTCAAAAAAAGAAAGAAGAGGATAGTGATGAAGTAGAAAGAATTAAAATAAGGTAATGTTAGAAATAGGGTCATTAGGATAAATCTATTTCTAAAGGGAAAGATAAAATTTTCATTAAATATAAAATAATAATATTTTTTTCTAAAGATGAAGAAGAACAAGATTGAGAATATGAATATGAGAAATAATTTTATAATAAATATTGAGAGAATAGTTTATTGCAATAGTAAATAATGAATATTTAGGAAGTATTTTTTATGATTAATAATAAACTCAAATTGAATTTCATTTGAAAGAAGAGTTGAAAGAATATCTGATAAATATTAGATGTCTTGAGAGAAAAACATGAATTTGATAAATAAAAGTTTCTCAAAAAACAATAAATATTGTTTTCATGATGATAATGTTCATCTCATGAAAGGTATTTTTGATTTGAATAAATCACATATGAAAAAAAAGAATCGTTAGGAATATCTTGGAGTGAAGATAAAGGAATAAATAAGTAGATTTGGAACATGTACAACAAAATTAAACTAAATTTTAACAGAGGGGTATAAGATTCAAAAACTCTCTCTTTGAAGTTGGTGATATATATTTTAAGGTGGAACCTAAGAAGGATAAAAAAAGTTACCTTTAAATGTTGTCAATAAAACCAAAATTGTTCTTTAGAAGAAGAAATCTAGGAAAGGTATATACGTGGATAAGATTAATAAAGTATAGAATTATTAGGTTTTTAAAAACTCTAAGTGTGAAATATCAAAACATTCAATGTCCAAATAAGTTTCAATAGATTTTGTTTTAAAATAAGTTTAAAAAGAAAATCAAGATGAAAAATAATATTCTGATAAAAAATAGAAAGGTTGGTTCTCAAAAAATTTCTATTACGAAGGTTTCTAAGAAACATACTCACAACACCAGCCAATACAAAGGTTTCAGAGGTAAATACTATTTCTATGGATACTAATTTTTTTCATAGATTTGTAAATTTTGAAAATATGAGTTGGTTCAACAATAAAATTACTACTATTCCATAGGTTATCAAATGAAAGGTTTGAGGAGGATTCAATCATCTCAAAAGAATAAGTCTGAGAAGGATGTTAGGAAGAAACATGCAAAGTTTTGTGTAAAATTTAGGAATAGGTACCAACCCCAAGAAACTATTTGTAAAATATGTGAACAACCACAAAATATTTTAAAGGGTTGTGTTGTTTTTTTTTCCATCATAATAAATGTCTCTTAACAAATCTAAAAATATATAGTTGAAGAATTAAAAGTGAGAAGAAATATATCTTATTGTTGAAATCGATCTAAACGATATAAAAGGGGAATCACCATAGATTTTGGATTTTGGATTTTCCTATCATATAACAGAAGACATAATGTTTATGATCATTTTGAAAGACATAAAAAAAGGAACAGTGTCATTTAGAAATGATGAATCTTTGAGAATCAAAGGTTTTAGATCAGCCATCAATTAGAAAGGAAAGATGAAATCCTAAAAATATTTATATGTTTATGGGATGAAACATAACCTATTGAGTGTTTTGAAACATTTTGATGAGTGTAAAAAGTTTTTCTTTGTAAAATGCAATTTTTTTGTGGAAATCAAGTAAGATGGAAAGACAGTAACATGTTCCCAACATACCAAAGGAACCTTGTTCCATGTCTGTGAAATAAAAAAAATCTTGTTCAGTGGGTATGGTGGAAGAAACTATGTTGTGGAATAAAAGTATAGAAAACATGTGTCAAAGAAACGTGATCAAGTTATCAATGTGATATAGTGTCTGTGAAATTCCAAATATGTAACGAATAATAGATTGGGATTGCACTATTTTTTATAAAGAAAAATTTACAGACTCAGTGAATAATAAATTTGATATTTTTTCAAAAAAACTGGAAGTTACTCATTCTGTAATCTTTTAGAAAATGAAAAATAATAATGTAACAGTGGTAAGTACTTCATTACTTTCATTTATGACATTACATTCATTGTGTGGTTATATATATGAATCATAGGTTAAATGGTCTAAAATACTTAAAATTTTCAGGAGGAAAGATGAGAAGGAATGTGAGTTTTCAGTGAAGAAGTTGAGAAATGAAAATGTTGGTGAGTTTAATAATGCAGAATTTGAAAATTTTAAAGAGAATCATGGAATTAAGCAAGAGTTCAATTCACTAACCACACCTCAAAAAAAGGGGGTTTCTAAAAGAATGAATAATAGTTTAGTAGAAGTGGGGATATCTATGTTACTTGAACATGGTATTTCTTTATATGATTGGGGGAAATCCATGAGTAATACTCTGTATATACAAAACCGATGTTTATATTTTCTAGCTTTATATATTACTCCATATGAAACATTTTATGTAAAAACTCCATATTTGAAATAATTAAGAGTTTTTTGAGTCCATCCATCAAAAAAAGAATGGTGGAAACTTTGGAATGTTTGAGAAAATAGATGAACATTGAATTTTTATTGGATAATATCTAGAAAGAAGAGGATATAGGTGTTTTAATTTTAAAATATAATGAATTACTAATTTTTCTAATGTGAAAATTTTCAAAAGTACTATGTAAGTAAACAGACATATGTTGATAAGGAAGTTGTGTAGGATAAGGAATTTTTTGTTAAAAATTATAATAAGGATGCCAATAGTGGTAATCCTACACAATAAGAAGAATTGGACATAGCTCTTTAAAGTGATTAATAAGAAACTCAAATAACTCATACTAGGATAAGGAAGCTAGTGGAGGCTTAAAACCTTATTGGTGATTATCTTCAGAACTTTAAAAGAAGAAAAACTTCAAAAACAATTACACACACTTATTTGTATTAAAAATTTGAGCCGAAAGATTTGAATAAAGCATTAGAGATTCTAGAATTGGATTAGGATATGAATGAAGAGATTTATCAGATATAAAATAATGATACTTGGGAACTAGTAACCAATCCAGATAAATGAAATTGGTACAAAGTGGTATTTCCGAAACCAGATGAATGAATAAGGTGGATTTATAATGTACAATGTAATTTTAAGGTCAAAAAGATTCTCAAAAATAGAAGGTTTTTTGTTTTATGAGACTTTTTATTCATTTAAATGGTTAGAAATAATCAGAATATTTCCTGATATTATTCAATAATGATGTTACATAATTTTTCAAATGGATGTGAAGTGTAACATCTCGTTACTTTTTTCAGGTATTCCTGATTCCTCTTGTGTTAAATTATTAATTTATAAAGTGGGAAAAATGATCTATCAGCGAATTTCTGATAATTTTGATAAAGGAATTACCTTCCAATTAATATATTTGAATATTCAATTTAATAGTTTTGGAGTTCGATATTTATTTGGTACATGATTCTGAGGCCCATAATGGCTCGGTCTTGACGAAACAAAATTATTAAATAGAATATTTTAAGTGTTCAATTTTTTATTCAAAATATATTAATAACTCCAAAATGGTGCATCATTTGAGAAATTTGAGTCCACTGTTATATCTAAAATATAGTGTTTACCCAAGGAGGGTTATACCATTCAAAGACATCGGACTTTTGGATTCCTTGCTCATGAGATAAATTTATTAAATAATATTTTATATATAATTTATTCAAAATAAATAAATATATCTGAAACGGTATGACATATGTGAAATCGGAGGACATCGATGGTTCCAGAATGAGGGGTTTACCAAAAATGGGTATAACATTTGTAAGCATCGAGTTTCGGGACATCTCACTCAAAAAAAATAACCCTTTTATTTTAATTTATTATCTATTTCGATTTTTAATTAATATATCATTAATATATCTCAAATGATTCATCTTTTGAAAAATATGAGACCACCATTGGGTTCATGAAGGGGTTTTTATCCTAGATAGGGTATAAATTTCATGAGAAACAGATGTTTGGTCAAATCACCCTTTATGGTTTTTTTTCATAATTTTAATATATTAACTTGATTAAAAATAATAGTAAAGAAATAATAACAAAGCCATTATGGTGGTTCTTCTTCTCCCAATGGAAAAACACCGTTTTTAATGTTTTAATTTTTGAAAGCTTATTTTTCATTCATTTTAATCTATTTAAATCAGAAACACATTAAATTGGTAAAATTAATTACTCCATAATAAATTTTAGGTTAAATAATGGGTTACATCAGATGTTTTAAATTTGAATTCTCATACATACATTTTTAGGGTTCTTAAACCCATTAAACGTTTTGGTCTTGACTATTACTCGATCATGCCGAGTTTATACAGTCTAAATCATCCTTGGATGTGATTGTAGGTTTCTGATTCATGGTGTTTTGATCTCTTCCTCCTGCAACAAACTGGTTGGTGATATCTTATGTGTGGCGCATTAGGTTTTTTGTTTTTATATTAATTTTTAAATTTCTTATTATTTTTCCCTTAATTATCATGTTATGGAAAATTATTTGAATTTAAATATAAATATTTTAAAACCAAATTCTTAATGAATAATTCAGAAGAAATTATTGAATTATAATTGTAATTACTATCAAAGTATAATAATTAAAAATTATTAAAACCTAATGTTTTATAATTTATCAAATAAAAATTATTATATTATTGTCCCATGATTTTATCAATATATAATTTTTATAATTTATATATGATAACATCATTAAATTAACCATAAAATTGTTATTGGATAAATCATTGAATTTGATTTGGGAAATCATTAAAAAAAATCAATCAATAATTTTTCAGAAATTACAACAATGCAATTTTTGTAAGATAATAATCAATACAATTTTGCATGCTATTATCAAATATAATAATTATCATTTATAAAATGGTGATTTAATCGGTTTATCCAATGTTTTTTTAATCACATTAGATTATCTTTTTTTTAATTGCAAAAAATTCTCAAATGTGAATTTTGAAAAAAATAATAAACAATAATTATTTAGTCATCAAAACATAATGAATTATCAAATTATATATATATGTTTTATATATATGTATATATCAGTAAATACACTTGGGATTATTTATTAATGTTATATAATGTTATTTATTTTGATTATAAATATATATATATATATAATTAGATATATATTATTGATAATTAATTTGGATGTTAAGGATAATTTTATTAAATATAAAATTATTAACATGTAATTGTAGGAACTATTGAAGGATAATTTCAAACACATGCATTGACATAAAAAGGTAATTCATGGACTATCCAGGGGAGAGAAATGTAATCGCATGTTATATTTTATTTCCTTGTAAAATAAAATATAGTGTTATAATTATCAAATGAGGTTTATAATTATTCTTATGTAAATTTCTTATTATTGCATGTGTTAACCTAAAAGGATAATCTAGAGAATATCCTTGAGAGAGAAAATGTAACTGCATGTAATATTTTTTCTCCCTTGTGAAATGAAATATATGTTTTGGTTCTAGGAATCATTGATGAATTTTTACCTTTGTTGCGTCAGTGCTTATGATATTAAGGTCATGAGGAGTTGTATTGAACAAAACAGGATGCATTATCCTTTCCAATGACATCAACGAACATGAGGAAGGTGGTTAGGTTCTGATAAGCTAAATAGATTATCCTTGTATTGCTTGATTTATTTCAATTTTTATTTAACTTTAATTTCTCAAATTATCTTTCAATTAAATTCATAAAAACCTGATTCTATTGAATCTATTTATTTGAAATGGTTTGGGAATAGAAATTTGGAAAATACCCAATTCCATTTAATTGGGTGCGTTTATGGAAATTGGAAATTTTAAATTGTTTAATTTAAATTATAGATTTGATGGAAATTACTACAATTAAATTGATTAATTTAATTGTGGAAATAAATTGTGTAATGATGGAATTGGTTTTTAATGGATTTTAAAATGGTGAAAATGAATTAAAATGATTTGATAGAAACACAGTGTTTTTATCTTTTGAAAATTTCCCGTTTTTAATAAAACCTATTTTGGTTTTAAATTGAAAGAAATTGGAACTTTTGAAATGGAAGAATGATTTTGATCAAGTTTTTTGTAGTCTTAAAATAGTTCATCCATCATGTAATATCACATGAAAGCCTTAGTTGGTTAGTGAGTTATTTGGATATACTCTATGCTACGACAACCTTCTAAAATATACTTGCAGCGGGTAACATCCCCGAAGAGTTGGTGATGAGTATCCTTTGGCCAATTTCATAGGGACATGTGTATATGCATTTTTCTGAGTTCACATAGAGAGTGAGTGTAACACCCCAAGCTTCCACGGTATGCTTCTCTTTGAATAATACGGTAACGTGTGTTGTACGTAACATCGAGTTCTAACACACACCACAACCAATCAAACTAGCTGTTATGAATAGTAATACCCAATTTTTTAAATTATATAAATTTTATCTTTCAAAATGGACTTAATTTTTGGATTCAGAATATTGAAATTATCTTAGGGTAAATTTTTGGTATTTTTCTAAAAACATTCAATTTTTTATGAATAGTGAAAAAATGACTTATAGTTTAAAACCGAATTTTTATTTTAATAATTATTTATTTTATTTAAATTTAGATACATAATACCTATATAAGGTTAATGTAATTCATTGAAGTTAGTTTAGAATAATTTTATATATATAAAAATTTTATTGAACTTTTCACCGACTTTTACCCACCTCCAATGAGAATTTGGGAATTCACATAATGTAACACCCCAAGCTTCTACGGTACGTTTCCCTTCGAATAATGTGATAGCGTGTGTTGTACGCAACACCGAGTTCTAACACACCATAACTAATCAAACTAGCCGTTATGAATAGTAATACCTACTTTTTGAAATTATATATATTTTATATTTGAAAATGGACTTCATTTTTGGATTCGGAATATCGAATTTAGCCTAGGGTGAAATTTTGGTACATTTCGGATAACTTTCATATTTTGATGAATAGTGAAAATTACTAAATTTTAATTAAAAACAACTTTTTTAATCAAATTAATTACTAGTGATAAATTATGAATTTGAGTGGTTTTAAAGTATATTTAGAATATATTTTTACCATTTAATATAATTTTGGTCATTGGACATAATTTTACAATTAAACCGAACATAAACAAGTGTCAATCTTTTGATAGTTATTATCTCTTAAAAACACGCTTTTTGTTTTAACAGCGGGAATTAATTTTAAATTAATTTCTGTCACTTCTGTGTTTTGAATTTAGGAAAATGGATTCCATATTTGGAATCAGGATGTTCAAATTGTGTAAATAGGTAACTTTTATTTTTAGACATTTTGAATAGTTACTGTGGTAAATATTTTATTTACCATGGTTAAAGGGTAAATCCGGTAAATAAGGGTTACAAAATAATATTATAATAATACAAAATTACCCTAAAACGTGTCCTAACCTTATTGGTGGACACATACCCGACCATGGGCATCCTTGGGTCAATTTGGGGGCCCCTTGGAGCCACTTGTATGTGGTAGGGACACTTTATATTAATAAAGTTAAAATAAAAATAAAAATGGCATAAGCTTACATCTTTTAGAAGAACAATTTTTACATAGGGTTATACATGTTGGATTTTCGATTATAAATATTCATTAGAAAGCTAAAACGATTTCCTACATAATTATATTTTACTTATAATTTTTAGACATTAAATAATTTATTTTATTTATGACACAATGATGATGCAGTAATTACTATAATAGTGAAAAATTAAAATAAGTGATATTATAAATACCCAAATAAATATAATATGAAACTTTTAATGAATTAAACTAATTTTCTAGGATAATATGATATATTAGGATTGATTTAATTGACTTTGTTCGAAGTAATAAATCTGTTATGAGTTTCAAAAAAATCAACTAATGAATAGTGTCAAAATTGACATAAAAGAATTCTTAAAACAAATATTATATTATTAATTGATATTAAATTCCTAAAAATCTAAGGTTCGGCCAAGAGACTTATATCATGATAGGTTAATCATTAATGGACCACTTGGGGGTCTCTTGGATGTATATAGTAAGTTTATTAACCATAATATATAAAATACAAAGAGACATTGTAAAAGTGAAACTAATTAACTTAGAGTTAATACTTAAAGATAAGGTTAATATAAGTACCCAAACCTGTCTAAATTCTATTGGATGAGTTTCTTTCGACCTATCCCCACCTCATCATTTGAATAGTCAACTTTGGAGCCTTTAGAAACCGAATATGAATTTATTATAAATTAATATTTCTAGCTTTTCCAAAGGTGCCCCTCACCCCTCTTATAAAAGGGCACTCCTCCTTCTCATTTCTTCACACCTTCAAAGCCTTTTGGTTCGGCCAAACTCTGCCCAAATACTCTCCCAACATCCCTCAATACAACCTAGAGGCCTTAGTGTGATCAGAAAGCCAACCTAAGGAGCCCTTTTGATCAAATCAAAAGGAAGAACCCGAAGAAGAGGTAATGATTTCACCACCCTTTTCTAAGTTCATTTCTTCTTCCACTTCTTCTTCCTTTGTTCTTACCATTCTGAAATAATAACTCCAGTATCTCACATATACTGTGATGTTATTATAAATATGGTACAATCATATTCAGTATTCTATCCACCCTTTGAATAACATGTCACCATACGTGCGTACGTACGGCTTACCGTCTCCACGTCGTGGTGTAATTGTTATTCAATATAATATTATTTGGATGGGTATAATAATGATGTGTAACTCATGTAAATAATAAATATAACATGTTAATGATTCTGTATATATGATATACCATCCATTTATATATTATTTTAATATCAAAAGAATGATATTGTCGCTCGTGCGTACGTACGGACTACCGTCTCCACGAACGCGATGAGATTCATTCTCCATCGTAACCATTAAAGCGTAATTATCATTTTATGATTTAAAAATGATGTTTAAGGACTTGTTATCATTCTGGATATGAATAATATACAACCTATCCTTTACAAACATGTCTTACGTAACAAAACATATGAAAGAAAACAAGTAAGTTAACACCCGAAACAACGATAATACTAAGATATTATTATCAAATCAATATTAAAAGATCATATATGATATCATATTAATGTATATGATTCTTGTATAATTTAATAACAATTATTTCACCATTATACAGGAGGTTAACCTACCACAACCAAGGAAAAGTACAAGGTAAGGGTTATTTCACAATCTCTTCATTATCCGAGGTTGTATTATACGTAATAATCTACTGGGATCTCTTTATCATCCACATCCATGTTTCTTCGAAATGTATTTCAAAACATTTTTACTATTTACAAGAATATGGGTTAAAGTCATTTATACCCTTGTTTGACTTTTTATAAGAGGTTTATAAAGGAATCATTCCGTCGTTTTCAAAACAAGGTCCTTTTTAACCTTTTCGACATAATTGAGGTAAGAATGTTTTTTTAACTTATACGGCGGGTGCGGTTATTTTACGCCGTTATAAAATCATCAAAGCTTTCCTTACAAGCTTATAAGAATATTTTCAAAGAAAATGTTTTATTTTATATGGATCTTAAATGATTTCAAAATAAAAGGAGATATTTCTTTAAAAAGAATTTTGATTTCATCTATGTCAACATCCTTTGATGGATTTTAAGATTATTTGAAGTTGATTTATTATGATACAAAACTTCTATATTGTATTGAAGGTTTTGTGATATGTTTGACTGTGGATGTGCTATTTTTATACCATTCATAGTTTATTGTGAAAGTATTGACATTTCGTATGCTAGTTTTAATACGAATGTTTATGTTATGTTTAAACCTTTTCATATGGGAATGCATTGGACTTAATAAGTGACGGGTGGAGCCCGCTATAGCTCCTCGATGCATCGGTAGGTCTCATGAGACAAACTAGTGTCTTGGCACAAGGCCTTGACAAAATCTTATTTGTAGTCTTGGCACGAGGCCTTGGCTATGTGGTTATGATAGTCTGGCATTATGCATTCCAACATTATGAAAGTGGTTATTGATTTTTGCATGTGATTATTCGATTAGTAGAATATCCATGTGAATAAGTAAATGGCATTATTTCATTTTATTTATGCCATACTATGTTAAATGTTCAAGTTTAAAAGGCTTTTGTTTTAGTTATACATTGCCTTAAATGTTTATTCTTATTTATGAAAGTTTCCGCTATATTGTTATCCTTACTGGGCATTTGAGCTCACCCCTTTTCTATGTTTTATTTTTCCCAGGTAGTGAAGAAGTAAATTATGATTGACTTGCAGGGATATTATGAGGGGATTATAGTGTGGACGTTGGAAACATTATGTTGTTGTAGTAGTTTTTCATTTTATGATGTAATGTAAAACTTATGAATATATCTAGTGTTTCCAAGGCTACTAAACCAATCGGTCTTTCGAGATTTGATCTTTCTTGTGATCATGCCAATGTTATGTAATAATGCACCGACTCTGGGTAACTGGGGTCGGGGCGTTACAGTTGGTATCAGAGGAAGTTTAGTACAAACCTTGGAAGCTAGATTTAGATAAACTCTGATTAGAGCACATAGACCTAAGATGAACTTTGAGGATTAGTATAGAAGAACTTCCTAGAATTTTGGTATTGTAGAGACTTTGTGAGTTTTCCGAGCAATACATCCCTGTCTGGATACGAGCAGGTAGAGGCGGCTCTGGCACAGATGTACCTAGGGGTAAAACCCGAAAACACCGCTTTGAGCTAGACTCGAACGGGAACTGGTGCACGACAACGGGCCTTGCTGCACTCTTGGTTACGACACTCCCGGGGGATATGCTTAGGATAACTCTCACTTTCTTTACAAATCATTATGAAGGGTTTATGAGTATATACTTCCTCAAAGAAAACATATTTATGATTATGGATTATATCCATAGATAGTTCAATTTATGTTTAGTGTTTTATAAGTATGGGATTATGTATTTTGATTCATAAACTGATCTAGTTTATGACATTGTTTAGAAATGGCGCCTAGTGGAAGAAATGGAAACCGTATCAATGCACGCACTCCATGTAGGGATTGCCCTCCTGCTCAAGATAATTATAGTGGGGCTGGTGATGCAACTGGTGCTGATCAGCTAATCACCGTACTGGGACAACTTACTCAGGTTATGAATAATAACCTTACCCGTATGGAGCACCCTGATCCGCAGCGTGGAGGATCAATGTTAGATCGATTCATGAGACAACAACCACCAACGTTCAATGGGAGTACAAATCCCTTAGTAGCTGAGCAATGGATATTTTCCCTAGAGAAAATATTTCAGGCTTTGGGGAGTAGTGAAAGGGAAAAAGTTACCATGGCAGTTTACCGCCTCACTGGAGATGCTGATCAATGGTGGTCATTGATTCAAAACATGAAGGAAGATGATGAAGTATCAAACATGGAATGGAGGGAGTTCAAAGATCTGTTTTTAGAAAAATACTTTCCTCGCGACCATCGAGCAGATATGGAAAGGCAATTTCTGAGTCTGAGACAAAAGGAGGATGATAATGTCACAAAGTATGAGGCTAACTTTACAAGGTTAGCGAGGTACGCTGGTGATTATATTCGCAACCCAAGAAGTAAGATTGATCGTTTCTTTGATGGGTTAAAACCATTTCTCCGTCGAGCATTAGTCTCACAATCCTTTTCATCGTATGAAGACATTGTCTCATGTGCTATCAAGACCGAAAAGGAATTCTCTAAGTCTTATGACTTTAAAGCAAAGCAAGAGAAGAAGAGACCTGCTGATCAATCTGGGAATGGAAATAAGGGGAAGAAGGGAAAGGTTGAATATCCATCTTGTGGTAAGTGCGGGAAGAAACACCCCGGTGCTTGCCTGAAGGGAATGGGAGTCTGTTACAAGTGTGGTGAAAAAGGCCACCAAGCTCATGATTGCAAGGGGAAGAAGGAAGCTACCAATGTTCAGTGCTACAATTGCAGGGAGATGGGGCATTATGCAAATGCATGTCCTAAGCGTCAGGAGAACTTACCTCAGAAAAGGCCAAGGGATCAAGGCCAGGCTTATGCTATCACTACTGCTGAGGTAGAAACTCCGAAAGACGTGGTGGCAGGTAATTTAATGGTTTCCTCAAGTTTAGAAAATGCATTATTTGATTCTGGATCATCGCATTGTTTCATATCTTCCCAGTTTGCTAAGAAAATTAGATATTTCCAATTTGATTTAATAAGGGAGTTGTCAGTTAAAACTCCTAAGGGAAGTATCGTTGCAACAAAGTTTTGTGAATCAGTCCCCATTAGAGCACATAAATTTTCTTTATCTGCTGATTTCATCGTCATACCTATGATTGAGTTTGATATAATCCTCGGTATGGACTGGCTTTCGGACTATGATGCGAAGATTTATTGTAAGAAGAAAGAGGTTACGATTCTCGATGATAATGATAAGGAACACCTTATTTTTAGAGCAGAATCGTCACCACCTAATTCTTATTTAGACTCACCCCCAGTAGCTCAACTTAATTCAATTATTGGGGAGGAAGAGAATGAAGTAACTATCGGTGAGGAAAGGAATGTTCAAATAGAGGGTGTACCTGTTGTGAAAGAATTTGTAGATGTATTTCCGGAAGATTTACCTGGACATCCTCCAGAACGAGAAGTTGAGTTTTCCATTGATTTGATTCCTGGATCAAGGCCTATATCGAAGACCCCTTATAGAATGGCCACTGTAGAGTTAGTCGAACTAAAGAAACAACTAGAGGAATTGAGTAATAAGGGATTTATTCGCCCTAGTGTTTCTCCATGGGGAGCCCCTGTTCTTTTTGTTAAAAAGAAAGATGGATCTATGAGGTTATGTATTGACTACAGGGAGATCAATGCTATAACAATAAAGAACAAGTATCCCCTACCTCGTATTGATGATTTATTTGACCAACTGCATGGAGCTCAATACTTTTCAAAGATTGACCTTCGATCTGGATACCATCAGTTGTGTGTGAAGAAGGAAGACATTCCGAAAACAGCATTTCGAACCAGGTACGGGCATTACGAGTTTACTGTAATGCCGTTTGGATTGACCAATGCACCCTCTGTATTCATGGATCTGATGAATAGAGTTTTCAAGGAGTATCTTGATGAATTTGTGGTAGTATTTATTGATGATATATTGGTATACTCCAAAACCTATGAAGATCATGAAAATCACTTGCGCATTATCTTGAAGACTCTGAGGAGGCATGAATTATATGGAAAGTTTAGCAAGTGTGAATTCTGGCTTCAGGAGATTTCTTTTCTTGGACATATTGTCTCTAAAGATGGAATCTCTGTTGATCCTTCTAAGACCAAGGCAATCCAAGAATGGCCAGCACCTACGAGTATAACTGAGGTACGTAGTTTTATTGGTTTGGCAGGTTATTATCGACGTTTCGTCCAGAATTTTTCCTGATTGGCAAACCCATTAACGAAGCTCACACGTAAAGGGGTTAAATTTGTTTGGACAAAAGAGTGTGAAGAATGTTTCGAAGAACTGAAGAGAAGATTAGTCAATGCTCTTATATTGACACTACCATCGGGGAATGATGGGTTCGTTATTTATAGTGATGCATCAAAGAAAGGACTTGGCTGTGTCCTTATGCAGAATGATAGAGTTATTGCCTATGCATCACGACAGTTGAAAATTCATGAACAAAACTATCCTACTCATGATCTTGAGTTAGCAGCTGTGATCTTTGCTTTGAAGATATGGAGGCACTACCTCTATGGTGAAAAATGTGAGATTTATACTGATCACAAGAGTTTGAAGTATATTTTCTCACAAAAAGAACTCAACATGAGGCAAAGGAGATGGCTTGAATTACTCAAGGATTATGATTGTACGATACACTACCACCCGGGGAAGGCAAACAAGGTGGTAGATGCTTTGAGCAGAAAAGACCATGGAGTTTTGAACATGATGAGAATTGAAAGGGATCCAATTTTCATGGATCTAGTGAAGATGGCCATGGGAATAACCAGGGAAGGTGAAACATCAATGCTTTTTCAAATGGTTGCCAAACCATCTTTACTAGAAAGGATTAAGAGTTCTCAGACCGATGATGAAGAATTTCAGAAGAAGATTAAAGCTGTGAATGATGGGAGATTGAGAGACTTTGTGTATGAAGATGGAACTTTGAAATTTGGAAAGAGACTTTGTGTTCCCAATATACCTGATCTAAAAAGGGAATTGCTGGATGATGCTCATAGTTCCAATTTCTCTATACACCCTGGGAGCACCAAAATGTATAGAGATTTGAAGGAACATTTTTGGTGGGACAACATGAAGAGGGAGATTGCTGATTTTGTATCAAGATGTATGGTTTGTCAACAAGTGAAAGCTGGAAGGCAACAGCCTGGAGGAGTCATGCAACCTCTTCCCATACCGGAGTGGAAATGGGACAATATTACGATGGACTTTGTCATGGGGCTACCAAAGACTTCTAGAAGGAACGATGCAATATGGGTTATTGTTGATCGTCTTACCAAGTCAGCACATTTTCTTGCTATAAGAGAAGATCTACCCCTGGAACGTCTAGCAAGACTATACATTAATGAAGTTGTGAGACTTCATGGTGTACCCCTATCGATTGTTTCTGATCGTGATCCCCGTTTTACTTCAAGATTCTGGAAAAGTCTTCAGAAATCCCTGGATACTGAACTTCATTTGAGCACTGCTTACCACCCTCAGACAGACGGACAATCAGAACGGACTATTCAAACCTTAGAAGACATGTTGAGATCTTGCTCACTTGATTTTCAGGGTATGTGGGATCAATATTTACCTCTGGTAGAATTTTCCTATAACAATAGCTTCCATTCGAGTATTCAGATGGCACCATATGAAGTGTTATACGGAAAGATATGTCGTACACCAACCTGTTGGGATGACGTTGGTGAAAGAAAACTTGTAGGCCCAGAACTGGTGGAGGAAACGGTGGAAAAGGTGAAAGTAATCCAAAATCACATCAAAGCAGCTCAAAGTAGGCAGAAGAGCTATGCCGATAATCGAAGGAAGGATTTGGAATTTCAAGTCGGTGATCATGTTTTCCTGAAGGTATCTCCGTGGAAGGGAGTCATACGTTTTGGTAAGAAAGGTAAATTGAGTCCCAGGTACATCGGACCTTTCGAAATTCTAGAACAAATTGGGGCTGTAGCTTACCGATTGGCAATGCCGCCAAGTCTCTCCAAAGTTCACGATGTGTTCCACGTATCTCTGTTGAGAAAATACATGCCTGACCCAACGCATGTACTCACCTATGAGGAATTAGAACTGGAACCGGATCTGTCTTATTGTGAAGAGCCCGTCAGGATTCTTGATACAAGAGAACAAGTACTGAGAAACCGGACGACGCGTCTGGTAAAAGTTTTCTGGAGAAATCATAAGATGGAAGAGGCAACGTGGGAACCCGAGGAACTTATGATGAAGAACAACCCGAGTCTTTTTTATGCAGTAATACCCAAGAAATTGCGAGGACGCAATTATTTGAAGGAGGGGAGAATGTAACACCCCAAGCTTCTACGGTACGTTTCCCTTCGAATAATGTGATAGCGTGTGTTGTACGCAACACCGAGTTCTAACACACCATAACTAATCAAACTAGCCGTTATGAATAGTAATACCTACTTTTTGAAATTATATATATTTTATATTTGAAAATGGACTTCATTTTTGGATTCGGAATATCTAATTTAGCCTAGGGTGAAATTTTGGTACATTTCGGATAACTTTCATATTTTGATGAATAGTGAAAATTACTAAATTTTAATTAAAAACAACTTTTTTAATCAAATTAATTACTAGTGATAAATTATGAATTTGAGTGGTTTTAAAGTATATTTAGAATATATTTTTACCATTTAATATAATTTTGGTCATTGGACATAATTTTACAATTAAACCGAACATAAACAAGTGTCAATCTTTTGATAGTTATTATCTCTTAAAAACACGCTTTTTGTTTTAACAGCGGGAATTAATTTTAAATTAATTTCTACCACTTCTGTGTTTTGAATTTAGGAAAATGGATTCCATATTTGGAATCAGGATGTTCAAATTGTGTAAATAGGTAACTTTTATTTTTAGACATTTTGAATAGTTACTGTGGTAAATATTTTATTTACCATGGTTAAAGGGTAAATCCGGTAAATAAGGGTTAAAAAATAATATTATAATAATACAAAATTACCCTAAAACGTGTCCTAACCTTATTGGTGGACCCATACCCGACCATGGGCATCCTTGGGTCAATTTGGGGACCCCTTGGAGCCACTTGTATGTGGTAGGGACACTTTATATTAATAAAGTTAAAATAAAAATAAAAATGGCATAAGCTTACATCTTTTAGAAGAACAATTTTTACATAGGGTTATACATGTTGGATTTTCGATTATAAATATTCATTAGAAAGCTAAAAAGATTTCCTACATAATGATATTTTACTTATAATTTTTAGACATTAAATAATTTATTTTATTTATGACACAATGATGATGCAGTAATTACTATAATAGTGAAAAATTAAAATAAGTGATATTATAAATACCCAAATAAATATAATATGAAACTTTTAATGAATTAAACTAATTTTCTAGGATAATATGATATATTAGGATTGATTTAATTGACTTTTTTTGAAGTAATAAATCTGTTATGAGTTTCAAAAAAATCAACTAATGAATACTGTCAAAATTGACATAAAAGAATTCTTAAAACAAATATTATATTATTAATTGATATTAAATTCCTAAAAATCTAAGGTTCGGCCAAGAGACTTATATCATGATAGGTTAATCATTAATGGACCACTTGGGGGTCTCTTGGATGTATATAGTAAGTTTATTAACCATAATATATAAAATACAAAGAGACATTGTAAAAGTGAAACTAATTAACTTAGAGTTAATACTTAAAGATAAGGTTAATATAAGTACCCAAACCTGTCTAAATTCTATTGGATGAGTTTCTTTCGACCTATCCCCACCTCATCATTTGAATAGTCAACTTTGGAGCCTTTAGAAACCGAATATGAATTTATTATAAATTAATATTTCTAGCTTTTCCAAAGGTGCCCCTCACCCCTCTTATAAAAGGGCACTCCTCCTTGTCATTTCTTCACACCTTCAAAGCCTTTTGGTTCGGCCAAACTCTGCCCAAATACTCTCCCAAAATCCCTCAATACAACCTAGAGGCCTTAGTGTGATCAGAAAGCCAACCTAACGAGCCCTTTTGATCAAATCAAAAGGAAGAACCCGAAGAAGAGGTAATGATTTCACCACCCTTTTCTAAGTTCATTTCTTCTTCCACTTCTTCTTACTTTGTTCTTACCATTCTGAAATAATAACTCCAGTATCTCACATATATTGTGATGTTATTATAAATATGGTACAATCATATTCAGTATTCTATCCACCCTTTGAATAACATGTCACCATACGTGCGTACGTACGGCTTAATATAAAGGAGTAAAATGTGGTTCAATAAGATAAAAATATTTTTTGTGTGAATAGTAACTTTTTACTTTTATTTACCACGGTTAAAATTAAATTGGGTAAATAAGGTTTAAAATGATATTAATATTACCCTAACACATGTCCTAATTATATTGTACAGGTGTATCTCGACCAGAAACAACCCTAGGAATAAAATATTATCATTTATGACCACTTGGATTAGATTAGGAAATTTATTATTATTTAATTAAAAGAGAAGTTAAAAGAGTTAAATTCAAAGTTTAATAACTAACACATTTTTAATATAGGGTTATACATAAGATAAATTCAGTTATAAATATTCATTAGAAAGATAAAAATATTTCTTAGATAATCATATTTTATTTATTATTTTTAGACATTAAATAATTTAGTTTTTTTATGACACAATGGTGATGCAGCAATTACCTAATTAATGAAATATTAAAATAATTGATATTATAAATATCCAAATAAATGTAATTTGAGACTTTTTATAAATTACAATAATTTTCTAGGATAATATGACATATTAGGATTGCTTATATGAATAGTTTTTGAATTAATATTCCTGTTATGAATTTATCAAAAACAAAATACCCAATAGTGTCAAAATTTACTTAAAAGAGTTTTTAAAACAAATATTATATTATTAATTGATATATTATTCCTAAAAATCTATGGTTCAGTCAAAGAACTCATATAATGATGGGTGTATAATTAATGTACCACTTGGGGGTCGAATGGAGGTGTAAAGTAAGTTTATTAACTATATAATATAAAAATACAAAGACACATGGTAAATGTCAAACTATTTAACCAATAGTTAAATATAAATGATAAGGTTAATATAGTGTCGCAAACCTATCTAAAATCTATTGGATAAAATGATTTAGACCAATCCCCACCTTAAACATTAAATAAAACACTTTTGAGCCATTATAAACCGAATATTAATTTGTTATAAAATAATATTTCTAGCTTTTCCAAAGATACCCCTCACCCCTCTTATAAAAGGGAACTCCCCATTCCCTCTAATTTACACCTTCAAATCCTTTTGGCTCAGCCAAACCCTGCCCAAATATTCTCTCAACTTCCGTCACTTCAACCTAGAGGCCTTAGTTTTATTATAAATCAATCTAAGTATCCCTTTTGATCAAATCAAAAGGAAGAACCCGAAGAAGAGGTAATGTTTTCACCACCCTCTTTCAAGTTCCTTTCTTCTTCAACTTCTTATTTCCTTGTTATTTCCATTCTAAAATAATAAATCCAGTATCTTATATATACTGTGATGTTATTATAAATATGGAACAACCAAATTCATTATTCTATCCATCCCTTGAATGACATGTCACCATACGTGCGTACGTACGGCCTACCGTCTCTACATTGTGGTGTAATTGTTATACAATGTGTTATTATTTAGATGGGTATAATAATGATGTATAATTCATTTAAATATTAAATATAACATTATAATGAATATTTATATATTATATACCATCTATTTATATATTATTTTAAAATCAAAATAATGATATTGTCGCTCGTGCGTACGTATGGACTACCGTCTCCACAAACGCGATGAGATTCATTCCCCATCATATCCACTCAAGAATAAATTTCATTTGATGACTAAAAATAATTTTTAGAGACATGATATCATTCTGGATAAGAATAATATACATCCCATCCATAACAAATATGGCTCACATGATAGTGAATATAAAGGAAAACGAATCCTTTAACACTTGAAACGATGATAATACTAAGATATTATTAACAAAGAAATGTTAAAAGATCATATATGATATCATATTATTTTATATGATTCTTGTATAATTTAATAGGAATGTTTTAACTATTATACTTGAGGTTAACATACCATCGACTAAGGAAAAGTACAAGGTAAGGGTTTATTTCACAATCTCTTCATTATCCGAGGTTGTTTATACGTAATTATATACTGGGACCTCTTTATCATCCTCATCCATGTTTCTCAAAAATGTATTTAAAATCATTATTACTATTTTATAGAAAATTGGTTAAGGTCATTTATACCATTGTTGACTTTTTATAATATTTATATAAAGGAATATTTCCATTCTTTTCCAAACAAGGTCTTTTTTATCCTTTTCGACATAATTTAGGTAAGAATGTTTTTTTAACTTATACGGCGGGCACACCTATTTTCCGCCGTTATAAAATCATCGAAGCTTCCCTTGCAAGCTTATAATAATATTTTCAAATTAAATGTTTAATTTTATAATTATGTTACTTTTAAATTATTTAAAAAAAGAAATATTTCTCTCAAATAGTTTTGATTTCATCTATGTCAACATCCTTTGATGGATTTTAAGTTTATTTAATGTTGATTTATTATGATACAAAACATCCATATTGAATTGAAGGTCTTGTGATATGTTTGACTATGGATGTGTTATTTTTATACCATTCATGGTTTATGGAAAAAGTATTGACATTTCATATGCTAATTTTAATATGAATGTTTATGTTATGTTTAAACATGTTCATATGAGGAATGGATTGGACTTAATAAGTGACGGGTGGAGCCCGCTATAGGTCCTCGATGCATTGGTAGGTGTCATTAGTCAAAATAGTTTCTTGACATAAGGCCTTGACAAAATATTATTTGTAGTCTTGGCACAAGGCCTGGACTATGTGGTTATGATAGTCTAGGATTATGGATTCCATCATTATAAAAGTGGTTATTGATATTCCATGTGATTACTCGACAAGCAGAATATCCTTGTGAATAAGTAAATCGAATTATTTCATTTTATTTTCTCCATATTATGTTGAAGTTAAAATTTAAAAGGCTTTTTTTTAGTTATACATTTCCTTAAATGTTTAAGCTTATTTATGAATGTTTCTACTATATTGTTATCCTTACTGGGCATTTGAGCTCACCCCTTTCGAAGATTTATTTTTATCAGGATGTGAAGAAGTATTTTATGAATGACCTATTGGGATAGTATAAGGGGATATGAGTGTGGAGACAAGATATTTTTGTAGTTTTCACTTTATGATGTAAAGTAATATTTATGATTGCATCTATTGTTTCCAAAGCTACTAAACTAATCGGTCTTTCAAGACATGATCCTTTGTGATCATGCCAATGTTATGTAATAATGCACCGACTCTCGGTAATTGGGTTCAGGGTGTTACAGTTGGTATCAGAGGAAGTTTAATACAATCCCTGGAAGCTAGATTTAGATAAACTCTGATTAGAGTACATAGACCTAAGATGGACTTTAAGGATTAGTATAGAAGAACTTCTAATAATTTTGGTATTGTAGACATTTTGTGAGTTTTATGGGAAATACATCCCTGTCTGGATACTAACAGGTAATGGCAGCTATGGTATAGACGTACCTAGGGGTAAAACCTGAAAACACCGCTTTGAGATAGAATCGAACGAGAACTGGTGCATGCAAATGGGTCTTGCTGCACTCTTGGTTACGACACTCCCGGGGGATATGCTTAGGATAACTCTCATTTTCGTTGAAAACCATTATGAAGGGTTTATGAGTATATACTTCCTCAAAGAAAACATTTTTATAATTATGGATTATTCCCATAAATAGTTCAATTTTTGTTAAGTGTTTTACAAGTATGGAATTATGTATTTTGATTCATAAACTGATCTATTTTATGTCATTGTTTAGAAATGGAACCTATTAGAAGAAATGGAAACTGTATCAATGCACACACTCCATGTAGGGATTTCTATCTTGATCAAGATAATTATAGTGAAGCTGGTGATGCAACTGGTGTTGATCAGCTAATCACCATACTGGGACAACTCACTCAGGTTATGAATAATAACCATACCCGTATGGAGCACCCAGATCCCCAATGTGGAGGATCAATGTTAGATCGCTTCATGAGGAAACAACCACCAACATTCAATAGGAGAACAAATCCATTGGTAGCTAACCAATGGATAAGTTCTTTAGAGAAAATATTTCATGCCTTGGGGTGTAGCGAAAGGGAAAAAGTTATCATGGCAGTTTACCACCTCACTGGAGATGCTAACCAATGGTGGTCATTGATTCAAAACATGAAGGAAGATGATGAAGTATCAAATATATAATGGAGGGAATTCAAAGAGCTTTTATTAGAAAAATACTTTCCTCGTGACCATCGAGCAGATATGGAAAGGCAATTTCTAAGTCTGAGACAAAAGGAGGATGATAATGTCGCAATGTATGCGGATAACTTTACAAGGATAGCAAGGTATGCTGGAGATTATATATGTAAAACAAGAAGTAATATTGTTCATTTCATTGATGGGTTCAAACCATTTCTTCGTCGAGAATTAGTGTCACAATCCATCTCTTCGTGCGAAGATATTGTCGCATGTGCTATCAAGACAGAAAACGAATTCTCTAAGTCTTATGACTTTAAAGTAAAGCAAGAGAAGAAGAGATCCACTGATCACTCTGGGAATGGAAATAAGGGGAAGAAAGGAAAATTTGATTATCCATCCTACAGTAAATGTGGGAATAAGCACCCTCATACTTTCTTGAAGGGAATGGGAGTCTGTTACAAGTGTGGTGAAAAAGGCCACCAAGCTCATGATTTCAAGGGGAGGAAAGAAGCTACTGAAGTTCAATGCAGCAATTGCAGGGATATGGGGCATTATGAAAATGAATTTCCTAAGCATCAGGGGAAATTACCTCAGAAAAGAACAAGGGATCAAGGCCAAGCTTATGTTATCACTACTGCTGAGATAGAAGCTCCGAAAGACGTGGTGGCAGGTAATTTAATGGTTTCCTTAATTTTAGAAATTGCATTATTTGATTCTGGATGATCGCATTGTTTTATATCTTCCCATTTTGCTAAGAAAATTAGACAATTTCAATTTGATTTAACAAGGGAGTTGTTAGTTAAAACTCATAAGGGAAGTATCATTGCTACAAAGTTCCGTGGGTCTATTCCCATTAGAGCACATAAATGTTCTTTATATATTGATATCATCATCATACCTACGGTTGATTTTTATATACTCCTTAGTATATATTGGATTTTGGACCATGATGAAAAGATTTATTGTAAGAATAAGGAGGTTACAATTTTTAATGATGATGATAAAGAACACCTTATCTTTAGAGAAGAATCATCACCACCTGATTCTTACCTAGATCCACCCCTAGTAGCTCAACTAAATTCAATTATTGGGGAGGAAGAAAATGAAATAATTGTCGGTAAGGGAAGTAATGTTCAAATAGAGTATGTGCCTATTGTGAAAGAATATGTACAAGTGTTTCCAGAAGATTTACCTAGACATCCTCCAGAATGAGAAATTGATTTTTCCATTGATTTAATTCCTGGTTCAAGGAATATATAAAAGACCCCTTATAGAATGGACACTGTGGAATTAGTTGAACTAAAGAAAAAACTAGAGGAATTGAGTAATAAGGGATTTATTCACCCCAGTGTTTCTCCATGGGGAGCCCATGTCCTTTTTGTTAAGAAGAAAGATGGATCCATGAGGTTATGTATCGACTACAGGGAAATCAATGCTATAACAATAAAGAAAAAGTATCTCCTACCTCGCATTGATGATTTATTTAACCAACTACATGGAGCTTAATACCTTTCAAAGATTGACCTTCGATCTGGATACCATCAGTTGTGTGTGAAGAAGGAAGACATTCTGAAGACAACATTTCGAACCAGATACGAGCATTAGATTTTACAGTAATGCCTTTTGGATTGACTAATGCACCCACTTTATTCATGGATCTAATTAATAGAGACTTCAAGGAATATCTCAATGATTTTATGGTGGTATTTATTGATGATATCTTGGTATATTCCAAAATCTATGTAGATCATGAAAATCACTTGCGCATTATATTGAAGACTCTTAGAAGACATGAATTATATGGGAAGTTTAGCAATTGTGAATTATGGCTGTAGGAGATTTCTTTTCACGGCCATATTTTCTCCAAATATGGAATCTCTATTGATCCTTATAATACCAAGGCAATCCAAGAATGGCCAGCACCAACGAGTATAACCAAGGTACACAGTTTTATTGGTTTAGCAGGTTATTACCAACGTTTCGTCCAATATTTTGCCTGATTGGCTAACCCATTAAAGAAGCTCACATGTAAAGGGGTTAAATTTTTTTGTACAAAAGAGTGTGAAGAATGTTTTGAGGAATTAAAGAGAATATTAGTCAATGACACTATATTGACTCTACCATCGGGGAATGATGGGTTCGTTATTTATAGTGATGCATTGATGAAAGGACTTGGTTTTGTCCTTATACAGAATGATAGAGTTATTGCCTATGCATCACGACAACAGAAAATTCATGAGCAAAACTATCCTACTCATGATCTTGAGTTAGAAATTGTGATAATTGATTTGAAGATATGGAGACACTACCTCTATGGTGAAAAATGTTAGATTTATACTGATCACAAGAGTTTGAAGTATATTTTCTCACAAAAAGAACTCAACATGAGGCAAAGGAGATGGCTTGAACTACTCAAGGATTATGATTTCATGATACACAACCACCTGGGGAAGGAAAATAAGGTGGAAGATGCTTTGAGTAGAAAAGATCATGGAGTTTTGAACAAGATGACAGTTGAGAGGGATCCTATTTTCATGGATCTAGTAAAGTTGGATATGGGAATAACCATGGAAGGTGAAACATCGATAATTTTTCAAATGGTTGCCAAACTATCTTTTCTAGAAAGGATAAAGAGTTCTTAGACCGATGGTGAAGAATTTCAAAAGAAGATTAAAGCGTTGAATGATGGTATATTGAATGAGTTTTTGTATTAAGATGGAATTTTAAAATTTGGGAAGAGACTTTTTGTTCCCGATATACCTGATCTAAAAAGGGAATTTTTGGACGATGCTCATAGTTTTAATTTTTCTATAAACCCTGGGGGCACCAAAATGTATAGAGATTTGAAGGAAAATTTTTGGTGGGACAACTTGAAAAGAGAGATTGCTGATTTTGTGTCAAGATGTATGGTTTGTCAACAATTGAAAGCTGGAAGGCAATAGCCTGGTCGATTATTGCAACCTCTTCCCATACCTGAGTGAAAATGGGATAATATCACGATGGGATTTGTCATGGGACTACCAAATACTCCTAGAATGAACGATGCAATATGGGTCATTGTTGATCGTCTTACCAAGTCAGCACATTTTCTTGCTATAAGGGAAGATTTACCACTTGAATGTCTAGAAAAACTATATATTAATGAAGTTGTGAGGCTTCATGGAGTACCCCTATCAATTGTTTCGGATCATGATCCCCATTTTACATCAAGATTTTGGAAAAGTCTTCAGAAATCCCTGGATACTAAACTTCATTGGAGCACTGCCTACCACCTTCAAATAGATGGACAGTCAGAATGGACTATTCAAACCTTAGAAGACATGCTGAGATCATGCTCACTTGACTTTCAGGGTATGTGGGATCAATATTTACCTCTCGTAGAATTTTCCTATAATAGTAGCTTCCATTCAAATATGTTGATGGCACCGTATGAAGAATTATACGGAAAGAGATGTTGCACACCAACCTGTTGGGATGTTGTTGGTGAAAGAAAACTTGTAGGCTCAGAACTGCTGGAGGAAATGATGGAAAAGGTAAAGTTAGTCGAAAACCACATCAAAGCAGCTCAAAGTAGGCAAAAGAGCTATGCTGATAATTGAAGGAAGTATTTGTAATTTCAGGTAGGAGATCATGTTTTCTTGAAGGTATCTCCATGGAAGGGAGTTATAAGTATCGGTAAAAAGGGTAAATTGAGTCCCAGGTACATCGGACCCTTTGAAATTCTAGAACGAATTGGGGATATAGCTTACCATTTAAAAATGCCTCCATGTCTCTCCAAAGTTCACGATGTGTTCCACGTATCACTATTGAGAAAATAAATTCTTGACCAAACACATGTACTCACTTATGAGGAATTAGAACTGGAACCTGATCTGTCTTATTGTGAAGAGCTTGTCTGGATTCTTGATACAAGAGAACAAGTGCTGAGAAACTAGATGACTCGTCTGGTAAAGGTTCTTTGGAGAAACCATAAGATGGAAGAGGCAACGTGGGAACCCAAGGAACATATGATGATGAACCACCCGAGTCTTTTCATGCGGTAGTATTCTAGAAATTTTTAGGAAGAAATTATTTGAATGAGGGGAGAATGTATAACCCCATGCTTCCACGGTATGCTTCTCTTTGAATAATATAGTAGCGTGTGTTGTACGCAACTTCTAGTTCCAACACACACCTCATCCAATCAAACTAGCTGTTATGAATAGTAATACCCAATTTTTGAAATTTTATAAATTTTATCTTTCAAATTGGACTTCATTTTTGGATTTGGAATATCGAAATTATCCTAGGGTGAATTTTTGGTATTTTTCTGAAACATTCAATTTTTGATGAATAGTGAAAAACATTAAGTTATAGTTTAAAACCAAATTTTTATTTAAATAATTATTTAAATTATTTAAATTTAATTAAGTTAAAAATATATACATAATACCTATATACGTTCAATGTAATTAATTGGAGTTAGTTTAGAATAATTTTAGATATATAAAAATTTTATTGAACTTTTCACCGTCTTTTACCCACCTCCTAGGAGAATTTGAAAATTCAAATAAAACCTAATTTTACTGCTTCTGTGAGTGGAATTTAAAAAAATCTGAGAAACACGGTTAATATAAAGTATTAAAACTTGGTTCATTAAGATAAAAATAATTTTTGTTGAATAGTAACTTTTTACTTTTATTTACCGGGGTTAAAAGTAAATAGGGTAAATAAGGTTAAAAATGAAATTAATATTACCCTAACACATGCCCTAATTCTAATGTACAAGTTTATATCAACCAAAAACAACCTTAGGAATAAAATATTATCATTTAGGTCCACTTGGATTAGATTAGGGCATTTATTATTATTTAATTCAAAGAAGAGTTAAAAGAGTTAAATTCAAAATTTTAATAACAAAAACATTTTTAATATAGGGTTATACATAAGATAAATTCAATTATAAATATTCATTATAAATATAAAAATATTTCCTAAATAATGGTATCTTATTTATAATTTTTAGACATTAAATAATTTAATTTATTTATGACACAATGGTGATACAGTAACTACCTAATTAATGAAATATTAAAATAATCGATATTATAAATATCAAAATAAATGTAAGTTGAGACTTTTTATGAATTAAAATAATTTTCTAGGTTAATATGACATATTAGTATTGGTTATATGAATTTTTTTCTAAGTAATAATGTTGTTATGAATTTATCAAAAACAAAATACCGAATAGTGTCAAAATTGACATAAAAGAGTATTTCAAACAAATATTATATTATTAATTGATATATTATTCTTTAAAATCTACAGTTTGGCACGAGGACTCATATAATTATAGGTGTATCATTAATTTACCACTTGTGGGTCGCGTGGAGGTGTATAGTATGTTTATTAACTATATAATATAAAAATACAAAGACACATAGTAAATGTCAAACTATTTAACTAAGAGTTAAATATAAATGATAAAGTTAATATAGTGACCCAACCTGTCTAAAATCTATTGGTTGAAAGGATTTAGACCCAATCCTACCTTAACCTTCAAATAATTCACTTTGGAGCCATTATAAATAGAATATGAATTTATTATAAAATAATATTTCTAGCTTTTCAAAAGATGCCCCTCACCCCTCTTATAAAGGGGAACTCCCCCTTCTCTCTAATTTATACCTTAAAAAATTTTGTCTCGGCCACAACCTGACCAAATATTTTCTCAAATTCCCTCACATCATCCTAGAGGCTTTAGTTTGATCATAAATCAAACCTATGGAGGCCTTTTGATCAAATCAATAGGAAAAACCGAAGAAGAGGTAATGTTTTCACCACCCTCTTTCAAGTTCCTTTCTTCTTCAACTTCTTATTTCCTTGTTATTTCCATTCTAAAATAAAAAATCTAGTATCTTATATATACGGTGATGATATTATAAATATGGAACAACCAAATTCATTATTCTATTAATCCCTTGAATGACATGTCACCATACATGCGTACGTACGGCCTACCATCTCCACGTTGTGGTGTAATTGTTATTCAATATATTATTATTTAGATGGGTATAATAATGATGTATAATTCACATACATAATAAATATAACATGATAATTATTATTTATATATGATATACCATCCAATTATATATTATTTTAATATCAAAAGAATGATATTGTCGCTCGTGCGTACGTACGGACTACTGTCTCCACGAACACGTTGAGATTCATTCCCCATCGTATCCATTCAATACTAAATATCATTTGATTATTAAAAAAATTAGAGACATGATATCATTCTGTATATGAATAATATACATCCCATCCGTAACAAATATGTCTCACATAACAAATAATATAATGGAAAACGAATCCTTTAACACCTAAAACGATGATAATTCTAAGATATTATTAGCAAAGAAATGTTAAAATATCGTATATGATATCATATTAATGTATATGATTCTTGTATAATTTAATGACAAGGTTACAACTATAATACAGGAGGTTAACATACCATCTACAAAGAAAAAGTACAATGTAAGGGTTTATTTCACAATCTCTTCATTATATGAGGTTGTTTATACGTAATTATCTACTGGAAACTCTTTATCATCCACATCCATGTTTCTCAAAAATGTTTTTCAAATAATTCTTACTATTTTATATAAAATGGGTTAAAGTCATTTATACCCTTTTTTACTTTTTATAAGATGTATATAAAGGAAACTTTCCGTCATTTTCCAAACAACGTCCTTTTTAACCTTTTCAACAGAATGAAGGTAAGAATGTTTTTTTTAACTTATATGGAGGGCACGGCTATTTTCGGCCATTATAAAATCTTCAAAGCTTACATTACAAGATTATAAGAATATTTTCAATGTAAATGTTTTATTCTATAATTATGTTACTTTTAAATTGTTTAAAAAAAGAGATATTTCTCTCAAATAGTTTTGATTTCATCTATGTCAATATCCTTTGATGGATTTTAAGCTTATTTAAAGTTGATTTATTATGATAGAAAACTTCCATATTGTATTGAAGGTTTTTTGATATGTTTTTCTATGGATGTGTTATTTTTATACCATTCATGGTTTATGGAGAAAGTATTGACTTTTCGTATGCTAGTTTTAATACGAATGTTTATGTTATGTTTAAACATTTTCATATGATGAATACATTGGACATAATAAGTGACAGGTGGAGCCCACTATAGCTCCTCAATGTATCGGTAGGTCTCATGAGACCTAATAGTGTCTTGGAACAAGGCCTTGAAAAAATCTTATTTTTAGTCTTGGCACAAGTCCTTGACTATGTGGTTATGATAGTCTGACATTATGCATTCTATCATTATGAAAGTGGTTATTGATATTTCATTTGATTATTCGACTAGTAGAATATCCATTTGAATAAGTAAATGGAATTATTTCATTTTATATTTTCCATATTATGCTGAAGTTCATGTTTAAAAGGCTTTTTTTAGTTATACATTGCCTTAAATGTTTATGCTTATTTATGAATGTTTCCGCTATATTGTTATCTTTACTGGGAATTTGAGCTCACCACTTTCTATGTTTTATTTTTCCCAGGATGTGAATAAGTATTTTATGAATGACCTATAGGGATAGTATAAGGGGATATGAGTGTGGATACAAGATGTTGTTGTATTGTTCACTTTATGATGTAATGTAAACTTTATGAATGTATCTAGTGTTTCCATGGATACTAAACTAATCAGTTTTTGAGACTTGATCCTTTGTGATCATACCAATGTTATTTAAAAATGCACCGACTCTGGGTAACTGATTTCAGGGCGTTACAGTGAGAAATTAAATATCCAGTTAATATAATCCTACCCTTTGGTAGATGACCATATTTCTCGTTTGTTTATTTATATTTGAGATATAAATATATTCTAATTCTTTGGAATTTCCTTAAATGGATTCTAAATTTACATAAACTATTTTATTTCAGCCGTTTTTTTATAAATATTATATATATTTTTTAGGTCTTTACTTGATATATTTTTCCATCATTTTAACTATATGGAATGATTTGTTTAATTATTCTTTAAAATTTCAAATATTTTTATCTTTAAAAATTTAAATCTTCCCTTTGGTTGATCAATTGTTGAAATTTTTTATGGAATCTATTGTGAGACTATACTAGGATTTTTATCTCACAAACTATTTTTTCCTTCGGGTGTTTCTTGAATTTCTCCTTATAGGTCTGACTAAGAAGACAAGATATCATAGAGGTGGATCCAGCTATTGAGTATTGGGCATAGTGAGTTGTGTTCCTTAGGATCTTGGGTTATTTCCCCTGTTATTGAACTTTGGTTGTAGTGCATTGGGATGGTTTATGCATTGTTGACTTCTGGTACATTACTCCCAGTGGATTTTCTTTTTTTATGCATAATGTCTTGTGTATTTTTTTTGTTGGTTCAGAAATAATTCCCACTTACATGTTGTGTGATGCTAGGTGCTAGTTGTCAACCTGTGGGGATGAGGAACGACCTTTGGGCTATGTCACAGTTGGCTCTGTAATTTTGTTACCATGGTAACCGGGATGGTTTGTGACAAATTGGTATTAGAGGTAGGTTCAATCCTTTGTCTTAAAGCTAGAATACAATTGTGAAATCTTATTGGGATTAGGAGTTAATTTCAATTGAGTTTCTAGCCAGCTCTCAATGAAACAAACCATATGTCAATAGGGTTGGTCGGGGAGATACATATTTTGGATTAGTTATAGTATTTTCCCTATTTTTATTTGGATTGAGTGGAATCGAAATATTTTTTATTTCTTCTGTTGGAGATATTTATTCATGTTACTTAGTATGAGTGTTGTTATAATGTCTTTCTTTATCTGTTGATGTTTTTTAGTATCATGCCTATGAGAATACGTGTGAATCGGATCTAGTAAGGGGTTGATATAGAAACTTATTAAGAGATTCCTACTCTAGATCTGAGTCTAGTTTAGGTGATTGTGCATACTATCCAAGATCTGGGATAAGAACCACCTCCAGTTCCCTTTCAGGCTCTATCTGTGGATCCTTAGAGGGACGTCCATCAAAATCATTATCAGGAGTTCCTTCACCCAAACCCACCAGTATTCAAATTCTCCAATCACCCTCAACATGATGAGGAATATTTTAGGAAGACTGAATATCTATTTGTGTTCTTGGAAACACCAGACATTGTCAATGTAAAGTGTTCCACCTTCATGCTTGAAGGACTGAGTAGGAGATTGTGGGACATGATGGTGATGGCAGGGAAACATGAGGGCTTAGAGTGGAAGGAATTCATGGTTATTTTAACCAACTAGTTTTATGAAGATTCAATGGTTTTAGCTAAGGCTATTGAATTTTTCAAGCTTGAGCAGGCTGATTGAACCGTGACCGAGTATTCAAATACCTTTGATGAGTTTGTGCAGTTTTCTCCCAAGATAGTAACTAATGAGATGATGAAGGCTTGATGGTTCGATTTGGGACTTCAATCATATATTCATTCTTAAGTTTTCTTGTTGAATCTTCCCACTTATGCAGATGTACTAGATAAGGAGATGATGGTAGAGATAGACCAAGCTTTCAAGTCAAGGTTATCTGGAGTTTTATTTCCTCCTAGTGGTGGTGTTAGTTCCTTCAATGGAAAATGGAAGGGTAATTATTCTCACAATAGTTATCGATGTAAGAGTCATTCTAGACCTCATATTGTGCTAGGTGGGAGTTTTTTGATTTTCTATCAATGTGGAAAATTGATACATTCCAAGGGGGTTTTCCATGAGGCCCCCATGAACTATAACTATTGTAGACATTTATGTCACTTACAGAATTTCATTAACAACTTTACCACTCTGCGTAGTGGAACGGAATCATCCCTTACTCCTAAAACATTGGGAAAATGAAATGCTTCACGTACCAATGGGTTCCAGCCATAGGCATCTGGAACGAAGCTTCATAACGCAGTGGAAGAGTCTCCAAAAGAAGCTAATATGGATCTATCAACTGTGAGAGGTATCTTTAATATAACTTTATTATCAGTAACTGCTATATTTGATATCAATGCATATCATTCAATTATTTCAACTCATATCATTAATCTTATTTATCTTCCTATAGATAAACTATCTTGTTTAATGGATATTACTATACCCTATGGGAAAAAGGGAGAGAAAAGGCCTCATCATTTTTATGTGGAGGCTTCTTTGTAGGATTTATGGGGACATAAAGATCCTCTGGTGGGGTGGTTGTAACATCATGTTACTATTTTTGGTTGTTCCTAAATCCTCTTGGGTTAAATTATTAATTTCTTAAGTGGGAAAAGATGATTTATTAGTGAATTTATGATAATTCTATTAAAGGTGTTAACTTCCACTTAAAAACATTGAATATTCAATTGAATATTTTTAGAGTTAGACATTGAGTTGGTGCATGATTCTGAGGCCCGCAAAGGCTCAGCCAAGACAGAATAAAATTATTAAATATAATATTTTAAGAATGCACGTTTTATTAAAAATATCTAAATAACACCAAAACGGTGCATCGTTTGAGAAATCTGAGACAACTTTTTTGTACTATATATGGTGTTTACCCTAGTAGGGGTATAACATTAAAATTAACCAAAAATATGGATGCATCGCTTGTGAGATAAAGTTATTAAATAATATTTTATATATTATTTATTTAAAATAATTAAATATATCCAAAACAGTGGGACATATGTGAAATCGGAGACCATTGTTGAGTCGGTAATGAGGGTTTTACCGTATATGGGGTATAACAATTAAAATCATTGAGAATTTGGACATATCGCTCACAAAAAATAACCCTTTTATTTTAATTATTTATTTATTCCTATTTTTAATTAATAAATCATTAATATCTCTCAAATGGTTCATCATTTGAGAAATTTGAGACCAAATTTGGGTCCAGAATGGGGTGTTTACCCTATATAGGTTATAAATTTCATAAGGAATAGACCTTTGGTCAAATTTCTTTTTTATGGTTATGTTTTTTATAATTTTATTATAATAAATGGATTTTAAATAATAGTAAAGAAAATAAAAGAAATTTTTTTTGGTGGTTCTTCTTCTCTAAATAGAAAAACACAATTGTTGACCATTTCAATTTCTAAAACCTTCATTTTGTAGTTGTTTTCATATGTTTAGATTAGAATCACATTAAATATGTGAAATTAATGATTCCATAAAAAATTTTCGGTTTAATAGTGGGTTAAATCAGATGTTTTAAATTAGGTTTCTCAAACCAGAATTTTTAGGGTTATTAAACCCATTGAACTTTTTGGCCTTGACTATTACACAATCATGTTGAGTTTATACAATACAAATATCAATTATATGTGATTTCAAGGTTTTGAATCATAGAGTTTTGATCTCTTCCACCTACAGCGAAACAGTGGCCTAACTCCTCTGTGTGGCACATTTGGTGTTTTTGTTTTTATATTAATTTATTATATTCATTTTTTTCCAAATTTATTATATATTTATAGAAAAGTGTTATAATTTAAATACAAATAATTTAAAACCAAATTCAATATGAATAATTTAAACGAAATTATGGTATGATAATTGCAATTTTTATAAAAGGATAATAATGAAAAATAACTAAAAGATAATTCTTTATCATTTATCAAATAAAAATTATTAAATTATTGTCCCATTATTTTATAAACACATAGTTTTTATAATTTCTAGATGATAATTTCATTAATTTATCCAAAAGAAATTGTAAAGGGATAAATCATTGAATTTGTTTTGGGAAATATTTTATAAAAATATCCATCAAAGATTTATGTGAAATTAAAATAGCGCAATTTTTGTTAGATAATTGTCAATAGACTTTTTCACATAGTTTTTAAATATAATTATTATTAGTTATAAAAGGGAAATTTCATTGGGTTATCCAATGTTTTTTAAATCACATCGGATTATGGTTTATTTTAGTTGTAGAAAATTCTCAATGGTTAATTTAGAAAAAATAATAAATGGTAATTATTTAGATTATCAAAAGATAATGATTTATAAAATTATATATATAAATATTCTATATATATATATCAATAAACAGACATGTTATTATTTATTAAAATGATATAAAGTTATTTATTTTGATTATCAATATATATATATATAAAGTGAGATAAATATTTTTGATAATTAATTCTAATATTAAGGACAATTTTATTGAATATGTAATGATCAACATGTAATTTTAGTAACTATTAAAAAATAATTTCAAACACATATATTGACATAAAATGATAATCCATAGATTATCCAGAAGAGAAAAAATGTAATTGCATGTAATATTTTATTTCCTTGTGAAATAAAATATAGGGATATAATTATTGGATGAGGTTTATAATTATTCTAATGGATATTTCTTGAAATTTCATGAGTTAACATAAAACAATAATCTAGATATTATCCAGGAGAGAGAAAATGTAACTACATGTAATATTTTTTCTTCCTTGTGAAATAAAATTGATGTTTTTGTTCTAGGAACCCTTGACGAACTTTGACCATTGGTGTGTCGATGCTTATGATATTATGGTTGTGAGGAGGTGTATTGAACCACACATGGTGGTTTATTCTTTCCACTAACATCAACAACCTTGTGGTAGGTGGTTCCATTCTAATTATCCAAATTGATTATCCATGTATTGCTCGATTCATCTCAATTACTGATTTAAATTCAATTTCTCAAATTTTCATTCAATTAATATTATAAAAACCAAATTCTAGTTCATCATGATATTTTAAATGGTTTTGGCATGGAAATTTAGAATACCCCCAATTCCATTTAATTTTGTGTGTTTAGGGAAATTGGATGATTTAAATTGTTTAATTTAAATAGTGGATTTGATGGAAATGATTTCAATTAATTTTTTGAATTTAATTGTGGAAATAAATTGTGTAATGATGGATTTTGTTTTGAATGGATTTCAAACTAGTGAAAATGGATTTAAATGATTTAATGGAAACCTATGGGTTTTATCTTGTGAAAAAGGCATGTTTTTTAAGAAAACCTTTTTGTTTTTTAATGGAAAGAAATTTTCACTTTTGAAATGGAAGAATGGGATTGATCATATTTTTAAGAAGTATTAATATAGTTCCACCATCATGTAAGATCACATGCAAGACTTGGGTAGTTACTGAGTTATTTGGATACACTTCACACTACGACAATGTTCTAAAACATAATTGCATTGGGTCACATCCCTAACGGGTTGGTGACGAGTCTCTTTTAGAAAGTGTCGTAGGGACGTGTGTATAAATAGAGAATGTAGATTCATAGAGCTCATTAATACTATCATACCTTTTGTTATATGACCATGTTGCTCACATTTTATTTATATTAAATATATAAATGTATTCCAATGTTTTTGAACTACTTTAATCTCCTTTTGATTTTACATAAATTGTTTTATGTAACTGATTTGTTTATGCCATTGTTTTAGAAATATTCCATCATTTTGTAAAGTATTTGATTAATGTATTTTTCCATCATTTGAACTGTATATCATGATTTGTTTAATTTTGCTTGAAAATTTCAAACCTGATTATCTTTAAAAATTGAAATCATTCCTTTGATTAATCAATTATGGACATCTGTTATTGAATCTGTGGTGAGACCATACTAGGATTTTTAGCACACACCCTAGGTTTTCCTTGGGGTGTTTGTAGACTTTCTCCTTCTAGGTCTAAGTAGGGGGAAAGGATCTCTTGGTGGTGGATCCAGCTATTGAGCATTGGGCTTGGTGAGTTATGTTACTCAGGATCTTGGGTTGTTTTCCCTGTTTTGGAACATTGGTTGTTCTTCTTTTTGCTGTTTTATGTCTTGTTACTTCTGCTACATTACTCCTAGTGGAGTTTCTTTTATTTTACATACTGTATTGTTTCATTTCTTCCACATTGTTGGTGGGAAAATTAATCCCACTTTCATGTTTTATGATGCAAGGTGCTAGTCGGCGACCCGTGGGGATCGGAAACGCCCTTAGGGCTATGTCTGGATTGGCTTAGTTATCTTGTTACCAGGGAACCCGGGCTAGTTCATGACATAAAGTATTAATTTTTGAATATATTTCTTGTTCAGGAAGTTTACATTTAAAATCCTTGTGGATTTTTCATTTGGAAAGATAAAAGTTAAGTTTCTAAGAAAAATAAAGTCTTGTATGTTATAAAATAAGTTTTGAGATCATGGTATTCAAAATTAGATACTTTGTTCAGGAAGATTAATCTTAAGTAAGGAAAAGTTTATAGTAATATTTACATCAAGGGAAGTAATGAGTTTTCCCACATCATAATTGTTTATATTGATGACATTATCTTTTCTCTAAATGTTGAAAGATCTTGTGAATTATTTGCTGAAGATATTAAAAAGTTTTTTGAGATTTCCATATTGGGTTAAATTAAATACATTCCTAGGTTAAAAGAAATTAGAAAAGAAGAAACAAATTTTTATTTATTAATAAAATTATGCTAAAGAACTTATTAAAAAGTACTGAATGGAAAATAAAAAACCAATTTTCACATTGATTTCAATGAGGATGAAATTTTTTAATAATGGGGAAGCCAAGTAAGTTGATCAGAAATAGTATCAAAAGATGATTCGAAGTTATTTATATATGACTTTCTCAATACCAGACATTGTATATATTGTTACATTATGTTAAAGATTTTAGATTTCTCATAAATAAAAACATTTACTTGCTTGAAAAAAAATTCTCTTATATATCAAAGGAACAAAAAAATTCAGAATTATTTATGATAGCTCAGAATGTATTGACTTGTTTGGGATTTTAGACACTGATCGAGAATGAAATAATGATGACTGAAGATCCACATTGGGTGGAGTTTTCTGTCTGGGTAAAAGTATTGTGAGTTGGCATATAAAGTAACAAAATTCAGTATTTATTGGAAGGTAATATGTTGATTATGTTTATACTAATCAAGCTTTTACATAACTTAAGTGGAGGAAAACTTATTTGGAAGAGTTAATTTTTTTAGTAAAGTTACCATCTCTCTTATGATTTGATAATCAAAGTATAATCAACCTTATAAATAATCTGGTACAAAATTACCTTTCAAAAAAATCTGACCTAAAATACCACTTCATTAAAGATCATGTGGGGAAGAATGAATTGAAGCTGGAGTATGTTCCCACATAGGAATAAGTTGTTGACATATTCACAAAAAAATTTCTAAAGGAACATTTTTTTAAATTGAGGTTGGACATGGGAATCAAACCAATTTATCATCAAGTTTGAGGTATTTTTTCCCTCTCTTATATTATCTTCAGATAGTGTTTTATATGGGGTTAATTGTTTCATAAATATGTCCTTACAGAATTATTCATAAAGGGGGGTTGTGGGTAAGCTGTGAATCAATCATGTAAGTGTTTGAACTATTATAAATATCTGTTGGAGTTGTAATAGGAAAAACAATATTTGTATTCCCAAGAATTTTAATATGGTTAGATAGGATGATGACGAAATCTGATGAGGAAATCTGAGGAAGAAAGGTGGGGAAGAAAGATGAAGACATTTTTCATGAGTCACTACTTTTGGACAGCATGGTTTTTTTGTCTATGATTCTACTTTCCTATAATGATTTAGATCACATAGGATTTTAATTTATGATATGTAATCCATATATTGAAGTTTCAAATTTTAGTGATTTAGGAATCTTTTATGGAAACAAAATATATATTTGTATACTATTAGGAAAAAGATGATAAAGAAGATTATTGTATTTAGGTATTTTTGTTATTATTAAAGAAATATCAAAGAATAAGAAATCACCTCACATTTTTGTGAAAATTAAAATGACCGTCATATTTATAAAATCAGACTCATAATATATATGAAATTACATCCAAATGTAAAAAAAATATTAAAGATAAGTTTCATCGACCTCACCTTGGGTATGGAATGAGATTCTGGTCATATTAAGAAGGAGAATCTAATTCTGCATGGATCCAATATGAAATCTGATGATGGTTTGTTTTTTTTATTTCCCACAAATTTTAATTGACTTTTAAAACTTGTGATGCTATATTGATAAAAGAAATAGGTATAAGAAGTGTTGAAAATCGAATTGAACATCTTACTGAAATAAAAGAGGTTCAACTAATCATATTAATTCCAATCATATTCAGGCATGGTATAAAATATATATATTTCTGGAGATATAGTAGGTTACAATACTTTCCATTACAATTCATACGCTTCTAAAGTTGATCTTTAACATAATCAAATCCCTGAAGGAAGTGATGCTAAAAACGAATGTTTGAGGAAAAAGGGAGTTTCTGAAGTGAAACAATATTACAATCTTATATTATTAGGTTCTAATTTGTTTAAAGGTTAGGAATATTTTCTTGATTAGAAGGAACAAATAAAATGACAGTTGTTTATAATAATTGTAATTAGAATATATATGTTATCTTTATTACATTTGGTGTAGAGAATCATAATGAAGAAACTATTGTTGATCATATGATTCCATCATAATGAAGAAATTTTATTTAACAATCAGAATCAGAATCTGACTGAAGTTTGTTAGTATGTCGTTATTATTTGATTTACAAGTAGGTAAATAAATTAGGATTACCATTATAATGGAAAATAATAATGGGAAAATTAGAATGAAAATTCAGAATCAGATTGAATATCTTCTAGAAAGACAGAAGGGAGATGAATTAAAAGAAATATATGAAATTCAAGTGAGGTTAAATAAGTCAAAGAAAGAGAAATATTTTAAGAAGAATTTTATGATCTAATAAAAGATTTGGATTTAAAGAGGAACTGAATGATTCAATGAAATATTAGATATTGATTGAAATTTTAATATTCTATAATTTTGGTGAAATGAGAAAAACATTTCATGATACCACTTACACCATTCTTGCAAGCCTATAAATATGACAAGTGTACTTCATGTTTTTTATAGCATTAATTATTTATAAAAGAGGGGAAAGAATATCTTCAATTTAAGAATGAAGTGGTTTCTATATTATTTCTTGATAAGGTCATCCAGAAATAAGAGTAAGAAGAAAGAGGATTGTATACTGAGTTTTCGGATTGGACTAGAAAATTAGACTAGGATTTTGGGAATGGGGAAGAATAAGTTTAGGATTGTTTTAGTGGTATTCTGATAGAGTATTATTTCTATAATGAGTAATTGGACCTGGAAATTAGACTTGGGAATCAGACAAAGTATCATTATGAAGTACATAAATTTCCTACCTAATCCTAGGTAAGAAAGTGAATAATTGTTTTTAATGGTTATGTTTTTGTGGATGTTGATCCAAAAGCACAAAAATTGTATTAAATCATTTTTAATTATTAAAGTTCATGCACTATTGGATTGAACATAGTGTTACATGAATTTAAAGAATATCCTACTCATTGTATTAAACACAAAAAGATTATTTTCTAATGGATTGTGTGGTATTAGATTATTTCTAAACCATAACAATGACTAGATAATATTTTTGAGTAGTGATCCTTTTAAATTTCTATGTTATTATAGTTGTGTTTGATTATTTTTAGTATAGAAATAAATATTTAACAAGAGTTGAAGGTTCTTTCTAATGTAGGGAAACTAAAAATAAAAAGATATCACTGATTCACCCCCTTCCCCTCTCAGTTACACTTGAATACTGGTTGGGTAATTTCATTCATTGCATATTAAGGATCAATATGAAACCCATAGAGGTAGGTTCACAATGTTAAAGTTCATGGTTCTCACATCATGGTTGTTTCTAGAATGTAATGTATACAAATTTAACAAAATAGGGATGAAAATTTATGGTCATGTAGCATGGACCAAGGGTGTGCCTTTTAGGGTTGTGTGATGTTTGATTTTATATATCCATGACCATGGTTAGTGGTTTAAAATCCTATAAATCATACCATGGTATGCTGGATTTTATGGTCATTCATTTTAATATAGGGACGGTGAGACAATGTCATTGGATGGAATAAAAGAAATATGATGTGAATGAAAAGGCTTGGGAGGTAAAATACCTACATGGACTATCTCACCAATATAAAGGGAATGTAGATTAGGGTCATGATGCATGGACTAGGTACTTAGCCATACAGATATGACTCATGAATAAGAGAAGGGTAATTATTTAGTTGGTGAAAATACCTTTCATGAATGATAGTATAGTATCATCACTAGACAAATATTTTTAAAGCCTCTCATATAGATTTGGATCATGTATAGAAGAAGGTGCATCATCTTAATGTTGGTCTAAGAAAGGGCTCAACTTGAGTCCACCAAAAATCCAAAGTGTTGGGATGAAGAGAATTTGGAATTCATAACTATCAAAATATGGTGTTTGGATGTCACTACATATCAAATTATAGGGGAATCAATCAATGCATTGTTCTAAAAGGTGATATGGTAAATAATAAATTCCACATGGGGTTTTTCCTCTAAATAAAGGACCAAGATTTCATTCTTTCTTAATTCATGTGATAGATATGGTACTATTTAGTTTAAAATAATATGTCAAGGATATTGAGAACATAGTTTAATTTTGTAGAGTAAGGATAAGCAGGAAGGAAACCCGATCACACTAACATGAATAACAATACAAAACCAATAGGCCTGCGAGATTCATGATTGCTGTGAGAAAAATAGATAAATAGAGGTATAATCACATAATGACAGAGAAATGAATTTATGAAAAAGTTGTGTTCCAAATTAAATGTTTGATAATTGAGAACGCCTAGGAAGTTGGGAAGCCCAGTTGGGTGAGATACACTATTGTCGGTCAAACATGTTGACATACAGAAAGGTATTAGAGAGTATTAATAAGGTTTTAATACTTATATTGAGAACATATGAGTGGGTGAAGAAAAAGTCTGCATTCTAAAATTAGAATTTCACAGGAGAAAACTGATATGATGAGGATGGTTGTTGACCACATATAAAACATAGATTTCATTGTTTCATCCTCAATAATGGGGGTATAAAATGGTATTTGGCCACTGACCATGTCTTCAAAACATGGGTAATTTCCTATTTTTTTAAAAACCTATGGGGCATGTTCCTTGAATTGGAGGAGGGTCTATTTGGCATTTTTTCATCACTATAGTGGAGCCTATTTTGATGTGAATGGTTTATGGGTAAATTCAAACTCTTGGAACATAATGTATAAAGATGAGGGTAAAAGATCAATGGGAGGTATGTGTACCTTAGAGTTACACTATCACCATTAGGAATGCTTAAATGGTATTTTGGGATCAAAAAACTATTAAAACCATCAACAATAACGATAAGAGGACTTCACTGTGTCCTATGGAGGACTAGGATAGTCCCGGATGTTGCAGTGTTTATGGTCATTTAGCTCGGACAATGTTCTGTTACTAGTTTAGGGTTATGGATCTAGGACTAGAGAGAGGATGGTCTATATAGCACTGGTGAGGAAAAACACAATGTGAATTGGGAGACCCAAATGCAAATGCATACAATATTTACAGAAAAGGAATATTGTTTAAGGGCATGATGTTAGACCCAAGGTGTGTTTGACTGTATAGAAGAGAAAGGGGAAAGAACCCAACATGAATGGGGACTCAATGGGGCTATAGAAAACCCCTATATGTTGTGCACATAGTTTAAGGACTTGAGTCTTGTACTACATGATATAGAGTTTAAATTCATATAGTTATAGATATAGAAAAGATGGTATATATTTTCTCTAAATTTTTTCTATAATCGTGTATCCAATGAGTGAAACTTAAAGCTTGTTGGGGTTATATGGTAGACTCCATAGTATTTGATACTTCCCCATTGGTGCTTTAACTTTTTTTCAATTCACAAATGGGAATAAATTATCAAGTGGAAGATTTAATTTTGATCATTCCACCCTTTATGAGGTTTTTCCTAGACATCCTTTTATGCCTCTTTCTTAGGGAATTTTAGAGTCATGATAGACCGACTGTTGAAAATTAGGGTTTAAACTAATGTATATTTTACCTGAAGTCTACTATAGTTTAATGTCAAATAGATTTTACCAAAAGGGTGATAACATTTTAGAGTTGTAGATATTTGACCATAGGTAAGGTAGTTTATATATAAAGTGGAAAGGGAAAATTCAATGTGAATGGGAAACCTAAGTATGGATATAAACTAGGCATGAGAACAAAAGCATGTAGTTTATGTTCATGATATGTTGACCTAGGGAGATTTTTTTTAACATTAAGATTAAGGAAAATCCAATTGGATTTGGAAATTCCATATTCTAACATAAAAAGATTTTAGGTATATACACTGTTTATATCATGGTACATGAACCATAGTGAGTATAGAGTATTCAGTGATACAGCTTTGACCACTTTTATCAAGGTGTGACTTCACTTTGATGTATGAGAGTGTAAGGAGTCGTGGAAAGAAATCATTGGGTGATAAAATAAAGATGGGGATATAGAAAACATATGGCTAGGATCATGATTGGAGATCTGGTAATCTATATATATCCCATGGAATAGGAATCAAGCCACATGTAATTCTAGAAGGTGGTATGGAAAGGGACCAACTTTGGATGTAGGGCATCCTCTCTAATAAGGATCCAAAGTATCACCCAGATTAAATTCATTTGATGTGAAATTTAATGTACAATTTAATGTCATTTTTCATGGATGTTGGACAAATTGTTAAATATGATACACAAATTATTAAAAAAGGGGTTAAAATAGTATTTATAAGTTGAAAAGTAACGTAATCCCAACATAAATGGAGGAATAAATAAATCGACATCATAAAAACATCCTTATATGGGGATGGATGTATTTTAAGGTCATTATTCTTAGACTATTGGGGTTACTAAAAATTTAGAGACATCCTTTATGGAACAATAGGCATTACACAAACATACTAGATGTGGGATTCATGTAGTTTAGGGTCATGATTCTTGGACCATTGGGGTGAATAAAAGTTTAAGAAAATCATGTATGGACCAATTGGTGTTGGAATAATACATAGACCATTGGAAGCATCTTAATAAAGGGGAAACCAGTTTGGACATGAACCTAACCGACTGACTTTATTTACTAAAATGAAAAAAACATGAATGGGGAATCATCAAGGTAATTCAATTATAATGTAAAAAAATGGGGAGTGGTCGATATAAATCACAACATCCCAAATCTGAATTGCAAGGGGAATGAAAAGTGTTTTGGGGATGACCAATGACCATGTTTTAAAAATTAAAGATTCACCGCAACAATATAAATTAGGGGTAATGGAACATTGGGGTAGACTTCTAACCATGACATGGAAACACAAGACCTATACTGTTAATGAAAAAATATCTCCATGGAGTGTACACTGTATTAAATTCAGGCCAATTTGGAAATGATCCATCACTATTAGGGATACCATTTGGACATGGAGGATGAAGGAAATACAAATATTGGAGACTCAAAGTGTGAAGTTTAATTGAATTGGATATTTAAGTATAAATGAATACTATGGGGTATATACCATAGTTAATTGAGAATATCACAAGGAATATCCATACAGATGAGATTAAAACTGAACTCCTAAGAGAATAATTACCTAGGATTCGTGTGATAATATTATACTTGATGAAGCGGTATTGGCCATAAAAGAAACACAAGGATGAGGAAACTACATGGGGGAAATTCTGTATAGGCCTAGGATTTGAGACTCATGTGTTACAATATAACCCATAAATCATGAATCAATCAAAATGTATTTATAGTGGTTTTTGTGTTAGAACACTGACAACAAAAGAGAAATAACCTCTTAGAAACTTTAGGAAGGGTTGTTTAAAATTTGAGGTCTTGGAAATTTGACCATTAGTGTGTTAGTTTATATAGAATCAGGAAAATAAAAATCCAAAACAGAATTAGATATACAAATACTGGTATATAGTGTCTCAAGAAAAGGTGAAATAATTTGTACATTTTATATTCATGAAACTGGGACAAAAAAGGTCCCATGACTGATGTATTTTTCTCCTGTTGGAAAAATTATCCACTCAAACCCCTAATCTCATTTTATCCATGATTACTATGGGAAACAAGGAGTATATTGATATTCCCTATGTCATATGAGAGTTCAATATATGTGAATAAATTAAATTATATCACTAAATATCATCTTTTGGAAGTGACTACTTGGAATGAGGTTGGTCGGGGGTCACTCTATCTGGTTGACTTACGCTAAAAACGTTTTGAAATGCATGAGGGGGTACATTTAGGGAATTGATGTTACAAAAAATATATATGAGTTTGGATTGTATGTAAATTGAGTGTTTTAGGATCAAAATTAAAGGGTGAAAATGACTGATGGATGACTACTGAACATGTCTTTAAAACCCTGGTTCCACCACTATATAATGAAGCATCAGAAAAGTAAAATTGGGGTTAAATTCTTTCCATATATTAAAAACATAGGTTCAATCATGTTAATTCCAAAATCCTTCTAGGTTTTGTACCTTATACATCTGGTGGTCCTATTTAGAATTATTTCATCACTATAAGAGATCACATTCAGGCATATATGTTGATGGGGATCCAAATCTAGAAACACCCAAAGTGTTAAGATGATTTTGAAGGATGTTATGGTATATTTAAAAACTCTGGGTGCTACACCATTGTATATTCAAAAAAAATTGAAGGGGTGTGTTAGTGATTGAGATTCAAACCCTTCCCCTAAGAGTAGCATCTTCCTAGTTCTATGTGAGAGAAAGAAACTCGATGGGAGTGTATTCATCCCAAACACAACACAGGTAAAATACATGGTGATGGTGGTTGGGCATAAATAAAATGATCTAGTCATCACTATGTATCACATCAAGTAGGAATCAATATAGATGTAGTTATAGAAAATTATAATATTGGATACTAACACTAGGAATATTTGATTTTCCTTTTAGGTGGTACGGATGATCCAATTCAATAGTCTTTGTATTGTATAGGAAGATGTTAGCTACATAGTTTAATATAATGAAGCTATGACTACAGTTAGTGTAATTTTAAATAATTTTTCCAAGAAATTAAACATAGAGTTTAAAATCATACATTAAGTATGGTATGTAATTCATTTTATGATCAATAAATAAGGATATATTCCATGATTTTTAAATTCATTTGAAATCAACTTATGACATGCATTTTAAAGACATGGATCTTAAACATAAAGGTATGCTTTTTAAGGTTGTTCAACCAGGACCCTAATCATAACGTTTTACATCATACAGAAAGAAAAAATGTGTTATTTAGTTTAAATTCATATATATAAGAGTACGGTGACGTACAATTTAGGGAATTATTACTAATACATATATAATATTTAGTTTAATTTCATAAAACTCATACCTATTCTAAGAAGTTCAAAGTTTTTTAGAATAGAATTCAGCTATATAGTTTATATTCTTCCATCTTAGATCATTTAAATGATCATCAAGGTTATGAAAATTATTTTTTGGGAGAGGTTTCATTGTTGGGAGGTGTGATGCACTCTCTGTCCATTGTCATCATTGAATATACACCATTGGATTAGACCTTGTAAGCAGAGAAGGGGTATTCCCACTTTTTATCCATCTTCAATGGTTTCCTTCTAGGTATCACTATAAATATACAAGACATCACCAAATAAATTTTAATGAATTATTAAAGGATAACCTTCTTAATTAGTTCTTATTCCACTATATTCTATTATATCTATAGATTTTTATGGGCTTGTGTACTATTCTCATCGAGGGACTCTATATTAGCTAAATGGACTTGGGTAATTTTTTTATGTTAACTTGTCATATAAAAAATATAGAGTGATGTAAAATGCAACTTAATAGTAAGAATAACTTATTTACTATATCCCAAAGTGTACGGAGTCACCTGGTTTGAATTTTGAGTCTTTATCTTATATTCTAATGGGTAATTAGATAGATTTTTTGTTTATATATTCTCATTATGATCCACCATCTTTTGAAAAATGTGGTCGATGGATTTTTAAAAACCTTGATCTTTACATTTTCTCACATGTGATATTGAAAAGTATGGTTGTAATTGATGATTTATTTAGAATGAACCATTTTAAACTCACTTTTCAAAAGTTGGTTATATATTCTGTGATAATAGTGTGATTGATCCTAAACTGATGGATTATATGGGACTTCACAAACATGATCACAAATTCTGTCTTGTCCTCCTTGAGATAAAAAAACCTCAAACCACTTCTTGAAGAAGTCATTCATGGTGAGTATGATCCTATATTATCAGGTTGTGGTTAGTAGGTTGGGGGACCCATTAAAAGTAGTCTACACACTACCAAGGGACAAGAGTATTTGGTTTCATATATTATTTATGGAGGTTGACACATAAATTTTTCATGAATATGTAATATATGACAGTAATTAGTTAATTATATATAGTCATGAACCACAGTGGGAAAGATTTATCCCAAACATTATATTTTATTAGAGAGAATCAATCCTAATTATTTATCCTTATAAGACCCACAATGGACCTCCTACAAAACCAGAAGGATCTCCTTTCTATAGATGAAATGGAGATGGATTTTTTCGTTGATTCATATGTGGAGTACTTACACTAATTTTGGAAGATCATAGAATATATAATGAAAAACACACCAGAAGATCTGATCACACTCATCTTAGTATGACAATAGTTTTTCATGTTGTAGTTGCTCATTCAAATGAATCATCAATTTAGATAATTCCTCTATCATTCGAAACTTTGAGGTCACTACCTAGTAATTTATAGTAGCAATTTTATTGACCTGGTGTTCCTATTCATCGGTAGTGATGGGGTAAATCACCTTCCAATATTCCACATATATTAAAATTTAATTCTAATCAGGATCTATAATAGACATAGCTAGGATTTACAAGGTGTTTGATCAGTCATTTTCAGATCATAAAACATATTATAGGGGAAAGAGGACCTTAGCTCATGGTTGTGCTTGAGAAAAGGGAATTGCTCCTAAATCTTAATATTTTTGTTACCATTTATTTTCATGATAACTAGATCAAAGTAACCTTTTACGTGAAATCAAGGAACCTCAATATTGAGGGATAATGCATGACCAGTGATGGGGGCTTGGTACTTTGCCTCCATGTTGGTTCAGCACTATGATAAGAGGAATGAGTAAAACATGAGGGCCTTGGTGGAAGTGATTAAGATGAACCTAATACTAATCCTATTGATATATAGTTATTTATCCTTCTTCTAGTCAGTATCTATAAGGAACAATAGAAGTGAATCTCTTACTATGGAATTTCGTTTTCAACATATAGAATCAAATCATTAGAAAAATAGATGTCCAATGATAATTACTCAGATGTTAGTTGTGCGGATTGGAAATATTACAAGGATTTACCCTTGACACCATTTTGAGGGATGAACCAAATGTCAAACTACTAATGTATCATTAACCATTGTTCCAATTGTATTGTTTTCATGGAATCTTTTAGTACATACTTCAATAGGACAATGTGGATGATTAGTTAGATCTCAGGATGCTAAAAATAATGATGTTTCATATGAACCATGAATACTAATGTGAGTATGTTCTTATAAATGGGGAAATATCTATTTTTATTATCAAGAAACATGTGACTATGATAATACATATTGTTCTCTTTTCCTTTTTTTCTTCTTATCCAAGTGGGTGATTTGGCATCATTCAAGTGTAATCACATAATAGACTAAAGGATTTCCTAGAATATGTGGCATCAGAATTGGTGGAAGAATAAAATACTACATGAATTCATATAATGTTTCCTAAAATTCTGCATCCCATTGATAAAAAATACCCTTCTTTATCGTCTTGTAAGAGGGATTACATTTTCCTACCATGTTAGTGAAAAAATGTTGAATGTAATCCAGATGGAATTAGAAACCTTGAAGCTCATAGAGATTTCATTGAGGAGAAATTTTCTTGATGGATTTGATATTTTTTGGGGTGATCTTGATGCCTATATATCTGAAAAAAACCAAAGAACATCCCAAAGGGAAACCCAATACAAAATTCAAGGATTTTATCTTCAGGTAGTGGGCATAGACCAAACCAGAGACTTTCTCAATGTCCATGATGTGGTATTTATTCTGATGAGATTTGATGACTAATTCATCCACATAGAACCCTATTGGTTTCTTGGGAAAGGTTTTAAAGAAGTGGTTCATGGTTTGTCGGTAGCTTACTCCATAGTTCGTCAAACTGATGGACATCACTCAATAGTGTAAAGTCCAATGTGGTTCTATAAAGGTAATGAATTATTCATCTTTATGAGCTATATTTATTTGATTGTATCCAAAATGTTTTCCCATACCAAATTGATCTTGAATTATAGTAGTCACATATATCATCAACATAGTGATCACTATAGGGAATTCTGCCTTCAAAAAATATCATTTGAGGTCCCAGAATTCAATGCAGACATTGATCCTTCTATTGATCTTTCTAATTGGGATAATATAGGCCATCCTCGTGGGATACTAAACTAAACAGATAATGTTTTCCTTGATAATGTTTTCATATTCATCCTTGACAATATAAACATAGTATGGATACATTATTTATGGTTCTTATTTGAATCTATGATGGTTTAACAAAGGGATAAGATGTTAGATTGGGACATGAGGGTCAAGCCCTGATATCTTCTTATAGTTCCATGAAAACAAGTCATAGTGAATTTACCAGAACATTAAATATTATCAACCCTTTTTGGGAGGCATAAAAACACTAATCAGTTTCATACTAAAAATAATCCTTAATACCTAGGTTCACATGAACCCGATCATAGATGATAGTGGAAAATACATCTTTAATAGAAGGAGGATATTTGTCCAGATCATCTTCATTAGATTCATGATGACTATAAGGAGGGTATAATCCCTTTGGTGTATGAGACTATATGAAAACATTGTCTTCTAAATAAGGGGAAGAAACATTAGAAGATAGTTCATTACTTTCTATCCCTAGGGATACCATGAAGAATAAGACTAAGGTTAAAATACCATGAGGTCTTCCCTGGTGGGATTCAGCATTGATGTTAAAGGTATGTTGCATAGTAGACTTTCCACGATTCATCCCTACTCTATATGAGACACATTGGTGACACTTGATGATTGTCATGGGTCAAACCTTATGGTATGTGACATGAATTGTATTTCCTAAATTTTGGTGGATATATCATTTATAAGATAATAAGGAGATCTGAGATCACTGATTTTTATTGGGAACGATGTAATGATTCCAAATACGTATAGTCTTAACTTCCAAATGATGAGTTAGAAGGATTAAACCATCCTTCATATCCACCTAGGGGTCTGTTTAGGTTGACTTCAAGTCATTGGGAGAATTTACATCCACAGATTAATTAACTTAGGGTTTCTTACCTTCCCTCTTATAATTCCCAGTATCAAGGTATCTTGATTAAAAGTGGTAATATGGAGAAGAATCATCAATAAATAAATCTATTTGACCATTGAGAGAGTATTTAATGCACTAGTGATATGAAGAGTGGACTTCTATATGCAGGTTGAGACAGAGCCTTCCTATTAAGGTACCATAGGTAGTATCTTATGGGATGAACATGAATTAAATATATGATACCAATTCACAAGACTGGATATTTAGTTGAATCATATCATCTGGATTTTGTTTTCTCTTCTCATATCCCTATACTTTCATGTTAGATAGTGTCAAATATTATTTGGTAATCACCATCTTGTGATGTATATGAGATGAGATGAGGTTGATATCATAGACAATTTCCCCCAACAACCGATGGAGATTTATGCCATTAAACCGGCCTCAGATGTTGAGAGGGAATATGTGACCATTTATAATTTTTCCATAATCCTCCTCATAAGAAGTACATGATGTCTTGGAACTCCTCATTCTTGACATACCCTTTGAGGTAGTCCTCAGCAGTGGATACCTCACTTTAAACTAAGAGGTATCTTTAGTACTTTTATGAGGTCTTAATGATACTCCTATGATAGGTAGACTGTGTCAAGGAATGAGAACCAAACCATAATTATTGTGATTTTCTTGGAAAAATAATACTTTTGATCATGGGTAAAGTTCATACTCCCAAGTTTCCTCTCCCGGATAGTAATCATGGATGGTCTAGCCGGCTGTGATGGATGTTCCTAGCCTGTATCTTCCACATTCTTCAATTTTTTGTCTTTGTATGATAATTGGATATCTATGGTTGATTCAAATGATTATCCAATCTTATGGGTTGTGGATTCATGCAAGTGGATGCACCCATAGAGGGATTTTGCTATTATGCCTTTAATAATATCTATTTTCTAAACTCAACATACTAGGCCATTCATTTAGGGATAGTTCATCAAATGTTCTACCTTTCATAGTTTAATTTCCCTTTTCCTCAATATCATCATACATAAGTTCTTGAAAGAGAAGAATGATGTGCTTCATCACTAATATCTATATAATGGTCCACTGATACGATGATAATAATGGATGCATACTCTTTCACTTTTTCAAATGACTCCTCTCAGATCGAATGGTTCATGGAGCCTCCTCCCTATATAAGGGTCATGAAGTCCATAAGTGTAAAGACTGACTTTGGCACTATAGAAGGATCTTGTTTCCCTTACATTGCCAGCATAATCTATTTCAAGCATTGGAGTCATGTATAGATGATATTGTTATCATAGAGGGAGAGCTGGCTACAGGTGGCATTGGTAGATCTAACCTCACTTTAATAATCTGGTAAACACTAATGATAGAATTTATAGTTATCTAGTCATAAAAATTTTATTATCCTTTATCATAGACATGTTCCCATTACCCCAACATATTCACCATATGTAATAGTATAAAATATTCATAATACATAAGCCGAAGTGTTTCTCAGTTCCACTATGTCATGATTTACCATATCTCAGAGCTGGTATTTAATATGGAACACTCGTTTATGGTGTTTCTAAAGAACCTATAGTAGGAGAAAACGTTGTGATGGTTCTTCAACTCAACCTATTACAGTATTTTGATCTTAAATAGAATAATAATGTGAGTATTTATTTTATTGTGAATGAAACTGAGTAATTGGTTGTACTTATTGAAATAAACCATGTTTTTCCATACTAGAAATGGAATTATGGGTGCTTCTCACTATTTAGTTTCTTCATGATGGGGATTTTTTTAAGGGGGTTCCTACATCCATATTGGTTGAGGAGATAAATATTTTTTACCATGTTTTTGGTTTGTTAGAAATGAGTTTGAGTCAGAGTATGAGGTGTTAATGGGAGATTCCTATTCTTGAACCACTATATAGTTTCTTCAAGGATCTGATATCACTAAGAAATTTCTTAGAATCCACCTGGATACTTTAGGGTGATGAGCGTTGGAAGCATCTTATCCTGAAAATTTTTCATATAGATCCACAAAAAATGTTATTAGGAAAGATATTGAGGGAATATGTCAATTATTTTTAGTAATTAATGAAGTCTGTAACATATTCATTGTCTTACTGTTGTGCCTGAAAAAATTAGTGACACTCATTCTAAATAATATGTAACTAAACATGAATGGGAACCAATTATTTAAATCCTCCCAATAAGGGATGGATCCTAAATTATGGTTACTATACCATACAATGGTAGGTCCTTCTATGTTTTGTAAAAATAAAGATCTTGGATTCCTCCATATTCCCTGGAGTTACTAGAAATGGTCTGCACTAAGATGATAAATGAGAAAGTTGTTGTTATGGGTAACCTATTCCATTCAATGATTTGAATCTCAGTTTTCTAAAATCTAGGGATGGAGAAGAATTATCCACCCATGATGGATACAGGTTCATTTTATGCTAAAATATGTCTCGTTTTGTCTCTATAGCTTCATGGTGGGTAGTGAGATCACTAATGACGTCTTCATGGGGAGTGTTAGCATGTTCCCCCCAAATTGTTTGGATTCTCCATGAAGAATAGCAGTTGTTTTATAGAGGTGGGAATTCATATTGAACAACTAGAGAGTGGATCACTAGGAACACTTGATTACACATCGGGTGAGTAGAGTCACTAAATTTTACCTTGGTTTGGAGAATGAAACCACCTACACAAATATCAATGGATCGACTTATGACAATAGGTTATTGGGGTTCTACATAGATAATTACATAACTATCTATGATTTATCCACTATTAGGGCAGTACCCAACAAGGAGTTTGTTACTAAACCTTTTTAATCCCTCAAGCTCATTGGGTAGGTCGGTGATCCTAGCCACAAGTTTGGTTCCTTGTGCAGTCTCAGAGAGACTAATGTATTCAGAAATGCTTTTACTTTTTTCATTGTGTTGACTAACAGTTGGAAGTGCCTCAGTAGGGTTTTCAAGGCCCATGGAATGTCTCTACTATCATTTATAAACAGATATAAGGAGTTCCACCAGACAAAATCAATCCCTTTTAAGGTAGATCATCCTATTTATAAGCCTCATCACCAACATCACACTCATGTTCAGTGGAAGGATTGATGGTGAAAATGTTAATGGTGGTAATAGTTAGCAATAGAGATTTTTTGGCATTATATGTCTGGACAACTAGTGAGATGTTCTTTCATCAAAGGTTAGGAATAATTGGAGGGGGTGAAATACCACTTTCCTTTGATCATAATATATAGGAGATTCATCTTCCATGATTAAATAATGTATTTTGAGACACTAAATATAGTTTTATTAGAATATATTGGGATACCCATGTTAGTTGGGGCACTATGATTCTAAAAGAGCAACTAGCTTAAAAATTTGGAACTATTTTTCAATATTATTATAGTTCTTAGATATCCTTGGGTGTTTCATATTATGAACCTGATGAAGTGAAACTCCACCCACATATTTTTATGGAATCATGCTACAAGATTCATAGAATATAGCTCCAGGATTGAGAAATATAGGGTTGAATGTTGCAACAAAATGTCTCAAAACACACATGTGATTAGGATTTCCTATATGTTCTCATCATCCATCACTTGATCATAGAGGTAGTATTTAATTTGATAATACTAATATTATATATGAGAGAAACAAGTGGTTGAAGGAGGAAGATATTTAGATCTTTCTTACCGTTTATCCTCAAGAAGAAGAGGCATCACATGGGAAATTATTCACTGGGTGGATGAGGAGTCCTTTTTGGGACCATTTTCATGTAAGATAGAGGGTCTAAATCCACTTATTAGTGAGTTAGTTTGTCAATATCCAATGAATAACCCTTATTCTCTTTCTTATTAGAGGGTTTCGACCCAGATCCATACATTTCATCTATATTCACTGTATAAATGGAGAGACGGGATGTTGATAGTGGTAAGTATGATTGAATTTAAATTCCCTAAAAGGAATTCAAAACATCCTCCACATCAAGGTATTTTTAGTAGTATTTTGGGATGATGTTGACTATATCCTCAAGTATGGAAATCCTAAATAGATGAGTTATTTCCCCCAGCATTGGTGGTGATGGAAGGATCATCTCTCCTGAATCATCAATCATCCTAGATTCATAAATATATAAGCTAATACAGTTTTTGTTACCATTATCCAACACCTAGTTAAAACATGTATGTTCCACAAGTGATTGATTTTGAGAATAATTTAGATACATTCTACATGAATTACGATTGCTGACACGGGAAGGGACTCTATAGAGGCCTGTAGCACCTCTACACCGAGGAGGATCTTTGAGGACTTTGAATGCTTTAGCATCATGGTGAGGACCTCTACTTCATTTTTTATAATCACTATGTGGACCTCCAAAATGGTATTCTTCATTATATATAGGACCTCCATGATTTATATTAGGTGCATAAATGGTCTAGAGAGTCCGCCCAATAAGCATTATGGGTGGGTAGGGTCTCAATCCAACCTAATGAAAAATTTCCCATATATTATGGTCAAAATTGAAAGGGGTCAATAGTAACAGGGTCCAAGGAAGTTGTAAATGTACAATTCCATAGGGAAAGATTGGTAGCCTACCCCTAACATGTGAATAATACAACTATGGTATGGGATTGTGGAATTGGTGAAGTATCAAGCTATTTATCTGTTGGTGGTGTTATCTTACATTGTTGATGATGTTAGGTGGCTGGTTCCTTTCTTAGAGACTCCCATGAGGAATTGGGGCCTATCATATCTTGGAAATACACTACATAATTTGTATATGGGAGAGATTACTTAGATTATATTAGAGAAAGTCTCTAAAAATAGAAAATAATGGAAATTTTGGTATTGAACCAGGCTTATTCCTTGCAGGTGATGACATTGATGCGGAGCCCCAACTTCCAAATCTTATTGACCCATTTCCTAAGTGATAATGACTATATTTTACTCATATTGATGTAAAAGGGTGTTAATAATCCAATTATAGATGATCTCAAATGGGGATATGGGGAGATGGAATGTAACACCCATAAAATGTTATTTAAGTAAATAATAAGCTTGATGGATTACTCAATATGAAACACCGAGAATTATGTGAATTGAGATGTATTATAAAAATATGATTATTTAAATGTAACCTAGAAATTTAATTAGAGGGTATCAATATGAGTAACCACATTATAAAATTAATATATATTAGTTATTCTTAATAAAAATTTATTTACTAATACTTATGAAATAACCACTCAATTTTCAGTGAAGCCATTTTATGCTTCAAAAATACATTTTCTTCAAAAATGATTTTTTGTATATTTTGAGAATATAGATAATAATTAATTAATGTCACTTTTATAAAATTTATTTAACAAAATGATCTTAATTTTTTAAATTATCATTTCAAAATTATCTTATAGTGGATTTTGGATAGAGGTTGATTTTTGGATGAATAGTGAAAATATATTTTTTTATCTCAAAACATACTTTCATTTAAATAATTTAAAAAGATCCATTTTATTTTTAAAAAATAAAATTAAAATTAGATTATATATATTATTAATAATCATATTAAGGCCATTGGAATTAATATTATGTTGTATTTTTGTATAAAAAACTTTTTATTCTTCCGGAAACATTTTTCTAAAAAATAACTTTTAATCTTGTTTTGTTTGTTAAATTTTAATTTTAATTCTACAACTTCTATGAATTAAATCGTAAAAAATGGATTCCATGTTTTTAATTAGGAGGTTAAAATTTGTTAAATATTCCCCCTTTATTTTTTCATATTAAATAGTAACCTTTGTAAATATGTGTCCCCTGAAAAAGGTTAAAATAATTAAAATTGGAATAAAAGGTTGGGATAAGGATTTAAAATTTCTCTAACACATTACTTTTTCCTATTGGTTGGTTGGTGTTCAACCATGTACATACAAGTCTGGAATATATGGAAACTTGGTGACGTTTTTATTTAATTATAACCTTTATATTAATTTAATAAGAGAATAAATACAAAATTAATGTCACTTTAATTTGGTTTCTCAAAAAAAATTACAAAGGGAAAAAAATTTATAAGTTTGATTCTAAATGTTTTTCAATTATTCCCATATCTGCACTAATAAAAGGGTGTCTATTACCTTCTCTTAATCACACTTTTGGATCCATGTAACTTAAAAAATATCACCTCAATTTTCCTTTAAATATCTCCAGACAAAAATTAGTGGTGTTGGATACCTTAAAATACAATCACAATGGTCTTTATGAAGGGATCTAAAATTGGCCTACTAAATAAGAGGAAATAATCATACCTAACTTATTTCAATTTATTTAATATAATTAATTTTATAAATATATGGTATTAATCATAAAATAAAAACTTAAATGTACTCAGTATGTTGAATTGTAATTATGATTATAAATACACCAATATCTAGCCTCTATTCTTTCAAATTAGAAGTGAAAGTATCGCTTTTGCGTACATGTGGACTGCTGCCTCTACACAGCGATATAATTCATTTTCCATCCCCATATTTCATAAATGGTTATAATGATGGGTTCAATGCTTATATGTGATATTTATCTTATAATTATGCTTCTATAGTTATAATATCATCTATACCTTATTTTCATATAATATGCTGGAAAATGATAACGTCGTTCATAAATATGTGCGGACTACCTCCTCCAAGAAGTGATGTGAAATTTTTGATATATCAATACATGGATGTTAATGAGGATAAAATTGATAAATAAATATGATAAATATGATATATTAATAGTTATTTAATAGTGAATTATTATTTACCTTTATTTTAGTCCATCCATCAAAAAATGGAAACAATGTTCTTGCATACATACAGCCTACTGTCTCCATGAACAATCTAATACATTTTTTCATATGTACATTTTAATGGATGAGTACAAATATATATAAAATGAGAATATATTATATTTATATCATTATTAAAACTATATAGATTATGCAAATAATATCAAAGAATAATGATAAGGACTGGTGAAGGAAGAAATGCAATAAAATGAATAAGTTATCTCCTAGAAAAATGATTTTAAAAATAAATTATTAATAAATGGGGGAAAATATGTTATAATAATATCATATATTGTAATATATATGATTATGGTTCTTTAATACATTTATAATAAATATAAATGTATTATATGATAGGTTTGGATGTCTACGAAGAAATGTGAGACTTGAGGTAAGGGATTTTTGTCACACTTTTAATTTTATGAATCACATGTTGTATTCACCACATATTTATTTTATATGGTGTATATAATTAATAATAATTAATTTTATGATTAATATATCTAAAATTATTTGGATATAAATTTATATATCATTTTCTCCCTTTTAAGTTGTTTTAAGTCAAAAGTTACTAAAGTGGTAAGGGATTTATGATTCAACATCATTTTAAGCAAGGTTATTTATAATTTAATTTCCAATGAAGAAAATTATATGATGATTCTTTATAAAAACCATTTATTATAATTTCATATACTTATTCATGGAATTTTTATGTAATATTTTCATTTTCTTCTCTTAGGTACTTAAAAGATCAAGAAAATTGTTTTAAGAGAAACTGAATTTTTTCCTCTTCAGTTAGAATTTTTTTTATACATGTTCATGTTTTATAAAAAAATTGATGATTTTTTATAATATTCCACTTTTATTTTTTTAATTAATTTTTTTAAATTATTTAATTTTAAAAAAAAATTAAAAATGAATATTCTCTCCATTTTCTTAATGAGTTAATTTTTAATTTTATCAACAATGTGAAATGAATATTTTTAACGTAGAAAACATGAACCAAAATTATAAATTTCTTGGGTATTCTATTATTTAAATCTCCCTTTACAATTTTTAAAGGTTATTTTCAAATAAAATTTTTAACTTGATATTTTGTAAATATTTATTTTTTAAAAATGAGATTTAAAAATGAAAATGTTGCTTTCGTCAAGAAATATTCAAATGATCTTTTAAAAGAATTTTTCATCTATGATAATATTCTTCGATGTTACATATTATTTTATAGGGATATTATCCAATGATACCATATTTATTATTTCTCTATATGGTAAATGATTATGATGATGAAATATAGATGAAACCCATTTTTTCACAAGTTAAATTATGATCAATTTTTTTAATCTTATGGAATACATATTAATGGATTTATTATTATTTTATGGGTGGAAATAGAATTCTATAGCCCTTAAATAAATTTCATAATCATGGATGACTCATTAGATAAATATTTTATGCATAAACCTAAATTCATGTTCAAATATGTTTGTGTGAAATGTGTGTTTTAGTTTTTAGTTGTATGTGTGGACCCAGTTTTCATATCCATGAAATTATATATATAACTAGTTTTATTTTACATAATATTATGTGTTAACCTAGTTTTATTTTCCATAATATTATGTGTGAGCCTATTTTCATGTCAATAAGTTTATATGAGGGCCAAATTTCATGTCCTTAACTTTATAAGTGAAAATGGTTCTATTCATACATGTTCACATTGTTATGAGTTTATTTTTTCAAATTCTTATGTCCATAATATGATATCACGATTCATGATGGGTTATTGAGGATTCTTCAATCATAAGAATATTTTCTTTTATCATCATAAAGTTTTATGCCATGACTCATTTTTTATTTGTGACAGATTAACTATAAACATTGTAATTTCTGATCATAACTCATATACTTATGATTATATAATTCTCATGTATGATCATTGATTGATATATCCTATGTTAAACCAAACATAGCAATTTATGTCACCCTTTATTATGTTTTTCCTACTTTGGGTTAACAAGAGAGATTTTAAGTTGAGTATATCGAAGAAGTGTTCTACTTGGGAAATGTGGTAGATATTTTAGGAAAAAAAGGGATTATGTATCTAGTATCTAAAGATAGTAAACATATATGATTGTATAATGGATCACAATGTTATGTATTGAATATTCATATAATATCATGTAATATTTTTTGTATGAAAATATTGGTTCTCTATAATTGGTATCATTGTAGGGTTTAATTAATATTTAAATATTAAGATTATTGAAATATTTTTAAACTTAATGATAAGTATAAGTATTAGATAACATCCAAAAGTTATGGTAATGAATATATTATATAGTTTCCCTAAAAAGATATATTTCTTTCGATACTATAAGTGGATGAGATGTTGGAATACATCAATATAGGGGTAATATCCCCAAAAATATTTGGTCAAGTATACGTCGATCATCATTATATTTCATGGTGAATGTGTCCTTACTATGCACATGTTTTGACCCTACTTAATGAAATTATTAGGTTAACTCATATTTAAATATATACTATTATGTAGGATTTTAATAGATACTAACCAAGGATGGACTAGGTTAAACCTAAGGTGACTTAGATTAATAAGACAATGTCTTGAATAAAAATAATATAAATTATTTTTCTTGCTTGTGTGTTTTTTATGTCTATTTTTTATCCCACAATGCTTTTTGGTTTTTTCCAATAGTTGTAACTTGGAGGAATTGAGTTGAGAAAAAAAAATTTGAAAAATGAAGTGATTTTCCTCTTGAGAAACTGGATGATATAGGAACTAGAAGGAGAAAACTTTTGATTATTCTTAATCATCTATCATATTATATGACTAAAAATATAAATATTGGTGAGATTATTAACTTGTTAAACATGTGGGAAATGGAATTCTTTGGACGTTAAGGTGGTCAAGATAATGGGGGTAATAATGTTAAACTTACTTCGTCTCTAGAATGTGGGAAGAATCACTTAAGAGAATAACAAAATGGAAGAGGATGATTTTTTGTATGTAGAAATTAAGGGCATAGAGATATAAATTTACAAGGAATTTTATGTCTTATATGTGGGTAATTTGATCATTATCTTATTTAATTCCTTATTCCAAGGGTTGACTCCTAGAATAAGAAGGGTGTTTGTTATGAAAATCATTGATGTGAAATCATTGAAGTGTTTATTTATTGGGATTCAATAAATTTGTTGTATAAGTGTTATATCAATGATATTATGGTTACAATAATACAAAATAATTTCTTTATTGTTCCACATTAGTTTTTCTTTAAGGATTTTCAGTAATATATTAAATGGTACTGATAACGTAGAAAATTGATTTAGCAGTAAGGTGATATTTTTAGATTATGAATGAATTAGTGAAATAAATCCCTTAATATGAGACTTATATTGACAAAATAACTTTTTTTTGGGATAAATATATGATTGATATTGATAAATTATATTTTATAATATTGGTGAACATGAAATTGGTTATTGATTTAATAAATAAGTAATATTCGATGAATTTTAATTTATTTTTTGATTTATGGAATATATTTAATAGTTTTTTATTTTATTTCTAGAATAATTATATTGTTATTTTTTAGAAGAATATTGTTTTCTATATTGTTTTATGATGATTCAGGTTACAATAATTTTTTATGACAATATTTTATTGGGTATCCACAAGTTTACTATGTGACACTATGAGAGAGATTATGTTATCTGTCGATATATTCTTGATCCAATATTTCTAATTTTTGGGTTTAGAATTTGGTTATACATATTTTAGTTTATTTTTAAGGTTAACTATTAATGAAATAGAATATGTTGAAATTTTCAGGCTATTACTGATCTTTTATAGATTAACGTATTATATATATATTAGATACATATGCAAACCACTATTGTTTTTTTAAATATTTAGGTAAATAATAAATTAATTTTAAATTTTTTATGTGTCTTATAATATATTAAAAGTTAATTTTAGTTCTTCAAATACGAAGAATTCATCTTGAATATTCATTTCATGGAATAGAAGATGAGGTGGAAATTCATTTAAGCACAAACAAAAGATGAATTTGTGCTTTTGAAATGGAACGAAATAAAGTCTATAAATTTTATTTTTTTCTAAACATAATAGAAAAATGATCCTTCCAATTTAGGAAAAGTATCTTGATATAAAAATATTATCCCTTTACCTTATTTTTTTTATGAATTGACGGTCTTTCCACCCATAATAGATTTTGGGTTTTCTTGTTCACAACTTTCTCAAAATCATGTTATCTGATTGTATTTTTCTCTTTAATGTATATATTTTTTACCTTCCCATAAATTTTCTACTTATATTTGAACTCGATTATCATTGTTTTAGGTAACCTTTACCCTTTCCACTTCTTTTTTCATAAAGAAGTTTAATTGTCCATATGTGTGATGTGGGTTTTCAATAAAGGTATTTTAAAATATTTAACCTCTGATGATTGGGATTAAATTATGAGGGTGAAAGTTATTTAAAAGGATTATAAAATAACACAACAAAAAATTAGTTTAAAGTAAAAATATGCTTGATAGATTGCTTAACACACAACACCAATCTTTAAGAGAATTGAGATATATTATAAAAATAATCTTATTTAAAATTTTCCTAGATATTTAATTATTGAGATTGAATATGATTAACCTCATTATAAAAAATATATATATTATATATACTCCCTATAAATTTATTGATTAATTTATATGAAATTATCACCGAATTTTTAATGATTTCATTTTATGCTTCAAAAAAATTTTTTCTTGAAAAATGTTTTGTATTGAATTTGTTCCATTGTAATTATAATTTAATACTACTATTTATAGGAATATTATATTATAAAACGAAATTTATTTCCAATCTAATCATGTGAAAAAAATCAGAGTGAATTTAGGATAATGATTTATTTTTTGATGAATAGTGAAAGATACTAATTTTTGTAGAAAATTATCTTTTTTTAACATATAAAAAGTTATATTTTTCAAAATAGTTTTAAAAGTAAAATTGGATCATTTATATTATTAATAATCTAATTAATTTTATTTTAATTAATTTTATTTTTTATTTTTGTATAGAAACTATCTATACTTAAGAAAACAAATTCTTGAAAAAACAATTCATTATGTTTTATGAGTTTAATTTTAAATTATATTCTTACACTTCAATGAATTGAATACTTAAATTATTTTTCCATATTTGGAATAATAACATTCAAATTTTTAAAATATACCACTTTTATTTTTGAACATTATAAATAATTACCATTGTAAAAATTTGACTCCTCTATAAGGGTAAAATGGGTAAAATAAATTTTAAACTTTTGGATAAGGATTTAACATTTCTATAACACTTGAAATTATCTTGTTTATGGGTATATATCAGTAATTTCTATAAAATTATATAATATATGGCCACTTGGTGTAATTTTTCTTTGATTATTTCCTTTATATTTATTTAGGAATATAATAAAGAAAATGTTACTCTCTTCACTTTAATATCTCTAAATTTTTTATATAAGTTTAAAATGTGGATATGTTTGGTAATAAATGTTTATTTTAAATATTAATTATTTATTTTATCATGGTAATTTATTTATTTTAGTGATTTAGAAATTACATTAAATGTACAAGCAATGTTGACATATAATTTATACAATAAATTGATATATTAAATAATTTATTTAAAAAATATTAAGTGTAATATTATTTTAGGGAATTATTGTATTCCATGAATTTTGTAGATAAATATGAAATATTATATATGTGTTAATGTTTTGGATTAAAATTCTACTTCTTTCATGTTGTTTCTAATGTCAAATTATGCAAATAGTTCTTAAATGACATTAATAGTATTATTTGTTAAATATGTATTATTTAATTATATTAAAATCCTAAAAATATTGTAAAATGTTATTTATCATTAAAATTCCCTAAAACATAATTCCTTTTAAGTTTATGATTCAATTTTCACCATACAAGCAAAATTAAAACTGTTCAATTTTAATAAAAAAATCATTTCCACTGTGAAAATCAAAAATGGTTAATGAAGGGTTTAAACCAAATATAAGATTAAAAATGATATCTAAAACTATAAAATTTGATTTTATGATTATATTAGGACAATATATTTCGTATACTCAAATACAATTAATTCTAGAACCATTTTACACTAGCTAGACACATATTATATAATAATATTTCTTGTATTTTTAAAAAAGACATTAATGATATTTTATAATAAAAAATATTTTACTAAATGAATAATAATTCATAAAAAACTTGTATTCATCAAATTGAATTAAATATTGTTTAAAATATCAACCATGGTCCATTTTTGGTTCACTTATATTTTATGGTAAAATTTATGACCCTTAATGTGTAAACAACTTTGATATTGTGGAAAATGTCGAAATGGGTAATAAGGGGCCTTAAAATAAATAGATAAGGGTGAATAAATCAACAAAACATGTCCAAATTTTATTTTATGATATTTTCTATACTCATAATCACTAAAACATTAAAATATATCAATTTTGATCAACTTGAACCAGAACATTAATTTATATTATTTTAATACTTTTAATATTTAAAAGAGTGACCCTAACCTCACATATAAAAGGGAACCTATTATTCTCCCTTCCTCACACACATTTAAAAATATTCATTTATGAAACTCTAGAAATATACCTTTTAAACTATTCAATTCAATATTTATGGGTTTTTTTATCAATAAAACACTATTCCAAGGGTCATTAAGAAAGGATCTAAAATGGCCTACTAGAGAATAGGTAATAATCTTACCAGACCTATTTCAAATTATTTCTTCTTATACAACCTCTAAATATGTAGTATTAATCATAAAATAATAAATTCAGTATCGTAATTATGCATAAATTTTATTATTATCATTTAACCAAAAATATTAACCCTCTATTCTATCAAATTGGAAGTGAAATTATCGCTCTTGTAAACGTGTGGACTCCTGCCTCCACAGAGAGATATAATTCATTTTCCATCGCCATATTTCATGGATGGTTATTAAAATGTTTTTTATATCATATTTATGATAGAATTATTCGTTTGGGATTATAATATCATATGTACCTTCTTACTTTCCAATTAGTTGGAAAATGATAACGTCGCTCATGTGTATATGTGGATTGTCGCCTCCACAAAGCGATGTAATTTTTAGTTTGATTTTGATTTACATGGATATTAATAATGATATAATTAATGAATATATATTATATAATAAAAATTCTATAATGTTTTATTATTATTTATCTTTCTTTACATCAATCAAAAAATAGAAACAATGTTTATTTATTTGTACGGTCTATTGTCTCTTTGGACGGTGTGATTAATTTTTATATCTATAACTTTTATAAATGAATATAAATATATATATATAGTGAAAATATATATGATATTTATATCATGATTAAAAATATTTACATGATGTGGTCATCATAAATATATAAGGACTGGGATTTATGACCCTAAATATGTGTAAGAAACGAAGTGGTTTTGTCACAACCCGACCCACCAGGGCCCACAAAGACAACGACAATCCGAGTTGGACAAATAAAGATAAAATACAGCAATATTGGAGTTAGATAAAAACTAAGTATTCAATACAAAAATATGGGGTCTTATCTAAAGTATTTATATGCATGAACATAACTAGATCCATGAAACAACACATATATATAATAAAACACTGAACATCTAGAGAGTAGAAAATTTATGCAACACCCTCAAAGGAACCAAAAAATTACATCAAAATACTAAAAAATTATAATGGGGAAAATATGAGCCTAAAAATAAACGATTTTCCTACCTAAAAACAAATGTAAAGAGGGAAATACTGAAGATATCCTACCTTACAATCTATTGGGCCAACCACTGAACATGGTCAGTGACAAGAACTGCTTTGCTCAACCAAAACCAGGTCCACCAATATCATTGTTAATCTTATTATTGTTTTCATAATACACAAAATTTATGGGCAAATTTCATATAGGGGTGAGTATTCACATACCTATTATAATTCCCCAAAAACCAAAAAGGGAGAAATAGAAATAAAAATAGTCAGTTCAACCCATAACGAAAGTGGCTAAAGAAACCTAAAATTAAATACTCTCATAAGGAACCCTAGTGATATAGAAAAGGGATCTCTATACCCACTTATAGACAAGAATGATGAGTCGTCCTATAGCTCCAAAGTTCTATCTTTGATTACAAGAATCATGTGAAACCTCGCCTAAATCTAAGGGGAGGGGGTCACTCCTCACTATTGTGGACCACATCCAAGGGAGCACTAACACAAGTAGAAGACATTCTCTCATCCAAATATCCAAGATATTAGATTTACACTGAAAAGATAGTGGTATCATACACTACTATAATATGGAGGAGTACCTATACAACTTGTGTAAAATGAATGGGGGGCCCCTCCCTAGGAATATAGGAGAGTACCGACCTCAGCATATCTCTGATAATTAAACCTGATCAATTTAATCATTCAAGAATTCAAGAAATAAGAATAATTATAGTAAAACATATTTTATATCATTGATGCCAAAATTAATGCCACCATGGTGTTCTATATAGAAAACTACTCAATATAGGCTACTTCTAGGCCAAAATCTAATTTCAACGAAAAGAGATGCATAAGGTACAAGTCCTTGGTAAAAAGTACATAGTGTGTATAGGTAATAAACTGCATGTCTTGGATACCTAGGGTATGCCCATGTCTTCTATCCCATGATTGTGTATTATATCTTTTTCCCATATACTCTAGTTATTCTTGTGTACACTGTTTATATTTGGGTACCCTATCCATGTCTGATTAAAGGGTTGTCCCCATGTACTATGGTCGTTCCTATTTACCTAGAAGTGTGTGTACCCACGTACTCTTAGGGTACATGTTGAGCCACCAGCATCAGGACACATTGTGAGTACATATCATTATTGAATTATTTTCATTCATTCTCTAAGAAATATGATTCACTAAATACACCACGTGGGCTGACCTGGGACTTTCGCTTTAGGAGTTGTTGTAGTTAATCACTCGCTGCTTCTAATTCTCTTTTTTATACTTTTTTAATATATATGAAATAAAACTAAATGAAATTTATTTTTGATAGATGATAATTAGATAATAGAACACAACATATGAATTCAATGAAAACACAATGAATGTAAACATAAATAATTCATAAAGAAGAGAAATGTTCCTAATAGAATCACCCAGATTGAATCTTCATCATCTCATTATTAGTTTAAAATTTTATTAATAAACACACTCCATCATATGCATAAATATCCAATTATATATATGGTTTTGAATATATAGTACACTCAATAATCATAGAGAGACCACACATCCACATCCTCGGTCAAGGGAAAATATTCTAGAAGATAAAGTTAAGTATCAGGTGGCAAATGGAGACACAAATGAGCATTACCCACTAAGATCCCCCTTGACCTAACTCTAATAAAATAAATAATAATAATATTTAATGTGAAATGACTTGGGTTCAACACCAAATTGATCCCCCAGAAAGTTCCTCAGGTTAGATACTCATGATCACAAGTATAAGAGATCATAGTTGATAAGAATGGGGTGAAAAAAAAAGATAAAAAATTGAGAATGAGATGAAGAAGAGAAAAATATATTAAAATTTTATAATATTTTTTCAATGGAAATAAACTAAAAAACAATATAATATTTCCACATATATGTTCCCATGCTTTGAGAATGGGTGAGGATACATATTTATAAAAAGGGAGGTGAAATAATTCACTCCAAAAATCTACTACAAATGTTTCCACATGTATTATCCAATAAATGGCCTAATTTGTAACTATTGTCTTTATAAAAATTATTCCATAATATCGGATTTTTAACCTCAAAATATGATCTTTATTTACCTCTATATGTAGACGTAATGGCCAATTTAATCAAATACATTTAATCTGTCCATTTGACTCTCGAAATTCCAATTCTTCAACTTACCATGCCATTATGACCCTCCAACCTATCAATTCACGCATTTTAACCATAATAAATGTTGTTCCCCACATGATTTCTTATCTCTTAGAAAACTATGAGACATTTTTTACGTGTTCTTTAGATGTTATGAATTAATTTTTCAATCGAACTGTTTTTGTGTGGTGATTTATTTCATCTTCAACACGTTTTATCCATTAAAAGAATGCATTAATGGTCTTATTTTGACATGAAACTCATCTATCACGTTAATTTTCTAAGACTCTTTCATTTAAATCTGTAATAAATTCATTTTGAAGTTTGTGTACCTAGTTATTCTTTAGTTATTTTTGCGGGTTCCATGCCATATGCCCAACAAATTTCTTAAATTAAATGATTTTTTTGGGCTTCTAAATGCTCAAATCAGAATTTCCTCATAAAGAAAAAGATTGAGAAAATTCATAAGGGAGTTCAAAAACAAATATCTCACAATTTTGAATAATAATGTAAATTTTATTACTAAAATTTACCTATCATAATAATCTCCCAAATTTCCATATTTACCGATTTTTGGCATTTGATCTCAAAATACCACTAAAACCTAAAAATGTGACAATTACCCATAAAATAAAGGTATGGTGGGATTATAAAAAAATTATAGTATAAATTGTATAAAAATTTGATCATAATAACTCCCCCATACATAAACATTTCACTCCTGGGCAATCATCTTATATCCAAATCAAGATTCACACAAAAATCAAAAATGAGATAACATCAATGATCTGATCCAAAAATGAATTTTATCATGTATATTATATGAAAAAAAATCCCTATCATTTTCATTCCACACATTCCATTTCATTCAACCAAAAAAAAATTCATTCCCCAATAACAACCTACCCCACATTGAATTTTATGTCACTCTTCATTCCAGAGAAAATAAATCTAGAGTTATGGTCATATATGGAAATTGCATGTATCACCATAGTCTTGTGACAATTATAATTTCTACACAGTGTGAAACATGAAAATTAATTCAATCATGAGGTATTTAATTAAAGGTTCAAATTATTATTTGTTATAACATTTTTGGGGAAATGATTTAAAAAGTTTCATGTTAGAAAGAGGAGGATGGACTCTTAAATAAAATGTATAATTAATTCAAGTGAAAACAAAAGAAATTCCTCCCACAAACCCCCATGAAAATGTGTAAAATAACACCAACCCATTTTATGACATGGAATATGATCCAAAAAATGTTTACAATTAATTATTTCATCCATGTTCTTCCTTTTTTGAAAAGATCCAGAAAGGAACAACTTTATTTTTATTTTTATTTTTATTTTTTTCATGGAGGATGAGATGAAAATTGAATAAAGTGAATGAATAAAAATACATTCCCATCATTTTGAAAGGGGAATTATTGATAAAATAATTTACAATGAGTAATTCAAGATCATATCCATTTTTTTTAGTTTTTTATTTTTGAAGGATAAATGGATAAAACAAGTAAAGAATAATGAAATGATGTCACAGACCCAATTCACTTATTATCCACTTCCCAAAATGTTGAAACACACCTCGAACCACCCATAATTGATACTCATACTAATGAAAGCACATCAAATTCCCTTCCCCCACACTTAAACTTGAAATATCCATGCAAAAAATACTAAAAGTGAGGGTAGGTAAGGAAAAATAGTCTTGTAATGTGGCTTAAACCTATAAGGAAATTCATGGAATCTAAGGTCTTATGAAGGATAAATATAAATTTATATATCAGGTAAATATGTGGATAGCCAAAGAGATGCCTCAATCATTTCATATAGATTTCCTGAAATCCAAAGCATCAAAATTGAAAAATCACAAATTCTGGTTCTCACACAAAATTCATGTTTCCCTCAAGAATGTGTTGGTATTAGGAAGAATATGTGAAAGTATTTTAGAATATCTCATAGTACTAGAAATGTAATTTGGTTCAGTGTTTCATGGGAATGTATTTCATAAATATGTCAAACTCATAAAAATTCTTCACAGTCCAATTCAAGATAAAAGTTATTGCATCAACAATCATTTAAAATCTATTCTTTGAAAAATCATTTCAACTCTTTCAAAATCAATTGATGTGTGAAAAATGATAAGAATATTCATTAAAACACCAAAATCCAGAAAATATGATAAAAAAAATGAAAATCACATAATAAGAACTAAACAAGTTGAAACTCCCCTGACACATAAATTTTACTACCCCTCATTTCAATTCAACAATATATATATAGGTAGAAAAACAAGGGAGGGAAAGATATAACCTGACATGATTTTTTTGGAGTGGATGCCATCATTTAAGATCTTAGCTAATTCCAATAGAACTATAAATAATAAAATAAAATAAATCTTAATAAAAATAAATAAAAAATTAATATAAAAGTAAAATATTATAGAACATGGATTATACCTCCATGTGGGTGTTAGTATTTCACTTCCCCTAGTCAGGCAGTTGCAGTGGATTATCCCCAATTAGATGGTGGGTGTGGTTTCTTTGAGATGAACCGATACATATGACTTTTCCTGATTTCCATTAGTATACATTGAAATTAGAAAACCCAAAATAAGATAATAAATTTCCCAACCCCCAAGAAAGAATACAGATAAAATATTAGGATTGAAGTGGGAGGGAATAGAATATAGGGTTTCTCCCTAGTTATTTTTGTGGTGTCCTCCTCCATGTGGCATGAAAATTGTTGTTGAGGAGTAGTCACACCACCACATGCTTGTCCAACTCTTCTTCTTCATTCATCATCACTTGGGTATCCTCTTCTTTATCATCTAAGGTCTCCTCCAATTATATTTTTTTATAAATTTTAAATAAATAGAAGTAAGAAAAACATTTAGCTTGAATATGATTAAAACAGGAATAATTAATAAATAAATATCCCCATTCATGTAATTCAACTTGGTAATTGATATCTTCAGGCATGAACTTTAGATACTCAATCTATGTAGGTGAATATTATTAAATATATTCCAAAGTAAGAGAGAGGTATAATTTTTCTGAAATATCATTATCAAGGATTGGAATATCATGTTTCAAGTTATCTTCAACAATGTTATTCCCAGATTCTTCCAAAAAATGATGATCTTCCATCAGTACATCAGTTGAAATGTGTACTTCTGGGACCTCCTCGATAAATGGTTGAGTGTCAGATGATATGATAAGTTCCTTTAAATGTTCATTCACACCCGACTCTGGTTCTTTATTAGAAAATCTTTTTGGTCAAAATTAATTCCACCACTCATTCTGGTTCAGGATCTGGCTCAGGTTCAAGTTTCTCTTGGGATGTGCATACATATTCAGAAATCAATTATAATTGGCCCTCTAGATTTTTCACTTTATCACTAATCCTTTCAAACTAATCATCATTATCATTAGAAACATTAGTTGGAAACTAAGAGTGTTCAGTCCATGAATAATAATTTGAATTAAAAGACTTCATGTACAAAGAAATTTTTTATGTTTTTTTTTGAAATTTAAGATTTTTTTTCTTATATAAAACAAATATTATTTAAAAAAATGTGAATACAAATTGTGAGTTAATACCACTTGGATCCTATTAAACAGCACCAATTTGATGAATCATTGTCGTGCATGCTCTCAAAAATATTTATAAATAAATTGAGCACATTGGCTGACCTAGGTTATTCTCTTGAGGAGCTGTTGTAGTTAATCACTCTCTACTTCTAATTCACTTTTTATGATACTTTTTTATATTTATGAAATAAAAATAACATAAATTTTTTTTTGATATATTATATTGAAATACTAAAATTTAACATACAAATTCAATAAAAACTCAATGAATGTAAATGGAATAAAGTCATAAAGAAATAAGATATTCCCGATAGAATCCCCCAGATAAAACATTTATCATCTCATTATTAGTTTCAAATTTAATTAATACACAAACTACATAATATGCATGAATATCCTCTTCTATATATTTTTTTTGAATATATAATACACTCGAAAATCACCGAGAGATCACACATCCACCTCCTTGATCAAGGGAAAATATTATAGAATAGAAAGTTACATCTTGGGTGGAAAGTGGAGACACAATGGAAACTTACCTACGAATATCTACCTTTAACTAACTCTAATAAAATAAGAAACAATAAAATTGAATGTGAAATTTCTTGGGTTCAACACGGATTGATCACCTAAGAAGTTACTTGGGTTAGTTACTCATGATCATGAGTATAAGAGATCGCAGTGGAGAAGAATGGATTGGAAAAACGAGAGATAAAAAAATGAGAATGAGATGAATAAGAGAAAAATATATTAAAAATTCATAATAATATAAAAATTGAAATAAAATACGAAACAATAGAAAATTTCTACATAGAAGTGTCAATGCTTTGAGAAGGGGTGAGGCTACATATTTATAGGAAGAGGGGGTGAAAGAATTTGCACCAAAAATATACTCCAAATATTTTGGCATGTATTTCCCATTAAATGGATAAATTTTTAAAAAATTTCTTCATCAAAGATGTTAATAATATCACCTCAATTAACCTTAAAAACTTTATCTTCATTTACCTCTAGATTTAGTAGTTATGTACGATTTAATCTGACCTATTTAATCTGTCCATTTCAGTCGCCAAATTCTAATTCTTCAACTTCTCATGCCATTATGATGCTCTAACTATCTATTCACGCATTTTATCCTTAACAAAAGTTGTTTGCCATTTCATTTCGTGTCTCTCCACAAAATATGGAACATTTTTTGACATGTTATGTAGATTTTATGACTTATTTTCTCAATGTAATGGTTTATACCTGGTGAGTTGTTCCATCATTCACTTGTTTTAGCCATTCAAAGAATGCATTAATGAACAAATTTTGACTTTAAAGTCATATATCACATGAAATATAGAATCACTTTTCATTTACAGATATAATCACTTCATTTGGAGGTGTTGGCACTGAGTTATTTTTACATTATGTCGGTGGGGTCCACACTGTCTTCCCGAAAAATTTCCAAAATTAAATGATTTTTTCGGACCCTTAACTGATAGAATCGGCCATTTTATTGAAGAAAAAAATTTATGAAATAAATTAGGGATTTCAAAAAAAATGAATCACAAAATTTTGATTAATAATATAAATTTTATTACCAAAATACCTCTATCATCAAAATATTAAAAAATCATATTTAACCATGTTTTGAATTTGAGCTCAAAATACCACTAAAACCTAAAAACATGACAATTACCCATAAAATAATAGTATGGTGGGATTATAAAAAATTATTTATAGTATAAAATGTATGAAAATGTGATATTTATCAATAATACAAAGCATGTGATGTTTAATTCTATGTGAAACCCTAGCCACCAAAGCAATGGTACTACACTAAATATGTTTATCTAAACTACACACCTTGTAACTAATGATTTTCATAAACTCCCACATCATTCATCTGTCTCAACCATGTCATCACCACCATTGTTTCCACTACAAATATCACTAAGGAACTATGATCTAGGGCTAACCATTCCCAATCCATCTCTAGTGGCCAGATTACGTCTACTAAAATGGTGTGTGGATCATCTCCATCTCATCGTGTTGTCTTATTGCATCACCCATGGATGAATACCCATGATACTGCCTTTTATGTATGTCAAAAACACCAATATTTCACATTTAATCATGACCCAATAACAAAACACCAATTTATAACTCATTCATGAATCCTCTTTGAATTTGGTGGTTCGATCGAGCTCGAATATGGCCAGCAATGTCGAGTCTCAACCCCATGAGACAATGGTAGTGAACTAAAATAATTACTTTCGAAAAATATATGAACTAAGTAATATCATCATGATCCAATGTGAACCCGACCAATTACCATTAATTTTTTATATAAAATGGATGAATCACATTATAAACAAGGATACACAAATTAGGTTCAAGAATACCAAATGAAATGGGGATCATGTGAAAGACATAATCATGTCAAATAAAAATATTTATAATCCATTGTCATCAATTGAATAAAATAGTGAATAAATAAATGAAATAATCTGCCCAACCTCGAGTTTTGATCAATCATTGATGAATAAATAGTCCATTCCATTTTCATTGGCATGATCTAGGAACTTTATTGGTGAAGACAAATCCTTTAGAAAACGATTGTTTCTCCACAACCCATTATTTTTTATCAATGGATCTCCTCCTTGGATCCTCTAATTATCCCAAGGTTATATAAAAAACCCTATAAATTAATCATAATTATGTATATAAAGATGAGTGTTAGGGTATGGGTTACAAAATTAATTAATTATTTCACTAAATTCTCCCACCAACGGCAATCCTCATTCAAACGCGCAATGAAAAAAAAATTATATCATTCCTAAGGTAAAACTCATATTCTAGAATCAACTACAACATTATATTTCCCATATAAGGTCCTCATCAATGAGACACCAATTTTTTCTAAAAATTGGATTTCATGTAATTTAATATATATTAATATTTTTAATATATTTATTATAGGTTCCTACAACACAGAACAATTCACTTGATTTGAGAAAAAATGAAAATAAATATATATAAATATTCAAAGGATCAAACAATAAAAACAATAGTCATTACTATCTCCCATTTTTTAAGGATTTTCTCCCTCAAAAGAACAAGCTACACAAAAAGGTGGTGGTATTGAGTCTGCATTTGACTCTCATCCTCTCAGGAGATCTCTTGCATGCCCCTATACTAAACAATTACTGTAACTAAAGGGATATTTTATCCATATACGATCCTCTCAAGTCGGTCCTTGATTTCCACTGGGTACTCCATTAAGGTGGCTCCATCCTTGATGTCAATCTCTCACCATCCAAAAAACATGAGCCATGTCAACCACGTAACTTCTCAACTATTAAACAAAAAAAGGCATTATGAACTTAGTACAACTAATGGGGTAGATCTAGGTGGTATGAAACCTCACCAACCCTTTATCGGATCTAGAACTGATTGGTGAACCTCGGGGTAGAATGCTTCCCCAGAAAAACCATTGTTAACCTCATCGTGTAGAGACTTTCATGAACTCATTATCTCACTAATAAAACTCTAATGGCCTATGAAACTAATACCTATAATATTTATGTTATCACTAGGATATCCTTATATGCTCGAGAATAAATAGAACATTTTTATTCATTACAAACACTGACTCTAGCTAAACAAGTGACATTTTAACAATCTCAATATAGTACAAGGGTGACCTGAAGGGTCTTGTGTATAGGGAATAGGTAGAGGTATGTAACTCCCTCCACACCACCTCGTGTAATGTTATTAGAACCACATACCATTCCTAGAAAAAGATAATGTGTTCCCCTCCTTCAAAAAATCCATTTGGAGCATCTCCTAAGGATATGTAGTAACATAAAAACTGTATTCAACATATCCAAAATGAGAATCTCTCACATGCATAATAATTTGTGAAGTCACTACCATCAACTATGAATAAGTTTAACCTCTCTTATCCACTTGGTTTAGTTGCAGTAAAGTTATCTTTTATGTTTCTTCCTCTACTAAGCAATAATGAGATTTCCTTCTAAGGGAATCTTCCTCCACATCTCCCTTCCATGGTGTATAGGCTGTATCGAAGTAATATTCCAACAAGAACTCTAATAAATGTCTCTATATTAGGTTTAGATCTCTTTGAGTAAAGATGTACCTAAGACTCTGGTTGTATGAGTAAAAAAAAGAACTTTCATAGAAGACAATGCATCTACATCTTTAGGGAGAATACAAACATTGTCAAATCCAAGTCATGTGTAGCATATTATACTTATGAGGCATCAAATTCCTCAACCCATATAAAATCACAACCTTCCTTTACATCAACAAGTATCTAATACTATCTCCAGAGTCATCATAAAACACATATAACCAAAACACTCCACTGATAGTCTCAAAAAAGGATTATTGGTCAACCTCTACTTCAACACCTATAAGTCTCTTTAGAAATTATCAATCCAAGTAAATGGATTCCCTTTCCACCTTAAGGTAGTTAAAGAGGATCTTATCCTATAAAAGTTTTCCATAAAACCCATGTAGTACCATTCCAAATAGAGAAATCATTGCACCAATGACGCCCTCTTAGGTGGTTCCCAAGAAAGAACTCCATTAATATTCACTAGATCCACAACTAAAACATACTTATAGATGAAGTTCCTTATAAAGATAAACTCTTTGATACATAATTGACACATCAATAGTATACCATAATGATGGATATCTTAAAGTAAGTCTGGGACCATCCTTAAATTCCCTACATCCTTTGACACATATTATATGAGAAATTCATTGATGAAAAAAACAATGAATTGATCAAAGTATATCTAGAAGATCTATTTTATAAGATCCTTCAACAAAATGGTTTAATTAATCACACCTCATGACATCAATAGGAATTCATAGTGTCCATAGAATCATCATAATTCTATTTTTTTGAATTTCAACCTCATTAACTCTCAACTAATGATTTTTGAACCTAAGATAAATATTTGATAACCAACTCGCACCTTTCAACTCGTAAAAAAGTACTTAAATCCTCAATGTAGTCATAGGATGTTAGTAAATGAATAAGTCAATTTACTTCCTTAATGGTAGTCCTGGAACATATTCGGGGAAGACATCCATATAATCCTTCAATACCACTAAAAGCTAGATACCTAAAAAAGTATGTTTCAACAAGGGATAAACTTTACAACTGATTGGTGATATGTTGAAATTTCCGAATTTTTATCCCTATATGTTCAACTATAATATATCTCTTTTCCATGATGGATAATCTCATCCCATTTGTAAGAAGACATCCAAACCTCCTATGATGAAATTATATCTTTTCATAAACCATGGAAACATATTCTATACCCAAGATGACATCATAAGTCTTAATCATGATAACCAAAATCTCCCATGAGAAAATATCACCATTGAGTTATAACTCACACTATCAGTCGATGTGAGATGTTGAATAATCTCTCATTGTATAAACCTATAACCATATCGGTTGGGATATATACTCAAATAGAAGCTCTAGATATCACATGAGGGATATGAAGACAAAGGAATAAGTCATGAATCTGTATAAAAGTTATAGATAAAGAGTATAAAAGACATAGATCGTACCTTGATACTTTTCTTTATCATCCTAGTCATATCCCTCTATATCCTGCAACTTCCCATGACCTTGGCTGCCAACCTTCTGAGCTATGATTGGGCTATCTAGTTGTACTGGTGTTAGTAGCACATAGTTTAATCCTACACCAATATATCATCCCTTTGGAGTTCCACCTTCTCCTCTATTAGCACCACCTCTCTATGGGTTTCTCTGAAAAATAATGGGAGATTCTTATTCATGATGTTGTCTCTATCATGGAGGTGCAACCAATAAATGTATACCTTCCTTATCATGTCATTTTTGGAAATTAAAATCCTTGTAACGTCGTCTATTATAAGAATAGAATCACCCCCCCCCCCCCAGGCTCACTAGATCCTCCCTGTGAACCTTATTTCGTAAATCCTTATGCCTAAGTCTGGCCATGATTATTCCTCCTACACTGGTAACTTTATGTATGATGGCTGCAAGATGCCACATATCACTCAGTCCTTGATGTCCACTTCCAGTTCAAACTACATGATTTCCCTCTTTCAGGATGCTCTTCGTATATATATTCAACTCCAATGCTCCTGTATAATTTGGAATTCACAAGGACACCATGATGGAATAAATGTTTTTGTAAAGGGACTTATCAAACTTCTACACCCAAAAGTATCCATCGCATACCATAACGATGAAGTAACATGTGAGGTTTTTAAAAAACATAGAGTTCACATAAACAAACATATCAAACTTCTACAGATCAAGAATCTCTTGAATCATCATAAAGTGAATGTTCAAAGGTTAATTCACATCATAGAATAGTTAATGGAATTATAACCATGAGAGTTTTATCTCATCATGTTTTTGGGTGATCATAATCCACCAGATCCCAACTAATCCATGAATAAGATTTACTACAAGTCGAACCATATAATAATATGTGGTCTGAACAATCCTAAACACTCAAACCACCACCTCAATTAAATCATCTATTTCTTGAGGGGTTTTTTATCCATGAAACCTCAAGAATACCTAACACTAAAAATCATGTAACACACTAAGAATGTGTGCATTATCATATTGAACTTTGGGGAATATTATTTCTCTAGCGCTAATTTTATCATCTTCTTATACCACTGAAGGAATAACCTCATCAGAATGCTTATGAATTGATTCCTCATCAGTCAACTTATTTAAATCCTACTCTTACATCAGTATCGTAATTGGATTCTTTCATGAGAAAATCCAGAAATTTATCAGGATATACAATATTTAGATGACCATATATGGGGGACTAAATCTAAAAGTACATTAATGTCAAAATACCTAATCATATATTATTCATCTACCATTAGTTACCTATAACCAATGTCTTGGTATGCTGAGTCAACAAGTAGATATTCAAAGACCTAGTGTATCGATATGTTGGTTACCACACCAATACTTAGTTCCCTAGCCTGAGACACAAACTTGACACTCTGATATTGTTACCCAAATTTCCCAAACAATTCTTCACAATATGGTCCAACCCCAAACATAAATGCATGGGATATATCACCTTTCTACAACTATGTCATTCCCAAACCCATCATGTCCCACCTCACTAATGGTAAGTTCATTGAGAAACCATAAGATGGAATTCAATAGGTTAGTGGAAGGTTCCAACCATTTAATAAGAAATAATAAAATCGTAGGCCTTAGCTTAAGTACCTTCACACATGAACACAACCATGTATATGAAATAGTGTAGATATATAATAAAATATTAGCTATCTAGATTGTAAACCATGTGTGAAACACCATCTAGGAATGAGTCAAAGTATAATAGTGTAGAAAAATAAGTATACAAGGGAAAAATACATGCCCAACAAGAAATGAGGTCTCAAACTAAAAACAATTGGAAAGATTGAACGACTTAAGAGATCTTATTTCAAAATCTTCATGTTCGGCCATTGAACATGGTCAGTTCCAAGAAACACTATGCTCCGCCAAATCCAAGTCCACCATATCACTGTTTATCTTCATTTCATATGCATAAGATGAAAAAATATATAGTAGAATCTCACATATGGGTGATTATATAAATACCCAGAAGAAACCCCTAAAAACAATAAAACATAACAATATAAATAGAAACAATCATCTCAACCCATAAAGCAAGAGGATAAAAAAATCAACATCAGATATTCTCATAAGAAACCTAAGTGAGAGAAAATGTAGATATCCATATCAATGAATAACCAAGAATAATGAGTCATTCTGCACCTCCAAAGGTCTATTATCAATTCCCAGTACCATGAGAAACCTCACCCAAATCCTAGTAGGGGGACCACTCCACACTACTACACCCCATAGCCTATGGAGCACTAACTCTAGTGGAGGACCCACTCACCATTTTATATTGGATAAGGGGAGTACCAAACTATAGGAAGAGGACCCATTCCCTATTTTAGTATGGGGAATTACCAACTCTACTAGTGTAAAGAGTAATGGAGACCCATGTCTTTGTGAAATAAGGGAATATGACCTTTGTATCTCACTGATGATCAAACCAAGTCATTTCCATTTTCCCAACTTCACTAAAATTATTATCTCCCTCATAAAAACTTATATCAAGCCTTTGATTCCAAAATTTAGGCCACCATTATGTTAAATGAAGAAAAGGACTAAGGGTAGGATACTCATGGGCCAAAATCTGAGTCCCAATAAAAGAGATACAAAAGTTAGGTGTCCTTGGGAAGTAGTAAATTATGTGTATAGTGTATACATGGTGTTCCTTGGAGGACCTACGTATGAATGTTTCTTCTAGTTTATGCCCGTATATTTTTTATCATTCCAATGTACTCAGTTCATACCCTTGTAAATTTTCATGTCTACGTACCCTATCCACGTTCAAGTACAAGGTATTTCCCATGTACTCTGGTCATACCCATATACCAATTCATGTTCATTCCCTTATACTCACATCGTAAATGGTGATCTACAACCACTAGGACACATGGTGTGTAAGGGACCTACAAGGTGTTTGATATTTAATTCCATCCAAAATCTGATACTCTGAAACACGGGGATTACAAAGAGTGTGATTATCCAAAATACACACTATGTAACTAGATATTTTTTAGAAACATCCATAGACTTCATGCATCTCACCCAAACCACTAATGCCACTTCTTCCACTATGAATCACACTAAGGAACTCAGGTCTAGGGATGACCCTATTTGATTCATCATTGGTGGGTAGATTTCGGCCAACCAAAATATGTACATGTCATCCCCATGGTACAATACTACCACGTCACCTCACCCATGTACGGAGACCCATGATTCAACCTCTTCTTGGTGTATCCAACACCTATATATCACATATTATCTTTATCCAATCAAAAAACCCATTCTCTAAATCAATCACATATTCTCTATGAATCTAGAGGTTTGATCATTATCAAATATAGTTTAGTAATATTAAAAATTGATCCTTTGGGAAAATATTAAATAACATGAGGAATTGTGGGGGGAAAGAACAAGAATTAATTATGGTTTTCATTAGCTAATAAGAACCTATAAAATGACCATGAATTTCAAAAAAAATGGGTTTAATCACATAAGAAGCAAGGATAAACAAATTGGGTTCAAGAATAACAAATGAAATGTGGATATTGCGAAGAATATAATCACATAAAATAAGAATATCTGTAATACATGTTTATTAATTGAATAAAATAGGGTGGAAATATATGAAATAATGTTCCCCTTATCATGTTCGGATCGATTTATGGTGAATAACGGGTCAGTTAAATTGTCATTTGTGATATATAGGAACTTTGGTGGTGAAGATAAATCCTTTGAAAAACAATCACTTCCCCATGATCCATTATAATTGATCAATGGATCTCATCATTGAATATTTTAATTATCCAAGTTTTATGTAGATAACCTTGGTAATTCATCATAATGATATATATATATATATAGGGGCGGTTTGTGTATGGTTTATTAAATAAATCAATCAATTAATTCACTTAATGCACCCACCAACAGTCACCCTTAACCAAACATATAATGTCGAATAACTTTATATTGTACTTAGGATAAACCCCATGTTCAATAATTAACCATGGTCATGGATCCCAATATGAGGCACTGATTAATGGGATAACCATTTATTTTGAAAAGATGCAAATTCATTATTTAATATATATTAATATTTCTAACTTATTAATTCTTGGGTTATGTGATACCCTAAAAACAGCACCATCTCTGAGGAAAGATCTATATATATTTATAGAAATATTTAAAAGATCAAACTACATAACCCAATGTTGTTACAAGTTATCACCTAGAACATTGATTTTAATAACAAATTGATTATAAATGGGCGATAAGATGTATAATTAAATCATTTATAGTATGATATATATGAGTATGTTTCGAGAATACATTTATAATAAATATATATTTATTATACAAGATGTTTCAATGTGTACAAATAATGAGACTTGAAGTAAGGGATTTTTATCTCACCTTTAATTATGTGAGACACACACTGTATTAACCTCCTGTTTCTTTTAGGTGGTGTATATACTACCCAAGAATTTATTTTATGATTCTTCTCATGAAAATTGTTAGGATAAAGATGTCCATATAAGTTTCTCTCTTATATGAGTTTTTTATTCGAAAGAAACAAAAGTGGTAAGGGATTTATGATCAATATCATTTAAATTGGGATTATTTATTCTTGAATTTCCATTAAAGGAAATTATATGAACCCGTTTTGATGAAACAATTTAATTTTATTCTTCTATGGTTATTAATTTAATTTTCAATTAATAGTACCATTTTACTCTCTTGGTTACTTAAAAAGATTGATAATTTTTTTAATAAAAACAAACTTTTGTTTAACTTTAGTCAGAAATATTGTTCATCCATATCCATGCTTTCTAAAAAAAATTAAATAATGTTATTAATATTTTCATGTGATGGTTTTAATTAAATTTTACCCAATATTTAATTAAATAAATTAAAATTATTCTTCTTGTAATTTTTTGAATGAAATGATTTTGAAATTTTACCAAAAATGTGAATGAAATATATGTTTTCACATATACAACATTAATAGAATATCCTAATTTCATGACTATTAAATTATATTAATCATCCATTACATGTTTACAAGGTTATTTACAAATACAATGTTGTCCATAATATTTAGTAAATTTTTAGTTTTTATATGCGTTATTTTAAAATGAAATGGTTATTTCGCTTAATAAATATTTCAGTGATATTTTAAAATAATTTTCATCTTTGATAACATCCTTTAATGTTATATATGGTTTACTAGGGATCCGATCCAATGATATGATATTTATTCATCCACTAGATGATTTATTATTATGATGAGGAAATATTGATGAAACTGAGTTTATTTTCCATATGTTAAGTTATAATGAATTTTTTATGATCTTGTGGAATATATGTGACTAGATTTATTATTACGTAATGGGTAGGATAGGAATTATATATCCCTATAATAAATTTCCTAAAGATGAATAACTCTTTAGATTAATATGTTTTGTGTGAACTAGATTTCATGTTCACGATTTTATGCATGGACCTTATTTTCATGATCACAAATTTATGCCTAGAACTAGTTATAATGTTAATAATAAAATGCACGAGCTAAGTTTTCATGTTAAAAATTTTAAGTTTTAACCAAGTTTCAATGTCCATATGATTATTTGTAGACCTGGTTTTAGGAATGTAAGTTTATACGAGATCTAAATTTTATGTCCATAACTTTATAAGTGATTCTGTTTCAATTTATATGTGTTTACAGTGTTAGGGATTATTTTATCCCAAAATTCCTATGTATATGTCATACTATCATGACTTGAGACTGATTATTAATGATTCCACACACATATGAATATTTTATTTTATCATGATAATGTTTTATTCTATAGATAATTTTTATAATCTAAGACAGATTGTGTATGAACTTTTTAATTTAGAATAATGATCACATACCCTTATGTTATTTTTTCCTCAATTATGATAATTTGTCAATATATAATATGTTTACCCTTACTGATAATTTCCTCTCAACCTTTATTGTGTCTTTCCTTCCCCAAGTTAATAAGAAAGGCTTCATTAAGGGTATGTCTAAGAAACATTTCTTGTGGGAAACATCAAAGAGCTTCGATGAAATAAAAATTTATGTATATAGTATCTAAATATACTAAAATTATAAAAATATAAGATATATATAATTATTATGTATTTATTAATCATCTAATGAGATTCAATATATATGTATGAAAATTATGGGTTGTTATAGGGAGCTTAGAAGCTATAGGAGATGTGGTTGTCATGGCTATAGCATATGCTTATAGGATTACTGGATGATTTGATCTCCTACCCCATTGCTTATTATTATAGGACAGCGTGTTTGGATGACCATTATAAATCTCTTGAATTATATAAAAAAATGAATCTAACCATGATTGAATGTATGAGGACTATGATGCCCATCAGTCCTAGTGTCAAAAGACTCATCATGGTGGCAAAGCCCCAACATTAATAATTATCTTACAATTGAAGGAGAAGGTATTCTTATTGGTTTCACCCTTGTTTTTTCCAATGCTGATACCAAGAGAATTGTTTTACAATAGATGTATTCCTTATACAGTTCGCTATGTTATAGCCCCACATTCACATTTTCCAAAGGCAGGGGGCCTTTAACCATTAGGGTTTACAATGTCAGCTCCTTTATCAGGATAGGATGATGGTATGCATTCCTTTCCCTCTATGGATTTCTCTAGTTATTTTTAGTATATTATATATCTCTATTATATATTAAAGTAATGTTTATAAATCCCATTCTTGGTTCCATATTCTTGTGGATAATAGTTAATTAAATAATTGATTCCCTTAACTGGGTGAACACCTTCTCTTTTAGGGTATGGATAGTCCTTTCACATGATCATACATTTTCATGTATATTGGGAATCTATAAATAACTTACAAAATATGAGTTGTGAGTGTGTCCTATATTAATCACATTGGTCATCTTAGGTTTAGGACCTAAGGCATCCCATGTTAATCAAATAAGGAAACTTATTCTCATCATATAAGGCATCCTAATATCAATTACAGGGAAAAAATTGGCTTTTCACTAGAGGATACTCGTGATCATTTTTTGAGGAATCCCATGTTCATAAAATAAGTAAAATTATGCATTTATCCTAAGGATTCCATAGCTCATCACCATAGGCATCCCATTTTCATCACACAAGGTAAAAATAATAGGCTCATTACCTAAGGGGATAATGAAAATATCCCATGTTTTAGCATAGGATTATTATTTTTATAATATTAAGCATCTCGTTCTTTTTATTTAAGGGAATAATATAGGCGCTTCACCTAAGGAAATGGTGAATTTATCATATTACCATCACATATAATTTTATTCTCATCTCATAAGGCATCTCATGCTTGTAATATAAGGTAGAATCTTAGGATCATAACCTAAGTAGAGGTAGAAGATATATTATGCTCATTACATATGATACATAGGATCATCACCTATGTAATCCTAGTCTCCTAACATAAGGTTGGGTTTTTGATGCATCTGGTGGTGTTTCCAAATATGGTCATCACATACTAGTGGATCACAGTTTTGGAGTTCATTGGGGATGGTCCCACACAATCTTATCATTTTTGGTCAATCATGGGTATAAAGTGAACTGGGGATGATTCCCATATACTCTCATCGGGTATTTGGATGAGTACAAGATAACATCATGTAGGGACACTAACAATTTAAAGTCCATTTGGGAAATTTATAGTTTAATATGCAGTGGGGATTCTTTCCATATATGCAATCTATGTATTTAGTAGGGCTTGTTTTAGTTCCCTAGGGTGACTCTAAATTCTATTGACGATTTTATGATGGTATGGTAGGTGTTTTTGTTTACTATAGGAAGATGACCAACTTCACGGCTACCACCTCTAAAGGGGGAGATGAATAGGAATGAGATGTTGTTTTAGAGATGGTATGGTCATCTTGGATTGTCGAATGAGGCATCAATTTACATAAGGAATCAATGTTATTAAGAATTTTTTATTAAAATTATAATAAGAATCCAACTTATCCTCTTTTTTAAAAGAATCAAAACCGACATAGTTTGACTGTACAATTTGAGGTCATATGATAAGACAATACCATGAAATTTAACATCACATTATCAGGAAACTTACATCATGAAAGGTGTGACGATAGGAGATGGTGTGGGGATTTTTGTTATGGGATTTCAGATGGATTTAGTAATAATATCATGCTCAACATTGGAGGTATCATGTTATCATCAAACAGGGAAACCTAGGCTCATATCACAGGAAATCCTATGTTTATCACATAGGGAAAGTTTCAACTTAACATGATATGTTATAGACATTAAAATTTAGTTTAGAATCATGTTAATAATAAATGAGTTTAAATTTAATTGCTTCCACTGGGGATTTTGTTTTCAATTTAACATCAAGTGTTGAGTACATTGGCTTCCATAAAGGGAGGATAAAATGAATAATTGTTTCAAGATTATATGTTAATATGAACATACCAAGTTATGGTAGGATGCGATAATGATATTGGGAACATGAACATGATCATAAAGAGTAATAATAGGTTGTTTAACTTCATAATTCTATTATTGGTGCATGTTCATCTATTGCACAAGTTCTGTTCGAAGGAAAAATTACTAGATGCTGCCCATTTTAAGTGGCACATAAGAGGCTCGATGTTAGAGTGCCTATGATTTGGTGTAAAAGGATAATATACTTCCTTTCCATCACTAGGTGAAGATTAATTTGTCATAAGGGTCCAAAAAACCAATTTTATGAATGTATTTTCAATCAATAAGACTAGTTGGTGTGGATGCGGTCCCCATGAGCACCCAGTTTTAACATAAATAATTGTTGAAAGTAGATGTCTTGAATGGGGGTCTATAGAGTATAGTTTTAAATAAATTGGTTTTATGTGAATGATAATATTTTTACAGGCTATGAAAAAAACCATAAGGATTTTTCATGGATATATAAGGTATGGGTCCAAGAAGGTTTGAGAGTTGCATGAATTTTGGATTATAGGAAGAAATGGTTTTTGGTGTGAGCTGTTTTCTTCAACAATGAAAGTTGAAATAATTAATATAAAAAATAATTCAATGTAATTAAAGAAATATGAGAGGTATTTTATGAAATTTGTTCACCTATGGGAATCCATGGGTGTTTCTATTGTGTGAATTTAGGGAAGAATGAGTTACATGAGCTGAGAGAATGACTGTTCAACTTCTATAGGTCCATCCTAATAAATAAGTGGTGATTCTCTATTTATAGAAATGTTTTCTAATGGAAGGTGTTGGATCATGAAACTAATCATGGCTTTTCTAACATGGTTGTTTCAATATATCTTAAACTTTTCTTCACACAACATTCAGTTATGTGAACCCACAACATTTACCTTTTAGAGGCATTTTCAAAGCATGCACTGAACTCTGGGCTTGTGTGTGTCTTTCTTGATGGACTCACCCAACTAAATTTGCATTAATTTCTTATAGCTTTATAAAATTAGGAAAATGTTCATGAAAAACATCCTTATTCTTCAAAATTATTTTTGGTGGCCATTTTCTTCCCCAGTCGTTCTTCGACATCCATTGAAATTCCAAAAACACACATTTTTAGTTCCAGTTCACATCATTCCATGACATATATAATTTTATATATTCATACATCATCATTTTCTCTATGTTTCAATCATATATAATATATTTTATAGAAAATAAGAAAATTTTATATATTTTTTAGCCTAAAATAACCTATATAACTCAGGTACCATGTTTTCACCTACTCTTATCAGGCCCATAACAATACAACCCCCAGTAATAAGACCATTTCCTATACCTATATCTTGATAAATAATGTTTTCACATTCATATGGGTACATATGTATGGTGTGAGTGTTAAACTTTAAGGGATATCAAATGTTGGCCATTGTCATTTATCATAATATATGTAAGTGCATAAATGATCATGGATACAATGAGATATAATAAAATAACATCAACCACATAATATTATTAGTAAATAATGTTTAAATAATGTCACAAAAAGAATGTACATACATATTTTAACAATTTTTAGAATTCCTTTTCAGTCAATGTAATATAGGATCACATCAAGTTATATTTGGAGACATGACGTAACATAGTCATATTGTCTTAAATATCATGTCTAATGTCTTCTTAGGAGTTGTTGAAAAACATAGTTATCACATTTTGTCACGTATCTCATGTTGTGTTAGGATTGGCTTCATAATGTAGCTAACCCATCTCACATCTTATTTCACCTCTCTTAGAGAGTCAAAAGTTAATATATTTGGAATGTTCTATATCTCATATCACATTACATCATGAGTAATTGAATAACATAGTCATTATGTATCATATCTTAGGTATTCTCATAACATGATTTATGATGAATAATTCTTCACACATATCATGTATCATATCCCAAATTTCTTATACTTGGTATAACATCTACATACAAGAAAAAAATAATTAAAAAAGAAATAAGAATCTTATTTTATTACCTGGCCATATTAGATGGCTAATGTTATAATACCCAAGGAAAATACGCATGGAAATAACCACCTAATTATATCTTATCTATGTATACCCAATTTCCCTTAATCATAAATTAAATAAATATAAGTTCATAATAAATTTTCATAACATTTTAACCAATAATTTTCTATAGACCACACTGCATTGACAATGTGTTAATTTTCCATTCCTTGTCTATCAATTAATTAAGATAATAAAAGACTATATTAATTCATTAATTGAGTTTGTCATGCCTTCAAAACTATAATAGGTTCCATGTTCCACAATTTCCCATAGTTAAATATGTTACATGGTCGCTGAGGGACACACAAAATATATATGCATGATAATATATATTTCATAGGTTATAAATGATCCATATATAAATTTACCAATATCCTGACTCCTTAGACACTTCATTTGGGTCCTCCTAAATCCTTTTCAAATTCCTATAAACAAAATAACACATGGGATGATTATATACTTAAAAAATATGACAATAAGAAAATAGTACTCGCTAGAAATTTTTAAATCAAGAGTAATCAATCCTTTATTCAGTTTCAGTCAATATAGTTTATTAATACTCATAAAAATGGATAAAATTGAGGGTATGAATATATTTTCACTAAATAAATATTAATAAAATGATTGAAGGTTTTCATAATATATCTTTAATGAAAGAACACCACTGTCACCAACCACCATTGAAACTAAAATTGTATGACAATCCAAGAACACTCTAGAGAAAAGAGTGGGAGGAGAGAAATTTGATTTTTGATAATGTTTGTTTCTATAGAAGGAAAATGGTTAATATTTATAATTTTTTATAAAATATAAAACACATCCTCAAGTAATTAAAAATTAAACACCACAAAATACTCGGTGTTATTTTCAAGGGATTTACATACCCCCCGATGGCCTCATCGGGTACATGTTGAGATCAAATTGGGTTCTTGATGGTGCAATATATACGATCATAGCACCACCCTCTGTCATTTTTCAAAAAAAATCATATCCAAAAACAAAATTCCGAGAAACATAGATAAAAAATCATGAATCCATACCAAAGTTCCAAATTAATATTCAATTGTTTATCCCAAAATTTAAGTGCATTTTAAAAGTGGGTCATAACACAAACAGACATACAAAAATGAATACATATAAATTCTTTGTTACTACATAAACACTGGTACAAACATAAATATACTATAGACTATGTGTATGTTTCTATATGTGTGTGTGTGTCTGTTTGGTATGTAATCCAACATTTTATTAATAAAAATATATATTCGTTATGAATAGTTATCAATTTTCATTATATGTTTCTATTTTAAAAATGAGTTTTTGATTAGAAAATTAAAATTAAAATAAATATCTTTTAACATTAATTTGGGTGCTAGATGTTGGAAGCATACCAAGGTCTAAAGAATTACAATCTTTAAACTAGTCATGATGATGTTAGTTTTTTGAAAACATTATCATGATATATATGAACATTTTTTTATGCTTTTTTGACTATTATATAACTTGATATTCGTGTACATTCACTATAATACAATAAGATTTATTAAAATGTTCACTTTACCTTTGCTTTTACTTATAGTTCTAATAAAGGCTTACACAATTTAACCTTTAAAGGGACTGATTATTCTTTCATTATTCTTCCACCACTCATATTGATATTATGACCTGTTTCATCAGCTTTGTGATCTAAAATTTACATCATCAAATGAATATAAAATCGTTGTTACATGATTCATTTTTTTTTCTAATGATAGTGGTGTGTTTGTTAATCAAAACGATTCATTTTTTCATTTTTCTTGGTTTTTTTAATTATTCTTATTTTTTCATTATTCTGGTCAATCATATTTATATAAATATACATACTTACTTACTTACCTAAATATATATGTGTGTGGTTATATATATATATATATATATATATATATATCTTTTTCTACATTTATGTTTTTATGTATGATTTAAATATTTTTTTAATATATATATATATATATTTATATAATTTATATATATAAGTGTTGATATATTAACATATATTTTCATAATGTTTATTTATAAAAGTTATATGTATCATATTTTCATTTATTTTATATATAATTATATATTGTGCTTATAATATATGTATATATATATACACTACATATTTATGTCTACATACAATACATAGATACGTATATTTATATATATGTTTTATAGTGTGTGTGTGTGTGTGTGCGCGCGTTATTATTTATATATACGTGTTTTATGACTTCATTCCTTTTTCATACATGATTACTAACATAATTCCACTATAAAATATTTCATTGAAAGATTACATAGGATATTTCATGTTTTATTATACATGAAACTTTGAACATAAAACATGAAGTACATGAACTTTATTTAATCATATTGGAAGAATCCATTTATTCCATACTAGTTCACTTCTTTGTATATATTTACTCGAGGACATACATCAAAGGAAATGATGAGTATAAAGCTCATTCAAGGGATAAATAATGAAATCATTAAGTAAATGATAATATAGAATTCATGAGGAATAAAAATAAATTATGATCATAAATAGATTATCCATAATATAAGATCACAAGTACATGGGGAATAACACTGAAATATGGCTACATCATAAAAATGAGACATTATTAATCATATCACCATTTTTCATCACCAAAGTGTTATAAAACATATTACTAAGGTTTTTAACCATAATGTCATAAAACATTTCCAATGCATGTTTCAATGTAACCACAACCATGCCATCAAGGAATATTAATTCTTTAAACAATTCTTTGAAGCACTCTCAAGTAACATCCTTCATATGTCTGACTTTTTGAGTTCCATACATATCATATATCATAAGAAAAAATTTCTTCAATTTAACCCATGATTACGGAATGAGAGTTTCATACATGGAAGTACATAATAAATTTTTTATATTTATATCAATATTAATAATCACTCATGAATGTAGGTTTAGTTATTCACAATATATAATTAGGGAATGGAAAATCAAGGAATTGAATAAGCACCATAATGAGTATACATAATAGTTTTTGGAATGGTATTAATGAGAGATAAAGGTTGTATCCCATTAGTAGGTAAAATTTTGGTTAGTAAAATAATAATTATGAATTCATGATGGGATATTCAAATGAAAATTAAATGGATTGCTATATGAAAAGTAAAAAAATGAGAGAAAGAGAATATATTTCCTTAAGTTTCACTTCTTAAAGATAGAGGAGTGACCCCATAGATATTTAGAGCATAAAAGAAGGTGTTAATGAGTCAAAAAATAGATCGACGGATTTCATAATGATCATGGTAATTAAATTAATGTGTTAGAGAGGTTGGTATTTATAGAAAAATGGAGATAATTATTTACTATTGTTCGAATATTTCTTTTATAATTCTAGTTCTTGGAAAATATATTAACCATGGGCCACCCATGGTTTTGGCCCATTTTTTATGACATTAAGAACATTTTTTTTATATATTAAAATTTTAGAACCGAATTCCTATTATATATATATATAAATTAATTTTAATAAAAAAATATATTCTTCATTATATATTCTTTTTAAAAGTCAAAAGTTATTTTTTTAGAATTTTGAATAACTTTGTAGTCTTTCTAAAATTATTTTAATACCTATAATATAAAAAAATTATTAATTGAGCATATTTATGTTTTTAAAGAAATAATATATTTTATTATATAATTATGAAGTCATAACATTTATCGAAAACCAAAACTGTATTTTTACTATTCAATGAAAAATAGCGTATTTTTGAAAATTATGAAAATTTTACCATAAACTAATTTTTACAAAATAATTTAAAGTATAATTTCAATTCTATATAAATAAATTTATATGTGTTGTGATTAATAATATTAATTAAAAAATACTTATTTTAGGTAATATACTTTTTTAAAAGGGGAACATGTTTTTTATTAAAATTAAAAATTGACTTTTTTATAAAATCAAACATATTTATCCTTAAAGATTATACAGAAATATTTATATGTAATAATTATTTATTTTACTTTTAGAATTTTATTTTACTACTATATTGTGTATTATTACTATTTCAATGGTTATATAATGGTGGCATTGCAACGGCTAGGTAACAGTCATGTAATGGTCAGATACGAATAGGAATATTACACTTTACACACTATATATACTCTACCATTCTCATAATTCATCATTAAATACTTCACTTTCTATCATTCAACACTTCCCATAAAAAATATTTTCATATTCTTAACACCTCTCTTTTGTAATTCATTGTGGCATGGACGATATTCATAGGAGATTTCAGGCTTAATGAGGTTCCTGTAGTGTTTTCACTATTATATTGAGTTTATATTACTATAATATTATTTATTTTTTTGGTTAATATTATCTAATGATGTTTAATATTCATATTAAATGTAAAATTATCTCCTTGATATTTGTAATAAAATTGTATTTGAGAAATGAGAGTTTTTCTATTAATAATATTAAAAAATTTGGTCATTACATTCCCCCCAAGATATTTATCGCATGAATTTATGAACCAACCTAAAATAAATCGGTATATTAATCCTTAAATTATTCTTATAGATCCTAGGTTTCTTCTTTAAACTTGTGATTTCTCTATAAAAAATCATGAGTTGGTGTTCCTTTTTTCTTAAATATTGTTCCCTTTCATTAAAAATTTGTATTTCTTCTTTATTATATGATAGGTTGGGTTCCAATTCAAAAATATTTTTTCTTATAATATGTTTTGGGTTTAATATATACTTTACTAATTGAGACTTATAGAAGACATCATGGAAATTTGAAATTTTTGGAGGTAGTGTTAACCAGTACGCAACTACTCAAGAACACTATTGAATCTCTAATTGTCGAATGTTCCTTTGACACAATTTTCCCTTCTTTCAAAATATCAGGACTACATTACTTGGAGATAATTTAAGGAATAAATTTTCACTAACATGAAACTCTATGTACTTACATTTATTTTCATCATAACACTTTTTTCGATTCTGAGTAACCTTGGTATGTTTCTCAATCATGTGTATATTCATTGTTGTGTCTTTCACAATGTATGGTCCCAATGACCTTCCTTATCCAACTTCATCCCAACATTTTAGAGTTTTAAACCTTTTCCTATAAATTTCTTCATAAGTATCCATTTTAATTTTCAAGTGTAAACTATTGTTGTATAATAATTAAAAAAGTAGAAAATGTTGATCTCAACTCCCTTGAAAATAAAGTGAGCTAGCCCTTAATTAGAAGACCCAAGCAGAACATACATAAATATTGTATAACTATAGATTAATATTAAATAAATATCACAATTATATATTATCAAAGACTATAAATTTTTAGTGTATATGGATACTAGATACATAATAAACTTATTTATTAAAATATATTCTACATATCCCACAATGTTCTTCATATTAGTACCCATATAAACATATCATACTTAAAAACATCCATCGAAACCTTGGGAGGGAAACATAATAAATTGTGAGATCATATTATAATTAATGTTAAAAAAGTTCGATATCAATAATAATTTAGAATAATATAAAGATAAGCATATAATAACATAATAAAGTGTATTCTCTCAATGAAAAAGATCCATACCTTGAGAAATTAGATCATAAAATCCAAAATCACATCATATCAAAAATCATGATAAATTAGGGTGTAAAATTATAAATCATAATTCAAAATATATAAAACAATCATGTGGAATAATAATTACATTAAATCATTATCCTTTAAACATAGTTATTTTCAATAATGTCCACACATAATCTTTTGAGCATAGTTAGAATCAACCAGATTCATGCATCGAAATATGAACATATACATTCTCAATTATACCCATTATTATAATCATTATTTGAAAAGATTTATATATCACATTAGAAAATTTATTTGAGGCCTTTAATAGACACACAATTATATAATAAAAATCATACATATCTGTTTCATAATATCATAAAAAGTTTATTATTTCATCATAGCACAACCCATGGAAAAAACAGCTTTCATAAACATTTCACAATCACATAATCATAACCAATCAATATAAATAACATGGATGTAATAATTATATAATATCCCCATCTAATCACAATAAACATCAATAGATGTTGAATTCGATTAACTATACCTTAAAAAATTATTTGAATATTTCATTGAAGATAGGGGAAAATATCATATTCCTTCAGTATCAGTAAAAAAATATAGAATATTTATAAAAATAATTTATTTTATACAAAATATGGAAAAATATGTGTTAATATTCAATTTAAATAACATTTATTATGGAGTTAAAATATATTCTCATGATAAACATTAAAACAATTATTACTTTCACACTTTTGTTAAAAATCCCAAAGTACCTTGTTCATAAAATGATAAGAATATTAATTATAAACCATTGAAAATAAATTAAAATATGTTTGAAAATCAATTTAAATAACCATATTATCAAATAAAACAATATTCTTGATATAATTTTAAATAACAAGGACATGGAAAATATGTTCATCTACTAAACAGGAAATAGGGATGGATTTTTCTTAAAAATATTTTCTCAATATTTTTATGTAGAAAAGAGAGGAAAATAGAAATTAAACAATAAAAACCCATAAATAGACATATTAGAATAAAATATATGGTTTTTAAAGGATAATTAACTTATTATTTCCATCAAGGGAAATTTCACATTGGCAATCTCAAGAAAAACTGAGATGGTATCATATTTCCCTTACCTCATATCTCATCCTTCCTCCTATTCATTCAAACCTCATCTATAAAAAATATAGAGTTATTATATGTCTATAATGAAAAATTATACATATATATTACAATATATCATCCCATTATAATACCCATTTACCCTTTTATTAACAATTTTTCATCAAAATCATTATTTAGATGAAAATGATTCTATTTTCCATGCTTGTTTCAGTTTGATGATTCTTGATATTACACTATTATATTTATTTAGTCATATCCATATTATTAATAATTTCATAATTATCACATTTATTAATTATATACTCTTTTATAACCATCCATAAAAATTGTTGATGAATAATAACTTACATCACTTCATATAGATGGTAGTCTGTTTGTACGTACGAGTGATGTTTTCTCTTTTTGATGGATGGAAAAAAATAATGTTTAATAATAATTCACCTTTATATAATCATTATTATATGACAAATATCTTATATTTTTTATAAATATATTCTAATTTCCATCCAAATAAGGTATAAATGAAAAAAACGAATCACATCATTGTGTGAAGGTGGTAGTCCAAACATACGCACAAGAGACGTTATTCTTTTCCAATGGACGGGAAGGTTAGAAGGTAGATAATATATTATTATTATTATTATATAAAAATATTTAGGTCAAAAAATATCATATATAAACATTAAATACATCATTAAAACATTCCATTAAATGTGGTGATGGAAAATTAAATACATCACTTCGTGAAGACTGTAGTCATTACATACTCAAAAGAAATGTTATCATTCACAATTAGATGAGAAAAGAGATGAAAAATTGTTGTACTATAATCATAATAAAATATCATTATATTTATTATGTTGGATTCATTATATCATTATATATACAATATATTTATAGGTAATAGAAGAAGAGTCGGGTAAGATGATTACCTCTTTGAGACATCTCTTTTGGATTACATTTTAAGCCTTTTTAAGACAATCTTAGGTTATGAATAGAACCACAAGAAAAAAGTTGAGTATACTAAGAAGGTTTTTGGTTAGGTAGTTTCTGAACTATAGATATCAGTTTTTTTAATAGTTTAGGATAATTGGTTCCCTTCTATAAGTGAGGGGTGGGACCCATATAGAATTTCTTAAAAGATTAAAATAATATAAAGTCACATTCTTATGAATGTAGCACAAAATGGATAATAATTCAAAGTTAATATTATATAAGGTAAAAATTTATTTAACCCATAATATTTAGGTAATTTAAAGTGTCATTTTCACACTTATTTCTTTGTTTAACCCCCCTAGGTAAACCTATTTTAATCCTAAAAGTGATAACAAATTTTTTACTGTTTTTAATATTCATTATGAATAAAGATGAAATTTGACTCTTTAATGAATTTGGAAGTTATTATTGAAAATATGGAAATAATTTTATTAAATTCAGTTCCTATAAGTGTCAAAAATACATTTTAAATTATGTTTTCAATTCCCAAAGAACCCCATTTCTAGAAAAAAAACATTTTTAAGAATAAAACGTTATTAGTTCTCATTTTAGGAAATATAAAAACTATTAGATGAATTTTAAAATATTGTATTGAATATATTATATATACATAACATTTAAATCATTCATAAATGTTTATTGATTTAATATATTAAGATAAAAATGTATAGTGTTCATAACAAATAGTTTTTATAAAAACATCTCTTTTTACCTTCAAATGATTATATTTTCATTTCTAACCAATTGATAACTATTGAATTGATTGTGTACTTTTGATACAAAAATAATATTTCAAAATTTATTTGGATCTATTTATAGCCACCAATCCAATGAAAGATTATATTTAATAGCATACATGTCACATTTAATAATAATATTTTTATAGTATATCACAAATCTTTTAAATTCAGTGTTTAATTTAATGAAAGATATCCAAGAAATTAAAATTATTTAAAGATAAATATATCATAAAATATCAGGGTATCAAATTCCACCCCATTTTAATAATTTATCCTTCAAAATTCAATCCCTCGTATATAAACAACTAGGGATACTTATACCTCATCATATCCTCAGTTTTCTTTCTAAATTCATCAAATATATGGATTCACCAAAAAACTATGACCAGGTGAGAGTTCTTGTCCTACATCACTTTATCACTTTTATCTATAATCTATGATGGTTGTTACTTATAAGAAAGATAATTATCTAGTGTTATGACCTCAATTTTTAGTACATATAAAGGATTAGGTATGTACTCCCTTAGGAAAGATACATGGAACACAATGTGAACTTGAGGGAAATTCAATGGAAGCACCAAAAAAATAACCAACCATACCAATAAAATTATGAATTTTGAAAGGAATGATATATATAGGGATATTAATAACTTTATTTTAAAATATCATAACCTTATACCATGTAGATATCCATAATAACATTTTATCACTATTATTTTACTCTAAATATCACTAGTGGTTTTTAGAAAAACATTTCTATCGACTTTGAGCTTCCCGGATGTGATGTCGAATGACTCTACCACTATATTCTATTTTCTTATCTAGGTCAAGTCCCCATATTTTTATTTATCTATCTTTACCTAAAAATTTTATATTTATGAATTTCCTTCCAAATAGTTATTCATAAGGACCCATATCAAATATTGACTGAAAGCCATTATTATTTGAAAACCCAATCGAAGAAAGGTGTTGATCCAAAATACCTTTTTAATTCACAAGAGATGATCTCAATATATCCACTATGATTTGAATGGTCCTATGAGACGTAAAATATATCTAAGGATGATAATAAGTGCTAAATATCAACTCTATAATAAAATCTTGTTGAAGACTTCTCCATAACTTTGAGGTAAACCTCAGACCTCGATCAGATATTTTTGAGATTAGTCCTCCATACAACCTTACCAATTCCTTAATGTATATTATTCCATGATAATAAATATATAAATATTATCTTATTTTAATAAAATGGGTTGATTCCATAATTTTCAAAAACACAACCCAAATAACATTTTGTTGTTTAGATGTTTTGGGGAGTTCGATAACAAATTCTTGGGTAATTTTTTATCGTTAACATTCTAGTAAAGCTAATGGTTGTAACATCCCCTTAGACATTTCTTTCTTAGACATGAATTATTGACATACCAGGCATTGAGATACAAATTATTAAATATTATTTTTCATGTTTTCCAAATAATAATAATGTTTCAGATCATTTTACATCTTCTTAGTTCTAAGATAAATATAGAATGATGAAATATGAGCTTCATAAAATATATCTATCAAGTATGTTATTGACAGGATACGTAATCAGTTTTTTAAACTTACCATTTAATTTCAATGATGGTTGAACTCAGGATCATTTATCATCTTCTTCTTTAGTTCTTCATCCTCATTCTAGGCCTCTTTAATCCACACAAAAATTAATGTCTAAACATTCATCATAGAAATATATTATCTATAAAATTTCCTCATGATTTAAATATATATATTTTATAAATCCATAAGTATTGGATCTATTCCAATCCTCATCATGGATAAAATATCATGGTATTTCCAACTGGGAGTATCATCCACTATTTTTTCTATCTAATGGTGGTATTTCATTGAGCATTCATGATATTTAATCAACTATAATCATCTTTTTTTTGAACATTTAATTATTTTTCTCATGAATATATACTTCATGGTTTTATATTACATATATATGAAACACTTTTCACTATAAATATAATTCCTCCATGTTTTCAATGAAACTTATACCGCTTATAACTTCAAATCATGGGTTGGGTAAATTTTCTCAATAATTTCCAATTAATGTAACACATAAGCTATCATCATTTAATTTTTCATTATAAAACGTAATAGTCCCTTTTTTTGATACATATTTAAAGCTAAAAAACCCTTCTCCACTGGTGGGTAGTGTGTGAATAGGTGCACTAACAATCCTCATTTTCAAATCCTTTAAACATTCATCACATTAAACTATCCATAGATTCTTGACTCCCTTACATGTAAACATTGTTATAGGATTACAAAACCATGATAGATCCCTCAAAAAGAATTGATCATATTCATCCAATCAAAGAACAATATGTATCTTAGTTACCATGGTTGGTCTAGTCCATTTCTTAATAATGTTCATCTTTTAAGGGTTTATCGATATACCCCTTATTGAGATTATTTGACGTGATAATGTATCATTATGTTCCCAAAGTTCACACAAAGTAAATTTGGATTATAGATTATATTTATTTCGGGTCTATAATACTATATTTAAATGATATCAATGCTCTTACTTTATCTTTTATTATATAATAATATCATCTATAAAACTACCACAAACAAATCATGATAATTTTTAAAGACTCTATTTATGAGATCCATGAATAAAGAAGGGTAATATGTAATTCTAAATGTAATTTCTATAATTTAATAATTATCTTACATCATATAATAGGTTTTACTTGGTATATCTTGCTTCTTGACGTTCAATTGATGATATCCAAAATAAAGGAAAATCTTTTAAATGTTTTTATCTCTTCATAGTTGATCAAATAAGTCATAAATATAGGGTTATGGATACTTTTTCTTGTTGGTAATCATGTTATGTTCTCGATAATAAATACCAAGATGTGGTGACACATATTTCTTTTTAACAAAATGAATATTTTTGCCCCATGGTGAAACACTTGGGTGTATGTAATCCTTTTCTAGATTCTTTTGGAGTTGATTATTAAATTCCCAAAACTCAATTTCATCTATTCTATAAAAAGTATTTTAAATATTCATAGCATCGTGTAAAAGTTCAATTGAAAATTTAATTTTAGAATTCAATGAAATACTAGAAAACAATTTTGGAAAAAACATCACCATATTTCAATATAATAAAAATATCTTCAATTTCGAGTTTCTCCCTAATCATTTGAGATAAATAACCCTCATGAATAGGTAATAATACTCGTTTAATGGAATTATTTTTCATTGTAAGTTCATATTCATCCCCACACTAGAAAAATCAAGGGATGATTCATAATATCAAATGATATTTTCCTTATTTTATAAATTTATATATAATCTATATAGATAGATAAATTAAATTATCAAAATAACATCAAATTCAATAAAATTGTGAATAATATGATTTAAATAGGGAATATTATTATAATATTTATCATTAAATTCCCAAATCTGTAGTGTAGGTTATGTGTTTGTTAATTTCCATGACCCACTTAAACAATAGACATAACAAGATACTTTAGTTGGTGTAGTATTTAACCCTTAGATTAAGGAATTTACTCAGATAATTCTCATGTTCCCCACATATAATACATTTATTTATAAATAGTAACTTATGATTTATTGTATTTCCCACCATCAAACTCTTCATTTTATGCCATAGAAATGTTCTATATTCCCTTATTTTCTACACATAAACTAGGTTCTCATTACATTGAGACTTATCCCAAGGTGTTTGTTCCCACATTATATCCATATAGAAAGCTGATTTGTTTTTCAATGGTCTTAATCAACTAAAATTACATGAAAGTATATTTTTAACTTATTAGTTTTGTGGGTAAACTCACCCAAGTTGAGGTTTTTAATCATATATTAAGATAACTGGTTAGGCATAATCACAATGTTTTGTATTCCAGATCCCGTTTAATTTTTTTATCATAAGTACAGTCATTGTATTTGATATCACATTTATTGTCCACATGATTCTATTCAGTTATATCCACTGAATAAAACAAAAAACATATTATGGGTATCAATAATTACTAATCATAGTAAACTATCATATAATTCTAAAAATATTTCTTATGATTCTATTTGTTATGACACATTCTTTAAACCCATGAAACTTGAAGATCATCTCATATCACTTTGGATTTTCATCATTGGTAATACTTTTTATCCTCTCATTCATCATGATTATTTATAAATATAATGTGAATTATCCAAAGAATCTTCCTAGGAGTTTCTAGCTTGGTATAAACTGTAACACCCCAATATATTGAAAATAAATTTAATATTGAATGCATAAAACACTAAGTCTCTAAAAAACACAACTTTTTTATAACTTATCCAATAAATATAATTTTTCCACCTCTGTTATTTGATTTTTCGAAAACTGACACACACAATTGTGTTTAGTAAGATATTTAGAGTCTGTTAAGAAAAACATAATTTTTTAGGGAATGTTACTTACCCTTATTATATTAATTCGACCCTTATGAATATTTAATCATACTATTATTTTATTTTCTTAAGGTTATGATCTTGAATAATTTTTCAATGTGATATAAAAAAAATTATAGTTTTAGAATTGTTTTTCTTTGAATAAATTATTATTTTAAATAAAAATGAAATTAATCATATTTAGAAAATTATTTTCAAAAAATTTAGTTCATTTTTGAATTATACACGTTGAAAAATAGATAGGGTGAATTTTTGGGATTATTCTGAAATACATGATTTTTTGTCAATAGTGAAATTCCATAATTTACAAAATATGTTAAATAAGTTAATTTCTACATCATGATTGAGTTTTGGATGATGTAAATTTTCATTAATTTGAACTCACAAGAACTTTTTATGATTTTTGGTCACAATAATCAATAATATTTTTTGTCTTTGGAAAAATAATAAAATAGCGAATAAAATAATGGGAAAACCCTCCTCTCCTCCACTATAAAAATCCACCTCCCTACCTCTTATATTCATTATTATAATCCTTGAATATTATCAATGTTATTCATAAATATCCTTTTTGTAGTCACTCCCCATGTCCTGGAGCTCTTGCTCTTTCCAAAATACCAAAACCCCTTCCCTTAAGGAGGTTCTCAAGGTGGTTATTTCAAGAGGTAAAACATCTTTCTTTTTAATTTAGTTTCATTTCAATTTATCTTCTCTTCTTATTCTCTCTTATCATACTCTATTAAATTGATCCATATAACTATATTATCATATATATAATTTAATTATACAATGTTAATTTAATAACCATTATCAATATTCTTACTCTCTCTCTTATAAATGAAATCATCATCTGTGAGATTCCTATTTAAAACCACCGTGGACAATAAAGATTCATTCTTCAATTTATTCTTAATTACTAGACATGAAACCATTTTTATGGTTTAACCAGACTATAAAATATGTATTATAACCTACTTAATTTTAATGAACCATTATATGTACATCGTATTAATTTATATGACAAAACTAGTTCATAATAATCCAAATACCGCCAAATAATCTAAGTGATTATCATTAATATTTAATCCAATGATTTTTAATCATACCATGTAAAAAAATACTATATATAACCATTTAAAATTATTTCTATTCATAAATAATATATATTTTCAATTCTTTTGAATTACATCCTTTCCACATGAACATCAATACTCGTACACAAATATACAGATCATGAAAACCAAGGGAATGAATACTCCGGAATAATAAAATTCAATCATATAACTTATGAATAAGGACATAATGAACTTAATAAAACTATAATAAACTAAATAAATGTCTAATGGTTTCTGAATTAATTTATTATTAGTTCTAATTTCATATTCCATGACCTTATGTTTAATATCGGAACACATTCAGACTTAAGGTAAGGGTTTCTTCATCTCACTTGCATTTTTGTGAGATATTCTGTATTCACTACTAATAATTGTGTATTTTTTATTTATACTACCCATTTATGTTTCATATCATGGATATATTTATTTTAATTATATTTATTATATCATTTTATTATTATTAATTCTGTTGAATACGATTCGATTGGTTACAAGGTTGTAAGGGTTTTCTACGTGAACCTCCATTTTCATTCAGGTTGCTTTTATTATCTACCTAGCTCTACTAAATTGTTATTAATTAATAAGTAATCCTCATAATTTATATTTGAATTTTCTATATATGATTTCCAACCATAATCATACCTTCATTTATCGGGAGTTATATGTTTTAAACAGATCTTTTAAAAATCCTTCATGATAAAACAATCACCTTTTAAGGGAATTCCTCAAATTCATTAATATTTTAAAGGGAACTCGATAATTGGTTTTTGGAAACCATTATATTTATAATATCACTCATTTTATTATGAAAATAATATGATACTTCACTTGTGGATTTATAAAAATATTTTTCCAAAAGAACTCTTCTTTTCAAAGTAAAATAGTAATTATCTCAAAAATTACTCGAAGATTTTATAAGTGTATATTCATCTATTTCAAAACTCTTTTTAATTATTATATATTATTGGGATTAATTTCATATAGTATCATCTACCATATTTAATTTAATGTTTTATGATTTTTTTGGTTGTAAATGTGCTATCTTAAAATCATTCACTAATTTACTCTGAATGGTTAGTGTTTATGCTTAATGTTAGGGAAAATTTATTTACATTTCATATATTAGTTTCAATATGAATGTATATGTTTTTTATGTTTATCCCCATTCATATGAGGAGTTAATTGGACATATTAAGTGTCATGTGGGGCCCACTATGTCCCCTCGTTGCATCAGTAGGTCTTATGAGACAAACAACAGTCTTTGCACAAGTCCTTGACAAAATGATTATTTATGGTCTTGGTACAAGGCCTAGAAGTTATGGTTAGGATGTCCCTCATTATTAATTCCATCATTATGAAAAATAATTAATGGTTCATGTGGTTATTCTACTAGTATAATACCCAAGATTATGTTTTTCTATGGCATTATTTATTCATCTCTTATTCTTTCCATAATATGTTCATGTTTTTTTAAAGGGATGTGTTTTTAGATGTTCAACATTCCTAATGATTATGTTTATTACATCTTTAACTGTATTTCTTACCCTTACTAAGAATTTTAGCTCCCCCGTTTCTTATGTTTCATTTTCTTAGGTCATGAAGATTTTTATTTTGAATGACATGCAAAAATAACGTAGGAGTTATAGATGTTGTCAAAGTAATTTCTATGTAGTTTTTCATTTCAAGATGTAATGTTAAACTTATGTATGTATCTTGTTTTTAATTCTACTAAAGTACATGTTCTTTTGGGATGCATATTCCTTGTTTATATGCCAATGTAATTAAATACGAAACATGTTATGGGCAACTAGGTCAAGGTCTATACAGTTGGTATCAAATGAAGTTTAGTAGAAAACTTGGAAACTAGATTTAGAGAACTTGGATTAAGTAGCAAAACAATGAGATGGTATTTTATGATAAACATACAAGAACATTTCATAATTTTTAGTAAAGAGAAGATTATGTGGAGCTTTCAAGAAAATACATCCTTGTATGGATACTAAAAGTGGAAGTGGTTTTGGAAAAATTGTACATATGAGTGCAAAAACCTACAAGGAGTTTTGGATTTACTCGAGGTATCCAGGTACACGAAAATGGGTCATACTACACACATGGTTTGACACTCTTGGGAGATCTGCTTAGGATAATTCACATTTTCTTTACAAGACATTATTAATGATTTAAATGTAAGTTTTTTCTCAATGAAACCATGTTTATGATTATGATATTATCTATGTATATAATTTCATTTTATGCTAAGTGTTATTATAAATTGATATTATACATTATGATTTATAACCTAATCTATTGTAATCCATTATTTAGAAATAGATCCTAGTGTAAGGATGGGAAACTGCATGAATGCACGTGTCGTATGTTTGGCTTTCCCTTAGATGCAAGATAATGATGTTGGATCTTGTGTTTTGACTGGTTCTAAACAACTTATAACTATATTTGGACAGCTAACTTAGGATATGAAAAATAACCTTACTTGTACAGAGCATCTGGATCCACAATGTGGGGGAGAAACATTAGATCGCTTTATTTGACAATAGACTCCATCATTCAATGGGACTACAAACCCATATATAGCTCAGTAGTGGATATATTCCCTAGAAGAGATATTTCACTCTTTGTGATGTAATATAATAGATAAGGTTTTCATTGATGTTTATCATCAATCAAGATATGTGGATTAGTGGTGGTTCTTAATCAAAAAACAAAAAGGAGGAGAAAGAAATATAAGAGATAGAATAGAAGGGTTTTAAGGAAATATTCCAAGAAAAATGTTTCCCCCCATGAACAAAGAGAAAACATGGAAGGTAAATTCTTGAATTCAAGGTTGAAGGAGGATGAAACTGTACCCATTTATGAATAAAACATTACAGGGATGTAATAAAATGCTGCAGACTACATACATAATTTATGGAGAAAAATTGACTGATATTTTGATGGTTTAAAACCATTCCTGTGAAGGGAACCAGTCTCCCAAAGTTTCTCATCATATGAAGATGTAGTCTAAAGTTCAATCAAGAGGGAAAATTAAATTTCTATGTCTTATGACTTTAAATTAAAATAAGAGAAGAAGAGGGCTTACAAAAATCTGAAAAAAAATAAGGAAATGGGGAAGAAGGGAAGAGTTCAACTTCCATCCTATAGTAATTATTGGAAGAAACACCACGATACTTTCATGGAGAGAATGGGAGTTTGTTACAAGTTAGAAGAAAAATTCTACCTATCTCTCTATTGTAAGGGGAGAAAGAAGGTACCAATTATCAATTATACAATTACAAGGAGATGGCACATTATGCACATGAATGTCCTAAGAATCAGGGAAACATTCCCCAATGAAGGCCAAGGGATCAAGGAAAAGTTTATTCAGTCACAAATATGGAGTTTGAAGTTCCTAAAAATGTAGTGGTAGGTACTTTAATTATTTCCTAAAACTTAGACAATGCTTTATTTGATTCTAAATCATCTAATTTTTCAAATCTTCCATGTTTTTATAGAAAATTAGATATTTCCAACTTTATTTAATAAGGGAGTTTTCAGTCAAAACATCTAAGGGAAATATCATCGCAACAGAGTTATGTCAGGAAGTCCCCATTACGGCATATAAACATACTTTATTTTATGATTTTATTGTCATACCCATGGTTCAATTTGATATAATCCTTGGTATGGATTGTCTTTCGAACCATGATGCAAAAAATTATTGCAAGAGGGAGGTTACAATTTTTTATGACGATGTGGAATTTCTTATCTTTGTGGAAGAAACCTCACAATTTGATTCTCATCTACATACACTCCCAATATCTCTACTGAATTTAGTTATTGGGGAGGAATGGAATACAATAACTATGGGTGAGGAAAAGAGTGTTCAAATATAGGACATAACTATTGTGCAGGAATATGTTCTTGTCTTTACAGGGGATTTATCATGGCATCCTCCTAAGCGAGAAATTGAGTTTTCCATTGACTTAATTCATGATTCAAGTCTCATATCAAATACCCTTATAGAATGGCCACTGTGGAATTAGTGAACCTAAATAGAAAACGAGAGTAATTGAGGGATAAATGATTTATCCTCCCTAGTGTTTATCCATGGTGAGCCACTGTTCTTTTCATTATGAAGAAAGATAGATCTATGAGTTTGTGAATTGACTACATAGTGATCAATGTTATAATAATAAATAACAATTTTCCCCTACCTTGTAATGATGATTTATTTCATCAACTTCATGGGGCTAAATATTTTTCAAAAATTGACCTTCGATATGGATATAATCAGTTGCTTCTGAAGAAGGAAGACTTTCCAAAAATAGTATTTTAAACCAGGTATGGGCATTATGAGTTTACAGTAATTCCTTTTGGACAGAAAAATGCACCCTCATTCTTCATTGATCTAATGAATAGAGTTTTAAAAGAATATCTTGGTGACATTGTTGTGGTATTTATTGATGATATCTTGGTATACTCAAAAATCTATGAAGATATTGAAAATAACTTGCGCACAATTCTGATGACTCTTCAAAGAAATGAATTATATGGGAAGTTTAGGAAGTGTGAATTTGGATTCAATTAGTTTTATTTCATGGAAACATTATCTCTAATAATGGAATATCTGTTGACCCTGTTATGACAATGGTTGTTTAGGAACATCCTACTCCACTGAACATAACTGAGGTATATAGTTTTATTTGTTTAGCAGGTTATTATTGGAATTTCATTCAGAACTTTTCCTGATTAGCCAATCCAATGACCAAGAATACACATAAAACGGTTAGGTTTATATGAAAAAAAATAATGTGAGGACTGTTTCAAATAATTGAATTAGGGATTAGTGAATTCTCTGATCCTAACTCTACCATTGGGGAACGATGGGTTTGTGATCTATAGTGATGCATCAAAGAATTGAATTTTTTGTGTCCTTAAACAGAATGATAGAGTTATTTCATATGCATCAAGGCAGTTATAAATTAATGAAAAAAACTATCCTACTCATGATCTTGATTTAGTAGTGATAAAATTTTCTCCAAAGATACGGAGACATTATCTCTATGGTGAAAATTGTGAGATATATATTGATCATAAGAGTGTAAAATATATATTCCCACAAAAAGAAAACAACATGAGGAAAAGTTGTTTTCTCCAACTACTCATGGATTATGATAGTTCCATACACTAACACCTATGAAAGGTGAACAAGGTAGCAGATTCATTAAGTAGGAAGGATCATGGAGTTCTCAAAAAATGGGGATTGATCAGGATCCTTTGTACATGGATCTAGTGAGGTTGGATATGAGAATTATCAAATAAGGTGAAACATCACTACTTTTTCAAATGTTTTCCCAACCATCTTTATTGGAAATAAGTAAATCCTCATAGTCTCAGGATGAGAATATTCAAAATCATGTTAATGTTGTGAAATATGGGTAGTTGACTAACGTCATGGATGAAGATGGAGTTCTGAAATTTGGGAAGAGACTATGTGTTCCCTATCTACCCGAGCTAAAAATGAAATTATTGAATGATTCTCATAGCTAAAATATCTCTATACACTCTGGTAGCACTAAAATTATAGTGATTTGAAAGGACATTTCTGGTGGGATAACATGAAGAGGGAAATTGTTGATTATGTATCAATATGTTTAGTCTATCAACAAGTGAAGGCTGAACGACAACATATTCAAGGATTCATGCAACCTATACCTATTCCTAAATGGAAATGGGAAGACATGACCATGGATTTTTTTCATTTGATTACCAAAAACTCCAAGAATTAATGATGCAATATGGGTAATTGTGGATCAACTTACAAACTCATCAGATTTCTTCAATATAAGGGAGGATTTTCCACTGGAGAGCCTAAGAAGACTAAATATTAATAAAGTTTTTAGACATCATGGAGAACCTATCTCAATTGTTTCTAATCTTGATCCATGATTTACATTGAAATTTTGTAAAAGTATTTACAAAGCCTTGGATACTGAGCTTCATTTTAGTACCGCGTGTCATCCTCAAATTGATGGGAAATCAGAAAGGTCAGTCCAAATGTTAGAGGAAATTTTGAGATCATGTTCACTTTACTTTAAAGTTATTTGGGATCAATATTTACCTTTAATATAATTTTCTTACAATAATAGTTTCCACTCCAGTATTCAAATGGAGCTATATGAGGCATTGTACGGAAAGAGACGTCATACACCAACATGTTGGGATGAGGTTGGTGAAAGTAAGCTTATAGACCCAAAACATCTAGAGGAAACAATAGTGGAGATAAATACTAAGTCCATATCAAAGCATCTCAAATAATAAAAAATCTATGATAATAATTTAAGGAAGGATTTGAAATTTCAAGCGGGAGATCAGGTTTTTTTAAAGTATCTCCTTTGAAGGGTGTTATATGATTTGGGAAGAAATGGAAACTTAGCCCTAGGTACATAATCCCTTTTGAATTTTTAGAGAGAATTGGAGAATTCTTCTATAATTTTGATATGCCACCTAGCCTATCTAAAGTACACTATTTGTTCCATGTCTCATTGTTGTGAAATTACATGTCATACCCAATGCATGTCCTCACTTCTGAAGGTATAGAATTGGAACCTACCCAATTTTATTGGGAAGATATAATCCAGATTGTGGATAGTAAAGAACTGGTTTTTAGGAATTGAAAAACTCTATTGGTAAATATTCTCTCGAGAATTCATAAAATCGAAGAGGCAACATGGGAGTGAGAGGAGCTTATGATGAAGAGCTACCCAAATCTTTTTGTGAGGTAACATTCTCGTACTTTCAAAGATGAAATTTTGGTAAGGAGGGGATATTGTAACACCCCCATGATTTTGAAAATAAATTTAATATTCAATTTATGAAAAACTAAGTTCTCTAAAAAAACCCCACTTTTTTATAACCTGTCCATTAAACATAATTTTTCCACCTTTATTATTTGAATTTTGAAAAACAAACAAACATGTTTGCATTCAAAAAGATACATAGATTCTAATAAGACAAACTTATTTTTGGGTGAATGGTGACATACAGTTATGAAGATTAATATGAATAGTAATATGGCCCTTATGAATAGTGAATCATATTTTTATTTTGTTTTCTTAAGGTTATGATCTTGATTAATTTTCCAATGTGATATAAAACGAATTATAGTTTTAAAATTATTATTTTTCGAATAAATTATTATTTTATTTAAAAATAAAATTAATAATATTTAGAAAATTATTTTCAAAATATGGATTTTATTTTTGAATTATACATGTCAAAAATGGTTAGGGTGAAGTTTTGGGATTTTTCTGAAATAGTTGAATTTTTGGTGAACAGTGAAATTCGATAATTTACAAAATATATTAAATAAGTGAATTTATGCATCATGTTTGAGTCATGGATGTTATAAATGACCATTGGTTCAAACTCACATGCACTTATTATTTTTTTGTCATAATAATCAAAACTATTGGTTGTCTTTGGAAAAAAAATAATGAGTAAAATAATGGGAAAACCCTCCTCTCCTCCACTATAAAAACCACCCCTCACTCCATCTTCTCTTCATTCTTCTTAGACTTTAATATCATAAAATCTATTCCCAAATACCCTTCCCTAGTCACTTACCACGTCTAGAAGCTCTTTGTCTTTCAAAAATACCAAAAACCCTTCCCTTAATGAGGTTCTCAAGGAGGTTATTTAAAGAGCCAATACATCTTTCTTTTTCATTTAGTTTCATATCAATTTATCTTCATTTATTATTATCTCCTAACCGCCTCTAACCGATTCATCCTTATAAATCCAGTATCATCTATATACTTTAATTATACTATGTTAATGTCGTAACCATTATCAATCTTCTTACTCTCTCTCTCTCTTTTATAAATGAAATCATCGTCCGTGAAGTTCAAATTTAAAACCACCATAGATGATGAAGTTTCGTTCTTCAATTTACCCTTCATTATAGTTCATGAAAAAAAATATGTTTTAAAAAGACTATAAAATATTTATTATAACCTTATTAAAATTCTAGAACCAGTATATGTACATAGTACTAATTTGTATGATAAAACTAGTTCATAATAATCCAAATACCGCCAAATAATCTATGTGATTTTAATTAATATTCCAACCAATTATTCATACTCATAACATGTAAAAATGGTTTATATAAACATTAACAATTATTTATGTCCATAAAAAATATATAATTTCAATTTGGGAGATTTACATCCTTTCCACATGAATATCCATACTCATATACAAATATACCAGTCATGAAAACCAAGGAAACGAACAATCTAGAACGAAAAAATTCAATCTTATAAATTATCAATAAGGACCTAATGAAATTCATTAAATTATAATAAACAAAATACATGCATAATATCTTATTATGTAAGTTATTAATAATTCTAATTTTATATTCTAGGACCTTAATTTCAAGAGAGGCACACATTTGTACTTAAGGTAAGGGATTCTTCATCTCCCTTCCATTTTTGTGAGATATTCCTTATTCACTACTACTACTTGTACATGGTGTATGTATAATACCCATTGATTTTTTAAATCATTAATATATTTGTTTTCATTTTATTAAGTTTATCATTTGATGATTATTAAATTTGGGGTATACGATTCAATTGATTACAAAGTTGTGAGGGTTTTCTAGCAGACTTTTCATTTTCATTCAGGTTACTCTTAATATCTATTTGACTCAATTAAATTATTATTCATTCATATATACTCATTATAATTTCTGTGTTATTTTTCTATATATTTTTTCCAACTAGAATTATACCTTAATTTATGCGGAGTTATATGTTTTAAAAGGATCCTTCAAAAATCATTCCTGGTAAACAATCTTGTTTCAAGGGAATTCCTTAAATTCTTACCTGTTTTCAAGGGCACCATATTATTTATTTTTGGAAACAATTATCTTTAGAAAATCACTCATTTTATTATGAAAATACTATCTCACTTCACTTCTTGTTTTATATAAATATTTTTTCAAAATAAATCTGTTCAAAGTAAAAGATGATTTATCTCAAGAATTACTCGAAGATTTTATAAGAGTATCACCATCTATTTCAACGCTCTTATAGATTATTATGTATTATTGGAATTAAAAATTCCTAATTTTTATGTTTATAATATCTTCTGATTTATTTCATACCCTTACTGAGCATTTGAGCTCACCCCTTTGTTGTTTCTAATTTTCTGAGGACATGAATATTTTCATTATGAATGACATCCAGAAATAACCTAGAAGTTATGGATGTTGTCAAATGAATTTATATGTTGTTTTTTTTTCAAGTTGTAATGATGAACTTATGCATGTGTATTTTTTCCAATTATACTAAACTACTTGGTCCTTCAGGATGCATATTCCTTTTTTATATACCAATGTAATTAAATAAGTCATTGGATCCAGTCAATTGGGTCGGTTCCTTACAAAAAGTCATAGGCTCATTCACTGTGCACCATGTAAAGATCAATTTGATACTTAACTATCCTTTTTAATGGTGTTTACCCATAGGTTAATATGTGACACATACACATCAACATTAAAGTATTTATACAAGGATTTAATTTCTATAAAACTACATAATCTAAATATTACCAAAATTAAAGATGTTAGCCTATAATTATACGTATCCTAGATGTTTTCACCAAAGTTCCATAAAATTAATCTCTAAAATAAATAAACCCTCTATTGATACTAATAGAGGTGACCCAAGTAAAATATACACAAATATTACAGATTTTAATATGAATATTCAATAAATATCATAGTTATACACATCTAAGGATAATAAAAATTTAGTCTCTTTAGAGACTAAATACATAATCAAATTATTTCTTAAAAGCTTATTAATGGGCCCATAAGGGGTTCTCCCTTCCTAGGTTTTCTCCTCGTCATCGCCGCCTTCCTCCTCGGGTTGGCGCGGCTCATCCTCCCCTTGCTCGGCTAGATCATGGTGGAGGTTCCCCTGTTGTAGTGGCGTTTCATGGGCTCGGCTGTCTATCATTCAACATTGTTGTCAACCAGTTCCTCACTCAACTCTCATAAGCTAGATAGGGATTCTTGGAGGCATGGTGCTGACCCAGTAGCCGAGTTCCCTGCTTTCGCGGTTTGCGGATTTTCTAATCGCCCTCTGTTGTGTGTGTGGGCAGATAATCATGTCTTCTTGAGAGATTGAGTTTTTGGCGATGGAATTTTGGTTCTGGTTTGATGACATGTTGTCGGTCTGGTGATGTGCTTCGGGATTCTGTTGTTTGAAGATGGTTTCAAGGTGATGTGTGGTAGGAATCCATGGATCCAAGGCTACGAAAGGCTTCTACTTTTGATTTTTTGCATATTGATTTCACTGATTTTAGTTTTGGATCTCATAGTTTTTCTCTATGGAATGGTGGTTTGATGTTTGGGATTTTGTTTGTGGTTTATTTATTTTTTTGGCCACTTCAGATGGGGACGACGGTGATCTGATTTTTAGAAGTTGGCATGAGTGATGTTGTGATCCCCTTCCTCTGTGACGGTGACGATGAATGTCGGTGAAGCTCGTCGGTGATTCAGTTTGTGGATTCTCCAGTCGTCTTGGGTGTGTTTCGAGGTTGACCATGGTTCGTGGTGTTGCAAGAATCGAGGGATCCTGTGCTTCGAGGCCGCCGTGTGGGTTTGTGGCTCGAGGTGGTGAGCGGCTGTTTTTTGAATATTGAAATTTTAATTTGAAAGTGTGAGTCAGGGCTATTTTGGATTGTGCGGTTTGGATTCATGTATTGGGGTACAAGAAACCCTTAAACCGGCTCTTAGAAAATGAAAAAAAAAGTTTGGTTTGGTAACTTATTTCTTAAAATATCTTCAACATATCCCAGAAAATTTAATTATATTAGTACACATATGTACATATCATACTTAGAACCTTCCATAAAAACCTAAAGAAGAAAAACATAATAAAGAATGAGAACAAGTTTTCATTAAGGATAAACATAGAAGATATCAATCATAATTGATCATAATATAAACATAAGGGTATGATAAAATAATCAAGTGAATGTTCTCAATGTAAAATATTCCTTCCTTGAAAATCTAATATCATTAAATTAAAAATCATTTCATAAATAGAAGAATGATTAATAAGGGGGTAAAATTAGAATTTATCATTAAATATTCATAACATATGAATATGGAATCATAAGAACAGGAAATATTAATCTTTTGGTAATAGATATTGGTAATCATGTCCTTGAATAATATTATGTGTAAAGCTACAATATATCATACGCATGCATAAAAATGTGAACATACCTATTCATAATCATTTCCATTCTTATCATCATTATCTCATGGGATATCTACATATATATATCAAATTATTCAATTTATTGTAGTGGTTTAATGAACCCACCCATTACATAATGAAATCCATATATTTGTGTGCCACGTGATCAAAAAAACATTATTTATTTCATCATATCATAACCTATTGAAAGAAAATGGGTTTCATTGACATTTAATAATCACATGATAATAGGTTATATAGATAAATTAAATTTATGGTATCACTATATTATATCCCCAGTGAATCATAAGAAACATTAAAGGATGTATAAATTGTTAAAAAATACTTCAAAAGTGTATTTTATCATTTATCTAAAAATAGGGGAAAACTTCATGTTAATTTGGTATTTTTTAAACTAAATATTTATATATTGATGATAAAAGGAATTTATTTGAAAATTTACAAGGGAAATTTTAAATTATGCTACAAATAAATTCATAGTTATAACAATTGGAAAATATGTTCACATGATAAACGTTAAGATAATGATGCATTTTAAACTTTTATCTAAAATACCTAAAATGCCTCAGTTGGAAAATTACAAAATGATTCCATTTAAAATTTTGAAAAAATTATTTAAATGTGGTTAAAAATAGATTTAAATAATAATTTTATCATAAAAAATATTATTCTTGGAAAAAATTTCAATAACATGTACAAAGAATAAAAATATTATTGACCAAAGAGGAAATACGGTTGATTTTTCATTGAAAATTTCTAAATCATTTTATATACCAATGAGAGTAAAATTTATGGTAAACATGAAAAACATATAAATAACTAATGGATAATAAAATATATTGGGTTTAAATAGAAAGTGTTATATAGTTTTCTTCAATGGAAATTTTATATATACAATCTTAAAAAAGTGAGATTGTATCATACTTCCCATACCTCAAGTCTTGTCCTGATTCGTATCCATTAAAACATCCCGTATAATAAATATAGATTTATTATAAATCTAAAAAAAATATTCATACATATTACTATATATAACTCTATTATAATTTCTAATTATCCTTTTCATTAATAATTTATCATCAAAATTATTACTCATGTGAAAATGGTTCTATTTTTCATGCATGTTTCAGTTTGATAGTATTAGTTATTACACCATGGCCATTTTTTCATCATCAATATAATGTTAATAATTTAATAATTATTATATTTACTAATTATATAGACTTTTATATCTATCCATATAAGTTAGTGATGGAAAATAGCATGCATCACATTGTGGAGATAGTAGTCTATTCTTACACACAGGTTATGTTTTCACCTATGAATGGATGAATGAAAGAAAGGTAAATAATAATTAACCATTATATATTAATTATTATATCATAAATATCATATATATGAATTAAATATGTCCTTATTATCAGTAATATAATTCATAAATTTAAAAATGATTCATTTAGCTTTATGGAGGTGGTAGTCCACACAAACACACGAGTGACATTATCGTTTTCTAAAGGATAGATGAAGTGAAGGTATATAATATATTATAATTAAAAAATAAAATTTTTTCAGGAATATCATATATAAATATTTAACACATCATAATATCCAACCACGAATGTTTTTGATGGAAAGTGTACTTCATTTCTTCTTAGAGATGGTAGTCTGTACAAACACAAAATTGATATGTTCACGTCCAATTGGATTATAAAGGAGATGGAAAATGGTTTTCCCATAATTATAAAAACATATCAATATATTGATAATATTATATTCAATATTTATTTTATAAAATAAACTTTTAGTAATTAAAATAATAAATAAACTCTAAAAGAATCAGGTAAGATGATTACCTCTTCTTTGAGAGACCTCATTTGGATTACACCTTAATCCTTATGAGGGCCTTAGGGCAATAAAAGAATAAAAATAATGAATTAAAGTAAGTTACAAAGTTTTTTTGGTATTTTTTATTCCATATATATTTCTAAAAGTTTATGAATAATGGAGGGGATGATTATCCTTTTTATAAGTGATGGGAGGGACACGCATGGAATTACTTATAAGATGTAAATAATATAAAGTTACATTCTTGTGAATGTGGACCCAATTAGATAATAATTAAATTTCAACATAATATAATGTCAAAATATCTCCAAAAAATAATATTTGGAAAATTTTATGTAAAATTCATAACCTTATCTCTTATCCACCCTCCCCTATATACACATTTTAACCACACCCACAATAAAAAAATTTCACATCTTTAAAACTAATTACAAACATAAATGAAATTGTACTCATCAAAAAAATTTCATGATTATTCATAATATGGAAACAATTTTATAAAATTAAATTCCTATAATTTTAAGAAATTCATTTAAAAATAAGTGTGAAAAATACAATGAAAATATTTTTTATAAAAAGTATTTTTAGGGATAAAACATGATTTTTTTTCTAGGCATATTAAAAACCCTTAGATGGATGTAAAAATATTTTATTGAATATTATATATATGTTTCATTATAATAAATAATAAATAGATATTTATTTAATTTATTAAAATAAAAACACATTATGTTCATAAAAATAGTTTTTTAGAACAGAAACTCCTTTTACCTTCAAATGCTTTTATCTTCATTTCTAAAAAATTTAAAACAAATGAATTTATTTTATACATGTATAAAAAAATAATTTTTCAAAATTTATATTTTTATAATCATACCCAAAAATAAAATGGATAGGTGATACCAAACACATTTATTAATAATATTTCAGTAGTATATTGTAGTTCGTTTAAACACATTGTTGCGTCTAAAGCACATTATCAAAGAAATAAAATTTATTTAGGGAGAAATATATAAAAATATATAAGTGTGTTACACTTAACATGTATTAAAATGTTTGAATATTTCAATGATACAACCTATTAATTTTCATATGATAGATTATTCTTATTTTTATTTCTGCATTCATGGTCCTTTCAAGGCTCCTCCAGAATGTAGAAGTAATCCTTGGATCTCAGTCAAAAACAATTTGTTTTGGTGATCCATAAAGTCTATCTACTTATGGAATATACCGATAAGTAATCAATAGAAGTGATAAATCCTCTCATATTGAGATATAATCTTAATACTATATAAATCAATCAATCATTTCACATATGGAATTATTTCCCTTGGATGTATTATGATAGACTCTGACAAAGTCCATAATGATTTTCTCACACATCCATACTGGTATGGTAGTGGTTGAAGCACTCATTTATGTAGTTATCACTCTGAATTCACATCCTAACATACCAAAAATATTTCATTATAATATAAAATCTCTATTTTTGAAACACCCTAATACTTTAAGATATATTTCGTTTAAAATAACATAAATACATTTGATATCTTGAGACATACAAAACCCCAAGTCTAAATGAAATGTAATATAGTAAAAATATATAAAATATATTCTAAATTGGTTGTTATTAATATAAATAATAAAATTATGAAAATTATATTGTATAAACATGTATAAAGAAATTCATTTGTTAGTAATTGATTTTAAAATTAAAAAAATTATTTGAAAGAAATAGAAATATATTTCTAATAAACTATTTTAATTCGTGTAATGTGTTTGTATCTTAATAAATTAATTTTATCACTATTATTAATTGATTTGAAATAAATTTATATATTACATATTAAATAAATTTTAATCGTTAATCTAATATTTTTTTCTAATCATAGGATAATAAAAAGTTATATTTTAGTCTTTAAAGAATATTTTTCAAAAAATGTTATGTCGCATTTTGCGAACTCATTTTAAAATTAATTTTTAACAATTTTATACAAAATATTTGATAAAATAAAAAATATTAATAAAAATTTAAGCATTATCTTAGAATTAATTTTTCAATGTTTTCAGAAAATATTACTTTTTTCAATTAATAGTAAACTTTACGGTTTTTAATTAAGAAATTACTTTTATTTAAATAATTTACTAAGTTATATTTTTTTAAATGGATTTAAAAGTAAAATAAGTAAAATTATATTTTTAAGAATTCAATTAAGTTCATTAGAATCAATTTCATCTTTAATTTTTATATAAAAGCCTTTAATATTTAAGAAAACATTTCTTTGAAAACCCACACCTTTGCTACATTTGTGGGTTTAATTTTAAATTAAATTCTATAATTTATGTGAATTGAATTAAGTAAAATGTAATTAATTTTATTAATTATAATAATTAATATAAGTTAATAAGGAAAAATTATGTTTTGTTCATAATTATTATAAAATTAGTAAAAATTAATTACCATAGTTAAGGTTAAATCAGGGTTTTGTGTGTTATGTGCTCTGAGGTTAAAATTAATTTCCCTTACTTGTAAGACTTTTAGTTAATAAATTTGATTTAATATTTAGAATAATTGGGCACAAATTATTTAATATAACTATTATTTTTTATTCATAATGGATAAATTAAAAATATAAAAAAACTAGTAACCATAGTGAAAACTAAAATGGTAAAAGTGTGTAACTTTAGAGGATAACATAATAACATATTTAAAAAATGATAATTTTTTATATTGGATGTTTGGATAAAAAACATATTCCCAAAACTATATTTTTTTCAATTTTTGAGTCACCTGGGTATATAGTGACTTCCCATTATTGAATGGATTTAGGTATTTATAAAAATGTCACTCCTCAAATATAAAAGGGTACCAACAAAAATTACTCTTTCACACAGATTAAATCTTTTATCCCAATAAAACCCAACCAAATTATTTTTATAAAATAATTATACATGGTATATATCTTATTTTATTCCCAAAAATACAAACCCTGGGGTCCATAATATGTGATCTAAATGAGTTTTCTCTATGTGAAGGAAATTTTCTTCACTAAGATGTTACTTTTTTACTTCAATTATCACCTACATTCTTGTATTAATAAATTAAATATAATTAAACTAGTATATTAAATTTAATTATATGTTATTTTGTTAATATAATAACCTATATTCTTCTATGTTTCCATCAAATTGGAAACAAAACTATTTATCCTGTGTATGGTGAACTACCGTTACACGAACCAATATAATTTATTTTTCATCTCTACCTCTCACGGATGAATTTAATGATGGATTTAATTTATATATATGATTTTTTTTATAAAATTATAATTATTTAACAATAATATAATATATACCTTCTTACTTTAAAATATTTTGGAAATTTATAATGCCACTTGTGTGTATGGGCGGGCCACTGCCTCCACGAAGCGATGCGATTCATTTCTCATTTTATTTTGAAAGTCATGGTAATAAGGATGGATTTGATTAAAATATATGATATATATGATATAATAATTATTATTTAATGTTTAATTATTATATATCATTATTTTTTACCTTCTTTTAAAAATGAAAACAATGTTCATGCGTACATACGACCTACCATCTCCATGAACGGTGCAAATCATTTTTCTATCACTAAATTTTATATATTTTTAAAATAATTATATAATAAATATATATGATATATTTTTCATTAATAATATTATTTATATTATATAACCATCGAAAAATTATATGGAAAAAAACTACAAAAACAAAACATACTTGAAAAATAAAATTTTTATTACACAAACCAGTGATTTTAATAATAAACTCTTAATAAACCAGTGATAAAAATATATAAGTAAATTATATATGGTATGATATATATGATTATGGTTCTTTAATATATTTAAAATAAATATACATTTATTATCTATGATGTTCAAATACATGATAAAGAAGTCAGACCTGAGGTAAGGGTTTCTCATCTCACTTTTACTTCTATGAGAAATATGCCATATTCACCACATAATTATTTTGTGTGGGGTATATAATTAGACTTTTATATCATTAATATATTAATTTTCAGGATAGTTAAAGTTTCATTTGATGTTATTTATTTCATGGGGTTATGATTACAATGTTACCAAAGTGGAAATGGTTTATTTTACAGTCTCATCATTATTCAATATTTTTAATTGTTAAGTATACATTGGGATAATTATTATATATTTTTTTGTTAAAGTAAATATCATAAAATATTTTATGGTTATTTTTTTGAAAAATTATATGTTTTCCTTTAATTTTCCTCTTTTAAGTGCTCAAAAGATCAAACAATTTTTTTAAGAAAAACTAAATTTATTCCCTCTGTAGTTGGCAATCTATTTCTACCATGTCCTTGTTTAATAAAACTATTTTAATGAATTTTTTTAATATTCCAAAATTATTTTTCAAATTAATTTTTCCCATTATATATTTTTATATATATTTTTTAAAAATGGATTCTCATGTTGTTTTTTGAATGATTCTCTTTTTCAATTTTTACTAAAAATTAGAAAGTTATTATTATTTTAACATACTTAGCATGAAAAAAATACACCTTAATAACCATTTAATTATTTGAATATTCCATTAATATTTTCCATAGTTATTTTCAAAGAAAATGTTTTTCCTAATATTTTTTATTTTTTATCTTTTAAATGTGTATATAAATATGAAAATGGTATTTTCCTCAAAAATGTTTTTAATGATCATTATATAGTATTTATATTCATTAAAAATAACAAAACTTTTATTCTCCATTGAACATATGTTGTAATGATAGTATATTAATTAATTATTTTGATGGTATATGATCAGTTTTACTGGGGATCTACTATTTTGATGCCATTTTCTATATTACTCTTGATTTTTTATAAGTATTTTTATTAATTGGGAAAATTATTAAAATTTCATATTTTATTTTTTTATTAAAAATTTAACATTGATTATGTTTTACCCCATTCATATGAGTAATTTTCTAGTCTTATTATTTCAAGGGATGGCCTGTTATATCCCCCTGATTTATTTTGAGGTCTCATGAGGAAAATTATCATGGATCATTGGTTATGGCCTTGCACATTTATATAAGATTTTTTGGAATGAGGCCTTGATGGTATGTTTTTTATGTCTGGAATTATTCATTCCCTCATTATGGGATTTTTTATTAATGTCATTATGATCATTTTTTTAGTTATGATATCCATGGATAAGTTTCAATCTCATGGGTTTATTTATATGATATTCATTTATTACTTTCATACTATTCTTAATGATAAATTTATTGATTAAATGGAATGTGTTTTTATATATTTAACTTTATATATTATTTATGCCTTATTTACTCATGATATCTTTTATTGTATGTATACCCTTACCGAGAATTTGTTCTCACCCATTTCTTCAGTTTCATTTCCCCACAATTCTAGGAAGTTTATTATGATTGATATGTAGGGATATGATTAAAGTAATAATAGAATTATAAAAGAAAATAGTATGTTATATTATATAGATTCAATTGTAATGTGAGGTTCAATTATGTTTCTAGTTTTCCAAGACTTCTAATCTATTTAGTCCTTTAAGATTTGATTACTTATATCTAGTGCTAGTATAATAAACTAACTATTGAATCTATGTTATTAGGGTCTAGTTTGATATAGCTGGTATCTAAAGAATTTTAGTTGAAACCATGGGAACTCGGTTTAGGATTTCATGGGTTAGAGAACATATACCTAGGAAAAATTTTAAGGATAAGTATAATTATATGATATCTTCGTGAAGTTTTGGTAAGGTATATATTATATGGACGTTATAGTAATATATACCTATATGGATAGTACAAGTGGATGTATCTCCAGGAAAATTTTACATAGGGGTAATAATTTTGAAAATGGTACAATGGGATTTTCCTAGGTCATCACATGGTTCACAACAATGATCCTTGTTACACACCTATTTTTTCACTCTTGGGGATATTCTTGAGTTAATTCAAAAGTTATTTATAAACAATTATAAAGTATTTGAATAGATGATGAAAATGAATGTCCTAACTTAAACTTATGTTTTCTTATATTAAAAAAATGTGTCATGATTTATGAATCCTATAAATTAATATATGGTTTTCCACTATGATTATTGTTTCTCCCACAATGATTTTGGGTTTTACTAAATGAATAGAACCCAAAACAATCTTGTAAAAATTTAATTTGATGGAAAATGTGGTTATTATGAGTAAAAAAATGGGATGATGAATGGATTGATAGATATCATGATTATTCCTAATCGGTTTTCATGACATAGGATTAAGAACATATACGTTAATCAATTCTCAGACTCACCATAAAAGAGAAAAATGAAGTACATTAACATATTTTGTGTTGGACACTATGAATAAAAGAAGAATAAATTTATTTTATGTCATAAATGTTGAAAGATACACCTAGTATAATGTCTTAATGGAATAGAAATATGTTTTCTGATTGGAAACGAAGGGTATAAAATGATTAATTTCCATGGAAATTTTAAGAGTATGATGGAAGGAAATGAATTGGATCCCAGGGATCCATTTATTGTTTGTTTCTTATAAATTTGGATATCATGGGAATTATCCCTGTCAATTTCATCTTATAAGGTTAACTCCTTGACAGTGTAATGGTTCATGGTATGTAAATAATTAAAGTTGAATGAAAGAACTGTTTTTGTATTAGGATTAAATAATAATTTTCTAAAAATGTTATACCAATGATATTAAAATAATAATTATTATAAAATATATATGTATTATTTTTTAGAATTTTTCTATATTATGAATTTTCAAGAACAAGGGGAATAGTACCGATAACCAAGAAAATCAATTTTGGGGTAGGGTGATATTTTTTAATAAAAAATTATTAATGGAATGATATCCATTTTTATGTTCCTAATGATGATTTAATAATGTTTATATAGTAAAAGGAGATTATTAATATTGATTAATTGAATGGGATAGTATTCATAACCTTGGAATGGGTTGGTGGGTTGATGATAGAGTGACTTATGTCATATGTGATGAAGTTTGCATCATTTTTGATTTAATGGAATATATTAAATGATATATGATTTTATTTAAATAATGATGAGAGAACCAATTTTTGTTATCATTCACATTTTAATTATGTTTTATAGTAATTCAGGTTATAATCAGGTTTTGGGAGAACATATATAATCAAGGTGTTCACATATGAGGTATGTGACCTGAAGAGATTTTTTATATTTTTTGGGGTATTAATGTTAATTTCATTTTCGAAACGTAGTGACCTTAATTTTTTTGGGATTTTCATTTTGGTTAGACATATTTTTTGAATGGTTTTAATGTTAACTATTTATGAAATTAATTAAGATAATTTTTGGGTGTTATTGTTGATGATATAATGGTTAACGTCTCATTTATCCATATTTCATAACTTGAGATAATCATTATATGTTTGATAATTATATAGAAAATGGAGATATCAATTTACATTCTTTTTTGTATATTATTATCCATCAAAATTTAATTTTAGTTCTTTGGTCATAAAAAGGTCATCTTGGATATTAGTTTCCTAGAGTAAGAAATGAAATGAAATTGATCGAAGAATAACTAAATATTGAAAATGTTCTTATGATATAAAATGATACCAATTGAGTATTTTTTTTATTTCTCATATTAATAGTAATTTAATCCCTCAAATTTAGTAAAAATGATATTGAAATAAAAAAAATTAACCATTTACATTCATTTTTTATGAATCAATTCTCCTTTAACCCCTCATGGATTTATGGATTTGTGGTCATTAACTTTGTATTAACCATGTTCCCTATAACTATCTATTAGGCCATAGGCGTTATTTTTCTCCTCCATGTCCATATTTCCAATTCCCACTAATGTTTTTCAACATAGTAACCTGGTTATGTGTTATTACAAATGAATTTTATACTTCCATTTCTCTCTTATCAATAGGTAGTTTTATTATCCATTTGTATGATGAGGGATTCAAAAAAGGTATATTCATATGGAAAACCATTGATTTCTATTTGAATTTTCAATTTATGAGTACAAAATTTATTAAATTGGGTAATAGTGTAACACCCCAATATTTTATGATATGTTTCATTTTAAATAAATTTAATCTCTTCAATAGCTTATGACACACGCAACCACGAGTCTAAATGAACCATAATATAGTATACCCATATAACATAGATGTTAAATTGGTGGGTATGAATAGGATTTAAAAATTTATTAAAAATATATGCTATAAAAATTTATAAATAAATTCAATGGTTATCGATTGATTAATAAATAAAATAAAAAACATTGGAATGTAAAAGAAATTTTTTTCTGAAAAACTTTTTTTATTCCTACAATGTGTTTATATATTAACAAATTAAATTAATCATTATTGGTCAATTGTTTTAAAGAAGTCAATAAATTATATATTCATTCATATTTTTTATCATTTATCTAATAATTTTTCTAATCATGAGATAAGAATAAATCAATTATTATTCTTAAAATTTGTATTTTTCTTAAAAGGGGTTTGGTCATATTTTGCGCACTTATTTTAAAATTATTTTTCCCAAATTTTTAATAATTTATTTGAAAAAATGATAATTTTTTTGAAATTAAATATTTAAATATTATCTTATTTTTTATTTCTGAGAAATTTAGAAAAATATTAATTTTTTCAATGATTAGTGAAAAATAATTATTTTTATTAAAAAAACATATATTTCGATTTAAAACATTTGAAAAGATACATTTTATTTTCAAAATATTATTAAAATTAATATTAGTTGAATTATATTTTTAATAATCCAATTTAAGTAATTTTAATAAATTTTATCTTGAATTTGGAAATAAAAACTTTTTAGATTTATGGAAACTTTTCTTTGGAAAATTGCATCTTTCATCAAGATTATAGGTTTAACAATAATTTAAATTATACTAATATTATAAATTAAATTATATAAAATAGATTCAATATTTTTAATTATGATAATTAATATAATTTAATAATTTCAACTTCAATTTTTGTCATAATGAATAGTAAAAATAGTAAAAATCAATTACCAAGGTTAGGGTTGAAATAAAGTTTTTTGGGTTACTTGCACCTGTTTTAAAATTAATTTGCAAAAAAAATTATTTGATAAATTGAATTTATCATTTTGAATCATTGGTTCGAAATTATCAAATAATTATCATTAATTTTTTTCATAAAGTATAGATTACCTAGGTAAATAAAAAAAACTAGTTTTTATGGTGGAACAAAAATCATAACAATTTGTAACCTTAGAGGTTGGGATAATAAAATATTTAAAACTAGTTTATTTTTTAGTGGTGTAGGTTTGTATAAAACATATTTTCCATAAACTTGATTATTTATAAGTTTTTGAGGAACTTGGTTCGAGAGTGACTTCCCATTATTGAATTATGTTGGGTATTTAATAAAATGTCACTCCTACATAATTATAAAAGGGAACCTCTTCCCCTCACTTATTTACTCATATTTGTAAATATATCTCAACCTAATTCTACCAAAAACTCACCACAACATCCTTGTCCAAGTTATATTGTTTAAGTTATTCCTGAAATACCAATCCTGGGGTCATTAATAAGAGATCCAAAAAAGGTTTTTCTAAGAGAAGGTAATTTTCTTCACTATGCTCTAACTTTATACTTATTCTATTATCACATTCATTCATGTATTATTCATTATAATATAATAAAACTATTATATATAGTATCTATAAATATTTTATTTTGTTGATGTAATAACCTATATCCATCTCCTCTTCCATCAAATGGGAAATGAAACCAGCGATCATTTGTTCGACGAACAATCGGCTCACGAACCAATGTAATTTGTTTTCCATCACCACCTCTCATGGACTAATATAATAATGGATTTAATGTATATATATGAAATTTATGATATAATTTTACTTCTAGAATAATAATTTTTCTTATAAATTCTTACTTTCCAATCTATTGGAAAATGATAATGTCGCTTATGCGTACGTGTGGATTACCTTCACCATGAAGCGATGTGATTCGTTTTTCATTTTATATAAAAATGGATGGAAAGAAGATAGTATTTTACTAAAATATAAGATATATAAGATATAATACTGATTTTATAAATGTGACTTATTATTTACCTCTCTTTTATTCAATTTGTCAAAAATGAGAATTGTATCCATGCGTACATATGGCCTACCATATCCATGAATAGTGTAGCTCATTTTACTATTTATAAATTTTATGGATTAATGTAAATAATTATATTATGAATATATAATATATTTATATCATTATTAAAATTAGGAATATTTTGGAACTAAGATAAAGGTATATGGTTTGAAACAACCAAACTAAACCGTACATGAAAAATGAAGTAGTTATTACCCAAAACATTAATTTTAACAAAGAATTATTAAAAAAAGGTGGTAAAAATTATTAAGTAAATAATATATGGGAATATATATATTATTAGTTTTTTATAATAAATTTATATTTATTATACAGGATGTTTGGACACATACTAATTAAGTCAGACCTGAGGAAAGGGTTTCTAATATCACATTGTTCTGTGAGAAAGATGTCATATTCACCACTTCATTATTATTTTATGGTGTATATACTTCAAATTTGATATTTGATATAATTAATATATTAATATTAATGGTATTTATATTTTCATTTTAATTTAGTTCTTTCACGGGGGTTATGATTCAAAAGTTACAAATGTTGTAAGGGCTTGTTTCACAATATCATAATTATTTGATATTTTTTATGTTTAACACTCCATTGTTTAAATTATTTAATATTTATATGTTGAAACCAATATAAATTCATATACAAATATTATTATTTGAAAATATATATATTTTTCCCTTTAATTTTCCTATTTTAAGTGCTGAAAAGACAACAAAATGTTCTTAGGGAAAACCTATTGTATTCCCTCTTTAGTCAGGAATCTTCTTATTCCATTTCCATGTTTTATATAAAAAATTAAAAAATATTTCTAATATTGCTATCATATTTTTTAAAATAAAATTACACATTATATACTTTTATGACAAAATTTAAAAGGAATAGTCCGATCATTTTTTTCAATGAGGTAATTTTTTACTTTTCTCAAAAATTAAAAGGTGTAATTATTTTAACAAACTCAGTATGAATTAAATGTTCCACCATCATGGCCACTAAATGATTTGAAACTTCTTTTACATGTTTTATGGTTCTTTTTGAAGAAATTTTTTTCCAAATATTTTTGGAATTTTTTAGTTTTTAGAAGTGGATTTGAGAATGAAAAGGGGTTTTTCCTCAAGAATGTTTATAATGGTACTTATATGGTATTTATATTAATCAATAATAATAACACATTTATTTTCAATAAGAATATATTTTAATTATTACATCCTCATTCATTCTCTATATCGTATATGATCAATTTTACTAAGGATGTACTATTTTGATACCATTCTCCATATTACTCTAGATGGTATATGATAATGTATTTTGATTGGGAAAATTATTAACATTCAATATAATATTTTTTAAATATTAATGTTTATGTTGATTATTTTTATACCCTTTTATATGAGGAATTAATTAGACTTAGTATGTGATGGTTAGGTCCTATTATAGCTCTAAATGCATCAGTAAATCTCATGAGAAAACTATCTTGGGTATTTGGTCAGGGCATTACACATTAATATAGGATGTATTAGCATGAGGCCTTGGTGGTATGTTTATGATGTCTGGAATTATGCATTCCCTCATTATTAGAGTTGTTATTAATATCAATATGAATATTTTTTTTATTTATGATATCCATGGATATGTTTCATGCTCATGTGATTATTTATTAGGATTAATTTGATCATTAGTTATTAATTCAATATTATTCTTTATGATTAGTTTATTGATAAAATGGAATATTTTTTAAAATATTGACCCTACCACATTGGTCATTACATATTTATTCATCATATATTCTATTATATACATACCCTTGATAAGAATATGAGCTCACCCATTTCATATGTTTCCTTTTCCTTATATTCCATGAAGTGTTTTGTGATTGATATTTAGGGATATACTGAAAGGAATAATGGTGTTCTCCTAGAAAACACTATATTGTATTTTATTTTTTCAATTGTAATATGAGATTCAAGTATGTTTATATTTTTCAAGAGAACTAAATTATTTATTCCTTTGGGATATGATTCCTTGTATCTAGTGATAATATAATAAGGTAAACAGAGACTTTGTTCTACTAAATATGAGGTCATTACACTTTTCATATTATCCGACCAATAATTATCTAATAGATCTCTATATAGTTTCGTTGTTTTCAGATATATATATATAATAGAGATCTATGATATTAATCCATTATCTCTTTCATTAAATATATAATAAATAGTATACATTGGAAAAGATGCTAACTGTTGGAGGCTAAAAGAACAAAATGAACACACCTCTAATTTTTGAATTTCCCATGACTGTAGATAAAATTATGATCTATTATATAGTGGTGGAACCTCCTCCTCTATCGTCAGATATCTTCCCTTCAGTATTTAACACCTCTTGTACACCTTTGTATCCATTTCTATATTAATATCCTTGTCACATTGTGGGGGGTCATCATTTAGTACTTATCTCAAAGAGGACCTCATTCCACCAATTCCCCAAGATCATCCATTGTCACTTCCCCAGATCCATGATTTCCATGCTTTAGTGGCTCACTCAACCTTGGTGAAGGGAGAACTAGTGCTCATTTTCTGATCCTATTCATTTAACAAGGTGGTGTATATTTATAGATGGACCCTGGTAGCGATTTTTTGGGAAGAAAAGACATCTCTATTAGAGTTCCATACATTCATTGGTTCATGGGGATTGGTACCTCCCTCAACTATCTTTATGCTAAAACATCATTCATTTTGCATATTTCTTTACTCTAGGGATGATTTCATCAAGTTTTGGTCGTCTTTACCAAGATATTTTGGTCTTTGGTGGTTCAACATCTTCCGTTAGTCCATGGATGTACATATCTGGCATGAATATATTTAGAAAGTTCTTTGGATCCTTCTTCCTAAACTCACACTCAATTTATTCAACATTTATTTTTTATAAAGGATTAGTGACTCCTTATATGATTTCCATTTTTTTAATGACCAAAATATAAATCTCTAAGAATCTAAAGTCGGAAGGATATATGTCACCATGAATATCTCTCAATCTCTACCCTCCCAGCTTCTCCATTGGTTCGATGGATCTCCAGAGTGGAGGCAACCCCTGATTTATCTCAACCCTCTCCATTTCTTCTCAATTTTTCATATACTTGATCATGATGTGTCAGTATGTAGAAAAAAACATGCATATCGTGTCAATTATTAGAAAATTTATTCCTCTAATGTCGTTGAGTCGCTTCCCTCTTTCTCTATTTATATCCCCATTAACCCTGCATCGGGAATTTCTTATCATAGAGGTAGTGTCTCCAATTATTCCTCTATCCTTTCATAGTTTTCTCTTCTAGTTCATGAACTTATAAATCATGAAGGTAATAGTTTTTATAGAAATATTTCGCAATGCCTTGTCCTTGTCCCCTTCAGACCATGGTTTCCTTCTGTCACTCATGTTGATTGAGAACCTATCAATTTAGAACTTCATGAATTTCTCTAGGTTCATGGAAAGGATTGGATTAATCCTCTTTCTATACTCTACAGTGAACTAGGTACTTTGGAGAGGCCCATATACATTTCTTTGTATTTCTCCTACTCACACCAGATTTTTCATGAGGATGTTCCTTGGTATTTTAAATCATATGTTTCATGGTCACTATCAAGATATCTGGTTTGCAATTCATATTATTTCAGTGCATTGTCAGATGTTCCAGATATTTAGGATCTTCCTCATTCATCCCCTTATTCTTTTTTATTAGAGTGTGTACTATATACCAATCTAATAGGGTATCTTATTTCCCTTATCACCATCCTAGTAGTCATGATTTTCCTAGGGCCAAAACTAGGGGCACCCTTTTCATATAATCTTTTTCATTATATGGAATTATCTTGGCCAGGGTGCCTAAGAGAAAATATATTTCCTTTCTAATTTAATCATCAAGAATAAAGATTTTATCATCCTAGTTCTTGAGCCTAAAGAGTAATCTTATAAGATCACTTGTTTTTATTATAAGATATGTATTTTTTATTGTATACATGGTGAGCCCATGAACTATCGTATCAATATATTTTGGAAAAACTAATTATTTTTTTATCTTATCATAGTTTTTGAGAAACATATCATAGTTAAATTTTATTTGGAAAAATCTAAATTCTTCTTCCCTTTTATTTTAGCTAAATGTGATTCTAATATGATAGATCAGTTTGGGTAGGATCTTGATGGTTTCAACCCACGAAACATGTCTTGGTTTTATGATGGAGACTTTAATGTAATATCAAATCCCTTAGAGAAAAAGGGTGCATGGGATTTTCATTAGAGGGACATGAAATAATAATCATCATTCATGGATTATAAAGGATGATGGACTTGGATTTAATTGGGGACAAGTTTTACTGGTTTAAAAATAAAATGGGTGGTAATAATATGTGGAGAAATCATGGTCATTCCTTGGGCCATACCAATGTATATCTGATTACCCTGGTGCCAGTGTCTTCCACCTGGGGTTCTTTTTCAAACCACTATCCTATTATGGTTCACCTGAAACCTAGAGAGGAAAATAATAATAGCAATCCTCACTTAACATAAATTAACATTACATCATTTTTATATAATACTTACTGCATTACACAAATAGGCTCCCAAAGAGCATATTAGTTTAGTGCCTTAGGAAATATGGAAACATAAATAATAGTACATGGTTGAGCTAAATTAACTCCAACTATGTTATTCATGAAAAGAACCGTTCATAGAAAAATCATACATAATACATATCTTTATAATGTAGGTAAAGAAAACATAAAAATGGGTGATCTCGGATGCTCATAAAGGGTAAACAAATCAGATCTGTAAGCATAGTCATGATCATAAGGGTGTGAGAACATGATGATAACATTAGAAGATTATACCATGTATATAGAAGATCATAAAAATAAATCATGGCATAAATATTGGAAGTTCATAAGAAATTAATCATAAGGGAATCAAGATCATAATCCTTGAATTCGCAATATATGAATAAGTCATGAAATGTTTTCTAACACATAAGCATATAAAATAACTTCCTTAGTAGTTCATGCATCACTTCCAATGCCATGTTAGTAGTATGGGTTCACTATCTATGACATATTGGTATCTATGGTTAACTCTCATGACCATATTAGTTGTCAAGAATAACTCTCAATACCATCTTATTAGTCAGGGTTTACTCCCAAGACTATCATAACCGACAAATTCCTTTACTGAATAAAGTTCACTCATCATTCCATCAAGGTCTATCTCATGAGATATAAATCCATACCGAATGAAATGGTGGGAGATATAGGTCCCAAAAATATCATAATTAAATCATACATATATTTTCAATAATTTCATAATCAATAATATAATAACCCATAAAATGAAATGTGTATCATAAATTTTAATCAGATCATAACCTATGGAAAATAGATGGGTTTCATGATCATTTCATCTAAGAATTATCTGTAAAAAGAAGAAAGTTTCATAAGCATATAACCCATGAAATAGAAATAGGTTTCTTAAAAATATAACCCATTAAAGAGAAATTTGTTTCGTAAATGTATAACCCATGAAAGGGAAATGGGTTTTGAAAACATATAACCCATGAAATAGAAAGGGGTTTCATAAATATCATCGCATTAAAACATAAAACATCCATATAAAGAATAATAAGGGTGACCTTAGATCATATTCCCAGTAATGAATGTGTAAAACTAATGGATTTCATCTTATATAGAATAATGTTTTTGATAAAAATTTTAAAAACATTTCTTGTGGAAAATATCCTTTCTTTTTTAAAAAAATATTTCAAAAAAAGAAAAACTTTTTTAAGACCTTTTTCTTTGAAAATAAATTTTAATCCTTATAAATAACTAATTTAACTCTATAAAACAGTTTTAAAAATAATTTTCCTTGAAATTATCTTGAATTTTCATTTTAATTTTTTTTTCAAAACATAGTGTTTGAATAAAATAGATTTCTGACCAAAGAGAGAGATTAGGTCAGATTTTATTACAATTGTTTTATTAATTATATTAAGTACGAAAGACTAGAAACCCAATTATAATACATGAATATATAATTAATAACCATATGAGAAGAAAAATCATTATTCTTATTGAAATATGTATCATAATATTCCATTCATTAATGCATAATAAAAAATAATCCCGATAAATGATGGTTTGCTTAAATAAACTTTTACCACTTAGTAATTATGATTCATACTCTCCATGTTAGAAAATGACATTACATTAAGCATAAAATATCATTTATAGAGGAATTTTTAGGATATAACATGTCAAATGGAAGTATAAACACCTCATAAAATAATATAGGTGTATAACAAAACATGTTTCCCAAAAAAAGAAAATTGAGAAAAAATTACTTTACTAATTTGGTTACTTTTAAAACAAGAACCCCATGAAATAATAAAATTTATTGAAACATTAAATATCATTAAATAAATTTATTTCATGATATAACATTTCATAGTGATGTATATACACCACAAAATAATCATAAGTGGTGAATATAGCATATATCTTAGAGAAACAAAAGTGAGATTAAAATCCCCTTACTTTATGCCTTGAATCTCTTTGTACTCATTCAAACCTATCGTATAATAAATATAAGTTTTTTATAAATCTACCAAATAAGCTCACTCTTATATATCATACCATATATTATTGTATTATTACATTATATTTCCCCTTTATTACTAATATCATGTTAATTCTATGTTTTGGGTAATAACCACTTTTTTCCTTTGTGTTTTGACTTGTTATTATTGATCATATTACATATATAATTATTTAATATTCTTATGAATGTTAAAAATGACTTAAATATAATATATATTTTGAAAATAATTATTTATAGCAAAATATAAAATATAAAAATATGAAATGTAATACCACATTCATAGAGATGGTAAGGAGTACGTATTCATGAACGATGTTTCCGTTTAATTGTGTATTGATAGAAATAAATTAAATGACATATGTATATATATAATAATATTATTTCAGTATAATTATTATTTAATTTATATAATATATGTTAACTAAACTCACCCTTAATATATTTTATTTAAATTATCAATGAATCACATCGCTTTGAGGATGCGGAAGTCCACACATCCACAAACGAAGTTATCATTTTTTAAAAAAAATAGAAATCATGAATGTATATGTTATATAATAATTAAAAATGTTTAAATACATAATATATATCATACGTATAATATAAAAAATCGTCTTAATTCCCAACCATGATAGGTGGTAAATGAAAAATGAAAAAAATTGTTCTGTGTGGTGGTAGTACACTATAAACAAGAACGGTAAGTTCATTACTCATTTGATGGAATTGTGTTTAGGTGTTGGTATAAAACTTGTAATTAAAGTATAAAAAAATTAGGATACTTATTTTATTATTTTATCTTGTAATAATAGGATTTTAGGTTGTGGATAATAAAAATAAAACAAAACAACTTATGGAAGGATGTTGCCTCTTCTTTGGGTAAATCCTTTCAGTTTTCACCAAAGGTCTTCCTTGGATGCATTTATTCCAAATGGAATGATTCTAGTATGAATATAAGGATTTTTTTAGGATATTTAGATAGATTTTCGTAGATGAAAAACATCTTTAGTGTTGTGAATAAGTGGGATGGGTGGGTTCCATTTTATAGTGGACGAGAGGTGATATTCTGGTAAATTTTTGACAAGGGAATTACAACCATGATTTTACATGTCAAGTGGATCCAATAATGGTCAAAACATGATAAAATGGAGTATAGGGTCGAAATATTACCATAAAATGTCTTTTTTACAAGTTTCAAGGGCATTTTGGGCCTTAATTTAAGGTTTAGTCTTTTGTTAAGCCAATTTTTCTCTTAATTTATCCAATTAATTTTAATCACTTTCACTAAAATTTTTAGTAAAAAAACTAATTTGAAATTATTATAAATAATAAATTATGATTATTACATATATTTAATCTATTTTTTCAAATTCTAAACATATAATTGGAGGAACATTAATTAAAATTAATCCCTCAGACGGGATGAGATAGCAGGGTTTTAAGCAAAAGTGTTCAAAATTTTGAAATATTTTTATAATCAGTTTCAACGTAAAATTCATTTAATTGACCTAAATTGGATTAATTTATGTAAAATTTATCTAATTATTATTTAAAACCAAACTGAAATTTAATTAAACTAAATAAAATATGTTAGATAAAGAAGAAGTTTTGAATTTAAATTCAGTATTTTCACTATTCATCTAAAAATGTTGTTTTTCAGAAAAAATACCTAATATTCACCCTATGATAATTTTGACATTATGAATTCAAAAATAAATTTTATTTTATAAAAGTCAATTTTAAAAATTGAAGAATATTAATTTTATTATTTTTTATTAGACGACATAAAAATTCAATCATTTGAGGAATTATTATTTTCAAACATACAAAGACTTCACAAAAAATTATATGTTTCATTATCAATATGTTTTATTTTTTATAAAAAATTATAAATAAAATTTAAAAGTATATATTTATCTTCATATTACTATGTTTAACTATTATATTATAACTATCTTGTTTAAATAATTATACTTATAAAATGTTGTTTCATAGAAACTCTGTGTGGCGTGTAACAAAAGCCAAGTCTGGGTGGCGTGTAGTACTAGATTACCTTGGTGTAGCTTATAATGAAAGACTAAATTTGTGTAGAATGAAATTAAAGACATAAAATCAAATTAATTTATTCTCAAAAATATTTCTCAAAAACATGGGGTGTAACACTCTACCCCCCTTAGAATGGTTTTTCCCTCTAAATTTATCATTCTGGTTTAAAAAAGATCATAATTATATCTCATCATATCCTAAAGTTCCCATGTACACTCATCTAATTTTTAATCTCTCTACAAACCTTTGACAATGTAAGTTGTCTTATTTTTTAGAACTTTATTTGTACAATCCAAAATTTCAACTGGTTGTTCTTCGTAAGAAATATCCTGCTCCAGCTTTATGACCTCTGAGTTCAGTGCATGTGAAGGTTCAAGTTTTTACTTCCTCAGGAGAGATAAATGGTACACATCATGGAATTGATATAGTTTTGGATTAAATTCCATGATATATTATATCATCCTGATATGATCAATAATCTCAAAAGGACTGGTATACCTAATTCTTAGTTTACATTTCTTCCTGAATCTCATAACCTTCTTCTAGTGATAGATTAGTAGGAAAAAAACTCACCAACCTCAAATTCTAGATCATATCGATGATTAACATCATGAATTTTCTTCTGAATCTAATTTATCATTATATGCTAATGAATGGTTATAACCATCTTGTCCATTTATTTTACGATCTTAGGTCCAAATATCATTATTTATTTAATTTCATTCCAACATATTGGAGCTCTATATTTATTCCCATATAGGGATTCACAAGGATCCATATAAATTATTTAGTCAGAGATATTTTTTCATGAAAATTAAACTAGAGGAAGGTATTGATCCCAAAAACCTATGAAATTAAAAAAATAATATCTCAACATATCCTCTAGGGTTTAAATTGTTCTTTTAGACTGATCATCTGTCTAAGGATAATTAGAAGTTCTGAAAATAAATTCTATATCAAGTGATTTCTAAATAATTTTCCATAACTTTGAGGTAAACCTAAGATCTTGATCATATGTAATATAATGTGGTACTCCACGAAACCTTACCATATATTTAATGTATATACTTGAAATTTGATCTAGAAAAAAGTATTCTCAGATAGAAATGAAGTGTCTTGACTTAGTAAGGTGATCGACTACCACCCATATAGCATTAAACCCTTTTGGAGGTTCTTAAGAGTTTGGAAAAAAATCCATAGTGATGTTCTCCCATTTCCATTCTAGTAATGGTTAATGGATGTAACATTCCCTTAGACTTTTTTAATTCATCCTTAAACTTCTAGAATACCAAGCACTGACATACAAACTCTGTGATGTCCCTCTTTATTTAATCCCACTAGAAGTATTATTTCAAGTCTCTATACATATTCTTACTTATAGGATAAATAAGGAATGAAGAAGTATGAGATTCATCTATTAGATCCTTCTTCAAAACTAGTATTGATGTAACACAAACATGGTTCTTGAACATTATCATTCCATCCGAATCAATAATAACTTAATAAAATTTCAAACCTTCTTTTGTAGATCTACATCTTCTTTTCTCACCTATATAATATTTACTTGTATAGAGGGTTGAATATTAAATTGAGTATTACAATATTTTTACCCTACCTTCAATATTCATGATCCAGCCTTTGAAAATATATAAATATTGGACATTTTGTTATCCACATCATGGATAATCTATCATGATCCTTTCGACTCAAATCATTAGCCACCTTGTTCACATTCCTAGGGTTGTAATGTATTAGGTAGTCATAATACATTATCATATCTAACCATCTTCTCTAGAACATGATCAATTAATTATTTTTGAATATATATTTCATACTTTTATGATTATTATATATATAACACTCTTCTCTATATAGATAATTTTTCAATATATTTAATGAAAAAAATTATCGCAGCTAACTCAAAATCATGAGTTGGGTAATTTTGCTCATGAATCTTAAATTTTCATGATGTATAGGATGTAAACATATTTTTTTTCATGATAACACATCCCAATCCTTTCCTGTATGCATCACTATATATTATAAACCCATCTCCACTATAGGTTATATTAATCATAGGTGCGCTGACTAACCTTCTCTTTAGTTCCATGAAATTTTCCTCACATTAATTTTTTCAGAGGAACTTGGCACCATTCCTTGTTAACTTAATTAGAGTATTAGGTAGTCATGAAAAATTATCTAAAAACCATCAATAATATCTATCTAATATAAGAAATAATTGGATCTTAGTTATAGTGGTAAGTCTAGTCCAACATTCAACAGCCTCCATCTTCGATGGATCTACTATTACACCCTCTCTTGAGATTATAAGACTGAAAGATGAAACTTTTTTGAGCCAAAATTAACAATTTGTAAATTTTCATGTAGTTAATTATTCCTTGGGGTATTTAGTACAATTTTTAAGTGGTTTTAATTCTCTTCCTTGTTCATTGAACAGATAAGAATATCATATATAAAGAATACCACAAACTAATGAAGGTAATCCTTATAAATTTATACATCAAATCTATGATGATAGTTGGGAATTAGTAAGACCAAAAGAAATAACTATATATTCATAGTGATTATACCTTCTACATAATTTAATCTTTTGTATATCATCCTTCTTTACCCTCTATAGATGATATCCAAAACGAATTTCAATATGGGAAAAGTATTGATCTTCACACATTTGATCAAATAATTCCTTAATACATGTAAGAGGATACTTTTTCTTGATTGTGATCTTATTCGACTTCCTATAATTAGTGAAGAGTCACATTGATCTGTATTACTTTCATACAAAAAGAAAAATTTCAACCAAAGGCTATTTGCTTGGCCGAATTAATTCCTTTTCAAGGTTTTTTTTTTAGTTGCTTCTTCAATTCCTGTAACTCTACTAGGTCCATTTTATAGGGAGAGTTTGAAATTTGTGTGGAATAAGGTATGATATCTATTGAGAAATCCACTTCATGTTTTTCTGGAAATCTTATAAAATCTTCCTGAAATATATAAACAATATTTTTAACAATAGGAATATCATTGATGTCAATTTTATTCCTAACCATTTGGGATAAACAAGCCTTCTGAATAAGAATTAAGTCCCATACATAGGAATTAATCTCCATAGGAAGTTATTACTTATCATAATATTGATAGACGATCCTAGGTTGGTTTAAAATATAAAATTTAACTTCCCTTACTCGACAATTGATGTGGTATTTATTAATAGAAATTCAATCCATTCCTATGATGACATAAAATTCATCCATAGGAAGAATGAAAATATTTTTAGGAATTAAATTCCAAAAAATTTCAATCAAAGAAAAATGACATAATTTAGATGTAATCATTGTACCATTAAGGGTTTTCACAGCTAAATCTACATCTAAATTTTTTGGTGGAATCTTAATAACCTTATACAATTATTTAGATGTGTAATATTGGGAAGATCCATAATTAAATAAGATATTAGTAGTTCTAAAGTAGAATATAAGTGTGTCATTCATCATGTCAATATCACACACCTCATCAGAAACAAAGATCACATGATATTTCTCTTTTCCCCTCGACTTAAGAGGTTTTTGACATCTATCAACATTATTGACCTTATTTATTTTGGAATTGGATAGCATAATGATAATTATTCTTACACTTATAGCATTGAAGTGGGTGAGGTTCATTCTGTGAAACTTTCACTCCATTCTCATTGTTATTTAACTTATTTCCAGCACTTCTATAGTAAAATTTCTGATGACATTCTCTTACACACTTAAAAGACTTATTTTACCTCATAATATAATTTCCTCCATGGTTATTTCTACACTTATATCATAAAGGGAAGATCATATTCTTTTCTCCATGATTTTTATATTTTCCTTCAAAATATATCTTCAATTTCTTGTCAAAATAATGAGATTGATAATTAAATCCAATCTCTATTTCAACCATGATTGCAAAACAGACAATATACTTTTTCTATTAAAGTATATTATGGATAATTCCAATATGATATGTGTCTTCATGCCACTGAAAAACCTATCAAATTTACTTTTGAGTTTGGATGATAATACAAGAAGTGTACCTCACAAGTATTTTGAAATTAGCCTCATATGTAAAAATAGATTCATCATCCCTTTTATTTAACTCAAGGAACTCTTTCTCCCTCTTAGAATGAAAAATTCTAGGAAATTACTTATTGAAAAAAAATGTTATTAAACCCATACCAGTCAGTGGAGTCAATTTCATCTTGATTTATCCTATACTTGATTAGAGACACCACTATTACACTTCACCCTCTAAATTATAGACACCTAGGATATATTTCTCATGTTTAAAATATAGGATAATGGATAATATATTTTTAGTGGTACAGATCAATTGTTCAAAAACAAGTTGATTGGAATACCTTGTTAATGAAGTTGGGAGTTTCCTCATAAAGAACTCAATAGAATATTGTTTCTTCCTTTTCTAATTTGGAATTCCAGAATGATTCATAGTTTGAGAAATGTGGTTGAGATAAGATACAATATTTTTCGTTCCATATCCCATAGAATTCGGTTACTCTAGAGGAAAACCATTTCATTTTCGACAAAAAATTTCATTAATGTACTTCCTTCGGGTTCTAGAAATTTACTAAAACCAAAAATCATAGAGTAAGAAATAGTATTCATAGTGAGGATCCACATAATCAGGGAAACCCATTTATAGAATGTCTAAATAATAAAAACCTCTCTAATATATGACAATTTTGGAATGTCTTAGGTTATTCATAGACATATTATATTTAAATCGTTTATGATGGTTTGTAAATACTTTTTGAATTCCCAAATAATATCCCCTGGGAGTGTCAAAATAGTTGTACAGAAGGGATATTATCATGCACCACTTCTCGATTGAATCCAACTCAATATGGTGTTTTTGAGTTTATTACCCCTATGCACATATATTCTAGGTCCACATCCACTTGTAGTATCCAAACATAGATGTCTTTTTAGGAAACCACTCACTCTATCCTTACCAAAATTATAGGGAATTTTCCTATATTTTTTCTTATCCATAGACGTATCCTTAGACATGTCTTTAGGGTTCTTACAAATATTTCCTCATCCAATTTTTCAAATGTTAACTAAAATTTTTCTCTGATACCAACTATAGTAACCCTCACATAACATACATTAATATTACATCTTTTTTTGTAGAATACTTAATACATTGCACAAACATATTCCCAATGATAGTATTAATTTACAACCTTTGGAAACAAGGAAACATACAAACTGGAATATGAGTGAGTTAAATTATCTCAAACTAGTACCTTCATGACTAAAATCCTTCCTAGACACATCATATATAATAAAAATATTTATAAATATGGGAAAGGAAACATAAAAATGGGTGAGTTGATATTCTTAGTAAGGGTAAAAAAGGGATGTATATATGTATAATCAGGATCATAAGGGAATGGGAATGTGATCATATCATTAGAAGACATGCCCTGCATATCAAATATCATAAACATGAATCATTGAATAAATATTTGAAGATCATAAGATATGAATAATAAGGTAATGAAGAGTATATACCATGAAACCATAACAAAGGAATAAGACATGGAATCTGGGCTAACGCATAAGCATGTAAAATGAATTCTATATTAGTCAAGGAATCAATAATAAGGACATATAAGTAGTATTGGTTAACTCCCCATACAATATCAGTAGTCATGGTTCACAACTATGACTATACTTATAGTCACGATTCACTTCTAAGACCATCGTTTTTGTCAAGGTTCACTCCCAATACCATATTAGTGGACAATGTCCATTACTAAACCCAGTTATATCCCCATTCAATCCATTTTTATATAATGAGATATAATTATTTACCCAATGCATTAAATGGATATATATGTACCACCCATTTCATAATCGAATCATACATATATGTGACACAATATCATAAAAAATCATTTCATAACCCATGAAATAGAAATATGTTTCATAAAAATATAACCTATGAAAGAGAAATGGGTTTCATAAACATATAACCCTGAAAGATAAATGGGTTTCGTAAATTTATAACCCATGAAATGGAAACATGTTTCATATATATATAACCCTTTAAAGAGAAAAGGGTTTCATAAACATCATATCATCAAAACATAAGGCATTCGAAGAAAGAATAAGAATGGTGACCTTTGATAGTATCTATAGTAGGTCATATTTTACAAAAACTAATGTCATATCAGATGGAATATAATTTTTTATAAATAATTTAAAATCATTTCTTGAGAAAAAATTCTTTTTCTTTGAAAAAATATTTTTTAAAACATAAAACCTTTTTGAAAATATTTTTATTTGAAAATATATTTGAAAACATATAACAAAAAAATTTAAAATTATAAAACATTTTTAAAATCCCTTTTTCCTTGGAAATGCTTCTGTAAATATCCTTTTAAAAATATTTTTTGAATTTTCTTTTGAAAACAAGGTTTGTGAATAAGACAGTTTACTAACGGAAGAGAGAGATGAGGTCAAAATTTCTAAATAATATTCATTAAAAAATTAAGTTCCAAATAGTTAGAAAATGGTACTAATACAATAAGATATAAAAACGAACTAGATTATATGAAAATTTATGAGTTTTTGTAAAATATGGATTATAATATTTTATTAATGAAATCAAAATCATAAACAATCCTGATAAATGATGGGATAGTTGTAATAAACTCCTACCACTTGAAAACTTTGAATCATAATCCCAATCTAAAAAAATAGTATTAAATGAAGATTAAAATATCATTAAAATAATTATATTCATTATATAACATGTAAAATGGTATTATATACACCTCACAAAATAATTAAGGTTCATAAAAAACACGTGTCTCAAAGAAATGAAATTAAGACAAAATTACTTTATCATTTTGGTATCTTTTAAAAAATGAACCCCAAGAAATAAAATCATCATAAGAAACAATAAAATAATTAAATAAAAAAATTAATGGTATAAAATTTCATTGGTCATTATATACACCACGCAATTAGAATAAGTAGTTAATATAGAATATATCTCACAGAAATAAATGTGAGACGAGAAATCCCCTTACTTTATGCCCCGACTCTCTTCGTACTCATTCAAAACTCATGTATAATAAATATAATTTTCTTATAAATCTAACATAAAACCATATTATTATATATAATACCATGTATTATTTTATAATGACTTTATATTAACTTTTCATTAACAATTTCATGTTAATGTTACGTTTCAGGTTATATCTTCTTTGCTTCTCGTATGTTTTTTGACTTGCTATTCTTGATCCTCTGACTTAGATCATTAATTAATTATTTATAGAATGTAAAACATGATTTAAATATAATATATATTCAGTATATAAATATTTATAATAAACTTTAAAATATATAAATATCAAATGGAATACATCGTTCATAGAGACGGTAGACTGTACGTACCCACGAATGTGGTTTCTGTTTTATTGTGTATTGAAAGAAAGAAAGTAAATGATATATATGTATAAATATATATAATAATATTACAATAGAATAATTATGTCATAAATATCATATATGCTTACTAAACCCATCTTTAATACATTCAACGTAAAGTATGAATGAACAACATCGCTTTGAGGAGGTGATAGTCCACAGGTCCACAAACGAAGTTATCGTATTTACGCAAAATGGAGAGCATGAGGTAATGTGTTATAAAATAATTATATAATAATAAATAAATTATAAATATCATATATATCATATAAAATATTTTTTCCATTATAATTCCTAACTATGATAGGTGGTAAAAGAAAAACAAACAATATCATTTCGTAAGGTGGTAGTTCATGGTACACAATAACGGTAAGTTCATTACCCATTTGATGGAAATGTGTGTAGGTTTAAGTAAAAATTATAATTAAAATATCTAAGTATTTTTAGTATACTAATTGTATTATTTAATCATTTATTAATAATAATATTTTATAGGGAGGCGAAAGAATGTAAAATAAAAGATCTTATAGAAGGATGTTACCTCTTCTTTGGATGACTCAATTAGGTTTGCACCAAAGGGATTACATGGATGGATTTATGCCCAAAGGTAAGATTATAAAGAGAATTTATAGATTTTGGGAGTACATTTGGGTAGATTTGGGTGATCTTAAATGGATTTGAACATGTGAATAAGTGGGATAGGTCAGTGCCTTTTTATTGTGGAGGATGAGTGGCATTCTTGTAAATTTTTAAAACAAAATTACACCCACGTTTTTCCCATGTAATGTGGCTCAAATAATGGTATATATCTGAGAAAATAGAATATAGGTTATAAATATGAACATAAAATGTATTTGGGACAAGTTTTGAGGTCATTTTAGACCTTAAATTTATGGTTTAGTCCTTTGTTAAGCTAATTTTTCTTTTAATCACTGTATGTAATTTTAATCAATTTCACTAATATTTTTGTTCAAAAACAAATTTTACCTTATTATAAATTATAAATTAGTATTATTCAAAATATTTAATCCATTTTTCTAAATTCTAAATACATAATTGGAAGAAATTAAATTAAAACTAATCTAATAGGTGGGACGAGAAAGCGGGTTTTTAAGAGAAAAATGATTAAAAGTTTGAAATGTTTTTCATATTCAATTTCAATTTATAAATTTTTCCAATTTAAAATATTTTATGAATTTATTTATAATTAATCTAATTACGCTTTGAAAACAAATTAAAATATAATTTAACTATATAAATAAATTATATGAAAAAAGTATTTTTGAATTAAAATTCAGTATGTTTCACTATTCATCCAAAAATGATGTTTTTCAAAATAAATCCCTAAAATAAACCCTAAGATAATTTTGAAATTTCCAATTTAAAAATTTAGTTTATTTTCTTAGATTAAATTTTAAAAAGTATCTAAAATTAATATTATTATTGTTCACATAAGGTCATAAAAAGAAATTCAATTGAGAAAATGGTATTTTCAAACATAAAATAACATTACCAAAAAGAGTATATTTTATTATAAATGTATATTATTTTTATAAAACCATTATAATAATATTTAAAAAATATTCATTGCTACTCATATTAAAAAATTTAATGGCCATGTTGTAACTAACTCATTCAAATAATTATAATAATAAAATGTTGTTTTGTAGAAAGTCAGTGTTTCATGTAATGAAAGACAAGTGATTGTTTCATGTATTGAAAAGTTATCCTAGTGTAGTGTATAATTGAATATTAACATGGTGTATCTTATAATGACATACATCAAAGAAAATTAATTTATTCAAAAAAGTCATAAAAACATGGGGTGTTATAGTAATAACTTCTTCTTCTCCAAGAGATAGAATTCAGACCCAAATTACCAATTGGCATTTCAAGATTCCTAGAGCAATCCCATGCATCATATTTTTTAGTTTGGATTCCATATAAATATTAGTCTCCTAAAATTTTATCTTTATTCCTAGATTAGAAACAATCCTCTAAGAGTTCGGTATTTGGAAACCGTGAATCTTTAGATTGAAGAAGTTGAGATCATCCTTGAAGAATGTTGGAATAATGATTTATTCAATAATATTATTGAAAATAATAATAAATTATCATAGATTATTTTGGAACAGGAATTTATATCCCCAAATAGATCAAAACAAAATTGGTTGAAATTTTTTGATTGAAATACAGCATTCTTCCAAGCTAGTATCAAATAAATTAAATGATTTTTACCCCCTAACATTTGCATGGAAGACAGTTATTTAACTAGTTATATCAATTAGGTGTGTGGTATGGTGTAAAATAATATTAAATATTTACTTTATGGTATAAATATGGCTATGTAGGAGTGATATCCATGGGGACATTTGACTTTATATAATTAGATCCCTAATGTTTTGTCTCATTCTATCAACTTGAATCTGGATAGAATCCCAGATGCAGGTGGAATTTTGGAAGTAGTGGCTTCTCTCAAAAAAGAACATTCAATGGGACCTGATGGTTTCTTGAGATCCTTCTATATGGAACCTTGGTACCTGGTTAAGAATGATCTTTTTGACATTATCAATGATTTTTTAATGGTGAAAGTTTTCCTGAGGTGGCTTGGGAAACTACTCTAGTTCTTATTCCTAAGGTGAGATACCCTTCATCAATTAAACATTATAAACCTATAATTATGTGTAAGTTTCCATACAAGGTTATTTCTACTATTATAAATAGGATACTCTTATCACATCTTAATGAGTGGATTTTGGAACAAAAACCTAGTATTGTTAAATGGATATCAGTTCAGGCAGCCATATCTCTTACTTAGAATATGATTGGGGAAATCAATATGAAGACATGATGTTCCAAAATTAAAATTAAAATTAATAATTATATTGTTTATGACAGAAATGAATGAGGCATCATTCTGAAATTAATTTCTTATATGAGATTCACTAGCTGGGTCTCTAATGTGTTCTTTACGTGTTTTAGCTCACCCTCATCTTCTGTGAACTCGATGGGAAAGATATTTGGTTTCTTAAAATCAATAAAGAGTATTTGATGGGGAGATCTTATCCCTCCAACCCTTTTCATTTTAGATCAATATTCCTTTATAAAAATTTATCCACTTGTATCAATAACAGAAGTTTCCTCCCTTTAAAATGCATAATTCACTTTAACGGCATATCACACCTTATTTTTTTATGACATTATTCTATTTAGTAATGTTAGAAAGAGGTATATCTATGGTATTACTAATTTTATAGAGAAATATTGAAAATTCAGTGTCTAATATATCAACTTTGAGAAAATTAGTATTTACATATTAAAATTCTATTTTATATAGGAAGAAAAATAGAGGACATGATGGGAATCAAAAGAAAATACCTCTAATAAATTATGTGTGGGTTTTATTTCTCCTATAGGTAATAATATTCATCACTATGAGAGCCTAGCTATTGAAATCATAAGGTGTGTTAGTAAATGAAAGATCTATTTATTATCTTTTGGGGGCTGAATTATGTAGTTTAACTGTGTTATTACTTGTATCCCTATGCAAGTTATCTCCATTCTCAAAAACCCTAAAGGTGATGGTTAGTAAAATTGAGAAAATCATGTCTTCATATATTTGGGATGATCACATGGATTATTGTTTTCACTGGGTGTATTGGGATAGAACATACAATATGGTGGAGTTAGGATATGTTGTTATTAGGAGTTTGGTTGATATAATATATAGACCTAAATGAAAATTAACATGAGAGGCCCTGAATGGAAGTTCCATATGGGGAAGATTTTTTGTTGGTAATATGGTCATGGTTTTGGTGAGCCAAAGAGGATGGTTTTCATTCTAGAGAAAATGATTATTTAGAACTTATTGGTGCATCATCATCATTTCAGGTGGATGATTTGGTGTGGTGAGATCCACTAGTTGAAGAATACTAGGTTGGCATGACCCTGGTATTTCAAGGTTTTCCAACAATCAACATTTCTTTTTTCCAGGCCCAGGATTTTCTAAGGTTCATCCAAACCACTCTCAACTCAAACCCGCATGATGTTTTCAATACCATTCAGAATTATTTTGATCTTAAAAACTCATTTTTTTTGGTTCACCATTAGGGAAATTCCCGTCCAAACATTGTCATTTTTCCAGCCAAATGATTTCTGATATGGGAGCGGGAAAGCTTCTTTGATGAAAATATTTATTGATCAAGTTTAACTTCCTCTTGGGGTGTATTTAGAATATTTTTATTCCAATAGATGACATGATAATATGAAAAGGTATTAACATGGTACCTAATTGTTTATGTTATTAGAACGCCAAAGCGGAGTTGTTCTATCACTTGTTATTTGAAGGAGAATGGTCAGAGGTGGTTTGGAATTTTATTTGGTGTACTATTGGTATTGAAATTATGGTCTATAATGGTGATGTTATTGTTTCTTCCAAGTTTCATTGGGTGGATACAAATGGATGAAATTGGAATATGAGGGACATGGTGATTTTAGATGGTTGTTCCACAATCTGTAATATTAGGAATAAATCATGGGGGAAGGCTCCTCTTGTTCTATCTTTGACCATCAAACTCGATTTATGTTCCTAGTAGTAGATCTGGTCTCTCTAACGGATAAATTGGATAATGCTTATTCCATGAGTTAGGTAATAGATGGTGGGAGATCGATGTCTACACCACAGAGGAAAGAAAATATTGAAATATGGGTCTGTTGGAAACCCGCAAGCAGTGTCTTGAGGCTCAGTACTGGTTGATCATGAAATATTGCCATCATGAGAGGGGGAAGCATTGTTCGTGACTCTAAAGTCTTAGTGGTTATTTCTTTTAAGAGTTTCTATGGTCAATGAAATTCTCTCACGGTGGAAGATAAGGATTTTCTTAATGGGATATAGATTTTTATTTCCTATAATATTACTCTCATGGGTATTGAAATAGATTTTTCTGTCATCTATAACTCTCTTCAAGGTTCTAATGATCCCCCTTGGTCTATTGTTTATCTTATTCAAAGAATCTATAATTATATTCATTGTGATTATAAATCATACATGGTACCATGGTAATTTTGATTCATATTGGATTGCTTATGAGGGTAACCAAATAATCCTACTCATAATTTATTCTAATATAGGTTCCTCACCCCTTGAGTGTGCTAATATTTTTTGGTAATATTTCCTTGACCATCACTATTTTAGGCCACCTTCACTTGTTTATTTTATTCTTCTATATTCTTAATAAAAAAATTATACATTGACTAGTATATAGATTTTGGTACCAACCCACATTACTCTCTCTTGATCAACATTCAACACTATAAACTTCTGATTTTTTGTAGCTTTAATATAGCATCATCTCTTTATGATTTCTTGATCATCCCCAGTAATTATGGTTAGGAAATAATTTTATATAGGATTGATGAGTTACCTTGCCTTATGACTTCCAAGACTATCTTTACCAATTCCTTAATCAATTTATATACTTCAATACTCATTAGTGAAAAAACATAAAGGTCCTTTATAATCAACTCATCAGTGAGATTTTTTATTTTTTAGGGTGACAATTAATAGAATATTTATAGTCCTTAAAAAGATCCAAATATCTAAATTAACTCAAGTTTATTTCCTTTTGAGTGAATATATACTTCATAATTTGGTTCTCTATGTATATATCACACTCCCCCCTAAATATAATGTCTCTGCACATTAAATGAAATTATAATTACAACTAACCCTAAATCATGTGTAGGTTAATTATAATCATGAGTCTTCAAAAATAGATATACATAGAAAATAACATTGTCATTTTTCATGAGTATGCATCCAAGTATTTTTAATGATGCATCAATGTAATTAAAAAATCCTTCCCTCTTAGAGGGTAAATTTATCATAGGTTCACTCACTAACATGTTCTTTAGTTCATTGAAGCTTTATTCACACTCCTTTTTCAAGATAAACCTTTCTCTCTATTTATTTAACTTGGTTAGTAAATTAGAAATATATGAAAAAAAAATCACAAACATTTTATATTATCCTATTAAAACAAGGAAACTATGAGTATCAATCACTATTTTAGAATGTGAAATATTATATAATTATTTAGTCTTTTCTAGACCAATTTAGATTGCTTACCAGGCCATAATGTGTCTCAAAATATATACTTTTTTGTAACAAAAATTCAAATTTTTTGAATTTACCAAAAAAGATTATCTTTTCTTCTAGTTTGTAACATGAGTCCTATATGATCCTCATAATCCTCAAGACTTTTGGAATATATTAGAATATAATCAATAAATACCACCAAAAAAATTCAAGGTAATCCCTAAAGAATATATGAATAAAATAAATAAATATAGCCGGATCATTTTTCTATCCAATGTTCATAACAAAAAAAACTTAATGGTCATATCTTGTTCAGAAGGCAGTCTTTGAGATATCTTATTTCATCACCCCCAACTGATGATACCATGGTCATAGGTCAATATTGGATAAGAATTGAACCCCATGAATATGGTTGAATAAATTATCAATCCTTCAAAGATTTTATTTTGTATTTATTATTATCCCGTTGTATACTATATAACCAATGCATAGTCACATTTATCCATCCTTCTTCATAAAGAGAATGGGTTCTCCTAAAAGAGACACACGTGGTCGACTAAATCTATTCTCTAAAAAATCTTTTAATTGCTTCTTCAATTCCTCTAACTCTATATTTTTCATTCTATATGGGATATACAATATTTTATTATATTCATTTATTGTATCAATTTATAACTCTAACTCTCTTTCTAGGGTAGTTCTAGGTAATTGTTCAAGAAATACATCAATATATTCTTAAAAATGTGTAGGTATCCAATATTTGAACTTTTAGTTTCCTCCCCTTAATAAACAATAATTTCCATAAAAAAATAAATACAATTTGGTTCTTAATAAATATTGGGTTAGCATATATCTATATATTCAATAATTAAAAACATTCACTATAATAAAACTAAAATTTACTTGCCTCTATATTTGATCATGTCATTATAATTTAATATCCAATTCATCCCTAGTATTATGCCAAAGTCCACCATTAGAATGGCCATCAGTTTTTTGGAGAGATTATACTCAAAAAAAGTTAAGAGGGAAATCTACATATATCCTTGATGTTTCAATAGTTCATCAAGTAGTTTTAACTGACAACTCTACCATTGACATTTCTTGGTTTAATTTAATGTTATTCGAAAACATTTATAAAATAAAGGAATGTTTAGAACTAGAATCAAACAATGTACTTGATAGATTTTAGTATTTGATGATTATTTCCAACACTATATCATTTAGATACTCAACTTAAGTTGTCATTATTATAAAAGAAATAACTTTCAACCTTGTCATTATCTATAGTTGATGGTTATTTCCCTCTATTATCTTTTTATTTTGATATTCATTAGTGAAATTTCCTTACTCGCCATACTTGATGCATTATACTTGAATTTTTTATTCCACCACATTTACTTTTTCATTGGAATTCATATGATGAGTCATTATATATCCATGATTATTTCAAGTAATATTACCATCTCTTCTAAACTTGTAAAAATTTAAGCTTCATTATAGAAATTCACTAAAGGCTTATTATTACACATAGGTAGTTGTAGCTTTTTTCCTTCTCTTTTATGGTTATTTCCAACATTTGTATCTTACCACATCCTGTTATAATTTATTCCAAAAGTCTATTTCTTATTTTCAAACTCTATTTAAACTTTAATAGCACACTAAAATGATCTCCCCATAACTACCATAGTCTCGAATTGCTGTAGATTTCGATAGATGAGTTTATAGTACACCAAGTAATCGATAGATATTCCCATCATAATCAATGATAAATATGGAAGTGTATCATTCAAGACATGTAAAAACTATTTCGCATCTTCCCAATGATTCATTATTCACTTTTTTATAATCAATTAATTCCCTCCACATCTTTATTTAGAGGGTATTAGAAAAATATTGGTTTAAAAAGACTTTATTTAAGTATTCACATTCAATGGATTCAACCACATACATTGGATTCTTATTTTTTGACAAGTGTCCACCGCTAATCAGCTTATCTGTCTAAGTCTTATACTAATAAAGTAACATTATCCTTATCATGACAATAGATTGTACAAAATATATTTTCTATAGAGAAGGTTCATTATTATATGATCAAAGAATCATACGTTTAACTAAAAGAATGTGGCCATTTACACATGAAGGTTTCAACTTCTATAAATTTCTTAATTTGTGAAGTTAGATGATCTGCGTGTTTTATATTATTATTCATAACCTAATATAATTGTTTCAGCATAATCATGAAATTTTCAACTTTTGATTCCCTGATATTTTGATGGATTTCATTTCATTGTTCATAAAATGTGTTATTTACCAAGGCCTTGTTGTTTCCTACCGTTTTTATAAAAGTAGAAAACTTAAATCAGAAAATTTCAACTATTTTAAGTCTTATGATAATTGTTTTAAATGGGAATTAAATCCTATGATTTTATAATATCATACTTCTAGGATCTTATAATTCAATCCTAACATTTAAAAAAATAATTAATTTATCCATAAATCCTTCATATTGGTTCATATAAAGCATATGATCAACCAAAGAATATTACCATAGAGTGTCTAGCTAGGTTTATAGTCTAAGTCCCACTCATCATTCATCTATCGAAGATTTATTTTACACCTAATGAGCCATTTTCAATGTGATTACCCCGAGGTGCATATATCCCATAGCCGTATCCACTTGCTAGTATCTAGACATGGATATAATTTCTAGGAAACCAAACACTCTAATGTTTACCAAAATTTAGGATGGTTTATTATATTTAGACTTACCCATATGTTTTATATGAATGTTCTCTATCACTAATTCAAGAAATGACTAAACTTTTATCTATTACCAAGTATGATGAACCGCCTTTTTCATACATTATTTTTAACATAATTCCATTACATATAATTTGATTAAAACTTTACATAGGGGGTTTAGTTTCATGGACACTAGGTACATAATTATTTAAGTAAAAAAGATTTATTTAATCCTCCTAAAATACTTCTTTAGTTCCATACATTTCCACTTCACTCCATATAACTTCCTAGGGAAAACATCAAAGGAAAGGGTAAGAATCAATCCTAGGAAGGGGACAAACAATGAAATAAGAATTAAATGATCATGGATAATCCATGAGGCATAATAATAGAGATTGTTCATAAATAAAAAATTCATAAAATAGAAGCATAACTACCTGATTCAAAACATGGAAATGTGTCTATAATATGAAAATGAGGCATTCATAAGCATATCACCAAGGTTCAACATCATGGTTTCATAAAAAATATTACTGATGTTTTTCACTAAGGTATCATAAAATATTACCAAATAATTGTAAAAATGTATCCTAAACATGTAATCTCTAAAGAATATTTCATTATTCAATGAGTTGAAGGACTATTAGGGTGTACCCTTATTATGTCTAACTTTATGAGTTCCACATATATCATATATCATATATCATAAGAATGTTTTTCATAATCATAACCCATGAGTATAGAATGTGGGTTTTATACATGTAATTAACCAATAAAGGAATTATATTCATATCTATATGAGGAACCAAGAAAGAAATTTGGTTTGGGTATTCTAAATATAAAAGTATGGCATTTAAAATCCTAGAATTATTTTTGCAACATAACAGTTATACATAATAGTTTATATAATGAGATTAATAAGAGAAAAATATATTCCCTCATTAATAGTGAATTATTAGCATATTAAATGAATTATTATAAACACATTATTACATAATTAAATGAAAATAATGAGGCTTATTATAATTAAAGTACTAAAAAATAGAGAGAATGGGAATCCCTTACCTTAATTTTCACTTCCTAATCTTATAGTGTGATTCCTTGAGAGCTTAAGAGATTCATTAAGGAATTTAATAAAAGAATAAGTGTGTTAGGAATGTGATAATGATATAGGGATTGAAATTATTGGCTTTGATAAGTGGTTATTTATAGTAAAATAAGTAGAATAGTTTATTATTTTTCAAATATAGCCATTGGAATTATATGTTTTGAAAAATACATTTATCAGAGGCTACCCATTGTTTTTTCTCATGTTTTATGACATTAGGAACATGGTTCATGACCTATTAAAATTATATATCTTGATCCCTAATATATATATATATATATATATATATATATATTAATAGAAAAATATTCCTTTCTTCATAAAAAAATAATTTTTAAAAGAAAAAAGATCTCTTTAATACATATTTATTTTTTTATAAGTTTTAAAAAATATTTGTATACATAAAAAATAAAATAATTAATTAAAAACAATTATGTCGTGCAATATATAATATATATTATTACATAATTATTAGATAATTATGAAGTCATAAAATATATTTGAAACTAAAAAAAAATAATTTTACTTTTCATTGAAAAGTAAAGTATTTCATAAAGTTATAAATATTTCAACCAATCCTAATTTTTATATAATGATTTGAAATATAATATTTATTTTATGAAATTAAATTCTTATATATGAGAAATAATAATGTTAAATAAAAGTAACATTTTTCTATAAAATACTACTTTTGAAAGGGAAACAAATTATTTATTCACTTTGAAGAATTTTAAATTTTATAATATCATACATATTTATTAATATAGAGTATATGAAAATAAAATTATAATATATAATAGTTTTGAATTAACTTTTAAACAATCATTTTTCAATTCTATTCAGTTCTAATATGATTCAAACATTTATATAAAGGTCACATTGTAATGTTCAGGTAACGATCAGATCCTAATGATCACATTTCTATTCATGACCTATATATACTCCACTATTCTCATAATTAATAATTAAATACTAAACTTCCAATGATCTTTCCCTTTACATGATATTGTATATCCTATTCCTAATGATTTTGTTACTTTTTACAATTATCATGGAAAGAGTTATCTTAATGGGAGAATTCATGCCTATGGGGTTTCTATTAGTGTTTGAACTATTCTTTGGGGTTTATATACTAGTATTTTTATTCACTTTTATGGTCAATATTATTACATGAATTTTAATGTTCTTATAAAATTTAAAAGTCTATTTATGGGATTCATAATAAATTATCATTGTGAAATAATATTTCTTCTGTTAATAATATAAAAAAATTCCTTTGAATGTTTATACTGTTTATGTATATACATTATTTTTTAGGAATGTGAATCTTGTTTAATTTTTCGTTAAAAATAATTTGAAGGAGATATCACTAAATGGTAGGCAGTCTTGATGGTTCAACTGCCATTAATAGGAATCTTTAGTAGAAGGGTAGTCTGATCAAAAGGGTGTTACTGTTAATGGGTGTATTAAGAGGTTAAAAGTTTCATTATCATATGCATTAGTTGTGGTTGTGTTATCTACATGTAATGAAATATTTCTAACCTTGGTTGAAGGTGATCTAAAAACTTTATATGGTGGTGCAAACTATTCAACTAGATGAACAAATCAATAAAATAGAGGTGGGACCACCTATATGAGTAATCTAATTATTTATTTGTTCTTAACATGGGTATAATATTTAAATATCAAAATTAGTCAATTGGGAATTAAAAATCCCTATATGATATGAGTAATAAGGTTTGGTAGTGTTCTCTTATGGATATAGGACTTAAATTTGTAGACCATTTAAATCTTTTCACATCCATTTTTAATTTCCTATAGTTTTTTTCATGAATAATGTTGAGTGAGTTATTCAGAAGAGTGTGTGAATAGTTTTAATAAGTGTGGTGAGTGGTGTTTATCATCTTCTCATATTTAAGTACAATATACTCAAATGAAACAATACAATAAAAGTGGATCAACTTCTATTGCATTGTAAATATTCTAGTGAATGCACCTATAAAAAATGGAATTTAATTACAGATCTCCCCCTCTTATTATCCTAAAAAATTGATATCAAGCCTTATGGTTCTCTCTAATATAACCCTAAACAAAAAGATATTAAATATTCTTACACTTTTATTTTTTGGTATTACTTTCATCAGAAGATATAAAATTAGATAAAGGAAAGGTTTGGGTTGATTAGTTTGAAAAAAAACAACTTCAGCTTCTGAAGGACATAGATGGAATATTATATCATCCAAAGTCATTTTAAAGTTCTAAAATATGGATTAATATCTAAAAATATTGATAATGTTTAATGGTAATGGTTTTATAAGAAATCACTTGGATTTGTGAGGATTTCTGTGGCCCAAAATGTGGACTCTAATAACTGGGTGAACACCATCAATGTTGATAAAAACCTAGTAGATCTGCACAAAAAACCAATGTAACTCAATATGGAATTTTTTATGAAACGGTTCTTCAACTTGAGGTTATTAAAAGGTAGTCTAGTTTCATATCATGTGAGTGAATTCAACATGATCTAAAGCTATCACAAATATCTAAATTCAACATTAATAGATGGTTTTTGGGAAATTATTTTATTTTTACCACTACTATAATCAATGGATGGAATGTTCATGATAGGGAGTAAATCATGAAAAATATGAAACAAGTACTTGAGGATGTTAAGAATTTAATCCAAAATAAATACATAAAAATAAGTTATGTTGAAGAACCTTTTGGAAATGCATTGAATTTTGAAGGAAGAGGACATTGGCCCTAAATGATTGGTTAGAACAAAAAATTTCATGTTATACATTGAGATAAAAACTCAGGTAAGTCAACTATCCCAAGTTCTATATGTTAGAAATGTTGAAAACTTGGGAAAAATAAGAAATATTATATAAGTATCAAGGAGGCCATTAGAAGGAAATCATTGGGAGGTTCAAATTCAATTATAATGATAGTGGGAAGAAATAATATGTTTCTTAGTTTCAATATTATAATAGATTCATGGGTGGTTAAATCCGTAGAATTTTTCTATTCAATGAGGGAATGTGGGTGATGCTCACCTATGTATCTAAAAAATTGGTAGTTTTTATCTAGAATATGATAAGTATTTATTTGTTTCCAGAAAGGGATATGTGAATATCTGGATGAAGAATTGTAAAATCTTTAAACTCAAAGAAGTTAAGAATATTATAGGTCTAGAGAAGAATCTAATTTCTATAGGTTTTCATGATAATAAAGGATGAAGTACAACCTTATCCAATGGTGTGTAGAAAGTGAATATATGGTCTATGGTGTTTATGAGGAGTAAAGTATGGAATTCTCTTTCTAACTGGAAGATCAAATGAAAGAAAAATTAGCAGAACAACAAATTTTGAAGATAAAAATGTTTTGAATTATATACACGGTCATATTTTTGACAATGACATGAATGTTCTAGTATGGAAAGGCTGAATAAATATTAATCATAATGATATCCTAAATTGTGAGAGTTTTGTTTTGGGGAAACAGAAGAAGGTTTCATCAAACTTGAATGGTCGTAATCCCAAAACCCAAATATTTGATCTAGTTTACTCAAATGTTTGAGGTCCAAGTTGAGCCCAATTGCACATAGGATCCCTTTAAATGATCACAATCATCGATGATACAATAAGGTATGTGTGGTTTTATTTAATTAAGTTTAAATATGATGCCTTTAGTGCTTTTAAGAAGTGGATATCCGTGGTTAAAATGTAAAATTACTAGAAATTATAGTTTCTGAAATATAATAATAGTAGAGAGAACAATGTTGTTAACTTACAAAACTTCTGACGGAACAAATAGATTGGGCTAGGTAAGACCATTCACAAATCACCATAACAAAATGTTGTAAAAATAAGAATTAACCAGAATTTACTAAAAATGAATGATTCATATGGATTCATTATATAATTTCCAAGGCTATTTGGATGGAATAAATCAATATAACTATATATTTGAAAAATATAAGTCTATATTTTGATATACGATAGATTCTATCGTGAGATCTACGATCAAGAAAGCTACTATAATTTGGCCATCTAAAATTCACTAATACTCATATCAATTCCAATGATAGATACAAACAAGATTCTAATTCCAAAGTATATTTCATTTTTGGTTATGGAAATGAATAATTTGAATTTCAGCTATCGGATAATGAATAGTGACCAGTCATCAAGAGACAAGATATTCCCTTTAACGATAATGTCTTGTGGAATGACCAGAACATGAATAAATATAATTTAAGGGTGGTTATTCAACAATTGATGTTGAAGTTAATATGAATAATGGAATTTTAATATTGAATATTATGGTACTTTTAGATATCAACACATATTGTTTGGAATTAGGACTAGTATATTAAGTGACAGAACTCTCAAGGACTATTTAATCCTAAGGGAAATTTCTTGAAGTTGAGGAATTATAAGATGGAACTTTTTAAGATAGGTCCTAAGAAAGAATAGTAACAAAAAGAGTTGAATCATAATATTAGTTAGACACATTAGGTAGATTTATTAATCCAATATAAATATTTTTATTTGAAATGAATTTCCTATGTTTAATGGTTACAGGATAACCTTTGTGATGAAAATAATTGGTGACAGTTAGGGACTCAAAAAAATGGGAGTCGAAATTTAAGGAAGTGTTTGATTCCTTAAATTTAAATAGACTATAGAAGATGAATAGATTACTACAATAGAAACAAGAACATTATAAAAATGGGTCTTCTATATAAATTAAGAATCTAATAGAAGAAAATGATACAAGGTGTGGTTGGTGGTGAAGGTTTTCTAAAAGGAAGAAGAGGCAACTTCTCAGATATTTGTTCAGTAGTTGTTAAATATACAACAATGAAGATTGTCCTAAGTTTATTTCTCTTTAATAATATATACTTTTAAGAAATTAAATTAAAAAACTACCATTATTAATTCAGACTCACATGAGAATATTTATTTGAAGTAGATGAAGGGTTTTAAAGATCATCAAAATTAGGTCATAGTTTGTAGGATTAAATAAAGACCCTATGGAATGAAAAAAATCACCTCAGTAATGGAACAAGAGGTTAGAAATATTCATGACTAAATAATGTTTTATAAAGATTGAATCAGAACATTTTTCCATGGGAAGTTATAGAAAATGAGACTTACACTATACCTCTTCTATATATGGATGACTTGTTGTTAGCAGCTCTGGAGGTTTCATGGTTTCATGAGTAGAAGAGTACATTTTTTAAAATATTTGAGATGAAATATCTTGGATAATCCAAGAAAATATTGGGTATAAGGATATAAGGGGATAATAAAGCTATAATTTTTGTTTTATCCCATAAGTAAAATATCTGAAAGATCATTTAAAATATCAGCATTTTCAGATGTATGTCTATCTCAACCCCCTTTTTCCCGAAACATTATGTTATCCAATTATATCGAATTAAAAATAGAAGATAAGGCTTGATACATGGATAATTTTAAATTTTCATTTTTTATTGGAATTATGATATACATAATGAAATATACATGTTCATGAATTTTCATTTTAGTGGGAGTGGGAAGTCATTTTATATCAAATAGCAGAATGGAGCATTGGGATGTTTTGAAATGGGTCATCTGAAGTGTTAATGTATCAAAAGATACAATATTATTTTAGGAAATATGATTTGTTATAAGGTTTCATAGATTCTCACAATTTTTTAGATTCAGATACCTAAAAAAGAACTTGTTGTTTTGGGTCTGTTTTTTGAGAAGAAATTGTGAATTGGATGTTTATATAGTTAATTGTGCTTGCTTTATCTATAATAGAAGTAGAATATACAGTATCTATATAATATGAATAACATTTAGTTTTGTTGTTGAGCTTTCTTAAAGATCTCAAAATTGATTCTGAAATGTGGGGTAGTATTATGTGAAAGACAATGTAACATCCCCAAATGATAAAGGGTTAAATGCAAAAATGATATGACTCATGTCAACAAGGTTCACCTTCCTTTTCGGGAGCATGTCTGATTAGAACTCCACAGTTAAGAGTTCATGGCCTGGAGTAGTGGTCAGGATGGGTGACCTTCTGGGAAGTTTTTTAGGGTGTGTGTGAGTGAGGAAAAAGCACACTAGAAAGGATATATGTTGTCATGTGGGAACTGTCATTAGTCAGATGACCGGTCCAGGCATGTGGGTGGACCCTTGGGCGGGGACCAAATGTCTGCGGGGAAACTGGTGGTACCTAGTGGGCCAGGACCTGATGGTCGTGTTAAGGCAGGGAGGTTGTGCTATCACTTGGACCCAGTTGTCACATTTGGTATCAGAGGTGGTACCCAGCCTTAATTATGGTGCACTGCCTAGGTTGAGATGTTGGACCCACAACGAGGACGTTGTGCTCTAAAGGGTGGGTGATTGTAACATCCCCAAATGATATAGGTTAAATGACTAAATGATATGACTCATTTCAACAAGGTGCACCTTTCTTTTCAGGAGCCTGCCTGATTAGAGCTCCACAGTTAAGCATGTTTGGCCTGGAGTAGTGGTCAGGATGGGTGATCATCTAGGAAGTTACCTAGAGTGTGTGTGAGTGAGGACAGAGCAAACTGGAAAGGACACATGTTGTCATATGGGGACTGTCATTAGTTATATGACTCGTTCAGGCATGTAGGTGGTTGGAAATTGGTGGTACATAGTGGGCCCAGACCCGATATACGTGTTAAGGTGGGGTGGTTGTGCTATCACTAGGACCCAGTTGTCACATTTGGTCTCAGAGGTGGAACCCAGCCTTAAGTGCGGTGCACTACCTGGGTTGAGATGTAGGGCCCACAACGAGGATGGTGTGCTCTAAAGGGGGGTCATTGTAACATCCCCAGATGATAAATGTTTAAATGACTAAATGATATGACTCATTTCAACAAGGTGCACCTTCCTTTTCGGGAGCCTGTCTGATTAGAAATCCACAGTTAAGCATGCTTGGCATGGTGTCCTGGAGTAGTGGTCAGGATGGGTGACCATCTGGGAAGTTTCCTAGGGTGTGTGTGAGTGTGGAAAAAGCACACTGGAAAGGACATGTGTTGTCCTGTGGGGAGTGTCATTAGTCAGATGACTCGTTCAGGCATGTGGGTGGTTGTGCTATCATCGGGACCCAGTTGTCACATTTGGTATCAGAGGTGGTACCCAGCCTTAAGAGTGGTGCACTGCCTGGGTTGAGATGTAGGGCCCACAACGAGGACGTTGTGCTCTAAAGGGGGGGTAATTGCAACATCCCCAAATGATAAAGGGTTAAATGACTAAATGATATGACTCATGTCAACAAGGTGCACCTTCCTTTTCAAGAGCTTGTCTGATTAGAACTCCTTAGTTAAGCGTGCTTGTCCTGGAGAAAGGGGGTAATTGTAACATCCCCAAATGATAAAGGGTTAAATGACTAAATGATATGACTCATGTCAACAAGGTTCACTTTCCTTTTTGGGAGCCTGTCTGATTAGAACTTCACAGTTAAGCGTGCTTGGCATAGAGTAGTGGTCAGTATGGGTGACCTTCTAGGAAGTTTCCCAGGGTGTGTGAGTGAGGCAAAAGAACAATAGAAAGTACATGTGTTGGCCGGTGGGGACTGTCATTAGTCAGATGACCCGTTCAGGCATGTGGGTGGACCCTTGGGTGGGGACCACATATCTATGGGGAAACTGGTGGTACCTAGTGGTCCAGGACCTGACGGCTGCGTTAAGGCAGGGTGGTTGTGCTATCATCAGGACCCAGTTGTCACAGACACAGTGCCATTCATCTTTCGCAGAATATGTTTTTTCATGAAAGGGTTAATCACATTTTCCTAAAATTCTATTTCATTTATAATATTTTCTAAGATAAGGTTTTGTATATACTTAAGATAGTTGGGAAGAAAAATATTGATTATAGAATCCCAAAGGTTTTAGTCCAAGAAATCATGAGGCAACTTTGTGTCTCTTTTAGACTCAAATGAATGGAAAAATTAATGTATAACACTACATGCATGTTAAAGAAGGTTGTTTGTGATATTTTACTTAGTTTTGAAGAGTTTCTAGAATATTTCATGAAATAGTCTTTATGTGGGATATTGTTAGGAAGGTCAATATTGTTTTATGTTCTATTCAAATCAACTTGAAGGATAGATCATATGAACATAGTCAGTCTTGTTGGTTTGGATACTAGTAACAAAAATATTCAATATAAGGGAAGTTTGATCAAAAGTGAATTAATTTTGATGATTTGATAGAGAGTATTGAGGTTAGTTTAATAGATGTAGTGGTTGAGGTAGTGGTATCTATAGGGAATCTATGGATACCATTATCAAGGGAAGGTTCTCTAAAAACTTTTGATGGTGGTGAAACCTATTCAACCATCTGTAGATTTATATAAAACAATGGTGGGACCACATGTATGAATTATGTAACGAGTTAGTTGTACATAAATTGGGTATAATATTTAGATATTGTGAATCGTTGATTTAGAATTGGTAATCACTATATCTTCTGATAAATATTTTTTGGTTGTGTTCTCCTATGGATGTGAAATAACCCAACTATGACCTCTGTAATCACAGAGAGAATTATGGGGAGAATTATTTATTTTTTTCCCTTTTATGTTATCTTTATTATTTAACTACCTTCACCTATTGTTAATGATTTATAACTTTTCTTAAAACAAAACATTCAAAAATCTATAGGAAAATAATTATTTACAAGGTCCACTTTATAATAAGATAATCTAGTTCTTTTCATGGTTTAGAAATAATCTAGTGACACATAATCCACTAGAAAACAATACATCTATGTGGATAAAAAAAGTGGTAAATACACTTAAACTTATATAGCATTATGAGCAATACAATAGTTCATGTGCTTCTTCTCGAACAAAAGATGTTAAAATTATTTGTAACAAGTTTAGAAACCATCACAAGTTAGTTCCAAACATGTCATTATTATTATTCAAAAACCTTCACTTTTATAATTCCTTAGAAAAAATATTTACTTTAATACCTAGTCATATGTAGGAAACATTTCTCTATAATTCATAAAAATACTCAGTATGTTCAATCACCCTAATTCTTCAGTCCAATTTCCCAGTACAAAAACATGTCAGATAGTCTTCTCCTTAAACAATTATGATATGAGTCATTCCTTTTCCTGAGTATTTCAGTATGATTATGTTTTCCAATCCAGTTACATCTGAACAAAACTTCTTCTTAAAACTTATTCTGTATAGAAAAATTTTCTTATGAAAATTCTACCTAGAAATAAAAACTCCCAAACTCTCACTCTCTCCCATATGTGAACAATATATGTGTGTATTACTTCAGCTTCAATTTATTGGTTCCTAAGAAGAGAAAATGTTATGGAACCATTTTCACTTTATCTCTAACAAAAATTTTAAAATAATCAATTTCATATTCATTTAAACGTCATTTTTTTCATAACTCAATGCTTATCAACTCTTATGTATTCTTTTATAATATTATTGAATTCTCCCGAACATCTTTCTTCATAACCTCTTCTAAACAAGAACTTTAAAACTTCTCAGTATGAAAAATGATAGCCTAGAAACACTAATTTTGAAACTATGTTTCACTCTATTTCAATTAATTTTCTTGAAAACGTTCAAAATAGAATACACCCCATTCTGATTCTCAAACCCAAAAAATATTTCTACAATAAACATAATTGTAAATTCTAAAAACTTTGTAACCCTTAAACAAGAGTCTAGTGAAAAATTAAATATGTTTCTCCTTTTCATCATTTGTTCAAAAACTCCTCAGATCAATGAAAATTCATCTGATAAGACTCAACCTCTAATGAATTATCAAATAAAAATCTATTCTGATCAGTCCTGGACTAATTGAAAAAAATAGCTTCAGACCTAATAGTGATGATTCGGGTAACATGAAAATAGTTGACTATATTTCTGTAATTCATCTGATTTATTAGTATATAAATCTCATTTTATTCATCAGTTTCAATAACTTATCTACTCTGTCATACTCAAAATATTTTTCATATCCCATACAATTTGGGTTGTCTGATGTTCTGCCTCCAATGGAATTCTAAATTTTGAAGGATTATTGGTTCCAAAGCTTATCCAATGCATCAGTCTCAAAAACTTATCTGATGGTTTGGTGTCCACATTGAATTATTCCCACTTAAAACTTATCAACTAATGTTTAGTCCATTGGATTTATTCATTTAATGGGACAAGTCATTCGATAGATCGATCAATCATAACTTTTTCAGAACCTCTGACTTTAGCAAATTTAAACACTCTAACACCAAAAAAAATTCTACATCTAGTACTTCATGATCTGATGATCTGTATTCAGAAAAATTCAACTTCTTAGAACCACTATAAATTCACATTTATCTTTTCTTACATAAACTGTTTCTTGTATTATGACATATTTTTGATCATTATAACATTGATATTGGCATATCATCATCTAAATTTTTATATAATTTCTCCCCCTTTCTTTTACAAATTTTAGATCCCAATTTTTTTTCCAACTTATGATGATGATAACTTTTTCCATAGAAAGGAATCATTATATTATGTTTCTATTTTCTCTAAATACATTTTTATTTTGATATAACTTCCCACTCCATTCCTAAAAACTCATTCAAAAAATTAAAGTCCAAAAAAATATCCTATAAAACATTTTCAGAATAGAGAACTTTACACAAGAGAATTTCCTAAGAAGTTTTCATCCAATATTCTGAATCTGGAACTTCTTTTTTTGATCACTAAAACTTACAAAGTAATATGGTTTTAGAAAAGACAAAAAATTACACTAAATTCATCAAAAAACTTCTTCTATAATCTAAAAATAACTTCCGTCCAACTTGATTCCAATAATATCACCATTTGGATTTTTTTCAACAACACATCATAAATCCCTGAAACATTTTAACTCAAGTTATGGATCATCAATCAAATATTTTAAGCCTTTTTTAGAAAAATAATTGTATGAAACAAAAATCATTGATAGAAAACCCTTGTTTTCTGTAAGTAGTGGCTAACAAAACTTCTCTTGAACATTAATTTTTCCACCTATTCACAATATATTTCAGTATCCTATAAAACAATATTCTTACAAACACTTCAACAAAAAAATTTAGCAATTCAAACATTTACACATTGAGATTTTGAAATTATCCTTTTAATCTTCCCCCTAAATACATGCTTTATATAAAGTTTTATCACATTGAAAAGGATTGATTTATGAAACAGTATTTTTCTCCCCCTTGAGAAAATAATCCATATACTAGATGAGAGAAATGACTGAAACATAAACCTCAACCATGAAAGAAAATGATCTAGATTCTCGTGATCAACCTCTGTTTGAAAAATTCTTCTTCGTGAAAGGTTTTGTGGAAATTTTAGCAACTTATTCTATTTTAGGAACATATTCCAACTTTATTCCATGAATTTCCACATTCTCTTTGAAGAAGTGATATTTGAAAACAATATTTTTTAAAGATAATCTTACATTGGATTTATATTTAGATTTATAGCACTCTTATTTTCATAACCCAAGATAAGTGGTAACTTCAATTAAATAATATAAATATTCTAAAAAAGTCTTCATCCACATTAGTTATGTTGTATCTTGATTGTTAGAAACATATTCATATTTATTTATTCAAATAGTTATATAATTCTTATTTTTATTATACCAACTCACACAACATTCCTCTAGGAAGAAAACTCCACCATATGTGGATATTCTATCATCCAAACATCCTTCCCAATCAAAATCTATATAACCAGAAAAATCAATGCTTCCTGATATTTAATATTTTATACCAAAATGTATTATGCCTCTAATATATCTAATAATTTTTTTCTTCTAAGATATGATATTCATATAGAGAACTTTCTAATCTGTCACATAAGGAAGTAGTATACACAATATCTTCTCTTTAAGTAGTTAGATATAAAAATCTTAAAATAACCTTCCAAAATTCTTTAAAATCCACTTCCTTCCCTTATACATCTTCATAAAACTTGGTTCCCACAAAAAGTTCTGTGGAAATAGTTTTTTAATTTTCTATGCTCAACGTCTAAAGAATATCCTTAGCATACTTCTCTTGAGGTAGAATAATTTATTTCTTCTGTAGAGATATTTGTAAACTAAGAAAATATTTTATTTCACCAAGGATGGACATTTAAAAAAATTATTCATCTCTTTAGAAAACATTTCACATGTTATTTCATCATTCCTAGGAAAGATAATATCATAAATATATAAAATAATAATGAGTGAAATCACTATATTTTGTTTGATGTAGAGATTATTATAACTCATCATTTTTAAAACATCAACATCCTTAAGAAAGAATCTAATTTGTAATACCAAGCTCTTGGATATTTTTTTAACCCATAAAAATATTTATTTATCATGAACACATAACTTTCATACTTTCTATTTATAAATTCACAGGGTTTTACAATATAAACATCTTCATCAAGTTATCCACTAAGAAAAGATTATTTAAAATCCATATAAAAAATTTATAATTTCATTTTGCATAAATTATAAGAAATATTCTCATGGTTTATAACCTTCCTACTAGATAAAAATTTTTATCAAAATCAATGCCTTCAATCTCTGAGTAACATTTTTAAACCAATCTTTCTTTGTTTCTGATCACTTCATCATCTTCATTAAACTTGTTTCATAACACGCATTTTGTACCAATGTCATTTTTATTATTTTGTTAGGCTATAAGTTCCCAAGTATCATTCTTCTGAATCTAGTCTAACTCTTCATTCATAGCATGAATCCACTCATGATGCTCAAAAGCTTCATTAACATCTTTTGGTTCAACTTTTGAATATAAATATTTTTTTTCAACAAACATTGAGGTTCTTCTTATTTAAACTATTTTCTGTTGAACACAAATTATTTTTTTAACTATCACCTATTTCCTTATCCTAGTATGGGATGTATTAAGTTCCTACTCATTAGTATAAATAGTTTAGTTTGATTCTCCCATCTGTGTGGAATCGCCATTTTTTTATTTCTTTTCATGCTTCTCAACAACATCTCTTTCATCTTCTTCATATTCCTATTATTCTTGTGTTTTTGAAACATCTTATTTACTTTTTTCAAGAACTTTTTCATCAAATGAATAAACAATATTTCATTTATCTTTGTTGAAACATCTATATCCTCTACCATCAAGAGAGTATCTAATAAAAATTCCATCTACATCTCTTCGATCATATTTTTCAAGATTTTCACCTTTGTTAATTATGATTTAGGGAATCCCGAAAGTCTTTAATTGTTTAAAACATGGAATTTCATTTTAGAATATGTCATAAGGATTTGTATCAGTACTTGTACTATAGATACACAAATTCAGGATTTAAATTATCATCCTCATTTCTTCCCTCCAAAAGAAGAAATAATAACCATGTTAAATCCTCATTGTGTGCCCCATCTCCACCAAACTTCTATTATTCTTTTTAACAACCCCATACTACTATGGTGTGTATGGTGCATTGAACTCATAAAAAATTATATGTTTTTCAATATAACTTATGAATTATTCATTTGTGTATTCACCACCGTTATCAATTTGTAACTTCTTTACAAAATATCCACATTCCTATTTTCTCTTCTCCAGAAACGCTTAATATTTTTAGATCTTCCCATTTATGTTTCAAAATACATAATAAAACTAATTCCTATAAAAGCATCAATAAAATAAATAAATTACTTATATATGAATGTTTATTTATTACTTATTTTCCTACAAATATCAAAATTAATTAGTTCTAGAGGATGAGTAGAACAAATTTCAACTTTATTGTGAACAGAGTTTGTAATCATTGCTTTCTAAAAAAATGAACAAAACAAATCACTTATTTAGGTCATATCCAAAATATAATAAACAATGTCTCTCTTTGTTAACATTCTCATATTCCTCTAACACATGAACCCCAAACTTTTATCCCATAATTGATTTTCTTTCATCATGGTTATATAACATGAATTCTTTAAATCATCCACTTGAAATAAGATTCACTTTATACATTGGACTCTTGTAATAACTTTTTCATCTTCGACGCTATTCAAAAAAACCATAATTCAAAAAAGTAACTTTATTTCCTTCATAAAATGGTTTTGAAACACTCAACAAGTTGTGTTACATCTCATCAAAAAACAAGTTCTTGTTAGATTTCAGTTTTTTGTTTACCAATAATAGCTTATCCAACACCTTTGATTCTATGTGATTCATCATTTTCAAATGTTAATGTCCCTCTTTTAAATACCTTATCATTATTCAACACCCTTAAATATCCTATAATATGTGAAAATTAACCACTATCTAGAATCTAGGGTTACTCCCCTTTTGTATCTTTGAGGGTAGTTTCTTTAAGAATAGTTTTCTTTCCCTTTATCTTCCATCAAAATAAACTTTTATGAATTGTTATAAACATTTTGTTTTGATGGTAGAAAAAAAATACATCCATTATCATGTTTTCCAGTCAGTTCACCTATTTCAAAAATAGTTTCTAGAGGTTGTAGAATATTTTGAACTTTAAAAAAACATCTTTATTATAGTTCCTTCATTGAGAGGATTTGACCCCCCCCCCCAAAAAAATTGCTTCAAATTAATCATGGGATGATTTTATTGTTGTTGATTAAACCAAAAAATATTTTTTGTATAAAAAATTCACCACAATACCAGTAGTACTCAAAGAAAAAATATTTTCCTCTGTAACTTTCATACTATATGGAGTTGAAAACATATTATTCAACAACTTTATTATCTTATATATCAAAACACATATTACAAAACTTCTTATAATCACCCAAAATATTATTCTCTATTTATTATTTCTTCCCAACATTAATGGAATGATAATTTTTTGAAACATTTGTTTCAAACTTTGAAATTTTAGAAACACTTGAATTTTCAACTTTGTTTGTTTTAGAAACATACATGATTTTCTTATCTTTATTTTTCTTAAGAATATCTAAAATTCTCTTTTCAACCTTAAAAGATAACATTTGTAGATATTTCTCAATTTCACACATTCTAGAACTTTGGATAACATCATAGAGATAGTTTTTTTCAAAATTGTAACTCCCTACTTAGATTTAGAGAACTTTTTCTAAACAAGTTTGAACTCTTCCTACTTAACTTTTATCTTTACTTATAGATGTTAATTATAATTATTTTCCTTTTCCACATATTTCTTCAAGTGATCAATCTATTTCATAAACTCATCTTTCTCTTCAAGAAAATATTCTAGATTATTTTCTATAGAACTTTCTTTTTTCAAAATTTTTATTTCTCTTTCAAGTACTACATTCTTAATAAAAAATAATTTCAAATATAATTTTATAGAAAATTACAACTAAGTCTCTTCTTCTTTAGAACTACTAATTTCATCATTAATAAACACTTCATTATTTACTTTTTAGTAAATTTGTTTTCTTCTATAAAATCATTTATTTTTTCATATTCATATTCACTTTCCACATATTCATAATTTTTAGAAAAAAAACATATTCTTTTAGATTTCGTGATCTTCTTAACACTTCCCTTGGAATTGTATTTTGATTTTTTAACATGTTTTTTCCATGATATTCTTTAATTTATATCATTTTCATCACTTTCTTCATCATCATTTCTTTGGGGGGAATTTTCTGTAGAATTACCAATTTTTTTACACCTAAAATAATTTAAGTTGTAGACTCCCTTTGTAATTCCTTATTATTTTTCACATTTTCAGAAAAAATGGATACGAATTCATCAAAAAACAATTACTGGCCTTATTTTCATATTTTTAGTCATTATCTTCTTCATCTTCAATAAAAATCATTAATTTCTCTTTATTGTTATAATTGAAAAAAAATCCCGATCAACCTTCACTTTTTATTTCATAAAATTCTCTCACCGTATTTCTTAAATAATGAGAGTGTTATGTATTTCATCCAAAGATAGAGATTCAGGATCTCTATATTCAAAATATGGAACAATGGAATCAAAATTTTCATGAATAATTCATAATATATTTTCTACAACATTTTAATATTAAAACTTCTCACCAATAGGTTTTACGGTGCTAAAAATATCATTAACCCTTATGAAGAAGTCATCAATGGATTCATACTCACCCATTTTGAGATCTTTGTACTTTAGCCTCCAGAATTGTAACATTTCCTTCTTCACCTTCGTATTAACTTTATAGATATTCTAAAATTCTTCATAGAACCCTTTAGACGTTATAACCCCTTCACTCTAAAAAATAACTTTTAAATAGTGATGAAAGTAAGGAATTTTTATCCCTTCCATCATTCTCAAGATTTTTCTTATCAATGAATGTAGGAGGATCATTTTCATCTCAATGAGTAAATCCATATTTATTGTCTTCCAAGACTCATAACTAAGATACATAAGATATGGTAACATTCTATATTTCTATATATGATAGTTCTTTTCAAAAAAAATACCATTACTGTTTATAAAATTAAAATTCTCCATAATAACTTCTCTTCAAAAGCTTCAATAAAGTAGTAAACAAAGGGAACCTTGTCTCTGATACTAATTGAAATAGACCAAATAGTATTAGTTTTATCATTGAGAGAGGGATCGTGTGATTTAGTGATATATTTTTATTATATGTTATCTTTCATGTGTAACAACCTTCACCTCCTATTAAATATTTATCACTTTTTCAAAAAACAAAAAATCACACATCTATAGGAATACAAGTATTTAAAGGGTTCACTACCTAATAAGAGTATCTAGTCCTTGTCATGGTTTGGAAATAATACAATACCACATAATATAATACACAAAAAAATCATTCTATATGGATAATACAAGAAGTAAATACCCTTACACTTGTATAACACTATGATCAATAAAATAGTGCATATGATTATTATACCATGAAGTATGAAAAAATATTTTATAAAAATTTTATAAACCATCATCAATTGATTATGAACATGTCACTATGTTGCTTCAATAAATTCCATTTTTATCATTCTATATTAAAAATTAATCACTTTCTTACCTAGAAGTAGGTAGTAAAATATTTTCTGGACATTGTATAAGTTCCAAGTATGATAACTCACTCTGATTCTTCATTTTAATTCTTCATCCTAAAAACTAGTCAGAAATGATTGTTCAGAATCAAGCCTAATTATCTTATTTCTTTTTCTTGAGTCTTTCATTTTGATTTATCAATCCAATCTGGTAACTTATGACCCCAAATTCATCTAAACTTCTATCTAGAAAACATTTATCAAGAAAATTCTATCCATAAACCAAACCTCTAGGTCTCTCACTCTCTCTGTCACGACTCACCTTCACCAAAAGGAGGGAAGGGTTGGCATATTGTCAGGCCCTTCCTTCTTCTTGTTGAAGGAGAGATAATGACCCCCGAAACCCGCCTTCAAAAGTTCCCGGAGTGGCGACCAGCGCCAAGGGTATAGAATCACTCACTAAATGGATGGAATTACCCTTTTTATTTCAATAGGATCGAGAGAAAAGATAGAAATTCTCACAACACCGAAACTAGAAGTGCAAGAAAATCCAAAGCAACCATTCCCAAATTCATGTTCCAAAAGTAAATACCACAAAGTACAAGTGACTACAAAGGTAAAGTACCAAAAAAGGAAAAGAAGCAACTGCAACTGTCCCAATGGTCCTGCGCTAGTGTGGTCCCGCGCGATCCCTGAAGTCCTCCTGGAAACCTGAAAATAGTTTTATATAAGTAGGGTGAGCATACAGGTATACTCATTAGGGAAAAACCTAAATCTATCATGCACAAGTGGGGTGGAATACTAATGACCCATGAGAAAAGAGATAACCAAGAACTTGATAAGGAAACTAACCACCCAATCCTCACCAAGGTACACTCTCCAAATAACGCAAGTCAAGTAAAATATAATAATAGCACATCGATGTTTGGTTACCCCGGGCCACTTTCCCACTGGTTATTAATGACATCATACGCATCGAACCAATACCGCTATTCTCACCGTAGTCCCACTGCCACACCCCGCCCGCACACACCTGGGTCATACCCTCACGTTGTCCCACTGCCAAACCACGCCCGCAAACACCTGGGCCACAACTATCTCATGTAACCACGCCTACAAACACCTAGGCCAGAACAACCACTGCCAAGCCTGAAGACACCTAGGCTAGAAGATCCACTGCCATGACCGAAGACACCTAGGCCTCATCCCAAAGACACATGGGAAACAACCTGCCCGCACACACCTGGGCCAACCACCGCACCACCCCACCCAAAGATTCTTGGGCTAATAATGGACTTTAGGCCATCACAGCCTGCCCAAAGATACTTGGGCCATCTGGGAAAGGGAGAAGAAAAGAGCTAATAACTAGCCACTAATAGAGGTGTTGGAAAAAACACCCTCCCCCATGAAATGGTGGTGTTTGGCACTAGGTTCCCAACTTGGGTTGGGCGCGAATAAGAAACACAAAACTACAAGTATATGTATAGGTAACAAGCACTCACCCAAAGTTTAAGCTTTTCTTCAGCCCACCTAAAGAACACAATCATCACCCATGTCCATCTCACAACTCACACCAAACCAAAACCCATTTGTCTCATCCTTATTTCATGATCAATAATAATGTTTAAATAAGTTTCTGTACCTACTTGGGCAACTAGCAAGCATAAGCACAAGCCAAGGGAAGAGTACGGCCAAACATCAACTTAAACATTCACACTCAGTCCTCTTGGAAGGTCACAATAACAAATGGATAAGTGAGATCCCTTGAAGTACTGGAACCCAAGAAACCCCTAGGGTACGTCCCCAAGTCCCCAAGATCCAGGAGCCAATAGTTTCTCATCAACAGAGGATCCCACCCCAATTCTTGATGTAATCAAGGTAACCACCCGGTCTTAAATTCACAACCAGTGAAACCATAACAATAGGGGATCCCATCCCCTCCCACATCACCCAGCTATTGGCCTATGAAAGGAAATAACCAAACCACTACTACCAACACAAAGAATGGCCATGCTGGTATTTTCATATTTATAAGATTTAACACCCTCCATGATTTCAAATTCGATGTACTTAAACCAGGGTTATCACAGAAAGTATTTGGTCCTGGTGCTTTCAATTTATTTAGCCGCATATACGTAATTAACCAATTTCTTTTACATGACCAACAGAAGATGTAAGGGTTTATTAGTGCACAATGAAAGACCACCAACATCCATGATTTTCAGCAGGAGTAAGCCCACACAAATCAGAAATCATTAATCAAGAAAGAGCATAAGACAACCAGCATCATCGATCGCACCCCTCCCCCCGTTCTTTAATGTTCGTTTATTATCTTCATTAACTTAGGGCTTTATCAATCCCCTCACAAGGCCAAAGCATACATAGCCCGCATGATACACGGTAAGGAGAGACGAAGGAGGAATCCTTACTTGGCTGATCAACGATTGAAGTTTATCTTTACGCCGCCAGGAACAGGGGATGTGCGATTCGTCGGGGTGGGGCCTCAGGAACTCAAGTACGAGCAGACGAATCGATGGGAGGTTGATCGAGAAAAGAAACCCAAGGAGTACCCTTTAGTTTATAAATGCCAAGGATGGTTGAGATAAGAATGTAAAACCACGTAAGGAGTGGGGTCGTGGGTTGACCACGCGGCCCCATACGTCATTAAAAGGTCCCTGCCCTTTGGGGCGGTTTAAACCGACGCACACACTAGGGTAACTCATTAAAAATTTGATTAAACGCCATTCATGGGCTTTACTAGGCATTTAGACAAACTTAAAGGGGTCAAAATAGGGTTTAAAACTCAATTAGTGTAAAAAGGAGGCGCTACTAGAAAAACCCCAACAAGGTTGGGCGACACCGATCGATCTCACCGATCGGTCTCACCGATCGGTGGTGCCGATCGGTCGCGCCGATCTATATCATGCCGAGACGCTACCCTTAGGATCCGTATTTTGGAAAAGAAAAGGACCCTGAGGGTCTGGGTCATCACATCAGATACCTCTCAAACTATTCTCGCCCTCGAGAATCAAAACAACTCAGAAGGAAAGAGAGGGTCCGAACAGCCACCTTGAAATATACCTCTCGGGATTGAACCCCATTGACATCCAAAAACACTAACACATGAGTTAGGAAGTCCCTTATTACATGTCAGGATATTATCCTTTTTGGGAGGCATTGACTCACCTGTACGGGTTTAATCGCATCCACATTAATGTCTCTCGATTAGTAGCCAGGTTCTTCCATCATCATACATTCAGACACACACACACACACAGGGACATGGAACAGATCATTTCATGGTTAAGCAAAACAAGCATTGTACATATATTCGAGCACCAGGTAATACATCTCAACAAGGTTAGAAAAAAACAACAAGGGAGTCAAAACAGCACTGGGTACTGGGAGCGCATTTGTGCTTCTCTCTCCCATGTACTCTCCTCAATCCCACCATGTCTCCATAACACACGAACCAAGGGAATACTTCTCCCATGAAGAACCTTCTCCTCACGATCATTGATCATCACTGGTCTTTCCACAAAGGTCACGTCATCATCGATGTCTAGATCTCCCCATCCCAGGACGTGTGAATCGTCATGCAGATATCAACAGAGATGGGACACATGGAAGACATCATGTATCTTTAGTAGTGGCGGTGGAAATGCTAGCTAATAATCCACTTCACTAACCCGCCGCAACACTTCGAAGGGTCCGATGAACCTGGGAGAAATCTTACTCCCCCTGCCGAACCTCCGTTGTCCATGCCGAGGGGAGACCTTCAAGAATATGTGGTCTCCAACCTCAAACTCCAAGGGCCTTCTCCTATTATCAACATACGACTTCTGTTGGTCCTGGGAAGCCTTCATCCTTTCCCGTACGAGCTGAACCTTCTCTATCATGCTCTGCACCACCTCCGAGCCAAGGATGCCTACCTCTCCTACTTCGGTCCAACACACAGGTGAGCGGCATGGTATTATGTACAAGGCTTGAAACGAGGTCATACCAATGGTATAGTGATAGATATTATTGTAGGCGAAGTCTACCAGAGGCAAGTGCCACACCCATGATCCTCCTGAGTCCAGAACGCATGCCTGCAGCATATCCTCCATGGTCTGGATGGTGCGCTTTGTCTGCCCATCTGTCTGGAGATGGAAAGTAGTGCTAAGACGTAGCTGGGTGCCAAAAGCATGCTGCAACCCTCTCCAAACTCGTGAGGTAAACCATGCATCCCTATATGAGACTATGGACCTCGGAACTCCATGCAACTGCACCACCTCTTCCAAGTACCTTCATGCGAAATCATCCACTACACTTAAATCCTTAATCGCTAGAAAGTGAGCTGATTTTTTCAACCGGTCCATGACTACCCAGATGGAATTGTATCCCCCTTGAACCTTGGGTAGTACTGTGACTAAATCCATCGAGATGTAATCCCATTTCCACTCGGGGACATCCAGAGACTACATTAGGCCACTTGGAACATGGTGTTCAGCCTTCTCCTACTCACACACTAGGCACTTGGCCACAAACTCTGCCACTGCTCGCTTTACTCCGGGCCACCAGAACTGTCTGTTCAGACCCTGGTACATCTTGGAAACTCCTGGGTGTACCGCTAGGGGTGAGTTGTGGAACTCACTGAGAACCTTTCCGCACATTTCCTCTGGAACAAACAGTCTTCCCTAGAAAAGAATCCAGTTTTGACCATCCTCTGTCCATCCTTCCGGAGCATTGCTCTAGTCAACTCAGTCACACATCACTTTGCACTCTAGGTATCCCCACTGAGACTCCTCCACTTGCTGCAACAGAGAAGACTGCACTGTCATCTGGTTCAGGAAACCTCTACTGTTATCTATCCTCGCATCTAGGTGCAAGGTAGCCAACTCCTCCATTGCCTTCCAGGAATCTTGTGACTCTTGGACCGCATCCTTCTGCGACCTCCTACTCAAGGCATCGGCCACTACATTCCCCTTCCCTGAAGTGTAGGAAATCTTGAAGTCGTAATCCAGGAAGAACTCCACCCACCTTCACTGCCACAAGTTTAGGTCCCACTGGGAGAAGATATACCTCAAACTTTTGTGATCTCTGAAGACCACAAAGCGTTCTCTGATGAGGTAATGCCGCCATAACTTTAGCTCAAAAACGACTGCTACATGCTCCAGGTCGTGGGTGGCATAATTACGCTCATGAGGGTGTAGCTGCCTAAACCCATAAGAGATCACCCCTTGTCACAGCATCAACACACATCTGAGGCCTTGTCCTGAAGAATCAAAGAACACCTCATAGGCCGCCCCTTCTTCTGGTAATCTCCGCACTGTGGAACTAACCAACTTCTCCTTCAGATAGATAAAGGCTGCCTTGCACTCCTCACTCCACATGAAAACCTGGTGTTTCTTGGTCAAGGCTGTCAAAGGGGCTGCAACTCGGGAGAAGTTGGGTATGAACCTCTGATAGTAACCTGCCAGCCCGAGGAAACTACAAACTTCTGCCACATTCTTGGGTGCTGCCCAAGAAACAACTACTTCAACCTTTTATGGGTCCACTGCTACCCCTAGCTCAGACACTATGTGCCCAAGGAAGTGCACTTCTAGTGTCTAGAACTTTCATTTTGACAAATTACCATAGATCTGGTTCTATTGGAAGACCTCCAAAACCGTCCTCAGGTGCTACGCATGATCCTCCTCTGATCTCTAATAGATCAGGATATCGTCGATGAACACAACAATGAACTGATCCAGGTTCTCCTGGAAAATGGAGTTCATAAGCCCCATGAACACAGCCAGGGAATTCATAACACCAAAAGGCATGACTAAAACTCGAAGTGTCCATATCTGCACCTGAAGGACATCTTTGAGATTTCTCCCTCCTTCACCCTCAACTGGTGATATCCAGACCGTAGGTCGATCTTTGAGAACAATCCTGCCCCTTTCAGCTGGTCGAAAAGATAATCTATTCTCGGAAGAGGGTAGTGATTCTTAATCGTCACCTAATTCAACCTCTTGTAGTCTATGCATAGCCTGAGACCACCATCTTCCTTCTTTGCGAACAAAACGGGAGCACCCCATGGTGACGCACTCGGTCAAACATAACCCATCTTCATCAGATCATCAATCTGAATCCGTAACTCCCGTAGCTCCGAAGGTGCCATCCGGTAAGGAGCCATAAAAATTGGGCAAGCACCAGGCTAGAATTATATCCCAAACTAGATATCATGTCGAGGGGGTAGAGTCTTCACCTCTTCAGGGAAGACGTCCATAAAATCACTGAGGATTCTTGGCACCTCCACCATCTCAGCATCTATTGACTCTATTGACAGCTCGGCTAACAAGGAGAGGAGGGGTCCCTCTCGCCTACTTCCATTCTAACTACTCCGCTTGCCGGTGAAAGTAACACGCCGACCGCCCAAGTCTGAGAACACAACTCTTCCTCGGAAGAAGTCGATGACGGCACACACAGAGAACAACCAGTCGATGCCTAGGATGACATCGTATGGATGTATCTATAGCAGTAGTATATCCATGACCGAATGATGTGGCCCAACCATCAGGTTGCATCCTCAACAAACATATAACCAGTCGGTCTAACCTCTGACTAGTGTGCTCAGCACCAGGGGAATTGGAAGTCTCTCGGTATCTAGGCCCAAATCACGGGCTAGACTGGGTGCAATGAAGGAGTGCGAAGCTCCGGTATCAAACAGGTCATGAGCAAGGGTGATAAACACACTAATCGTACCTTGAACGACCTCCGGTCCCACTGGGAGTGCTACCTCCGCGGCGTGCAACTGCCCACGTCCAGCTCCTCTAGCCATCTCTTTGTCTTCATGTCAGAGGTTCTACCCTCATACTTCTTAAGGGTCTGCCATTGGAAGGCCCGAAGTGTCTTCTACCACTGGTCGTCCTCCTCCTCTCGATCGGCTCTCTGCCAATCATCCAAGGTAGTCTCCAGGGCCTCGATCGCCCGCACCACACATGGTTTCCTCCCAGGTGCCATAGCTGCAAGGTAAACAAGGAATGCATAAGCCTAAGTAGTGCAGAATATTTTTCTTAAAATTTCTTAAACTTCTTATTAATTTCAATTCCCAAAACACCCATGAAAAATAATAACACAATTAATTATGATGCATGTACCTTTCCTAGTGTCTCTACCCTGCAATCGGTGTGGCCTCACTTGGTCCTTTGGTAGGTCCAAATTCCTTGCATCGGATCATGGGGGGCCCTAAAATCCCATATCCTAGCCAGTCTGCCCTGGCCTAATTCACGCACCAAGGTCACCCAACACTTTTTCCTTGCCTTCCCATGTAGTCCTTACTATGCCTAACTCCAAACTCCATCTTATCTCTCAACCATCACCTCTGATACCATTCTGTCACAACCCGCCTTCACTAAAAGGAGGGAAGGGTCATCATATTGACAGGACCTTCCTTCTTCAAGTTAAAGGAGAGATAATGACCCCTGAAACCCACCTTCAATAGGTCCCGGAGTGGCGACCAGCACCAAGGGTATATAATCACTCACTAAATGGAAGGCATTACCCTTTTTCATTCAATAGGTTTGGGATATAAGATAGAAAATCTCACAATGCCAAAACTAGAAGTTCAAGAAAATCCAAAATAACCATTCCCAAATGTATGTTCCAAAAGTAAATACCAAAAAGTACAAGCGACTACAAAGGTAAATTACCAAAGAAGGAAAAACAGCAACTGCAACTGTCCCAAAGGTCTTATGCTAGTGTGGTCCGGTGCAATCCCCAATGTCCTCCTGGAAACCTGAAAACAGTTTTATATATGTAGGGTGAGCATACAGGTATACTCAGTAGGGAAAAACCTAAAGCTCTCGTGCACAAGTGGGAAGGCATACTAATGCCCAGTGAGAAAAGATATAACCGAGCACTTAACAAGGAAACTAATCACCCAAGCCTCACCAAGGTACACTCCCCAAATAACGCAAATCAAGTAAAATATAATAATATCACATCGATGTTTGGGTACCCTACGCCACTTTCCCACTAGTTATTAAGGACATCCTATGCATTGAACCAATCCCACCATACTCACCGCAGTCCCACTCCCACATCCCGCCCACACACACCTGGGCCATACCCTCACGAAGTCCCACTGCCAAACCCCACCCGCAAACACCTGGGCCACAACTGTCTCACGTAACCACGCCTGCAAAAACCTAGACCAGAACAACCACTGCCACGCCCGAAGACACCTGGGCTAGAAGATCCACTACCACGCCCAAAGACACATGGGCCTCATCCCGAAGACACTTGAGAAACCACCTACTCACACACACCTGGGCCAACCACCGCACCACCCCGCCCGAAGATTCTTTGTCTAATAATTGACTTCTGGCCATCACAGCCTTCCTGAAGATACTTGGGTCATCCAGGAAAGGGGGCAGAAATGAGCTAATAACCAGCCACTAATAGATGTGTTGGAAAAAAACCCTCCCCCATGAAATGGGGGTGTTCGGCACTAAGTGTTCAACTTGGGTGGGGCGCGAATAAGAAACACAAAACTACAAGTATATGTTTAGGTAAAAAGCAGTCACCCAAAGTTTAGGTTTTTCTTCAGCCCGCCTAAAGAACACAATCATCACCCATGACCAAGTCCCAACTCACACCAAACTAAAACCCATTTGTCTCATCCTTGTTTCATGTTTAGTAATAATGTTTAAATAAGTTTCTGCACCAACTTGTTCAACTAGCAAGCATAATCACAATCCAAGGGAAGAGTACGTTCAAACATCAACTTAAACATTCACACCCGGTCCTCTTGTATGGTCACAAGAAAAAAGGGATAAGTGAAATCCCTCTAATTACTGGAACCCAAGAAAACCCCAGGGTACATCCCTAAGTCCCCAAGATCCCGGAGCCAATAGTTTCTCGTTAACAGAGGATCCCACCCTAATTCGTGATGTAATCAAGGTAACCACCCTATCTTAAATTTACAACCAGTGAAACCATAAAAACAGGGGATCCCATCCCCACCCACATCACCCAGCAATCAGTCCGTGAAAGGGAATAACCAAAACACTACCACCAACGCAAAGCAGGGCCATGCCGTTATTTTTAGATTTATAACTCCATGATTTCAAATTCACTGTACTTAAACCGGGGTTATCACAGAAAGGATTGGTCCTAGTGCTTTCAATTTATTTAGCCGCATATAATTAGTTAACCAATTTCTTTTACACGACCAACACAAGAAGTAAGGGTTTATTAGTGCACAAAGAAAGACCACCAATATCCATGATTTTCAGTAGGAGTAAGCCGGCACAAATCAGAAAACATTAATAATGAAAGAGCATAAAACAACCAGCATCATCGATCACACCCCTCCCCCCGTTCTTTAAAGTTCGTTTATTATCTTCATTAACTTTGGGCTTCATCAATCCCCTCACAAGGCCAAAGCATACCCACCCCGCATGATACACAGTAAGGAGAGATGATGGAGGAATCCCTACTTGCCTGATCAACGATCAAAGTTTATCTTTACGCCACCAGGAACATGGGATGTGCAATTCGCAGGGGTGGGGCCTCGTGAACTCAAGCACGAGAAGATGAATTGATGGGAGGGTGATCGAGAAAATAAACTCAAGGATTACCCTTTGGTTTAAAAAGTTTAGGGACGGTTTAGATAAGAACTCGAAACCGCGTAAGGATTGGGGTCGTGGGTTGACCAGGCGTCCCCATACGTCATTAGAAGGTCCCCACCCTTTGGGGTGGTTTAAACCGATGCACACACTAGGGTACATCCTATAAAATATGATTAAACACCATTCATGGGCATTACTGGGCATTTAAACAAACTTAAAGGGGTCAAAATAGTGTTTAAAACTCAATTAGCGCAAAAAGGAGGCACTACTGGAAAAACCCCGAAAAGGCTGGGTGACACCGATCGGTCTCATGCCAAGACGCTACCCTTAGGATCCGGATTTTTTCAAAGTAAAGGACTCTGAGGTGTCTGGGTCACCACACTCTCCCATATGTGAATAGTATCAGTGCACGTTGTACATCAACTTCTATTTATAGGTTCCTCAAAATAGAAAATGATGGGAAACCAATTTCAATTTCCCACTCACAAAAATTCTAGAATCTTTAATTTAACATTCATTTCAACTTAATTTTGACCACTTCTCAATGCTTCTCAAATATTTGGGATTATTCTCTAATATTACATAATTCTCCATAAAATCTTACTTCATAACCTATTTTTAACAATAACTTCAGAACTTCTCATTGCATAAAATGATAGTCTAGAAACAATCATTCTGAAATAGTTTTCCACTCTAATTAACTTTATTTAATTTAAAACATGTAAAATAGAATACTCGACATTTTTTTGATCTATAATAACTAAAAATGTTCTTCCATAAACATCATTGAAACATTTAGACACTTCCGGACCCTTCCACAATAGTCCGGTGAAAAATTAAATATTTTTTTCCTTTTCAAAATTTTTATAGAAACTCCTGAAACTGATGAAACTGAATCTAATGAGGTTGAACCTATGATTAATTATCATTGTCAATGCTTGTCTAGTGAGACTTTATCTAATTGAAAACAAAACAAATTGATACCTTACTCTAATTCTTTAATTCGCATGGAAATTGTTGATTATATTGTTATATTTCATCGAATTGATTTGTCTTTGAAGATCATTAGATTTCGTTGGGTCAAAAACTTCTCTAATCGGCCACACATAACTACATTGGTCTATCTAATACAATTTGGTTAGTCCTATTTTCTAACTCCGATGGAATTATGCATCTGAAACTTTATCAGTGACAAAGATTGTTTGATGGATTAGTTCCCAAATCCCATATGATGGTTCGGTTTTAAAATTGAATTCTTATTTCTTAAAACTCATGAAATAATGGTTCATATGATGGATTGGATGGTCTGATGGGTCATTCTATCTTATGGATCAGTCGATTAGTACATTTGAAAAACTACTTAATTTATAAAATTCTAACACTCAAACACTAAACAACTTATACGTCTGATACTTCTTGAGCTGATGATCTTCATCTAAAAAACATTAAATTCTAAACAAAACTAAAAAATCACATTTCACTTTTCTTCCAAAATACCCTGCTCATATAATTACTTCTTCATGATGATTAGAACATTGATATCGGTATAGAATTATAATAATTAGTAAACAAATTCTCACCCTTTATTTCATTAATATTGGATCATAAGTTTTTATCCAACTACGGATGTTGAGATAATTTTTCATGGAAAGGTACCACTAGAATATGTTTCAAACATATCTAAAGAAATTATGTATCAGATAAAACCTTATACACCATTATGAAAAATTCTTTCCATATATTCAATTCTGAAAATATGTTATCCCAAAAAAACATCTTCAGAATTGAAAACATCACATGATTAACTTTATAAATAAATCTGAATCCAATATTCTATGTCCAAAACTTCTTCATATAATCATAAAAACATACAAATTATAGGTATTTATAAAAATAAAAAAAAATACACTCTGAAAAAAAAAATCTTCGAGCATCCAAAAAATGAGTTCCAACCAACATTTTCCCTACAGGATGTAGGGCTTAAAATTTTAAACCATGTAAATATTTGTGCTCCCATTTTTACTTTACTATTATTTTTTCCTTGAATGTTGCGTTATGATTTTTTTTGGAGAGTGTGTGAAAAGATTTACTTATTTTTTTGAGTGTGATTATTATACTTCCTATTTTTTGTTACACCAATCATGGAGGGGAAAGTCCATACTGTACGATCAACTTCCATTGAATTTCGTATCTTTCTAAGAATTCACCTGTAGCTAATGGATGTTACATGTAAAGATCCCCGTATTGTTCTATCAACATTATTTATATTTTTTTATATGTTATGTATATGTATATGTAATTCTATACTATGTTTTGAATATATATATATATATATATATTATATGTTTATTTTTATACACACAGGAACAATATATATATGTGTGTGTGTTAGAGTGTGTGTGTGTGTGTTCTATATTTATGTATATATTTTATTTAATTAAAAAAATTATATTTTATATAAATAAATGAATAAATTGTTATATATATACATGTTTTCTATGTATGATTATGTTAAATCACATATAAAAATTTATCTAAGTTATATATATATATATAGGTTTTATGATTTATTGACTATAATAGGATGAATATAAATTGAAAATTGATGGATACTAATTATTTGAACATAGATAATATATAAGGAATTAAATAGTTTATCAAATTTTCAATAGAATATGAAAATGAGCTTCTCAAATCATGTGTTTATATATAAATTGTTTTTATTCAATGTGAATTGGTTCAGCTGAATTGGGAGAACATTAAATCTATTATCAAATTTATCATAGTTATAATTGTTAGAGAAAACATGTATAATATATAATCATATATTTTAGGTTGAATGATAATACACTTTATGAATCATATAATATTATTATAAGTTTATACAATGATTTTGGTCCCATTATGGAAATGGAAATGGTGGTTAAATATAAACATAGATATTGTCCAAAAATGTTTAACAAATTAATGAAATGTGTAGAGATGCCAATGTTTAAAATTTATATTAAATATAAAATGCTATCCATGTTATTAAAACTAAATAAACAGAATTTTGGAAACAAATGGAGTAAATATAGTGTTATAGGTCATCTTTCTCTGTTGAAGAATATGCTTCCGTAAAACAACAAGTTTCCTTGTTGAAAATGTAAATCTAAAAAATCATTGGTTATAATCAATGAAAAAATAAATCCATTCCCTAATGAATATTTATTATTTTAAAAATAACATAAATATCTATAGAAGTATACCAAGAATTATATATCTTGATATAAGAAAATAACTCATAGTCATTGAATGTTATGTTGAAATTTTTTTCATTCCCAAATTTTGTGATTATTTGGATGTTTAGAAATAAAAATTAGTTTAACATGGTATGAATGTAGAATAATTTTTATAACCATATAATCCCCTACACAACCTAAGAGGGTTGAATTCGGGTTTTAATTTACCCACTACCTCAAATTATCATGTTCCCTTATTTACAATAAAATATTGAACATATCAATCTTAATCATAAATATACATTACCAATATAAAACAAATAAATGTAGTTACATATTTCTTTTACATTCTTCACCAATAATGGATGCTCTAAAGAGCATACATTGATGATGATTCAATGATCCAAAATAATCAATGGCAATTTTTTATTGTAAGTTTTTTAGAATGTCACACTATCAATCCAAGATTCACTACCTCAAATTATATCTCCATGAATTATTTAAACATAAGGAATAAAAAATTAAATAACACATAAATCACTAACAATGAATGCTAAGAAAATATTAAATCATATAATCATTAATTGGTTTTTTATTATATTTTAACTTTATTGGTTAAATCTATATCTTCTATGATTTTCTCCATAGTTTCTTATCTCTGTTTGAGAATTCATAATTTAGTAATTCCATTTTTTTTCTTTTGTTGTGTTTCTCCTTAATTCATATAATTTTCCTATAATAAATTCATGAAATTTATTTTTCATGATTATACCTCTTTTAATACCACTTTTAAATATCCTATTTTTTTTAAATCCCACCATCATTGATGAATTAAAACTACTAAAATAGAATTCGTCCTTCCCATATTTAAAACATATTTAAATATTCAATATTTTCATGCAATCCATCTAATCATGATGTGAACATCCATATTTCAATGTGATTACCTTTAATTAAAAAATATAATGGAATAATATATGTTATTATAATGTGATTTAAATTTATCCCCAGATGTACAAGTCATTGATCAAATATTATTGTTTACTAGTTAAGAATTTCAACATTAACCTTTAAAAACACACATATCTTAATCACATTGTGGATTGATGAACACCACTATGGTGTAACACCATATTTTAGATAAAAATAAAAATTCTTGGGCCTATTAATTATTATATAGTTCTATTAATTACATCATAACATATGAAATTTCAGATTGAGATATTTCTATTAATATTTAGCTATAGAACCATCAAAACCAAAAATGAGAACTATTTGATCTAATATGACTATTATTACAGTGTGATAAAAACATTTTCATAGTGATTTTTGTATTATCTATAATATTACTCTTATCATTATAAAAAACACTAATTCCTACCCAATATATAATTATATCCAATAATTTATGTTACTCAAAAATAAACCAAATTATATCAAGTTTTAACAAAGTATGTCATGAATCAGCTTGGTTTCAACATTCGCTCCCTTTTTATTTTTTAGACATACCAAGTGAAATTAAATGATACTTATATTATAAAAAAAATAAAAATGGTAATAGTATACATCATCCATCAATCTATGTCTATGTAAACAATTATTAAATTGAAAATAAAAGGACTCAATAGATAATTCTATGCTTCAATTCATACCGCTGAACTAAGGCTCTAATAAAAATATGAGTTAATCATTGAAACTCAAATAACTCCTCCAATAATCATTTAAACCTTTTAATATTCCATAGTATTGTATTTAAACTTTTATGTTATGAAAAAAACTCCCCCTCAAGGGTATATTTTCCCCTTTAAAATTGATTTCCCTATACTTATTCCTATTGATATTAGTTAGATTTTATACCACTTCATTGAGTGCCTTAAAATTGAAATAATTTATCCCCCATTGATAATAAACCCAATGGGTTAAATATATCATGAATTGAAAATCCATATTAATCATTAAAATAATATGGGTGGGAGTGGGTTTTCAAAACCACTTCAAGGTAAGGGAGATGGTTGAACATTAAAATTTACACAAAAATGTCAAATTCTAGTGTTTCCAATGGTGTAACAAATATATCAACCACTTTTTGACTTATTGCAATGTGATCCACCTTGAAAATTATTTTCTGTAAATTTTATTTATTGGGATGGCACTATATTTTGTTGGGATTTATGTTAGAGTGTCAGATAAGGTTATTTTATGACATGATAGTGTTTTTATTATCATAAAAGATCATCATAGGTTTTCTCACATATTCAAAAATATATTAAAATGGTTTATTTATCCAAATAAATGTAATACATTGTCACGACCCGTCCTCGGGGCCCGTGCCATGACTACCCCAAGCCCGCCTTCCATAGGCCAGGGGCTGGCGACTAGCACCAAAGGCGAAAATCCCGATAACTGGGAAGGCATTCCCTTTATAAAAGTAAACAAAACACCACAGAGTACAAGAGGAAGAAAAACACTAAGTACAAAAGAAAGTGCTGAAAAGTAAAAGGTCCAGAATACAAACCCAACTGAAAGTGCAGCTACAACTGAACGAAAGTACAACAGAAAAAGACAAACAGCTGGAAGAAGGAAGCAGCTCTTGGGTCATCCTCCTCGGATCCTACCTGAAGGGTAGGTACAGATAGCGCAACTCCTGGATCGTCCGCCACAGATCCTACCTGAAGGGTAGGTACAGATAGCTTCCTCAACGCTCTCGCCCGTCAACCTCCTCCGGATACTGACTCGTCGTGTAGTCCACCTCCGGGTACTGACTCGTCGTGTATTCCACCTCCGGGTACCGTCTAGTCCTCGAACACTCGGCCTCCGTCAGCACTGCCTGTCGTCTGCAACCAACACAACGAGGTGCGGGCATAGCCCATCCAGGGGTGAGTATAACGATATTCAGTAGGGACCCCGAGACACTCAAGGTCTCTCTCTAAAACCAACAAGGATAACCACAAAGAAGATCTCAATAGATAACCTCTACTTAGGTGTATGCCCATACATATACCTAAGTTATCAAGTAACTCATCTCAACCATGAGGAAACACAAGGATCATGAAATCAACGGATAACCACTACCCAGGTATATGCCCATACATATACCTAAGTTATCAAGTGACCCATCTCAATCATGAGGTATACACAAAGGTCAAAAGTCTCAGCTCAGACTAGGATTTTCATTATTGAAACCGTAACTGCTGAAGAGCTCCGTCTCTAGAGTGTACAGTGGTCCTGTCACGACTCTGAGGTACTGCTCACTAACCTAAAACTGCTGAGGTACTCCTCCTGTCGAGTACCGTGGGTCAGCCACCCAAACACAGTAGTGCTTCCCGCCGGGGAATGTCACCCAAACAAAGTAGTGCACACCCCCAAGTAGCCTGTTGAGGTACTCTCCGGACGAGTACCGCAGGTCTGCACTGTCACACAGGTAGTGCTCCGTCCCCTATGGGTCTGCACCTCAAAAAGTAGTGCTCCGTCCACTGGGCTAGTCGACTCACTCCAAGTCGAGTCGGTCAAGCAGTCGTCAGGTCTCAGTCGGCTATACGGTCTTCGTACTCCGCACGCTCGTCTCTGGGAGGGTCCGCTCCATGAGCTACAGGTCGATACTCCAAGTATCTCAAGGTCCCACGAAGAAGAATCTCAAAGGACTGCCTCGTCATAGGGGTCTCAACGTAACAGACGACGCGTCAATCGGACGCACGGTCTGTGAGCTTCTAGCCTTTTCATCCCAGGGGCCCGGTTGGTTTCGTGAGCGAACCAATCCTGGAAATATCTCAACTGTACCCCGAACTCTCATAGGTTATACTCATAGGTACCGTTTCTCAACGTGATCAACAACGCCGCTGACGGTTCGTCAAACGGACGTCTGGTCTGAAAGATATCAGCTTTTCCGTTCCAGGGGCCCGGTTGGATTTCGGGTGCGGTCCAACCCGGCCACAACCAACTGTATCCAAAACTCGGGTGAAGTATGCCAAAAGTTCCATCTCATCAAGAGGAAATCAACGAGACAGACGGTGTGTCAATCGGACGCCCGGTCTGTGAGTTATTGGCTTTTTCGTTCCAGGGGCCCGGTTGGTTTCGTGAGCGAACCAACCCGGCCGCACTCCGTTGGCAACCAAACCTCGAGCAGAGTAAGCCAAAAGATCCGTCTCACTTATAGGAATCCAACAAAGTCGATGTCACATAAATCGGACGTCCGGAACTCAAGTTACGAGCATTTCCTCTCCGTGGGCCCGGTTGGTTTCGCGTACGAACCAACCCGGCTGAACCCAAAGTTCTCCGAAACCTTGAGTGCAATATACCGAAACGACCGTCTCGATCCAAGGATCGTGTTGCCGCTGATGGAGAGTCGTTTGGAGGCTGGTAACTCATGTTACGGGCTTTTCATTGAAAGTGGTCCGAAAACGGGGGTCTGGGCCCGGGCCGACCCGGCCCGACCCCCCTGGGTCGGCCCGAACCGGGTCAACCCGAACCGGGTCGACCTGAACTGGGTCGACCTGACCCGGGTCTGACCCGGCTGTGCCCGGCCCGGCCCGACCGGCCGGCCGGCCGCGGCCCGGCGGTCGCCGCGGAGCGGAGGGGGTGCGGGCGCCCCCCCCCCCCCCCCCCCCCTACGCCGCTGATTGAGGCCGGCGGTTCGTCGGCCGCCTCCCTTCCGGCGGCGCGCTGCCGCCGCTGCCGCCTTCCGCGGACCACCGGACGCGCTCCGGTGGTCTGTTCCTTCTGTCGTCTTCGCCTATGGTCCCCTCGGGACCCCACCTTCACTGCGAAGGGATTCAAACGCCAAAACGGCCTGCTTCATCGTCGCCCGTCAATCCGCATGTCAAAAAAAACTGCGGAGGGTTTTCGGGCCGTGTTCGTTCGGCCCGCTCCCTCCACGTTAAGTGATATCATTTGGCAAATCAAACGTTTGTTCCCAACAAAATATTGAGCACATATTAACCATGAAAAAAATAAGACACCCAACAAAAGTAACCCCGCATGGACAAACGGTCTGCGGATCAACCGGGTAATGGTTGATCCGCGCCCGTTGTTCTTTTCTCAAGGTTAAGAGGAAACTAATAAAATTCCATTACAACCTCTTAAATAAAAAGAACCATAACAATAATCCCAACCCGCAAAAAAAAAAAGACAAACTTCACGGATCAACATCATATTTAGTTGATCCGTGTTCTTAAATTTTAGAAGGGAGTAAAAGAGGGTTCACCAACAATCACAAATTAAATTCCCTACCTCGGTTCAGGAACGGCATTCGTCAACGACCCGTGGAAGACGAGCGTCGCGGTAGTCGGGCGTCGCGGGGAAAGAACGTCGACGTCGCGAAGCGAGGATTCGAAGTTGTTGACGGCGATTTCGTCGCGGAAAACCGTCGCGGAAGAGACGACGCGGAAGAAGGTCATCGCGTTGCGGATACGGCGTCGCGGAAGGACCGTGTTCTTCGGCGGAGAAGTTCTTCGTTGAAGAATGGTGTTCTTCGCGTTCTTCGTCGAGGTTGAAGAAGATGAAGAAGAAGAAGAACTTTTCCCAACTCTCTCAAGGAGACAAAACTCTAACAAAAATAAAATAAGACTCTTTCTTATTTTATTAAGACAACAACACATTTGAATTTCAAGAGTTTGAAATTCAAAACCACACACAACTCACCTCATTAAACTCATTATATTTAAGTCATAAGTTATAACTTAAGTTAACATAATTTAAGTGGGAGTTGAGGGGGGTTTTAGAGGATATGAAGAGGTGGGGTTTGTGTGGGCCCCACCACCCTCATAACCTCCCAAGGGAGGTTGGGTGGTTACCCAACTTCCATCAAGAGCTAACACTTAGGAAAAAAATAATAAAAATTGTAGTGTAAATATAAAATAAACTTCCACAATTTTTATTATCAACACTCGAGCAAACACAACTCTGGAACAGGAGTTCCTAAGCAATTACCGGCGCTGCGGTTCCATAGGTGCCCTCGGAATTCGATTCCAGGCACCGGTTCAAAAGTTAGAAAAACCCGCTCGTTCGTTCACTGAACGTACCCGAGCCAAACTTCGGAAATTAATTCCGGGAACTTCGGGCCTCTGAATCAGGTGCCGTCGGAAATTGCGTTCTTATAAAATTCCAAAGAAAATTAAGAAAAAATTTTCCTTGAAATTTCCGTGTCTTTACATTACTCCCACCTTAGGGCTTTACGTCCCTGTAAAGCTTCAACACAAACTAGTGTCACAAAAGCAGTACAGAGCACACATCTGAGCCTTCCGCTCCCATGTGCTTACCTAGAGGTTCCTCACTACCAAAGAAATCTCACCCGAGGAATCGATCATCCTCGTAGGATCCACTCCTGCCGATCCTTGATCCCCACTGGAACCTCTGTGAAAAACACCTCATCGCCATCATCCAGCTCCTCATGGTGGATGATATGCAAAGGGTCGATCACGTATCTCCTCAGTTGAGATACGTGGAAGTCGTCGTGCACCTGGTGCAACTGAGGTGGATGGGTCAAGCGGTAAACCACCTCACCTACCCAGCTGTGGACCTAGAAAGGTCCGTTGAACCTCAGAGTTTACTTGTCGCCTTGGCCACAACTCCGTAAACTTCATCGAGGTGAGATCCGTATAAGGACGTGATCGTCATCCTCGAACTCTAGAGGTCTCCAATTCCTGTTAGAACTGGAACTCGAAACGACTGCCGCCACAAGGGTAAGGTTGGCCAACTCAAGAGTGATCGGTCGCACCCTCCCGTGTATGAGTTAAACTTGTGCTGCCCAGGGTTTCCTTTTCGCCGACCAAGGAAAACCCATCCCGACGTTTGCCTAAAACAGTCAATTTGAGTATGAACAGTTATTTCTCATTCCATACTCAAACTAAAGTTGTAAGGCCTTGACGCTGCCACCAAGAGATTTCCATCCGGAACTCTCGCCTCGAGGGTCTGACCACACCGTTGGCATAAGTTTGATTATCGAGTCTCCTCCCAAGGTATCTCCAGACGTGAGGGTCAAGTCCACGGCTTACCGGAATCTCTAGGTCTGGAACAAGATTTGAGAAAGCAAGGAATGATTCATATTGACGTCTGTTACTACAGCAGCTAGTAGTGGACATAGATTGTCCCTTGATTCAATCCTAGAGCCATTGGGTCACACTCTTTGACCACATGCATCTGCACTCTTCCTCCACCCTCCATCTCCCTGAGCCTGGAGGGAATAACTAAGGCGGGTGGTTGTACCATGTTAGGATGTACACCACCTCATGCTGCTCTCCTAGCTCTGCCTCCACGTCTGCGGCTTCGTAGACTCATCTCTCCTTTAATATTCCTCTTCTTTAACATTTAACACGCTCGATTCTCTAAGACTGGAGTCGGTTTCCTGTTTCTTACTGCACTGTGCAGTCTTCATCCGCACCTGGATGATCTGCACCTGCTTTGCCTATGATCTGAAAGAGCTGCTAAAATTTCTCTTTTGCCGAAAAGAGAAACTCGGTCTCATCCCTTGGATGAACCATGCCCATTGACTAATACAGTCAATCCTGACATGAATGACGCATTCATTCCATGGATGAAGTCGTAAGGCCTCGACGTAACTACTAAGAGATCCAACTGTCACTCTCGCCTCCAAGGGTCGAGTCACACTGTCGGCATCAGTGTGAGGTCACTGGGTCTCTTCCAGTAGAAATCTCGAAAGTGAGGGTCAAGTCAACAGTTTTAACCGGGACCACTCAGTATCAACCAAACAAAAGAACAGGAAAGCAAACAAAGATAAGTGTCTTTTTATTATTGCATCTGATAGTACAAAGACACGAATAAAAAAGCAACATGGAACTAGAAGTACAAAGGATGTATCCACTAGTTCCTCTCCTATCCACCTACTCTCAGAGCTCTACTACCTTTTCCACTGCTCGGCTGTTGCTCAAGTACTCGTCGCTGCTTCTGTCTCGGTGGCTCCTCCAACACCCGCTGATCAACCGTACGTGGATTCGGACAGTCACGTGCCAGGTGACCCTTTCCGCTGCATGAGTAACACTGTCTGTTTCTGGCACGCCTGGCTCTGACCCCACCCCGGGTGCCCCACACCACCAGTCCTAAAACCCGAGATCGTCCAACTGCTGCTCTGGTCCTCCTGGACCTCTGCATCATCTGTCTACTGCCCACAGATGACTCGGCTACTGATCGAAAACCCTGCAGCAAAGGCATAAGCTCCTGTACATGCTCGGGGTGTAGAGCTACTAGCACAAACTCCACCCTGAATAAGGTCTTGAAGTCTTCCCATGCGAAGGTCATCCCGTCGCAAAACTGAAACAAGTGGCTCCACCACCTGCCTGCTGCTGCCTGAAGGAGGCTGGAAAAAAAGATCACCATGAAGTCTGTCGGCGTCCCCACTAGCCTAAAGACTCTCACCACAGCCTCCAGCCAATCCTCAGCTACCTGCGGGTCCGTCCCTCCCTGGAACCTGGGTGGCCTCTGGCGCTGGAACTCGTGCAGTGCGCTCAAGCGACGTGCACCCTCTGTTGCTGGGGCTGGTGACATCGGTGGCCCAACGGGTAGTAGTACCACTGGTGCCTCCGCTGGTGTCTCAACTATAAGAGGGCCCTGTACCGAAGCCTCGTCGCTCAGCAGGCTGTCAGTACGAACATCCCTCTGGGTTGTAGCTGGTCGTCCGAGAAAAGGAATCCTGAAAGAAACAACGTGACACGGTCAAATGATTATACCTGGTGAGCTGAACGGGTTTGAGCTGATATTTAAATAAAACTTCTAGAAACACACACGCAATCATTGTTTTCGTGCACAAAGTCGGAAATCAGTTGTCAGGGTCCTGGTGTATGGATACGTCGGCCGCTCGCACCAATACTGGACTCCCTGAACTGAAAACCACACTCGGTACTCTTAACACTATTGCTTCACAGAAAGAAAATATCAGAGTTATAAGTTCTGCGGTAGAACCGACTCCTCTGGTACCAATTTGTCATGACCCATCCTCGGGGCCCGTGTCGTGACTACCCCAAGCCCGCCTTCCATAGGCCAGGGGCTAGCGACTAGCACCAGAGGAAAAAATCTCAATAACTAGGAAGGCATTGCCTTTATAAAAGTAAACAAAACACCACAGAGTACAAGTGGAAGCAAAACACTAAGTACAAAAGAAAGTGTTGAAAAGTAAAAGGGCCAGAATACAAACCCAACTAAAAGTACAACTACAACTGAACGAAAGTAAAACAGAAAAATACAAAAATCTGGAAGAAGGAAGCAGCTCCTGGTTCGTCCTCCTCGGATCCTACCTGAAGGGTAGGTACAGATAGCGCAGCTCCTGGATCGTCCACCACGGATCCTACCAGAAGGGGAGGTACAAATAGCTTCCTCAACGCTCTCTCCCGTCAACCTCCTCCGGATACTGACTCGTCGTGTAGTCCACCTCCGGGTACTGACTCGTCGTGTAGTCCACCTCCTGGTACTGTCCAGTCCTCGAACACTCGGCCTCTGTCAGCACTGCCTATCGTCTGCCACCAACACAACGAGGTGCGGGAATAGCCCGTGCAGGGGTGAGTATAACGATACTCAGTAGGGACCCCGAGACCCTCAAGGTCTCTATCTAAAACCAACAAGGATAACCACAAAGAAGATCTCAACAGATAACCTCTACTTAGGTATATGCCCATACATATAGCTAAGTTATCAAGTAACCCATCTCAACCATGAGGAAACACAAGGATCATGAAATCAACGGATAACCACTACCCAGGTATATGCCCATACATATACCTAAGTTATCAAGTGACCCATCTCAATCATGAGGTATACACAAAGGTCAAAAGTCTCAGCTCAAACCAGGATTTTCATTATCGAAACCGTAACTGCTGAAGAGCTCCGTCTCTAGAGTGTACAGTGGTCCTGTCACGACTCCGAGGTACTGCTCACTAACCTAAGACTGCTGAGGTACTCCTCCTGTCGAGTACCATGGGTCAGCTACCCAAACACAGTAGTGCTTCCCGCCGGGGTATGTCACCCAAACACAGTAGTGCACACCCCCAAGTAGCCTGCTGAGGTACTCTCTAGATGAGTACCGCGGGCATGCACTGTTACACAGGTAGTGCTCCGTCTGCCATGGGTCTGCACCTCATAAAGTAGTGCTCCGTCCACTGGGCTAGTCGACTCACTCCAAGTCGAGTCGGTCAAGCAGTCGTCAGGTCTTAGTCGGCTATACGGTCTCCGTACTCTGCACGCTCGTCTCTGGGAGGGTCCGCTCCACGAGCTACAGGTCGATACTCCAAGTTTCTCAAGGTCCCACGAAGAAGTATCTCAAATGACCGCCTCTTCATAGGGGTCTCAACGTAACAGACGGCGCGTCAATCGGACGCCCGGTCTGTGAGCTTCAAGCCTTTTCATCCAAGGGGCCCGGTTGGTTTCGTGAGCGAACCAATTCCGACCGTATCTCAACTGTACCCCGAACTCTCATAGGGTATACTCATAGGGACCGTTTCTCAACGTGATCAACAACGCCGCTGACGGTTCATCAAACGGACATCTGGTCTGAAAGATATCAGCTTTTCCATTCCAGGGGCCCGGTTGGATTTCAGGTGCGATCCAACCTGGCCACTACCAACTGTATCCAAAACTCGGGCGAAGTATTCCAGAAGTTCAGTCTCATCAAGAGTAAATCAACAAGACAGACGGTGCGTCAATCGGACGCCCGGTCTGTGAGTTATTGGCTTTTTCGTTCCAGGGGCCCGGTTAGTTTCGTGAGCGAACCAACCCGACCGCACTCCGTTGCCATCCAAACCTCGAGTGGAGTAAGCCAAAAGATCCATCTCACTTAGAGGAATCCAACAAAGTCGACGTCACGTCAATCGGACGTCCGGAACTCAAGTTACGAGCGTTTCTGCTCCGAGGGCCGATTGGTTTCGCGTACGAACCAACCCGGCCGAACCCAAAGTTCCCAGAAACCCTGAGTGCGATATACCGAAACGACCATCTCGATCCAAGGATCGCGTTTCCGCTGACGTCGAGTCGTTTGGAGTCCCTTAGCTCAAGTTACGGGCTTTTGACTGAAAGTGGTCCGAAAACGGGGGTCTGGGCCCGGGCCGACCCGGCCCGACCCCCCCCCCCCCCTGGGTCGGCCCGAACCGGGTCGACCCGACCCGGGTCTGACCCGGCTGGGCCCGGCCCAGCCCGGCTCGGTCCGGTTCGGCCCGACCGGCCGGCCGACCGCGGCCCGGCGGTCATCGCGGAGCGGCGGGGGGTGCCCCCCCCCCCCCCCCCTCGTCGTTGATTGAGGCTGGCGGTTCGTCGGCCACCTCCCTTCCGGCGGCGCACCGCCGCCTTCCGCGGACCATAGGACGCGCTTCGGTGGTCCGTGCCTTCTACCGTCTTCGCCAATGGTCCCCCCGGGACCCCACCTTCACTGTGAAGGGATTCAAATGCCAAAACGGCCTGCTTCGTCGTCGCCCGTCAATCCGCATGTCAAAAACAAACAGCGGAGGGTTGTTGGGCCGTGTTCGTTCGGCCCGCGCCCTCCGCGTTAAGTGATATCATTTGGCAAATCAAACGTTTGTTCCCAACAAAATATTGAGCACATATTAACCATGAAAAAAAGACGACACCCAACAAAAGTAACCCCGCATGGACGAACGGTCCGCGGATCAACCGGGTAATGGTTGATCCGCGCTCATTGTTCTTTTCTCAAGGTTAAGAGGAAACTAATAAAGTTCCCTTACAAAACTTCACGTATCAACATAATATTTAGTTGATCTGCATTCTTAAATTTTAGAAGGGAGTAAAAGAGGGTTCACCAACAATCACAAATTAAATTCCCTACCTCGGTTCAGGAACGACGTTCGTCAACGACCCGCGGAAGACGAGCGCTGCGGTAGTCAGGCGTCGCGGGGAAAGAACGTCGACGTCACGAAGTGAGGATTCGAAGTCGTTGATGGAGATTTCGTCGCGGAAAACCATCGCGGAAGAGACGATGAGGAAGAAGTTCGTCGCGTCGCGGATACAGCGTCGCGGAAGGACCGTGTTCTTCGGTGGAGAAGTTCTTCGTTGAAGAACGAAGTTCTTCGCGTTCTTCGTCGAGGTTGAAGAAGATGATGAAGAAGAATAACCTTTCCCAACTCTCTCAAGGAGACAAAACTCTAACAAAAATAAAATAAGACTCTTTCTTATTTTATTAACACTACAACACATTTGAATTTCAAGAGTTTGAAATTCAAAACCACACACAACTCACCTCATTAAACTCATTATATTTAAGTCATAGGTTATAACTTAAGTTATCATAATTTAAGTGGGAGTTGAGGGGGGTTTTAGAGGATATGAAGAGGTGGGGTTTGTGTGGGCCCCACCACCCTCATAACCTCCCAAGGGAGGTTGGGTGGTTACCCAAATTCCATCAAGAGCTAACATGTAGAAAAAAATAATAAAAATTGTAGTGTAAATATAAAATAAACTTCCACAATGTTTATTATCAACACTCGAGAAAACGCAACTCTGGAACAGGAGTTCCTAAGCAATTACTGGCGCTACGGTTCCATCGGTGCCCTCGGAATTCGATTCTGGGCACCGGTTCAAAAGTTAGAAAAACCCGCTCGTTCGTTCACTGAACGTACCCGAGCCAAACTTTGGAAATTGATTTCGGGAACTCTGGGCCTCGGAATCAGGCGCCGTCAGAAACTGTGTTCTTGTAAAATTCCAAAGAAAATTAAGAAAAAAAATTTCCTTGAAATTTCCGGGTCTTTAAATACATACCTTTTTCTCCAAAAATATTCTTCTTTAATTTTTTTAAGATATTTTTTTATCTTCCTTTTTCTAATCTAACCAAGTCATTTTATTTCTACAAAAAAGATCCTCCAGTTATAGATTTTATATTTACAAAAACTATAACCCATTCTAAATCAAAATATTCTGATAAATCATGATCATTTGTTTTATTAAACATAAAATCATAATAAAGAGTGTCATTCATGTACCATATGATCTGTTTCACTATAGTGAGATTTTTTTCCTTTAGATCACTCTGAAACCATACATCCAAAAATATTGCATAAATAATTTCTAATATTGTTAATATAAATTAATGAAATCATACAATTATTATCTAATATAAATTGGAATCCAAAACCATTCCATATTTATACCTTACTATTTTTGTTCCAAAAATAATTTATTTTGAAACCAGTTTTCAATTATATATATCATACTTCTTTAGAAACTCCCTTGCATGTTTTTATTAAGAGATAAAATTGAACTCCTCATTTTGACTATTATATCACCTAAAAGAAGAGTAATCTCACTTTTCATCAACAAATAGGACTTTGGTATCAAGATATTAGAAAACTCATCCATAAAATGAATCTTTATTCTACAAAATATATTTTTATAAACATAGATGAGTACCATAAACTTCTCTCCCTCCAATGATTCCATATAAATGATGTGATCAACACCACCACACTTGAATCCTAGATTACTCATGTAAGTGTCAAATAGATCATACCAAGTTGTTGATGATTACTTTAAACCACATAATTTTTTACTTATTTAGTACACCTTTGATCCATCATCTCATATTTGAAGCCCCACTGATTGATGAATATATACTTCCTCCTTAAGTAATCAATTTCTGAAGGTCTTCTTCACATAATTTGATATAATTTAAATCTTATTTGAATCACAATTTTTAAAGAATTCATTTTCATACTAATGTTATTATAGACTTTTCATACCAATATTTCCTTATTTTGGATAACCTTTACACATTTTTCATACTTATTCTTAAATAATTAAATTTCCCCCATGAAGTTGTGTTAATTCAACTTGTTTACAAAATTCCATGTTTTATTTTTCTTAATTTTACCCACATCTCATTTCACGGACTTAACCCATGATTCAAGCTTTCTCTCCACTTCCAAAAGATTCTAATTCCATCCGTGATAATATGGAAATTTTATATACACTCTTCATCCACTGTGTTTACGTTAGAGTAATTTCATCAAAAATAATGTTAGTTTAATATATTTTCTCTCTTATTTTGTCATGTCAATCAACAATTGTCTATCTTTAGAAAAAAATCTTTTATCTGATTTAGCATCACAATATTTATCATTTATCAAGGGTTAGGGTCCTTCAAAAAAAATTAACATCTACTTCTTCATCAAAAAGTTCTCTCAAGTTTGTATTTATATATTTATTCCTAGATTTTACTTCAATCACTTTAACATTATTTATTTTCTAAATTTTATTCCATCTCTTATTGAAGAATATATAGGAGTTACTCTTATTTTAGTGGCCTAAGGGTACTAATTCATCGGTTGTATCTTTATATGTACCTTGGTTTACATCCTCATTCTGGATATATATTTTACTTTCAAAATTCGTAAAATGATTAAGTGTTTGGTTCATTACTTTTAATTTTTCATAAGGTTTATTCTCTTCTATGGGAATTAATAATGCATGGTTTCTTGTATCCACTTTTACTTACATCATTTGTTTACAATAGTGACCTGAAATTAAATTTTCAATTAGTAATTACTTTTCATATTGTTCAATATTAAGTTATTCCTTTTATTGAATTTTTTGTTATAAATTTATCATCAATGAAATTTCATGATTTATACCATATATTAATATTATTCTCCACATCAACAGAAATATACTTTGAACCATTATTGGAACACATAAATTTTTTGAATCTTGTATTTTCATTTTCAGCCCTCCATCAAAATATTCTGATGCATTAAATCACCACCTTGTTTTTAATGAAAATAATAAAACCCATCATGATATATTATCTACAAATAAGATAAAATGTATTTCTCTATAAATTCTAGAATTTATTATTAGACTGAACACATTATTATATACCATTTTAGACATATTTTTTTAACCTCTTATTCTTGTACCTATAAAGATTTCTCACTATCTTCCCTCTCAAACAAGCTTCACCGTTCTTCTTCTAATCACATTTAAGATTATGAATTTATTTCTTTATTTAAGTTAGAATAGATTTTATATAATTTTTAGATGAAAGTAGATATTCCTCCAATACCATAAACACTTATCATCTACCATCGTGAGAATAAAATTATTCTCCATAAATCTCACTACGTTTAAGTTCCCATTTATTTTCTATCCAATTGTAAAAAACATTATAGCCTTGTATTTTATTATAAAACCCTTTAAATTGAATATATATTTTAATATTGGGTCTTATAATTGTATTATGCTCAATTGTATCAAATCCAATCAAGATAAATGACTTGTTTATTTTTTAATTTATCTCTAATAAACCTCCTTTATCGCTTATTTTAATCTTCAAAGATCCATTATTAGAAAAGATAATTATACCATCAATACAACCTTTCACATTAATCAGCAGATTCAAATTTCTGATCATTTGGGTTGAATATAAGCTATCAAGAATCTGTGTATTGTGTTTAATATTTATATTTAAGATCTATCTTGACTAGGATATACTTTTATTACTTCTTATTTTTCAACCATGAAATTCTTGGTTGGATAATTCATAATATGGTATAACCTCATTAATTTTAGCATGATAACAAAAATATTCATCTTATTCCTTTAAATGTGATGATTTATTTTAAAAATGAATTATATTCTCTAATCATATATCCATTCTCCTTGAAATTACAATGGAATTAACACTATACAGAGGGTAATATCTTGTCTCCTTCACTCTATAGGTTTCCAACTTCTTGATATCTCTTTTTTTATAATCCATAAATGTTTAAGATTTATCTTTAAACTTTTTTATTCATTCCTCTTTAGTAAATAGTATCTTGATTCTAGATGTTTCTCTCTCAAAACCAAATATAATTATACCCACGTTATTGGAACATTTTATATTCAGAACCATCTTGATTTTCTTTATGCCTCCTTCTACTATTTCATTTCATAATTCATTTAAATAATTTTCAAAATATAAATTCTTTTTTGAATATCCTATTTTAATTTAAATTTTTGGATTCTTCCTCAAAGTCGATTTATCTACTTCAAGAGTTTTAATTATTTTTTTGTTACTCCTATGTACAAGAATTAAGGTCATTAACTACCTCGTCTTTATCTATATTTTTTAAAATTAAATCCAAAACTTCTCTAAAATTTTCACGAGAAGACCCCTGATCATCCACTAAAATCACTTCATAATTTTAGGTTTGATTTGGTTAACATAATATAAAAAATAATTCAACAAGAAACTATTTTTTTACTTTTTTCCCTTTTCAAATCAATCTCACTAAGAGCACCATCATTTTCAACTTTGAAATCAAAAACTCCATACTATTGAATCTCCTATTCAATTTTAGATTTCCTATTTTAGATCATTTCCATAAAAAAATCTTTCAAGTCTAGTTTAAACTTACTTTCACATTCTTCAAAGAAACTTATATCATAATATTATTCCTTATAGACCAATATCTTCCACTGAATCATATTTTCTGATGTGCTTCCATATTTTAAGTCTTCTTGATGGGGAAACTTCCTTCACTTTTCCTGATTCCATCACCTTTATATATATTATCACATCATGATAATATTTCAAAACATTCCATAATTAAATCAAGATAGTTGTAACCTTCCTTCAAATATTAATTTTTCCCATTTGAATATTCTAACTAAAAGTGATAATAAATCATCACTTATATCTATATTTTAATCATTTCGTCTATGGATAATAAGTTTATACATTATCCTGAATGTAATATATTTTTATGAATTATTTTATGGACCTTCTAAATTTACATCAATCATATATACTACCAAACTAATATGAAATTAATTGAGAGGAATATCTATAGTATTCATATCCTCAAGACCCCATACCATTTTATTATACAATGTTGTAAATCTACTCATAAATTTTTCCTTGATCTAAATTTACATTATCTTAACTCCATGTGATCAAATATATTCATTAAAATTAATGATTTTGATAAAAAAACATCATTGTTTTCATTAGAATGAATCTTTAAATCATCAAAACTTTTTTGAAAAACATGAAATGTTTCTTTTGTTACTTTGTTATCTCCTTCATATGTGTTGTAAAATTTATCCCAAAATTCATTAGTAGATCTGAATATCATCATCTTCATGTAGACATTATTTAAAAAAGATCTAAATAAATAATTATGTATATTGAGCTCAATATTGAGAAAATTATAGTCTCTTTTAGCCAATGAAAACTATGTAGGGTCATTAAAATATATTAGATGCATTGAAGTAGAAAAAAATCATGACCATGTGATAGTAGATATGATCTCGCCATATTTTTTTCAAATATGAAAATTAAATCCATGAAAAAATATAAATCCTTCCATGTTAATAGTGATATCCATATAAAATATCTTCCCTTGATACATTTTTGTAAGATAAACATTATGGATATAATACAACCTGTTGTAACCAAAACATCCCAAAAATACCCTAAAGCTAGTGAATTTGGGTGTGGATTTATTTTCTTCTTTAACAGATCTTGTTTCTATATTTTCATAAACATGTTGAACGTACTAATATCAAGTGTATATTCATAGTTCTCAAATAAAAGAACTAAATTTATTTATGTAATGATTTTACTCGGTTCAATAAAAAGGTATACTTTTTAGAGAATATGTTAATGATGTATAGATTTTATAGAGGAATCACTACTCAGTATTGTGTTTAAAAGTTTTGTGGAAATTCTCAATATGAATCCATCAGCCACAACCATAACGTATCTCTCCACACATTTATTAAAGAAAATGAATGTAATAATAAACTACATAGAGATCTCTAAAAATGAATAAAAATATAATATTAAAATTAATTCAGTGGTTTCTTTTTATAATTCAACTTCCTTGACTAACTTTGTATTGTCGGTGATGTTATTCATTACATAACCTCTCCCTCTGAGAATTCAAGATTCAACAATTCTCTCTTATTCATTATGTTTTCTATTACCTTAATTCATCCAGTATTATTTTAATATCTTATTCAAATTGGTCTTCCTGAATTATCCATCTTTGAATACAACATGTCAATACCTTATTTTCCTTCAAAATCATCTATCATAAATGAATTAAAACCTCAAAAGTCCAATATATCCTTCCCATATTTGAAAAATATTTAAATCGCCTATATTTATATATAATCGATCTGTTCATGATGTGATTATCCATATTTCAGAATTATGTCCTATAATTCCAATATATTATATAATAAAATATGTTATTATAGTGTATTTATCAATTAGACCCATATCCACAAATATCAGATAAAATATTACTGTTCACTCCTAAAAATTATCAACATTGATTATTCGAATATATATAGATATAAATATAATCATGGAAAAATACAAAATATTATGGTGTCAGATTAGATTCCAAATAAACAAAAGAGTAACATGGTCTCCTAATTATAAAATAGTTTTATCAATTATAGTGTAACATATGATATTGTGATGTAAAATATTTCTACAAATATTCATCCATGCAACCATTAAAACCTTAAATAAGAACTATTTAATCTGACATGACCCTTATTACAGCGTGACATAATCTATTACACCATGATTATTTGTTTCCATAAAAAAATACCCTTCAAATCATATTCAACCAACATAAAACATCTTAATATACACCCCAGCATCATATAATATCCAATAATATCCATTTATGACAAATATAACCAAGTTATATCATTTTTATGCAACTTGGTATTGAATTACCTTGATTCAAATAAAAAATAGTATTGTAAACTATGATTTATAGTAGATACTCCTTGGTAAAAAAATTGAAAATGACTATCTTGATTTTGTGAAAGTATCATAAAACATTCATCATGTGTAATCTAAGGATAACAATATTAACATTGGTGTACATAATAGCACTCATATCACATAGTTAGTTATATAGGTAAATTAAATGTTTTCACCATGGTTATACATTAAATGTAAGTACATTATGTATTTATTACTTATTTTAGTAAATAAAATAACTAGTAATGGTATTCAAATTTATCATTCTACACTTATAAAAAATTTGAAATTTTAATGTGATACAAATGTTATAGTGTATGATGATCACAATAAAAGAGAATTATTATTAAAATACATGTTATTTTATATGATAAATGACTTTATTTATTATAAAAACAAGAAAGGGAATATAATTAAAGGAATTTTAAAGTTTCTTATGTGTAAAAAGGTATATAATCACTTAAGTTGAAACATAGTTCGAAGATTATATTCCATGAACATGGAATGTTTTTATCTTAATGATACTACTACCAAAAATGTATGAAAAAATTTGATGGGAACATGAAATAAGGTTTATCACCAACTTGATTAATAGAAAAATAACTAATTGATAAGAAAATAATTTTATTAATTTTTTGGGTAAAAGTTTATCTAATAACATTCCAACAGTGGGTTTGAAATAGATATCATTTTTTTCAAAATTTCTTACCGAGAGAGTTTGTATGATACAAATTATTTATAAATCATGCATATCGAGAAAATTTATATTGAAATGTAATTGGAATACTAACAAATATAAAAATAAAGGCTAAATATTGTGTTAGGGAAATGTCAAACATGATTGAAATGGGAATATATGATGATTTGGATCCATTTAATGAGAGAAGATAATTTTTATTCACTAAGTGGCTAAAAATATTTTGATGTAGGAGGGATTTAATTTTTAAAACTTTTAAAATGGTGTAACGGTGTGGTATTAATAAAATAATAATTATTTTCTATTGATTAATGAACTATTGTTAAAAGTATTAAAATAATATGATTTACATGTTTTGATTAAATATTTTATTATCATGGAAATATGATGCATATTGTAGAAAATTGTTTAATATAGAATAACTAAGCTATATTTATTTTTTAACTCATGATATAGAAAATATATTAACCCAAAAAAGTTTATAATAATAGAAAAATATATTTATGTCACTTTATGTGAACTATTGATATTATTTCCAAAAATTATTATTTAAATTATAGTTCATTTGATGGTTTATTTAGTAAGGGATATCTAATATTGTGGTCTTGTATATTTCATATGGATATACCCTATTAAATTTTATATGATGATATTGAAAGTATAAATTAAAAATTTAATCAAACAAGAGGTTTTTATTTTATATTGATATATTTTAGAAAAATATATTAAATTATGTACATAATAATATTCATATATTGATAGAATTAGTCATCCTTAGTATCACAAAAATGGTAGAATCAAATGTGAATATATTTTAGGAAGATATGTTATTATAATATCTATCATACATTAGGAATGAGAATACCTGTATTTTTTATATAATATTAAAGAATTTGTTCAATATTTTCAAACTCATAAGGAAATTATTAGGAAATTGAATGCAAAAAGGGTAGGTTGGATATCAAATAAGTAAAATCAATAGTTTATAATTATTATTTTTCGATAAAATTTATGATGATTTCTTCATAAAACATAATTAAATCTATGTAAAATTTAGACAATTTTTAAAATGATCAAGATTTCAATTATTATCTTATAATGGCTGCACAATTGATAGTTATAAATTCTATATAATGAAACATGATAAATTCATTACAGTGTAAAATAGTGGATTTGTTATTTTAGTTGAAGTGATATATATATTAAGTTATCTTCCTAGAAATCCATTTTATGGTAATATTTTTTACTTTTGGTAAGTTGATAAAAAATATAAGTTTTACTATATAGACTTCCATGCACTAATCTTATAGTGTATACTGGCAGATAATATGATTTCAATAAAAATTTATGACTTGGGATTTATAAAAGTGAATTTCAATAATGAAGGATACATAGATGACCCCTTCATAATGGCATCATAAGTGTTGTAGGTTTTTTACACACATGATCCTATAAATGAAAATTGGATAATTTTTCTTTAATAAAGAAAAGAAAATGAGGATTTTAGTTTCAATTAATTATATTATAATCTTTTCAATAGGAAATAATAATAATTTCATTATAGACCAAATATAGGTAATGTATTTTATTTTATATGTGACCATAGAGAGTGAACTTGGATAACCAATAGAGGGGGGAAAACACTAAAACCATTAAAGAAAAATAAGATATTTTAAAAATTGGGTCTGTTTTTACTTGGAGTTTTTATATATAATATGTGTTTTTTATATGATTTTGTTTAATATAAATATTACATATTCTAATATATTTTTATAACTTATGATGGAGATAATGTCTTCTTCATATCATGATAATACTCCCCTCAATGAGAAATATTTCAGTGATCTTGATGGAAAGGAAAAAAAGTACTCTTTATTAAAATATAGTATAATCATATGATAGATTTATCAAAAGTTCCTTAAAAATGAAATAAATGTCCAAAAATCAATTTGAATGGAAGGACCATGGTCAATCCCTTAACCCAAAAAATAAATATCTATTAGTTATATTAGTTTTTGTACCTGATTGAAAGGTCTAATTGATATAAATAGTTGGCGTAGTGTTATAAATACAATGAAGGATATTATTTTTTAGTACATTTGGGTAATATATTATTACACATTCTATTATTTTACCTTTATATCATGTCTTGATATTTTGATTGTAGTATTTCATTTAAAAATAACATTTATACATGATGATTTTAGAATGGATTTTGTTTTAAATTTTCTTAAACATAAATTTAAAGAATTTTAAACAATATTATCTACTAGTTGAAAAAATAGATGTTAATGGAAAAATTAATCCCCACACACCAGCATTATATGTCATCTTTATCTTCTAAGAAACTAAAAATTATTATTTTCACAATGTGAGGAGGATATTTTTAAGTAACATTGTATTTTATTTTAATTTATCTGAAATGGTATGAATCATGTAAAATTTTTACTAAATGTTACATTATAAAACAGATGTAGTGTAGTGATTTAGCAATTTGTAGTAAGTTAATTGTTCACATATAGTAAATGAAGGATATGGTATACTACACTTAAAAAATAATTAGTATATACTTATAATTTAAAATAAAATTATTAATAAAAATTTAATAAACATAATTGTATTGACATATAGATTTACTAATTAGATCACCCCATTACTTCAATCCCATGTCATGTGACTTGAAATAATATTCATGTTAATAAGAAATGACAAAATATGGATGAAAACACCAAAATAGTATTGGATTAATTTATAATTATGAAATAAGTTAAATAAAATATTATTTATTATTTTAAAACATAACAACTTTAAGTTGCCTTTGGTAAGTGATTGTATTAATTTTCAATTAGCATGATAATAAATTTCTTGGAGATCTTGGATGATAGAGTGAGAATCCACCCAATGGAAATGGTGGTTTTGTAACATCCCAGGTAAATAAAGAATAATACATTTTCATATTTATTAATATTTGACAATTAAATATTAATTTTACTTTAAAGGGGTTGCTATGTTCGATAGCATACCTTATATGGAACAACGAGTTTCTTTGAAATTTTACGTTGCACACTAGAAATATAATATTATTATTTAAAATGGTAGTTAACACGTAGTCTTTGTATTGGAGGGAATGAATAGAAATAACTAGAATATGATTATATATTGTTGTTAAATTTTTTTACATTTATCCAAAAAAATATAAAGGCTTAAAATAATAAAAGAATCCAATTTTAGGCATAGATACTCTAATATTCACTAAAAGGTCGACTTATCGCCTTTTGATGGTGCACCCTCTTTAAATATAGTTTTTGTCACTCTTATACATTATATTGGACTAAATTAAATTCTTATTTAGAATTAGGACATCAAAATTTACTTTGTGTAAATTTTTTGTATTTTTCTGATAAAGTTCATTTTTTAATGAACAGTGAAAATGTTGTATTTTAATTCAAAACCACTTTTTAATCTAATTTATTTATATTATTTGATTATCTTTTGAATTGGTTTTAAAGTTAAATTAGATTATATTTTTACCATTTAATCCAATAGGGGTCATTGGAATTAATTTCACTTTGAAATTGGACTTAAACTACTGTCAATCTTTTGATATATATTGTTTCATAGAAACACTCTATTTGTTTTGACAGTGAGAATTAATTATTAAATAAATTAATGAAACTTATATGTTTTGAATTTTTTAAAATAGACATAATTTCTTAATTCGTAATATAAAATATAGCTTAAGGTGAATTTTTGATATTTTTCTGAAAAGCTTCAATTTTTGATGAATAGTGAAACCACTAAGTGTTAGTTAAAAAACTGATTTTTCATTTAAATGAAACTATACCACTTTTGTGAATTGAATTTAAAAAATATGACATACATGGTTTTCATTAGTATGTAAAATTTGGTTCAATGGGATTAAAATAATTTTTTGGTGAATAATAACTTTTAAGTTTTATTAATCGCGATTAGAGGTAATTAGTGTAATTTAAGGTAAAAATAATGTTTTAATAACATTAAATGACCTTGAAACATGTCCTACCATTATTTTATGTGTCATGTACGACCAATAAAATACATGGGTCAACTTGGGGACCCCATGGATCGACTTGGGTAAGAAAATGACATTAATAACTTTTTATTTGAAGTTAAAATAAAAATGTCACAAAAATGTATTGTTTCACTAAAACAATTTTTACATGGGGTTATACAAGTAATATTTTTTAATATAAATATTAATTACAAATCTAAAAATATTTCCTACATCATGATATTTTTTTATAATTTTTAGACATTGAAAAAATTAAATTATTTATGACACCATGATGATGCAGCGATTACCTCATTATTTTACGATTTAAATAAAATGAAAAGATAATGTAAAATATAAGACCTACACTTGTCAAAAACCTATTGGATGTGTGGATTTAGAACTATTATCACCTTATCCTAGAAATATATAATTTTGGAACCTTTAAAATACGAAACTCATTATATAATAAAGTAACATTTTATAACTTTCCCAGAGTGCCCCTCCTCTCCTCTTATAAAAGGCCCCCACCTCTACCTCCTTACCCACACCCCTAAAGAATTTGTTTCGTCCAATATCTACTCATTTTATCTCTCCACATCCCTCTATTTATCTTAGAAGCCTTACATTAGGCAGAAATCTCTTTAAGAAACCCTTTTGGTTCAAACCAAGAGGAGTTACCTGATTTAAAGGTAATGTCTTCACTTGTGTTATTTTGTTTTATTTTTCTTCTCCAACCCCATAAACTCTTTTTTTTACTTTCTATTTTAACAACACTAGTATCTTAAATATACTAGGATGTTTTTATGAGAAGGATTCGAGCTACACTTACACACACCTTCGTGTAATGGTTAAAGAACATATTGTTTCTGTGGTTGGCGAATTTCTGCCTCACGAAACGATGATTGTTCAATCTTCTTTTAACACATTTCATGGTGGCCATTAATATGTCACTATATTTATATATGATATATAATAATATTATTTTTTCTTTATGATTCTTTATTTCTAATTTATGGCATACCTTTATTGTTTCCATTATGGGTAAACACGATATCTTCATTTTAGGAAGTGCGGACTACCACCCCCTCAAAGTGATTTGATTCGTTAATGCCATATGTGGGACGTATAAAGGATGGAGTTAATGATATCATATATGATATTATAATGGAATTATAATATACCTTTACATCATTATTATTTCACTCCATTAAAATACGAAATAGAAATGAAAGTAGCGTTCATGCGTACGTATGGCTTACCGTCTCCGTGAACGGTGCAATTCATTTCTTACCTCTAAATGTTATAAACTATTATAAATACATGTATATGCTGGATATATATGATATTTATGATATCCAGATCATGAATATCATTCTGTATATAATTAACCTTTGGCCACATGAACAACATGTAATTGTGAGAAGTCCATTTTTGACTTAAGAACCAGATATCGAAAAAACGAACATTATTAATTTAAATGATTACATAATGTTTATAACATGGAAATAAGTGATATAAAAGGAATACTAAGCTTGAAAAATTTTCTTAAGCAATTAGAAATTAACACTAGTTTATTATTCAAGAGATTAAAGAGAAATCGAGTCATGTCGGACATGAGGTAAGGCACTTCATCTCAATCTCCTTTCATTGAGGAATATTTTGTTTTATACACAAATTTCTTTTATATGCTGTATAAAACACCTTTGACTTTTCATTTCATTCAAATGGAATATTTTTCTATGAAGCGTTTTACTAAACGACAAAAAGGAATGTTTCTTTTAACGTATGCGGTGACAATAACCTTTTCAGTCGCCACAAGTATTATTAGGTCTTTGGCTTCCTCAACAAGCTGTAATGTTTTTAAAATGAAATAAATACCATATAATATTTTATGTATTTTGGTATTGAAAATGTTATTTATAAAGTATTTGTTATGTGAATGTATTTAAGTGATATATTGTGATTGAAATGTGGAAATTTTTTCTTTCCATTATTTTTGTTTTATGTCTTATGATTTTATAATGGTACTTGGACATTTGGCGGGTGGTTATGTGATAAACCATATGACGGGTGGTGCCGTGAATACTAGGACGGGTGGTTACATTATAACCTCCAATGCATTGGGTATGGAAGTCGGTCGTATTGCAATTCCATTTAGTGATATGTGTGGAAGTCGACCGTATGGTTATTCCATTTAAGTATGTTTATGTCCCAAGTTACTTTTATAAGTTATGTGTTCTTTATATGGGTTTTATGGTAATCTTTTGGTTACAAAAGGGTAAGAAATGATCTTTTATTCAGTGAAGAGTATTTACTACTTCTTAAAGGTGAAAAGTGTTACTTTTATAAAGTATTCATGGTTTACTTGATGTTTTGAATAAACTAACAATTTTCTTTCTTTGTGTATCCCTTACTGGTCCTCTTATGCTCACCCCAAGTTTTTTTGAAATGTTTTTCACTAGACATAATGTGGAATAGGGTCAAGGATGGGATCAAGGAAAATTCATGTTGTCTTAAACATGGAACTAGACATGACTCTTTTTTTAAGAGTTCGTGTTTTGTAAAAAAAAGGAAACTTTGTAGAAGTGTCTAATGTGTAATATTTTGAGATGTAATAGTTATGATGTAATTATCTAAAACTCTAAACCTAAAAAGATCCTCAATGTGAATTATTCATTTAATTCAATATTAATTAATGTTTAAGGTGGAGGCCTTATAGGTTTTCCTAATACATTATGGGAAAATTAGTGTTTTGTTCTCATGATAAATACTTTTTGGGGGAAGAATAATGGAGTTTTTTCTGTATTTAAATCCTAGATAGATATATTCAAGTAGCATCCCTAAACATTTAATTATTTTAGAATTTATCTTAAACATAAAGATAAGTTCTCATGGAATGATTCCAATTTTTCCTACAATGGTTCTGAGGAGTAGGAAGGAGCTTAATATTTATCCCATAATGGATATCTTGTTAAGATATAATTAATGTTTTTAAAATAGGTTCAATGTATTAAGATAATCTAGATAATGTTGCAAGATTCCATTCTAATATGATCTAGTACGATGTATATTATTAATAGTGAAAAACATCGGCTAAATGAAGTATGAAAGTGAATGAGTTTGAATCTCAAGTAAAAAGTGTTATGAGATATATTGAATGACTCAAGGAGGAGTAAATATTCTTTAAGCAACCTTGGGAATCGGGTTGAATATGTTGAATCTCATTTTATATATTACTAAAAGTGATTTGACTTTTTTAAAAATTATCAAATGTCATTTAAATAGATTTTAAGAAGTATTGAAGGCATTCAATGATAAATCCTGAAATTTTTATATGTACTAAAATTCTCTTAAGGTTGATTTGAAACTCATAATGTTTATTTTATCCTCATGAAGTTGATATAGTCTCAGTGTAAATTTGATACATGTACTCATGATGTTTAGAAAATATATCATATGGTTTTGAAGTACCTTATTAAGGTTAAGATAGACTCCGCATAAGGTGGGGACAACTAGTGCATAAGGGTTAGACAGGTCTTTGAAAATTGAGTCTATCAATAGAATATTTGGACAACCATAGCATAAGGTTGAGACATATCCCCATGCGGTTCAACAAAGTCACTAAAAGGTTGAGAAAATGACTCTATAAGGTTGGTACTAGTCCCTAATATACAATAAACCTATCATGTAGAATCATAAGGTACATCCTTGTAAGGTGTGGGGTGTACTGTATGGTTCAAAAGTTATCAAGAGTTTGAGAAAAAAATTAAAAAAATTAGAAGATTCTATAATTCAAGTATATGAAGTGGAAATTATTCGGGATTTTGTTGAACATATTGGTTCATTTTAAAAACATTATAAAGCATATATAATCCATGATCCATTTTTTAGATGATTTAAAATTAATTGAAGAAGATGTCTTAGAAGGTAACTATTTTATTATTTAGGTATTTTTAAATGATAATATTTGAAAAATCTATTTTTTGTGATCAAAATATAATTTAAATATGATGATACTGATGTTTTAATCCAATTTTCTTAATAACAAAAAATTAATTTTGATTCAAGCCAGAGATTTAAAGAATTTAATATTTATGTCTATTGAAAATAATATCAAAGCTGAAGAATTTATCAAAAATGAAATAGTGTTTCGAGAATTTTTTGTTTTGATAAAAAAAACATTTAATGAATGTTATATCATTCAATGTTCATATTCTATAAAAAAAATTCGATTTAGGAATGAGAAGTTGATATCAGTGTTGAGAAACTAGTTTTTTAATATAAATCCATGAAACAATCTATACTATTTTCCTGGATGCTCTCATTCCACAAAGGATCTAGTCTTACATAAAATATGCTACTATATTTTTGATACATCATTTGAAAGAATATTTTAATATGTAGATTTCAATGATATATTTTAAGAATAAGAAAAGGTGGGAATTTTATATGAAATATTAAGAGATCTATATGGTCCAAAACAAAGAGAATAAGAAATGGGCATGAAATAAATAAAAGGGTACACATGTAATTTAAAAGGAGGTATCCATTCAAAAAATAAGATATTGAAATCATTAGAAATTATAAAAGAGGTGATAAGATATTTTTTATTTCATGTTATCTCTAATATGTTTTGATTTATGGAAATTAGAAAAGTCTCACATAAAAGGTAATGTAATCTTGTATAGAAACACTGTTCTCTTGAAAAAAAAAGATAGGGTAGAGGGTGTTTCACACTATAGAGAAAATTGCTGAGAGAACTAAACCTCTCAATAAAAAAATACAAACATATGTTGTAGTAAAAAACATTATGGGTTTCAAAGAAGAGAATAATACGAATAAAACAAACTTGTATGGTTAAATAAAATAAGTAATAATAAGATATAAGTATCAGTGTTATTATGAGTAGATACATGTTGTGATAAAGTAAAGACTTGTGTTTTAGTTTTTCATCACCATGAAATACTTATAGAGTTTTTTTATTCAGTGTATACACACCAAGTAATATTTTTAGGTTTGTGTTCATGAAAAATTATTTGAGAATCTTGCATGCAGTCTTGGAATAATTTTTGGGAAGCTAAGAAGATAAAATAGACCGAGCTTCAGATTTTTTTTTCAAAATAATAGAACCCATTTTAAGACACCATGATTGATAAGAAAAAGATCATATTTTGGATGCAGTGAAAACCTTATGTACTATTGTGATCCACTTCAATAGGTTATAACAACTAAATAATGGTATAATTCTAGTATAAAGAACATGTGGGATGAAGCTTATGTTACCTTGTGTAATATAGTGAATATACTCACATGTGTATTATGGTGAGAGGGCATATTATGATCCCCACGTGATACACTTATAAATTTATGATAATATTTATAGTGTAAAATTATTGAATCCAACATCATGACCACAGACATGAGTAGGATTCCAGAGAGTGAAAAAACCACATAAAAATAAATATTCAATACTTTACTACTTTCCAACATTTCATATAATTGTATTATTGGTTAAATAAGAAAATATTACTCAATGATAACTAAAAAGATAGGTCCAAATTCCAAATTATTTAAGAGGATAAAATAATAAATTGTAAATTTAAAAATATTGACCATGCCTGATTCACCCCCCCCCCCACCCATTAGGTGTGTCTACACTGGACCACTAGGAAAATAAATTGGTGTTAAAAAATAGGTTCCTTATTATTGTCTCTATGATTTTTATTCTTTATTTTTTTACAAGATTACAAAAATAGAGGATTTGAAGAGTGTTTAAAATTATCTCATATGGAAAAAATAGATTTCATCCTTATTAGAATTGAAATAGTAGTTTTGAAAAAGAAATTAACAAATAATAAAAATAATGAGTCAAATAAGTAGAGAAATAAAAAATGATAGAGGAATAATCACTATTTAAAGGTATTCAAAGTGGTATGAGTGTTCATAAATATGTTTATTATTATTACTCTTGTAAAACAAGAACAATATTTGAAGTGAATAGTCTTGTAAAATCTATTGAAGAGCTCTACTTTGACGTTAGGGAATACATAAGAAAATTCCATATGAAATTTTTCACTTATTTATTTGATTTCATCTAATATTTATTTTATGTTAAATCATATCTATAATATGATGTCAAAGTAATTATAAAAATAATTATAAGTATAGTTATAAAATAGAAACTATTTCATCAAAGAGTTGAAAGATAAGGAGATGTCTCTACAAATTGTTGATAAATATTATCAACGATTGAATAAAACTTTTAATAATACATTTATGATAAACTCAAGAATAATTATATTAGTGGAGAAAGGATTAATACTTTATAAATTACACATTAAACTAATCTTGATTTAAAAACTGTTCAACTAGAAATCATGGTAAAGAGGGTGAAAAAAATTGGCAAACAGTTGTAAGAGGCAAATAGAATTTATGTTGATCAATTTTTTAGGAAAAATACAGAGTGAGAATATATATTGTGACTATTAGAAGACAAAAAGTATATACTAATGTCAAAGTTCCATTATTTGGAAAACAAATTCATAAATCAGAATGAGACATAACCAGGAACTTCTCGTGTTATGGTGAAGATAAGTTTTTCCACACAAACTTGTGAAAGGAATATTAATTATAATTAGACTCAAATGCTGTAAAAATATTTGGTAATAATATAATGATAAACCCACATCCAACTAATATTAAATGGTTTCCCACTATCAAGTTAATTCTGGTATCACTAAATCCATTTTTGGAAAAAAAATTGTAAAATGGTAAAAAAACTATATATGTATATATATATATATGGTGGGAGAGAAATTACAATGAATTCACCACATCATAAAGGATTAATACGGGTGTATCTAATAATATAAAATCCATAAATAATTCTGAAAAGAGTGGTGAAACCACTAAAAAACAAAATAGTTTTAAATATTTCCATACTACTTCAAATGTGAAGATAAAAAAAGGTTTATAGGCGATTGTGGGTGTTATTGAAAGTTTGGGCACAAATTTATTTTTTGATTTCACAATATGTTTTTATGTGAAAATTATGGAAGGCCTAAACATATAGGGAATATAGATAAATAAAATTTAAACCTACTATCAAAATTTTATTTCACAAAATAAGAAGAAGAATCTATCTGTTAAAAACATATATGAAAGATTTGAAAGATTTTGTGTTTTTTGAAAAATATATATATACACCTCTATGAAGAATATTTGTATATACCAACCCAACACAACTATTATACTGATGTAAATAAAATACCACAATATAAACAAAATCATGTGAAGAAAAATTACAAATCTTCCATTGGAAACAAACAAAATGACAATGTTGTGAGGAGTACACCCAAGAAGATAACTAAAGGGGATTTTAAACACACACGAAATAAATGCTTCTACCATGGTAAGAGAGGATAAACCATATATTATTATTGTATGTCCATGGATATCCAATCAATAGGGAGTAGTCAATAAACCAAAATGAGTGTTAAATAAACAAAGGGATAGTAAAATTTGAATGGTTGTTAAAATACAAGAAAAAGAATATGAATTTCATAAGAGGTTACCAAAGAAAAGAAACCTAAATCCTTCTAAAAATGTGTGTGGAAGGTTCATGATTAATGTAAATTCATCTAACTATTGTATGAATTGTCTTACCTAATAATAATATTTATTGAAATAAAAAGGAAAAGAACTAATTATTACATGTTCTACTGATGGGGTAAAAAGTAGGAGTCTATACTCAAGAATAAAGTTGAGCATGTGCCTAAAGTGGGATAAACGATATGGTCAGATTAGATGGAATATGACAAGAATATAGATAAGGTTGAAAATAACCATTTTAACCTGATTCCTAAATTTTATAATCCTAATATAGATAAAAAATAAGTGAAATAAATAAGGAGTACATTATTCACAGTTTGTTCAGATCAAGAAAGACAAAGAAGATTCAACAATGTTGAGGTCCATATATCTTAGACCTTCAATGAAATGATTTTCTAGGTTGAGAAAAAGTCCTTATCATTATTTCTCACATTAATGAGGTAATGGAAGACCCGCCATATTACAATATTTTATGGGTTGTGCATCATGTAAGATTGAATTTAATATGATGATTGAAAAATAATTAAATTGTTAAATCTATAATTTCTAAATAGCATGAAATAATTCCATCATCGAAAATATAATTGGTATTAAACTTGAAATTGGAACTAGACTCTAATTAATCACATTCAGGATTATAATTAACTATGGACAAGTATAGAGAGTATCTCTTGAGGGGGATAATCCAAAGAGACAATATGTATATATATTTATTCATTATTTTTAAATATGGAAATCTAGATTTCCCCAAAAAAATATGAAGTATGAGGTCAAATTTTTAATTACCCATCACTATTTTAATTCATTTTGAATATTTTTATCAAGGATGAGTCACTATTTGACCAAAAAATATAAAAATATGCTTGCACATGAAATTTTTTTATGTGTTTTATGAATTTAAGTGAAGGTTCAGAACATTTCTTGAAAATTCAATTGGAGTACCTCAAAGAAATGAAAGGTTCTGTTAATATCACATTTTTTGATATTTATAGAGATATTTTTTAAAAAAAATTAATGAATATTTTCTCATTGTTTTTGTATCCTAAGTAGACTTAGAATTGATTTTTTGACGGCACAATTCTAAGAGAAAAGGTGATTCCACCCTAACCTCAAATGCAATTTGATAGAATATTTTATGAAAAGGGGTATCATAAAAGGATAGAAGATTTTTTTCCTAAATGTAAAGAGTAAAAAGAGGGAGAAGTTACTTTCTAGGGAAAAACATCCCTAACACCCATTTTATCAATAAGTTGGAGAGACTGCTTCCGGGTACATATTTATTTTCAATAAGGTTGGTAGGAAAAGTGTACTATTAAATAAATATTGACTTATATCAATGGTGTTTGGATGTTCAATGTATTGAAAAAAAAATATAAAGTGGGAGATATTATTGGGCATCCTATCTATGAGACCACTTAAAGTAGGATCATAAATCCACTAGAATATCTCACAATAGAGGTTCAACATATTTGAAATCAAATCTCTAGAACTTCACTCGGATAAGTGCACCATAAGTAGAAATTCTATACACCCTACTCACCACACATAGTTGACTCTCACACACATTAAAGAAAAAAAATATCATGTGAATAGAAATAATAATACCAAAAAAAATATAGTAAATAACACAAGATATTAATATGCTACTATAAATGATTCCTATGAGCATGGGATAAACACTATTGTTACCTTTTCCATTTTCATTAGAAGTTACAAGAGTTATTAGATATACTAATAAGTAAAAGTAATATTTACAAGTAGTTATCTTATTACACTTAAATAAATTTTTATCCTCTCTATTTCCTAACAATCTTTAGCTTTGAGGTCTCACTCACTTATATAGTAAGTGTTTGTTAGTAAATAGATAAAACAAGCTCCCACAAAATTACATTTAACCAAACTTGGACACCATAGATGGTATACCAAACCAGTAACCCCAAGCTTATTAAAATTTTGTTTTTATATGACTGGAATATAACTTCATTATAATATGTGATCTTCATATGGTTTCACTACCACATAGATTGGTTCTACTACTAATGTTTTTATATTGAGCTAATAAATATTCTATTTAATGAAAATCTAGTAAGCTTCCTTTTCTTCAATTCATCCAATTTCCAATGAGGCATGATGCTGCCTCAGACTTTATGAAAATAATTATTTAGTGAAAATTCAATCCAAATTTCTGATTTCATCTATATTTTAATAATTTATTACTTTTCCACTAGTATATTCCTGATGAAGTGGTATTTTGGGTCAATATGCTTCATCTGTGCAAGGAACACTGAAATCTGAGCCAGGTGAATCATGCTCTAATTTTCATAGAACAGAGCTCCACATTCCAATATTCTTTCATGTTCATTCATCAAATGCATCAACAAAACAAACTCCTTACCTACTTCTATTGTAGCTACATACTCTTATTCCATTGTATTTGAGTAATGATCCTTTATAGTAATGAAATTTAACTAACTTTTGTTCCTCTATAGGTAAACAAAAATTCGGCCATTCTCCTTCAGGTGTTCAAATCTTCAAATAATTAAACATCAACATATCTATACATAAGATCATATTTTCCAAAGCATAAGGTTGTACCTTACATTCCTTTCAAGTGTAATATGATTCACTTCAATGTTTCCCAGCATTCTTTCCCATTGTTTGGCATGAATCGACTTACAACTCCTACTATGAATGAAATATCTATCTATATACTGATATTTGCATACATAAAACATCTAATAGAAGATACAAATATATCATTCTCCATTTAACATCACTCTTCCTATATTATTGGTTTCTATACCTTTTAAATATTTAAGTGTTCATAAATAATATTTGAGATGAGATTACATCGAGTCCTTAAAAAAATTAATCATCTTCCTAATATAGACATTCTAGTTTAACAAAAGGTTTTATTTTTTCTATCCCTCTCAGTCCTTACCCATAAAATCGTATGGGATTCTACAAGATCATTTATATTGATTATTATAGACAACATATTCTTTAACTCTTGAATTTGTCAAACCTGTGTACATTCCATCAATATGCCATCCACATAAAAGATAAGTATAATGAATTTATCTTCATCCAAAACCTTCCAATAACAATAGTGATCTATGTTTAACCTTTCGAATCCATATTCCTACATATAATTTTCATAAATTTTATTATATTATATTTATTCTTGAAATATTATATAAATACTTTACTTTAACTTATAAATCAAAGAATTCTTACCATTAGCCTCTTACTATAAAAATAAAACACAATTATTTTTTAATGCTTTATTTCCTTGTGTTAAATCTATCGTCTCCCAAGTTCTATTGAATATCAATGAATAAATGTCTTCAATTATCTCTTATAATTTGATATTTTATTTTTATGTTGAGAAAATTTTATTTTTATAGTTTAAACCCTCACAAGTTACCTAAACAGTACAATAAAATTAAGTTGCAAAAGATTCGTCACATCATCTAGGCTCTCTGGTTCTCCAATATCTTTTAGAAGAAAAAAAATCATGTAATCCCCAAACCTTTGAACTGGTATTCTAAAACATTTTGATCACCTCGATTTAATTAGATTCTCTACACTACTCAACTTTGATCTATATTCTTTATCCCTGACTTTGGTTCTCCCACTCAAGATTTATCACCCTTTGAATTATCATGCATAATTTATTCTAATATTTCCTCTAGAATTTTGGTTCATTCATATGAGCTATTTTTATTTTGATAACTTCTAATGTGTCTACTAAGATCAACTTGGACTTTAATAGTTTATTTCTTTCTTTCAACTTATATTCCATATAATTTTTTTTCCTTCTATAGAACCCCTTTCTTGAAGTGAACATCTAAAATTATAATGACTTTTCTCTTGTCATCACCATATATCTAGAAGGAAAAGTTCTAATCACCATACATAATGAGAAAACCTATTTTGGACTTATAATAAATCATTTCCTTATCCTTTGAATTGATATGAATATATTTTAAGCTTCTAGATACATTAAGATAGATAACTTATGGTCTCTTATTAGACCATATCTTCTCAAAATATTCCTTCCCTACAACTTATGTTAGAATCCTATATACAAGGTACACCTCTATATTGATTGCCTCCTCCAAAATTCCCTTAGACATTCTAGAGTGTAGTTTCAGGATTCAAAAATTCTCAGGAAATGTTTGATTGATCCTTTTTGACACAACATGTTATTTTAGTGTTCTGAGAATTGTCTCCTCATTCCAGATTCCCTTCTCCTATAAAACATTTATGAAGTTATGTCTAGTGTCTTCACTATAATTGTTAGAATGAAGACATTTCAATTTATTAAAAAAATATCTTTCCACCGTGGATTTAAATTGAATGAAATCCGAAATTATATCAGGATATGCTTCAAAAAGTGAACCCAAAATTTTCTAGTAGCATCATCAATAAAAGTTACAAAGTAAATTTCACCTCTGAGAGACCATATAAGGGAAGGCCAACAAACATTTGATTGAAACAATTCTAACTTATAATATCTTGTATTTGTTTCATATATGTTGAAAATAAACCATCTCAATTTCCCTTGTACATGAATTTTACACCTTAAAAAGTTTTTCTGATCAAGATTAAGTATCCCTTTGTCCACTATAATATTTATTTTCTTCCTATTGAGATTATTGATCCTACAATGAAAAACCTCAAGTTATTTGGATGATGTGGTCATTGACATTGTAATATATTATGTTCTTCAATACAAATAAATCATCCCATCCCTTACTCCTTGTGCAGCCACTATATATCACTCATTCACTTTCGAGACTCCATTTGAAGAAAAAATCCATAGGCTTCCTTATCAATTTTTCTAATGGAAATAGTATTTTTCTTTATCCCTGGGCAGTGTTTGACTCCTTTGATTCTCAAGATCCCACTTTTCATCAACTTTATATTTATATCACCCTTTCCAATAACTTACAATGCTCCATTATTCGTTAGTTTAAATTTTCCAAAAATAACAAATACATAGTTTACCATTATTCTATGTTATGAAATTGAATGGATATATTCACCAAAATAGACACCCATGATTCCACTAGTATATTTATACTAAGAAACAATTTGTTGTTTCATTTAATTTTTTTAATGAAATTTTAACTACAAAATATTGATGATCTTCTAGAGTTTTCGTTTTGATTTTTAAAAAATTTCATTACATGATCTTTCTTCCCATAACCATAGCATGTAGGACTAGGACCAATCAAATTTCATCATCTCTGTTCAAGATATTTATCTTATGTAATTTCTTTTAATATATCCTCTTAGGTGACCATCCTTATCTGTCAATATTAAGTGAACTAACAGACTATTCATAGACTTAACTATAAAGAATTTATTCATTGAGGGTCCAATTTAGGATATCCTCAAAGAATAAATTGTCTTTCCTATTATAATCGTTGATAGTATTCACCATTTCATCCCAACTCTCCATAAGTGATAAAAGTATAATAAGTTCCCATACATAATACATGAATGTTAACTTATCATATTTGATCTACATGCGGATCATATTGAATTAATTTTCATGAAATTTTGATTCTTTTCCTTCCAATAGACTCAATATTATCATTCATTGAATTTTGAACACATTATTAAGTATTTTAGGATTCCCATACACATCTTCCAGCACCTCCATGACTTCTGTAGTTTTATCCATTTCTTGGATGTTAAAGGATACCTTTCATTCCAAGGATACACTCGTCAATGCTAGGTTTTTCTTGTCTAACAACTCGCATTCTACCTTCTCCATTTTCTCCAGTCAATTACAAGTAAGTGGAATATGTAGGTCTTTGAATTAGATTATTTTCCATCTAAATTATATAAGACACAAAATCCATTAAATCAAACTTATCTACCTTGAACATCAATTCATATAATTTTATAACTTCCACTAATGGTGAACTCCCACTAAAAGTGAAACTTCTTCATTGGTAGAGTTAAAAAACGTGAGTTGCCTCCAAGTTTGTTGATACAACATTACACTGCAAGCTACTCTTGAATACTACTTTTGGGGATTCAAATTTTTGTGTGACCATAAGTAGAAGGATCTTCAATCCACTAGAATATCACACATTTGAGGTTTAATATAGTGTAAATTTTACCTTCATATAATCTCTCACCTAAGTTTACTAGAAGTAATAAGTCTATGCACCCTGCACACTATATAGATTCAATCCTTGAACATAATCAAGAAAACTCATAGCATACAAATTTAAGTAATAAAACTAATTAAAATAAAAAAAAGAACAGAATGTATTAAAATTATCTATTGTAATAGCCCCAACCCCAATTGACTAGAGTGGGTGGTTACTTTATTACAGTGGTATATGATAAAAGGAATTTCATATCTAAGGAAAAAATAATTTTGTATTCTTGTAAACTTGATACATACTTGAATCTCATTATAGAAATAAAAACATAAATTAACACCATGGTTTTTTCAATTGAATCATTATTTCCCCTATAATAACCTGGAATATTAATCAAAATAGTCATATTTTCATCCCAGGGAAATAAGCATAAGAAAGGGGTAAGATAAAATTCTAAGTAAGGTTATGAGTACAGTAGAATCTATGAATAAATGAAGCATAATAAATATGAAAAGTTAAAAAAATTAAACACATGTCATTTAATCAATAACATGATCATAACATGGAAGGAATAAATAATGACCAAATAATTCCATATACATAATCACATGATCTTGAAACTTTTCAATGGATATTATATATAATCAACTAATCACATGGAAATCAATGAATAGTATCACAATGAAGGAATTCATTATTCTATACATCATAAACATACAATAAAGGCCATATGACAAGAAATAATATATAAATGAATAAGGTCTTGAGAAAATAAACAAGATCGTTTTTATTTGGTGACATACCAATGAATCAAGGGGTTATGGTAGGCCCTGATTAACACTTAATAAGTCCATTTCGTTCATCATATAAAAGGGGTGAAATATAGAATATATAAACATTTTTATTTTAAAACTATCATATGAAATTTCAATACATTCTCTAATCAAAAAACATAATCATAAACCATTCAGAGTAATATGGAGAATGTTATCAAAATTGTACATCCCCCTTAAAACTGATCATAAACCATCCAAAATAATAATAAATTCAGTGTAATTTTATTATATCCCTATAAAATATTAAGTAACATCAAATTTTGTCATCTTATAGGTAAAATTATTTTTAAATATCACCTAGAACATTTCCATAAGAAAATAACCATTCACTAAAAATAACTTCTTTTTAACTAGAAAATATATAAAATATTGTCAAAATGTTTTTATATCAAAATATCCTTGGAAACATATAAAGTAATATTATAGTAAAATAATGGTTTTGGGGGCATAAAATTCCATTCATGTCATAAAAGTTAAATGAAAACATTTGTTTCCCACTTCAATAAAAATCATGAATTACCTCATTAAAAAACCAACAAGAATATTTATTTTAAACCATTTGTAAAAAGTAAAACATGGGTAAAAGTGTATTTAAAAAATCCATTGTGTAATTTTAAAAACATTTTTAATTTATTTAAAACATGAATATGGTATAAAATGGGTTTTCAACCGAAGAAAGAAATCAAGATGATTTTTCTCAAAAACAATATTTTGAACTCATTAGTACATACAAAGAGGAAAATGAAGGGAAAAATTTATACTCATTAAATAAATATATTAGAATCAAAATAATGATATAATTTTTATATTTTTTATTCTATTTCATCATTATAATAATAAAAATAAAAAAACCTTGAAAAACAATGGGATTGTATCATAAAACCATTACCAATTTGGTAACGTTGAACCATATGTCCCAAGACATAATAAAATTAAATTAAATTTGAAATATAATAAGGACAAATAAATTTATGATATTAAATTTCAAATGGTTTGTATATACATCTCATGAAATAAGATAGATTCATAACATTTCATATATCTCAAAGAAGGAAAGTTGAGACAAAAATCCCTTAGCTTAGGTCCGACTTCCTTCGTACGTATTCAAACCTACTATATAATAAATATAGTTTTATTATAAATATTATAAATAACCATAGTTATATATATCATGCAGTATATGATTTAATTATGGTCTTTTATCACCATTTATTATCAATTCATTGTTAAAATCACTTTTTTGTGTAAAAATTGCTTCATTTGCTTGTATATTTTTTTAGTCATTTCTGTCATTTTACTTTAATCATGGATACATAATATCTATAATTTAAACCATTATATATATATAATATATATTTATTAAATATTTACTTATAGTAATCCATAAAATTAAGAGATAGAAAATGTATTACACCATTCATGGAGACAGTCGGTCGTATATACGCATGAATATTATTTCCATTTTCTCATCGGTTGGAAAGAAAAAAAGTTAAATAATATATCAATTTTATATATTTATTTTGATTTCATATATATAACATATAACATTTATATTTTTTCTTATTACCTTCCATGTAATGTGTAATTGGGAAACAAGGTGTATCGCTTCCTGAGGTAGTAGTCCTCTGTACACACGAGTGGCATTACAATATTTCTAAGGAATAGAACATAAGAAGGTATTTGTGAAATTCCAAATAAAAAATTATATTAATTTTATAAATATCATATTAATATTTTAAATTCATAATTATATCCATTATTGAGAGCTGTTATGGAAAATAAGATACATCGGTTTGTGAGGCGGTAGTCCGCTATACACAAGATCGATGGTTTTGTTTCACATTTGATGGAAGTGTAGATGGATATAGGTTATGAAATTAATATGATAAAATATATTTATATTTTAGATATTAATGTTATTATATCATCATATTCTAATTATATTTTAAGTACACATAATAAAAAATAAAACAAAATGAAATTTTAAGAATTTTACCACCTATTTATAGAGCCTCTTTAGGTTTATATATAAATCCATATTTTGAGTGTTTCTTAATATAAAAAACGAATATAAGATAATTTTATGGAATTACATAATATATTTTTAAGTTATTTTATGATACAAATGGCTTTTTGAGTGTTAATAGGAAAGTAGAGGGGGGGCCATTTATAAGTGGGGGAGAGGACACAATTGGAGTTTTTTGAAAAGAATTATTGGTACCCACATTTTTCACATGAAAAAATGATCAAAATGGTTCATTATAAAACCCTATATATGTTATGGTAGAAATATGTCCATAAAATAGGAATTGTACAAGTATTTAGGTCTTTTTAAACTTACCTTTTTAGTTTAACCCCCGGTTAATCGAATTTTACCTTAACCGCGATAATTAATTATAATTATTCATTATGGTATAAAATTAAGTTTAAATTATTATATAATGATATAAAAATTATGCTCATTTTTTAAAAATAATTTTATAAAATTTCTAAAAATTAATTTTAAAACATGTTCTCAAAATGTGACAAAACCAATCTTTAGAAAAATAAAATTTTTCCAAAAAAAATGTTTTTCTTTCAATTTTTTTATTTTTATTTATAATAAATAGATAAAATTTTAATTTATTTTAAAAAAAAATTAAAAATAATTTCCATGATATGGTTTTCCATACTCATAGCTTCTAATTTAATGGCTAGATTATAACGGTATTCTATATTAAGGTTCATTTTGACTCGGGGTTGTTTGTTCCGTAAACTATAGAAAAGATTAAATTTATTTTAAATAAAATATATCATAAATTATTATGGAGTTAAATTTGTAAAATTAGTCCTAAATGAATAGTAAAAGAACTAATATTCCCATTTTCATTTTCATCAGAATTTATAGGAATTAAAATAAATATTATTGAGTATAATTAATCTTTATAGGAAATCTCTTTATCATAATTAATTACTTTCTCTCTTATTTGTTTCCTTTTAGTATTTAGAATTGTAGACTCACTCACTTATATTGAAAGAGTTAGTTGGTCAAATAGTTAAACCTACTCCCTTTAAATCAAGATCAACCCAACATAATATCCATAACTTATATACCAATCTAGTAAACCCCATCACACTGAACTTCTAGTACTGCAGAAATGTCGCTCCATCGGAATATGTGAGCTTCTGATAGTTCCACTTCCTCCTTAAAAGGTTCTAATTCCACTATTTTATATCAATCTAATCCATCATCTAGTGAAAGAAAATTAAGTAAACTAAAACTTATGAATTGAAACAGACTTCACAACCCAATAAGTGATCAAATAAACCTTTGGTTTGTGATTGTATTTTTTAATGAGTTTTTTAATATATGTTTTAGTGAAAATGGGTGATATAGTGTGAATGAACCCAAGGAACATAGAGGTGATACCCATACATTATGGTTAATGTAGTGAGGTATTGCTATAATAAATATATATAAAAGGAAGAGTAATGAAGGTGTTATTTTATTGAATACCTGGGTGGATAGATTCAATCATCAACCAATAATATTTTTGGATTTTATAATTGATCCTAATGTGAAAGATAAGTGTTGGTGGAATGCTATTAGTTCTTTCTGTAATAGTTTAGAGGATTTAGAATGAGTTTCTTACTAAACATGTACAATAAAACTTGTTAAGGTATAGTGAAAGTGTTTAAATGAGATTCAAGGTGTTAAAAAGATAACTAAAGTTGGAAGAAATCATCCTATGATGATCTAGCATGAAGGCTACTATTTACAGTGAAAAACATTACCTAGATTAATGGTGAAAGTGAATAATTTTGAATTTGAATTTAAAAGTGAAATGTACTATATTAAAGGACTAAAAGAGGAGTAAATATAAAGTGATCATGGGAATAGTTCTAGAGATGTTGAAGTTAGTTTGATATATTCTAAAGCGTTTCCATGTTTGAAATTGATCAGAGGTTATTTGAATAAGTTATAAAAGTTCTCAAATCTATTAGGATCTTAAGCCTAAAATTTACCTACTAAATTTCCCATAAGGTTTTTAAGTAAATTCTAATTTTTATTATACCCTTATACAATTTAGAAAACTTGATTGTGATATTGAAACACTACATTGTGAGTTTTATACATGTCACCAAAATGATGTGAAATACCATCATAATGATATGATAGACTCCTATTAATATTAATAAAACTAGTGCATAAGGTTCATACATTTTCATTATAAAATTTAGAATATCCTCAATGCTTAGTAAAACTAGATAATAAGGTTCATACATGTCCCAATGAAGTTTGAACATGACATCATAACGTTTATGTATTATCTCTATGATTCTGGTGCTAGTCCCTTATAAGGTGAAAAAAACTTGTATGTTTTAATGAACCCTAGTATGGATCATCATAAAAAATCATCCACCGAAGGTAATGGGAGTAGCGTAAGGTTCAACAGTTATCCAAATTTTGATAAAAATTATAATAAAATCTGTAAATTCAATAATTCAAGTTTCTTGAGTGGAAATGATTTGGGATGATTTTGAATCCACTATTTCATGTAAAAAATCATGAATCTTAGAGAATCCAAGATTTAAACTTGATGTGAATAAGAATGAGTGTGAGAAGATAGATGGTAGGATCACTATTTTATTGAGTTTTGATTTTCAAATGAGAATATTTTAAATTCAATATTTTTTATCAAAATCTAATTTAATTTTAATGATACTGATGTTGATCTTCAATGTTTTTAATATCACAGAATTAATTATGATTAAATACTAATATTTTTAGAAGCTGATCTTCATGACTATGAAAAATAAGATCAAATATGAGGAACTTATTAAAATTTAAATAGAGTTTTGAGAATTATTTATTATGAGGAAATGAAATTATTCAATGAAATATATTTTCTTCAATGTTTATATATCACAAATATCATTATGATTCAAGCATGAGAATTTGATAAGGTTTCTTAGTTTCTATATATTGGGTATATATCAAACATGGAATCTATGATACTTTATTAGAATCTATCATTTCAGAAAATATATATTTTATGCCATAAGAAGTTTCTGTATTTATAATAAATACTTTAAAAGAATATTTTAATATGTGGATTTTGATGATATATTTTGAGAAGAATAGAACTTGATCTTATAGTAATAAATATTTTGATATCTATGTGGGATAAAACAAAGCAAATAAAAAATGATAACAAAATAAAGAAAAGGTTTCTCCTATAATTTAGCAAGAGATAACTATTTGAAAATGAGATGTATAGATCTTGGGAGAATAAAAAGGTGGGAGCTTGTTTTTTGGATTTAACATTACATATAAAATATTTCTATTTATAGAAATGAGAAAAGACCCACTAAAAAGGTAGTAGAGGCCAATATAGAAAGTGTGTGGTCTCAAAAAAAATATCCTAGAGTGTTGTATGATTTAGAGAAGTATGTTGAGAGAACCAGATCTCTCAATAAAAAATGTATCTAAACATTTACTTTAATGGAAAACCTTATGGATTTCAAATAATATAAGAATACAAATACAAATAGTTGTAGTTGTTCAAACCATATAGTGAATAATAAGAGAGATGTAGTAATCCTATGAGTTGATTCATGGTGTGATAAAGATTATAATTGGGTTTTATTGTTCCATCACAAGGAAAAATTTAGATTTTTTCATTCAGTTTATGCACACCATGTAATATTTTTAGGTTTGTGTTCTTGAAAAATGAGTTGAGAATCCTATAGGATTACTTAAAAGAATATATATGAAGCTGGGAACATAATAGAGACTCAGTTTATTATGATGTATTTAGAATATTATAAGGAATTCAAAACTATATGAGTGATAATAATTAGATCATATTTTGTATGCAGTGACATCCTTGTCCAGTGGTGTGATTTACTTCAATAATTTGGTATATTTGAAGATTTCTGTTATACTTGTTTAATGAACTTGTGGAACCCAACTTATGTTCACTTGTGTGATATATTGTAAATACTTACCCATGTAATATGGTGATAGGGTATATAATTATAATTTCCAAATCAAGCTGTAAATCGATGATAAGATTTGTAGTGGAAAATATGTGACTTGGACATCCCGAGCATATAAAGGAGTAGGATTCTAGGGAGGGGATGAACTTTATAAAAAAACGTTTTTCATAATTTATTACTTTCCTTCATTACATATAGTTATATACTTGATAAAATAAGATACAATCCATATATCTTAATCGTAAATATAGGTTTAATTTCCAAAAATTTTAAAATGTTAAATGAAGACATCGTAATATAGAAAAAATTTGACCACACCGGATTAACCCACCCCCCCCCCACCACCACCCCCCTTAAGTTTACATACACTAGTCCAATCGGACTAACATGATATATATTAATATTTTCTTTATATGGATTAATCAAAAGATGAATCATCTAGTAAATATGAAAAATAACAACTTTTAATGGCTTTTCAATGTACATACTAGTATGCTTGGGTTAGAGGGTGAGTTTTAGAGTATCACCAAGAGACTACCTTAAGAAAGGAAAAGACTAGATGAATAATGACTAGAAATATATATATTTAAAAAATAATCAATGAAACATTAGAAATTGGTGAACTAACCTCCATTGTTAGATTTGTAAACACTGAGTTTCAAGGATATTTTTTCCCTATGAAGTCTAATATACCACAGGTACTTATTTTTTAATAATGTTTTATAATATTTTTATAGTGACCCAAAAATTATTATTTAAAAAAAAATTATCTCATGTAAAAACAATATTTGACTTATATTTATCGACACCCACATAAAAAATCATTTATAGTGGTGTAGTGTACAATATTAAAGGTGATACCCTTCATAGTACACCACTTTCAACAGGTCATGTGAGAGTATGGATGTAGATAATTTGTGATCCAAGAGTTCTTCCACCTATTCCATTTAGTTATTTTTCTATTTTAATGGTCAAATAAGTTATTTGAATATTCATATCATGGATAGTAAATCTTATTAATGAACCCCATCATAAAGATTTATTCTAATTCCATCTTATGTTATACTCAATAAATTTTAGGATAAATAACAAATTTGTATCTAATAAATGGAAAGGAAACTAAAATCTTCAAATGAAAGTCCAAGTGATCAATTTTTGTATCACAAATGTACACTGTGGATTTTACTTTTTCTTCATTTTTGACCCTAGAAAAATTATTGAATTTAAAGTCACTTACAAAATCATATTTACAATAGGTTAATTATTTTTTAATTTGATTTTTAAGAATATATACACAACTCAGATTCAGTTGAATTTATCGATCCTCTAAGTTTATATGAAATTTTGAAGTATAATTTGTTAGGATTTTATATCATTAATATATGTATAATGTGCACTAATAACATTTTTGTTTCAAATTATTAATTTAATATTTATATTAAAATTATAATGGTGTAATTCTTATTATAGTACCCCCAGTTTCTGTTATGTAACCCTTACTTGATGCTTTTCTTGGTTTTAAAGGTTATGGGTGACGTATGGGAGAATCGGGAGATCCTGGAGTGAAGTTTGAAGGAAAGGGGAAGGTGCACGGGCGGTGCACGGTTTCTCAAATCGTGCGGCCAAACCGTGTGTGTCTGACTGGGGAGGAAATGGCTTCCACAAGGTCGGCGCACGATTAAAGGAAACCATGTGATGAGGTCGTGCGTGAAGTATGGTCGAGGAAGAAGCTAACGCATGGTTAGTGCATGGTTTGTCAAACCGTGCAGACTAACAGTGCGGTCACTTAAAGTTAGATCCTAAAATTGTGGATCTAACTCGTTTTTCCTTTAATTTCCTTTTTTAAACCTCCTATGCAGCCCTAACTCAGGATTAATCTCCCTTGAAGGTTGGAAGACTTCTCCCAATCATTCTAGAGGTTATCTGAAGGCTTATCTTGGCGAATCGAATTCTGATTCTTGAGGTATGTGATTGTTCTTGATCGGTTTCTTGGATCTACTTAGATCTACTTCTCCTCTTCTCCCTTTTTCATATATCTACACCCTTTATGGGTATATATAAGGGTGTGGATGCCAAATATGACAATATTTGGTCTTGGTTGTGTTAGGAGAAGAGATCTAAGGAGGTTTTTTGGAGTTTCAACCCAGTGTTCTTGAGCGCCCTTCATCCGTGGCTTGGTTTCGTCCAATTTTTGTTGAGGTAGGTGGCTTCACTCTCGATTCATCTTTCTTAAAACTTGAAGGCTTAGTTCGAATTGATTTAATCACTTTGTTTTGATTTTTAAATTGTGGTGAAAATCATGTTATAAATATTCTTTAGTGATGATTTATGGGTTTCAATGAAATTGTGGAAATTAAAAGAATGGTTTGTGAAAACTGTTTTGGTTTCTTGATTTTAGAATAGTGATTTTAAAATAATGATTTTCGGGATTTGGAGAATGGTTTGTGGGAAAAAGTTTTTTAATAAAATGGTGTTTTATTGAAATGGTTTGGCATGGTTGAAATGTTGTGGTTTTTTGGCATAATTGGTGTGTTTTTTCATATTGCATTTACGAGGCTTGGTTGAAATATGACCTTGTGCTCGGTGCCAAAAGTGTAATGGAACATGGGGAATAATTACCTTGTGACAACATGGTAGATCTACGAGAGGCCTCTCATGAGTATGGAACTGTCATAACAATGCATGCATAGTGGATTTCACGTGTTGTGAAATGGTTGGTTGTGTGGATTTGTGAAATGGAATGAAAGTTCCAAAATGGAAATGTGAATTTGATTGGGAAACTTTGTTTGGTTTCTTTTTTTGGAAAATAGTTTTTGTTGGAAAATGGCTTGACATGGAACTTGTTATATTGTGAACTGTTTTGGAATGTTTTTATATAAATTGTTTTATATAAATGTGCTAACATGTTTTATCCTAGAGGGATGGGTTGGGAAGTCATCGGGGAAAACCTACTGAGTTTCATTACTCACCCCCTACTTTGGCACGTTGGTGCTTTTGCAGATGTCATATACCGGGATTTTGGAAAAGGTAAAGTTTCACACATTTATAGCACTACCTCATGACTCTTGGGCTGGTTCATGATGTTGGAGCTTTGAGCTTATGGAGCATGGAGTTGGGTTGTCGTCTTGAAGTCTTATAGTTGTCTTTTTGTTGTTTATTCTGATTTGGTTTTATACTCCGTTGTTGCACTTAATTGAGTTTTTATGAAAATTATGGTTGTGTTGTTTTGGTTTTAAATCATGCATCATATGGTGTTTTCTTGGAGATTTTTATCTTGGTTGCTCTATTTTTTGGTTGTTTTCAGTTAAATGGTAAATCATCCCCCATGTATTTTGAAACCATTCGGCATTTATTGCCAGCCTTTGGCATCTTGGGGATGTCTCTTAAGTCCTATTAATGACTCGTTGAGCTCTTCAACCAATGAGAATTAGTGGTTCATTACAAATGGTATCAGCTTGTTTGGTCCTTGCCTAACAAGTATTCATATATGTTCTTGGGCTTGGAGTGGAAATTCCTTCTTGTATATTCCTTGGGTGTTCATCTTAGATAGGATTAGAATTGTCGGAACTTGAAATGTATAGCATAAAAGGATTTAGCCAACCCGTTTATGTTGAACTTAAAGTTACCGAGGTGTTGGGTATATAAGTGTTTTGGATACACTTCTAGAATGTAGTAAATCTCATTGTCATGGGTTTAGCCAATGAGATGAGCATGGCATGAATTATAGAGGAATGACTTCCCACTAGGATTGCATAAATCAATTTGAGAAATGGATTATGGTCTGATGCAAAAGTGTGATTTCTGAAAATTTTAAGCACATGAATGATTTTGAAAAGATAATGGTTGATGTATTTTGAAAATAGATTGATTGTCAAAAGAAATAAAATATCTATTTTAGAATTGGTTGGAAATCGATGTTTTGAAAGTGGTGTAATAGAGATTGAAATGCTAAGCCTTCAGTTGCTAAGAAGTGATACTAACAGTGTGTGTTGTTTGTATATAAAATGGCACCTATTAGACATCGTAGAAACCAAACAGAAGAAGCTGCGGAGAATGTGGTTTCACTTGAACCACGTGTGAACCAAGAGCTGGTTCAGAGTATCGTTCAAGAGCTTCAGGTGGTGGACATGGGGAATCGGAGGGATGAGTCAAGGCATGTAGACCATTTCGTTCAGTTCTAGAAGCAGAATCCACCCATCTTTCGGGGTGATTCTGAACCAGAAATGGCGGAGATGTGGCTAAGCAAGATGAATCGTATCTTCGATTTCATCGGCACACCAGTAGATCTGAAAGTAAATTTGGTGACATATATGCTAGAGGATCTTGCACTACAATGGTGGGAGTAGGTGGTACAGGCTAAGATGGATCAAGGCCTGGGCTGGGAGGAATTTGAGGAATTGTTTAATAAACAATTCTATCCTCACACGTTCAAGATCCAAAGGACAACTGAATTTTTCAGCCTGAAGTAGGAAAATATCTCTGTCACAGAGTATACAGCTAAATTCATGAATTTAGTATGCTTTGCACTGGAAGTTGCTACAAGTGCATCGCATAAGGCACGCATCTTTGAATCAAGATTATGATAGTAGATTTGCTCGAAGATAGTTGTGCTCTGTATTACGGATTATACGGAGATGGTAAACATATCAACAGTAGTAGAAAGAGACATATCAGGAGTTATGGGAGGAGTAAGTATGATGATACCCATAGGAATGGGTGGGAACTCAAATGCTGGGAACAAGTGGAAGAGGGACACCTACTTCCAAGGTGGGAGTGCAAAACAGAATCAGACGGTTGGATTGGTGAATCTTCCTCCATGAACCATGATGAAAGCTGGGTGTTTTCAATGTGGCACAATTGACCACATGGAACGATAATGTACAGCACCACCAAAAGCATGTCACAATTGCAACAAGATGGGGAATCTTCAGCGATATTGTCATGATGCTCCCAAGTCGGGTGCGCATGACACATCCCAAGCGTCGCAATCATATTATGCTTCAACAGGGCAAGGATAGAAAAATCAGCCTCTCCAGAAGAATATATCCAGTTATGGTGATTCTAGGAATACCATAACACCTCAGGCAGGGCAATCTCAACAAGGCAATAAGGATCAAAGTGCAGCAACAAAGAAATTGTATGGAATGGAATAAGTGATTGTGGATGATCATTCTGGACCATATACGGTGAGAGGTACGATTCTATTGAATTCTACCATCATGCAAGTGTTGTTCGATACTGGCACATCCCATTATTTTCTTGCTTCTCTGATTTCTAATTTTCTGAACTTAAAACTTGAAATGATGCCTTCTATGTTAAAATAGCAAACTCCTCTGGGTGAAAAAGAATGTCAAGCCTTCGTGTGTAGAGCATGTGCTATAATGGTTGATGGAGCTGAGCTGAAATGGGACTTCTCCATGTTTTATATGGATGTCTATGATATAATCCTAGGTATGGATTGGTTGACAACATTTAAGGCTCACATCAACTGTTATGGGAGAACGGTTAGTTTCACGACGGAGGATGGAATCGATCATCTCTTTAGAAAAGAGAAGATGGTAAAGAAAGGTGAAAAGATCTTGTTGGCACCAATGGTGGGAAAAATATCTTATTAATTGGCAGTGTTGACTTTGGCATCATTGTAAGAGATCGCGGAAAATATTTTTCCAGCTGTGGTGGATCAATTTCCTGATGTTTTTCCTGAACAATTATCAAGGTTACCACCTGTAAGAGAAGTGAAATTTATGATTGATCTCATTCCGAGGACTAGTTCTATCTCACTTCCATCTTATAGGATGGTAGCAACAGAGTTAAAGGAATTGAAGGTGTATTTAGAGAAGCTGCAAAGAAAAGGTTTTATTCGGCCAAGCGTGTCTCCGTGGGCAGCACCAGTTTTGTTTGTCAAGAAATTACATGGAACTTTGAGGCTATGTGTGGATTATCGTAAACTTAACCAAGTTATGATAAAGAATAGATATCCACTTCCATGCATTGATGACCTGTTTGATCAATTTAGGGGAGCTCAGTGGTTCTCCAAAATTGGCTTACGGTCAGGATATCACCAGTTGCGAGTTCAGAAGGAGGATATTCCGAAGACAGCCTTCAGAAGCAGATATGGCCACTACGAATACGTGGTCATGCCTTTTGGTCTTACGAATGCACTAGTGGTCTTCATGGATTTGATGAATCAGATATTTCAGCCATATCTGGATTCTTTTGTTGTGGTGTTTGTGGATTACATATTGTTGTATTCAAGAACAAGGACTGAGCATGAGCAACACTTGGTGACAGTGTTGTAAATCTTTAGGAACCATCAGTTGTATGCCAAATTGTCAAAGTTCAATTTATCGATACAAGAAGTACGTTTTTTGGGCCATGTCGTTTCTGAGAAATGTGTTTCAGTGGATCCAGAAAATATAGAAGTTGTTCTTTCTTGGAAACCGCTGAACAATGTCTTTGAAATACGAAATTTTATTTATCTAGATGGTTATTACCGATGCTTTGTGCATGACTTCTCATGACTATCTTCACCCATGATAGCATTGACAATGAAAAACAGCGCATTTTAATGGACCGAAGAATGTCAGAGATCTTTTAAAGAGTTGAAAGTTCTCCTTACATCAGCACCGATCTTGATTTTTCCGAAATCAGGACAGGGGTTTGTGGTGTATTGTGACGCTTCGAGAATAGGGTTGGGTTGTGTTCTCATGAAAGGAGACCATGTTGTCGCTTATGGTTCAAGGCAGTTGAGGGTGCATGAGAAAAATTACCCAACACACGATTTGGAGTTAGATGAAGTTTTCCATGCCTTGAAGACTCGGAGTCATTATCTCTTTAGTGAGAAGTTCATTGTGTTTAGAGATCACAAAATCCTGAAACACATTTTCTCACAATGATATTTGAATATGAGGCAGAGAAGATGGATGGAGTACCTTCAAATGTTCAACTCTGACTTGATGTATACACCGGGTAAGGTTAATTCGGTGTCCGATGCATTAAGAAGAAATTTGTATGCTCAGTTGGCGAAAGAAGCTTCAGATGAATAGCTGTTGATGTCGGTCTTAGCTGACATGCATGTGGAATGTGAAAACCAAGGAGATGTTGTGGTTTTATTTTCTACTACGCTTGTTCTTAAACTGGTAAAAGTGGTCAAAGAGGCACAAACATCTGATGCGGAATATCTTATAATGAGTTCAAAACTCATTGGTCGGGAGACCATTGATGGCTGAAAACTAGAAGCGGGTTCAGTTTTGTGTTTCAGAGATCGGATGGTTGTACCTATAGTTTGTCAAGAACAACTCCTTAATTATTACCACCATTCAAGGTGGGTTGTACATCCGGGTACACAGAAGATGTATAAGGTGCTAAAGGTGCAGTTTTGGTGGAGTGGCATGAAAAGGAAGGTGGCTGAATTCGTCTCACGGTGCTTACCTTGTCAGCAAGTTAAAGAAGAGCATCAGAGACTAGCTATTATGTTACAATCTTTACCTATCCTTGTAAAGAAATGGGAGCATATAGCAATGTATTTTGTTACAGGTCTTCCAAGAATAGTCCAGAAACATGATGCCATTTGGGTGATAGTGGATCGTCTAACCAAGTTGGCCCATTTCATCCCAATTCGTGAAACCCATATGGTGGAAGATCTTTCAAAAATCTATATATGGGAAGTGGTAAAGAGACATGGTGTACCAGTTTCTATCATCTTAGATAGAGAACCGAGGTTCACATCTCGTTTCTGGAAATCCTTACAACAATCCCTTGGGACTCAGTTGACTATGAGTACGGCGTATCATCCTCAGACGGATGGGAAATCCAAGCGGACGATACAGACATTGGAAGACATATTGCAGGTTTGTGTAATGGATTTTTGTGGCTTGTGGGAGGATCATATACCCTTAGTGGAGTTCTTATATAATAACAGCTATCAAGCCTCGATACGCATGGCTCCGTTTGAAGCATTGTATGGGCATCCTTTTCGTTCTCCACTATACTGGGTGGAAACTGGTGAAACATCACTATTTGGGCCGATCTGTGTTCAAGAAACAATGGAGAAGATTTAGTTGACTAGAAAGAGGATGGAGATGGCTCAAGGTCATCATAAATCTTATCCAGATCACCGTCGCAGACCGTTGGCATTCATTGTGGGCGATCATGTCTTCTTGAGGATCTCTCCAAGACTTGGGCAACGTCGTTTTGGGAATAAGGGAAAATTATCTCCTCGATATATAGGCCCTTTTGAGATACTGGAATGGGTTAGAGAGATGGCGTATCGGTTGGCATTACCACCATGGTTCAGTGCAGTGCATAATGTGTTCTATGTATCTCAGTTGAAGAAGTATCAGCCTGATCCTGACCATGTGATCAGATGGGATCACGTTGACCTAGAGTCGGATGCTTCATTGGTACATATTCCAGTGTGGATTGTCGATAGGCAGGATAAAGTCTTGCGTGGGAAAATCATTGGTCTAGTGCGGGTTTTTTGGAAACATGGTCAGATTCAGGAAGAGACTTGGGAACGCGAGAAAGAAATGAAAGAGCAGTGTCCATAACTCTTTCAATCAAGCGATGGTTTTATACTTTCCGATGATGGAAAGTCCAATGGTGGGGAGAATATAGTACCCCCGGTTTCTGGTATATAACCCTTACTTGATGCTTTTCTTGGTTTTAAAAGTTATGGGTGGCGTATGGGAGAATCGGGAGATCCTCGAGTGAAGTTTGAATCAAAGGGGAAGGCGCACGGGTGGAGCACAGTTTGTCAAACTGTGCGGCCAAACTATGCGTGTCTGACTGGGGAGGATGTGGCTTCCACACGATCAGAACACAGTTACAGGAAACCGTGCAATGATTCCATGCGTGAAGAATGGATGAGGTAGAAGCTAACGCACGGTTAGCGCACAGTTTGTCAAACCGTGCGGACTAACCATGCGGTCACTTAAAGTTAGATCCTAAAATTGTGGATCTAACTCGTTTTTCCTTTAATTGCCTTGTTTAAACCTCCTAAGCGGTCCTAACTCAGTATTACTCTCCTTTGAAGGTTTAAAGACTTCTCCCAAGCATTCTGGAGGCAATCTGAAGGCTTCTCTTGGCGAATCAAAGCCGTATTCTTAAGGTATGTGATCATTCTTGATCAGTTTCTTAGATCTACTTAGATCTACTTCTCCTCTTCTCTCGTTTTATTAGATCTATTCAGGTTATGGGTAGATATAATGGTATGGATGCTAAATATGACAAGATTTTTTCTTGGTTGTGTTAGGAGAAGATATCTAAGGAGGGTTTTTGGAGTTTTGGCCCGGTGTTCTTGAGCGTTCTTCATCCGTGGCTTGGTTTCGCCCAATTTTTGTTGAGGTAGGTGGCTTCACTCTCGATTCCTATTTCTTAGAACTTGAAGGATTATTTCAAATTTATTTAATCGCTTGGTTTTGATTCTGAAATTGTGGTGAAAATCATGTTATAAATCTTCCTTATTGATGATTTATGGGTTTTGATGAAATTGTGGAAGTTGAAGGAATGGTTTGTGAAAAGTGTTTTGGCTTCTTGATTTTAAAATAGTGATTTTAAAATATGGATTTGCGGGATTTGGAAAATGGTTTTTGGGAAAATGTTTTTCAATAAAAGGGTGTTTTTTTAAATGGTTTTGGAATGGTTGAAATGGTGTGGTTTTTGGGAATACATGGTGTGTGTGTTCATATTGCATTTACGAGGCTTGGTTGAAATATGACCTTATGCTCGGTGCCAAAAGTGTAATGGAACATGGGGAATAATTACCTTGTGATGACTTGATAGATTGACGAGAGACCGCTCATGAGTATGGAACTGGCATAACGATGCATGCATAGTGGATTTCACGGGTTGTGAAATGGTTGGTTATTTGTATTTGTGAAATGGAATGAAAGTGCCAAAATGGAAATATTAATTTGATTGGGAAACTTTGCTTGGTTTCTTTTGTTGGAAAATGCTTTTTGTTGGAAAATGGATTGACATGGAACTTTCTATATTGTGAACTATTTTGGTATGGTTTTATATAAATTGTTTTATATAAATGTGCTAACATGTTTTATCCTAGAGGCATGGGTTAGGAAGTCATCGGGGAAATCCTACTGAGTTTCATTACTCACCCCCTACTTTGGCACGTTGGTGCTTTTGCAGATGTCATATACCAGGATGTTTTCAAAGGAAAATTTTCACATGTTTATAGCACTACTTCGTGACTCTTGGGCTGGTTCGTGATGTTGGAGCTTTGAGATTGTGGTGCATGGGGTTGGGTTGTTGTCTTGAAGTCTTGTTGTTTTCTTTCCGTTGTTTACTCTGATTTGGTTTTGTACTCCATTGTTGCACTTAGTTGGGGTTTTATGAAATTGATGGTTGAGTTGTTTTGGTTTTAAATCATGCATCATATAGTGGTTGTTGTGAGATGTTTATCTAGGTTTCTCTATTTCTTGGTTGTTTTCAATTTAAGTTTAAATCGTCCCCCATGTATTTTGAAACGCTTCGGCATTTATTGTCAGCTTTTGGCACCTTGGGGATGTCGCTTAAGGCCTAGTAATGACTCATTGAGCTCTACAGCCAATGAGAATTGGTGGGTCATTACACTTATTCTATATATTTATATTAAAATTATATAGTCAATAGAATATTTGATTATAGTTTCATATTTGAATACTTGTATATTCATTTTATAGAATAAATAATAATTAATAAAGATTAAATTAAAAGTATTGCACAAAAATTTTCAAAAGTATTTTAAGTTATGGAAATATATGATAAGATATTATTTTTAAAACCTATCATGTAATGGGTAAAAATATATACATAAATTAATATTACGATAATTTTTACTTAATAATACAAGGTACTCATTAATGTTTAAATTTTCTATAGGATAAACTAGATGTTAATTTTGATAAATCTAGTTAATCTAGTGATATGATTTTTTTAATGATTGTACATATTAAAAATCATCCATAAATTATGTCCCTTTTAAAGTAGTAAAGAATATATTTTTAATATTTTATATTCTTTAAATTATATTTTATATAATATTTATTAAATATAATGTTTTATTAGTTATTTCAATGCTAACAAATTTTTCCTTATATTTTTTAAGTAAAATAAACACCAAGAAGAAATTAACGAAATTATATTGATGGAAATCTATTGTGGTATATATTTTGATAGTTAATTATTATAACATGTGACACCCTAATTTTAAATTTTTATATTATTAAATATAATTATTGATTATCCAAAAAAATTGAATTTTTGAATTTATTATTTTGATAAATTTAAAGAAAAAATAGGCCACACAGTTGATGAATGGTTAGGAGTAATTTTACAACTTAACTGTACCTAATAAGTATTCCTTGCCTATTGGTTGAATCATGGATGGGGAATAGTTCATATAACTATGTTTTTTAAGCCTATATGATCTATAGTTAATTTTTAGAGATGATTCTATAATTGGCACATTTTTTAGTAATTTATATGACCAAACTATGTGAGTTACCCTAATTTAGAAATTCCATTTTTCCTTTACCTATTATAAATGAGAAATCCATCTCCTCCCATCCAATTTGTTTGAATTATCCCAGGGACTCCTAATAAGTATCTCTATCTTCTCTTTCCTGTTTCTAATATTCTCTATCATTATTTTCAAGTGTATCTCTATGGAAAATCCCTCTTTATCCTCTTTTTTTCTTTTACTCTACTTCATCCTTCTATTTTATCCATCCATGTCTTCTACTTTGAACAATAGTGTCCATAGTGAACATATTCTTATATAGGGTTTGTTTAATAAAGGTATTATTAATGTATAGGGTTGGTGAATCTCCCTTATTGACATAATATAGTGTTATTTGTTGAAGGTGTATTCATTTTCTCAACCTAGGGTGGGCTTTCTTGTAAATTCCTTTCGTTTGGCATGTCATGTGATGCTTGGAGTTTCTTAACTAATTTTTTGTCACGTATATTCTTATATTTTGAAACCACTTATGAATTTATATATTTTTTATAAAGTTTTAAATTTATTCCATTTTTTATATAAACGGGTTTTCATGGGTTCTTAGTTATAGATTTCTAAGATAATTATTTATGCATTTTTTGTGTTTGTAAAAATCATAAAGAGGTGTTTTTTAAATGAATTGATTGCTAAATATTTTTTTTGAAATCCAAAATATTTCTAAATATATGTTTTGAAGAATAGTTTTCAAATATAATCATCTATTTTGAATTTATTATATTTTCATGAGATTTATTTGTTGTTGATTATGTTTTTAAATGTTTATGAGTTGGTTCCACATTATATCATTTTAAATGATGTTTCATTGGAGTTTTTTTTTAAAATAAACATTAAAGGATGGTTTCATGTATTGGTTTTATATATGTGTTATAAAAGATTGTTTGGATCTTTATAAAATGATTTATTGGTATGAGTTACAACCTTTTTTTTAGCCCCAAATATTTTTCCTTTATGTAAGCTAGTTTATTTTGTGACATGAACATGATTATTACATGATATATATATAATGCGGAATAGTTTTTTATTTAAAGGGTGTTTGGTGTTGAGATGAGGGACTACTTTATATATTATATTATTCATATTTCTTGATAACATGATTATTTTTTTCCTCGTATCCATTTAGTTTATATCATAGGAACACTCTGTAGCTATGTGGGAGATCATAGATTGATGCCACACTAGTTTATATTACACAACATATATTATCCATTTATGTATTTCATTCCATGGCTAGGGGATTTCCCCCAATGTTGATTGTTTAGAGTAAATCAGAGGTAATTTTTTCTTAGAAATCTACGTAGTTTAGAAATTAGTTCCACCCAAGTATATCTATGATTATCTCATTAGGTTCTAATTAGTTTTTTATTATTATTATTATATTAACTTTTTTAAAACTTATGTATTATTTATTTTGTAATATTTATTTATTTCAAAACTTATTCCAAGTTATTACATGTTTCTCAATTGATAGTGTTGATGAAAATATACCATTTTTTAATGCTATTTTTTTTAACATTCATAATAGGAATTTTTTTTATCATGGCATGTTTACAAGGAATTTTTTGTAAATTAATTTATTTTATTTTTCCCCTTTTATGGTTTAATTTCCATTTTAACTAGTTTTAAAACACTATAAAAATATATATTTATCACGGATCATTTTTCATGTCATTATTTAAAACGATTATAATAAAATATTTTTCATGTAATTTATTATTTTAACTAATTCAAAAATTATGTGACCTTTAATTTTAATTTTTTTATTATATAACTAATGTTGAAAATTCGGTTTATCACATCGGTTATTAAATAACTGATGTGAAGAAACTTTTCTATGTCAGTTATTTAACATCTGATGTGATAAACCTTTTATAATTTAAGGAAATTTTGGTTGGACTGATTTCAAGGTCATTCTTTCTCATGATAAATATCTTTGTTCTCTAATTTTGAAAACCTTATCCCTTCATTATTTGATCATATGTAATATCATATCTTTCATTTTGCATTACCACTATATTTTACCACCAACTATCATTGGTTGTCGCTTTCTCTCTCTCTACATCATATTTCTATTATTGTCAAAATTTCATTCATCTCCCATTCTATATTTATTTTTGGTTCATTTTTATTATTTATATTTTTTTGACATCAATATATGTATTAATTGAAGGATGTTTTTTCCATTTCTTAAATAATATCTATTAATGCTAATATTTTATTAGCTCTTCAATATTTGTATTTTTGTTCTCATTATTCATTCACGTAATGTATTTTTAATTGGTGTATTATTTTTTTGAAATTAAGGTTTTATTAAATGATTATTTAATGAATTCATTTTATAATTATTTTTAATTTATAAATTAATGTGTATCTAATTTTTTTTTTGTCTTTTCTATATTCGTAAAGAAATATAGAGTCTTATATTAAATCTATGACTAGACATCATCATTATATAAATTTAAATTTATAAAAATAGATATAAAATAAATATATTTAATTTAAACATTTCCTTACTAGGTTTTAAGTAAATTAATTAAAGTGGATAAAATTTATCCACCTAAAAAGGTTTGTAGGAAACCTCATTTTTAAGCAAAAAATAATCCTATACCATAATTATGAAAATTAATGAATCAAATGAAATTAATATGATCATTTTAAATAAAACGAATTGTATGTCACTTTAAGACCAAATCCAAAATAAAATGATACTTTTAAATTACTTTATTAAATGAAAATAAATGATATTATTTGAAAAATTGATAATTTCCACTATTCACTAAAACCTCAATCATTTCAAAAAAAAAGTCAAAATTTTTACCTAAGTTAATTTTGATATGATGATTTAAAAATGATTTTAATTTTTTAAAATAGAATTTATAAATCTTTCATTTACTAATTATAATATTTTTTCACAAAAATAAATATAAATCATTTTTTAAGAAATTAAATTTTGTTAATAATAAGATGTCTTTATTAAACAAATTGAGTTATTATTTCATATGTTTTTATAAATACATTTATACTAAATAGGACCTTTATATATATCATTAATAATTTAATCAAGTTTATACACTATAATTTAACAACTATTTTATAATGTTCATATTTATATATTCATAGTTAGATGAGGCTGGATGTTGCATTTCGTATAGGTTATCGAACATAGTTTTAAAAAATACTCAAGGTGTTACACAAAAAATGCTCATTGATGTGAGACTGGTGCCGAAGAGCATTGATGGTTCTCGGTGTGCTTGGACAATACTTCGCAGAGCTCGATGAGGGGTCAAATCCATGAATGATGTTGGTATCGCATGTGATAAAATCTTATATATATGTTTATACTTGATTTTTCATACCTATTAAACTTCATTGGTGTAGGTATAAGGGATAAATACTAGTAGAGTCCTTAAATAATATGGCATAGTGTCTTTAAACTCCAAGACTCGGAGGGAGTACTCTTTAGCACTTTGGGTAAATTAAGATCACTCAAAAACCATGTCAACAAGGAGAGATAGAATTTTTTGATCTAGCATGAGGCCTATAGTAGGTCTTGAGATATGATATGAGTTGTGGATGGTCTGGGATGGGTTCTTAGGGATAATGGAAAGGAATGAGATGCTTGAAGTTGAGTGTTTATCAGAAAGACCATTTTGTATCTTTTGAGCGACTAGAAACTCTATCTAGAGGTTGGAGGTGAGTCTTTATGTGTTATTAGTGTGAGATATGTCTATTAAGATGTGGATTAGGAATATATAGAGTGTTTTACTCTATGTAGAAGTTTGATAGGTCTCCCTTTGGAGATGAGATATGAGACATAGGTTTAGCTCAGGGGAAGTTCTTATTTGGCTTGTGGTACCAAATGGGACCCCTCCTAATGAGGCTAGGGTCATAATGAGACTAAATTCATAGAGGTAACATCTGGGTGATGATTGTTAGATAGTATTGATGAGAAGAGGTTGATACGGGTTAAGAGGACCGTAGTGGGAACCCTTTGGGAGAGGTGAGTAGTGTTATTCTATCGTAGGCTAGCTGGGGGATAGGTCTATGTGAGATGAGCTGGAGATCTATGTGATGGGTTGAGGGACCTATTTAAAATTTTATTATGGTAGTAAAAGGGCTCATCTTGAGGGTTGATTATTCTTTAGGCCTAGCATCACCATGAGTGAGATATAATTGGTTGGACCACTATGAGTGAGATGGGAAATTCCAAGTGTACATGAAGCTGGGTCATCTATAAGTTATATTATTGTCTTGAGGTGAGTTTACCTAACCTTGAGTGAGATGGTTATTTCAATATTAGAACAGTTCATCCCTGAGTGATATGGTTGACTTGATAATTATGGGTATCCGTGACTAAGATTCTTGAACCCAAAAATAGATACTGGACCACTATGAGTGAGATGGGGTTTGAGGTATGATGTAATATCTTATTGGATAGTGGAATCCCATAACCGATATGGAATCCTAGAAAAGGTTTATTATAAGATCAAATAGCAAGACTTTCATAAGTGATATAGGGTCTATATTGGTACATTATGTAGATTATGGATAGACCCCACCATGAGTGAGAAGGTAGTGGTTGATCCTTCAATGCTTGACTCATCCAATGAGAGGGGTTGGTTGGGATGGTGGGTATGAGACCTTACTCTAATGGAGTATTAGTAGAAACTTTGGATACACCCAAACTAGAGCCTTAGCATATTATACAATATGTGTGTCATGAGATGGAGACTAGATTCCGACATAGTCCTTAAGTAGGTATGGACAGGCATCATAGTGGCCTAGTTATCACATGGTATCCAGACGAGCATGTGTACCTAATCAAGGTTCATGGTAGCATGGTTGTCACATGAATACCCAGTGATTATGTTTATTTATGTGTTTATTTCCCTCATGCACACACACATATAAAGGTTCATATTACTATTACTTGGTGATACCCTTCTAAATCATATACACACACCCTACATAGGCACTTAGGTGCGTGTGCATACCTTATGTTTTCTCTCAAGTTCAGCACAAGTGGTTCAAGGGATCAATCCAAGGTATCTTTATGGGTATTGTAGATTATGATGAGGCCTGAGGATAGAATTAGTTCAAGTGTGTGTATTTTTTTATCCTATTTTTTGTATTTAGGATTGGTCTAGTGGGAATCAATGTATGTTTTGTATGACAGTATCTTGTGTGATATCGCATGTGTTGATTTATTTCTTGTACATTAAAGTGGATTTTTTTGGATATTTACCATTATTGATAGTTTTTATATCAAATGAATAGTCTACCCAATTAATGTTTTAGGTCCTCTCCACTAGTCATAATCCTTTAGAGTACAGGGAGGTGTGCATGAGACTATGTGGAAAACTCAGGTCAAACATTGTCAAGTGGAATAGGGTTGGGGAATCACATAATGATTATAAGAAATGTGTTAAAGACTTAATCAAATTTTCAATAGACAATAAAAATAGTCTTTCTTGAATATTGTTCCCGTGTTTACATTCTTTTTATTGAAAGTTAATTTTTCCAATTAAATTCGAAGATATCTATTATGGAATTGATCAGAGTTACAAATATTAGAAAAAATTAAAAATAAGTTAATATATCTATCAATTGAAAACAAAATATACATTTTATGAATAGTCAAATATTAGAAAAACATTATATGATAATATAGATCACACTATGGAAATTATAATTGAAGTTAAAGATGAATTCATATATTTTATGAAAATGTTTTAGAATTTGAATAATTGTTATATATGTCACTGTTTTATGGTTGTATGGAATATTCATCACTATCATCAGTGCTAAACTATATAACCTAAAATCAGGAAATTGATGGAGTTATTCGAGTTTTATAGAGTTCTTTTCTCTATTTAAGGATATACTTCTACATTAAAATGATCTCCATTGTTGAATGTATAATGATAAATGAATATTATGTTCTATGGGTATGATCTATAAAAAATACATAACTTCTTAAACAATTGAATATTATATTAGAAAATGTACAAATCCTTACAAAAATTTCCTAAGTATAATACATCTCAATTCAAAAAAAAGTCTATAAAAATTTATATTTTTATTTCCTATCATTTCTAGATTTTTTTTGTATAGAATTTTGTAAATTCTAATTCAGTTGGTGTGGAATGGGAATAGAAGAATTATGGATAGTAAAATGTAGCACCGAAAATATTCTATTCTATATAATAATATTTACAATAAGTATCTTGAATTTGATAATGATTTATTAAACTTTTTTATTGTTTTATCTATGTATAGAATTGATCCTCATGGTGTACAGGGAAGTACTCATTGAACTTGTTTAGTTATGTTCATAAATTATAAATTACTACTACATATATGAATGAATCATAAGTACAATATATTATCATTTCTTATTTCAAGACAAATATAGTCTGGTAATGATATTGAAATTTATTTGGATCCACTTATTGAAGATTTGGTGTTTTTTATTGGATATTGATGTTATAATGTATGATTATCATAAGAAAGAATAATATTTGTTGAGAGACATGTCATTTAGTATGAAAATTTACTTCCAAGATTATGGTAAATTTTTGAGTTGTGGTGTTAAAGGGAGGTATGGGTGTCTTATATGTGAATAAGTTAAATGCACACTTAGGTTGAAACATTTTATTAATCAAGTTTTCCTTATACATGGATGGTTTTTACCTTAAGGACATTAATATTGATTTTGGAAAAAACATTTATTGTGAACTTGGAAGAAGTTTTCTCATATAATCCATTAATATTTGATAAACTAATTATAAAAAAATATTTCATTAATTTATTTGGTAGAATAATATCTAAAAAAATATAATAATCGTTTTGAAAAGTGATAAATTTTTTAACCGCATTACTAAAAGAGTTTTTATGTCATAAATCTTCTATTTTTCATGTATAAAGAGAAAACTTTATGTAATAATATAATCGACATATTACTAAATTCATAAGTGAAGGCCAAATAGATATTTAAGGTTATTTTAGACATTATTTAAATGGGAATTAGGGAATATGTTTTCACAAAAGAATGAGGGGACATGAAATTTTCCTTCTCAAGTGGCTCAAACACTTTCATGGAAAGATAGATTTCAATTATGTAACTTCTTAAATGGTGTAATGGTCCTAGAGGGGTATTCAATAAATATCAAGAATTTTTAATTGATTAATGACTTGAATTTAACATAATTAAAATCACATGACAATAATATTTTGATTCATTATTTTTTACCCAAGGAAATATAATTCACATTAACAAAAAAAATTGACAAACAATAACTAAGAAAAAACTATTTCAAATTAATATTCATAACACTTATTAATTAAAATAAGTTTCCAATAATGGAAATAGTGATTTTTGTATCATTATGTGAATTAGAAATATTATTCCCACCATCATTATTTGATTTCATGGTTCACTTGATGGTTTATTTGGTAAGGGAGATCTATCTTTTTTCCCCTGTACATTCCAAATGGGTGTACCCTATTTAATGATAATAATGAAATTGAAAGGGTGTGAAAAAAATAAAATTTATATCATAGGTTGTATTTTTGAGTGATATATTGAATAATTAGTCGATAATTTCTATAATGAATATGTATCTGAAATGGATAGAATTGGTCTTCCAAAATATCTTTATGACTAGCTCATTGAAGGTGAAGAACTTTCAAGAATATATATTATGGAAATATTTGTTTTAGATTGGAAATAGGCTCACCAATATGTTTTCCATATTAGTTCATAGGTCGTTCCATATGTTCGCACTCATAAAAACATTCTTTGGAATTTGAATCCAATAAATTATGAAGGTTTTATATCAAATATACACAACTAATATTTTATAACTTGGTTTTGTGACCACATTTAAATAGAGTTATCCAAAAATCCTAAATCCATCTATAGTAAATTTTTATTGTTATCCAAAGGGAAAAGTGTTCGTGTATTGTCCTATAATGTCTTCATAATTCAGAATTACACATTCTACACAAAGGAATATGATGAACACAGTACAATTCAGAAGAGTGGACTCACTATTATGGTTAAAGAAATACACGTATCGGGTGTTAATGATATAAATCCAATTTATAAAAATATACCTAAATTTGGAATCATCTATAAAATATGGGAGCTTGACTGTACTTCATTTCATGTGCTAACTTTATTATGCATATGGGTTGATAACATGATGATATTTAATGTTAATGAATTGGGATTTGTAAAAGATAATTTCATAACGAAGGATACAAAGATAATCCCTTCATAATAGCATCACAATTAGTGCAGATTTTTTATACATGTGATATTGTAAATAAAAATTGGTCCACTATGCTTTTTGAAATGAAATAAAATACACAATCAAGTGTTTATTAATTATAGGAAGATCCGTTAATTGGAACATCCTAGAAATATCATTTTGGAACTAATGGATATGATGTATTTTATGTTATAGGTGACTATAAATAGGGAGGTTAGATGACCGATAAAGTTGAAAAAACACTTCAACCATTAATAAATAAATAAAATTTTAAAATATAGGTATATTGATATTTGAATTTTTTATTTAATATTTTCTCGATTATATGATTTGTATTCAATAATAAGCTTACATATTTTAACATTTTATTCTAACTTGTGATGCATAAAATCCTTTCTTCAACTCAATATTTTTTTCTTTGATAAGAAAAAATCATGACATGTATATATCTATAGTTTTTTATTTATTTTAATTATCTTTAAATATCTTTATTATAAACCTTTATTTTAATTTAATGCAATAAAATCATATTAAATGACCCATAATATTTAATAAATTGAATAATTAAAATAAAAGTTTTGTCAAAAACAGGTATATGTAATTTTAATGTTATTATCATGAGAATAACAAGTTGGTAATTTAATCCAAATAGTACACCAAGCAATAATATTTGTTGTTTTTTAATGGTGGTAATCGATAAAAACTATATGTTAGTTATTGAAAATAAGATACATGTATAATTGGTTAGGATGGTCATCCATAAATTTATATATTAGTTACATTAATACCACTTTTTCTTTTAGTTACTTATTTATTGATACTATTCTAATTTTAATGGTTTATTTTTTATTACATATATTTATATAAAAAAATATTGTCACTTGAAATTTTTATAATCCTTTTAGTGATTTTAAGTCACCATATTCATTCACAAAAAGGTATTTATCTATAATTTATTTTATTTATATCATTTTCACACATTGAACATGCATGTTTAGAATATAAAAATGATATTTTGGTTCAAAACATGCATCATATACCCAAAAAAAAGAAAGTGGTCTTTTATTTTCATGAAACTCTTGTAATATGATCATTGTTTAATCTTTGACCTTTAAGAACAAACTTCACATCATTATAATGTGTAGTGTATTCAGAATGACCTAATATTGATTTTTTCATTTTAGGTGTTAAATAAATTCAAAACACATATCATATACTCAAAAATAGGCAAGCCCACTAATATTTTCATCAAAATATATGAAAATGATCATTAGTTAATTTTTGATATTTAGAATTAACCTCATATCATTCTGACATGTGGTGTGGGTGATATGAGTAAAATTTATTTTTTTGAATAGAAAAATTATATTTTGTTTGAAAAAATGAGTCACATACTCAAAATGAGAAAAAATCTTAAATTATCATGAAACTCTAGGAAAATGATCTTTAATTCATTTGTGACCTATAGAAATAACACATACATCATTCTGAAGTGCAGTGTAATTAGAATGACCTAATGCATATTTTTCATTTTAAGTGTTAAATTAATTCAAAACATATATCACAAACTCAAAACTAATCATACATGATCAAATTTTCATCAACACTATGAGAATGATCCATGATTCATTTTATCTATGTAGGAATTAACTGCTCATCATTTTAGTGTGTCAGGTGGATGGTTTTAATGAAATTGTATCCTTCAAATTTAAAAATGTTATTCTGGTAAAAAATGTGTGTCACATACTCAAAACTGATAAAACCCACTCATATTATCATAAAAATCCAAGAAACAAATCATCTATTCATTTTTTTACCTAAAGGAATGAACTGAATATAATTATGACATTCAGTGTAGTCTAAATGACCTATATTGTATTTTTATATTTTTTGCTGTTAAATAAGATTAAAATGCACATCACATACTCAAAAACTAATCAAACAGGCTTGGATTATCATTAAAATATATGAAAATTATTTTTGATTAATTTTTTACATATAAGAATTAACTACACATAATTCTGAAATGGGGTTGGATGGTGTAAATAAAAGTGTCTGTATACAATATAAAATGATATTTTAGTTCAAAATGTGTGTCTTATACTCAAAAATGAGAAACCCCTCTCGTATTTTTTTCAAACTCCATGAGAATGATCATTAATTCATTTTTTATATATAAGAACTAATTGAATGTAATGTTGATGATTTGTATATTTAGAATAACCTAAAGTTTATTTTTCATTAAAAGTTTCAAATAAGTTCAGAAATGCATCACATACTTAAAACTGAGTAAATACAATTTAATTTTTGTAAAAAATATGAAAATTATCTTTAATTAATTTGTAAAAATTAGGAATTAACCATGCATCATTTGAATGTGTGATGGGGACAGTATGAAAAAAAAATCATTTTTCAATGCAAAAAATTATATTTTAGTTTAAAACACATATCACGTACACATAACCAATAAAAAATTCTTGGATTGACATGAAACTCTAAGAAAATTATATTTTATTGATATTTGACCTATCAGAATTATCCATAGATTATTTAGACAATTGATATAGTCTAAATAACATGAAGTGTATATTTCTATATTAAGAGTTAAATATGTTCAAAAAACATGTCACATAATAAAAACTATTGAAATGTGCTCATATTTTTGTAAAAAACAATTTAAATGACCATTATTTCATTTCTGACACGTAGGAATGCATCACACATCATTTCAAAATTTGGGGTGGATGATGCGAATGAATGTGTGTTTTTCAATATACAAATGTTATTTTGGTTCAAAACTTCCATTACAAACTCAAAACTAATAAACCCTACATGTATTATCATTTAAATCTTGGAAAAAATATTTTATTCATTTTTTTACCAAAATCAATGAATTGTGCATCATTATAACTTGTAGTGTAGTTAGAATGAACTAAAGTGTATTTTTCATTATATATGTTAAAGAACTTCAAAACATGATTCAACTTCTCAAAAATGATCAAACACACTTATATATTTCTCAAAATCTATGAAAAAAATCATCAGTTAATTTGTGGAACATAATAATTAACAACACATCATTTCAATACGCGGAGTGGATTATGTGACTAAAAGTTCATGTATTTAATATAAATTGATATTTTAGTTCAAAACGCATGTCACATACTCAAAAACGTAGGAAAACCAATTATATTGTTATCAAAATCTACAAAAACAATATTTTATTCATTTGTGACATATATAAATTAATCACACTTTATTCTGATTTGTTGTGTGGATAGTAAGACTGAAAATGTGAGTTTTCAAAATAAAAATGATATATTCTTTAAAAACGTAAATCACATACTCAAGACAAATAAAATTATCTAGGAATTTCATAAAACTCAAATAAAATGATATTCTATTATTTTTTGAACAATAGTGACATATTTCAAATCATTCTAGCATGCGGTGTAGTTAGAAATTTTAAGTGTTAAATAAGCTCAAAATGCATGTCAGATAATAAAACATGTTCAAATGTGCTCATATATTCTTTAAAATATAAGAAAAAATTACTAATTCATTTACAACATGTAGAAATTAACCTTCCATTATTTTGATAAATGGGGTGGATGGTGTGACTAAAAGTGCATTATTTCAATATAAAAATAATATTTTGGTTCAAAATGTTTGGATCATAATCAAAACTAATAAAACATACTTATATTTTCATCAAATGCAAAGGAAACCATTTTCTATTGATTTTTTACATGTATTAATGAACCACACATAATTCTAAAACATGGTTTAGTTGAAAATACCTAAAGTGTTTTTCCCATTTTAAGTGTCAAATAAGTTCAAAATGCATATCACGTACTCAAAACATATCAAAACATGCTCATATTGTCTTTAAAATCTATGATAATGATATTTAATTTATTTTCTACATTTAGGAATTAATTTCTCATCATTATTACACATATGGTGGATAGTGTGACGTAAAGTGTGTCTATTCAATATAAAATGATATTTTAGTTCAAAACGCACATAAAATACTCAAAACTAAGAAAACTCACTCATATTTTCATAAAACTCTAAGAAAATGAAATTCAAATCATTTTTAGTATATACTAATCAACCAAACATCATTTGGATGTGTGGTGTAAATATAATTACTTAAAATGCATGTTTTCAATATAAAAATGATATTTTAGTACAAAACATGTGTCACATAATCAAAACAAAGAAAATTATCTTGGAATGTCCTGAAACACTAGGAAAGTGATTTTCTCATCATTTTTTATTAGTAGGAATGAACTTCTCATAATTCTGACAAGCATTGTAGTTTAAATAGCCTAAACTATATTTTTCCATTTTATGTGTTAAATGTGTTGAAAACAACCATCACATACAAAATGTAAAGACTCTGATACTAGTAGCCTAGAGCTGATGGTTACATTATCAAATTGGAACTAGATACAAGGAATCATATCTCGATGGACTGAATAGTTTATTAGTCTTGGTAAAGTAGATACATAATTGAATCTCACATTACATTTGACAACAAAAAATACAAATTATATTGAAAGTAAAAATTCTTCCTCATCGAACCCATTTAAATATTCCTTCTCCATATTCTATGGAAATGAATAAAAATAAGGGCGATCTCAAATTCTTAGTAATAGTTATATACGGTGTAATCTATCATGAGTAAATAATACATAATTTAAAGTTCCCAATCAATATATTTGTGTCACTGAGAGGGAGAGGAGGTGAATCAGTGATACTTATTTTGTTTTATGTTTCCTTGCTATTGAAATAGTATTCTCCTCCTATTAATGATTTCATTCTCAGCTGAAAAAAAAATCAAATGCACATCCATAGGATCATAAGTATTTACAAGGTTTATTATTCAATAAGAATAGCTACATCCTTGTTATGGTTTGGAAATTATCCAATACCACACAATAAACTAGAAATAATAATTTTTTGTAGAATAAAATGAGTTGGATATATCCTTTCACTCATATATCACTTTGAATAAAATCCAATACTGTGTATGTACCCTCTAGCACAAATGGGGTAATATAATAATTTTGTAAAAAAACATGTCAAATTTTCTTTTTAATCAAGTTCCACAAATTTATTCCTTGAAAAAAAATTAGTTTCTTACCCAGATGTTGGTAAGAACTTCCTGTAATTTTCATACGGAAAACTTGGTTTGATTTTCCCAGAACATTTTTTCTAGTCTGATTCTTCCCAATATGATTCTTCCCAGTATGATTCTTTTAATATGATTCTCTAACCTAATATGATGACCATATGAATACAAAAAAAAAGAATAATATGGTAATGAAATGAATATTATGAATACTAAATACGTTGATCAGTTGAATAACATTGAGATATTGTCACTTCACCTTTCACATAAATCCGTCAAAACTTTTATAACTTACCAAAATATAGGAAACTTCTTTCTCTCCCTATAAAGTTAGAGCATCTCTCTATTCTTAGTGAACAATACATCTGTATGATCCCATGTTTCTAGATAAGGAATTTTTAGGCTTTCATTTCAGTTAAGTCCCATATTTTTTGTCAACTAAGTGTTTCTAAAGTTAATGTAAAGACCTGGGGGAATTTCAGAAGTTTGGGACATGAAAAAGGAAGGAAAGGGGGTTTCTAGGCATGTGTCATGGTTTTTGTAGGGTTAGTGCAAACTATGCAGAAATCCTAGGAAACCAAGTGAGGATGATGTTTTCGGACAATAGCATCCACACAATTTGCACACGGTTAGCACAACCCATATGTAATCCATAGGAAACTATGCTAAAGTGGGGTTTTAGGATACAAGCATCTTCACAGTTTTCATACTATTTGGAAAACCATGTAGGTAAACTGTGTGACCTAGAAACTTTTAAAAAATTAAAAAAATCCATTACGTAATTTTTAAACCCAACTCGGGATTTTCCTCCTCCTTCTCTCTTGAAACCCTAGGAATGAACCAAATATCCCAAGATCTTCCAAGGATCAATCTCCCTCATCTTATGGTTTTTTCAAGTTCCTTCGGTTTTGGATTTAAGATCCAGGTAAGGCTTAACCCTTCCTAGCTTTTTTTTTATTCGGTTAATGTCTCTCTCTTATCTTCTTCTGAATCTCTCAAACCATTTTCTTTCAGTGAGGTCTAGGTTGAGGTTTCAAGGTTTTATTCAATCAGGATCTAATTCTTCGGTTGAGAGTGTGTTCGCTAACAGATTCAAGGTATGTGGTCAACAAGTTGTATCTTGTTTGTATCAAGAGGATTTGTGCATGTACATTTACATTATTAATTTTCCATTATTGTTTTCTTTGTTCACTTTGATTTATTTGGATATAGTGGGTGTGTAAATGGTTAATTTAACTCTTTATGATCCCCACGAGATGCATGGAGGATGGAAAAATGAGATTAGGGCCACCCATGGGGTGTTCCAATATTCCTCAGACTTAGAGTTTGCTAAATAAGTGTAGGTCATTGTGTGAGAACATAAACCCCATGATGAATATGTTAATATGATTTAAGGATGTTCAAGTGTGGTTTTAGTAATACACCTAGGCTGGGTAATGGCCTAAGCGGTTGTTTGGTGGGTGTAAAAAAGGGTCAACTGGAGTAATGACAAAATTCTAGTGGATTATCTTATTATATTAATATGCTTAACAAAATAGGCATGGAAAATGGGATATTGGGCTAAATGGTTAAGTAATATAAATGATGAATGTGTTAATTGATTGAGGAAAATATTTAATTTCCCATTTTTTTATATTATTGTGATGTGTAAATGATATTGGATATGCTTGTTCTGATGTGGTTAATTGTGGTAAATGAAAAAAAATCATGTGCACATGGTTTGGTAGTGTGGGGTATAGACTTGAGTTTCTATGACCACATTTTTTGTTGGACTAAGGATCTAGCTCCACCCCCAAATTCATGGGTTAGTAAAGGGGATAAATTTATATTCCCCTATTATTTTCATTCCACCCGGACTGAGGCTTCGAGGTGAGTATTAAGAGGTTGTTATAATGCAATTCCTAGTGATATGGGGCTTGATTTTATTCCCATATACATGAGAACATTGAATATGACTAATCCATTGAACGAATGTAATGGGTAGATAAAATGATGTAGTTCCTAAGTAGTGAACCTGAACTCAATAGTAAAATAGTTTAATGAACATAGTCTAGAATGGCCTATTGAACTTTTTATCTTCACTTTCCATTATTTATCACATTCATGCACTATCTTCTTTGGCTTGATATTTATTAGACACCGTTGGTGGTGGCCTACTGGCCTTTATTGGGCCACCATTGGGTACCCAAGCATATTTAATGCTTGCAGGTTAGGACAAGGGCAAGGGCCCTTTTCTAGAGGGTTGAGTTGGACATGGGACATGTAGGGTGAGGTTCTAGACTTGGATTTTGGACTATTTTAGGGATTCATCTATTTTATTTATTTTGGGGTTTTTTCACTTGATATTGTAGCATGGAATCACATATTTACTGTAGTATATGGTTGTACCCAGTTTTTGGAATTGGTTATTTATGCATGTTATCGATTGTTATCTTTGTTTTCAGATATTTAAACTATTTTAGATTGTGTATTACTCTGGTAGAGATGGTATAGTCTCCCCAGGTATCCTATTAGAACCTCATCAATTGTTAGCAACCTCTGTTGTATGGGGAGTCATGATTTAATTCATGTATAGACTCAGCTTGGGGAACCAGTTTAGTGGCTCCCAGGTCGGGGACGTTACAAAATGGTATCAAAAGAGTTATTTTCCCTTTCATACTCTTTGGGGATGGCAGACAGGAGGTTAGGAATTTTTCAGGCCTTGGTAATGAGCTCGTACTTTGGAGTAGCAAACCTGTGTACAGTGGAAACCCCAAGTCACCCTAGGAGGGTATTGTTGTTCTTGTTGTTTTTTGTTACATTTGAGGATATTTAACCGTTGGGTGATGCACTTGTTGTGTGATTTCATGGTTTTGTGATATTCCTCTCATGGCTAGAAGGGTACAATTTTTTGCATTCATGCATCCTTTTTGGCACCTATTCAAGTAAGTGGCATACATCATTATAATCCCACACCCGAGATGGGTGTGCAGGATATAAAGGTTAGGATGCATATGTTTTCTTAAATGTAATGAAAATTTGCACCTAATGAGATGGTATGAATGGGTAAAAAGGGAAATTAGGATGTCAGGTAATAATTATAAAATGGTTTTTAATAATGAATTGAATGTGTATAAATGTGTTTTAAGAGTAAATTGGGATATTGGAATGGTTTTGGATGGGTGTAAAATATAATTATTATAACCATGTGAATTAGGTACCTATGTTAGTCATGACCTTGGGAGAGATGGCCAAAGGTAGTTATAAGGTTACAAGTGGGGGCATTTGTGTAGTGTGTGAGAACTGGTTCGGTTGTGGAAAGTGATGAGCCTACCTATATCTCTTTCCTTCTCATAAAAGCATTATGGTTGTGTTCTAAAGCTCATGTTTGTCATTATAGAGAAATGCCACCTCGAAGACGTGTGTCGGTTGGGCGACATGAGGACGTTTCCAAGAATTATCTTCTAGTAGTGGAGTAGGAGAATGTGGTGATCCAGGAAAATAGGGAAGAGAAGTTCCATGAGAACTTCACTTGTTTTATTCATGTGATGTAATGAGAACTAGGGTGGGTTACACCAAGTATGTTTGAGCTGACCAGGGAGTTTCAACTGAAACACCCTCCAACCTTTACCGGAGATAGTGGACCAGTGGAAGCAGAGTTTTGGATAGAGTCTATCCAAACTATTCTAGACCATCTAGAGACTCCTCTTGATATGAAATTGAAATTTGGTGGCCTATATACAGAGGGTCAAGAAAATCATTGGTGGGACATCATGGTTCATATGTATCTGGGTGAATAAATGATGTGGAATGATTTTCCAGAGAAGTTTCTTGAGCACTTCTACACAAAAACATTGAGTTAGGAGAAGGTCGTGAATTTTATGAGGTTAACTTAGGAGAAAATGTCGGTAATGTACTATCCCATTCATTTTACCGATTTGAGATGCTTCGTTCTGGCTTAGACTTGAGATAAGGAATCCATAGAGAAACATTCACAAGATGGGCTAATACAAGATATTAGGCCTCAAGTGAATATATTTCATCTAAAAAGGTTTGCTGAAGTGTTGGATCAAGCCCTTATCTAAAAGGGGAACCTGAAGGGAGATTTAGGTAGCGAACTATTTGCACCTTCTTGGTGAGAAAGTTGTGTGACTTCTGATTGTAGGAAGAACCATTTTGGAACCTTTCAATAAGATAGAAGCGCAAAGAGAAGTTAGAAGAGGTGGTTAGCTTTTCAGGGTGGAAACCAGGTTTTCTATTATCAGTGTGGAATTTGGGGAACAAGATTGACCAGTGCCCCCACCCACTAGTTGAGTACCGAGTGTGCAACAGGTTAGGCCACGTACAGAGGTTCTTTAGGAACTCGCAACTGTTAGGGAATAATGGAAGTTAGAGGCAGATGTCGATCGTAAGTAGGGGGTCGGTTACCCCATATCAGGCCATCATTTGGAGCTCCATGGGTCGTACTAGTAGAGGCGGTGGACTTGGAACTCTGTGGAGAGATCATCCTAACCAACAGAGCAGTGCTATGCAGGGTACTCGGGATGGAGCCCAGGTTAAAGGGGTAGGTCATCTTCATGTAGTTCTGGCTACACCTGAAGGTGGTGAGCCAGGACCGTCTACTGTTTGAGGTATGATTCTTGTATCTTCTTTGATTTCTAGTGCTTTATTTGATATAGGTTCTAGGGATTCCTTTATTTATGCTTAGTTGGTAATTGTTTTGGGATTAACTGTGGAGACTGCATGTGGGGTAATTTCGCTTAATACTTCTCTATGGGTATAATTTGAGGACATCAGGTAGTGTAAGTGTTGTGCTCTAGAGGTTGGTGGGTGTAGTTTTCTGTGGGATCTGTTTGTCCTAGAAATGTTAGGTTTTGACCTATTCTTGGTGATGAATTGGTTGGCATTATATCAATCTCATATTGACTGTTACTGAAGTCAATTGTCATTCACATATCTCGATGGGAGCACTTATGTCCTTCTGGGTTAGTGGGATACTCAAGCGGGCCATGAATGTCCATTATACTAGCAGTTGGGGGAACTCACAGCCCAAGTGGCATTCCCTATTTTATATGATGGGGAGAAAGGACAACCAATATCCCATTTTATTATGTTCAAGTTTCAGTATGTATTTCCTGAGGACTTCTTGGGGTTATCGCCTGAGAGAGATGTTGAGTTCATGATTGAATTGTTTTTAGGAGCGGATCTAGTTTCCATTCCACCCTATCAAATGGCGCAAAAAGGGATACAAGAAATGAAGGTTCGAATAGAGGAATTGGAGCTTAAGGGGTTTATAAGTTCTAGTATATCACTTTGGGGATCTCAAGTGTTGTTTTCTAAGAACACGGATGGATCACTAAGGATATGTGTTGATTATTGGAAACCAAACTAGATGAAGGTTAAGAACTGATACCCTCTTCCTAGAATCAATGACCTGTTTGATCATCTTAGAGGTGTCTTGGTGTTTTCTAAGATCGATTTGAGATCAGGATACCATCAGTTTGGGGTGAGAACTTCTTCCATACCCCTAATATATTTCTGAAGTAGGTATGGATTGTATGAATTCTTGTTGATTATGTTTGTATTGACCAATGAACCAGTGGTTTTCATGGCCTTGATGAACCCGATATTCCACTTATATCACAATCAGTTGTAGTTGTCTTAGTTGATGAAATTTTGGTGTACTTCAGAACACAAGACAATCATGCCAAACATCTTAACATTGTCTTGAGTACACTGAGAGAGAATAGGATTTATGCTAAGCTATCAAAATGTCAGTTTTGGATTAATGAGGTGAAATTTATGGGACACATAATTTTTGAGTTAGTTGTGTCAGTGGATCCGAAAAAAATGCCGGTTGTGATGTATTGGGAGAAGCCCAAGAATATCTCTGATATTCAGAATTTTCTGGGATTGGATAGTTATTACCTAAGTATTATTATATATTTCTCTTGTACGGAATCATATCTCATTAGCTTAACCAAGAAGGGGTTATGTTTTATTGGTCAGAGTCTTGTGAGAATGATTTTCAGGAGCTGAAGAAGTGGTTGACTACCACACCGATTTTGATCTTACCCAAAACAGGTAAGAGGTATACCTTGTTCTTTGATGTGTCCAGTGTTGGAAATAGGGAAGTGTTGATATAGGATGATCGGGTATTAGCTTATGGGTTGATACAGTTGAAGCCACATGAATGTAATTATCCTACTCATCACCTTGAGCTAGTCATTGTGGTCCATGCCTTAAATAGTTAGAGGCATTACTTGTTGGGAGAACCTTTCACGGTTTTCACAAACCATAAAAGTCTCAAATACATCTTCTCTTAGTGATATATGAATCTTTGATAGTGATAGTGGGTCGATTACCTATAGTCTTTCGATTTTGAGTTGGTGTACACACCAGGGAAAGGGAACAATGTTGTCGATGCTCAAAGCTAGAAGACACCGAATTAAGTGGTTCAGAAATCTAGTTCATAGTGGGTGATGATGGATTTGTTTGCAGAGATACATTTGGAGGTACATGATAGGCATAGAAAGATGACCCTTTCATTTATAGCAATTGAATAATCACTTCTTATCCAAGTTAAATATAATCAATTCGTGGATCCTGAGTGTTTGGATATAAAGGAAATCCTTAAAGGTGGGGAGTCACCTTATGGTTGGACTTTTGGTGCTGATGGAGTTTCTTACGTTCATGGTCATTTTGTGGTTCTGGTAGATGTACGAGAGGAGTTCATGCGCGAGTTTCACACTTCAAAGTGGGTAGTGCACCCGGTCTTGAAAAAGATGTAATTGATCTTCGTAGGCAGTTTTGGTGGCTAGGAATGCAGAAATAATTTGCGAGTTTTGTGGCGTGATGCCTAACCTATCATCAGGTAAAGTTTAAATATCTGCATCTTGGTGGGTTGTTGCAGTTATTTCCTATTCAATAGTGGAAGTGGAATGACTCCGCGATGGACTTCATTGTGGGTATTATGAGTACGCTTTGAAATAATGATGCAATTTGGGTGGTGGTTTATCGGCTGACCAAAGTGGCCCATTTCTTGACGATTCAGGAGACCTATACAGTCGACCAGTTGGGAGAATTGTATGTTCAATAAATAGTAAAGTTTAATGGTGTGGGATAACTATAGTTTTGGATCATGATTCGCATTTCACCTCATTCTTATAGAGGGAAATACAAAAGGCACTTCATACCTAGGTGTTTTTTAGTGTGGATTACCACCCATAGAATAACGGGTAGTTAGAACAATGATTCGGGTATTAGAAAACATGTTGAGATCATGTGTTCTGGATTTTGGTATTTCGTGGGAAAAGCATTTTTTAATTGTTGAGTTTTCTTACAAAAATGGTTTTCAGGCTACAATTTATTAGGAACCTTTTAAGGAACTTTATAGAAATCTATGTAGATCTATGTTGTGTTGGTTAGAGGCTAGAATGTTTAAGAAATTTGGAAAAAGTCTTCTGTAGGAGACGTTGGATAAGGTTTGTTTGATTCAAAAGTACATAGAAACAACTGAGAGTAGGAAGAAGTCATATTTAGATCAGTTTTATAGACCTCTTCAGTTCATGGTGGGTGATATTGTGTTTCTTAGGGTGTCACCAAGGTTGGGTCACCGTCGAATTCGGAAGTAGGGAAAGTTCGCACCTAGATATGTGGGGCCATTTGAGATTGTGGAAAGGATCAGGCCGGTGGCTTACTGGTTGGCTCTTCTACGGTAGTATAGTGGGATGCATGATGTTTTCCTTGTTTCACAACTCCAAAAGTATCATCCTGATCCATCCCATCTGATAAATTATGAGGATGTCGATATTGAGAATGATGTGTCCATTGAGGATCACCTTGTTCATATTTTTAATCATAGGGGGAAAGTTTTGTAGGGAAAGGTTGTGCCCTTGGTTCATGTTATATAGAATCATGGAAATGTTTAGGAAGAAAATTTGGAGAGAGAATCAGATGACTGGGCAGAGTGGCCCGACCTCTTTTCTTTGGCAACTCAATGATTCTCAATAAGAGTGGATTAGGGACAAGACACTATAATGTGGAGAGGATGTAAGATCCCATATTTCTCTATAAGGTATGTTTGATTTCTTATTTCAGTTAAGTCTCTTTTTTTTAATAAGTGTTTCCCAAGTTCATGTGAAGACCCAGGGGTGTTTGGAGAGTTTGGGTCATGAAAAAGGAAGGAAAGGTGATTTTTGAGCATGTGGAATGGTTTGCGCACTATTATTGAAAATCGTGCAGAAATCCCAAGAAACCTTGTGAGGAGGCTGTTTTTGGACAGCAACCTCCACACAGTTTGCACACAGCTAGTGCAAACTATGATGAATCCCTAGAAAACCATGTGAAAGAGGTGTTTTGGGATAGAATAATCCACATGGTTTGGTAAATCATGCGGGTAAACTGTGTGTCCCATAAACTTTTAACAAATTACAAAAAAACCATTACGGGGTTTTTGTACTAAACTTAAAATTTTCCTCCTACTACTCTCTTGCAACCCTAGGAATGAACCAAAGCTCCCAAGAGCATACAAGGATCGGTCTCCCTCATCTTAGGGTTCTTTGGTGTGTTGTCAGTTGTAGATTCAAGATAAAGGTAAGGATAAATCCCTCATAGCTTCTTTTTCTTGATTTGGTTTTGTGTCTCTCTCTTATCTTCTTCTGAAGCTCTAAACCCTTATATTTCAGTGAGGTTTAGGTTGAGGCTTCAATTGTTTATTTAATCAAAATATAATTCTTCGATTGAGAGTGTGTTCTCTAATGGATTCAAGGTAGGTGGTCTATAAGTTGTATCCCTTTGGTTTCAAGTGGATTTTTGCATGTAGGGTTACATTCTTAATTTTACATTATTGTGTTCTTAGTTCCCTTTGATTTATTTGGAAATAGTGGGTGTGTAAATGGTTAATTGAACTCCTCATGATCCCAGTGGGATGCATTGAGGATGGCCAAATGAGATTAGGGCCACCCATGGGGTGTGGTGATATTCCTCAGACTTAGAGTTAGGTAAGTAAGTGTAGGCCATTGTGCGAGAACATAGATCCCATGATGAATATGTTAATATGCTTGAAGGATGTTCAATTGGGGTTTTAGTAATACAGCTAGGTTGGGTAATGGCCTAAGAGGTTTTTTGGTGGTCATGAAAAAGGGTTAATGGGAGTAATGGGAAAATTCTAGGGGATTAGCTTATTACTTGAATATTATTAGTTAGAAATGCATGGGAAATGGAAAATGGGACTAAAGGTTTAAGTAATATAAATGATGAACATGTTAATAGATAGAGGAAAAAAGGTTAATTTTTCATTTCTTGATATTATTGTGATGTATAAATGATATTGGTTATGCTTTTGTGATATGGTTAATTATGGTGAATGATAAATAAGCATGTGAACATGGCCTGGTAGTGTGGTGAATAGACTTGAGGTTCTACGCCCATGGGTCGAGTTGGACCATGGATCTATCTTCACCCCCAAATGCATGGGTTAAAGAAGGGGATGGAATTATATTCCCCTAGAAGTTTCATTTCACCTGGATTGAGGCTTAGAGGTGAGGATTATGTGGTTGTTATAATTTGATTCCTAGTGAGATAGGGATTTATTTTATTCCCATATGCTTGATAACATTGAATATGCCTAATCCATTGAACATAATAAAAGGGTAGATTAATTCATGAAGTGCCTAAGTGGTGAACCCAAACTAAATGGTAATATAGTTTAAGGAACATAGTCTATAATGTCCTATTGAACTATTTATCTTCACTTTCCATTATTTATCACTTTCATGCACTATCATATTTTCCGAGATATTTTTTAGACACTATTGGTGGTGGCCTACTGAGTTATACTCACACCCTACTCGGTCCGTCATTGGGTACCCAAGCAGATTTCATGCTTTCAGTTTAGGACAAGGTCAAGGGCCCTATGCTAGAGAGTTGAGTTGGACATGAGACATTTCATGTGAGATTCCATGATTAGAGTTAGAAACATTTTGTGGATTCTTCTCTTTTATTTATTTTGGGGATTTTTTCACATAAAATTGTACCATGGCATGATGAATTACTGTTCTATATGGTTGTACCCAGTTTTGGGAATTGGTTATTTATTCAAGATATTGGTTATTCCCTTTTTTATACTATTTAAACTATTTTTTGTTGTGTCTTACTCTGGTAGAGAGGGTAGAGTCTCCCCACGTATCCTATTAGGCCCTCAATGCTAGTCGGCAACCTATGGAATATGGGGAGATGCGCTTGAGGTCATGTGGAGACACGACTCGGGGCATTAGTTTAATGGATCCTAGGTCAGGGATGTTACAACATCTGTTAGATAAAGTGTATAGTATGTTTCACCTATTAGAGGTTCCTTAAAAATATTTGGGTGTGATTCTTAAAAGGTATTCCTGCTTAACCAAATTTTCTTGAAATTCAATCTTCCATAAATTTCATATGGATTTATGAATTTTTAAAATCTTATCAACTATTATTAAACCTTCTAAAAATATTTAACAACTTCATATCACTTTTGAATTATTTAACAAACTTCAATCACATTCTAATTTTCCATTATGATTTCCCAGTATGATTTTTTCATTATGAAATCTGAGTATGATTTGTTCGAAATGATTTCTATAATATGAATTCTTCCATATGAACTTTTTCTTCCTCAGGATTAGTAATATATTTTTCTTCCTGATACGTAGAAACATATTTTTCTTCCATAAACTTCAGCTTGTTATCATGAATTTCTTCATGATTTTTGAATACATTAAATATCTTTTTTAACATCGTCTGATTTAAAATTGAATGTATTGAAACTTATAAAAACTCCAGCAACAAGATTTCTTTCCAACTTAACCTGAATAAAATTTTCTAGAATTCATTTGTCTTGAATATGATAAACATGATTATGATCAGCACGATTAAGATCGGGCTGAATATGATCTCTAGCACCCTTTTCTCTTCCCATCCAAAACCGTTCATTCCAAATATGATTGGCAACATCTTTTTCACTCCATCGTTCTTTCATGAAGCTTTCACCACATGTTTTCCAAATACTTTTGATTTATGAGAACTCCAAGATCATCAAATTATTGTAACATTTTAATCAGATCCATGATGAATCGATTATAATTAGAACCTCATTATCATCTTATCCTATTTCAAACCTAAGGTGAGTTTGATCAGAACCATACAACTTCTTCCTATTATGATAAAATTTCTTAAACAATGTGTGTCTAATATTTTTGAAAAAAAATTTGTGCGTCCAATTTTAAACTTTTACAAAGTTAGTTGATTTATAGTATTTGAAAACAAAATACAACCAAAATAAGGACCCAGCCTTAAAACATTACATAATCATGAATTAAATGGATAATTCACATTAAGGATCTTTTTAGGTTCAGAGTTTTAGAGAATTAGGCCATAACTATTTCATTACATATCCAAAATTAAGAATTATACTCTTCTACTCAGTTTCAATTTTTTCATAAAATAAAAACTCTTAAAAAAAAGTGTCATGTCTAGTTCCATGTTCTAGACAGAATGACTTTTCCTTGATCCCATCCTTAACCTTATTCATCTTTAAGTCTTGTGAAAAACATTACAAAACATGAGATGAGCATAAAAAGATCAGTAATGGTTATAAAATAAAGAAAGAAAACATTAGTCCATCAAAACATAAGATTTTTAACATACCTCATGATATCATAAGATTTATGAATAACACATAGTAATCACAAATCATAAAGGTAACTTGTGGGATCCATAACATACTTATGTTGTAGCTTTCACAGCTACGTAGGAAGTTACATTTGGAATAACCATCACAATATATTCTCTAAATATCTTAAGAGAAACATTATCGTTTACCTCTATCACATTACCCAATGCATTGGAGAGATTTCTCGGGCTCTCCTACCCTGATTTTATCATGGAACCACCCATATAGGTAAATAATTCCCAAAAACCATAACATATTCATAACACATAAAATAAAAATAATGAAAAGATAACATTTCCACGTCATTTAAATATATTGAAATACCAAATCCATTATCAAAACCATTTTTAATACCAAAATAAATAAAAGATTATATGGTATTTATTTTCATTTTAAAAACATTATGTCTTGCTAAGGAAGCAATATATCAAATAATACACACGGTGGGGGAAAAAGGTCGTTTTCACCGCTTACATTAAAATAAAAATTCTTTTTTTCATTTAGTATAATGAATCGTAGAAAGAGATTCCCTTTGAATGAAATGAAAATTCAAATGTGTTTATACACCGTATAAAAGAAAGTCATGTATAAATCGAAATATGCCTCACTGAAAGAAGATTGAGACGAAGTCCCTTAGCTCGTGTCTGACTTGACCCGTTCGTTCTTTAATCACCTGAATAATAAACTAAAGTTAATTTATACTTTCTTAAGAACCTTTTTCCAGTTTATAATTCCATTTTTATTACTTATTACCATGTTATAAACATTATGTAATCATTTAAGTTAATAATGGTCATTTTGTCGATATTTGGTACTCGAGTCAAAAATAAACCTCTTATAATTACAAGTTGTTCATGTGGTCAAAAGTCTATTATCTCTAGAATGATATTCCTGATTTAGATATAATATATATCATATATATCCAGTATATATATGTATTTATAATAGTACATAACATTTAGAGATAAGAAATGAAATGAACTGTTCATGGAGACGGTAAGTCGTACGTACGCATGAATGCTACTTTAATTTCTATTTCATATTTTAATAGATTGAAAACATAATGATAAATTGGTATATTATAATTCCAGTATAGTATAATATATAATTTCATTAACTCCATCCTTTATACATCCCATGTATGGCATGAACGATTCATATAACTTTGAGGGGGTGGTAGTCCGCACTTCTTCAAATGAAATTATCGTGTTTACCCATTATTGAAACCATAAAGTTATGACATAAATGAAAAATACATAAGTATAGATACTATATAAATATAATATATATCACATATAAATATAGTTCCATATTAATGGCTGCCATAATAGGTGGTAGGAGAAGATTGAACAATCATCATTTCTTGAGGTAGTAGTTCTCCATCCAGAGAAATAGTATGTTCTTTGCCCATTAGATGGAGGTGTGTGTATGTTTAGTTAGAATAATTCTCAAAAAAACAACCTCGTATATTGGGGATACTGGTGGTGTTATAAAATAAAGTAATAAAAAGGGTTTAGGGGGTTGGAAAAGTAAAATAAAAGAAAATAATTTAAGAGAATACATTACCTTTAAATCGGGTAACTCCCTTTGGTTTGAACCAAAAGGATTTATTCAAGTGACTTATGGCTAAGGTAAGGCTTCTAGGTGGAAGATAGGGATCTTGGGGACTTATTTGGGCAGATTTTGGATGAACCAAAGGGCTTGAGAAGTGTGAGTAATAGGTTAGAGGTGAGGTCTTTTATAAAGGGGAGGAGGGGTTCTTTAGGAATGTTTGAAAATTATATTTTATTATATAATTATTTTCGGTTTATAAAGATCAAAAAACATATTAAATTAAAAGATAAGATGACTATTGTTTTAAATAAATCCTCCAATAAGAATTGGACAAGTTTTAGATATTTTTTTAATCTTTATAATCTTATTTATTTAAATCACTCATTAATGAAGTTAACACTACATCATTATTTTGTCCTAAATAATTTTATTTATTTGATGTCTAAATATTATAAAAAAAATAAAATAAAGTATTAAATATTTTTATCTTTCAAATGAATATATATATTCTAAGATATAACTTATATAACCCCATGTAAAAGTTTATTTACTAAAAAATATATGTTTATGTCATTTTTGTCTTTACTTTAAATTAATTAACATAAAGTGTCATTATCACTCTTAAGTAGCTCCATGGGGTCCCATAATCGACACAAGGATGACCATGGTTGTAAATTTATCAACCAATAGGATTAGTAAACATGTTAGGGTAATTTAATATTATTATAATATTATTTTTACCTTTAATTACCCTATTTACTTTTAACTACGGTAAATAAAAGTAAAATGTTACTATTCACCCAAAAATATTTTCATCTTATTGAACCACATTTTAATTACTAATAACAACCATGTATTTCATATTTTTTAAATTCAATTCAAAAAAGTGGTAAATTTTCATTTAAGTGAAAAATTCGGATTTTTAACTACTACTCAGTGTTTTCACTATTCATCAAAAATTGAAGGTTTCCATAAAAATTAGCTTATAAGCTATATTTGATATTCCAAATTCAAAAATGATGTCTATTTTACCAAATTAAAAAAATAGAATTTTCATTAATTAATCTAAAATTAATTTCCTTTGTCAAAACAAAAAGCATGTTTTTAAGAAATAATAACAATCAAAAGATTGACACTTGTTAGTGCCCAGTTTCAAAGTGAAATTACTTATAATGACCAACATTGGATTAAATGGTAAAAATATAATCTAATTACACTTTAAACCCAATTAAAAAGATAATATAACTATATAAATAAATTAGATTAAAAGGCAGTTTTGAATTAAAATATAGTATTTTTCACAATTCATTAAAAATGAATTTTATCCGAAAAATACCAAAAATTTACCCAAAGTAAATTCTGATGTTCTGATTCTAAAGAATAATTTTATTTTGTCAAATATAATATATAAAAGTGACAAAAAAGATCTAAAAATGGTTCACCATCAAAAGACGGTAAATTAACATTTTAAAGAATATTAGATTATTTATGCTTAAAATTAGATTCATTCACATTTTAAGCCTCTAAATTTTATTAGATAAATGAAAACACATTTAACAAACATGTATAATCATATTGTAGTTAGTTCTATTAAATCCCTCCAATACAACTTCTAGGCATTAACTACCATTTAAAATAATATTATATTATTATTTTTCAGTATGACTCAGCATTGTGTGCAACAAAGATTTCAAAGAAACTCATTGTTACGTATCAGGTACGCCATCAAACATAGCATCCCATTTAATGTGAAATTAATATTTAATTCAAAAATATGAAAATAAATACAAAAATGTCTTATTCTTTATTTACCTGGGATGTTACATCCTTCCCCCCTTTTGGAAATTGCATCCTCGTGATTGTATTCACTTATCAAAGAAGTTGGGGTATTTATCCTTCATAGCATTTTCAGATTCCCACGTTTCCTCTTCAAACATATGGTTTTTTCCACAAAACCTTTACCTGATGAATTACCTTATTCTGCAACACTTGCTCTCTTTGGTCAAGAATCTGGAATGGTTGTTCCTCATAAGAGATATTCTCTTCAAACTGAACTACCTCTAGGCTCAAAACATGAGATGAATTTGGAATATACTTTCTCAACATTGAAACATGAAAAACATTCTGTACCTGGGATTAACTTGGAGGTAAATCCACTCTGTAGGCAACTGATCCAACAGTCTATGGGATTTTATAAGGTCCAATAAACCTCGGACTCAAATTTCCCTTCATACCAAAACTCATCACACTTTTCCACGGAAAAAATTTGATAAAGACATGATCACCTACATCAAAAGAAAGATCCTTCCTCTAGTTATCCGCCTAACATTTCTGCCTACTCTGAGATGTTCTCGTGTGCTTCTGAATCAACCGAACTTTTTCTTCCATCTCTTCTACCAATTCGGGCCCCATCAACTTATTTTCAGCTACTTCATACCCAAAATATTGAGTTTGACACCGCTTCCCATATAATGCCTCAAATGGACCCATCTGTATACTGGAATGAAAACTGTTACTATAATAAAATTCAACCAAAGAAATATGTTGGTCCCAACATCCCTAGTAATCTATTGAGAAAGCACGTAACATATCCTCCAGTGTTTGGATTGTTCATTCTGATTTCCCATCTGATTGAGGATGAAAAGTTATACTAAAATTTAATTCAGTACCCAACAACTTCTAAAGGCCTATCCAAAAGTTAGAAGTGAACCTGAGATCACGATCAGATACAATAGAGAGGGGAACTCCATGCAACCTGACTATCTCTTTAACATACAGCCGATAATGTTTATCTAGAAACAAAGTATCTTGAATAGGAAGGAAATGAGTAAATTTAATCAATCGAACAAGAATAACCTATATTGCATTATTACCTCAAGATGTCTTTAATAATCCCACAACAAAGTCCATGGATATATTTTCCCATTTTCACTCAAGCATTAGTAATGTCTGAAGAATCCCTTTTGGTAACTTTCACTCTGCTTTAACCTTCCAACAAGTCAAACACTTCACAGTAAAGTCAACAATATCTCTTTTCAATCCATACCACTAGTAATACACCCGAATATATTTGTACATCTTAGTACTGCTGGGATGATCTGAAATGGGGAACTATAATCTTGACATAACAACTCATTCTTCAACTTTTAATCCCAAGTCACACATAATCTCTTCCCAAACCACAAAACACAATCATTATTAATGTTAAAATCAGGAAACTTACCCTTCTGGACCAACTCTACATTTTTTTTAAGTCACTGTCTTCCTTCTGCGATTTCTTAATTCTCTCTAATAGAAATGATTTCACTGAAACCTGAAACAAAACGAAGGAATTTCCTGCACCAACAACTTCTATGCTAAAGTTCATCAAGTCTTTAATCAAAGTATCTTGTTCCAAATTTAACAAGGTTAATGTAGCCTTAATTTTTCAACTCAAAGCATTAGCCACTTTATTTGCTTTTTTTAGATGGTAATGAATCATTCAATAAAAATGTTTGATTAATTCTAGATATATCCTCTATCTCATGTTAAATTCTTTCTGAGTGAATATATACTTCAAACTTTTTTGGTCAGGGTATATTTAACACTTTACTCTATATAAATGATGCCTCCAAATTTTTAAAGCAAATACAACAGCAGCTAATTCCAAATCATGTGTAGGGTAATTTAACTCATGAGGATTCAACTAACGTGAAGCATAAGCAATTACCTAATCATTCTTAATAATGACACTTTCATGTCCTTTCAATGAAGCATCACTATAGATAACAAACTCCCCATTTCTGGAAGGCAGTGCCAAAACTATATCATTCACCAATCTTCTTTTCAATTCTTGAAAACAATCCTCACATTCTTTTGTCCAAATGAACTTAACACCTTTTCAAGTTAACTTAGTCAATGGGCTAGATAACTGTGGAAACTTTTCAACAAACCTCTGGAAATAACCTATAAAACTAAGAAAACTATGGATCTCAGTTATATTTTTGGGTCTTAGCCATTCTTCAACAACTTTGGTTTTAGTATAATCAATAGTTATGCAATTTTTTGAAACAATGTGACCAAGGAATGAATTTTTTTGTAACCAAAACCCACCCTTGTTGAATTTCTCATATAGTTTATTCTCTTTTAAGGTTTGAAAGACAACCCTTAAATGAATTTTATGTTCCTATTTACTTTCAGTATAAACCAAAATATCATCAATGAACACAACCACAAACTTATCCAAGAACTCGTGGGAAATTCTATTCATAATATCCATGAATACAATAGGTGCATTAGTTAACTCAAAAGGCATAAATACAAATTCATAATGACCATATCTAGTACGAAACATGGTCTTCGGAATTTATGCTTCTTTTACTTTCAACTGATGGTACCCCGACCTCAAATCAATCTTTGAAAAATAATGAGCTCCCGGGAGTTGATCAAAAAAATCATCGATATGAGGCAAAGGATACTTTTTCTTAATAGTGATGTTACTCAATGCTCTATAATCAATGTGAAGTCTCATTGAACCATCTTGATTTTTAATAAACAAGACTGGAGCACCCCATGGTGATGTGCTGGATCGAATGAAACCTTTATCTAATAACTCCTGCAATTTTTTCTTTAACTCTAAAAGTTAAATTTGATCCATTCAATAAGGATATTTTGAAATTATATTAGCATCTGGAACTAAGTAAACAGTAAATTCAACTTCCCAATCAGGTTTTATACCAGGAAACTCATCAAGAAAAGCATCAAGGTACTCATTTACCAGTAGCACATCATTAATCTAAATAGTTTCTTCATTTTCAATAATATTTGCAAGGTAACATTCCTTTACATATTTTACAAGTTTCTCGGATTCTTGATATGTTATCAAAAGTAAGGGTTCATTCTTGTACACAAAATGAAAATCTTTCTAAAAAGAAACCTCATTAGCTCTGTAGTCAATCTTAGCATGATAAACAGAAAGATAATCCATACCCAAAATAACATCAAACTCTACTAGAGGCCAAAAACAATAAGGTTTTTAGGTAGATTCTTTCCGCCCACAAGGATATGAAGGTTCTTATAATTTCTTTTTGTCTCAACATTTCCCCCCGGTGTTTTTACCATAAGTTCAGGATTAATATCTTGAGATGGAATTCCCAATTTGCTGGAAAACTTCTCAGAAATGAAAGAATGTGTAGACACTAAATCAAACAACACATTAGCATAATCTGAAAAAACAAATAGTGTACCTGATACTACTTCATTTGATGTCCCAACATATTCTGAAGTAGTTGCAAAGGATTGTACCACCCCTTTCTTCTTGTAGTCTGGATGCTTTCTCTCAATTTAGTTCTTCATTAGAAACTCATTTACATATTGACCCATTTCGTTGCACTTAAAGCATTTTACTGATTGTAAATCAGATTTTTTATTACCATTACCATGATCTTTTTCAGTGCAATTATGAGCCTTATGTCATATTTTACCACATTGGTAGCACTTACCAGAATTCAAAAGACATTCCCCAGTATGCATTTTACCACAATTTTCAAAAACTGTAAAATTAAGTTTCTTACCATAAAACTTTTTTGAAGAGTTATTCCCTTTCGCCTACCACCTCGACCTCTTATTCTATTGCTTTTCAAAGAACACCTGATCATTGGAAAACTCCATTTACACCTTCTCCATACACCAAACAATTTTTTCGTAACTTTTGAACTCATGGGAAGTTAAATCCCTTTGATACTTTGTCTTTAATCTTGAGTAAAAATTGTTGATTTCTCTATCAAGATCTTGTATGAAATATGGCGCATACCTTGACAGTCGAGTGAATTTTTCTTTATAAGAATCCATTGATTCATCCTCCTACCTCAATTCCAGGAATTGTTTTTCCATCCTAATACGAACCACCTTAGGAAAATATTTCTCAAGAAACATACCTTTGAATTCTTCCCAATCAAGAGCATAAATCTCCTCACTATCCCTGATATTTTTCACCATCAACCACCACTGATCGGTTACACCTTCAAAACAGTAAACAAAAAGACTAAATTTTTGATGCTTTGAACACCCCATGACATCAAAAATCATTTTCAGTGATTTAATCCACCCATCTTCTAGAACAAGGTCAGATGATCCTTTGAATGATGGGGGATTTTGCCTTATGAAATTCTTCACTACTAACATGTTCCTCTATGGTTGGTCTGATTGATCTCGTGCATAGGTATCGCCACCATTTATAGCCTGAGTCAACTATGCCATCACTGCAAAAAACTGTTCTGTTCCGATTCTGACCATCTCACATTCCTGATTTGGAAGTTTGTTTTCCTCCGGATGTTTTCCTATCATATATTCCATATTTCCTCTACAGAAAAACATTTTGAACACAAAAATATATTAGGCGAAGAAACATGGTAATCTTTAAATACTATATCATTTCAATCTTACCATAAATTAATTTATGGACATTAATTTAACAATACTATAACTCTTAAAGATGTCTAAACCAACCTATGATTCCAACTATAAGGACCCAGCCTAAAAACATTACATCATCTTGAATTAAATGGATAATTCATATTGAGGATCTTTTCAGGTTTAGAATTTTAGATAATTAGGCCATAACTATTACATTACATCTCATCAATTACAAAGTAGACACTTATACAGAGTTTCCATTTTTTTATAAAATAAAAACTCTTAAAAAGTGTCATGTCTAGTTCCATGTTTAGACATCATGACTTTTCTTTAATCCCATTCTTGACCCTATTCATCTTTAAGTCATGTGACAAAACATTTCAAAACATGGGATGAGCATAAAAATCTTACTAAGGGTTATAAAATAAAGAAAGAAAATATTAGTCCATCAAAAAATAATCTTTTTAACAAACCTCCTGAAATCATAAGATTTATCAATAACACATATTACTCACAAATCATAAATGTAACTTGTGGAATTCATAACATTCTTACGTTGTAGCTTTCACAGCGACGTAGGGAGTTACATTTGGAATACTCATCCCAGTATATTCTCTAAATCTGTTAGGATAAACATTATCATTTACCTTTATCATATTACCCAATGCATGGAGAGATATCTTAGTCTCACCTGCCCTAGGTTTATCATGGAACCACCCATATATGTAAATAATTCCCAAGAACCATAACATATTCAAAACACATAAAACAAACATAAAGGAAAGACAAAATTTCCACATCATTTAAATATATTGACATAAAAAATCCCTTATCAAAACCATTTTCAATACCAAAATACGTAAAAGAGTATATGGTATTTATTTTTATTTCAGAAACCTTACGGCTTGATAAGGAATCCATAGAATAAATAATACTCACAGCGGTGGAAAAGGTCATTGTCATCGTTTACGTTAAAAGAAAAATTATTTTTTATATTTTAGTAAAACGGCTCATAGAAAAAAATTCCTTTTGAATTAAATGAAAATTCAAAGGTTTTTATACACCCAATAAAATAAAGTCATGTATAAATCAAAATATGCCTCAACGAAAGGAGATTGAGATGAAGTCCCTTACCTCATGTCTGACTTGACCCGTTCATTCTTTAATATCCTAAATAATAAACTAAAGTTAATTTTTACTTTCATAAGAACCTTTTTCATGTTTATTATTCCTTTTATATTACTTATTACAATGTTATAAACATTATGTAATCATTTAAGTTAATAATGGTCATTTTGTTGATATTTGGTACTTGAGTCAAAAATGAACTTCTTATAATTACAAGTTGTTCATGTGGTCAAAATTACATTATCTATAGAATGATATTCATGATATAGATATCATATATATCATATATATCCAGTATATATATTTATTTATAATATAACATAACATTTTGAGATAATAAATGAAATGTCCCGTTCATGGAGACGGTAAGTTGTACGTATGCATGAACGCAACTTTCATTTCTATTTCATAATTAAATGGAATAGAAAATTAATGATATATAGGTATATTATAATTCCTGTATAATATCATTTATAATTTCATTAACTCCATACTTTATATGTACCATGTATGGAACGAACGATTCATATCACTTTGAGGGGGTGGTAGTCTGCACTTCCACAAATGAAATTAGCATGTTTACCCATTATGGAAACCATAAAGGTGTGATATAAATGAAAAATACAGAAGTATAGAGACAATATAAATAAAATATATATCAAATATAAATATGGTTACATCTTAATGGACACCATAAGAGGTGTTTGGAGAAGATTGAACAACCATCGTTTCGTGAGGCAGTAGTTCATCATCCATAGAAACATTATGTTCTTTACCCATTAGACGGAGGTGTTTGTAAGTGTAGTTAGAATAATTCTCATAAAAACAACCTAGTCTATTGAGGATACTGTTTTTCAAATAAATTAAAGGAATAAAAATATCTTAGGGGGTTTGATAAGTAAAATAAAAAAACAGAATTTAAGAGAAGACATTACCTTTAAATCGAGTAACTCCCTTTGGTTTGAACAAAAAGGATGTATTCAAGTGCAATATGCCTAAGGTAAGGATTATAGATGGAATAGAGGGATCTTGAGAGATTATTTGGGTAGAGGTTGGATGATCCAAGGGGCTTGAGAGGTGTGATTAATGGGTTAGAGGTGAGGTCTTTTTATAAGGGGGAGGGGCACTTTAAGAAAGTTTGAAAATATTCTTTTATTATATAATGGTTTTCGATTTCTAAAGGTCCAAAATTTATTAAAGTCAACGATAAGATAACTCTTGTTCAAAATAAAATCATCAAATATGTATTGGATAGGTTTTAGATATTGTCTTAATTTTAATAATCTTATTTATTTAAATAATCCATTAATGGTGTAAACTCTGCATCATTATTATGTCATAAATAATTTTATTTATTTGATGTCTAAAAATTATAAAACAAATACCATGATGTAGGAAATAAATTTATATTTCAAATGAAAATTTATATTCAAATAGATAACTTATATAACCCCATGTAAACATTAATTTACTAAAAGTTATATGTTTATGTCATTTTTGTCTCTACTTTAAATTAATTAATATAAAGTGCCACTATCACTCTTAAGTGGCTCCATGGGGTCCCAAAATCAACCCAAGGATGCCCATGGTCAGAAACTTATCAACCAATAGGATTATAACACATGTTAGGGAAATTTAATATTATTATAATATTATTTTTTCCTTCAATTACCCTATTTACCTTTAATCGTGGTAAATAAAAGTAAAAAGTTACTATTCACCAAAAAAATATTTTCATCTTATTGAACAAAATTTTACTTACTAACAACAAATATGTATGTCAGATTTTCAAAATTCAATTCACAGAAGCGGTAATTTTCATTTAAATGAAAAATTTGTTTTTTTGACTAATACTCGGTGTTTTTTCTATTCATCAAAAATTGAAGTTTTTCAAAAAAATACCAAAAATTCAGTCTAAGCTATATTTGATATTTCGAATTCAAAATGATATCTATTTTTACCAAATTAAAAATATAGAAGTTTCATTAATTAATTTAAAATTAATTCTCATCGTCAAAACAAAAAACGTGTTTTTAAGAAATAATAACTATCAAAAGATTGACACTTATTTATGTCCAATTTCAAAGTGAAATTACATCTAATAAACAACATTGGATTAAATGGTAAAAATATAATCTAATTACACTTTAAAACCAATTAAAATGATAATCTAACCATATAAATAAATTATACAAAAAGACAATTTTGAATTCAAATACAGTATTTTTCACTATTCATTAAAAAAATGAATTTTATCCGAAAAATAACAAAAAATTACCCAAAGTAAATTTGGATGTTCCGATTCTAAAGAAGAATTTTATTTTTTAAAAATATAACATATAAAAGTGACAAAACTATATTTAAAAACGTTTCTCCATCAAAAGGTGGTAAATCAGCCTTTTAAAGATTTAGAGTGTTTATGCTTAAAATTATATTCGTTCACATTTTAAGCCTATAAATTTTATTGGATAAATGTAAAAACATTTAAAAAAACATGTATAATTATATTGTAGTTAGTTCTATTCATTCCTGCCAATACAAAGGCTAGGTGTTAACTACCATTTAAAATAATATTATATTATTATTTTTCAATATGACTCAGCATTGTGTGCAACATAAGGTTTCAAAGAAACTCATTGTTGCGTATCGGGTACGCCATCGAACATATAATCCCATTTAAAGTAAAATTAATATTTAATTCACAAATATGAAAATAAATATGAAAATTTCTTATTCTTTATTTACCTCGGATGTTACAACAACCTTGTAAAAAACTTCCTTAAACATCTGAAAACTTTCTCCATCCATCTTGGTCACTACAATAATAAATATTTAAAGGTAAATAACTAAAAAAAAATCTATTTAATCAATAAATTTATAAAAAATAATAATATAGAAGAAATAAATGATGATAAAATAATGTCATATAAATAATTACATGATCTTGAATCTAATCTATGGATATCATAACTAGTCAAATAATCACAAGGAAATCAATAAGTGACTTCAAAATTAAGTAAATTCTTAATATATGACATCATGATTTCAAACATCATGATTTCTATACCACAAAAGCATTGTGCTAAGATATCTTAATTAATGGGTAAGTATACACTAGAAACCCATTTAATGCAAGCTTGTAGATTTGTTTCATGATTCATGTTGATGCATCGAGGGGATATATAATTATTGTACACCTATCACTTCATTTTCAATTAATTCCTCATATATCAAATGATCAATTTAATTCACAAATAATATTTCTTATAAAAAATTATATGTATTGTCAAAATAATATAAATAAACATTAATTCTCTTGTAAATAAAATAATTTTTAACATAAAACCCATATGTATAAATGATATATTTTTTAAGTAATAATTATATAGATGATAAAAATAATATATATATTTAATGGAAATTCAATGTTTAATGGTCATGAGAAAGTGAATGTTTCAAGAGAAATTTAATGATCATAAAATTTATTAGAGAAAAAATATTACCTTTAATTCATTAGAAACATAGGTTTTGAAATAAATTATTATGATTTCAATAATAATATAAAATAGGTGAAAAATATTGAGATAATAATACTCAAAAAAACTTTGTTAAACCTTTAAAAACTCATAGAAAAAGCTAAATATCAAAAAATGGTTATGGTAGTGATGAAGTATGATAGATTCGTATACGTTAAAAATATTTCTTTTTACTTTTTAAAAAGAAAGTTGAAAATAAAATATTTTGGGAGAACATTATAAAAATTCCATTCACACCATGTAAAAATTCAAGGATAACTAAAAATATACTTTATAAATGACTTATGTAGATGAAAAGGATTTTCTTAAAACATTTTTGAAAAAATATAGATATGGAAGAAAAATATGTCTGATCAATAAGAGGAAAAACAATAGATTTTATTTTAAAAAATACTTTGGAAATATTAAATATAATTGAATCATTAATAATCATGAATAAATATATATTTATTTTAAATACCTCGATAGTCAGTATATGAACCACATATAAGTAAGTGGGTTTATATATGAAATATGTCTCAATGGAGTGGAAATAGAGATTAAATCCCTTAAAAATCATACCATTAGAGTAAGAATTAATCAATGAATTAATTATGTGTATAAAATGAAAATACATGAAAATTTTTGAAATAAAACAAAAAAAATCACAAGTCATTTCATGCATAATCTTAGAATATCATAAAAATTAATAATCAATATAACCCAATGAAAACAAAATGTTTTATAATGACCCTTACCAATTGGAAACCACCAAGTAAAATCCCCTCTGATTAAATAATTTTAATTGATACCTAAAATACCATTAATTATAAAGGATTCATGACATAACATGTAATATGGTAGTATACACACTATATAAAATAAATTCATTCATAACATTAAAATATTCCACAATGAAAAGAAATTGTGATAAAATCCCCTACCTCAGGTATGACTCTTCAGGTATGTTATTTATCTTCGTGAATAATAAACTTATGTCCATTATTTTCTTGATTATGAAAATTTTTAATGTTTATTATTACTTTTATTTTATCTATTACCATTTGATATTTAATAACTAAATCAATAATTTAACATTTGATGTTTTGATGATATTTAGTTCGTATGTCCAAAATGACTTTGATGGTTTGATTGTGGTAATACTAGTCATTCCTCCATCATCTCTAAAATAATAATCATGAAATAATTATCATATATATAAATAAATTATAGTTTTACATCCAAACATTAAATATGGTTTTGAAAAATGAATTACATTACAATAATATAGATGGTAAGGCGTATGTGCGCATGAGTAACCTTTCTATTTTGCAATAATTGTGATGGAAATAACATAAGTATTATTTAATAATTATATAATTATAATTACAATAAAAATATAACAATATTTCTTTAAATAGACTTATATATATAAATCATGTGATTTTCTTCTGAAAAACGAATCTCATCACTTCGTGGAGGTGGTAATCCACACATACACATGAATGCCATTATCATTAATAAATGAAAGTAAATGTAAGAAATTATATAACATATTATGTTTTCAAAATGATAAATATGTAATTAATATTATATATATATATATTAAATCTACTATTATAACCAATTGTGTTTGGTGGTGATGGAAAATGAATTACATCAGTTCATGAGGCAGTAGTCTGTCGTACAAATGAATGATGGTTTTATTTTCCATTTTTTATAATAAGATATGGATATAGGGTAAAAAATTAAGATAAAAAAATTCAATATATTGGAGTTACTAATTTTTTTTATATTTTTATGTTTGAATAAGATTCAAAGGATGTGGAACAATAAATAAAACAAAAACTCTCAGTTAAGAATGATACCTCTTATTCGGACTACGTATTTATGTTTAAACCAAACGCATTCCTCTGAGAGTTCTATAAAAAAATTCATATTGGACATTTAAATTTATTTAATTATGTTATTTGGTTAGTTTTTGGATGAAAAAATGGCTTTTAAGTGTGAATAAAAGAGGAGAGGACGTGCCTTTTATAAGAAAAGGGAGGAGCACTCTTGGAATTTCTGAATATATTAAATTAATAAAAAATAAGTTTCCTAAAAAAATGGCTCCTAATTGATAATATTATAATATAAGATAATTATAAGTCTAAATAATCTCATCCAATAAAAAATATACAAGTTTAGGTGATGGTTTAACCCTTACTGTTTTTAACTCGTGTTAACCCTTTTTGATAATTAACACGGTATTAATTATTTTACTCTTTCAGGGTTAATAAATTTTCTATAAAAGGAATAATGACCTATAAATTCACAATAGTTGATATCATAAACTTTATATCAATTTTTTTGATTTATATAATATTTTTTTAATTTTAAATCATTTCATAAAACATTATTTATTATAATATAACAGTAATTTTGTTTCTAGAACTATTTAGTTATTTTGAATTGGAAAACCATATGGTATAAATGGAATTAGATTATAATACTCGCACACCTCTATAACACGTTATATTTATCAAAAAATCATGTAACATAATTATTCTATCAAATTATATTACTTTTAATGATTTTAAAATCATTTATTTTATTTTTCTATTAATAAAATAAGTGTTATGTCAACGTTGTGTGAGAATTTAAGTTAATTATTTCATTAATAAAAATTATAAATAAATTTACATGAATAATAATAATTTATATTTAAAATTTCAATTTATAATCAAATATATGTTATTTTTATCCCTTTTACAAAATATTATAGTTTTTAAAAGCAAGAAGTTCTATGTTTGTATTTCTTTTAAATAAAGTATTATAGAAGTCACAATCATTGAAATGTGGAAATAAAAGTTCATATATTAAAATTTTGTAAGATTACAAACGAAATTGGATCATAAAATACAATTAATTCAAGTGTTAGGGTCACGTTTTAGTACTTATCGCATTATGCTAACTCATAATTAACTCATTTTACCTTTATCGTGGTAACAAGATTCACTATGATTACTATTCATAATGACTAAACGTTGAAGGGGGATATTTACCAAATTTGGACCTCAAAATTACCAATATAAAATCCATTTTTCCAGATTTAATTCACAAAATTTATATAATTTAATTTAATATTAAACTGAAAAATGGTGACGAAGACCCGTTCTCCAAGATATATACTCTTCCAGCATAAGATAATCTCACATTAACTCTCTCATTAGTAATGTTTATTATATGAATTTTAATTCATATAAATAGATATATAATATTTGAATTTAATTTAAATATTTATTTACAATGGGTTATTTTAATTATTTAAAATGGATAGATGTCATTCACTTTAAAAACAATTTTCAGAAAAATATGTTTTTATGCATAAAAATAAACTTATACCAAAATAGCGAAAATTTTTTATACAAAATGAAAGTAAGTTTATTATTATAAATAAAATGGTTTATACAACACTTTAATACAAAATAAAAAATATAATGGGACTTTTTAATTACTTTATTTAATGGAAATAAATGGTTGTTTTTGAAAAATCATAATTTTTCACTATTCATTGAAAAATCAAACTTTTTTAGAAAAAATATAAAAATTTCACCATAAGATATTTTTTATATGATTAAAATACCATTTTAAAATTGTTATAAATAAATTATATTATCCACATAAAAAAATTATTTTTGAAAATAAAACATATTTTTTAAGAAAAATGATACTTTACTAAAAAATGTATGCTTACTTCCTAAAAATTAATCAATAAATTTTTATTTATTAGGAATCATATATTTCATAATGTGGTTAATAGAATTTGTACCTTCCAATTAAACATTTGGGTTATAATGGTCATATTTAAATAATATATTTTGTGGGTCATTTTAGATCGATGTTTCTTATTGTATACGTTATCAAAAATAATGTTCTTATTTTAAAATATTGTGGTGTTACATTCTCCCTCACTTTAAAAAAATTTCATCCTCAAAATTTGAAATTTTTCTTATAGATCAAGTGTTTGACATTTCAAAATTCCTTTTTGGGAAACCCACAAAGTAAAAGGGTTAATGAAACTTCCTCTTGATAATAGATAAATGGAGGCATGGAGGATATCTATAATAACACATAACTATATTTCCTTGTAGAAAAACAACAGTGGAATGTGAAAATATAGACATGGAAGACAAAACTAATGCCCAAGGACTAATAGAAATTGATAGATAAAATGGTTAGGATAAAGTTAACATCATCAAATACATAAATCGGTGATAGGTGAAAAGACCATTGATTCATTAGAAATGAAGGTAAATGTATGAAATTTTTATTTCAAGATATTTTTATTAATTTTGAGTGATTATTTTACTCTCAATAAACTAAACAACAGGAAATATATTTAATTGATATCTTTTTATTTCCTAATCATAATTTCATCATTTGTTTATGCTTTGATAAATTTACACATCATTTCTTACTCCAATAAATAAATATCCAAGATGAATTTTTTTTTCATAAAGAACTATAATTAAATTTTTATGAATCATTGATCATATCATGATTCACTATTTTATTTCACCCTTACATCACAATTTTAAAACGGTTTTTTATTGAAATTTACAAATATAATAAAAAATGTCGCTTCAAATTTTATCAAATTATTTATTTTTTATCATTTATAAAAAGGGTAATTTTAATTGTTTTTATGTTTATATTGTAGGATGAGGTGATTTGCAGAGCCCATAATGGAATTCTGGAAAAGCGGGCCAAACTTCAAAAGCGCTCAAGCACACATCTAGACTCAAATGCTCACTTCATCTAATATGTACATCCAAATAGGCTAAACATTTGTGATCTAATCCAAAAATTGATTGGGTATAACTCTTATTAATACACCCAATCCAAATTCATCTAAAAAGGGGCCCAACCGATTTGATCTTTCAAAGAAATCGATTCTTCTAAATATCAAAAGTCCAGTTCTATATTTAGACTAGTTCATGGGATATAGTCTGTCAGTGGACACAAACTTTTACCTGTAGATTTTAATAAGGTTGAAAAAAAACTCTCCTATTTTATCTGAGTCAATATATAGTTGTTCACCAGTCCAAAACTTAGATACAAGTGATATCTCTAAATCTATGTGCCCAAAACCACCACCTATTTTGGAAATAAAATGGCTCCTTGGGTACCTTATTTGTAAGTTTGACTGAGGAGTGAAGTGATACCATTATTTAGTTATATATAAGTGTTATCATCTCCTTGGAGGTTCTATAGCTCTATATCCTCATATGGAGAGATTAAATGAAGATGGAGATATGCCTGAGCTTACTCTTCCTCTAAATGGCGGGCTAACTGATGGGAATTCATTATAAGGGAGTTACACATATGTTAATGAAATTATAGTGCTTATAATATATACTTTTTTAGGGTAATTTGGGTTTAGAAACATATCATTTTATTTATATTATATTATTTCATATTTTAATTCTTGGTTTGATGCATGTGATTGGTATCCTCTTAATTTTTTACCAAATGGTGTGATGTTTTGAGAGCTTGACTTGTGTTGTTCATATTGGAAAACACAAGGATACTTTTGTTACCCACTTTCCTTAGATTTTCATATTATTTGGAATCTCTTATTCCATTCATAAGTACTGAACCTTGTAAATACAATTTTCATTTATTGGTTTGGTTTTTCTAGCATTGATATAAAATCTTGGGAAGTAACTGAAAATTCTAATTAATTTTAACCAAATACTTGCACCAAACCTAAATGAATACCTAATAATAATGAACTTGAAATGTTTTTAGTGAACTCAAAATGAACCCTTTTACTCATATTTTTCAAAATCCACTTATTTTTTAACTTTTATGTTATTTAAATTAATTCATTTTATATTTAACACTATTTTCAAAACCACCCCCACATTTTAATACTTTTTATTAAAAATGCACACTTTAAACCTCCAACACTACTTTATATGCAACCTAGGGTCTACCCTATATTGTAAATCACCTTTAAAAACAAAATCAATTTGATGTTTCTGGAAAACTTGGTCAATCATCATATCCATAAAAGATTAAAGTATTTTTTTCATTCTCTAAATATTTACAAAAACCAAAATGGTTAGATCAGCTAATCCAATATAACACTTCAATCTCTAAAACCTTAGGATTGACACACAAATTTCAACTTAATCCAATACATAAGTATTTATCCATCAAATAATTTAATTAAAAATAGTTTCATATTAACCAGAACATCATGTAGGCCAATGGTTAGAGTTTCACCCATATCAGCCTTAGTTTGTGGGATTTATCCATGTAACCTTGCTGGATGTGATGGGTTGTTTCTTGATATAGGGGTTTTACTTTTTCTAAAACTATGTCAATATAATTTCTATAATTCTTCCAAAAATATGATGAATAAAATTTATTATAAAATAAAATATTTTACTAAATAAATTAATCTTAATTGACTATTATTTTCTTAACATCAATAATAATATTAACCATAAAATTTATCAATACCTTTAAAATTATGTCCATAAAATATTAAAGAATCATTAATCAAATAAAAATTTCACTAAAAAACATACTAAACCGAAGGTTTATTTTACCATAAACATCTCCCAAAATATCCATAATCATGTTAAATCTCCCATAACATAAAACATCAAAAATGAGTATTTATTCTTTTAAATATATGATTAACTATATTCAAATCATCCTAATAAAATTTTAGTTTTATCTCATATCACTATGTAATATCATAAGTTTCTATGTGTTTTATTTTTTAACTCATAATAATTATTCATAGAGAAAAATGTGACTTATCCCAAGCATATACCCCTAGAGTATCAAACCAGATATATAGTAAGAGAAAACTCACTATGCACAAGAATTATGGACAAGATATACTCAATGAAATCTTTTTGGGGTTATTAATCATATATGCATATATTCGAAAACCATGTCCACTTTTAGAATACAGTCATGGAATTATTACTAGGGAAACCACACAATCTCTACATTACCAAAAAAATTAGTATGTTGTATTATTCTTAAACTTATACTCAAAGTTATTCAAATGATTATGTTCCATAAACTATGTTTTTTTAATCTATTTTCCAATGCTTTTACTAAAGTTTCTTTGATATCAACTGTAAAGACCCCAAACCTAGTAGCCTAGATATGGTGGTTACTTTATTACATTGGAAGTGGATTCAAGGAATATTATCTTGAAGGACCAAATAGTTCAGTACTCTTGGTAAAATAGAAACATACTTGACTCTCGCATTACATTTTAAAACATAAAATAAAAAACATAGTGAAATTTAATATTATTCATCCTTGAACTCATTCAAATATTCCTTTTTCATATTCTAGGGAAAGGAAAGAAAATAAGGGTTTCATCAGATACTCAATCTGGGTTATGTACAGTAGAAGCTAACATGAGTAAATAAGTCATAATCAATAAGGAAATTTAAATAACTAAAAACTCATTCCATTTAATCAATAACTTGATCATGATAAATAATATGGTAGGAATAAATGATGATAAAATAATTCCATATAACTAATCACATGAGCTTAAATATAATCCATGGATATCATAAATAATCAAATAATAACATTGACATAAATAATAGAATTCTCAAGAAAGGAAATGATTAATATCAGAAGTCATGATTTCATACATCAGGATATTTATATCATCAATTATTAGTACAAAATTGTCTAATTGAGGGGTATTTATACATCAAAACCCCATTTAAAGCTAACTTATATATTTGTCTCATGATACATGTCAATGAATCGAGGGGCTATATAATTCTAGGCCCCTCCCATAAATTCATGTCCAATTAATTCCTTATATATAAAATAATTGATTTAATTTATTAATAATATATTTATCAATATATATATATAGAGTAAATAATACATATTATCATTAATTTCCTAGTCAATCAAATAACCTTCAAAGTAAAACACCTTATATAGAAATGGTATATGATTTAAGAAATAATCATATCCATGATACAAAGAGTGTTAATATTTAATGGAAATGTAATGTTCAAATATCATAATAAATTGAGTGTTTCAAGGGAATGTTAATGGACACAAAATTAATAAGATATAAAATAAAACCTTAAATTCAATAGAAATATAGGTTTTGAAATAAATTCAAGTCTTTTGAAGAAGAAAAAAAAGTGAAGTAAAATGTTAAAATAAACTTTATCAAAATATTTTTCTTTATAAAATCTTTGAAAATATGTAGAAGAATCTAAATATCATAAAATGTTTATGATAGTGGGGAAATTTTTTAGTGTTGTATACATCAGAAACATTCCTTTTGAAATTTTTGTAAAGGATATATGAAATGACCCTTTGGGGAGAACATTAGAAAGATTCCTTTCAAAAAATTTAAAAATTAAATGACAAATTAAAATATTCTTGTTAAATTATTTTTGTTGATAAAAATGTACATTCTTAAAATAATTTTGAAAAAATATGGATATTGAAGAAAAATATACCTAATCAAGAAGAGATATAAGATCCTCTTTTCTTTTAAAAATTACTATTGAAAGAGTAACTTGAATTGAATCACTAATAATCATGAATAAATATATATTCATGTTAAATAGGTCTAAGGGGATTTATATACACCACATACACGTAAGTTGGGGCATATTACCAAATATATCTCAGTGAAGTGGAAATTGAAATGAAATCCCTTCCAAAGATCATACTGTTGAAGTGAGAATTAGTCAATGAATTGATTATGTGTATAAAATTTAAATTAAAATAAAATAATTGTAAATAAAACATAAAACAATTGATATTAATTACACACATAATCTTATAATATCAAATACAATTTAACATAACCTAAGGAAAAGAAATTTAGTTATGAAACCATTTTCTAATTGGTAAGTTACTAGTCAAATCCACATTGATGAAATAATTTTAATTGAACTAAAAAATATCATGAAGTTATAAGTATTTATTATATAACATGTAAAATATAATTATATATTTCATATAAAATAAATTGGGGAAAAACATTAAAATATGTCTCATTGAATGGAAATTGAGACAGAATCGGTTACCTTAGTCCAACTCATCATGTATGTTCTTTATATTCATTAATAATATACTTATATTAATTGTTTAATTAATTAAGATAAATTTATATGTTTATTATTCCTTTTATTTTATTTAATAAAATTTAATATATAATTACATAATTAATTAAGTTCGTGCCAGACGTTTTGATGATATTTATTTCATATGTCCAAAATGGATTTGGTAGTTTTACCAATGTTAAAGAGGTAATTCTTACATAATATCAAAAATAATAATAATGAAATAATTACATTTTTATAAAAAAAATTATACTTTTAAAAATAACCATGAAATATGGTTATGAAAAATGAACTGTGTTACAATCATAGAGACTATAAGTTGTAAGTATGCATGAGTAACGTTTCTATTTTTCAAAAATCATGATGAAATGAAAATAAGTTTTATTTTATATTTATATAATGATAATTATAAGATAAATATCATATTATTTATCTAAATACACTTATATACAGCATTAATATTATTTTTTCCTGAAAAATAAATCACATCGCTTTATAAAGGTGGTAGTCCACAGGTACGTATGAACGGCGTTCTCATTTTTAAATGAATGGAAATGTAAGAAAATATATGACATATTATATTTATATATTTATAAATATGTCATTAATATCATATATATATATATTCCATCATTAAAACTATTCATGTGTAGTGGTGATGGAAAACGAGTTACATCGGTTCGTGGGGTAGTAATTTGTCGTATACACAAACGATGGTTTCGTTTCCCATTTAATGGAATAGGATATGGATATATGGTATGAAATTAACATGAAAATTTAATTATTTGGGATATAATTATTTTATTACATCATAATATTTGAAAAATATTTTAATGAGGTAGAAAAATAAATAAAACAAAAATGCTCCTTTAAGAACGATAACACTTCTTCATAAAACCTCTTCAGATTTACACCAAAAACCATAAAATGAGGGTTTTCTCATCAAAAAATACTATAGGAGATGGTAATGCAAATAAGAAATATATTTTTGAAGTAATTTCATGAAAAAAATGATTTTAAATTTTGAATAAAGGAGGAGAGGATGATCCCTTTTATAAGAGAAGGGAGGGGAACTCTTGGAATTTATTAAAGTATTAAATTAAAATGAATTAATTTTCATAATAAAATGGATAAAAATTTATAAAATTTGAATATAAGATAATTATGAACTGAAATAATCTCACAAAATAAAAATTTCACAAGTTTAGGTGATTTTTTCACCCTTATTTTTTTGGTTTAGCTCGTGTTAACCCTTTTTCACAATTACCATTGTAATAAAGTTTTTACTATTTAGGGATAAAGAAAGTTCCTATAAAATGAAAATGAACCATAAATGTACCATGGTTCATATTATAAAATATATCCAATTGAATTGGTGAAGATTATATTTTTATAAATTATAAATCATTTTATAAAACATTATTAATTATAAAATAATTTTAATTTCATTTTTTGAACTATTCATTTAATTTGACTTTGAAAACCATATGAAAATAACCGAATTATAATATAATATTCTAAATACCCTAAAAAATTTATATTTATCAAAATAATTCATGTAATATAATAATTCTTTCAAATTATATTACTTTTAATATTTTTAAAATCATTTATTTTATTTTTGATTAATTAAATAAATGTTGTGTTGTTGTTGGGAAAGTAATTATGGTGATTAAATTATTAATAAAAATTTGAATTAAATTACCTTTAAAAAAATAATTTGTATTTCAAATTAATATTTAAAACTAAAAATAGTTTATTTTTATCCCTTTTACAAAATATTTTTGTTATTAAAATAAAGAATGTTATATTTTTTTCTTCTCCTTACATAAGGTATTATAAAGGTCACAATCTTTGAAATATGGAAAAAAGGTCCTATATTATAATTTTGTATGATTATGGATGAGGTTTACTCATAAAATAAAATTAATTCAAGTAATAGGGTTACTTTTAATCCTTATCACATTATTTTTATCATTAATTAACTCATTTTACCTTTACTGTGGTAACAAAATTTACTATGATTACTATCTATAATGACTAAAAATAAAAGGTTCTTATTTACCAAATTTAGACCTCATGATTCTAGATATGGAATAAATTTTTCTATATTCAATTCATATAAGTTTCTTAAGTTAATTTAATATTAAACTGTAAAACGTGATGAAAAATGGTTTTTCAAGAAATATATTTTTCAATAATAGTGTGATCTTACATTTACTCTTTGACTAGTAATATTCATTATATTAATTTTATTTATTATAAATGTATATAATATGTAAATTTAATTTAAATATTAATTAATTATGGGTTACTTTATTTAATTAAAATAGATAAACTTTATTCAGTTTAAAAAATTGTTTTTAGAAAACTATGTTTTTAAGCATATAAATAAACATATACCTAAATCCTGAAAATTTATGATACATAAGAAATTAATTAGATTGTTATAAATAAAATAGTTCATATGTAACTTTAATATTTAATCAAAAATATAATGGTACTTGAAAACTAATTTATTTAATAGAAATAAATAATCATATTTAAAAATTTAGTATTTTTCACTGTTAACTGAAAAATAAAACTTTTCATATATAACACCCAAAGTCTTTACAATATTTTCCGTTTTGAATAAATTTAATTTTTTTTCCTAGATTTCTTTATTCAAAACACCAAGTTAATATTATGTTACATGCAACATAAATTTTATCTTTCTCTATATGGAATGCCAAGATTTTCTTGCATTACATTCAATACTAACTCTCCTTGATGGATTATGTAACATGCAAGACCAAGTTTTACCAGAAAATAATATATTATTGAAAATATTATTATTTAATATAATAATATATAACATAACCATTAAATTAGAATTTATGAATAGTTTAAATAACTTACTAAATTATATGGTTTAAACAAATATAATATTAATTAATTGGATTCAATTAGTTAGAAATGAAAATATAAACCAATTGAATATAAAGAAAATATTTTTATTTTTATGATCACAAAGATGTTTTATCCAAATAAATTAAATTAATCACAATAAGTGAGTGATATTAATGTAATATATATATAATATATTCAATAAAATATTTTTGATATTCCCTAAATAGTTTTGATAGGCATAAGATAAGAACAAACAAATATTAAGCATAAAAACCAAAATTTTTATAATGGTAAATTTATCACCTTTTAATGGAGAACCTATTTTAAATAAAATATTTTGAACTTTTATTGATTTTATAAGCCAAAATAAAATTCATCATTGAAAGTATAACATAAATATTATCTTAGTTTGAATATTTGGTATTTTTTGTGCGGTTTTATTTTTTGATTAATAGTGGAAAATACTAAATTTTAATTAAAAACTAATTTTTTCCTAATTTATTTATAATGTTAAATTATACTTTTGTAACTTCCTAGATCTAGATTCCACTTAATAGTGCCCCGATCCCAGTGGGTCACATGTACTCAAGCACATCTCCCCAAATGTCAATGGTTGTTGACTAGTAGTGAGGGCCTGAGTAAGTCTATGGGGAGACTATAACCTCATTAGTAGAGTGTAGAATAGTAGAATATCAATAACAAATATAAATAGTGTAATTAGAAATAAAAAAAATAGAAGTACGTAATGGAAGACTGATAGTGTAAACAAGTCACAAATAATATCATACACAGGATGATGATATATGTCACATGTTTCTAATAAAACAGATAAACAGGAACACAAGGCAGATGTAAAATCTATATAAAAAAGTTAAAAAAGGAAAACATAATACTAGTATCATCACATTCCCTATCTTGGTCCCAAGCTCTCCTGCTCCTAAATAGAATATCAATTCCTTGAAGGAGGGTGCTCTCCCTAATCATTACATGCAATCAAATAATCTGTTTTGGCCCAGAAGCATGGCCTAAATAGAGTGTGAGACTAAATCCCAATAGGAAACCGCCTAAGGTCTGTATGAATCAGTAAATTAATATATATGATAGGAAATGTGAAATAAGAGAAGTTTTAAGAAAGGAATCACTAAAAAGTAAACATCCTACATGCACTGTTTTCATTCACATTCATTTCATACTCATTTAACAATTAAATTATGTTTAAATTTATATGTCCGCAGACCCTGATCGAGCTTGGCATCCCCTATATAACTGGTAGAAAAAAAAATTCCTCATAAGGTAATCTAAACAAGTATCAGTGATGACTGAATCCAAGCTTTTTCATTAGATTTTTTATATGCATCATAACTCATTCATTTATAATTCAATTCCAAACCTAATCCCATCCTTGACATTCCTAAGTTTGAACTCAAGTGTCCCTCCAAGTGAAATTTCAACCAAAACCCTAAAAGATCATCCCTAGAGAACCTCTTAGGAACCCAGTATCACTCTAGGTGAGGTATAATGTCCCATCCAATCGAACCTATCCTCATCACTCCTCTATGTATGCTTGAGTCTCAACCTTAATGTAATAGTCAAATTCTCTTTCATTCCATCCATGGAATTCCCATAAGAATCCATGTATCACTTAGTATATAATTTTAGCCTCAATAATTCCATCTATGGATTCCTTCAATGGATCCATGTATCACCAATGGAATAATCAAGGTTCAAGTCAATGAGTCCATATATGGAATCCTAATGTGAATCCCCATATCACCCAAGGCGTATAATTCAATAGACACAAAATTCTATCAATGGAATTCCAATTTGAATCCTTATATCACCCTTGCCTATTAATAATTTAATCACTTCAATTTCTTTTAAACATTTCATTATACATGCTAAATTAAAAACCAAGAGCATATAGTATCAAACTCACCTCAAGAGGGTGACTCAAACATAGTCCAACATTATTAGGCTTGGCCTTTCATTTAATCATGTGGGAATATTTTGTATAACATGTTTCAAAGGTATAAAAAGCTACTACATGGATTCGTTATCCTATAACTCACATGGGCGAAGCATTAAAAGGTGTAATTCATTCTTACTAAGGCAATTGAAAACAAGGCCATGCTTAAGGGAATGCCTACAAATACTCATTTGGGCACTTTTATCATAACAAGCCTATAAGGACTAATTAGCTATCACATGGATTAATTATAATATATCTCATTTGGGAAATGAGAATTATTAATCAATTTGATCCAATTGCATCGATTCAAGTCATGGCCTATATTTTACTCACATGAGAAAGGAAAACATGCTTTAACAATAAAGGCATACATGGGTCAAGGGGAAATCATTCATCCCATACTCTTAATTCAATTTAACTATAATCAAACAACATTTAAATTTAATTCATAGTCCAAATCATATTTTTTCATCCAATGACATGGGGTTAAAGTCATTCCCTAAGACATCTGAGCCCAAAAGACATATATTTCAATTCAAAGCAACTCACCCATGGGGTGGTCCTTATTCAAGTTATAAAACCTATAACATGCATAAAAAGCTTATTTAATTACCTAAATCATGATAGTAAATAACAAGGTTCAACTTCAAATTAAGGCGACGCCCCTAAAATGGGCACATGGCACCCCTACATATATAAATAGCTTAAAATTTAGTGAAAGGAACAAGACCACCTAACTTAGACTTATTCTTGATAGATCATCCAGTATCAAGCTCTAATTCATCCTAGTTTGAAATGAATACAAAGAAAAAATGAAGAATAAGAAATTAGTGCATATGAGCCTAAACCTAAATAGTGTAATCGAAATCCAGAAGAATTAAGAAAGGCTAAAAAGTATTTAAGGCCTTACCATTACGAGTCTAAGGAGACGAACCACATTCCAATCATAGATCGAAGGTATAAGAGATAGGAAATCCATGCTTAGTCAATATTTAGAGATTTTCCATGATACCCCTCTATTGTTCAAATGATGAAAAAACTTATTTTATGTTTGTAAAGAATTTTTAATTTAAATAAAATATAAAAACTATAAATCTAATAGGGGTCATACGATTTCATGTAGTTCTGTGAATAGTTCATGGTTACATTACACATTTTATAAACCATATGAAAACCATGATAAAATCCTCTATCAAAGTCTGCTAAAAATGCAGACCTGGTCGCATAGTCATGCAACTCAATCCACACGGTTTACCCAAACTGTGCGGCCGGTAAGCCCCCACTATCCAACCTCGCACGGGTTAGTCAAACCATGCAGCCTTACCTACATGGTTTTCACTGACTATGATTTAGTCCAAAAACACCCCAAAGTTGGTTTACAGACTTTGAACCAGCTCCAGACACCCTCGAAACCTCCATGACCCCAACGGGCATCAACCTTATGCCTTATCTACGAAAATAAACTGAGAATTGATGGAAAACCAGAGATACATACCTCAAAGAAGAAATGATTTAATACAATTTTTAGTTGGTTTTAAAGTCAAATTATATCTATTATATATCAATTAATCTAATTTAGGTCATTAGAATCAAATTACCTTTGAAATTAGATATAAAAACTTAACAAACTTTTGAGCATTTTTATTTTAAAAACTCGCATTGTCATCTCTTATGTAGAATTAATTTTAAATTAATCTCTACCACTTATGGGTTTATATTTTGGAAAAATTGATTCCATATTTGGAATTAGAAAAATATATAATTTCTAATAAGTTTAAATTAGTTTTCTACCAAAAGTATTAGTGAAGGTGATTAAAAATATTTATAATGACACTACGAGAAAACAGTGTTTTAGCGGTGGTTTTTTCGCGGCTCTTTTAAAACCCGACGCTAAATTTTTTTCAATCAAAAATTTAGCGACGGTTTTAAAACCGCCGTGAAAAAACCGAAGCTAATTTTTTAAAAAAATATTTATAATTTTTTTAAAAAAATAACTTCTAAAAAAATAATTTTTTTAACGGTGGTTTTTTTTAAAAACCGCCGCGAAATAGAGGCGGTTTTATGAAAACCGCTGCAAAATTTTTAAAAAAAATTAAAACATCAAAAAAATTATTTATTTTTTATTATTTTTTATTATTTACAATTAAATATAGTTTATTTTTTTTTATTTTTTTTACAATTAAATATAGTTTATTATTTATAATTTTATATATTTATTTATTATTTAGTTATTATGTACACATAAATTTTTAATTTATTTTTAATTTATTCATTAATTAATTTTTAATTATTTATTATTTATTATTAGTTTATTATTCGTTATTTATTTATTTATTATTTTTTTATTCGTTATTCATTACTTATTAATTAATTATTAATTACTAATTGATTAATTATTATTTATTTATTATAAATTATTAATAATTAGTTATTATTTATTATTTATTATTTATTATTTATTTATCTATTTATTTAGTTATGTATTTATTTATTTATTTTTATTTTTTATTTTTTATTTTTTATTTTTTATTCTTTATTATTTATTCTTTATTTTTTTCAATTTACTAAATATTAATTTATTATAAGTTTATTATTCATTTATTAATTATTTATTATTTATTTATTATTTATTATTTATTTATTTATTTATTTATTATTTATTATTTAATTATTTATTATTTATTAAATATTAAATATTGAATGTTGCATATTAAATATGAAAATTAAAATAAATAAGAATTATTAATTTTATAATTATCAATTATTAAATATTAGTTATTCTTAATTATTATGTATTATGTATTATAATATATATTGTATATAATACTTTATATAGTGTAACAACTCACCTGCCGAATCAACTATATAATACTTTATATATTATATATTAGATATTAGATATTAGATATTATGTATTATGTATTATGTATTATGTATTATATATTATATGTTATATATTATATGTTATATTTTTATATTATATATTATTAATTATTGATTATTGATTATTGATTAATAATTATTTAGTTTGTATCTATTTGTTATATATTACTTGTTTTTTCAATATATATATATATATAAGTATATTAAATTTGATTTATTGACAACATGAAGAGCCTGCTAGAGTGGTAAAGTCTTTGGAGAAATAAGCAAGAGTTAAGGGGTTCAAATCTCACCCAACGTAGAATTTATATATATGGCATGGGCATGTGCATGGACATAGACTTATGCATGGAGACGGATGGGCATGTGCGTGGTAATAATAAATAAATAAATAATAAATAAATATATAAATTACGAAAATAAATAAATATAATTAATTAATTAATTAATTAATTAATTACTAATATATAAAAAATAAAGAATTTAAAAATTAAAAAAATTAAAAAATTAAAAAATTAAAAAATAATTAAAAACGATTTAGAGACGATTTAAACCGCCGCTTAAAAACCATCGCTAATTAAAAAATAAAAAACATAACAAAATTAAAAATAAATTAAAAAAATTAGAAACGATTTAGCGGTGGTTTAAACGACCCCTAAAAAATTGCCACAAAGTATTTCTAGACGCACGATTTAGCTTCGGTTTCCCAAAACCATCATAGAACGATTTTGCACCCGTTTAAACCACCGCTAAATGAAAAAAAAACCGCCGTTAAATACAAATTTTGGCGTAGTGTGATTAATAGAAAAAATATTTAAACAAAGGACTAAACCTTAAACTTAAGGCCCTAAATGAACTATAAACTTTTCCAAAGATCTTTTTCTGGACATATTTCTACCCTATACTCCCTTGGATGTACTTTTTACAATTATTGATCTACCTTTCATAGTAAAAACATGCGTGGAATTCCCTTTCAAAAAATTTATAAGAATGTCCCTCCTCCTCCACTATAAAAAGGCAGTCACCCCTCCCACTTCCTCACACCTATAAAGCCACTTTGGATCAAAAAATACCTTCCCAAATAGATAATAAAAATCCTTACCCTAAACTCATAATCCTCACCTTGGGCATAAATCTATCCATTAAATCTCTTTGGTGCAAACTAAAAGGAGTTACCTGAATAAGAGGTAACATCCTTCGTCAATCTCTTTAGTTTTATTTCGTTATCCACCCTTTCAATTCTTTTATTACATGATTATATAAAAAACATGTATCATCAATATACTTATATGTTCTTATTATAAGGTTTAAACCAAAACTTACCCACACACACATCTAATGGGTAACGAACTTAAAATTTATGTGTACAGTGAACTACCACCTCACAAAACCATGTCGTTCATTTTTCCTTTACCAACTCTCATGGTTGGGAATTATGATATACACAATGTTTATATATGATTTATATTATATTTTCAATGTATTTATTATTTTTAAATTTTTATATAATATATACCTTTATGATTTCCATTGTGTATAAATACGATAACGCTGTTTATGGAAGTGCAGATTATCTCCCCCTCAAAGCGATGTGACTCATTCACACTATAAATGGAATGTATGAATGATGGTTTTAATAAACCTATGTAATATAATATATATATATATATATGATAATAAAATTATAATATTCATATATAACATTTACTTTTAATTCTTTTAACATAGAAAAAAAATGAAAGTAGCATTCATGTGGACGCATGGCCTACTGTCTCCATGAATAGTGCATTCCAATTCTGATCTCCAAATATTATTAATTATTGTAAATACATATATAATTAATATATATTATATTTAAATAATATTTTTCATTATGGATATGATGAAAAAATTATAGGAGCAACAAGTAACTAGTTAAAACATACTCAACAAACTAAACAATTAACACCTGAAATAGTGAAAATAATGAAATATTTCTATAAAATGGGAAACATGATACTATAATAAGATAATATATGATATTATAAACATGAAAATGGATCTATAATAAGTCATTAAAACTCTCAAAACCATTATACATAATTTTAAAGGTTGTTCACACAAAATAAAAGGTATGGTAAGGCGTTTTCATCTCACTTTTTACATTTGTGAGATAAATGTCATATTCACAACTTAATTATTTTTTGTGGTGTATCTATGGACCAATTTGATATATTATATCATGAATAATTTTATCTTAATTTTATTCAAAACTTTAATTTAATTTTATTACTTCATGTGGATTATGATTCAAATGTTTCAAAGTGGTATGGGACACTTTTGAATGTTTAATGATTATTTTCCTCAAGAATATATTTAATGATTACCTTTGAAATCTCATTTATTTTATTATTTTTAACTTTATATTAAAACAATCACTTTATTTATAATAATTTTTATGGTATTTTACATTTATATTAAATATCCACATTCTCATTCAATGGATATAATTATTTCCTAATGAATCTTCCATTTTACATATGGTGTTCAATTTGACAATTATTTGATTAATCCATATCTTTTATTCAAAATGGAAATTTGATAATGAATTTTGTTCATGAATTAAATTGATTACTCAATATATGAGGAATGATTTGGATAGGTATGAAATGGGTGGGTCTTAGTTATATATAGCCCCTCGATGCACCGGTAGTCTCATGAGATGAATCAATTGGCCAAATTAGATGGGTTTTTACTTGACATGTTTGGAAGCTCAAAATATATATAAAGGGATGAAGGGAAAGATATATTTTTTCAAATGTGATAATTTTGTAAAGAAAAACCCCATTACTTTCTTGAAGGGAATGGGAGTTTTTTATAAGTGTAGAGAAAAAAGGCCACCCTGTTCATTATTTCAAGGGAAAGAAAGAAAATTTCAATGTTCAATTCTTCCACTGAATGGAGATGGGACACTACACAAATCAATGTCTCGTGCATCAAAATAATATACCCCAAAATAGGATAAGTGATCATGGTCATGATTATGATACTACTATAGAATAAGAGGAATGATTATTGTTCTTATGTTTGATTCAAGAATTATGTCATTCGAGTATTTGATCGATTATGTACTGATTATAAGAATTATGGAATATATGAGGATTTTACTACAATACCTTTTTATTAAATATGTTAGATCATATTCCAAATTTTACCGAGAAAATTTATTCATTATAAAGTAAAACATTTTGGAAAACACCTTATTGAGGGAAAGATAGCCCTAAATATATTCCTAATGTTAAGACAATGATGTTTGGATAAAGAAATTATATTTTTGGACAATATAAATCTGATAATTTCTTAATAACTTGGAACTAGGTAATGATTTATTGTCAAATTATTTTATCTATCATTGATGGATTTTACATCATTTTAGGTTTTAAGGAATATATCCAATAATCTATATTCTATTTAAGGAATAAGAAACTAGCATGTTTTCAATAAGGTTTTATGTTAATTCAAGTTATTACAATATTTTCATGTTTTGTATGTGATCATAAAAAGATACTTTTTCTTATTTGATAAGTTAATTTTTGGAAATTTGGTTACCTTCATTCTAAAGTTTTCAATCACAATATTTTATAAAAGTTATCCATTCATGAAATGGTTTAATTTGATCTTTGGATGAGGTTTTAGAGGTAAATTTTTTACTTCACCATATAATGAATACTCTGCTAAGAAAATAAGTATAAATATTTTAATGAAAAACTAAAGTATAAGATTGTGTTTATGAAATAGAAACATATATTTACTTATATTATTACAAAATGAAATATTTCCCCATTTATAAGAAAAATTATCTTGAAACAAAAATGTTGTCATATTATCAAAAATTTTTATGATATTAATGACCATTTTGATAACAATGGTTTAACAATTTATTTTCATCAACTTTTAGCTGAACCTGTTCTCCATCACACCTCATCATATCTTGATTATTATATTTTTCTTTTATATCCATATTTCAATTTCCCACATGTGTTCTCCTGCTAGGGGACCTAGTTACGTGACCATTGTACATTCTTTTTTCTCTTATTAAGAAGATGTGTTATCAGCCTATTTAGAAAATGTGGGTTTTTTAAAAATAGTTTATTTTCAAATATCAATCCTTTTATTACTGATATTGTGTTGAAATTGCAAGGACATAATTTATTTAATGTGGGGAGAATGAAAAACCCCAGTACATTACAATATTTTCCTTTTAGAGTAAATTTAATTTTTATTCTAAGATTTCTTTATCTAAAACAAAAAAGATAAGCTTATGTCACATGAAATATAAATTTTATATTTATCTACATGTAATTCCATGGTTTTATTGAGTTATATTCAAGACTGACTCTCCTCGGTGGCTTGTGAAACAAACAAGACCAAGTTTTACTGAACAATAATATATTATAAAAAATATTATTATTTAATATAATAAGATATAACATAGCCATTAAATCATTGGTTATGAATAGTATTAACTAACTTATGAAAATATATGTTTTATACGAATATATTATTAATTCACTGGTTTGCAGTTAATTAGAAATGAAAATATAAAACATTAGAATACAAAAGAAATATTTTTATTTTTATGCTCTCAAAGATATTTTATCCTAAAAGATTAAATTAATTAAAATTATTGAGTGATTTAATTTAATATATATTATATATTCATTAAAATATTTCTGAAATTCATTTTATAGATTTTATATGCATAAGATATGAACATACCAAATATTACGTATAAAAACTTATATTTTTATAAAGAAAACTTTACCACATTTTAATAGAGAACCTATTTTAAATACAATTTTTGATACTTTTATTTATTTTATATGTCAAAATAATATTCATACTTTAACTATTAAAATAAAAAATTTCTTATTTTTAATTTTTTTTATTTTTCTGTGAAGTTTCGGTTTTTAATGAATAGTGAAAAATACTGAATTATAATTGAAAACTGCTTTTTCATTTAATTTACTTATAAGGTTAAATTATATTTCTAATTTTTAAAAAAATCAATATTATAAAAAATATGTATAAATTAATCCAATGTAGGTCAATATAATCAATTTCACTTTGAAAATAGATCAAAAAACTTAGCAAACATTTGAAGATTTTTACTTTAAAAAACTGCATTTTCGTCACGCCTACGAGATTAGTTTTAAATTAGTATATTTTACTTATGTGTTTTTAATTTTGAAAATTTAATCATATATTTTGAATAATCCTAATTTATAATTTCTAATATGTTCAACTTAGTTTTTTTACAAAAAATATTAATGAAAGTGATTAAAATTATTATAAAGATTAAGAGTAAAATTAGCTTGACAAAGGACTAAACATTATACTTAAGGCCCAAAATGACCTATAAACTTGTATAAAGGAACTTTAATGGCCATATTTGTACCCTATAAACCATTTTATATAATTTTTACCATTATTTTATCCACTTTTCTTAGAAAAAACGTGGGTGGAAATCCCTTTCCTAAAGTTTACAAGAATGACACTGCTCTACTATAAAAAGGCACTCACCCATCCCACTTCATCACACCTATAAAAAAATTTGATTGAACAATATCTACCCAAATATATCCTCAACATTCATACCCTCAACCAATAATCCTCACCGATGGAATAAATCTATCCAAGGAATCCATTTGGTGCAAACCAAAATGAATTACCTGAATAAGAGGTAACATCCTTCCTCAAGATATTTAGTTTTATTTCTTTATTAACTCCTTAAATATTACTTATTATATGATTATATAATAAAACAATTATAATAAATATACTTCTATTTTTTTCTAATATTTTTATCTGAAATTATACACACTTTCATCTAATGGGTAACGAATGTATTGTTTATGTGTATGGTGAACTACTTCCTCACAAAATAATATCATTCATTTTTACTTTACCACCCTCATGGTTGGGTGTTATGATGGAAAATATATTTATATATGATATATATTATATTAATAATGTCTTCATTATTCTTTAATTTTCATAAAACACATACCTTTATGCTTTCCATTTTGTTTATATATGATAACACCGTTTGTGAAAGTGTAGACTATCACCCCCCCCCCCCTCAAATTGATATGACTCATTAACACTATACATTGAATGAATATAAGTATGGTTTTAATAAAAAAATATGAAATATTTATGAAATATATATGATACTGAAATTATAATATATATATATATCATTCACTCTTCATTCTTTTAATATGGAAAATAAATAAAAGTAGTGTTTATGCATGCGTACGGTCTACCATCTCCATAAATAGTGCATTCCATTTCTTATCTCCAAATAATATGAATAATTATAAATACAAATATAATGAACATATATTATATTTATATAATTGTATAGATTATTTATATTATAAAACCATTATAGGAACATTAAATAACAAGTTAAAACATACTTGACAAACTAGCCAATTAACACCTGAAATAGTGAAAATAATGAAATATTGTTATCAAACATGTAATAAAATATTATAAGAAGATAATATATGATATTATAAAAATTAATATGGTACTTTAATAAGTTATCAACAAAATCAAAACCATTATACATGATTTTAATGTCTTTTTTCACAAAAGGAAACACAATGTAAGGGATTTCGTCTCACTTTTTACATCTATGAGATAAATATCATATTCACCACTTCTTTTGTGTGGTGTATCTACTACCCCTTTTGATATATTATTTCATTAATCCTTGTATATTAATGTTATTAAAAAACTTTTATTTAATGTTATTACTTCATGGGTATTATGATTCAAAATTTTCGAGGTGGTATGGGACACTTTGGAATGTTTAAAGATTCTTTTCCTCAAGAATCCGTTTAATTATTACCTTTGAAAACTCATTTCTTTTGTTTTTTTTATTTTTATCTTGAAACAATAACTTTATTTATCATCATTTTATGGTAAATTACATATTTATTAAATATTCATATTCACATACAATGGATATTATTATTATCTAAATCATAAAATATTTTACATACATTGTTCACTTTGACAGTTATTTGATTAATCTGTATCTTTTATTTAATATTGATATTTGATGAGGCTCATTGTTCATGAATTGAATATATAACTTGATATAAGAGGAATTATTTTGACAGGTATGACATGGTTGGGTCCTAATTATAGATATCCCTTTGATGCATCAGTGGCCTCATGAGATGAATTTGTTGGCCATATTAGATGGGTTTTTACTCGATATGTTATAAACCACCTTCTGAAATGTCTTGATAGTAAAGGTATCATGTACCCAGGAAACATGGAAATGATTAATTAATCAATTTATTCATTTTTATTTAGTCATTATTTATCCATGTGATTTTGTTTGACATATCTATGGATGCATTAAATTCTCAGTTTACTAATTAAATGACATGTGTTTTAGTTTATTACCTTTCCATATTGATATTTCCTTATCTAGTTATTTTAATGGAATGTATTATCAATTATTTACCTTTCTATGTTTATTAATCTCATAAAATCATTATTTATTCTTCTTTACTAACCCTTACTAATAATTTTATCTCACTCTTATTATCTTTCCTTTTTCTAGGTTATGAAGAAGAAATTTTTGAATAAGCTTTCAAGGATGAAATTTATTTTATTTTATTATGTCTCATGTGTTATTTTATTTTCCTAATGTATTATGGATGTCATTTATGTAATATAGTTTTATAAAACCACTAAATTTATTGGTTCTTTGGTATTTTATTACTTTTAATCATGATAATGTAAACAAATAATGCACCAACTCTAGCCTTCTAGGGTTAGGGCGTTACATCATAAAAATCTCAAATTTTCACCATATTATAATTTTTATATGATGGTTTCAAAAATGATATCTTATTTATAAAATACCATTATTAAAATTGGATGAAATTAATTATATTATCCTTACACAAAAATCATTTATGAAGAAATTTTTTTTTTGAAGAATAAAATGACTTTACTTAAAATTGTGTTCTTATTTTATAAGAATTAATCAATAAATTTTTATTGATTAGTATCCATGTATTGCATAATGTGTTTAATCGTATTTTTACCTTCTAGTTCAATGGATATGTTATAAGGATTATATTTAAATAATATATTTCATATGTTATTTATGCTTGGTGTTGTATGTCATATATGTTATCAAACATAATGATATTATTATAAAATCTCTAGGTTTTACACTAAAAATTGTTAAAACATGCTTTTATGGTCATCAAACACCATAAAAATGATCATTTATTCATTTTTTACTTTTAAGAATTAACCTTACATAATTCTAACATTTGGGGGGTGACTAAAAATGTGTGTTTTCAAAATAAAAATACTATTTTGGTTAAAAATGTGCATCACATACGCAAAACTGAGAAAATACACTCATATTATCATTAAAAACCAAGAAAATTATCATCAATTAATTTTTAACCTATATGAATGAACCTCACATAATTCCAACACATAGTGTGTTATAAATTATCTAGACTGTATTTTTTCATTATAAGTGTTAAATAAGTTAAAAACATGCATCACTTGCTCAAAATTGATCAAACAAGCATGGGTTATCATCAAAGTCTATGATAATGATCATTGATTCATTTTGACTTATAAAAATTAACCACATTTCATTCAAACTCATGGGGTGTACAGCGTGACTAAAAGTTCATGTATTAAATATAAAAATGATTCTTTAGATAAAAACATGAATTGCATACTCAAAACTAAGAGAACATCATAAAATTATCATCAAACAATATGAAAACGATCAATGATGCATTTATGTCAAATTAGAATTAAATCCAAATAGTTATGAGATATGATGTGTATTGTATTTTTAAAAAATCATGTTTTCAAAATTAAAATGATGTTTTAGTTCAAAACATTCATCATATACTCAACACCAAACAAAAAAATTTATAATTCCATACAACTCTGAAAAATGATCGTTTGAAATGTAGTAATAAATCACATGTCATTTCTAGTGCACATTTCTATTATAATGACATTAATTTTATTTTCTTCAATTTTAAGTGTTAAATAATCTTAAAACACACATCTCATACAAAAAATTATTCAAACACACTCTGATTATTTTTAAACACTATGAAAAGCGTCATTGATTCATTTGTGACATATAGGAATTAACTACACACTAGGCCAGTACACAAAGTGGATTTAGTGATTTAATGTACTTGTTTTCAATATAAAAATTATATTTTGGTTCAAAATGTACGTCACATACTCAATACTAAGATATCCCAAAAATATTGTCATCAAACTCTAGTAAAATTATCTTCTATTCATTTTTTACATGTAGGAATAACCCACACATCATTCTGAAATGTGGTGTAGTCAAAATTAATTAAAGTTTATTTTTACATTTTAAATATTGAATATGTTTAAAATGATTTTCACAAATTAAAAATTGATCATACACACTTGGAATGTCATCAAACACTTTGAAAATTATTTTTGATTCATTTGTGACTTATATGAATTAATCACATGCCATTATGACTTGTGGGGTGGATGGTGTGACTGAAAGTTCTTGTATTCAATATAAAAATGATATTTTAGTTCAAAATTCATGTCACATACTAAAAACTAATAAACCATGATTTCATTTTCTAAAAACTCTATAATAATTATAGTTAAGTCATTCACTACTGGAAAATTGACCTATACCCACGATTCAAAATCGTGCGTATAGCCCCCAAAACCAAGGGTATAGGTTATACCCACAGTTTTGTGAACCATGGGATGGAGTGGCTTCAGGATAGGTCCCAAGCCTATACCCACGGTTTTACAAACTGTCTGTATAGCGTTTTTTCCATGCTATAAAATCTTCATACCCCTTTCCATGTTGTCAACATCTTTTCCCACGGTTTAAAACCATGGGTATTATTAATTATACAAAATTGTGAAGAGAAGGAGTTGAACTTGCATCTCCAGCAACCTGCACGCCTTACAGCTAACCCGCCGCACCACTAACCGGAAACACTTCTATATATATATATATATATATTACTATTATGTTAAATATATTAATTAATAACGTATCAGGTGAAAAAGAATCATGCGGGATTCGATCCCTGGCCATTTGCATGAAATCAATCGTGACTAATCAACTAATCCTTACAACTTTGCCTTAAATAAAGCTAAATTTACATTAATATATTAATATATTACGCTGTATCAGAATAAAAAAACTTATGCAGGATTCGATCCCTGGACTGCGGGATGAGAGAAAAACCACCTCACCAACCGACCTACGGATTTTATGTGTTTAAATGTTTTTATATCTTTTATATATTAATTTAAACCTTGGGTATTGTCTTTCCCACTAAATAATTTTTGTTTCCCATGGATTTTTTTCCCCACCAAAGCTATACCCACGGTTTTGTAAAACCGTGGGTATAGGTATTTAGAAAAAAAACTCTATTCCCACAGTTTTCATAAAACCATTGGTATAGGCCTTGAAAGATACACCTATACCCACAGTTTAGGAAAACCATGGGTATAGGTCCTCAAAAAAAATACCCATGGATTTTCCTAAAACTGTGGGTATAGGTCCATATACTATAACAATACCCACAGTTTTCCAAAACCGTGGGTTTAAGGCACACTTATGCCCACAGTTTTAATCAAAACTGTGGGTATAGGTCTATTTTCCAGTAGTGATTTGTGACAAGGAAAAATTAACTACACATCATTCCAACACATTTTATGGAAATTATGATAGAAAATGTGTTTTTTCAATATAAAATTGATATTTTAGTTAAAAATATGTGTCATATATTCAAAAAATAGAAAATAATTTCGTATATTCTTGAAAATTTAGGAAACTTATCCTCTATTCCTTTGTTCCCTCTAGTAATAAATCACATTTCATTCTAACATGTGTTGTATTTGGAATTACCTAAAGGGTATTTTACCATTTTAAGTGTTAAATTGGTTGAAAATATGCATCACACAATCAGAACTAATCAAACACACTTTGATTTTCTTAAAAATCTATAATAATGATCATTGATTCATTAGTGATGTGTAATAATTAACTGCACATCATTCCAACACGTGGGGTAGATGGTATGATTGAATGTGTATTTTTAAATTTTTAGTTAAATTTAAATTTATTAAGTGTTAATAATAAATAAAATATAGTTTATTATTAATTATATATATATTTACTATTCAGTTACATATATATTTATGAGGATATTTAAAATTCATAAGATTTTTGATTCATTGGTACACTCTGAATAATGTGTTTTTATGTTTATTAAAGTTGTAACTTCATGTACGATTGTGGTGAAATAACTATATTTATATATTATATGTATTCTATAAATTTTTATATGTTTTATATTTCTTATGATTGAGATTATATCGATTCAGGTATGTTTTATATATATTCTATTAAAAAAATTGGGGATGCTTCAGTAATGGAATTGGTTGTGGCAGACTGTTATAGATTTTATCAAAGCTAATCCACTAAGAAAAGTATCTTTTTTAGTGCTAAAAATAGGCTAAGAAAAGTATCTTTCTCGGTGATAAAAAATTATTTATAAATGAATTTTTTTCATCATTTTTTTAGCACTAAAAAAGGACTTCTTTCCCACTCCTTCATATAATTGTCTTTCATAGTGATTTTTTAGCATTGAGAAATGATTTTTTAAACTGTTGAAAAAGGTGTAATCTATTGTAGTGGTTTAAAACATATTTCCCATTATTAAATCTAAGGAAACAATTTCAAATATTCTTGAAACTCTATGACTATTATCATTGATTTATTTGGGACCATTAATAATTAACAGCATATCATTTTGATGTTTAGGTGTGGTTGTAATGACTTGAAGTGTATTTTTTCATTTTAAGCATAAATAAAGTTCAAAAAGTGTATATAATTTTCAAAAATAAGAAAAAAATTTAGATTATCATGAAAATCTTCAAAAAAAATTATTTAATTTGTGTCATATAAAAATTAACGACGTATTATTGTGATATTTAGTATAATCGAAGTGACTTCATATATTTTTTTCATTTCTAATTAGTTTCAAAAAAATTATTTTTTGTTAATAATACATGTCTTGTTTATTATTATTTATTAATTACTCATTTAAATTAAAGGTACATTTATTTAGAAGACTAAAATTAAAATGATTATTGATTCAACAACACATTCTTTTTAACTTGTTCATATTATTTAATTTTTATATCTATAAATGTTGTAATAATAACTAAATATAAAAATATATTTTCAAATAATGATATTAATTTATTATTTAATTCTATTTATTCTTACATGTATCATGTTTTTTATTCTAATAATTTTTGTTATCTTAGTCTAGAAATTCATGGTTTTAATAATCCAAAAATATGTTTCTTGGGTTTCTAATTAATTATGTGTTTTGTGATAATAATTTTCTTTTCTGGAAAAATGTTAAAATTGGGAAATTATAGAATTTTTCATATGTTATGTGAACATACCATGTGAATACATCCTACCTATCATGTGAAGTAACCATGGATGTGAGATAAAATTATTCCAAGTGTTGGAGATACCTTAAGAAGGATTTAATCAACCACATGTTAAGACAAGTAGCCACATGACCATTGAATCAACCATGATGAAATTTCTCTAAGTTCCAGATCAATCACGTGATGAAGTGGATCTACCATAAGAATAATTTAAATGGACCATTATAGTTATCCAAAAATATTTCAAATTGCTAAAGCAACAGCACATTGAAGGATGAATAAAACACAAGACAGATCCAATTGATCATATGTTTTAACCAACCATATTTATTCCAATATACAACATAACCAGTCAGAGATGCCCTAATATGAGTCTTCAAAGACAATTATTGACAAAGATATCATAGTTAAAGTTTAAAATACCAATGGATATTTTTATCATTTAATGAGACTTGTCAGATTATTTAAGATATGTAAGTTTGGGAATGATCATTTCTTAACATCTAACTTGTAAAGATTCCTCTTAAAATATAAGGAAGTCTCTCTTATGCATGGTGTGAGTTGTCGGAGATTTTTTTATTCTAGAAATTTCATTTACCTGCACTAAATACTCTATTTCCATTATGAAATTTTTAAAACACAAAAGAAGTCTAAAGTGATAGTATCTTACATATTTTATCCAAACAGATAATCACACAAGGATAAGAACCTTGTTGATCAATCAAAGTTCAATCAGAGATTTAAATACATCAAAATCCCTATTATTTACTCACTCTCTCTATTTTAAATTAAATATTGAGTTGTGATTTATTTTTTCTTTACATTTACTTATCACTTGTCTTGTATTTTATTAAGTAGTACTCTATTATTATTTACAACCTTTTTTACCTGACAAGCTCAGTCAGAGGAGAACCCATGACCATTTATTAAACAAAAGAAAAGGTACAGTAAATAGAAAAGAAGAATTCAGGTGAACATCTTTCCCACATCCAACCCATTACAACCAAAACAAGAAAACTACATGTCATAATAATCATACCCTTCACCATATCCAAAATAAGGCGCCTCCTCTGTAGTAGCTAATTCCCATTCTGATGACGTTCCAAGTTGTTTTAATATTTTAGCATACTTCTTTCTAAGCTTCAACTTCTCCAACGAAGATTTCTCCTTACAGTATTTCACACTCGACACCAGGGTGGCCCCACTTCCCCTTTTAGACAAAGTCCTGGTGACCACTGGCTTAGGAAAATGTGAATAATCCTTCCTGGGTTTTCTCGTGGGTGGAGCAGTCATAACGCCGTTATTTTCAGAGACCTTCAATCTTCCACTCTGAACAACATCACTGAAAGAGGGTCAGATAACACCACTAGTTTCCTTATCACTTTCAAAAATATCTCCCCATTTTCTAGTGACCATCACAGAGGCAAGATCAATGCAATCATCCTTTCGCACCAGCACATCCTCTCCAACAGCCAAGCTCCCTCCTTCCGGCATATGAGATTCCCTGTTCTGATCAATTGGGGAAAGACATCGAGAGTTCTAAGTGATGTCCAGATCATCACACAACACCCTCTCCATTTCACCCTCATCAGCCTCTTTTTCTTGCTGAGCAGATAGTTGGGCACTATTTATAACCTTTTTTACTTTAGTTATCCCAAGTATTTATATATAAGAGTCTTCGTATATCCTAAACTACCATGTGGGCAGTAATTTTGTAAAACTAAATCTTGGATGTGAATTTATTATTAAGTTTAAATAAATGTGGTCAGAAGTGTCTTATGATAAATTGGAGAGGACTAAGCTCTGGTTTAGAGATAACCAGATTTTTAATTCCAATATGTGTCTTATTTTTCTTTTCACTACTTGTTTTACATTAACTCAAAAATATATTTATTTTTGAGCTATTAATATAAAACATTCTCTAATAGTTTCATTAATAAATAATATTTATATTTTCCTTAATGTGATTAAAATTTTATTAAAATTAATGTAATTTCAAATTGTTTTAACCAAGTTTTTATCAAGACTTTGAGAAACCATTTCAACGTAACAAATTAATTTTATATATTATATTTTTAAACAAGACTATGGTTTTAAATTTGAGGATTTAAAATTTATAATTATTAAAGAAGGATTTTTTTTAAGCTATATTCACCCCCCCCCCCTTGAGAATTCCTCTAGGACCAACATTTGGTATTATGGTAGAAATTATTTATTTCTATGCTCTCTATTTTTACTATCTTAGTTTACTTTTTGAACATGATCTAGGCTTGAGGGAAATATCTCTTATTTATATTTAATTAATTGTATATTATTATGGATTATATTCCCATAGGTCATACTACTAATTGAACTCATTTTTGAATGGAAATAACTATTCCCAATCGAAAATAAAAATAATAAATTTATTTAGAAAGTATGGTATTTAATATTTGGGGAACTATATAGGATAGATGTGAAAACCCTAAGACTTATAGAGAGTAATAGAATTATCCAACTAAATATACTTAATATTGTAACTATAAATCTATAAATTCTTTATTTTTTATTTAAATGAAGTTGATTTTATAAGAATATCTTCTTTTATTATTACTTTTCAAATCTGTTACACATCAAATATTTCTCATGAAGGTACCTCTAATGTTAATTAAATGAGATTGAATACATATACCTTGAAGTTTGATTCTTTAAATATGAAAACTAATAAGTCAATTAATGAAATTTATTATAGATTTAATGATATCATCAACACTATAAAATCACTTATAAAATGAATGGATCACAAAAAAACAATTTATAAGATTATAGATATGCTTAATTGATGGGTGGAGAATAATTACTTTTTTTATTATAGAATACTATAACATTAGAAAGTGGTTAGTCAAAGAAATAATTGTAAATATGGTGATATAAGAAGAAGAATTAGAAGATTATAATGAAGATTATAAACATAAAAAGTAAACAATATCATTCAAAACATCTAAGTCAATATACAATGTTGTTATAAAGGATGATAACTCAAGTGGAAATGAATCTTATTGCAAAAGTGATGAGAATATGGCATGTCTACCCACAATATTCAAAAAGTTCAATAAAAATAATAAATACATAAAAGAATCAAATTATAAAGTAATGTATAATAGAATAGGAAACAGTAAGGAATACTTGATAAAGGATAACTCATATGGTGACATTATATATTATGAATTCAAGAGCAAATGAAATATTAAAGCTAATTTTATTAAGGTGAAATATAAAAATAATTATGAGGATATAGAAAAAAACCAAAGAAGGAAATTAATGAAACATAGAGTGTGTATGAGGATATATCTAGTGACTCATATACATGTATTAATGATGAAAGTGTAAAATCTAATGTGTATTTTATGGCTAGTTCACCTGACGTGAAAAATACTACTATTAATTCTACTTTGTCTCGTGATGATGTCTTAGATGAATCTCAAATGTATAATAAAGAACTATTTAAATAATTCTATATACGGGAGGACACCATAAATTAACTTAAATATATTTATGTGAATTGGAAAAAAACATGATTTATCTACCAATACTATAATGATATTTTTTTAAAAAAATATAATAATCCCAACTTATTAAAACAAAATAAAGATTTGATATTGGAAAATTGGAAACTTAAAATAGATATATAAAAGTTTACAACTAGTACCAATACTCTAAATATGATTTTGGGAAATAAGAAACCACCCAAACATAATAATGGAATTTTATATCCATCTAGATATAAAATGAAGTTATATAAAAACTGTTATGTTCCATTTTTAAAGAATAAAACAATAATCTATATATCTCTAACCAATCCAGGTCTCTATCCAACCAGGCACCAGACCCGATCTGTGGAAAGGCCCAAAGGTAATTTTCAATCCCCACAATATGGCACAAGTTCTAGGTATAAATATCAGGAAATGGTAATGATTTACCCTAACATACAAACATAAACAATCAATGATATAAGACAAACCAAAGCTAAAAGTCACAACCAAAAAATCCTTTGACCAAAAACTAGATTTGATTTATACAGTTTAAACCATACCCCAAAGACTACCATAAAGTGGGGTGACCAAAAACCAACTCAAAAACCACCACCTGGAAAGATTACCGCACCTATAAGTTTTCTCCATAATGTCGCACCAATAAAGATAGCTAGCAACCTAAACCACCATCTCCAAAGGCCTTCTCCATACCTATATCATGCACTACAAAATATACTTACACCTAAATGTGTAATTAGAATGTGAGATAACACCCATAAATATTCTACTAATAAAATATTACAAGAATAAACATTAAGTGAAGAACACACTTGAAAGTTTAATAAAAAAAGGAAATTAATGCTTGAAAAATTTTAAAGAATTTTTTTTAAATGAAAACAACTTTAAAGAAGTGAAATTTTTTAAATGGAAACATCATTGCTTTTATAGTAACCCAAATTTAATACCATATACTGATGGTGAGAACAAATTAGTCAAAGAGCACAAAATAGGGGAGTGGGTCTATGGGACTAGCTAGTGAAGGGACCCTAGAACCTCACGTCTTAGTGAAACCGGTATAGGAACCATGACCAAAAATGTTCTCATTCAAAAGTAACTAGGGGGAATCACATCCCAAGTCCTAGTGGTCTCCAACTATATCATATGTTTAATAAATATTATTCTCATCAATCCTAATAAGTGATCCCAGGCCATAGCCACTTCTAGATCACTAGAACACTGGTCCTAGTCTGCCCTCCAAGATACCCAAGATTCCCTTAGTACTCATTCAAGTTCCAAGTTCATATCACATGTCATATTGATATATATCTAAACCAAAAAAAGAACTACAGACACCAAAAACCACCATTTGCACACACAAATTCCATTTTGAAATACTGTGCACATTAAAACAGCCTCCAAAACTGTTTCGTATCGTTAATATAATTTAATAAACTATTTAGAAAATTTATAAAACAATTACAAACGGGTATCACAGACCTTTACACACAAAACCCACTAAAAATTCCCTTTTCAAATTAAGCACACACCAAAACAGAACATAATAAGCATCCCTTAAGAAATTTAATAAATCAAATGCATATTTTATAAAACACTAACAATTTATGAAATAAGGGTTTTACACCAAAGCTCACCCCACTCATATAAATATGATACTAAAAAATCAAACACATATAAAAATCATTTGAAAATTAATTTCACATAATATAAATTAAATCAAGAACACATTAAACTAATTATAAAAGTGAAATAATTCACCAAACAATGGTTATACAAGGAACCACCTACCTCAGTGAAGAAATCCATAATAATTCGGCGTGAAACTTCCAATCCACATAAATTGCTCTACAATAAAACTAAAATACACCCCAATTCAAGAAATAAAACCAACAATATCTAGATAAGACTCTGACTCACATGAAACCCTAACACTAAATCCTACCAAATGGAATAAAAAACTCCTAGAGTAGAATGAACCTATAGTGAGGGGTCTAAGAATCTAGTAGTATTGGGATAGTGTTTCTAGAAGTGATTCTCTTTGTAAATTCGATCTTGAAAGGGAATGAAATGTGAGGGGATGGATGTTTGGTGTAATATTGTTCTGTGTGAGGGAGGTCTGGATGCCATGAGGTAGTCCATTAGGAGAGGGGAGGGGAACTGACCAAGATCACCAGTGGAGGGGCGAAGCACCGATGAAAATAGAGGGGAAGAGTAGTGCACCAGGTAGGTGGAGATCTAGGGTTCATCTCATAAGGGTATGTCTTATGGGATAGAGATAAAGGGGATGAAGATAGGAAGAGGGAAGAAAAAAGAAATAAGAAAAAATAAGAGGAAAAGAAAAAGAAAAGAAAAAAAGGTAAAAACCTAAGTTCAATAATAATAATAAAAATATGTTAATAAAATTTTAACCAAGATAATAATATTATTAATATTATCATCAAAATTATACTAAATTAATTTTATAAATTAATTAGATAACTGTGCATTGGGTAGGGTGCACGGTGATTTGGAGAACCTGCACGGCTTCGACAGTACCCTGCTCATGCGCCAGACACCGTTAATCCCAAACATTATTTTATTAATCAGAGATGCAAAATTTCAGTCGTGATTAGCCCGGACCTTGACAAAATATTACAATTCCATATAAAATTATAAAATAAGAATTATTACCAAAGTTTGGGTGTGACACTATAAGTCTAATGTAACTCCTATATTTGGAAAAAAAATCATCACTCTTATGGATTTTATAATACTTTTATCTTTAAATATGTTAATTTTGTAGTTAAAAAATACATGAAATGGATTTAGATTCTAAAATATCTATTTTATAACTTTTTTGGACCCAAGAAAATGTGGGTAAAAAATCATTTTTTATTTGATTTTGTATAGGTAAAGTTCTTAAAGTGATATAGTAAAATTATATGGTATATAATCTGTGGATATTATATTTATATTACTAGAGACTACTCAATCTTCAAGACATTAGTAAAATTGGATAGTGGACATGTCACATTTTGTGATAATTAAAAATGAAAGATAATTGGTCTTCAACAAATTGTTAACCTTGAATCTATTTAAATTTATAAAGTATTTTTTATTGGTCATTTAAAATATAACATAGTTATTATATCTCAAATATATGATGATAGTTATAATGTTAAATTTGTAAATAATTCTTGAAAAAAAATTATTCCAAGCATGATTTGGTATTTCCTAACTTAAGAAATGACAATGTTTATACTGTTAATCTAGATTATTTATTTTAATAAAAATGTTTCATGTTTAAGTACATTTCCTAGATAATCTAGAATATGGAATATGAGACTAAGCCACTATAATATTAACTCACTTAGGAAGATAACTATAAAATTATTAGTTAAGGATCTACCTAAACTAAAATTCCCAAAACACAAAGTGTAAGATTTCTATCAATAACGGAAAGCAACAAAAACATTTATTTCAATCTAAATAAAGAGGTTTCGAACTCTCAAAAACTAGAATCGGTTCACATGGATTTTGTTTGTACCTTCTATAGTTAAAATTCGAGTTAAAAAACATTATTATTTTATTATTGTTCATAACTATTCAATATACACATGAGTATTCTTCCTATCTCATAGAAGTGAAACTTCTTCCTATTTTGGTAAATATTAAACATCTATATAGAATCCATAGTGGAATTACCATTGAGACCTTGATAACTAATCATGGTTTTGAATTTTAGAATCGATAATTAGAATCTTTATTTTCACAATATGGATATAATTACAATTTCTTTGTGCCAATAAAACCTTAAAAAATGGGGTTGTGGAAATGAGAAACATAACTCTCCAAAAAAATTCCCAAACTATGCTTATTGAATATAACTTACCTATCTATATTTGGGTTGAAGCTATGAGAATAGTAATTCATGTAATTAATATGTTTATAATAATACTTTTCTTAAAATTATTCATTATGAATTATGAAATTTTATAAATCAAAGAAGTTAATTACTTTAGAGTTTTTTGATATAAATCTTCCAAATCCAAAGAAAATATGGAACAATTTGCACTAAAGAGTTATGAAGGAATTTTTCTAGGTTATTAGACCACCAATAAATTATATAGAGTTTTTAAAAAACAATATAAATGTCTATAAGCATCAAGTTTGGCCCCTATAAAATCCATAATTAATATAAAAAAGATCTTAAGAATTTCAGGAAAATCCAAAAATCAAATTGGATAATCTATTCATGAAGTAAAATTTGATAAAGTACTAAGAACCACAAATAATCCCATCCCTTATGTATAGCTCACACACTAGGGATGACCACTTCTCCACATGGTGTTCCTACAAACCAAAAATAAATCACATTCCAGGGTGAGGTTGTAAAGATATTATAGCAATGCAGGCTTAACATACATGGATATTACATCATTTTAGATGAAAATTCAGCACATTAAAAAAGTAAATTCCCAAGGAACATAATAGTTTGTGTATTTTGAAACATGGAACACATTATTCTAATTTTGGTGAATGATCTTAAACATATCTCATAAATATATTCCCCTTTATTACTTCAACATAAATCTTTTCTTCATAACCTAGGGAAAGAAAACATAATAAAGGGTGAGATCAGATGCTCAGTAAGGATATAAATAAAGAAGATATGTAAGAATAACCTAGAAATAAGGTTTTGATAACATGAGAATAACATTTTAAGATCAAACCCTGCATATCAAAGATTATAATCATGAGTCAGGAAACAAAGATTGGTAGTTCATAATACATGAATCATAAGAAAATAATGGAATATAAGTCATGAGAAAATAACATTGGAATAGGAAATAGACTTTTGGAATACACATAAGTACATAAAATCATTTACTATAAGTCAAGTCTCATTTCCAAAACATATCAAGTCAATTCATGGGGGAAACACCTACTGGGTGGGACACACCAGCATCCTCAATCGCAGTCCTTTCTTTATAGTGGATCAAGTTACATATTCTTCCCATAATAGATCAGGTTTTACCATCTTCCCATAATATATAAAGCTTTGTGACATTTTCCCTTCATTATATCATGAGATATAAATATTTACCCAATTCATTGGAAAGATATATAGGTCCCACCTGTCACATAATGAAATTATACATATGTGTTCCACAATATAATAAAATGTTCATTATATCATGGCTCATAAAATGTGATGGGTTTCATAAAAATCATATCATAACTAATGAAATGAAATAGTTATTTTAAAAATAACATAATATCATAATCTGTGGAAAATATAGAGGTTTTATAATAATTCCATCATATAATAACCCATGAAAAGAAGTGGGTTTCATAATCATTAATCATGGTATAACCTGTGGAAGAGAAAGGGGTTTCATAAATAACATGTCATATTAAACATAAAGCATTAAAAATAGTATCTATGGATCATATACTCATTAAATCATAAACTGTATCAAAGTATTTCATCTTATATAGAGAAAAACATTGAAAGATCACTTGGAGTATTTATTAAAGAAAATAATATTTCTTTGGAAGTCATTTTTTTAGACATAAAACATTTTCAAAGCCATTTTCTTTTAAAAACACATTAAAAACTTATGAATTAATCTTTAATTTAATTTGAAATATTTATTGAAGAAAATATCCTTTCCACTATGAAAAAAAATTTCAAATCCTAAAACATTATGAAAGCCTTTTTCTATTAAAATAGCTTTTAAAGCGTATAAAGGAAGATTTGAAATCATTGAACTCCTTTTTAAACATAAAAAAATAAATACTTTATCTTTAATATTATCTTAAAATATAATTTAAAAATATTTATGAAAATATTTTTAGAAAATATGGTTTTTTAATAAAATACATTTCCGAATAAAGAGGGGAATAAGGTCAACTTTTCTTAAAAATGTTTTCTTAATTATATAAATAAACAATGAGTGGAAAAATGGAACCATTATATAAAGATTTCATGAATACAATTATCAAAATAAAATTCATAAGACTTATTGAGATATGGGCCATTATATTTCATCAATGGAAGCATAACTGTAAATAATCCTGAAAATGATGAGATTGTAGAAATAAACTATTACCAATTTGGTAACTTTGGATCATAATCCCCATGAGATAATAACATTAAATTAAGAGTAAAATATCATTAAAAATGATATTAATCTTATAACATATCAAATGGAATGAACATACACCTCATAAAATAATATAGTTTCATAACATAACATGTGTCTCAAAGAAGGAAAATTTAGAAAAGATTTCCTTATCGCTTTTTTAACATTTTATCCATAAATTAAATTAAAGAGATATATGCAAATGGATGTGTAAATAAAAATAATTATCAGTATAAGAATCATGAAATACATAAATTTGAAGTATACACACCACATTTAACACCCCAAGCTTCCATGGTACGCTTTTCTTTGAATAATACAATAGGTTGTCTTGTACGCAACTTCGAGTTCTAGCACACCACGACCAATCAAACTAGCTGCTATGAATAGTAATACCAACTTTTTGAAATTATATAAATTTTATTTTTCAAAATGGACTTCAATTTTTTATTTTAAATATCAAAATTAGCTTAGGGTGAATTTTTGGTATTTTTTTGAAAACATTAAATTTTTTATGAATAGTGAAAAACATTTCATTATTTTTTAAAATAAACTTTTTATTTAAATAATTATTTATTTTATTTAAATTTATTTCAGTTCAAAATAGATACCTAATACCTATATAATTTCAATGTAATTCATTGGAGTCATTTTAAAATAAAATTGGATTAATAAAATTTTATTGAACATTTTAACATGTTTTACCCACCTTCTTGGCACATTTACAAGTTTGCATAAAAAGTAATTTTACTAATTATATGAATTTAATTTAAAAAATAATTGAGGAAAAATTGAAATCATTAAATAAAATTTGGTTCAATAGGATGAAAATAATTTTTGTTGAATAGTAACTTTTGAATTTTATTTACCATGGTTAAAAGTAAATTGGGTAATTAAAGGTAAAAATGATATTATAATTACCCTAAAACATATCCTAATTCTATTGGATAATTGTTTTTTGACCTAAATAAACCTTAGGAATAAAATATGATCCTTTTTTATCCACTTGGATTAGATTATGACATTTATTATTATTTTATTTAAAGAAGAGTTAAAATTCTTAAATTCAAATTTTCATAACTAAAACATTTTTAATATAGGGTTATACATAAGATAAATTCAACTGTAAATATTCATTATAAATATAAAAATATTTCACACATAGTGGTATTTTATTTATAATTTTTAGACAATAAATTATTAAATTTATTTATGACACAATGATGATGCAGTAATTACCTTATTAATGAAAGTTGAAAAATAACTTATATTATAAATATCCAAATAAATGTAAATTGACACTTTTGAAGCATTAAACTAATTTTTTAGGTTAATATGACATGTTGGTATAGATTTAATTTATTATTTTTCTAAGTAATCAAGTTTTTTTGACTTTCACAAAAACCAAATACTAAATAGTGTCAAAATTGACATAAATGAGTTTTTAAAACAAATATTATATTATTAATTGATATAATATTCCTCAAATATAAGGTTCATTCAAATGTCTTATATAAGGTTATATATTTCAATAATTAACCACTTTGGGTTTTCTAGTCTTTCTATAGTATGTTTTTTAACCATTTATTATAATAATACAAGAATACATTGTAAATGTTAAACTATTTAACTAAGAGTTAAATCTGAAATATATGGTTAATATGGTGACCTAAACATATATAAAATATATTGGTTGAGAGGATTTAGGCCCATACCCACCTTATCCTAGAAATTAATCTATTTGGATCCATTATAAATCGAAAATTATTTAATAATAAAATAATATTTTAAGCTTTTCCGAAAGTGACCCCCACCTCTCTTATAAAAGGGTATTTCCCCTTCTCTCAAAATCACACCTCCAAATCCATTTGTCTTGGACAAACCATACTCAAATATCCTCCAAACTACCCTCAATTCAACCTAAAGGACTTTCATTTATCATAAATCCAACCTAAGGATACCTTTTGATCAAATCAAAAGGAAGCACCCGAAAAAGAGGTAATAATTTCATCACCTCCTTCAAAGTTCTTTTCTTCTTCCACTTCCACTTTCTTTTTTGTTTCCATACCAAAATGATAAATCCTTTACCTTATACATACTTTTATGTTATTATAAATACGGTACAACCATATTCATTATTCTATTCATCATATGAATAAAAAAGTCACCATATGTGTGTACGTACGACTTACCGTCTCCGCGTTGTGGTGTAGTTTGTTATTAAACACTTTATTATTTTGATGGGTATAATAACGAGTATAATTGATATAAATAATAAATATAATATGTTAATGATTTTTATATATTATATATCATCCAATTACATACAATTTTACCATCAATATAATGGTATTTCTGCTCATGTGTATGTAAGGATTACCATCTCCACGAACGCGATGAGATTCATTCCCCATTGTAACCATTCAAGAATAAATTTAATTTTATTATTAGAAAAAATAATATTTAAGAAATTAATATCATTATTCATATGAATCAAATAAATCTTATTCAAAACAAATATGACTTACGTAACAAAACATATAAAGGAAAACAAATCACTTAACACCCAAAACGATGATACTACTGATATATCATTAACAAAGAAAAATTTGAAGATCATATATGATATCATATTTATGTATGTGGTTCTTTTACAATTTAACAACTATGATTTCACCAATATACATGAGGTTAACATACCCTCTACCAAAGAAAATTACAAGGTAAGGGTTCATTTCACAATCTCTTTATTATATGAGGTTGTTGGTACGTTAGTATATGTTGGGACCTCTTTATCATCCACATCCATGTTTCTTAAAAATGTATTTCAAAATTTTTTTACTATTTCATAGAATATGGATTAAATTCATTTATACCCTTGTTTGACTTTATATAAAATTTTTTGAAAGGAATATTTTTGTCCTTTTCCAAACAAGGTACTTTATGACCTTTTTGAAAAATTAAGGTAATAATTTTTTTTAACTTTTACAATGGGTGTGTCTATTTTCTACCATTATAACATCTTCAAAGATTCTCTTACAAGATTATAAGAATATTTTCAAAATATATTTTTTATTTTTATAATTATGTGACTTTTAAATGATTTAAAAATAGAAAGAGACATTTCTCTCAAATAGTTTTGATTTCATCTATGTTAACATCCTTTGATGGATTTTACACTTGTTTGAAGTTGATTTATTATGATAAAATATGTCATATTGTATTGAATGAGTTATGTTTGACTATGGATGTGCTATTTTTATACCATTCATGGTTTATGGTTAAAGTATTAACATTTTGTATGCTAGTTATGATATGAATATTTATTTTATGGTTCAACATTTTCATATGAGGAATGCATTGGACATAGTAAGTGATGGGGGGAGCCCAGTATTGCTACTCGATGCATCAGTAGGTCTCAAAAGACAAAATAGTGTCTTGGCACAAGTCCATGACAAAATATTATTTGTAGTCTTGGCATGAGGCCTTGACTATGTTGTTATTATGTTTGTAATTATTCATTCCATCATTATGAAATTAGCTATTGATATTACATGTGATTAGTCTAGTAGAATATAAAAGTGAATAATTAAATGAAATTATTTTATTTATCTTTTTTAAATTATGCTGAATTTTAATTTTAAAAATATTTTGTTTTAGTCTTATACATTTCCTTCAATTTTTATGCTTATTTATGAAAGTTTCTGTAATATTGTTATCCTTACTGAGCATCTGTGCTCACCCCTTTCTTATGTTTTATTTTTACAACGATGTGAAGAAGTATATTATGATTGACCTGTAGGGATAGGTTATGGGATATGAGTGTGTTCAAAAGAGACACAATTTTGTTGTTTTTTATTTCATAATGAAATACAAAACGTAAGTATGTATCTAGTACTTCCAAGGCTACTAAACTAATAGGTCTTTCAGCACTTGATCTCTTGTGATCATGCCTATGTTATGTAATAATGAACCGAATCTCAATAACTAGGGTCAGGAAATTACAGTTGGTATCAAAAGAAGGTAATACAAACCTTGGAAGCCAAATTTAGAAAAACTATAATTATAGAACATTACCCTAAGATAGACTTTGTGGATTAGTATAGAACAATTTCCTAGAATTTTGGTAATGTAGATATTTTGTGTATTTTCTAATAAATACATCCTTTTCTGGATACGATTAGGTAGAGGTGGATTTGGAACAAATGTACCTAGGAGTGAAAACTCTGACAAAGAGTTTTAGGCTTGACTTGGGGTATCCTGGTACATAACAATGGGCCTTTCTTCACTATTGGTTACGACACTCTCATGGGATATTCAAAGGATAATACACATTTTTTTATAATCCATTATGAAGGATTTATGAGTAAATACTTCCCAAAAAAAATATTTTTTTTTATTATGGATTATATTCATAAACTATTAATTTTTTGTTAGGTATTTTACTAGGTTAGAATTATGTATTTTGATTCAAAAACTAATCTAGTGTATGCCATTTTTTAGAAATGGTACATAGTAGAAGGAATGGAAATTTTATCAACGCACGTAATCAATGTAGGGATTTATGTAACGCCCCGACCCCAGTTACCCAGAGTCGGTGCATTATTACATAACATTGGCATGATCACAAGAAAGATCAAATCTTGAAAGACTGATTGGTTTAGTAGCCTTGGAAAAAATAAATATATTCTTAAGTCTTACATTACATCATAAAAATGAAAACTACAACAACATATTTTCTTCATAGTCCACACTTATATCGCCAAATACTATCCCTGCAGGTCATTCATGAATTACTTCTTCACATCCTGGGAAAAATAAAACATTTAAAGGGGTGAGCACAAATGCCCAGTAAGGATAACAATATATCGGAATCTTTTATAAATAAGAATAAACATTTAAGGCAATGTATAACTAAAACAAAAGCCTTTTAAACTTGAACCTAAAAATAGCATGGAAAAATTAAAATGAAATAATGACATTTACTTATTCACATGGATATTCTACTAATCAAATAATTACAAGCAATATCAATAACCACTTTCATAATGATGGAATGCATAATGCCAGACTATCATAACCACATAGCCAAGGCCTCGTGCCACGACTAAAAATAAGATTTTTTCAAGGCCTTATGAAAAGAAACTATTTTGTCTCATGAGACCTACCGATGCATCGAGGAGCTATAGCGGGCTCCACCCATCACATATTAAGTCCAATGCATTCCTCATATGAATAGGTTTAAACATAACATAAACATTCATATTAAAACTAGCATACGAAATGTAAATACTTCATCCATAAACCATGAATGGTATAAAAATAGCACATCCACAGTCAAACATATCACAAAACCTTCAATACAATATAGAAGTTTTGTATCATAATAAATCAACTTCAAATAAGTGTAAAATCCATTAAAGGATGTTGACATAGATGAAATCAAAATTATTTTTAGAGAAATATCTCTTTTTATTTTGAAATCATTTAAGAGTCATATAAAATAAAACATTTTCTTTGAAAATATTCTTATAGGCTTGTAAGGGAAGCTTCTACAATTTTATAACGGCAGAAAATAGCTGCACCAGCCGTATAAGTTAAAAAAACATTCTTACCTTAATTCTGTCGAAAAGGTTAAAAAGCACCTTGTTTGGAAAACAATGGAAAGATTCCTTTATAAACCTCTTATAAAAATTCAAAAAAGGTTATAAATGATTTTAACCCATATTCATGTAAATAGTAAAAATGTTTTGAAATACATTTTGAAGAAACATGGATGTGGATGATAAAGAAATCCCAGTAGATTATTACATATAAACAACCTCGGATAATGAAGAGATTGAAAAATAAACCCTTACCTTGTACTTTTCCTTGGTTGGGGTAGGTTAACCTCTTGTATAATGGTGAAATAATTGTTATTAAATTATACAAGAATCATATACATTAATATGATATCTTATATGGTCTTTTAACATTGATTTGTTAATAATATCTTAGTATTATCGTTGTTTCGGGTGTTAACTTACTCATTTTCTTTTATATGTTTTGTTACGTAAGTCATTTTTGTCATGGATAGGTTGTATCTTAATCATATACAGAATTATAGAAAGTCCTTAGATACTATTATTAATCATTAAATGAGAATTAGACTTGAATGGATACGATGGAGAATGAATCTCATCGCATTCGTGGAGACGGTAGTCCGTACGTACGCACGAGCGACAATATCATTATTTTGATAATAAAATAATATGTAATTGGATGGTATGTCATATATATATAATCATTATAATGTTATATTTATTATTTACATGAATTACACATCATTATTATACCCATCCAAATAATAATTTATTTAATAACAATTACACCATGACGTGGAGATGGTAAGACGTACGTACGCACGTATGGTGACATGTTATTCAAAGGATGGATAGAATACTAAATATGGTTGTACCATATTTATAATAATATTACAGTATATATGAGATACTGGATTAATTATTTTAGAATGGGATTAACAAAGAAAGAAGAAGTGGAAGAAGAAAATAACTTGAAAAAGGGTGGTGAAATCATTACCTCTTCTTCGGGTTCTTCCTTTTGATTTGATCAAAAGGGATCCTTAATTTGGCTTTATGAATAAAGGAAGGCCTCTAGGATGAAGTGAGGGAAGTTGAGAGAGTATCTGGGCAGAGGTTGGCCGAACCAAAAGGCTTTGAAGGTGTTATTTAATGAGAAGGGAGAGTGCCCTTTTATAAGAGGGGTGAGGGGCACCTTTGGAAAATATAGAAATATTATTTTATAATAAATTCATATTCGGTTTCTAATGGCTCCAAAGTGGATTATTTAAAGTTTAAGGTGGGTATGGGTTGAAAAAAACTCAACAAATATAATTTATACAGGTTTGGGTCATTATATTAACCTTATCTTTAAGTATTAACTCTTAGTTAATTAGTTTCACTTTTACAATGTCTCTTTGTATTTTTATATTATATGGTTAATAAACTTACTATATACATCCAAAAGACCCCCAAGTGTACCATTAATGATACACATATCATGATATAGGTCTCTTTTCCGAACCTTAGATTTTTAAGAATTTAATATCAGTTAATAATATAATATTTGTTTTAAAAACTCTTTTATGTCAATTTTGACACTATTCAATAATTGATTTTTGAAAAAATCATAACAGAATTATTACTTTGAACAAAGTTAATTAAGTAAATCCTACATGTTATATTAACCTATAAAATTAGTGTAATTCATAAAAAGTCTCAAATTATATTTATTTTGGTATTTATAATATCAATTATTTTAATTTTTTCACTATTATGGTAATTACTACATCATCATTGTGTCATAAATAAATTAAATTATTTAATGTCTAAAAATTATAAGTAAAATATAATTATGTATGAAATCATTTTATCTTTCTAATTAATATTTAAAATCTAATTTATATTATTTATAACCCTATATTAAAAATATTTTAGTAAATAAACTTTGATTTTAACTCTTTTAACTCTTCTTTGAATTAAATAATAATAACTGTCCAAATCTAATCCAAGTGGATCTAAATGATAATATTTTATTCCTAAGGTTGTTTTGGGTCGAGATACACTTGTCCAATAGAATTAGGACATTTTTTAGGGTAATATTAATATCATTTTTACCCTTAATTACCCTATTTACTTTTAACCGTGGTAAATAATAGTAAAAAGTTACTATTCACCAAAAAATATTTTCATCTCATTGAACCACATTTTACTACTTGATATTAACCATGTCTCTTGGATTTTCTAAATTCCATTCACAGAAGCGGTAAAATTAAGTTTTATGAAAAATTTAGTTTTTTAACTACCACTTAGTGGTTTCACTATTCATCAAAAATTGATGTTTTTCAGAACAATGCAAAAATTTCACCCTAAGCTATAATTGATATTCTGAATTCAAAAATGATGTCTATTTTACAAAATTCCAAACATATAAGTTGAATTAATTAATTTTATAATTAATTCCCGCTGTTACAACAAATAGCGTGTTCTTTAGAAACAATATATATCAAAAGATTGACAATTGTTTATGTCCAATTTCAAAGTGAAATTAATTCTAATGAACACCATTGGATAAAATGGTAAAAATATATTCTAATTATACATTAAAACCACTCAATAATATAATTTATCACTATAAATTATTTTTAATAAAAAAATTGTTTTTTAAGTATTTTTCACTATTCATAAAAATTGGAAGTTCTCAGAAAAATGCCAAAAATTCAACTTAGGATAATTTTGATATTCTGAATCCAAAAATGAAGTCCATTTTGAAATATAAAATATATATAATTTCAAAAATTAGTTATTACTATTCATAACGGCTAGTTTGATTGGTTGTGGTGTGTTAGAACTCGATGTTGCATACTACACAAGCTATCACATTATTCAAAGAGAAGTGTACCGTAGAAGCTTGGGGTGTTGCATTCTCCCCACCTTCAAATAATTTCATGCTCGAAATTTCTAGAATACTACCTCATGAAAAGTGTCGAGTGGTTCTTCATCATAAGTTCCTCGGGTTCCCAGGTTGCCTCTTCCATCTTATGGTTTCTCCACAAAACTTTTACCAGACGCGTCGTCCGATTTCTCAGCACGTGTTCTCTCGTATCAAGAATCCTGACGGGCTCTTCGGAATAAGACAGATCAGGTTCTAGTTCTAATTCCTCATAGGTGAGTACATGCGTTGGGTCAGGCATGTATTTCCTCAATAGAGATATGTGGAACACATCGTGATCTTTGGAGAGACTTTCCGGCAATGACAATCGGTAAGCTACAGCCCCAATTCGTTCTAAAATTTTGAAAGGTCCGATGTACCTGGGACTCAATTTAAATTTCTTACCAAAACGTATAACTCCCTTCCATGGATATACCTTCAGGAAAACATGATCACCGACTTGAAATTCCAAATCCTTCATTTGATTATCGGCATAGCTCTTCTACCTACTTTGAGCTGCTTTGATGTGATTTTGGATTACCTTCACCTTTTCCATCATTTCCTCCACCAGTTCTGGACCTACAAGTTTTCTTTCACCAACGTCATCCCAACAGGTTGGTGTGCGACATCTCTTCCCATATAACACTTCATATGGTGCCATATGAATACTCGAATAGAAGCTATTGTTATAGGAAAATTCTACCAGAGGTAAATATTGATCCCACATACCCTGAACGTCAAGTGAGCATGATCTCAACATGTCTTCTAAGGTTTGAATATTTCATTCTGATTGTCCGTCTGTCTGAGGGTGGTAGGCAGTGCTCAAATGAAGTTTAGTATCCAGGGATTTATAAAGAATTTTCTAGAATCTTGAAGTAAAACGGGGATCACGATCAGAAAAAATCGATAGGGGTACTCCATGAAGTCTCACAACTTCATCAATATATAGTCTTGCTGGACGTTCCAGTGGTAGATCTTCTCTTATAGCAAGAAAATGTGATGACTTGGTAAGACGATCAACAATGACCCATATTGCATCGTTCCTTCAAGGAGTCTTTGGTAGCCCCATGAAAATTCCATCGTAATATTATCCCATTTCCACTCCGGTATGGGAAGAGGTTGCATGACTCCTTCAGGCTATTGCCTTCCAGCATTCACTTGTTGAAAAACCATACATATTGACACAAAATCAGAAATCTCCCTCTTCATGTTGTCCCACCAAAAATGTTCCTTCAAATCTCTATACATTTTGGTGCTCCCAGGGTGTATAGAGAAATTGGAACTATGAGCATCATCCAGCAATTCCCTTTTTAGATCAGGTATATCGAGAACACAAAGTCTCTTCCCGAATTTCAAAATTCCATCTTCATACACAAAGTCTCTCAATATCCCATCATTCACAGCTTTAATCTTCTTTTGAAATTTTTCATCATCAGTTTAAGAACTCTTAATCCTTTCTAGTAAATATGGTTTTGCAACCATTTGAAAAATAATTGATGGTTCACCTTCCATGGTTATTCCCATGTCTATCTTCACTAGATCCATTAAAATTGGATCCCTTTCAATTCCCATATTGTTCAAAACTCCATGATCTTTTCTTCTCAAAGCATCTGCCACCTTGTTTGCTTTCCACGGGTGGTAGTGTATCGTACAATCATAATGCTTGAGTAATTCAAGCCATCTCCTTTGTCTCATGTTGAGTTCTTTTTGTGAGAAAATATACTTCAAACTCTTGTGATCAGTATATATCTCACATTTTTTCCCATAGAGTTAGTGCCTCCATATCTTCAAAGCAAAGATCACAGATGCTAACTCAAGATCTTGAGTAGGATAGTTTTGCTCATGAATTTTCAACTGTCATGATGCATAGGCAATAACCCTATCATTCTGCATAAGGACACAACCAAGTCCTTTCTTCGATGCATCACTATAAATAACGAACCCATCATTCCCCAATGGTAGAGTCAATATAGGAGCATTGACTAATCTTCTCTTCAGTTCTTCGAAAAATTCTTCACACTCTTTTGTCCAAACAAATTTAACCCCTTTACGTGTGAGCTTCGTTAATGGGTTAGCCAATCGGGCAAAATTCTGGACGAAACATCGATAATAACCTGCTAAACCAATAAAACTACGTACCTCAGTTATATTAGTAGGTGCTGGCCATTCTTGGATTGCCTTGGTCTTAGAAGGATCAACAGAGATTCCATCTTTAGAGAAAATATGGCCAAAAAAATAAATCTCCTGATGCCAGAATTCGCACTTGCTAAACTTCCCATATAATTCATGTCTTCTCAGAGTCTTCAGGATAATGCGCAAGTGATTTTCATGATCTTCATAGCTTTTGGATTATACCAAGATATCATCAATAAATACCACCACAAATTCATCGAGATATTCCTTGAAAACTCTATTCATCAGATCCATGAATACAGAGGGTGCGTTAGTCAATCCAAAAGGCATTACTGTAAACTTGTAATGCCCGTACCTGGTTTGAAATGCTGTCTTCAGAATGTATTCCTTCTTCACACACAACTGATGGTATCCAGATTGAAGTTCAATCTTTGAAAAGTATTGAGCTCCATGCAGTTGGTCAAATAAATCATCAATGTGAGGTAGGGGATACTTGTTCTTTATTGTTATAGCATTGATCTCTCTATATTCGATACATAACCACATAGATCCATCTTTCTTTTTAACAAAGAGAACAGGGGCTCCCCATGGAGAAACACTAGGGTGAATAAATCCTTTATTACTCAATTCCTCTAGTTGTTTCTTTAGTTCGACTAATTATATAGTGGCCATTCTATAAGGGGTCTTCGATATAGGCCTTGATCCAGGAATTAAATCAATAGAAATCTCAACTTCTCATTCTGGAGGATGTCCAGGTAAATCTTCCAGAAATACATCTACATATTATTTCACAATAGGTACATTCTCTCTTTGAACATTCCTTTCCTCACCCATAGTCATTTCATTATCTTCCCCACCAATAATTGAATTTAGTTGAGCTAATGGGGGTGGATCTAGATAAGAATTAGGTGGTGACGATTCTGCTCTAAAGATAAGGTGTTTCTTATCATCATCATCAAAAATTGTAACCTACTTCTTCTTATAATAAATCTTCGCATCATAGTCTGAAAGACAATCCATATCGAGGATTATATCAAACTCAATCATAGTTATGACGATGAGATCAGCAGATAAAGAACATTTATGTGCTCTAATGGGGACTGATTCCCAAAACTTTGTTGCAATGATACTTCCCTTAGGAGTTTTAACTGAAAACTCCCTTGTTAAATAAAATTGGAAATATCTAATTTTCTTATCAAACTGGGAAGATATGAAACAATTCCAGAATCAAATAATGCATTTTCTAAAATTGAGGAAACCATTAAATTACCTGCCACCACGTCTTTCGGAGCTTCTACCTCAGCAGTAGTGATAGCATAAGCTTGGCCTTGATCCCTTGGCCTTTTCTGAGGTAAGTTCCCCTGACGCTTAGGAAATTCATTTGCATAATGTCCCATCTCCCTGAAATTGTAGCACTGAACATCGGTAGCTTCCTTCTTCCCTTTACAATCACGAGCTTGGTAGCCTTTTTCACCACACTTGTAACAGACTCACGTTCTCTTCAAGCAAGAACCGGGGTGTTTCTTCCCACATTTATCACAGGATGGATATTCAACCTTTCCCTTCTTTCCCTTATTTCCATTCCCAGATTGATCAGAAGATCTCTTCTTCTCTTGCTTTGATTTAAAGTCATAAGACTTAAAGAATTCTTTCTCTATCTTGATAGCACATGAGACAATCTCTTCATACGACGAGAAGTATTGTGAGACTAATTCTCGATGGAGAAATGGTTTTAACCCATTAAATAAACTATCAATCTTACTTCTTGGGTTACGTATATAATCTCCAGCATACCTTTCTAACCTTGTAAAGTTAGCCTCATACTTTGCGACATTCTCATCCTCCTTTTGTCTCAGACTCAGAAATTGTATTTCCATATCTTCTCGATGGTCATGAGCAAAGTATTTTTCTAAAAACAGATCTTTGAACTCCCTCCATTCCATATTTGATACTTCATCATCTTCCTTCGTGTTTAGAATCAATGACCACCATTGATCAGCATCTGCAGTGATCCGGTAAACTGCCATGATAACTTTTTCCCTTTCACTACTCCCCAAAGCCTAAAATATTTTCTCTAGGGAATTTATCCATTGCTTAGCTACTAAGGGATTTGTACTTCCATTTAACGTTGTTGGTTGTTGCCTCATGAAGTGATGTAACATTGATCCTCCACGCTGTGGATTAGGGTGCTCCATACGGGTAAGGCTATTATTCATAACCTGAGTGAGTTGTCCCAGTATGGTGATTAGCTGATCGGCACCAGTTGCATCACCAGCTCCATTATAATTATCTTGAGCAGGAGGGAAATCCCTACATGGAGTGTGTGCATTGATATGGTTTCCATTTCTTCCACTAGGCACCATTTCTAAACAATGGCATAAACTAGATCAGTTTATAAATCAAAATACATAATCCCATACTTATAAAACACTTAACATAAATTGAACTACTTATGGATATAATCCATAATCATAAGGATTTTTTCTTTGAGAAAGTATATACTCATAAACCCTTCATAATTATTTGTAAAGAAAATGAGAGTTATCCTAAGCATATCCCCCAGGAGTGTCGTAACCAAGAGTGCAGCAAGGCTCGTTGTCGTGCACCAGTTCTCATTCGAGTCTAGCTCAAAGCGGTGTTTTCGGGTTTTACCCCTAGGAACATCTGTGCTAGAGCCTCCTCTACCTACTCGTATCCAGACAGGGATGTATTGCTCATAAAACTCAAAAAATCTCTACAATATCAAAATTCTAGGAAGTTTTTGTATACTAATCCTCAAAGTCAATCTTAAATCTATGTGCTCTAATCAGAGTTTATCTAAATCTAGCTTCCAAGGTTTGTACTAAACTTCCTCTGATATTAACTGTAATGCCCCGACCCCAGTTACCCAAAGTCGGTGCATTATTACATAACATTTTCATGATCATAAGAAAGATCAAATCTCGAAAGACCAATTGGTTTAGTAGCCTTGGAAACACTAGATATATTCTTAAGTCTTACATTACATTATAAAAATGAAAACTACAAAAACATATTTTCTTCATAGTCCACACTCATATCCCTGCATACTATCCCTGTAGGTCATTCAATAATTACTTCTTCACATCCTGGGAAAAATAAAACATTGAAAGGGGTGAGCTCAAATGCCCAGTAAGGATAACAATATAGCGGGAACTTTCATAAATAAGAATAAACATTTAAGACAATGTATAACTAAAAAAATCCTTTTAAACTTGAACCTAAACATAGCATGGAAAAAATAAAATAAAATAATTCCATTTACTTATTCACATGGATATTCTACTAATCGAATAATCACATGCTATATCAATAACCACTTTCATAATGATGGAATGTATAATGTCAGACTATCATAACCACATAGCCAAGGCCTCGTTCTAAGACTACCAATAAGATTTTGTCAAGGCCTTGTGGAAAGACACTAGTTTGTCACATGAGACCTACCGATGCATCGAGGAGCTATAGCAGGCTCCACCCATCACATATTAAGTCCAATTCATTCCTCATATGAACAGGTTTAAACAGAACATAAACATTCGTATTAAAACAAGCATACGAAATGTAAATAATTCATCCATAAACCATGAATGGTATAAAAATAGCACATCCACAGTCAAACATATTACAAAACCTTCAATACAATATAGAAGTTTTGTATCATAATAAATTAACTTCAAATAAGTGTAAAATCCATCAAAGGATGTTGACATAGATGAAATCAAAATTCTTTTTAGATAAATATGTCTTTTTATTTTGAAATCATTTAAGAGTCATATAAAATAAAACATTTTCTTTGAAAATATTCTTATAGGATTGTAAGGGAAGCTTCGATTATTTTATAACGGTGGAAAATAGCCGCACCCACCGTATAAGTTAAAAAAACATTCTTACCTTAATTCTGTCGAAAAGGTTAAAAAGCACCTTGTTTGGAAAATGACGGAAAGATTTCTTTATAAACCACTTATAAAAAGTCAAACAAGGGTATAAATGATTTTAAACCATATTATTGTAAATAGTAAAAATGTTTTGAAATACATTTTGAAGAAACATGGATGTGGATGATAAAGAAATCCCAGTAGATTATTACGTATAAACAACCCCGGATAATGAAGAGATTGGGAAATAAACCCTTACCTTGTACTTTTCCTTGGTTGGGGTAGGTTAACCTCCTATATAATGGGGATATAATTGTTATTAAATTATACAAGAATCATATACATTAGTATGATATCATATATTATCTTTTAACATTGATTTGTTAATAATATATTAGTATTATCGTTGTTTCGGGTGTTAACTTACTCGTTTTCTTTTATATGTTTTGTTACGTAAGTCGTGTTTGTCATGGATAGGTTGTATCTTAATCATGTCCAGAATGATATCAAGTCCTTAGATACTATTATTAATCATCAAATGAGAATTATACTTGAATGGATACGATGGAGAATGAATCTCATCGCGTTCGTGGAGACGGTAGTTCGTACGTACGCATGAGCGACAATATCATTATTTTGATAATAAAATAATATGTAATTGGATGTTATATCATATATAAATAATAATTATCATGTTATATTTATTATTTCCATGAATTAGACATCATTATTTTACCCATCCAAATAATAATTTATTGAATAACAATTACACCACGACGTGGTGACGGTAAGCCGTACGTACGCACGTATGGTGACATGTTATTCAAAGGATGGATAGAATAATGAATATGGTTGTACCATATTTATAATAATATTACAGTATATAGGAGATACTGGATTCATTATTTTATAATGGTATTAACAAAGAAAGAATAAGTGGAAGAAGAAAAGAACTTGAAAAAGGGTGGTGAAATCATTACCTCTTCTTCGGGTTCTTCCTTTTGATTTGATCAAAAGGGCTCCTTAAGTTGGCTTTCTGACTAAAGTAAGGCCTCTAGGATGAATTGAGGGAAGTTGAGAGAGTATTTGGGCAGAGTTTGGCCGAACCAAAAGGCTTTGAAGGTGTGAGTTAATGATAAGGGAGAGTGCCCTTTTATAAGAGGGGTGAGGGGCACCTTTGGAAAAGCTAGAAATATTCTTTTATAATAAATTTATATTCGGTTTATAATGCCTAAAATGTAGATTATATAAAGATTAAGGTGGGGAGGGGTCGAAAAACACTCAACCAATATAATTTATACAGGTTTGAGTCATTATATTAACCTTATATTTAAGTCTTAACTCTTAGTTAATTAGTTTCACTTTTACAATGTATCTTTGTATTTTTATATTATATGGTTAATAAACTTACTATATACAACCAAGAGACCCCCAAGTGGTTTATTAATGATACACCTATCATTATATAAGTCTCTTGGCCGAACTTTATATTTTTAGGAATTTAATATCAATTAATAATATAATATTTGTTTTAAAAACTCTTTTATGTCAATTTTGACACTATTTAATAATTGATTTTTGTAAAAATCATAACAGAATGATTACTTAGAAAAAAGTTAATTAATTCAATCCTACATGTCATATTAACCTAAAAAAATAGTTTAATCCATAAAAAGTCTCAAATTATATTTATTTGGGTATTTATAATATCAATTATTTTAATTTTTTTCACTATTATGGTAATTACTGCATCATCATTGTGTCAAAAATAAATTAAATTATTTAATGTCTAAAAATTATAAATAAAATATCATTATGTAGGAAATCATTTTATCTTTCTAATTAATATTTAAAATTGAATTTATATTATGTATAACCCTATATTAAAAATGTTTTAGTAAATAAACTTTGATTTTAACTCTTTTAACTCTTCTTTGAATTAAAAAATAATAAATGTCCTAATCTAATCCAAGTGGACCTAAATGACAATATTTTATTCCTAAGGTTGTTTTTGGTTGAGATATACTTTTCCAATAGAATTAGTACATGTGTTTGGGTAATATTAATATCATTTTTACCCTTAATTACCCTATTTACTTTTAACCGTGGTAAATAAAAGTAAAAAGTTATTATTCACCAAAAATTATTTTCATCTCATTCAACCACATTTTACTACTTGATATTAACCGTGTCTCTCGGATTTTTGAAATTCCATTCACAGAAGTGGTAAAATTATGTTTTATGAAAAATTCAGTTTATTAACTACCACTTAGTGGTTTCACTATTCATCAAAAATTGAAGTTTTTCAAAACAATGCCAAAATTTCACCCTAAGATATAATTGATATTCTGAATTAAAAAATGATTAATATTTTACAAAATTCCAAACATATAAGTTTCATTAATTAATTTTATAATTAATTCATGTTGTTACAACAAATATCGTGTTTTTAAGAAACAATATATATCAAAAGATTGACAATTGTTTATGTCCAATTTCAAAGTGAAATTAATTCTAATGAACTCCATTGGATAAAATGGTAAAAATATATTCTAATTATACTTTAAAACCACTCAATAATATAATTTATCACTATAAAATATTTTTATTAAAAAAGTTGTTTTTAAGTATTTTGCACTATTCATAAAAATTGGAAGTTCTCAGAAAAATACCAAAAATTCAACTTAGGATAATTTTGATATTCTGAATCCAAAAATGAAGTCCATTTTGAAATATAAAATATATATAATTTCAAAAAGTAGGTATTACTATTCATAACGTCTAGTTTTCTTGGTTGTGGTGTGTTAGAACTCAATGTTACGTACAACACATGCTATCACATTATTCAAAGAGAAGCGTACCGTAGAAGCTTGGGGTGTTACAATTTACCTCATACTCAAGATAATTATAGTGGAGCTAGTGATGCAACTGGTGCTGAACAACTTATAACCATACTGGGAAAACTCTCTCAGGTTATAAATAATAACCTTACTTATATGGAGAATCCTGATCCATAATGTGGTGGGTCAATTTTAGACCGCTTCATGAGGAAACAACCACCAACATTAAATGGGACTAAAAATCCATTTATAATTGAGAAATGGATAAGTTCCATAGAGAAAATATTTCTTACTTTGGGGAGTAACAAAAGGGAAAAAAATCATGGTAGTTTATCGCCTCATGGGATATGCAGATCAATGGTGGCCATTAATTCAAAACACAAAGGAGAATGAAGAAGTATCAAATATGGAATGGAGGGAGTTTAAAGAGATTTTCATAGAAAAATACTTTCCTCATGACCATCGAGGGGATATGGAAATAAAATTTTTGAGACTGAGGAAAAAGGAGAATGAGAATGTCACAAAGTATCACTATTAGAAAAATACCCTATACCAATGGTTTGAAACCGTTGGTATAGGCCTCCAAACTGTTGGTATATCCTATACCAACGGTTTGGAGAACCGTTAGCTAGTAATCTGTGGTGATAGGTCTATACCAATCGTTTTGGAAAAACCATTGCTATAGACCTATACCAATGGTTTTCAAAACTGTTGGTATAAGTAATATGAAAAATCTATACCAATGGTTCCATAAAACTGTTGGTATATGTATTTCAAAAATGAACCATTCTGTGGGTTTTGATCCCATTACCTCCAGTTTATGATTGAACTTCCTAACCACTAACCTAACATGACTTTTGTGAATATAATTTCACAAATATTTGTATTATCATAAATATTTTAAATTTTGATTTATTTAATGTTCTCTATATGAACATTCCATAAAAAATACTTGCAAATATACCAAGGGTTCTCAAAACCGTTGGTATAGACCAATACCAATGGTTTTGAGAACCATTGGTATAAATTCTTTGATTTTGGGACATATACCAACAGTTTTGGATGAACAGTTGGTATAGGGGGGACCTATACCAACGGTTTGGGGAAAACCATTGGTATAGGTTCTCTATTATGGACCTATACCAACGGTTTGGCCAAAAACATTGGCATAGGTCCATATAAGTGAACTATACCAACAGTTCTCCCCAAACCTTTGGTATAGGTCCATATAAGTGAACTATACCAACGGTTTTCCCAAAACCATTGGTATATGTCTTATTTCCAGTACTGTATGAGGCTAACTTTACAAGGTTAGTAAGGTATTCAACAGATTATATTCTTAACCTAAGGTGTAATATTGATTGATTCATTTATGGGTTAAAACCATTTCTCTATCGAACATTAATCTCACAATCCTTATCATCGTACAAAGATATTGTCTCATGTGCTATCAAGATAGAAAATGAATTCTCTAAGTATTATAACATTAAAGAAAAGAAAGATAAAAATAGATCTACTGAACACTATAGAAATGGAAGTAAGGGGAAAAAGGGAAAAGTTTATTTTCCATCCTACAATAAATGTGGGAAGAAACATCCTGGTACTTTTTTAAAGGAAATGGGAGTCTATTACAAGTGTGGTGAAAAATTCCCCCAAGCTTGTGATTGTAAGGGAAAGAAAGAGGTTTTCAATGTTTAATGCTACAATTATAGAGAAGTGGGGAATTATTCAAATGAATTTCCTAAGCGTCATTGAAACTCACCTCAAAAAAGGCAAAGGGAGCAAGGCCAAGCTTAAGAAATCACTACTGTTGTGGTTAAAGCTCTAACTGACCTGGTGGAAGGTAATTTCATGGTTTACTTAAATTTATCCAATGCTTTATTTGATTCTGGATCATTGCACTATTTCATATCTTCCTAGTTTTCTAAGAAAATTAGATATTTATAATTTTATTTAACAAGGGAGTTGTCAGTCAAAACTCTTAAGGGAAGTATCATTGCAACCATGTTTTGTAATCAGTCCCCATTAGGGCATATAAACGTGCTTTATCTACTAATATCATTATCATACCCATGATTTAATTTTATATAATCCTCAGTATGGATTGGCTTTCGGACCAGGATGAAAAAATTTATTATAAGAAGAAAGAGGTTACAATTTTTTATGATGATAATGAGTACCTTATCTTTAGAGAAGAAACATCACCATCTGATTCTTATCTAGATCTACCCCTAGTAGCTCTACTAAATTCAATTATTAGTGAGGAAGAGAGTGAAATAACTACGTGTGATGAATGGAATGTTCAAATAGAGGACGTACCTATTGTGCAAGAATATATTTATGTGTTTCTAGAGGATTTATTTGGACATCCTTCAGAATGAGAAATTGAGTTTTCCATTTATTTAATTCCTGGTTAAAGGCCCATATCGAAGACCCATTATAGAATATCCACTGTGGAATTAGTGGAACTATAGAAGAAACTAGAGGAATTTAGTAATAAAGGATTTATTCACCCTGGTGTTTCTCCATGGGGATCCCCTGTTCTTTTTGTTAAGAAGAATGATGGCTCTATGAGGTAGTGCATTAACTATAGGGAGATCAATGCTATAAAAATAAAAAACAATTATCCCCTACCTTGCATTGATGATTTATTCGATCAACTTCATGGATCTAAATATTTTTCAAAGATTGACCTTCGATCTGTATTTCATCAGTTGTGTGTATAGAAGGAAGGCATTCCAAAGATAACATTTCGTACCAGGTATGGGCATTAAAAGTTTACAGTAATGCCTTTGGGACTGACTAATAAACCCTCTATCTTCATGGATATAATGAATAGTGTTTTCGAGGAATATCTTGATGAATTTGTAGTGGTATTTATTGATGATATCCCGGTTTACTCTAAAACCTATGAAGATCATGAAAATCACTTGTTAACTATTATAAAGACTCTTATAAGAAATGAATTATATGGGAAGTTTAGAAAGTGTGAATTCTGGCTTCATGAGAATTCTTTTCTTGGTCATATTGTCTCTAAAGATGGAATCTCTGTTGATCCTTCTAAGATTAGATCAATACAAGAATGGCCAGCATTGAAGAGTATAACTGAGGTACACAGTTTTATTGGTTTAGTATGTTTTTATCGGTGTTTCGTCTAGAATTTTTCTTGATTGGCTAACCCATTAACCAAGATTACACGTAAAGGGGTTAAATTTGTTTGGTCAAAAGAGTGTGAATAATGTTTTGAAGAACTTAAGAGAAGATTAGTCAATTCGCCTATCTTGAATCTACCATCAGGGAATGGTGGGTTTGTTATTTATAGTGATGCTTTAAAGAAAGGAATTGGTTGTGTTATTATGCAGAATGATAGAGTTATTTCTTATGCGTCATGATAGCTAAAAATTCGTGAATAAGACTATCCCACTCATGATCTTGAGTTAGTAGCTGTAATCTTTACTTTGAAGATATGGAGACATTATCTATATGGTGAAAATTTTGATATACTTACCGATCACAAGAGTTTGAAGTTTATTTTCTCACAGAAATAACTCAATGTGAGGAAAAGACGATGGCTTGAACTACTCAAGGATTATGATTTCACTATACAATACAACTCAGGGAAGCAAATAAGGTGGTGGATGCTTTGAGAAGAAAGGATCAAGGAGTTTTGAACAAGATGAGAGTTGAAAGGGATCCTATGTTCATGGATCTAGTAAAGATGGATATGGGAATAATCATGGAAGGTGAAACATAAATACTTTTTCAAATGGTTGCCAAACCATATTTACTAGAAAGGATAAAAATTTCTCAGATTGATGATGAGGAGTTTCAAAAGAAAATTAATGTTGTGAACGATGGGATATTTATTGATTTCGTATATGAAGATCGGATTTTGAAATTTTGGAAGAGACTTTGCGTTCCTGATATACCTGATCTAAAAAAAATTTGGATGATGATCATAGCTCCAATTTCTCTATACACCCTTGTAGCACTAAGATGTATAGATATTTGAAGGAACATTGTTTTGTGGGACAACATGAAAAGGAATATTGCTGATTATGTGTCAAGATATATGGTTTTTCAACAGGTTAAGGGTGGAAGACAACATCCTGGAGGAGTCATGCAGCCTCTTCTCATAACTGAGTGAAATGGGATGATATTACAATGGACTTTTTCATAGGGATAACAATGACACCTAGAAGGAATGATGCTATATGGGTCATTGTTGATTGTTTTACCAACTGAGTACATTTTCTTGCAATAAGAGTAGATTTACCACTTGAACGATTAGAAATACTATATATTAATGAAGTTGTAAGACTTCATGGTGTACACTTATTTATTGTTTCTAATCGTAATTATCATTTTACATCAAGATTCTAGAAAGGTCTTCAGAAATCCCTAGTTACTGAACTTCATTTGAGCACTGCATACCACCCTCAAACTGATGGACAATCAGAATGGACTATTCAAACCTTAGAAGACATATTTAGATCTTTCTCACTTGACTTTCAAGGTATGTGGGATCCATATTTACCTATGGTAGAATTTTCCTATAACAATGGCTTCCATTCAAGTATTCAAATGGCCCCATATGAAGCGTTATATGGAAAAATATTTTGCACACAAACTTATTGGGATGATGTTGGTGAAAGAAACCTCATAGGCCCAGAACTTATTGAGGAAATAATGGAAAAGGTGAATATTATCCAAACCCACTTCAAAGTAACTCAAAGTAGGAAGAAGATCTATGCCGATAACCAAAGGAAGGATTTGGAATTTTAATTTGGAGATCATGTTTTCTTGAAGGTATCTCCTTGGAAGGGCGTTGTACAATTCGGTAAGAAGGGTAAATTAAGTCCCAGGTATATCAGACCTTTCAAAATTATAGAATGAACTGGAGTTGTAGCTTACTGTTTGGAAATTCCTCCAAGTCTCTCCAAAGTTCAGGATGTGTTCCATGTATCACTGTTGAGAAAATACATGTATGACCCAATGCAAGTACTCACCTATGAATAAATAAAACTGGAACCTGATCGGTCTTATTGTGAAGATCCTATCAAGATTCTTGATACCATAGAAAAAGTGTTGAGAAATCAGACGACTCGTCTGGTAAAATTTCTTTGGAGAAACCATAAGATGGAAGAGGTAACATGGGAACCCAAGGAACTTATGATGAAAAACCACCTAAATATTATAATGCAGTAATATTCTAAAATTTTTGAGGAAGGAATTATTTGAAGGAGGGAAAAATGTAACTCCCCAAGCCTCCACGGTATGCTTCTCTTTGAATAATATAATATCTTGCGTTGTACGCAACTTCGAGTTCTAACACACCACGACCAATAAAACTAACCATTACGAATAGTAATACCCACTTTTTGAAATTGTATAAATTTTATTTTTCAAAATGGACTTCATTTTTGGATTTGGAATATCAAAATTAGCATATGGTGAATTTTTGGAATTTTTTTGAAAACTTTCAATTTTTGATGAATAGTGAAAAACAATGTGTTATTGTTTAAAATCGACATTTAATTTAAATAATTACTTATTTTATATAAATTTATTATAAGTAAAAATAGATACATAATACCTATATAAGTTCAATTTAATTAATTAGATTCATTTTATAATAAAATTAGGTGTATAAAATTTTATTAAACATTTCAACGTCTTTTACCCACCTTCTAGGCACATTTTTAAATTTCCATAAAATTTAATTTTACCAATTATGAGAATTTAATTTAAAAAATACAATAGACACGATATATATCAGTAAGTAAAATGTGGTTCAATAGGATGAAAATAATTTTCGGTGAATAGTAACTTTTGCCTTTTATTTAACACGGTTAGAAGTAAATAGGGTTATTAAAGGTAAAAATGATTTTATAATTACCCTAACACGTTTCCTAATTCTATTGGAGAAGTTATTTCAACCTAAATAATCCTTAAGAATAAAATATGGTCTTTTTTTATCTACATGGATTATATTAGGACATTTATTATTATTTTATTTAAAGAAGAGTTAAAAGTGTTAAATTCAAATTTTCATAACTAAAATATTTTTAATATAGGGGTATACATAAGATAAATTCAACTATAAATATTAATTATAAATCTAAAAATATTTCCTACATAATTGTGTTTTATTTATAATTTTTAGACATTAAATAATTAAATTTATTTATGACACAATGATGATGTAGCTATTATCTTATTAATGAAAGATTGAAATAATTGACATTATAAATATCCAAATAAATGTAAATTGAGACTTTTGACTCATTACACTAATTTTATAGGTTAATATGACATTTTAGGATTGATTTAATTTATTTTTTTCGAAGTAATTTTTTTTACTTTCACAAAAACAAAATACAAAATAGTGTCAAAATTGACATAAATGAGTTTATAAAACAAATACTATATTATTAATTGATATAATATTATTAAAAATCTAAGGTTCATCCAAAGGACTTAGATATGATTAGATATTTAAATAATGAACCAATTGGGGTTCTCTTGTATTTCTATAGTAAGTTTATTAACAATTTATTATAATAATAAAAGAATACATGGTAAAAGATAAACTATTTAACTAAGAGTTGAATATAAAAGATAAGGTTATTATAGTGAACTAAATACGTATAAAACCTATTGGTTGAGAGGGTTTCAACCCATCCCCACTTTATCCACTAAATAAATCTATTTGGATCCATTATAAATCGAAAATTATTTTATAATAAAATAATATTTCAAGATTTTCCTAAAGTGACTCTCACCTCTCTTATAAAAGGGGACTTCCCCTTCTCTCAAAATCACACCTCCAAATCCATTTGTCTCAGCCACCCCCTGCTAAAATATCCTCCCAACTACCCTAAATTTAACCTAGAGGCCTTGCATTTATCATAAATCCAATCTAATGAGCCTTTTTGATCAAATCAAAAGGAAGCACCCGAATAAGATGAAATAATTTCATCCTAAGGAGACCTTTCCATTATTCTATCCATCCTAGGAATGAAAAAGTCACCATACATTTGTATGTGTGGATTACAGTCTCCAAGTTGTTGTGTAGTTTGTTATTCAACACTTCATTATTTATATTGGTACAATAATGAGTATAATTGATGTAAATAATAGATATAATATGTTAATGATTTTTTATATATGATATACCATTCAATTACATATGATTTCACCATCAATATAATGGTATTTTCACTCGTGCGTACATAAGGATTATCGTCTCCATGAATGTGATGATATTAATTCCCCATTGTAACCATTCAAGAATAAATTTCATTTTAGGATTAAAAAATTAATTTTTAAGAACTTAATATCATTCTGGATATGAATCAAATACATCCTATCCATAACAAACATGAATTATGTAACAAAACAAATAAAGGAAAAAGAAATAGTTAACACCCAAAATGATGATACTACTGAAATAACATTAAAAAACAAATATTAGAAGATCATATATGATATCATATTTATGTATGTGGTTATTTTGTAATTTAATAAAAATGATTTCACCATTATAAAGGAGGTTAACGTACCCTCAACCAAGGAAAAGTATAAGGTAAGTGTTAATTTTACAATCCCTTTATTATCAGATTTTTTGTATATAACTATATATTGGGACCTCTTTATCATCCACATCCATGTTTCATTAAAATTTATTTCAAAACATCTTTACTATTTCCTAGAATATGGTTTAAAGTCATTTATACCCTTGTTTGACTCTATATAATATGTATTGAAAGGAATGTTTCTCTTGTTTTCCAAACAAGGTACTTTATGACCTTTTTGAAAAATTAAGGTATTAATTTTTTTTAACTTATACGGATGATGCGGAAATTTTCCTCCATTATAAAATCTTCGAATATTTCCTTAAAATATTATAAAGATATTTTCAAAATAAATGTTTTCTTTCATAATTATGTAACTTTTAAATGATTTCAAAATAGAAAGAGATATTTCTCTCAAATAGTTTTAATTTCATCTATGTCAACATCCTTTGATGGATTTCACACTTGTTTGAAATTGATTTATTATGATACAATATTCCATATTGTGTTGAATGAGTTATGTTTGACGGTGGATGATCTATTTTTATGTCATTCATGGTTTATTGTTAAAGTATTAACATTTCATATTCCAGTTTGAATATGAATATTTATGTTATGTTTTAACCTTTTCATATAAGTAATACATTGGACATAGTAAGTGATGGGTGGATCAAGCTATAGTTCAACAATGCATCGGTAAGTCTCATGAGACAAACTAGTATCTTGGCATAATTCCTTGACAAAATCTTATTTGTAGTCTTGGTACGAGGCCTTTACTATGTGGTTATGATGTCCGACATTATGAATTCCATCATTATAAATTATCTATTGATATTACATGTGATTATTTGACTAGTAGAATATCCATGTGAGTAAATGGAATTATTTGATTTATCATTTCCATATTATACTAGAGTTATTTTTAAAAGGCTTGTGTTTTAGTCTTATACATTACATTCAATGTTTATGCTTATTTTTTAAAGTTTTTGCTATATTTCTATCCTTAATGAGCATCTGAGATCACCCCTTTATTATGTTTTATTTTTACCAGGATGTGAATAAGTATATTATGATTGACCTTTAGGGATAGTCTCAGGGATATGAGTGTGTTCAAAGGAGAAATAATGTTGTTTTTTTATTTCATAATGTAATTTAAAACTTATGTATGTATCTAGTACTTATAAGGCTATTAAACTAATTGGTATTTTGAGACATGATATCTTTTGATCATTCTAATTTTATGTAATAATGCACCAACTCTAGGTAACTAGGTTTGGGTAATTACACCACATACAAAAAATAGGTTGTGAACATGGCTTATGTCTCATAGAAAAATAAAAGTGAGATGAAAATCCCTTACTACTTGAGTGAATTTTGAATCATGATCAATGTGAAAGAATAACATAAAATGAAAATTTTAATATCATAAAATAAATTAATTTCATGAAATAAAATAAAATGTATCAGTATATTCACGACATAAAAGAAACGGGTGGTGAATATGGCATAAGTCTCACAAAACTAAAAGTGACACTAGAAATCCCCTTACCTTGAGTCTTGAATTTATTCTTAAAAGATCAAACCTCATGTATAATAAATATAAGTTTATTATAAATCTACCAAATAATAGTATTCTTATATATAATACCATATATTATTTTATTATTACATTATATTAACCATTTATTAACAATTCCATGTAAAGTTATGTTTTGGGTAATAACTGCTTTTTTTTCATATATGTTTTGATTTGTTATTAATGGTCCTATTACATAGATCATGATTAACTTATTTAAAGAATGTAAAACAAGATAAAAATATAATATATTTTAAAAATTTACATATTTATAATAATCTAAAAAATATTGAAATAGTAAATGATATATAATGTTCATGGAAACGGTTGGTCGTATGTATGCATGAACGTTGTTTGGATTTTCTTATCATATCTAAATAAAGAAAATTAAGTGATGTATATATATATATATTATCATTATATTATCATTATTATTTCTTAAATATCACATATTCTTGATAAAATTAACATTAATATATTCCATGTATAGCGTGAATGAATCACATCGCTTTGAAGAGGCGGTAGCCCACACATCCACAAATGATGTTTTTGTACTTCCTAAAAATGAAATGAATTAATTAATGTGTTATATAGTAATTAAATATTCATAAATAAATCATATATATCATATATATCATATAAAAACATTAATTTCATCAATATTACTGACCATAAAAGGTGGTGATCGAAGAATGAATGACATCGGTTCGGGAGGCGGCAGTCCACCGTACACACGAACAAGGATTGAATATCCCATTTTATGGAAGTGTGTTAAGGTTTAGGTATTACCCTTAACATAAAAAATCTTAGTATATTAAATATACTTATGTTATTATATAATCATGATATAAAAATATTTTAATGGGTATAGAAAGAAATAAAAAAAAATTGCTCGTTGAGGAACATTACCTCTTCTTCAGGTAACTTTTTTTGGTTTTCACCAAAGGACATCCTTATTTTTAATTATGAACAAAGTGAATATTCTATGATGAGATTATTAATGTTATTAGTATATTTTTATAGGTTTTTTAGGACCCAAATTTTTTGAGAGGTATGAATAAGTGATGTGGTGAGTTCCCTTTTATAGTGGAGGGGTGACATTCTTGTAAATACCAAAAAGGTAAACATTATTGGGAGATATCCTTTACATAATGTGACCAAAATAATGAAAATATTTAGATATAAGATTTTAAATGGTAAAAATATGGCCATAAAATGGTTTTTGGACAAGTTTATTGGTCATTTGGCCCCTTAAGATAAAGTTTATTCTCTTAGTAAACTCATTTTTCTCTTAATCGTTGTAATTAATTTTAACTATTTTCACTAAAACTTTTGGTCAAAAATTAAGTTCAATTTATTAGAATAAATATATTATTCATATTCTAGATAAGGAATCAATTTTTTAAGGCCCTCGGGCCACCCAGGCCTTCGGGTTAGTAGGGCTTTCGGGCCACCTTTAAGGCTCTCAGGCCACTAAAAGGCCTTCGAGCCACATGCAGTTTCCCCAGACACACTACAAAAAAGGAGCAGCCCCATAAGAGGATTTAGAGTAGGTGCACTCACCAAAGTAGATCCAAATGGATTTTCAGAATGAGAGGGTATGGCTATGTCATCAGTACCATCCTGTGCTTGCACGGGAAGCCTAGCCAGATGGTCATGCAAAGGTGGAGAGCTACTATCATGACAAAGATGCTGGGGAGGGGTATTTCCTTGTAGATAGTCTGGTTTAATTACCTAATACCTTGGGTCATGTAATCTCCTAAGCCTACGGGCCTTGTAATCTCTGAGCCTACGGGCCTTGTAAGGGTTCCCCCTCATCCCTTGAAAGGGGGGTTATCAAAAAATCAATAAAAATGAAGGCCTTCGGGACATTTGGGCAGAGTTTCTTTATTTTGCAATAGTTCTTACACCCATTTCTGAATAATTCGCAACCAAATGATTCATTTCATATACATGTACAAACTATATTTTCAAAATTTTGTTATTGTTATTTGTTACTCTCAATCAGATAGCTAGTTGATAACTATAGTAGTATTTTAATAATAATATTAATAGTATATTATTGCTCAGTAAAACCCAATATTTCATGTAATTAAATATATCAAAGAAACTTAGTGTTGTGTACAACACAAGCCAAACTTAGTATTTCCTATAATGAAATATAATCACTATGTCGTGTATAGTGCAATATTAACTTGGTGTTGTGTATGAATCAATCATAAATTGGTGTAGTGTGTAATGGAATTCATTAAATAAATTTAATTAATCGAACAAATAAAAATTCTTAAAAACTCTAGGTGATACATTCTACCCCCCTTAAAATGATTTTTTCCCTCAAAATTCATCTGGGTCATAAATGTTTTAATACTTGAAAGTTCCTTCCATATAAATCCACATTGTAAAATTGAATACTAAAAATTCTTTTAAAAAAGAAAAGTTAAAAACATAATGGTTACCTGGAGTAACACCTAACTACGTTTCCACATTGAAGAACATAGGTGACAAGTGAATATTTTGACATGGAATATAGGAATTAAAAATTATAGAGAGTGATAAAGATCACTGATCACAACAATGTGGGTGATCTATAAAAAGTTAACAACCATAAAATCATAGCCTAAATTAGAGAAAAAAGGTCATTGATATAATCAAAATGATGATAACAAGATAATATTTTACTTTAATATCCTTTTCCTTAAGTTTAATAATTTTCCTAGTGAGATATATATACTTGATTTAATTCCATTTCATAAGAACAATATCACTTGTTTGTTATTCCTTGATAAATTTCCACTTCATCTATTACTCCAAGAAATATAGGTGAATTTTTTTATCCCTAAAGCACTAACAGATCATAATATACAGAGATAGGATAATAAATTATTCTATTTATCAAAGAAAATTGGTTAGTATAGGTTATCCAATATGTATAAATCATTATATGGTGAAGTAATACTTTAATCTCTAAAACCTCATTAAAATATTCACTTAAACCATTCCATAAATGGTTAACCTTGTAACCCTTATGAAATATGAGAATCAAAAACATTATAAATAAGGTCAATAAATTTATAAAAAACATCCTAACATTGATCCCCATATATCATAAAGTAGTTATTGGTTGTCATATACCAACCATGTGTATACCTTCATCATGTATTCTCTTAAAACCTGGTAACAAACTAAATTACCATAAATCCTTACTAAAAAAATGCATTCTTCCTTATTCTATAGTTTATTGGATATGTTCCTTAAATCCGAAAATGATAGAAACTTTATTAATGATAATATAAACCAATTTTTCAACAAATACTTTAGTATTTATGAGGTTGTCGAAACTATCCATTTAACATTATCCATATCAATAACCTCTTTATCCAATCTAAAAACAATTTTTCAATATTAGGAACACATTAAGGATTACCTTCCCCTGATCAAAATATCATATTTACATTAAATCACCTTTCTAGGTAATCAGCACCATTCAATATATTTATTTCAAATCCTTAATTAAAACATATACTTCATTATTCATGTAACAAAATTCTTGAATTCCAATACATATACACTTCAATCATCTTATTCCTTAATACCCCTTTCCTGAAACATGAAATATAAAATTTTTCTACACAATTTAATCATGCTTATAAAAAATACTATTAAAATAGATCATACATGTCATATGTCATTCATGGTCTCTTAATCATCAGTATAAAGACCATTACTCTTACAAACTTTCTGAGTTCCTTCATGATATTTCCCCTGAAGACATTTATTTTCAAAGTTCCCATATGTTCCACACATAAAACATTCAACTATTGATCATACCTCTGGGATACTAATATTTCCATACATTTCATCAAGTAAACTTTTTATTTTTCCTTGAAAATTACTTACTATGTGGATTTCATCATAACACATAAGACATATTCTCATTCCACTGAGACATTACCTTGAGTGATTCCCCCCACATTTTTGAAATATAAGAAATTGAATATTTATTCCTTCATGGTTACCATCACCAGATCTATTAGAGATATATTTACTTCTCTTCTTTTAGTGATTCTGATATTTGGTTAAGGTACACATTTTTAATCTAGTTATGTGAAATATAATTATTAATAATCACAAAAAAAAATTACTCCAGTCATCATCCCATTTACCTTATCATCAAAAAAAATTCCATCACATTCAATGTCAACCCAGCTCCTTCTGGTTCCTACCATTTACTAACACTAGAAAGCATAGTGTGAGAAACACTAATCCTAGAAGAAAACTAAAAAATCATAAAAAATTACCTATATGATGTCTAAATCCTAACACCTACTTCTTTCAAATATGACACCTTAGGTTTATCCTATGTTATTAATACCATATTCTATTTCAATCCTTCATCATGGTTCATAAGTAGTTTTTGAATATCCAAATAATATCCCTCATGATTTTTAAACAAAGTGTGAAGAAAATGCCCATTTTAGTGCATCAATTCCTGGTCGAGTCTAGCTCAATGTGGTGTTTTCAGGTTTGTTACCCCTATTTATATTTTTTAAGGAGCTACACACACTTTTTTTATCTATACAGATATTTAATTTCTTAGAAACAACTCTCTTAATCCTTTACTATAATTTCAAGAAATTTTCCAAAACTTTAACTCATCCTTAGACTTATCCTTAGATTTATCCATAGACATATCCTTAGAAGTATCCCTAGGGACCGTATTAAAGTTTTCTCTTCCTTTTTATAAAGGTTTACTAAACCTTTACATTGATACCAACTAAAGCGACCTCGGATTAACATACATGAACAATGCATCATTTTAGATGAATATTCCACACGTTGAAGAAGTATATGACTAAGGAACATTTTAGTTTAGTGTCTTTGGAAACATGGAACACATTATTCTTATTTTGGTGAATGATATTCAAAAAATCTCATAAAGATCTTCCCATTTAGTAATCCTACTTAAAACCATTCTTCATAACCTGGGGAAAACAAAAATAAAAAAGGGTGAGAACATATGATTGGTAAGGATAAACATAAAGGAGATATGTAACAATAACATGGACATAAGGGTATGATAACATAAGCATGACATTTTATGATCACACCCTACATATCAAAGATCATAATCATGAGTCATGGAATAAATACTCAAAGTTCATAAGACATGAATCATAAAGAAATAAAAGAACATGAGTCATGAGAGAATAACATTAGAATAACTCATAGACTTGTGGAATACACATAAACATATAAAATCATTCCCTACAAGTCAAGGCACTTTTCCAAAACTTATCAGGGAACTTCATGGGGGTTACACCGACTGGGTGGGACATACCACCATCCCTAATTGCATTCAATTCCTTATAGTGGATTAGTTTAAACCTTCTTCCCATAGTGAATCAGGTTAAACCTTATTCCTATATTAGATCAATCTCATCAACTTATTTCACATCATTATGTCATGAGATATAAATATTTACCCAATTCATTATAGGGAGATATAGGTCCCACCCATCACATAATTAAATTATACATATGTGTCCCACAAGATAATAAAAAATTCATCATATCATGACCCATAAAAATAGATGGGTTTCATAAACATCATATCATAACCCATTAAATTAAATGGGTATCATAAAAAATTCATAGTATCATAACCTATGGAAAATATATAGGTTTCATAATCAGTTCAATATATAATAACCTATGGAAAGAAACAGGTTTCATAATCATTTTTCATGGAATAACCTAGGGAAGAGAAACAAGTTTCATAAAAACCCTATCATGTTAAATATAAAATACTCAAAGAAAGAATAAAAATGGTCTCACTATATCATATCCCCTGTAAATCATAAAATATATCAAAGGATTAAATCTTTGATGGAGATGGATTTTGAAAGATCACTTGAAGCATTTTTTAAGAAAAATAAATATTATTTGAAAATTATTTTTTAGACATAAACCATTTTCAAAATATATTTATTTTAAAACTAATTAATTAATATTTAAAAATAATTTAAAAAAATTGATTAAAATATCCTTTCACTTTGAAAAACTCTTTTTAAAACATAAATAATTATGAAAACCTTTTTCTTTTAAAATAGCTTTCAAAATATATAAAAGAAGATTTGAAATCATTGAAATAACTTTTAAGCATAATTTTTTTTAAAATACTTTTCCTTGAATATGAGATTAAAATATCATTTAAAAACTTTTCTGAAAACATTTTTATAAAACATGGTTTTTGAATAAAATAGATTTTTGACCGAAGAGAGGAATAAGGTATAATTTTATTAAAAAAAATTCTTAATTATCATAAGTACCAAATACTATAAAAATGGTATTTTTACATCAATATATCATTAATAACTAGAGGATAGTAAAATTAATAAGATTTGTTGAGAGATGTATCATAATATTTTATCAATGGAAGCATAATCATAAATAATCCTAATAACAATGAGATTGTAGCAATAAACTCTTACCACTTTGGTAACTTTGGATAATAATCCCCAAGAGACAATAGAATTTCATGAATATTGAAGTAAAACTACAATAATTATATTATTTATATAACATTTCAAATGAGAATTATATATACCTTGTAAAAGAATATTGGTGTATAACATAACATGTGTCTTGAAGAAGGATAATTGTGAAAAAATTCCCTTATCGTTTTTGTAAGGTTTTAACCGTAAAATCCATTAAATAGATATCCTAAAACAGATATGTAAATCCCAATAATTTTTAGTATAATAATCATGAAATACAACCACATGAAGTATAAACACCATATACAATAAATAGGTGGTGAACATGGCTTATGTCTCCTGAAAAAATAAAAGTGAGACGAAAATCACTTTCTACTTGAATAGCTTTTGAATCATGGGCCACGTTAAATAATAACATAAATTGAAACATTTAATATTATTAAGTAAACTAAATTCATGATATAACATTTCATATTCCATTACACCACACAAAATAAATGAGTGTTTAATATAGAATAAGTCTTGATGAAATAAAAGTGAGACTATAAATCCCCTTACCTTAAGTCTTGAATTCCTTCATACATGCTCAACCAACCTATATAATAAATATATGTTTATTATAAATCTACCATAGAACCATATTCTTATATATCATACCATTTATTATTTAATTAATACTTTATATTATCCGTTTATTAATAATTACATGTAAAGTTATGTTTCAAGTAATAACTGCTTTGTTTTCGTACATGTTTTTAATTTTTATTCTTGGACATCTTACTTAGATCATTATTTACTTATTTAAATAATGTAAACCATGACATAAATATAATATAAATTTATTATATACATATTTATATGAATCTAAAAAATAAATAAATAGGAAATGAATACATTGTTCATGGAGGCAGTAGGTCATACGTACGCATGAACATTGTTTCCATTTTCTTATCATATTGAAAAAAAGAAAATTAAATGATATATATATTATCATTAAAGTATCATTATTATTTCATATATATCACTTATATTTAATAATCCCATACTTAATACATTCCATGTAAAGTGTTAATGAGTCACATCTCTTTGAGGAAGCGGTAGTTCATTCATCCACAAATGATGTTATCGTATTCCCACAAAATGGAAACCCTGAAGGTATGTGTTATATAATAATTAAAAAATCATAAAATATCATATATATTGTAACACCCTGAGATTTAATGAGAAATATTTTGTTTTTATGTATTATGTTATATACAAGACCAAAGAAATATTTCACTACACATAACACTGTCTTGGCTTGCGTTACACGCAAGAGAAACCTTCCTTGATAGCTTGCATTGTATGCAATACCTAGTTTCACTAAACAACGATATGTTATTAAAATATTATATAAACTAGCCGTTGTGAATAGTAATACCCATTTTTTGAGATTTTTTAAATTTTATCTTTCAAAATGGACTGCATTTTTTGATTCGGAATATCAAAATTAGCTTAGGGTGAATTTTTGGTATTTTTCTGAAAACATTCAATTTTTGATGAATAGTGAAAAACACTCAGTTGTAGTTTAAAACCGAATTTTTATTTAAATAATTATTTATTTTATTTAAATTTATTTTAGGTCAAAATAGATACATAATACCTATATAATTTTAATGTAATTCATTGGAGTCATTTTATAATAATTTTAGATATATAAAAATTTTATTGAACTTTTTATCGTCTTTTACCCACCTCCTAGGAGAATTTGAAAATTTACATAAAACATAATTTTACCACTTCTGTGAGTGTAATTTCAAAAATGTGAGAGACACGGTTGATATTATTAAGTAAAATGTGGTTCAATAAGATAAAAATAATTTTTGGTGAATAGTAACTTTTTACTTTTATTTACCATGGTTAAAAGTACATAGGGTAATTAATGGTAAAAATTATATTATTATTACCCTAACACATATTCTAATTCTATTTTATAAGTTTAATTAGAACAAAAACATCCTTAGGAATAAAATATGACCCTTTAGGTCCACTTGGAATAGATTAGGACATTTATTATTATTTAATTCAAAGAAGAGTTAAAAGAGTTAAAATCAAAGTTTAATAACTAAAACATTTTTAGTATAGGGTTATACATAAGATAAATTCGACTATAAATATTCATTATAAATATAAAAATATTTCATACATAATTATATTTTACTTATAATTTTTAGACATTAAATAATTTAAGTTATTTATGACACAATGATGATGCAGTAATTACCTTATTAATGAAATATTAACATAATTGATGTTATAAATACCCAAATAAATGTAATTTGAGACTTTATATGAATTAAAATAATTTTATAGGTTAATATAACATATTAGGGTTAGTTGGTCTAATTTTTTTTGAAGTAATAATTCTGTTATAAATTTAACAAAAACAAAATACCAAATAGTGTCAAAATTGACAAAAAAGAGTTTTTAAAAGAAATATTATATTATTAATTGTTATTCTATTCCTAAAAATAAATGTCTTAGAAAAAATACTTATATAATAATATATATGACATTAATGAACCAATTGGGTTTCTATTAGAAGTTTATAGTATGTTTATTAACCATATAGTGTTAGAATACAAGAAGACACGGTAAAAGTTAATTTATTTAACTTTGAGTTAAATCTAAATTATAAGGTTAAAATGTTAACCTAAACTTGTCTAAAACCTATTGGTTGAGAGTATTTCGACCCATCCTAACCCTATACTCTAAATAAGTCACTTTTAAGCCATTATAAACCGAATATGAATTTATTATAAAATAATATTTTAAGTTTTTTCTAAGGTTCCCCTCTCCTCCCTTATAAAAGGAAACCTCTTCCCTCTCCACATTACAACATTTTGAGCCTTCAATCTTAGCCAAACCCTGTCCATTTCTTTTCTCCACTTCCCAAGAAATATACTAGAGTTTATGGTCTTCTTCAAAGTCCAACTTTAGTGTCCTAAGATGAGGTTTAGAAGAGGCGCGTCAAAGAAGAGGTAATATCCTTTACCAATTATTTCACATTTATTTCTTCTTATACTTCATCTTATTTATTTGTTTCATTATAAAGTAATAATATAATTATCACTAATATACTGATATATTATTATAAAAATGAAACAACCCTATTTTACCTTCTATCCATCCTACGGAAAACTAAATCATTGCGCGTCTGTACGTACGTAATATCGTCTCCACGCCGTGGTGTAATCTATTTTTCCACCACTGCCTTACTTGGATGGGTATAATGGTATAAAGAATAAATATATATGGTTATTATGATATGATACTAATTATGATATTCTATCATCCACTTCAATATAATTCCACAATCATTGTAATGATATAATCGCTCGTGTGTACGTACGGCCTACCGTCTCAACGATGTGATGTGACTCGTTCTACATGATCTTCATTGAATAATGATTATATAAAAACATTTAATGAATAAATATGATATATATTACACTAATACCATTATGTAAATTAGGTATCTATCACCTAAAAAGATAAATAAGAATTTATTCGACAAAACATGCATAAGAACATAAAGCAATGAACATCCGAATAACAAGTAGCAATGAAATATTACTAATAAGAAGATAAGAATATGACCATATATGATATCATAACAATGAATATGATTCTATAATAAGTAAATGACATTATTTAAATCATTATACAGGAGTTTCAGATACGTACGAAGCATATCGGACCTAAGGTAAGAGAAAATCTCACAATCTCATTTTTATCTGAGATTGTTTATACTTCAGAATTTACTGGGGAATATTTATCATCCACGTCCATGTTTCCTCAATATGTAATATTATTTCTATAATCCAACAATTTTTTAAATCCAATTTTACCTATTGGTGAATTTTAGTAAAATATATGAAAGGAATCTTTTGTCGTTTTAAGTACGATATACTTTTTAACTTTTCCATCCAAAGTACGAGAAGATTGTTTTTTTAACTTATACGGCATGAATGGATTTTTATGATTTTATATAAAATTATTTCCAATAAGCTTTCTTTACAAGTTTTCAAGTTTATTTTTAATTAACTTCTTTTAGTTTAAAATTTTATGACATGTTAAGAAAGGAAAATTGTTTTTGAAGTAGAAAGGATATTTTCCTCAAGAATGGAGTTCAAGTGTTTTATCAAAATTATTTTCTATATAAGATAACATAGGGTTCTATTTCTATACCTATTTTTACATTTATTTGATTATGTTATGATGGAATTATTTTTATGAAGTCCTTTTATCTTATATAGATTATGTTATGGTGGCATGATGTTTAAGAATCCCATTTTTATTACATGGGTTATGCTATGATATATGATTTATGATTTTATGGCACACATAAGAATGGTTTCATTATGAGATGAGTGGGACCTATATCTCCCTCCAAATCATTGGGTAAAGATTTATATCTCATGATATAGACATGGATGGATTGGAAAGTTAATCTGGTTCAGTGATATAGGACTGGAACGAGGAGTGAACTCGGTTCAGAAATGGAATTTGTCCATTATGGTAGTCTTGGAAATGTGTCTTGACTAATATGAAATGATTTTCTATGATTATGTGTGTATACCAAAAAGTTTCATGTTTTATTTTTTTGGGATTACATTTCACTACTATGATTTATCCCATGTTATGATACGGTGATCTCTATTACAGGTTAATATTTTTAAAATGTTATGTTCTTATGAATATGATATTATTGATATTTCTTTTGTTTACCCTTACTGAGCATTTGAGCTCACCCTTTTGTATGTTTTCTTTTCCCCAGGTCAGGAAGAAGGGTATTAAGTAGGATATTCCAAAAGAGATTCTAGATATGATAAAATAAATGGGAGACAATGTAGATGATTTATGAACCAGTTGTTTATGTCTCCGAGTTTCTAAAGACACTATACCTATACGGTCCTATCATGGTTTTGTTATATGTTGTAATAAGTATGCTTCAATTATGAAGTAATAACAATTAATATAAAGTATGGGTCATTATAGTTGGTATGAGAGGAAAGGTATAGTCAACCTTTGGAAACTAGGATGTGAAAGCCTTAGTAAGAACCCTAAGGATATGTCAAAGCATAGAACAAAATATTAGTGTTTTAGAAATGGCCATGAATAACCTATGATAAGACCTAAAGTGTGAAATTTTATTCTTGATTATTTGGTTTTCCTATTATTATTAGTGTTTCTCACACTATGATTATTGGTTTTATTCAATGGCTATAACCCAAAGGAACTGTGTTAATGTTGAATGCGATGGGCAATGAAATGATTGTACCCCTGAGAAACCAAATGTTATGGGAGATGGAATGAAAAATATAGTAGCCATGATCACGCAACTTTATCAAGATATGAACCATACAGGACTTCTAAATGAACAAAGGAAGGAGAAACATTCTATTGAATCCTTCATGAGGCAGTTTCCACCCTCATTCAGCAGGTCTATTGATCCATTAGTGGCTGAACAATGGATCAGTACCACTGAAAAGATATTTTCAGTTCTTCAATGTTCTGAACATGATAAAGTCATCTTATTAGTATATCATTTGGAAGTTGAAGCTGATCAGTGGTGGAATATTATCAAGAATAAGAGTCAAAGAGATGAAATTGAGTCCATGGAATGGGACGAGTTCAAGAACATATTTTTCAATAAGTACTTCCCTCGTATTCTTCGAACAAATATGGAGAAGGAGTTTCTTGAACTAAAGAAAAAATATGATGAATATGTTGGTATCTATGAAGCAAATTTTACAAGAGTTGCAAGGTATGATTCCGGAATTATTATCCAACCTGAGAGTAAGATCGATCGATTATTTAGTGGATTAAAACCAAGTCTTCGAAAGGCGTTATCCATAGGGATCTTCAATAGATATGAGGAAAATTTTTTATGTTCTCTCAAGGTTGATATGGAGATTGGAGTAACCCATCAGTCATATGGGTTTGATAAGAAGAGGAAAATAGAATTCAAATGGAAATATAAATACCACACTGAAAAGAATATGATTTTTCCCTTATGCTCAAAGTGTGGAAAGAAACATGGATGGAATTGTCTTAAATGGACAAGTAAATGTTTCAAATATGGAAAATAAGGTTATCAGGAATTTGAATGCCGCAATGATGGGAAAAAGATGTCTAGTGATGCGAACAAAGAAAAGGCTACATAGAATGCATCTTCTACACTTCAATGTTACAAGTGAAAGGAAATGGGGAATTATGCTAATCAATGCCCTAATCCAAGGGTTGTTGATGATGATCGACATCAACAAACTCTTAAGGCCAAAGATAAAGTAAAGTCATATGAAATTTCTATCGATGATGTGGAGTATGACAACGAAGTAGTGAAAGGTATACTTACCATCCAATCTATAGTATCAAATGTTTTATTTGATTCTGGATCCACCCACTCTTTTATTTATGAAGAATTTTCTAAGGGTATCGTTGTATTACCTCAACAATTAGCTATTGAGTTAGCTGTGAAAAATCCTAATGGCACAATGGTTTCATCAAAAGTTTATAATTCTTCTCCAATTGACGTTTGTGGGAAAGTGCTTCCTGAAAATCTTGTTATCCTTCTTATAGTGGAATTTGATGTGATTCTTGGAATAGATTGGCTTTCCTTATATGGAGCTCATATCGATTGACAAAGAAGGGAAGTCACATTTTATATTCCCGATCAATCTATGATCATCTATCTATGCAAGGATAAATATAACATTCCAGTGGAAATTTCTTCCATATTATGGGTCTTGATTCCAATAAATGAAGGTTATTTATCTCAAATGGTTGGAGAGAAACTCGTGATTAAGAATATACCCATTGTATAGGAGTTTGATGATTTCTTTCCAGAGGAATTTCTAGGTCTTCCACCAAATCGTGAAGTTCAGTTTTCAATAGAACTCAAAACGGGTGCTACGCCCTTTTCAAAGACACATTATATAATGGCCCCAATTGAATTACAGGAATTGAAGAAGAAACTCAAAGAGAATATTGATAAGGGATTCATACGCCCTAGTGAATCACCTTGGGGAGCACCTGTTCTGTTTGTTAAGAAGAAATATGGATCAATGAGACTCTACATTGATTATCGAGAACTTAACAAGATCACTATCAAGAAAAAATATCATCTCCCACGCATTGATGACTTATTTTACCAACTACACAGAGTTCAATACTTTTCCAAGATTGATCTTCGTTCAGGGTATCATCAATTAAGGTTCAAAAGGTAGGATATACCAAATACATATTTCTGTACAAGGTATGGACACTATGAATTTATAGTGATGTCATTTTGTCTTACTAATTCTCCTGCTATCTTCATGGATCTAATGAATAGAGTCTTTAGAGACTATCTTGATCAGTTTGTGGTAGTCTTTATAAACGATATTCTTGTCTATTCAAAGAGCAAGGAAGAACATGAAGATCACTTGATAATTTTATTAAAGACCCTAATAAAGGAGAAGCTTTATGACAAATTTACCAAGTGTGAATTTTGGCTTCAAAAACATTCATTTTTGGGTCACATAATCTCAAAAGAGGGGACATCTGTGGATCCAGCAAAAATTGAGGTTATCAAAATATGGTCGAGACCAAAAACAGTAACTGAGATCCAAAGTTTTCTTCATTTGTATGGATATTATTGACATTTTGTGAAATATTTTTCACGGTTATCTAGTCCACTCACCAAGTTTACTAGAAAAGGAGTTACGTTTGTTTGGACGGAGGAGTGTAAAGAAAATTTCAAGGATTTAAAAAGAAGGTTATCCAGTGCACCTGTGCTCACACTGCCTTGTATTGGATAAAGGTTTATGATCTACAGTGATGTATCCAAGAAGGGATTGGGGTGTTTTCTCATGAAAAAGGATATGGCAATAGCTTATGCCTCAAGACAGTTGAAAATCCATGAGAAAAATTACCCAACTCATGATTTGGAATTAGGTGCAGTAATATTTTCATTAATGATTTGGAGGCATTATCTTTATAGTGAAAGATGTGATATTTATACTGATCATAAAAGTTTAAAGTATATTTTCACACAAAAGGATCTGAATATGTTCCAAAGAAGATGGATGGAGCTGATTAAGGATTATGACTGCTCAATTCATTACCACCTTGGAAAAGAAAACAAGGCGGCATACGCATTAAGTCGACAAGACCATGCTAGCTTCTCCATGATGAGGATCACAAAAGATCCAATATTTATGGATTTACAAAGGATGGATCATGGAATTATAATGGAAGGGGAAAATATTATCTTTCTCAAATAAATGTTCAACAATCTATACATGTGAAGATTAAAGAGGCACATAAAGAATATGTAGAGTTACAAAAGAAGGTGAGAAATGTTCCTAAATTCCACATTGATTATGATGAAATAATAAGGTTCAGGAATCAAGTTTGTGTTCCTCCCATACCAGAATTAAATAAGTAAATATTGGATGAATCTCATAGTTCTTCATTCTCTATTCACCCTGGAAGCACGAAGATGTATAGGGACTTGAAGGAGTACCTCTGGTGGGATGGCCTGAAAAAAGATGTTGTTGAATATGACTCTCGATGCTTGGTTTGTCAGCAAGTTAAAGCTGAGAAACAGAAGTCTAAGGGGATGTTACAACCATTACCCATACTAGAATGTAAATAGGAAACATCACTATGGACTTTGTCACTGGACTTCCTAAAACATCCAAAGGCAATAATTATATCCGGGTTATATTTGATCATCTTACGAAGTCGGAACACTTCATTTCTATTAGGGAAGATTTCTCTCTTGATCAACATGCTAGGATATATGTGAAGGAAGTGATAATATTTCATGGAGTACCACTTTCCATTATATCTGATCAGGATCTGAGGTTTACTCGAAGTTCTGGTTAAGTCTTCAGTATACTCTAGATACAGAGTTGTGTTTCAACACTGCTTATCATCCTTAGACAGACGATCATTCTGAAAGGACAATTCAAACTCTAGAAGACATGTTTAGAGCTTGCTCTATGGATTCCAAAGGTGGTTGGGATCAACGCCTACCTTTGGTGTAATTTTCTTATAATAATATCTTTCCATCCAATATTCAGATGGATCTTTATGAAGCTCTCTATGGAAATAAATGCAGAACTCCAACTTGCCAGGATGAAGTTTTGGAAAGCTATTAGGACCTGATCTTGTTGATGAGATGGCAGAAAAGGTCAGATCTATTCAACAACACATAAGAGCATCTCAGAGTCTATAAAAAAGTTATGATGACAACCGAAGAAAAGACCCTGAGTTTGAAGTGGGTGATAAAGTGTTCTTATAATATCTCCTTGGATGAGAGTAATGATATTTTGAAAGAAGGGAAAGCTGAGCCCTAGGTATATTGGTCCTTTTGAAATACTGGATCGTGTTGGGAAGGTGGCTTACCAATTGACGCTTCCACCGAATCTCTCTCAAGTTCATGATGTTGTCCATGTATCTCTCCTGAGAAAGTACATACCTGATCCTTCACATGTACTAAGCTCAGAAGTTGTACCGTTGGTGCAAGATCTTTCTTATGAAGAACAGTTGATAGAGATTCTGGACCGTAGTGAAAAAGTTCTACGAAACAAGATCGCTCACTTGGTTAAAGTTTTATGGAGGAACCACAAATTAGAAGAAGCTACATGGGAACTTGAGGATATGATGAGGGAGAGGTATCCTCATCTGTTTGTTATGAAGTGATGAATTTTGAGGGAGAAATTCTTTTTAAGGGGGGTAGAATGTAACACCCTGAGATTTAATGAGAAATGTTTTGTTTTTATGTATTATGTTATATACAACACTAAAGGAATCTTTCCCTACACACAAAACTGTCTTGGAATGCGTTACACGTAATAGAAACCTTCCTCGATAGCTAGCATTGTACGTAATACCGAGTTTCACTAAACAACGATATGTTATTAAAATATTATATAAACTAGTCGTTATGAATAGTAATACCCATTTTTTGAAATTTTTTAAATTTTATCATTCAAAATAGACTTCATTTTTTGATTTATAATACCAAAATTTTCTTAGGGTGAATTTTTGGTATTTTTCTGAAAACTTTCAATTTTTGATGAATAGTGAAAAACACTAAGTTATAGTTTAAAACCAAATTTTTATTTAAATAATTATTTATTTCATTTAAATTTATTTTAGGTAAAAATAGATACATAATACCTATATAAGTTCATTGTAATTCATTTGAGTCAATTTATAATAATTTTAGATATATAAAAATTTTATTGAACTTTTTACCGTCTTTTACCCACCTCCAAGGAGAATTTGAAAATTTACATGAAACTTAATTTTACCGCTTCTGTGAGTGGAATTTCAAAACTCCAAGAGACACGGTTGATATCAGTAAGTAAAATTTGGTTCAATAAGTTAAAAATAATTTTTAGTGAATAGTAACTTTTTACTTTTATTTACCACGGTTAAAAGTAAATAGGGTAATTAAGGGTAAAAATGATATTATTATTACCCTAACACATGTCCTAATTATATTGGATAAGTTTAATTCGATCAAAAACAACTGTATGAATAAAATATGACACTTTAGATCCACTTGGATTAGATTAGGACATTTATTATTATTTAATTCAAAGAGGAGTTAAAAGAGTTAAAATCAAAGTTTAATAACTATAAAATTTTTAATATAGGGTTATACATAAGATAAATTTGACTATAAATATTCATTAGAAAGTTAAAAATATTTCCTACATAATTATATTTTACTTATAATTTTTAGACATTAAATAATTTATGTTATTTATGAAACAATGATTATGCAATAATTACCTTATTAATGAAATATTAACATTATTGATCTTATAAATACCCAAATAAATGTAATTTGAGACTTTTTATAAATTAAACTATTTTTATAGGTTAATATAACATATTATTGTTAGTTAGATGAATTTTTTTCTAAGTAATAATGTTGTTATGAGTTTAACAAAAACAAAATACCAAATAGTGTCAAAATTGACATAAAAGAGTTCTAAAAACAAATATTATATTATTAATTTTCATTCTATTCCTAAAAATCTAAGGCTCAGAAAAAATACTTATATAATAATATATATGAAATTAGTTAACCAGTTAGGATTCTATTGGAAGTTTATAGTAAGATTATTAACCATATAGTGTAAGAATACAAGAAGACACGGTAAAAGTTAAATTATTTAACTTAGAGTTAAATCTAAATGATAAGGTTAAAATGGTAACCAAAACTTGTCTAAAACTTATTGGTTAAGATTATTTATACCCATCCCTACCCTATCCTAGAAATAAGTCACATTTAAGCCATTATAAACAGAATATTACTTTATTATAAAATAATATTTTAAAATTTTTCTAAGGTGCCCCTCTCATCCATTATAAAAGGGAACCTCTTACCTCTCCACTTTAAAAAAAATTGAGCCTTAAAGCTCTGCCAAACCCTGTACATTTCCCTTCTCCACTTTTCTAGAAACATACTATATGTTTTGGTCTTCTTAAAAGACCAACTTTAGTGTCCTAAGAGGAGGTTTAGAAGAGGCGTGTCGAAGAAGATGTAATATCCTTAACAATTATTTCACATTTATTTCTTCTTCTACTTCCTCTTATTTATTTGTTTAATTACAAAGTAATAACATCAGTATCACTCATATATTGATATGTTATTATAAAAATGAAACAACCCTATTTCACCTTCTATCCATCCTATGGAAAATGAAATCACCGCGCGTGCCTACATACGGAATACCGTCTCCACGTCATGGTGTAATCTGTTTTTCCACCACCGCCTTACTTGAATGGGTATAATGGTGTAAAGAATAACTATATATGGTTATTATGACATGATACTAATTCCTATATTCTATCATCCACTTCAATACAATTCCACAATCATGGGAATGATATCATTTCTCGAGTGTACGTACGGCCTACCGTCTCCACGATGTGATGCGACTCATTCTACATGATCTTCATTGAATAATGATTCTATAAATGAATCGAATGAATAAATATGATATATATTACACTAATACCATTATTTAAATTAGTTATCTATAACCTAAAAAGAGGAATAATAATTTATTCAAAAAAACATGCATAAGAACATAAAGCAATGAACACCTGAATAGCAAGTAGCAATGAAATATTACTAATAAAAAGATAAGAATATGACCATATATGATATCATAACAATAAATATGATTCATTAATAAGTCAATGACATTATTTAAGTCATTATACCAGATGTTTGGATACGTACGAAGCATATCGGACCTAAGGTAAGGGAAAATCTCACAATCTCATTTTTATCTAAGATTTTTTATACTTCAGAATTTACTAGGGCATATTTATCATCCACATCCATGTTTCCTCAATATTTAATATTATTTATATCCTCCTACAATTGTTTAAATCCAATTTTACCTATTGGTGAATTTTATTAAAAGATATGAAAGGAATATTTTGTCGTTTTCAGTATGAGATACTTTTTGACTTTTTTGACCAAAGTACGAGAAGAATGTTTTTTAACTTATACGGCATGAATTGATTTTTATGATTTCATAGAAAATTATTTCCATGAATCTTAATTTACAATTTTTCAAGTTTATTTTTAATTAACTTATTTTAGTTTAAAATTTTTTGACATGTTAAGAAAGGAAAAAAAAATTTGAAGTAGAAAGGATATTTTCCTCAAGAATGGAGTTCATGTGTTTTATCAAAATTATTTTCCATCTACGATAATATAGGGTTCTATTTATATCACTATTTTTACATTGATTTGTTTATGTTATTATGGAATTATTTTTATGAAGTCCTTTTATCTTATATGGATTATGTTATTATGGCATGATGTTTAAGAATCTCATTTTTATTACATGGGTTATGCTATGATATATGATTTATGATTTTGTGGCACACATAAGAATGGTTTCATTATGAGATGGGTGGGACCTATATCTCACTCCAATGCATTAGGTAAATATTTATATCTCATGAGATAGACATGGCTAGAATGGAAATTTAATCTGGTTCAGTGATATATGACTGGAACGAGGGTTGAACTCGGTTTAGAAATGGACTTTGTCTGCTATGATAGTCTTGGAAATGAGTCTTGACTAATATGAAATAATTTTATATGATTATGTGTGTATGCCAAAAAGTTTCATGTTTTATTTTTTTAGGATTACATTTCACTACTATGATTTATCCCATGTTATGATATTATAATCTCTTTTGCAGGTTAAGATTTTTAAAATGTTATATTATTATGAATATGATTTGATTGATTTTTCCTTTATTTACCCTTACTGAGCATTTTAGCTCACCCTTTTGTATGTTTTCTTTTACCCAGGTCAGTAAGAAGGGTATTAAGTAGTATATTCCAAAAGGGACTCCAGATATGATGAAATAAACGGGAGACAATTTATATGCTTTATGAACCAGTTGTTTATGTTTCCCAGTTTCTAAAGACACTATACCTATACGGTCCTATCATGGTTTTGTTATATGTTGTAATAAGTATGCTTCAGTTTTAAAGTAATAAAAATATATATAAAGTATGGGTCATTATATATATCATATAAAAACAATAATTACATCATTATTCCCAACCTTGAAATATGGAAATGGTTGAATGAATGACATCGGTTCATGAGGCACCAGTCCACTGTACACATGAACAATGATTGTGTGTCCCATTTAATGAAAGTGTGTGAAGGTTTAGTTCATAAACTTAAGATAAGAAAAATTATTATATTTAATATAAATATTTTATTAAATAATAATTATATAATAAAAATTTAATGGGTGTAGAAAGAAATAAAACAAAAGTTCTCATTGAAGAACGTTACCTCTTCTCCGGGTAACTCCTTTTGGTTTTCACCAAAGGACTTCATTTGTTTTCTTTATGACCTAATTGAGGATTATAGGATGATATGATGGATTTTGGGAGGATATTTTTATAATTTTTTCTGTGCCAAAGGGCTTTATAGGTGTTAATAAGTGAGGGGTGAGTTCCCTTTTATATTGGAGGAGGAGGGGTATTCTTGAAAATGCCAAAAAGGGAAACACTATTAGGAGGTCTCCCTTACATAATATGCCTAAAAAATGAAAATAATTTGAAAAAATATGGTATATGGTATAAATATTTCTATAAAATTGTATTTTTAAATGTTTCTAGGTAATTTTTACCCTTAAATTAACGTTTATTCCCTTAAATAACTAGTTTTTCTCTTAATCACTCTAATTAATTTTAACGGTTTTCACTAATAATTTTGGTAAAAAAAATATGTTTAAATTAATATAAATTATAAATTATTCTTATTACAAATATGGAATCAATTTTTCCAAATTCAAATCATGGAATATTTATAAGTTAATTTAAAACTAAACCCACAGATGGGACAAAACAATGGGTTTTTAAATTGAAAATGTTTAAAAGTTTGAAATGTTTTTATATCCAATTTAATTGTGAAAATGATTCCAATGACCTAAATTGTATTAATATATTTATATTTTATCTAAATATACATTAAAAACTCATAAAAATGTAATTTAACTATATAAATAAATTATACAAAAATTCAGTTTTCAATTAAAATTCTGTATTTTTTACTATTCATAAAAAAGTAAAACTTCTCATCAAAATACCAATAAATCACCCTAATATAATTTTGATGTTAATATTTAAAAAATTAATTTATTTTCATGTAAAATTTATTAAATTGTAAAAATTCAGTTTTAAAACAAGTGCGCTATTAAAAGTTAGTAAAATTACCATTTAGAAAAATATATATTTTATGTCTAAAATTAGATTTATTCTTATTTATTATCTAGAAAACACATAATATGAATTTTAAATAGTTCATTGAATATATAATATATACTTTTCATTAAAACCATTCATCATAATTGATTTTTTTAATTTGAGATAAAATGCGTTTGTACATGAAAAATAGTATTTCAAAAAAGGAATTTCTTTATTTTCAAATAGTTCATACTCCCATTTATAAATAATTAGTAACATAAGGATTAATTTTATATACATTTGTAAACCATATCTTAAAATTTTATTTAATCTTATTTGTAACTTCCATTCTAATGGCTAGGTGATAACTATAATAATATTTTAATAATATTATTAATATAATATTTTAGTTTGGTAAAACTCAGTCTTACACATAATGAAAGCTGTCAAAAGAACTAGGTGTTGTTTTTAACACAAGAAAAACTTTGTGTTGCATGTAACGCAATCTAATATCTCTATTTTGTATAGATAGATATTAACATGGTGTTCTTTATGAATAAAGAGAAATATGGTGTATCGTGTAATGATGGCCATCAAAGAAAGTTAATTTATTCAAAAAATTAAATAAAAACATGAGGTATTGAAGATATGCCCTGAAAATGAATTTTCATTTGTAGTTAGAGGTGGTAAGGATACACCCCCTCCCCACACCACCCTAAAAGATAACTTTTAGTTTTAGAAGGAGGTGGTAAAATGATTCCCCTGGAAAATGAAGTTTTGTTTGTGGGATGAGGCAGTGAAATAACACCCCCACATATGATTTTATTTATTTATAGTGAGAGGAATCCTTTTAACCACCCCATAAATTATTTTCCATTCTGTGGTGTGAATTGGTCACCCTATCACCATGGAAACAAAAAAATCCTTTACGGGTGATTTTTTTTATTACTCAACCACATAATGCCATGTATACTATGTGGCCAACTGGAAACCTTAGGAAGACGGTTATTTATCATGACTTTAAATACCTAATCTTAGAATAAGAAAGAGAAGAGAATTATGGACATACAAATAGTGGAGAATACTAGAGAAGACTCTTGCATGTAATTCGCCTATGGAATACCATGAAGGAGACTTGCAAAAGGGATCCTTTATGAGATGACCTATTTTTTCACCTGTAAAGGGGTTTCCTTGGGCTAGCAAAAGATGCTCACTATGATGTAGTCCCATTTTATGAACCCTTCACGGTCCCCCCAACCCAGATATTAAAAACAAGCATGTGTAATAGAGTTTCCTTTAGGTATTTTCCCATTGAAGCCTTTATTCCCTTTTTCCATGTAGTGTTTGGACCCATATTGGACCCTTTAGGAATTTTCCAAATATCATCATGTCTCTACTAACATAACCTAATAATTCCTTCATTAAGATCTCCACCATAGTCTCAGGATTCATTTGACAAAGGGAGAGGACACAGCAGTGTGCCCCCCATATACTCTTTCATTCCCATGGTAATCAAATCCTCACAATTAAACTCCTTGGTATAAAGGATCCTAATAATATCCACAATCCATCATTCTCATGGTTGTGAAGATCTCAACCTTAGGGATAGTGGTGGATGGATTTTTGATTTGGGTTGTAACATTTTTTTTTCATATCCCTACCCTCATCCTCTCTTACACTAGTTAAAAGGGAATGATATGGGGTCTTCATAAGGGTGTCCCTCTTGGAGTAAAAACCTAGTATTTCTTAAGGGTAATTCCCCCATCTTTCATACCCTCACCCTTATCCAGTAGTGGATTAAAAGGATTGTGTGTAATTTCATATCTTTCACTTTATCTTTTTTCTCACACTGAACATGAATCAAGTGGGCTTAGAGGTTAGTGATGATCATTTCATTAGCATGATTAGATAACACCACTTGGTGCACCTACTTGGTATAATCCCCAACCATGTTATCATCACTTGGGTCCCCTACTAGGTTTAATTATTAAAACCATGTTACTACACACTCAAATTAAATATTCATTTTTTTCTTATGAACTACATGGTTTTTTACTCCCATCCAAATGATATATTTAGGAAGCCTCTCTGAGGTTCAAACCCAACACCCCAATCTACCCTAATATTCTCTATAGAATATTCCCAACAAGTTTAAATCCAAATAAAATAGATATATTCCTTCTAGGCCCATCCCATAACCATCTTTATTAGTATATATTCCCAGTAAGATAATTTCCCCACCTGACAGGCCACATCCATTCTCGTTCCCATTCATCCCATCCCCATCAGTTCAAATTATTGTTGAGGGATTCCATCATAGTTTCATATACCCTACCAGAAAAACCATATATGGGTCACATTAATATATGTCCCACACCAACCTTAATTATGAACCTTTCTCCTATATGTCCTCATCGCATTATGTTAAACTTCATGGTTTGGTCCTTGTCACATGACCCTAAAAGGTATGATGTGTTCTATTAAGTGGAATTGAACCACATGGGTTATGATTCCTCTCATGAGGATACAAAGGATACCCCTAGTAGGGGCCTAATACCAACATAAAAACAACTCTTTTCTCCCTGGATGATGATAAATTCCATATTCTCTAATTTTTATCTTAAAAAACATCACAAAATAATAAATATAACCAAGATATATAACCTTATATACTTATATATGGTTACATCAATGGAGAACCTTAGATATATAAGAATGGTTTAATTAATGGGGAATTTCATATACATAAAAATGTATTCCCATAAACACATGTCTATAATTTATTGTTAATTTATATGGGTAACCAATTCTATATTTATAATTTAAAAAAGATATTTATGAAAATGTCTTAAATCTATAAGAGAGTCCCATAGTAGGCAATAATTCCCCCCAAAATGGTTCGATGAGCCTGAAATTCTATCCTCTAAACCAATGTGATTTAATAAGTGTAATTGGTTAAGCATCCCAATAACTATCTAACTTTGGAAAGTGGGTCCACGATCTATCATGTATATGATATCCATTGGGTGTTTCCATTTCAATAAATTGGCCCCATTGGAAAACAATAAAGGAGGCATGTGAAACAAAAATTTTGAACCCAGCATGAACAATTTTTCAACCATATTTAACCCCTCATAATAAATTTTTTAACCCCTAAATCTTTAGTTGGAAACAAAAATGGTGAAACCTCTATGAATTATTTTATTGATCAAAATATATGTGTTTCCCACATGTCATACCCTTTCATAATCTCACAAAATTGAAGTTTCCAAACATCTATCCTTTAAGACAATCAAACATGAATGAATTTGTATATTGTTATGATACTTTGACATTTTTATTTGTTTTGTTTTCTATATATATATATATATATATGAACTTTTGATACAAAAGTATTCAATTTAAATGGTGTCTTACTAGCTTAGGAAAAATTATTCTTTAGTTGTTGCACAAGCCAAGTCCCTATCTAGTCAAAGGAGCTAATATTCATCCCATCATATTAATCATTAGGTTATGAACATATTGGTTTGTTAGTATCACCTCAATGGTATAATCCTAAACTTGGAGACTACACTAGAAGCCCTCAAATACATGAAGCCCCACCAACCTTCTGCACAGTGATGGATCGTATCCAAAAAGAAGACAACACCCAACGCCATCTCAAACAATTTCAAGATCCTTTCCCAATAACATGGCAACATGTTCTTTCCTCACCTTAGGGAGGTGGATCATGAGGTCTCCATGGGCCTCATCTCAAAAAAAACATGAGTCACTATAAAGGAATCATACTAGTAACTGTCATTGTCAACACCGCATGGCACCAATTCCTCAGCATGATGGGGATGTCACCCCATGGACCTTGGAATAGGTAACTCATACCCAAGAACTAAGGACATCCCTTCGAGGGTGGTGATCAAATAACTACAAACAAGGCCACATCCCATTTCAAGATAGAGGATCCCATAAAAAAGACATTTTGGAAACCTATTATTAGTCTCATATACTTTCTTACACATATGAAGCCTACCAACATAGTTTGGTAGAAACCGTAGAAACATTTCGGCGCATACCAGTAGAAAATTTGGGGAAGACCTATATACCTTCCCCCACATATGATGATTTTGGTATATCCCAGAAAAAAATGGAGGACATAAGTAGGAATACAACCCTTATCCAGCTACATAATGAGTATATATTCTTAGTATATCTATAGACATAGCCCCTTACATCCTAACAATAATGGAAGGATAGTCATTTATTCATGTCCACATTCAAAAAAGTTGATAGGATATAATGATCACATAGACGGTGAATAGGATTCAATTAAACGACTATAACTTTGTATTTTAAGAGTCCAATTAACATGATTCAAGGTTCGCCTAGGAGTAGATGCATATACATGCTCCTATCCATGAGGGTCATTAGAAAAATCATGTGATGAATGGACATAAGGATTAGGAACACATGCCCCTTAATAGTAGAGATCATCATCCCACTTCAAAGGCCACTCCAGGGAAGTCATATATCCCAATAAAAACTCTATAATCCTATCAGAAAATTATAGCTACAACAAAAGATCCACTCAGAAAAGCTACCATAAAGTTGATGTCCATAACATGTGAATCAAACCAACCCTTCAATAATTTCTAAAAATAAGTCTCACCAAATAAAATTGGAATTCTAAGAGAAACCCCACAATCCTTCTCTTCTCAAGGATGGTGCTCTTGATTCTATCAAACATCTATTAATGATAGCCCAGGATCCTAATTATTTTTTCAAAATTATGAAATAAATAGTCATGGTTAAAAAGGACCTCCCTGCAACATTGTTACTAGAAACATTGGAGATCCTCACAGGAATATTTACCCTGAAGGACTCCTTTATGGTTTCAAAATGATCAATCATGAGAATCTATCTCTTGATGAGTGTCACTGAATCCCTCCTCATGGTTAGAAGGTCATACAATAACAAATTCCTCCCCTTTCCATTGTCTGTCCAGAAGGACCTCCCCAAGGTATATGTCTCAAGAACTCATCATGTGGAAAAACATTAATCCATGATGGTTGTAATCCCCATAAGGGAATCTATTGTGAAGGTTCTCACCATAGTGGATTTTTATTTTGAAAAGAAGGTCCTCCTCTTTATAAATCAATTATAAGAAATTATTCATTTGATGAGGCATGTGGGAAGATGGTTTTATTCATTTATAATGACTTATCATTGAAAAGTGATATCCTTTCTCAATCGGAAGACATCACGAGGTAGTGGTCATTTTCTAAACCGCCCTTGTATTTTCTTCCTTACAACATAGAAAAAGATGCTCCTCGTGATCTTGCTATTTAAAATAAGAAATATGAGAAAAACCCTCTTTGGTTAGATCAGGTGGAGTAATCTTCTATAGAAGGTGAATAAGATGCATGACTCGTGAGAATGTAATTGGATAAATACAATTTACTGATCATATTCTACCCATTATCCACCCCTCAATATTGCATTCTAAATGATTTTTTAGAAGAGTGTGTGTGTGATATTTTGATTAATGCTATGAATAAATCTTCTCCACTTTAAAGATATATTCTTTCCTTATGATGGATATGTAAATCATGTAAAGGAAATAAAATAACTTCATCATTGAATCAACTTAACTACCCTTCCATCTTCACGACATTCGAAATTGGGAAAATTGTAGGAGGGTATCCAATGTTCATTTCTTAATGTGTTAAAAAATTTAGGAAATTTGATCATCGATGTCAAACCCAATGTTAATATTTGGGGATGGGGAGAACACAGATCATTGTACCTCATCTGACTCCTCGATCAGAAAATCCCACCAAAAATGACATCTTGTAATGTCATATCTCAAATATTTCTCTTGGGAGTGAATTCCATTCATGGAAGATACTACACTCAATAATAATTTCCCCTAAACAGATCATAGAAACATTGGTATTTGTGAGAGATAGTTATTGAGAGACTCTTCCATTAATCATCTGAGAAGGTTGAGTAAGCTTCTTGATTATGGAAGGATAATTTTTAAACAATAGAAATACCTTCGGAAGAAATTATCTCGTGTATAGATTATGCATTGAATTTATATCATGTTATAATAAATATTCACAACATAAAAAGTATTTTTTTTCATTATTCACGACTGCAGAAGTATGAGAGAAACCCCAGTACATAAGTCTAGGGATATTTTTTCAAAATATCCCCCTCCAAGAATACAAAATCTAGTTCAAAATAACCAAAAAATAGAACTAGGGTAACCCAATCAAACAGGGGTGGGGTATTTTTACCTCAATCAACTCCCCAAAGGGTTTTATTCTTTTCCCATTTATGAGTAATGTTGTAAGGTGGACCCTTATAGTTCATCCCTTATCATGACCCAACTTCCTCATTGGTTATTCATATGACCTAACTTCCAATAGGTTCCCTCCAAATAACCCTTCATCAAATGGCTCTAGTGAAATCATTGAAATGAGGGATAATACCTTATAGTGTTCATAAGAAAAATAAATCTATCAAGATTAAAATTCATCCTTAAGAACACAAATATCCTGAAATATATCCCTAGAACAGCCAATCCTAAAATAATTATAGTACTAATTATATACTTTTAATGCATTATGCATCAGTTAATGTCATCAATACCACACATGTGGGTGATAAAAAACATGAAGTAAATATAGGTGAATAGTAGGAGGATGTTTCCATCAAACATATGGTCCACGTATAAATCACCAATGAAGTTGTATGTACTAGAAACCATAGGCTCGCTAAGAATTTTGGGATTCCCTCAAATGCTCCACTACCACCTCCTTGATGAGAATCATCCAAGGAAATGTGTAGATGTATGTCCACATCTCATCCACCACCCGAAAAGGTTGAACTTATTATAATTGAGGAAATATTTTCTCAATATATGGAAGAGATGAAAGATATGATGAAACTTAATGTGTAATTGGTCATAGGAAACATCCATGTTGGGTATGTTCTTCAAGAAAATACTTGTCTCACTCTCATAACCGACATACCTCAGAAAAGATAATTCTTCATGATAAAAAAAATATAGATAGGACCGCCACATGAATTGGGATGTCAAAAATTAATATATTTAATCCCAATTATGGTAGGATACTAAGAGTTACCCTCATTAGGGATATAACTATAGATATTCCATAAAAATACTCACAAGATAACCCGTGTATGTCATCAACAAGAGATACAAGTAGGGCCACCACTACTAGCCCAACTTGTTGTTCCCCCTATTCAGGCTCTCACTCATCCTACCATTCCCCTTGAGATCATCAATTATTTTGATTCATTGACATACCAATTATAATATTTTGAAGGTAAAATGTACTAGTATAACTAGAGGTGAATACTTAACCTGAATTGGTGTATGAAACGCTTCCCCTACAAAATTTTTGGAATCCTATATTTCCTATGTTCACTAGTTCATGGGATCCAGAACAATATTTGATGCAATTTGTGTATTGATGTAGTCCTATGATTGGAACTCCTGAGCATCAACAGGTAACCAATATTAGATGTTTTGTACATACCTTAGAGGGAATGGCCTTTATTTAGTAAAATAGTCTACCAAGAATATCAATCAAAAGGTGGTAAAATATTCACTTACAATTTCTATAACAATTTTGCTCTAAACTACAGAATAAAAGATTCATCAACCTCTAAAATTAAAAATAGTGGAAAAATGAGAGAGTATTGAATCTTATTTGCAAGTGGAAGGGTTTAACTTACTCCCTGAACTTGAAACTTATTCAATAGGATTTGTTGGATCTTTGCATTGAAAACCTTCAGGGAGAGATATGAATCCCACGTATCCCTATAAAATATTCAAGTGGGTTTTGAGATCTTTTCATAGTTTCATAGAGGTTGGATGATTCTGTTTTGTGAACTATAGAAAAATATAGACCAACACCAATGGATCGGGGAAAAAGAATAGTAAGAATTGAAATCATTGTCTTAAAAATGGTCTCTACAATAGCTCCAATTTAAAAGCCCAAGACTCCTCACACAACACCTCCACATGAATAGAAGCATTAGAAATAATAACCCTATCAATATGAGGTAAATGAGTAGAATTTATCCCCATTTAAAAACTAAAAGGACAAATTTTACTCCTTCAAAGATGAAAAAGTTCCAATTTACTTTATATTATCTATGGAAAACAATTTATAGATATTTCTAGAGCCCAATATTCTTGATCAAATTAGCCTCTATTATTTCCCAAATTACTGACCCTTTCACTGAACATTAGGGTACACCATTTGGGGATTTTTGTGATTCAAATACATCTTGAAAAAGATTATTGATTCTATGCATGTAAAGCTAGAAAAATAACCAATGAAAGTGGAATGTGTTTCTTCCACCATTATATAATAATAAAGTGGATGGAAATAAGTTACCTGTATGAGTGTATAGAATTCCAATGATTGTATGACCATGAAAAAAATCAATCAGACTCATATATCCTTTGGGAATAGTTGAACCAACTGACTATGCCCTTAGTCTCTTTTTCTATAGTACAGCTAGCCTCACCAACACCACAGTCTTCCAAGAGATGATATTCTAAGAAGAAACATACCCAAAGAGGTAAAAGTCACATATAGGGAAATGAAACCATATATATTCCAATTCCTAACCTAATTCTCTCAGATTTTGTGCCTCCAATCTCGGGGGAATGGGAATCGTCTCACCAAAAAGAACCTTGAGAATTATCCTACCAATAGAAATCCCTATTAGATGAAGATTTTATCTTTAGTTCATTAATGTCATTCATTTAATAGAAACTTACTTTGATGATGAAAAAACTTATAAACCCAAGTTCCCTATACTAAATCAGGTAACACAAGGTAGGGTTCTAGTGGTTAAAGAGGCAAGGGAATATGTAGTCATGTCCAAGCTCAATACTCCATCCAAAAACCTGATAGATCTATTTATTCTCTTGAGACTCATTGAATATCTCTTCAATGAGTATATGAGGAACAGGGAAATGTACTATCATTTACTAAAAGTCTTCTAGGACCGATTATTTTGCAAGATTAACAAGAAGGGATGTAGGATTCTTGCCCACCCATGCGAGTAGGTAAGCCAAGTTAGACTAATCCAATAGTGAAAAAATTGCCCTCAACATCTTCTCAACCACCCATTTATCATAGGAACTCCAACCTATAAAATTCATAATAGGTAACAGTTATCTATAGGAAGGAATAGGCCTTTAACTTTAAGTTATGACGTCCTAAAGTAGTTGGTTGTAGTTCTAGTGAATATGTTTTTCCTAGATTCTCTTAAACTATCAAATGATCTCTAGGAATCACTTGCAGAGTCTATGTTAAGCCCTCAAGAGTTTGAAGTTGATTTCACTACTGTAGAGGTATACCAGGAATAGATCAACCCTATGGAATGTCATGTTGTCATTTCTTTTACAAAATAGGATAAGGATGTTGTGATATAGGAACACATTAGTCCCTTGTATATTTTAGAAAAACTATATGACATTGAAAATAAATTATATTTAATTGATAATGGATTAGGGGATAATCTCAATAAAATATTAACGCTTCATTAGTTGGTTTACATAAAGTTGATTTGTCTCATTCCCTCAAGACACCCCAGGGATATGATAAGTGTGAACAAAAGGCCCTTGGTTGGATCAAGATTAGAACTCAATTTGGGGACCTAGTTTCCAATTTCAAATTCTTAGTCATCCAAAAAGATATATCATTCATTATCACTCTTGAAATGCCTTGGTTATACCAAAATTTAGAAATCCCTTCATCATATCACCAATTTCTTATGTACCAAGTTAATAGGAAAAGTGGGAAATTATATGGTGATAAATCTCTGTTTGAATCTTATGATGCTCAATACATTGATTTAGGAATTTATTGAAGAGAAAGAAATAAACCCATGACCAATTATGTATACTGGGTTACCACCCTGAATGGTCTATAAATAACTTTTTACAACCCATTAAATTATCTCGGTGATGAGTATGTGTTACCCATTATCCAAATTGAGAATATAGGTTTATAAATGGGCATGTACTTATCGGCTCTAATGATATATGTCATGATAGTTGAATTCTAAAGTATGATAGAAGTCTATAATCCAATTTTTAGTAGCGATGTTCCAGATGGATATTCCCACAATTTATCCCTAGGAATTCAGTAGGCCCCAAAATTATCAGCTGAGTTTATAGGAATCACTATATTACTACCGGAGAATACAGATATATATGCCTCTGAATCTCATAATGATGATCCTACTATTAAATCTAAAGATTACCCTTCTTCACTCATCCATAATGATATGGAACTAGAATAATAGAAAGTGGAGGATAAGTATGATCTTAAAGATGCTTCTCCAGTATTCGAGGAAGGCATCTATACCACTATCGAGGAACTTTAAAAACTAAATATGGGTACAAAGTAGGATCCATGACCTACACTTATCAATAAGGTTACACCCATAAAATATTGATAGGAATGTACTTTATTCTTAAATAATAATCAAGACATATTCACCCTAAATTACATATAAATTTCAAGCCTTGATTCTAACATTCTTTTCCACCACCTGGATCTACCAGAAGAACATCATGTTACAAGAAGGCAGTTAGAAGGACACATATAATCTCTTATATCAAAGTAAAAGTATAATTTAACAAGATCATAAAATAAAACTTCATTAGGTAAGTTCAAGTACCTAAAATGGCTCTCCAATATAGTCCCAATCATGAATAAAAATGGGAATACCAAATTTTTTATTGATTTTATAGATCTAAATTAGAATTTTCCAAAAGATTATTTTCCAGTTACAATTATAGAACTTCTAATTGATGTGATGGTTTGATATCAATACCTCTCCTTTATGTTTTTATACTCAGTGTATAACTATATCTAAGTGAACTCTGAAAATAAATAATATATAGCTTTCAGGTAACCTCAATGAGTACACTACTATCGGATGATTCCCTTTGACCTAAAGAATTCTAGCACTATATACCAGCATGCCATGCATCACATATTTAAATCCCTTCTAGGAAAATTCACTGAGTGTTATGATAATGTCTTGGTTATTAAATCTTGGTAATTTTATAATCATCTTTTTGATCTAGAGATTGTCTTCAACAAGTTGTGACAAAATATCCTTAAAATCAACCCCCTAAAGAGTTCTTTTGGTGTTACCTTGATAAATTTTAATGGATTCATAGTACTTCATCATGGAATAAAATTTTATCTCGAGAATAAAATGGTTATACTTTACATGTTACCCCTTATAAATCTCAAAGATTTAATAGTATTATAAGGATACCTTGCCTATATTTAACGCTTTATAGAAAATCTAGAAGGAAAGTTCTTTCCATTAACCAAATTGATGAAAAAGGTGGTTAGGTATTATTGGACTAATGACTATTATGAAGAATTTGATCATATCAAGAAGTATCTTATGATCCCATTGGTGTTGATGTTTCCACTCAAAGTAAAGACACACATCTTATACATGATTGCCTTAGAGCATTCACCTTGTGTTTTCCTCACAAAATATAATGACACTAAAAATGAAAATAGCCTCTATTATCTCAATAGAACCATGATTAATACTAAGACTTGCTATTAAGATATTGAGATAAACTTTCTTTCATTGATCTTTGTGGTTTAGAAATTGATACACTACTTTTAGTTTCATGAGTTCTATTTAGTCTCTTGAACTAACCTGCTCAAGTATATTCTCAATCGTCCTATACCGATTGGATGGTTTTCATAGTGGGGGTAATCTTGAAATAGTTTAACATCTAGTTCATACCACTGGAGGAAATAAAGGGGAAATATTTGGAAGATTTGCTCACAGAGGACCCTTATTTGGAAGAAATTTCTATGAATACCGAACCTTCATATGATGAAATATTCTCTTTTCAAGGATCCCTCAAAACATGGGTGAATTATTTTGATGGTGTATCTAGAATCCCAATGTTAAAGAGAATGGAATACATTAGGCTCAACAAAGTCATATTAGGAGTCATTCTTATTTCTCCTGCAAATGTTGTTCTACATTAATCTTTCCAATTGTCATAAGGCTTCACTAATAATGAGATAGAATACCAAGACCTTGTTTCTAGAATAAAACCCATGCTACAAATATCATTTACCTATCTAAAATTCAAAGGTGACTTAGATCTAGTAATTAAAGAGGTAAATAGTGATTATTCTATCATAAAAAAAGATCGAATTCCCATACTTGATTATATTCGAGGTTTGATGGCAGATTTTCCCTAAAATCCAACATTGTATCACATATAGTGTTTATAGAATGGTCATAAGGATGCATTGGAAAATGTATCTATAAATTTAACAGATCTAGATAGAAAAAACAGTCATCGTCATTTCACATCACAAAATGGTCCCACCATTTGTACAAAGTAGCATAGAAAAGATCAAAGAGGTCAATTTTACCCCTAAACTAGATAATCCTATCAATGGATGGATGATCCCCCTCTTGGACTACCTCAAAATTGTAATTCTTATACTATAAATGGTGTGGAAAGAAAAAATTCAATGATGGGAAGTCAACTTCATCATCTATGATATCTCAAGTCATCATAAGTCCCTCTAAAAATGAGGTATTGATGGAATTATCCTTCGATGCATTGATAGAGAAGATACTATCTCCATTATTTGAGAATTACAAGTTGGTGATTGTGGTGCCCACTAGTCAAGAACCAAGATTTTTTACAAAATTTTAAGGTTTCGATACTTCAAATCTTCAATGACGTACTATTTCACCCAATTCACAAAAACAAATCATCCATGTTAAGTGTGTGTCAATTTAATCCATCAAAACCCAGAGTTGTTGGGAACTTCCAAATACTTTGGTCCATTATTCATATGGAGTATGTATTTGTGGGACCATGACCTCCCAATATATATAATAATTTTAAATATATCCTCACTACTACTAAATTCTTATCCAAATGGTATTAAGTAGTTCCCCTCAATGAAGTCAGGATAAAAAGCATTATCAATTTTGTGTAATTCCAAAATCATTACCAGGATTGGTGTCCCTCATACAATATTAACATAAAATAGCACTAAAATATATTCTTATAATTTAAAGAGACTATATTAAGGATATATTATTGAGTCCAACCATTAATTCCACTATCATTCCACAGAAAATAGATAGATAGAGGCTTTCAACAAAACCCTATCAAACATACTCTATAAGATGGTAGACAAGGACCTGAAATCCTAGCCTAAAAGACTTCTACATTACATGTGGTCCTACCAGACCAAAACTCATATTTCCACTCAAGAAAACTCATATTCATTGGTATATGGTAAAAAATAAGTCTTACACATAGAAGTACAGTTTCCTTCACTTTATATTGTCATATACGATCAATTATCCATATAAGGGAATTCCTTGAAGCATTTGGATGAATTATAATAATTAGATGAGAGAATAATACATAACTTGTATCATTTAGAGGCTAAAAAAATATAATATCTTGAAATTTCAACAAAATATTTTACCTGTGCTCATTTTTTAAAGGGAAACTATTTTAGGTCTTCAAGACCCCAATGATACTAAGGAAGTTGCCTTTGAATCTTGAACAAAAATGGGAAATACATTTTTCTATCAACAAGGTATGTTAAAATGGATAATATTCATTTATCACCATGGATGATGATCTTACTATACCACCTACTAATTAAAATTTCCCAAAAATTATTTCATGTGATTGATGACGTATGGTCCTAGTTGTATGACCTAATACTACAAGACATCAGACGTACTTTCCACATGATGCTAAACTACATTGTTTGGTCCTTTCCTAATGAACCTAAAAGGTAAAACCCATATCTTCATAGTCACAAAATGTTAAATGGTATGAAATTTTATTTGTAAAATAATGTTAAAATTTAGTATTACCATATGCACCAAGCATAGGATGTCCTGGGTGACAAGCTTAGGAAGCCTCTTATGAAGAGTATGGGAAACAAGTATTATGTGAGGATTTAAAAAAAATCTAGGAAACTTTTAATGCATAATCCCCATGTACCTTATTTTCACTCTTCCCACAGTACTTATGTCCTTACCGAATGACATTAAACTACATTGAATTCTGATAACTACTTGTTTCTTGATTCTCATCCTAATGAGATATGTAGTGATTCCTCGATCCGAAATCCTAGTCTATCCAAAATACTATAAATGTTACCCCATTCCCTGCATATGAGTCATATATTTGTAGGGAATCCATGTCCAAAACTACGTGAATCCTAATTCCTATTACTAAGGGATATATAACAATGCCTAAACCTTCTGTCACAAGCCCAACCACAAATTCTGAACCCATGTATGATTATCTCTATCATCACTTGATTCCATATAATTCATTCATGTTATATTCTTTTTTACCAACTAACAAGACCTCTCTATACCCACTGGTGTTAATAATTCATTGAAGTAACATTCTTTGATTCACCCTGATGTTATAAGGGAAGCACTCGTTATTCCTGGTTTCTCACACCAAGCATAGATCATGTAGACTTAGGAATATTTATAAGAGCCTCCTCGCATAGTTAGGTTACCTCATGGTCTAATAACCATGATCTTAATATGTGTGTAATATATTCGAATGATTTTATTGAAATGAAAGACTTTATATCTTATATTTCCATCCGGAATCCTATGTCGTTTCCACATGATGTTAAACTACATGGTTGACATCACTTTCATATGAAATTTAATCACCCATTATTATGGCCCTCGCCTGAGAAAACCACCACTAACAGTTTTGATCCCTTACCACACCTATAACTCATAACTTTGTATGGATTTATTCTCATCATAATGAGATACATAGTGATTCCTGTATTCTTTAACCTAGGTTCAGCTGAAAAACAAAAAAAATGGCTACATTCTCCCTGTATATGGACTAGAATGGTGTAGTGAACTTTCTTAGAACTATATATGTCTTGATTATTATCTTAATGAGATATTTAGTGGTGACCATATTCTATATCTTTTACCATCCAAAACATGATAAAATTCCCCTCCCTACATACAGACCATACCTAGGAATACAAATTTCTTAGAACAACGTATAGATTGATTCCTATTACTATAGGATACATAGTGACACCTAAATCTCAAATACTAAGTTCATATACAATATAAAATGTACCCCTCCATATGTATGGGTCAAAACTATGTTGATAATTTTATATATAAGAACTTTATGTGGATTTATTCTCATCCTAACATGATACATAGTGAAACCTAAATCCCAAATCCTAGGACCATCCACAATTTAAAAGTTAGTCTCCCTACACAATTGAGATACATCAATTCATGTTAGGGTTAAAATGGTCCCAAATTTATGACCTTAAAAGTAACACTAAATGTTCTTACCACATGATGTTAAACTGTAGGGTTACATCCCTACCAAATGACATTAAACTATAGATAAATTTCCTCATTATAATACATTAAACTATATAGATCACATCCTCATCATATTTCATAAATTATGTATCATTGTGATCCTCTATTGGGGAGTTCTATCGCTCATGGCGATGATCTCCTATCACACCATTGTATAAGAACTATGTATGAATTGATTCTCATAAAAATGAGATACATAGTGATTCTTAGACCCTTTAACCTAGTCCCATCCGTGAAAAAAACACCAACCCTTTATCCTGCATATGATCTAGCTTTATGTATGAAATTCTCTACTCATTTATGAATAGAATTAGCCTAAATGTCTTTAGTGTAACCCAATTGTTTTTCACAAATCAACCTTTGTTTCTTAGAAAACATAAATCCCTATAATCTTTCTCTAGCTATCAATGATATAAGAATGAAACCTTTGTTTTTAATGTGAATAATATTCACAAATATAGATCTACATAATTTTTTCACTAAATGTGTCCCATAAACCAGAGACATCTTCTTCCTTAGGAGGAAACCCTTTTATCTTTGTACACCCTGAAAAAATCATAAGTGAGATCCACTTTTTGAGTTTGGTATGTGGTTACCACTCACAAGTATTCCCATGTCACCCTCTCAGATCCAAATATTTCCAAACTCATGATTTGTGAATTCCTTCACTTTATTACCCTCAATTCTGATATATACTGGAGTATTTTCAGCCACTTACCAAAAATTTAATGGTTTGTTGGATTATTTATTCATCATAAGATAAAAATCCATGAAATAGTTGTTGGAACCAACATTAATCCACGAATTTTATCACAATCTGAATAGTACTTATATCTCCTCTTATTTCCCACACTGAGCATGGATCACATGTGCTTAGATTTTTTGATTGATTGTTCTTATTTACTTGATCACACTATTCCATGACCAAATCCACGCAATTAGTCGTCTATCTTACATGTTCTAACACTATGAAGGAATAGATTCATATGTGTATTCCTTCCTTAAACATGATCCATATCTGCATAGGGGACTTTCTCATAACAATGTATGGTGTGATTCTCATCCCAATGAGATATGTAGTGATGGCTGAATTCCTTATTCTAGGACCAGTCTCCATAAAAAATGTGTTTATGTCCCAATCTAGGTAAGGAATCCCAGCATAGTTTCCCCTCACTTGCAAACTCATGATTGGATAAAAATACATCCCTTCCTCCAAATAAAATTTTTATAGGAATATTCCGCCTATGTCTAATGATGATTCATATTCTTCCCACCATAATTCTTGGATGAATCCCCTATTTCATAAACAACACTCCATTATCTTGGGAAACTTGAGTTTCCACAAAACCTCCTCATCCATCAGTGATTATAACATGCAACTCTAAAAGACACATTTTTTTTCTATTCATAATATGCCAAGATGTAGATATGTATAATCTGTGACCTATATATGGATCATTAAATAGAGGCATATTCATTCATAGGAGATAATTATTTCATTTCCATACACCTTGAAAGCATCATAATGAAGTCGTCCTTTCAAACATAGTCCATAGAAATCATTTTCATACCTTCCCCATGTTATCTCCTTTAGATTCAAGAACACTAAGATCATGATTTATGATTCCTATCCCCACATCCAAAGGATGTTGAATTATTCTTTATTGGTAATCCTTTTTCCAAGTAACTCATGGTAGAATCTATTTGACCAAAAACATTGGCTTCATGGTCTATCATGAAAGACCTTAAATTACCAATGGAAGGATACATAAAACTTGTCAGTTTGAAAACCCAAAAAGGGAGACCTGAGAAAAATTCAATTCTTAGCTACTAAGTCTTCTTCACATTGGATTTATGTAAAAATTTGGGTTGTGTCAGAAAAGGAATAATATTTATAGGTCCCATCATGTGATCTTAGAAATATTCAAATTACACTTTCTAGGTCCCCTGAACTAGGAAAAAATTAGAGCATAGAAAACATCTATTCATGAAATTTTAGTTTAGATATTCAAAAATTCAAATACAATATTTTCCATTCTTTCAAACAATCTAAATCTAGTGTTATAGTGATGATAATTATAAAAATACCCATATTTGATCCTTGTCTAAAGAAAAGGAAATAGAGTTATTTGATAGAAATTTTCATAATTATGGATGATCTTAATACACATTAGCCAAATATTTTGATATATATTTATTTTACTCTTTTTAAATGCTGCAATATTATATGAAGTAATAGGATAAAAGTAAAAAAATGATAACAACCAAGTTTCCTTTCATTGGAAAAACTTTTGGAGGAATTTCCCCACCCTAGAGTCTCTCCTTAACATTAATGAGAAATGATAAATCAATGAAATAACTACAATGAAATTTGACCATCTTTTTTTAACAAATAGGTTAATGCCTATAATGAGTAATGAAGGGATTACTCAAGATTGGTTCTCTATCGAGAATTATTTTTGGCTAGTGGACACATTATACTAACAAAGTCATCTATATCTTGATCTTATTGTCTAATGGATTCTAACACCATATTTTTCAATGACAATTATGGCTTCACTATATCCACATGATCCTCATATTCTTTTAGCTTTTCAGTATATATAGTGATCCAATCATGAAGTTACACTTCCTCAGCCACCAGATAATGAAACTCAGTAGAATCATCCCTTAAATCTTCCACATGATGATTGGAAAGATTAAACTAGATACAATAAAATTCCAGATATGAAAACTCCTCTTGAGAAATGATAACTTTATGGATAAGGTTATAAAAATGTTTCTAGTCAAACCCACCTATGCCAAAGCTAAGGAGGATTTGATGATGACTGTACTCTTTATCATTAATATTATATAAAGGATTTTCAATTATGATAGTGTAAACTTGGCGCCAATCCCACTTTTGTATAGTCTGATGTTTGATGATATTATTGGGATCTATAACATATTCACCCATTACTACTGGTATATAATTCAAGATCAAATTCACTATAGACAAGCCTGATCCAAATTGCAATGTAGTTGTAGGAAAGTCCTCTATCATTGCTTCATGTTTAATTTTAGGAATTGAGATGGTAAGTCTAGTATCTATCGGTGAAGTTTTTGACACCATTTCAATGGGACCAATGTCACTAGGTAATCCAATAATATCATCCAAAAATGTTGGGTCTAAACTATTCCCATCATGAGGGGAACTTAGATAAAAAAACTCCTCCTAAATTCCTTGTACATTTGGACATAAAATTTTCTTTCTTAGAAGCTGTAAATGAAGGTGATAAAGTAATGGAACCTAGGAAATCCAATGAATTTTTCATCTGTTGGAACAGTTTCCCCAATATTTCATTAAGATAATATTCCACCCATGTTTTAGCAGAACCCCATGATAAATTGGTAGGAACACTGATAGAGGGAAAAGTAACCCCCATATCAGTGCCTCGCACATCAACATCAACCATAATTAGCTTAGTATGAAACATATTGATTCCCTCTTAATCCCAATGAGGGGTAAGAAAATTACCTATTTCGAATGTAAAAATTAGCATAAGAACCTATACGGAGCATAGGGTTCACAAATGTTTACTACAACAATCCAAGCAACCAAGATCCCATATCGAAATGAGACAATGTAAGGGTGTTCTTATGAAGTTTCTATACCATTATCTATCACCATTCTAGAATTCATCGAATAATGAATGAAAGAAAAGTGGGTGGCATCCCTTATCATATCAATATTGTTTTCGAATATTAGGGATGTAATAATAGTAGTATTAATGTTGAGCAGTGTGACTTGAAAGAGAGAATAAAGAATTGTCATGATGTACTAATACTCGTAACTTCAAAAGTGTTCCACTACCCAGCCATATAAAAATTAGAATGGTCTTATAAGAAGATGTGGTGATTTTACATCCTATATATGACCTAACAACTCATAAATATGTGTGAGGGTGGGTATAGCTAAGGTGATGGGTTTTACATCTTCCAATTTAGCCACCATAATTAAGGTGAAAACCCTAACACTAGTATAATTATCACAACATGGAAAGATCCATCCACTCAAAAATATAGAGAAAATCCTACTATCCCAAAGTCTGGAGATATATTTGGATGGATATTGTAGCCCCATGTGGTATATTGACCTACCTAAAGGGTGTCCTAGTATGAACTTGGAACATCTCAATATTGTTGAGTGAGATAATTCCCAGTTCATTGAACCTTCGAACTCAGCCCAATAGCTTGCAATAATAGCTTTATCCAATCACTTAATTGAATAAGTGAATATGTTTGAAGGGAATGACCTAGTGAATTCTCTTACATGATCAATATTTCTCTCCCTAATAGAGAAACTTGTTCGGTGTCTGCCCATGTGTTGGTTGTAGGATGGAACTTATCGTACATGTTACCAGGAATGGGAATTCCACCTAATTAGTAGATATCCCAAAAAATTATCCCAAATTTTCCATGTGGAAGCTAAATGGTTTTGGTTATTGAATACCAATGACTAATTAATTTAGTAAATATCCTATTTAGTGAATGCACTGAAAACTAGAAAATACATACCTCTTGGAATAATATAGCAGCCTCTAACTATTTAGTAAATTACATGTAATTCTGATTCACCTCAAATTCCTAGGACCATTTTTCAAAAAAAAAACTCCTTCCAGACCATAAATCCCATTTTGATCTCCACCCTCCAATATAATCACCTCATGAAAGATTAAAAAGGGATGGGTAATCTTGAATAGAAAACTATAATGATATTTCATGATTATGCAGGTTTCACTGAGCCCATAAGGAACCATTCATAATGAACTCCATCCCTTGACTAGATTCATGAGCGATGTGGCTCAGAGAAAAAAAGTTCACTTGAACATGATATGAGTACACTTCAAACCCATAATATGGAAGGTTTTGGTCAACTAGTGGGATTTTTTCATCATCTTGTAGCTCAAACTTGTATAGAGGTAGTCTATTGGATAGTATAAATACAGAAGCTTTGGAAAAAAGAAAAATATTTAGAATACCTTCCTGAGGAATAACATGGTGTCATGGTCCATCCATGATATTTCCAGAAATATTAATTCTCCTCTTAATTGTGTTCATTAAACTATACAAAGTATTTCGATCATGACTCCTCTGGAAAACAAAATCAGCGAATTTAGATCAATAGAAATCTCTATATTGATTACCCATCGCTATGCAGAGATCATTCTAACATGAAGCAAAGTAATTAGTTAGTGAGAATTCCATTTAATATATGGAAATGATTCTATATGATGTAATATCTGTTCTCAAAGGAAAATATATATGCTGGGAGGGATATAAATCCATGAGATAGGGATTATTTTCAAAGTACCTATAGTTTTCTAGATGATAAATGAGTCAATCTGAAACCTTTTATAGGCTTGGTACCTCCTCCAGATCCACATAAACCCCAAAAATAATTCAATAGAGCCAACTTATTCCTTTGAATTGACTCCTATTCATGTCTATTGGACCCCATTAAAATGATGGTATTTTATGGGGATGTTAAAATACATAAAAAAATATGAGAAATCTCTTAAAAATTTGTGAAAATCTGAAAAAAAAAATTAGATAATCCATTCATAGAGTTAAAATCAGTAAAGTACCTAGAACCAAAAAGTTTCCCATCCCTTCCACATTGAGAACATGATATACAAGACCACTTCTCCACATGTACCTTTAATAAATAATAATGAAATAATTTTGTAGGGAGAGGCAGTAAGGACATACCCCCTACAAATGAATTTTTGTTTATTGGAGGAAGTGGTAAGGACAGGAAGGTACTAGGGCATAATGAAGAATCTGATGGGCCAAGGATTGAAAAATTTTTATCACCCAGATGATTTAACTTTTCTTCTTCAATGATCTAATCCCAGTTACGGTTTTAGGAACTCACATTAATTAAACAAAGAATAGAAATTAAAACAAACACATATCTTGTTCAAAAACAAAATGTGCATGACCTCATCTCATTTTTTAGGACTATTGCTCGAAGGATCTAAATTTGAACCCCTCTATGTCATCCACACATTCTCTAAGATGTTTTTCACAAAGCGCTCATCAAATTATTGGTGCTAGCATATACCTCCAATTATTTCTTCAATGTCGCAGCGATCACTGTGATCTCATGCCTTCGATCCATCGAAGGCACCTTGGATTAGTCTCTTAGAGAGAGGTAATGTCTCACTACAAAGTGGGAGGAGATATAGGATCTCATTCAAAAAGGAATTAATAATCCATGGAAATGAACTCTCCCCATTCTTATATAGTGGGTGTGTCGAATACTCAAAAAGCGTTCCCCAATCCCTAGAAATCAAATTCCCAATAAATAAGTAATAAATATATAATTATAACAAACTAAAGTTTTTCATAAATATTATCTATATTTTATCACATATCTATAATATATATTACATATATTACATGATAAACCTGAATCATTTAACTTGAATTGTAATTCTTATTAATGTTAAACAAATATGGAATGTTAAAATAATAGTTATTTGTATAATATTATCCCTCGTATTTACTTAAATACTTGTAAATAATTCTAAAAAATAAATTCAACTAAATTATTTTTAAAATGAATAATAATGGATTTGTTTATTTATTGGTGATTGATGACTTGGACAACACTCAGACCTCGTAGTGAAACCCACCATGTTTAATATACCTATTCACCAAAATAGGTTAGATCCTTGAATACACTATTGTATGTGGCCATTTATACCCTTATCTCGATAGTAGTGAATAGTTTTCACAAACCAAGAGTGAAGTATAGTAACCCATCAAGGCCCCTAATTAGATGAGGAATGGTTATAGCAATGAAAATAAACCTATGAACATTCATTTTGTAATATAATCAATTTGTATTTAGATGTCTGATAAAGAAGGATGCACACTTGTGTCATCATCCTTTCTTACTTTATTTTTTTATATATAACTAGATGGACACTACTGGAAATTCCTTCTATACCAACGCCTCTATCCTGAAGGTTTAGAAAAACAATTGGGATAGTTTTCCTATACCAACAGTTTGTTAAAAATCATTAGTATAGAAATTTTTACAGTGTTTTTTCCCAACGGTTTGGAAAACCGTTAGGATAGGCCCAGGTAGAGACACCTTTATCAATGGTTATATATAACCATTGGGATAGGTGGTAGTTTTTCTAATAGTTTAAAAAAATGTTGGGATAGGTGATAGTTTTCCCCCTTATGCCAACGGTTCATGGAAACCATTATTATAGGTTTGATAGTATTTACCAACGGTTTTAAAAACCATTGGGATATAATGCCACAAATGCAACCCCCAATTCATATCGTGATCCACCCACATTGTGCCCTAAACGAGAGATCCCATTGTTCTAATGTGCAAACCCTTCTTCCCAGCAACCGATTGTTTGTTCTTCCACATCAAATCTGTAAGTTATAACTGAGTTTTATATTCTACCTCTATTTATTCTATTTTTCATTATGGTACATTGAAGAAAAGGTTGTTTTTTGTTTTGATTATCCGTAAAGTACACCTCCCATATTCCTTGTGAACCCTTCTTCCCAACCTGTAGTCCATCCTTGATTCAAGTAAGTGTTTGTTATTCCACCTTAAAGAGATTCACATGTCATGTTCTGTTTAGGTGTTCTATTGAGACCCTTCTGATTAGAAGCATGGTTCATGTCTTATAGTGATATTTTAGTGATGTCCTATTTTATGGATCCAATATGGTAGTGAGTTCTTAAATGGTAGGGAGACCTACTATGGGTCTCCATTTCATAATTTATTTTTCTAGGAAATGGGAGGGGTGTTGTACAATGGGAGGTTTGTCTATGGGGGTTTGTGTATTGGGAGGGGGTTGGCTGTAGGGGGGTTGTGTTGTGGGAGGGGGGTGTGGGTGGTGGAGTGGGAATGGGGGGTTTTGCAGTGGGAGGGTGGTTGGTTGGGCTACAGGGGGGTTGTGAAGTGGGAGGGTGGGGGTTGTGCAGTGGGATGGGGGCTATAGGGGGGTTGTGCAGTGGGAGGGGGGATGTACGGGGGTGTGCAGTGGGAGTGGGGGGGGTGGCTGTAGATGGTTTGTGTAGTGGGGGTTGTAGGGGGTGGCCATGTAGGGTGGGGGCTACAAGGGATGAGGGGGGATGTGCAATGTGGGGGGTGGGGTCTCCAAGGGGAGGTGGGGGAGGGGGAGTACAGGGGGATGTGGGGGGTGGTTGTAGGGGGGTACTATGTAGTGAGAGGGGGGTGGGCTATGGGGGTGTAGGGGGAGTGAAGTGGGAGTGGGGGGCTATGTAGTGGGAGGGGTTTGTTCTGGGGGGGGGGTGTAGTGGGGGCTGTAGAGGGGGATATGTATGGTGGGGGTTGAAGGGGTGAGGGGGTTGTGGGGGTTGGGGGTGTGGAGGGGGTTATACAGTGGGAGGGGGTTGTGGGGAAGGGGGTGTTGTGAAGTGGGAGGGGTGGCTATGGGGGTGGGGGCTGTGCAGTGAGAGGTGGGGGTTGTAGGGGGTGCACAGTGGGATTGGAGGGATGTACAGTGGGAGGGGTGTTTGTTTTGGGGGGAGGGATATAGGGGGTGAATGTGCAGGGTGGGGTTGTAGGGGGTGAGGGGGTTGTGCAGTGTAGAGGGTGGGGGCTGTAGGTGGGAGTTGGGGGAGAGGGGATTGGGGGGTTGTAGTGGGAGGGAGCTCACACACCACTAGTGATTAACATCACCCATTGACACATGGGCCTTTCCCAACACATACCCATGGAACTATCTTAGTGATCACATCATGAAACAATTTCCCATACCTGACATCACCATGCCAAACTAACAATAAAGTCATAAATTGCACCTGCCATTTCATAATTGGATATACCATACCATTTCTCACTTGAGACTACCATCTAGTGTTTTCCTAATAACCGTAAAAAATTTTAAGAAGATTAAAAATGGTCTCACCTAGATCACCCCTCTCACACCTATTTACCACACATCACATAACACAGATATAAATTTAGGAGAAATCTATGCAGCACCTTCATTATAATCAGATATGCCTAATCATATAAGATTGAAATATAATTTGATTTCAAATAGAAATAATTGAAAAGGCATATGAAAATATAAAAATAGATCATAATATTCATAAATACTTTAACACCTCAAATAAGTGAGATAAATAATAGAAAAAATGGATGTGTAACATTATCCTTTCTCTGAGATGCTTCTATTTAAAATTATTCCAAGATCTAGAAGGAAAAGAGTGACATCCCCTCACACGGGACAGCCCTCCCACCTCCCCCCCCCCACCCCAGACACCCCCTACCCCCGTGGACAGCCCCCCCTATGGACAGCTTGACAACCCCCCTAGACACCCCCTACCCCCTGGACACCCCTACCCCCTGTGGACACCCCCTACCCATTTGGACATCCTTCCCACTCCCTACCCCCCATGGACAGCCCACTGACCCCCCTAGACAGCCCCATCACCCCCGTGGACATCCCTCCCATCCCCTGGACACCCCATGCCCCCTGGACAGCCCTACCACCCCCGTGGACACCCCTACCCCCATGGACAGCCCCCCATCCACGTGGAAAGCCATTCCACCACCCTGAACACCCCTTACCCCCATGGACAACAACCCCCCCCCCCCCCCCCCCCCCCCCCCCCCCCCCCACCTCCGTAGATAACCCCCCCCCCCCCCCTCGGACACCCCCTACCCCCTGGACAGCCCTGCCACCCCCCGTGGACAGCCCGTCCACCCCCTAGACCACCCCCACCCCCTGGACACCATCCAAACCCTAGACATCCCCCACCCCCCTGTACACCCCCTACCCCCTTGGACAGCCCTCCCTCCCAGCCCCCCTAGACACCCCACCCCCGTGGACACACCCTAACCCCTGTAGACATCCCCCCCCCAAACACCCCCTACCCCACGTGGACATCCCCACCACCCCTATGAAAATCCCACCCACCCCCTAGACAGCCCTGCCACCCACGTGGACAGCCCGCCCACCCCCTGGACAACCCATACCCCCCTGTACAGCCCTGCCACACATGTGGACAGCCTGCCCCCCCCCCCTCGGACATCCCCCTCCCCACCCACCCACATGGACACCCTGCTCACCCCCCTGGACACCCCCTTCCCCCCTGGAGAGTCCTTCCACCCCCGTGGACACCCCATACCCCCCATGTACAACCCCTCCACCCCTTGTGGACATCCCCTGGACACCCACCACCATGCCCCAGAGACCCCCCAATCCCCCAGGACACCCCCACCCCCTGGACACCCCCGACCCCCTTGGACAACCACCAACCCCTTAGATAGACCCCCCCCCCCCCCCCAACCCCTTGGACACCCCTCCCCCGCCCCCGTGGACATCCCCAACCCCCGTGGATAGCCTTCCAACCCCCTGGACCACCCCTACCCTCTGGACAGCCCTTCCACCCCCTTGGACAGCCCCCCCCCCCATGGACAGCCCGCCCACCCCCTTGGACACCCCCCCCCTCGGGCACCCCATACCCCAAAAATAGCCCCACCACCCCCGTGGACACCCCCTACCCCCTTGTAAATCTTCCCACCCCCCCCCCACCCCCAAACACCCCCTACCCCACTGGATATCCCTTCCACCCTCGTGGACAGCCCGCCCACCCCCTAGACCACCCCCCACCCCCACCCCACCCCCTGGACACCATCCAACCCCCTAGACACCCCCACACCCCCTGGATTCCCCACCCCCACCCCCCACCCCCGTGGACACCCCCCAACCCCCATGCACAGCCCAACCACCCCTCTAGACACACCCTACCTTCCATGGAAAGCCCTTCCACCCCCGTGGACAACCCGCCCACCCCCTAGACAGCCTCACCACCCCCGTGGACAGCCCACCCGCCCCTTGGACACCTCGAACCCCCTAGACATCCCCCACCTCGATGGACATTCCTCCCACCCTCTAGACACCCCCCTACCCCCCAGACAGCCCCACCACCCATGTGGAAAGCCCGCCCACCCAACAAGACACCTCTTACCCCCTAGACAGCCACGCCACCCACGTGGACAGCCCACCCCCTGGACACCCCCTACCCCCTGGATTTCCCCCCAACCCTGCGGACCCCCCCCCCCCCACCACCACCACCACCACACCCCCCACACCCCCTCCCCCCACCCCATGGACACCCCCATCCCCACGGACACCCCCACCCCCTAGACACCTCGTACCCCCCTGAACACCCCCCCCCCCCACCCCCACCCCTTTGGACAACCCGCCCACCCCCTTGGACACCCCTACCCCCTGGACATCCCCACCACCCCTGTGGACAGCCCCCCCCCCCCTCCCCCACCCCACCCTCGTGGACAGCCCACCCACTCCCTAGACACCCCCTACCCCCCGGGACTACCTTACCACCCCTGGGGATAGCTCGCCCACCCTTTAGAGACCCCGTACCCCCTGGACAACCCCAACACCCTCGTGGACAGTCCACCCACCCCCCTGGACACCCCAACCCCCCTGAACAGCCCCCCAACCCCATGGATAGCACCCCCTGGACACCCCACCCCCTACACCACCCCCCGGACACCCCCCATCCCCTTAGAAACCCCCACCCCCTGGACACCTCGTACCCCCTGGACCCCCCCCCCCACCCCCACCCCCTAGACAACCCGCCCACCTCCCTAGACACCCCTACCCCCTGGATAGCCCCGCCACCCCTATGGAAAGCCCAGCCACCCCCATCGATAGCCCGCCCACGCCCTGGACATCCATGACCCTCGTGGACATCCCCCACCCCCCGGGATCGCCCCCCACCCCCTAGAAACCTCCCACCCCCTGTACACTCCCACCCCCTTGGGAAGTGTATGTGATCACTCAAATAATATACTAAAATATGAAATTTTTTTGATCAAAAATTTACTCAACTTCTGAATAATTATCCTCCATATGTGTACATGATCTTGTACAATCATGTATAGTTCTTCAAAGATATTTTATTATAAATATAGTATTTTTTGTTTTTTATATTGTGATTATCATATATATTAGTGTGTCAGTTATGGTTTCATATAAAGTGAACAATTATCGTTTACATAAATATATTTTTGATGAAACTTCAATCATATTGAATTTCTTTCGACGAAATGACTTATAAAAATTTTTTACAGAATGGATAGAAGTTGGATGTATGAAACTGATCGGATATAAATCAATTTAAAAAAATTTGGACGAGATTTTTATATTTTTTATTTCACAATGCTTCAGATAGTGGTCACATACACTGCCCCTGTTACAATTTTGTTGGAAGACCTAGGTTGAGTCGTGAAGAATTCAGCTACCACATAACCAAATATGGTTTTCAAGAAAACTACTCTGTGTGGTATCACGATGGGGAGAAAATGAAATATCAAATTTTTGATGATCCAAATGAGAGGATAGGATTGGAGAATTTGTTATATGAACGGTTTTCATTTATTCGTCATCATGAAAAAGAAAGGATTCTGACCCAATAAGATTTCGATATGAGCAGACACGATGCATCTAATGAAAATGATGATGTTTTCAGGGTGAAAAAATTGAATGATGCTTCCACGACTCTAGTATATCAACAATGCGGTAAAATGAAGAGGCTGGAATTTTTAATCTGATTGTTTCATGGGAAAACTATGTATGGGATTTCTAATACCTCCATCGATTACATTCTTATATTCTTGAAGGACTTACTTCCAGATGATTTTGATATTCCCTCAAACCATTATATGGAATGGAAGTTAGTCGAGGAACTTGTATTTTCAAGAAGAAAAATTCATGCTTTCCCAAAATATTGCAGTTTATTCTGGGAGGAAACTGTTGAACAAAATGATTGTATAAAATGTTGAACATCCCGATGGAAACAAAAAGCTAATGGAACACCATCCTGTGTGCCACAGAAAGTAATGTGACACTTTCCATTGATCCCCAAACTCCATAATCTTTTTATTTTTGATCAAATATCAATAAAAATTTGATGGAATGATATCGAGAGAAAGAAGACTAATGATGAGTTGGTTCACCCTACAGATGGATTTTTATGGCAGATATTTGATGCTCGATATCCTTATTTTGTAGCAGATGTGCGTAATGTGAGGTTGGGTCTTTCATGTGATGGTTGTAATCTGTTTGGTAATATGCTTATGTCGCATAGCACATGGTCGGTTTTTATACACATTTATAATCTTCCCCCATAGTTGTGTATGAAAAAAACCTTTCACTTTCATTGAGTATACTCATATCTGGACCTTCTAATCCCGCCAATGATATAGATGTATACATGAAACCTTTAATAAAATAGTTTAAACTTCTTTGGGATGTGGGTGTGTGCACATACGATGCATGTTCGAAAGACATATTTCAGATGTGAGTTGCACTTATGTGGATGATCAATGATTTTCCCACTTATGAAATGATGTTTAGATGGATCATGAAGGGAAAACTATCATGTCCTATTTGTATGAAGAATATAGGATCCCAAAATACTAAAACATCGTTGTAGTTTCAGTTTTATGGGACATCGATGATTCTTTCAATGGACCATCCATATAGAAATAATCGTCAAAGATTTGAAAATACCTTGGATATTGATGATCCACCTCAGCGGTATGTATGGAAATGATGTGCTTAATGAATTGAAAGATTTCATTTTTTTCATTCAAGAAGGTCAAATGAAATCTATAATGAGAGAGAATTTTTCCATTGAAACCTGTTATAATTGGAAAAAGAGAATTATCTTCTCTGATTTTCCTTATTATTCAAACAATTTGTTACATCATTTCTTAGACATAATGAACATTGAAAAACATTTATGTGAAATGTCTCTTATTATTCTTCTAAATTTTAAGGGAAAGACAAAAGATGATTTACTGTCTTGGCGTGACTTAGTGGATTGGGGCATCAGACCAGAATTGCATCTTGTGTGTATCAGGGGAAAATAAATGGCAAGTTCTATGTGATTATTATGTGATGAAACCTATAGAAAAAAAAGAAATTTATAGAAGTACTAGAGACTATTATAGTTCCTGATGGCTATTCAAGAAACATATCTAAACGGGTAAATAGAATAGAGTTGAAGCTAAAATCTTTGAAGACTCATGATTATCACATCCTTATACATGATTTGATTCTAATAGAAATTTGTCATCTTTTTTCCAATAATGTATGGGTGGATGTTAGTCAGTTGTTCCATTTGTTTAGAGATATTTGTACTAAGAAGTTATCCAAGTCATTCTTGAAAAAAATGTTGGCAAATGACCCATTAACTTTGTGTAAGTTAGGTAAAATATTTCCTCCATCATTTTTCACATGAATGCTGCATCTGACTGTCCATATTCCAACTGAAATACTTCTCGGATGACCTATTTCTTTTCATTGGATGTATCCAACTAAAATAAATATGTACACATTAAAGTCTTATGTTCATAATAGGAATCATCTCAAAGGTTCTATCGTGAATGGTTACTTGGATCAAGAATGTATGGATTTATGCTCTATGTATTTGTCTGACTTATCTTACAAGAATGAACATACCAATGAGAAATGAAGAAGAACATTATGAGAAAATTAAACCAGTTTTCCATCACTTACTCAAATAGGAGGAATTTTGGGATCATATACATTGACGACATTAAGCCTTGAAGAGTGAGAGATGGCACATCGCACAGTTTGGTTCAACTGTGAATTTTTCAATGACTACATATTATAAGTAAATTGATTATGTATATATATATATGTTAAACTATTCCTATTTTTATCTACAGGGAACATAAATCGATGATAAATAGAAATCATCATTCTTTATCTTGAGAAAGAGGGAGACTTTGCATAGCAAATAGTTTTCGACTTGGTTAAAATCTGGTCGGCATACCCGATTAGACCATTCCCTTCCCACTGACATACCATCCATCCCACATTCTGATCCTGGTGTGTTGTTAGGGAAACACAGGATATTTTGACCTCCCATGTTTTTACCTCCCTTTACATCTGAGCCTCTTCACCCATCTGTACCATATATGAGGATGATTCCCACACCCCATCTAGCATTCAGCCAGCCATCTCTGTCACCTTCTTTTACTTATGATTCCTTCTATTTGGGATTTTATATTCCATCTTCTTCGACTCCTTCTCTGCCAGATTCTGTCCCTACGGAGCATACGTCCGGACCTACTCCATCTGTACAGGGTGTTCCTTCAGTTTCTATGGATCCAGCGGCGCCCATTGATCAGACTACTACAGTTATACTTATACAACCCTAACAAATTTTTACACCATTATTTATTTTCATTATAACATGTATTGATAAAATATTTGTTTTTCTTTAATAACAGATACATCTACTCATAGGAGGTGGGGGCATAAACGCATGTGAGTAGTGTGGAACCACCACACACAGTTGATGGTGGACTACAATGAAGATAGTAAAATGATTAAAAATCAGGGTAGCAATGTCGGACTTTTTTGGTGACTCTTTCCAAATACACCGAAATCATTCCTGTCAGCCTACTCTCATGGAGACAACTGCCAAATTAAGTCAAGTATAAAGATTGGGCAGAGATATGGGTAAAAAAATATGTTGTATTTAATGTAATATAATATTTTTTGTATTATATGAATTAATATTTTGGTGTTAGCTATGATTAATTTCCTCGATGGTGAGGGTACACGGCCAGCACATCTAAAGGATTTAGGCGAGATTTGGAGAGCTTATAAGCATGATTTGTACATTATTTGGCATGCTAATAGAGTTAGAGGCGGTCCCTGTCATGGATGATTTTCTGTTTATAACGGTATCGATAGATGATTACTCATTAGATGAATATCCAATTTAAGGTATTAAACACATTAGAGGTATTTAAATGAAAATTTTCAGGTTTTTCGTTAATACTAATTACTGAATTTTATTTAGGATTCTTCCATAAAAAATAATAAAAACACTGATTCTAAAAAATATGTCTACACATTGGGGTGTACTATGATTCCAGATCAGGAGAGGTAGCAGGTATGACAGTTTATAAATTTCCTTACGAATTTCACTTTCTATTGCTTCCTCCATAATCTATTTGATTGCTAAATTTGTTATATAATTTTAGTTATGCAATTAATTATTGGCATCCTATTTTTAATTATGGTTTCCTACATTCAATGTCATTTTAGAGGCATAAATTGAATATAGAAGGACGTGTGCCTCAAGAAAAACTATTTTTCTCAAGTAGAAGGAAGAAAGATGGAAGTTTGGTTAATGAACCGACTCAGCAGAAGATTGTAAGTTTTAATTTGTAGATTTAAAATATTAATCTATATTTTTTAACTTAATAATCTATTTATATTTGTAACAGGCTACAAGAAGGGCCAAGAGACGGCATAACAATCTGGTAGGGCAAACACTGCATTTATGAAATTGATGGAAGTTTTTATCCAACACTTCCACCAGAGGCTAGCATAGCTTGTGATGAATATATTTCATCGATACATTCTATATATGGTGCACAGGTGTCAGTTCTAGTGGTGGTTGAGATTATGGCAAGGAGGGGGCCGAGACGGAGTAGGAGGAGGTAAAGGAGGAGGTCGAGGCAGAGGAGGAGGGAGAGGAGGAGGATGAGGGCGATAAGGAGGATGAGGCCAAGTATGAGGGTGAGGAGGAGGGAATTGGGGAGGGTAGGGACAATAATGGGGATGACGATGAGGATGAGGGTGAGGTTGATGATAACGGTGATGATAGTTATGGTGATGACGGATAGATTAATCCGTTACATTTTTTATTTATATTACTGGCCTTTGATGTTTATTAATTTGTTGTGCCTAAATATATGTGTGATTAGGTAGGTCAAATTATCTTTATTGTTTTATATATAAATAATAAAACTTGACCTGATGATTTATTATGACTGATTTACCCCTCCCTAGACAGACCCCCCTATAGACAGCTCGCCCACCCCCTGGACACCCGTACCCCTTGGACAGCCCCGCCACCCTCGTGGACAACCCTCCCACCCCCTGGACAGCCCCTTACCCCTGCGGACACCCCACCCACCCCCCCCCCCCCCCTCGTCACTCCCACCCCCTGGACACCCCCCCCCCCCTCCCACGCCACCACCAAGACAGCCCGCCCACCCCCGTGGACAGCCCGGCCACCCCTGGACAACCCATACCCCTTGGATAGCCCTGCCC